>CM033735.1:9267745-11667745 GCA_019671005.1 Hibiscus mutabilis | reverse complement strand
TCTAATGATGCCCTCAGAAATATCAGTGCATAGTGCCAAGCAAATAGAAATTCAAGTGCAACAATATAACTCTAGTCTAAGTGCATGAAGAGTGCACGATGTGTAGGCAATATGCATCCAGTATCCTTTCACTCCCTTAGCCAATTTTACTACCTAAATTCAGATCATTTTTCTTTCTTTTTCTTTCTTGCCGGGGGTTCTATTGGTATTAATTTAAGCTTGCTTTATGACACTGTTTAGCGTGAGTGATAAGATGGAGCATACCACGAATCCCCACCTTAATCCAGACATCACTTGGCTTTCTCTTCAACTTATATGCTAGGGTTTTCGACTTGAGAACTAAGAGGGAGCAAACCACGAAGCCCCAAGTAACTTATTATCCCTAGATAGAGGGGAGTTCTATTTTTTTATTGCCTTGGCAGAACATTGCTGCCTTATTAGTTTCTTTTTTTTACCCTGACATCATTTTTCAAATTTTTTTCAATCTGAGCATAGTTTCAAATAGTCTAAGTTTGCTAGGGAACTTGATACATATCACGTGTTAAGTGTAAATTCAATTCCCTAAACTAGAGATCAATTGTCAAGCAAACATGGCATACTATTCTACTAGCATGGCAAAACTGAAGATCAAAATTCATCATTGGGCTGACAACTAGATCAAAATAAGCTTGCCTAGTCAATTGTTCTCAAACTTCAAATTTTGGCCGAGACAAAATTTTATTTTTCACTTTTTTTAATGGTTCGGTATGCAACTACTCTACATGAACTACACAAAATTTTAAACGTGCATGGCATGGAATAAAAGTGAGAAAATGCACACCCCCAAACCCAAGATGTGCATTGTCCTCAATGCATGAAACGTCACATATATACAAGAGAAACAGAAAAATAAAAATGCATGACCATGAAAATGCAACATGAAATGTGAATGAGTTGGGTAGAAGAAGACTCTCCTTGGATGAGGCTTCATTCCGTTTGGCATGAGCTTCTTCTTCTTTTCTGGCATGGGTCTTCCTCATGGATAGGCTCCCACATTCAGGGGCCATTCTTTTCCTTCCTTTCTAGCCCTGCTTTGAGGTAGCAGTAGAGGTTCCAAGATTATCCTTCTTTTCGGCAGACTCGGCTGGTGGTGTGACTGGTGCTGGCTTCTCTTTCTTGGTAGGAATCTCCTCTGACTCAGAGGAGAAATAGGTGCTGGTAGTCTCAACGTGCATCAGGGACAGTGGAATTGTTGCTTCAGATTCAAAACTAGCATAAATGACTGGACTTGTATGACTGGCTGGACTAGCAGACTCGACTGGACTGGCTGGCTTGACTAGACTGGCATGGTTGGTTGGCTTGACTGGACTAGATGGCATCACTGGACTGGATGGTATAGGATCACTGGTAGCAGGCTCAGCAGGAAAAGGTGGAAATACCAACACCATATCGGAGGAAAGTTTCACAAGTACCTCCCGAATGATGTCATCCCACTCCTCGGTATAATGCCTTATTTTTGTATTAAGCTCCTCGACTGTCTCCAATTTTTGGAGGATAATCTCTTGGCGTGCGCACACCTGGGACATGACTACCAATGAGTTCTTTGGCATGGTTTCTAGCACACTTGTCGGCTTGGCCTTTGGCTCCGGCTTCAGCGTGGCCGTCTTGGCCATGCCCTTTCCCTTCTTCTTTGGCTCTTCTCCAGTGAGGTTTCTCCATATATAAGCAGTGATGTTCGTACCCTTAGTCACCTGGTCATGATCCTCATCCATCCGGGGTAGCACACTTGTAAGTTTCATCGATAATAATTTTGCCAACATTGATCTGACGCCCTTTGATAATACAGTGTAACAGGATAAGCCGGTCCTCCGAGATCATTTCATTGTGCGATGTGGGTATAAGATTGTGCTTGATGAAATGGTTCCATCCTCGCATCTTAGGCTTCAATGCCAGCCTCTTAATGGTCTGGTGGCCGGTGGACGAAATAGTCCAGGTTGTGTTAGGCTCGCACATGTCTGCCAGAATCTTCTTGCGCTTGGCAGCGTTCATCAACTCAGCATACTCAAAATACTCGTCTCCTTCAGTGGGAAAAGAGAAAGGAGAGTTAATATAACCTTCATCAAAACAAACACACTTACCCTGAATCATCAAGAATGAGGAATCTTTAGTCACAAGATGGACGTAAAACTCTTGCACGATAGTGGCAAACACCTCCCCTTTCTGCTGGCAGAATGAACTCCACTTACGCATATCAACGATAGACATGAATCCAATAGCAGCGTCAGATTGGAAGTCGAAGTGTTTCTCATAAAGGAATGACCGTGAAGAGAAGCTCTCATCGAACTTCTTGCGAATCTCCTCGTTGAAAAATTGCTTGAAGGGAGTAGAGGATGAAGCCATGGAGATGAAAAGATGAGTTCCTATGGGAAGAAGAAAAGAAAAGATTGAAGTTCTTTGATCTTGCTCGAAAAAAAAGTCGAAAGTGAAAGTGAAAAGTCTTGGGGGGGGGGAAATCAGTTTTAATGGAATGAAAGAGAAAAAGGGTTGAGTGTTTAGGAGTGATTAATTGGGGTAGCCGAAAAGTAGGGGATAATGGTGAGTTTTAGAGAGTTTTAAGTGAAAAGGGTTTAAATTTTTAAATGAAAAGTGATAAAGATAAAGATTTAAAGGGGATATGAAGTGATAGGGTAATTATGATAAGATAACCTATCATAAATATGGGCTGTAAAAAGGGTTAAATTCTCCAGATTTCCCTCTATCCTTTTTATGCAAGCTAGGGTTTTTTATTCTTCTTTCACACGGAATATGCACATGCCTCTGGCATAAGCCATGGCATAACTGTTGGCAAGCACACCGGCTCACAATTCTTCTGGTAATATTCCTGGTATTCCTGTCAAAATTTCTACACACACTAAATGGAAAATCGTGTAACGTAGCAAAGGAATAAAAATTGAAAGACAATAAAAAGAAAACAAGAAAAAAACCAGATTCCTAAAGGAAAACAAAAACAACTAATCCTAATATTTACAAAGAATTTCAAACCTGCAGATGCTTCATTCCAATTCTGCCATGAGGATTACCTCCTTGGCATGACATTGCTTACCTTCTAAGTAATGCTTTAGGTGCTAACCGTTCACCTTAAAAATTTCTCCGGCCTGTAAGTTCTTGATATCTACAGCCCCATGAGCATATGGCTTCACAACTTCATAAGGACCCGTCTATTTTGACTTAAGCTTACTTAGAAAAAGTTTGAGCCGAGAGTTAAACAATAGAACAAGCTGACCTATTTTGAACTATCTTGGCAGGATCCGACTATCATGCCAACATTTTGCCTTCTCCTTGAATATCTTAGCGTTCTCATAGGCTTGTGTTCTAAATTCCTCCAATTCATTGAGGTCAAGCAACCTCTTTCCTCCAGCAATTCTCCATGCCATGTCAAGCTTCTGGATGGCCCAATAGGCTTTATGTTCAAGTTCTACTAGCATATGGCATGGTTTGCCAAAGACAAGTTTGAATGGGGAAGTACCCAAAGGAGTTTTAAATGCCATCCTATAAGCCCACAAGGACTCATTTAGTCTTAAGGACCAGTATTTCCTTGTTGGATTCACAGTTTTTTCCAAAATGTTCTTAATCTCCTTATTGGATATCTCAGTCTGCCCATTTGTTTGTGGATGGTATGCTGTGGCGATTCGCTGCTGAATCCCATACTTGCACAATGCTTTAGAAATTAATTTACATTTAAAATGAGTACCTTCGTCATGAATAATCATTCGAGGAGCACCAAATCTAGTGAAAATGTTTTTGTGTAAGAACTTGGCAACAACCTTGGCATCATTTTCTGGCAAGGCAACAACCTCTACCCACTTTGACACATAGTCAACAACCAAGAGAATGTACACTTTACCGACCGATGGGGGAAAAAGGCCCATAAATTCGATCCCCCACACATCAAATAAATCCACTAGCAGAATGTTCTAGAGTGGTAATTTATGTTTACCAGAGATGTTCCCTATTCATTGGCATCGATCGCATGCCTTGGCATGCTCGTGGGCATCCTTGTACAATGTGGACCAAAAGAATCCTGACTGTAAAACTTTGGCAGCAGTCTTCATCTCAGCAAAATGTCCTCCATATGGTGCGGCATGGCATAAATGCAATATATGTTGCTGCTCATCCTCTGGCACACACCGACGAATCACTTGGTCGGCACACTACTTGTACAACATGGGATCATCCCAATAGTATTGCCTCACCTATCGTAAAAGTCTTTTCTTGGCATTATATGCCAGGTCTGATGGCAGAATATTGCTTACCAGGTAGTTGACTATGTCAGCGTACCATGGTATAGCATCGGCTGCAAGCAAATACTCGTCAGAGAATTCGTCTCTAATTATAGTGGACTTACCATCCTCAATGTGATGTTCCAACCGAGAGAGATGGTTAGCTACTAAGTTTTTGCTACCTTTCTTATCTTTGATCTCCAAGTCGAATTCTTGAAGTAAGAGCGTCCATCAGATTAGTCTAGTTTGGCATCCTTCTTTTCCCATAGATATTTCAACGCCGAATGATCTGTATAAACTACAACCTTATTACCAATTAGATAAGATCTAAATTTATCAAAAGCAAATACAACCACGAGGAATTCTTTCTCGGTTGTAGAGTAATTCAGTTGTGCTTTATTCAAGGTTTTGCTGGCATAGTAGACGACAAGGAACATCTTGCCATGCCGTTGTCCCAGAACTGCTCTAACGACATAATTGCTGGCATCGCACATGAGCTCAAAGGGATCATTCCAATTCGGTGCTACGACTATGAGGGAATTAATCAATCTGTCTTTAAGCTCCTGAAATGCTTTCAAACAAGAATTGTCAAATGCAAAAGTGGCATTATGTTCCAACAATGAGCATAAAGGTTTAGCAATTTTTGAAAAATCTTTAATAAATCACCGATAAAAACCAGCATGACCTAAAAAACTCCTTATACCTTTAACACTTGTTGGAGGTGGTAATTGCTTAATTACCTCCACTTTGGCTTGATCAACTTCTAGTCCTCTCTTGGTTACCTTATGACCGAGAACAATGCCCTCCTTCACCATGAAGTGGCATTTCTCTCAATTCAACACTAGGTTTGTCTCTATGCATCTCTTCAAAACTTGCTCTAGGCTATGGATGCATTCCTGAAATGTTACTCCAAACATTGAGAAATCATCCATGAATACTTCCATGTTATGTTCAATCATATCAGAGAAAATGGCCATCATGCAACATTGAAATGTTGCTGGCGTATTACACAGTCCGAATGGCATCCTTCTAAGGGCAAATGTCCCATATGGACACGTGAACATGGTATTCTCTTGGTCATCAGGGGCGATGGCAATCTGATTATATCCCGAATAACCATCTAAAAACAATAAAAAGCTTTACCTGCCAACATGTCCAACATCTGGTCAATGAAAGGCAATGGGAAGTGGTCCTTCCTTGTAGCCTTGTTCAACCTTCTATAATCCATGCACACCCTTCATCCAGTGATGGTTCTAGAGGGAATCAATTCGGCCTTACTATTTTGGATCACAGTCATGCCACTCTTCTTTGGCACACACTGCACCGGGCTAACCCAAGAGCTGTTGGAAATGGGATAAATGATCCCGACATCCAACCATTTTATGATCTCTTTCTTTACAACCTCTTTCATGCTTGGGTTTAGCCGTCTTTAGCCTTCAATGGTCCTGCCATTGTATTCCTCTAGTATGATCTTGTACATGCAAATGGTTGGGCTAATACCTTGGATGTCTGCCAAGGTCCAACCCAACGCTTGCTTATAATCTTTTAGTATTGCCAGCAGTCTTACCTCCTTATCATGAGTGAGATCAGTGGCAATAATCACTGGCAGAGTCAAGTTCTCACCAAAATAAACATACTTTAAGTGTTATGGCAGGGGTTGAAGATTCAACTCTGGTGATTCCTCAATAGATGGCTTTGGTTTCTTTATCTCTCTACCGACCAAATGGAGTGGCTCTAAGTAGCTTACATCTTTAGTCTCCAAGGCTGATTCCACATGTTTCTCAAATAGTTCAGCTATGCCATCAAGCATGCCGTCATCACTTGCTATATCCTGGAACAACTGTGCCATTTCCAAAGTAAAGATAGACTCCATCATTTCATTGGCTTGACATTCATCAGGTTCATCTGCATATTTCAAAGCTTGAAACACGTTAAAAGTAACATGTTGATCATTCATTCTCATGGTTAGTTCCCCTTTATGAACATCAATAAGAGCCTTGTCAGTAGCAAGAAACAACCTACCCAAAATAATTGGCACATTAATATCACCTTCATAATCCAAAATGATAAAATCAGCTGGGAAAATGAATTTGTCTACCTTTACCAACACATCCTCAATCTTACCCTTAGGATGTGCATAGGACCGGTCTGCCAATTGAAGTGTCACCATGGTAGGTTTTGCATCTATGCCAAGATTCTTGAAAACTGATAATGGCATCAAATTGATGCTGGCTCCCAAGTCGAACAGTGGCTTCCCCATGAACTTGTCACCAATTATGCAAGGAATAGTAAAACTCCCTGGATCTTTCAACTTTGGTGGCAATCGGTTTAGGATCATGGCACTGCATCCCTCAGTGAGAGTAAAAATTTCAAATTCTCCCAACTTCCTCTTTTTGGACAAGATGTCCTTCATGAATTTTACATAGTTGGGCATTTGTTCAAGGGCTTCCACCAATGGAATGTTAATTTGCAACTGTTTAAGCACTTCTAAAAAGTGCTTAAATTGCTGGTCTTGCTTATGCTTTTGAAGTCTTGTTGGAAATGGTGGCAGTGGATATACATATGTTGGCGCTGCCGGCTTTACCGAGGCAGTGCTGGCATTTATTTTGGCATAAGTCTGCTTATCATCATTGTTGGCGTCATTATTGGCACTGGGACTGGTATCTTGTTTGGCACTCTTACTGGCATGATCGCTGGCATCATCTACTTTCCCTTTCTCTACTTCTCTGGTATGTCTGCTGGCACAAGCTTTGTATCCTGGCTGACGACTGGCTGCTTGGCAGCCATCTTTGTTTCGCACTGCTTACCACTCCGAAGAGTTATTGCCTTGCATTGTTCATTTTCTTTGTGCTGAGCATCTTCAGTGTCCCTTGGCAAAGTACCTTGGGGTCAATTTCTAAGTGCATTAGTAATCTGCCCAATTTGTGTATCCAAGTTTCTTACCGATGCCGCCAAACTTTGGACTGTTACTTCTTTTTGCTCCATATATTGTGTAAGATCTCCTCCTTGGTTGCTTTCTTTCCCTTGCTAGAAATTGTTCTAAGCTTTCTATGGCATGGTATTTTGATAAAATGCTGCCTGGCATTGTTGTTCTGCCGTTGGATGTTTTGGCGCGGGACATTGTTGTGATTGCCTCTTTGATTTCCCCAAGCTATGTTAGGGTGTTATCTCCAACCTGCATTATAGGTATTAGCATTATAAAAACGACCAGCATTCCCAACAAAATTTACCGACTCAAGATTACCAGGGCATTCATCCACATGGTGGTTTTCTCCATAAATGGTGCAAAATGGATCCAGTGCTTTGACTTTTTGGGCCTTATTGTTCTTTTGCAACGTTCTCACCATGCTAGTGAGGTTGGAAATCTCGGCATGAATGGACGTGAGTTCATCAACTTTCAATTTCCCATTGGCTTTAGTCCCGATCCCAAGTCTAGCAACACGATACTCGAAGTCATTGATCGAAATTCTCTCAAGGATATCAACAACCTCAGTGTACTTCTTATCAAGTAATGATCCCGCTGCTGAAGCATCCACAACAGTCCTTGTTTGTGCATTCAATCCGTTGTAGAAGGTTTGTATTTGGGAACCCATGCATTGGACACCTTCTCAACAAATCTTTAAATCTTTTTGAGGCTTCATAAAGAGTTTCATCCTCGACGTGTTTAAATGCAATGATTTCACCATGCAACTTGGCAGTGAGTGTTGGTGGCTAAAACCGCGTCAGGAACTTTTGGCAAAGGTATGCCCAAGAAGTAACTGATCCTGGTGGCAAAGAATTGAGCCATGCCTTGGCTTTGTCTCTCAAGGAAAAAGTAAACAATTTTACCTTCACAGTATCTCTAGATACTCCAGTTTGTTGAAACAGTTGACATATCTCCATGAATTGTTTGAGATGTTGTCTCAGGTCTCTAGTAAGTGCTCTATCGAATTGACCTACATTCAAAAGAGTTTGGATCATTACGGGTTTAAGTTCAAAGTTAGGCTCATTGGCATCAGTGCTAATAAGTTCTGGCATGAGATTTGCAATGTTTGGTACTGAATGTTCTCGGATTGGCCTCTCTTCTTCTTCAACCAAATTTGGGACATTAAGAGGCGGTGGTGAACTGTTATTAGGCTGATTGTTAATGGGTGGATCATTATTCACCACACCATTCCTCTGATTGCCTTGATTCATTTCTCGGTATTGCCTCATTAACCTCCGCAAGGTTCTCTCAATTTTTGGATTGTATGGCCACTCGTCCACCACTGGGTGGTTTCTGGTCATACACCAGTGAAAACAAAGATAAAAGCAAAATAAATAAAAATTTAAAAACAATCAAATTCGTTGCAATCCCCAGCAATGGTGCCAAAAACTTGTTGACTCTCAGGGATATGTGTAAAATAAATGCTGGCAAAAGGTATAAATGGTATGTATTTGGGCAAGATAAACTGTGCCAAGAGTATTTTACGTGCAAGTATACACGTCGACAAGTAATACAACTTGGTAAGCTGAGTATCGATCCCACAAAGATTGACTTGGAATTTGATTGTTTAGTTTGTTAGTTGTTTTGGAAGAAACGATTGTAGTTTAAAAGTGTTGATTTTAAAACTAAGAAAATAAAATAAAATAAAACCAAAGGGAAGTGTTTGATAGAAAGGTGTTTTCAAATGAATGATGACTGTTGGTAGGGAATGCCTGGTTCAAACGTGGTTCATGCCAGCCTTTATTGACAAAACTGTCTTGGCATTGGTTGCCGAGCAGATTCAAAAATAGAAAAGCCTCTCTCAATGGTCATTGCCCTAAACTGGCCAAGTAAAACCCCTATATCTCTATAGTGTATGTTTTCCTTAAGCCAATTTGATTTAAAAACCAATCTATACTCCGTGGGGGTAGATTTCACTTTCGAAGTAAGTTCATCTACTTGAACGAATTCTCTCGAAGCTTCTCTCCCAAGTGTTTAGCAACTTGATCATTGCCAACAAAAGTCTGTTAAGATATTGGAAGGCAATAAGCTAACTGTGCTAGCTCTCGCTTTTGCACATTACTTAAGAAAAAGTAAAGTATGCAAAATATACAAACTTTGCCAAAAGTAGAATTATTATAAAGGAACTAAGGCATAAAAGCCAACGTTTAAAACCATAACATCCCCCACCAACTATTAAATTAGTTCATGGTGTGGGGGTTAACCAACAAACGTTTTTAACATCACCATCATAATAAAAACTAAAGAAAAATAACTTCTACCAAAGGAATAGGCAAAAGGGTCTCTCGATGCAGCCCTCTACGCTAGGCTCTCGGCCAAGAAGTCAAAACACCCTTCCTCAGTTGCACCGACTATCACTCGCCGCTCCAACACCGCGCTCTGACCACCTCTCATCTCGTCTCCACTTCTCAGTCAATTGATCTCTTTAATGCTTGATCGGGCTATGTATATATAGGCGCTCAAGAGAAGGGGTTAGGATAACTCTCTCTTCATCTGAAAGTTGAAATGCTCCATGGATAAGAGATAAGCCTTATCTGATCGATGTGATAGCTTATCAAGCTAGGGCTGACGTCATCATGCCATGGCTATCCTGGCACACGAGCTTGGCATGACCTTTCCAACACAGCTTGGCATCACCTTATCCGCTATTTTTTCGGAGGCTGTCCAAATGCGATTTTTAAGGAGCCTGAGTGTATCTTATTTTTTAGAGGTTCTTCCTCTCTTGGCATGGCTGTTGGCACACCTCTCTGCTAACAAATGCTTGGCACTCATTTGGTCATTCCATGCCCGCAACATCTGGCATTCACCTTGGCATTCCTAACCACGTTCCTACATCATGAGTCTATTCCTCTTGCCAATCACCCTGCCAACCTGCAAAAAGGCCACTAAAATAACCCATCTAACTGGCATAGGCATCCTACTAACTCCTTGATGTATATACATGATTCTAACAAGCTAATGCAACTAAATGTACTTGAAAACACGCAAAAGCATATCAAAATAGGCATGAAAAACAATACTTTTGAGGAGGTAACACAATGTAAAGGATCGAAACCTCAATTTAAGTTCGCGACTGAATCTGTGCAATCGTCTCTTTTTTGAACAAAGCGAAGGTAACAATCAAAACCCTAAGTTTATTAATTTGTGAAATACTTGAAATCTAGGGTTTGTGTTTCAAAATTTGGTATGGAATTGCATTGCTTGTTGGAGGAAATCTATTTAAACTGAATGTTATTCACTGATTGGGGATGGAAAATTTGTCATATTTCGTTTTTAAATGTTACCCTTCCCATCTCTTTGAACCTGGAAAGGTTAGATTTGTTTGTAATGAGGATAAGTTTATTTATGATTGAGTTGGTTTGTTTCTGCACTAGTTCATGTGAATATTTAATTCTTAGGATGACAACTTCAAATTTGAATCCCGGTTTTGACGAAGTTGCTGATAAATTTGATAATGAAGTTGTTGAAGTTGCTGAGAAAGCTAGTGGTGAAATGTTGGCCATATGTGATAGGCTGTAACGCACAAAAAATATGTCATCCCTTCTTTAAGTTTTAGTAAGTTGATATTTACGTATTCTTATTGCATCTCAAAATGAATAATTGAATGTATACCTTTGTTATTTTAATGTTTTACAGTCAAGGTGAATGTATAAGGATGAAGCAACTGAGGAAAAAGTGACTAATGAGGTAGGTTTCAATGGTTTATGATGTTTGCTAAAGGCGTATGTAAAATTTAAATTCATTTGAATTTTTCATTCGCAGGTTAGGAAAGAGTTAGGCAAGAAATAAGAGGAAAGACAAACAACCTTACATTGATGAAACTAAGAAGGAGAAGTCGACCTACAATGACTATAAATCAGGCTTTTTGAAGAATGTAATAGCAGTATAAAGATACTTTTTGTTTGATACAGTATAAGTTTATATTGAGATTGACGTAACAGTAACAATTATCTTATCCACTGTAGACATCTTTTGACACAAAGTGTAGTCAGAAGCAATTCTACGATTTCATAAAAGAAATGAAGACGATGGAGATTGATCCTATTCTTGAAGAAATTGGTTTTGGGTCGTTAGTTTATATAAAATCGAACATTCTACACCGAGACCTATGTGGGGAATTGATGGACACAACAATATTGTATCAGTTAAAGATGTAGAAGCTATATTGGGCCTAAGAATGTGTAACACCCCAATCCCGATCCAGATCCGAAGTACTACATTGGGGTCACCTAAAACCTACCCGACAAAATTTCCATTAAAATCAAAAGTTTAGTTTTTTTTTTCAAAATATAAATCATCCATAAATTCATATAATTAAATAAGAATTTAAATAAGTTTACAAAACATGAGCTCCAAATTTAAACACTATATGCCAAAATAGTATTTTAAATAGAGTTACAGACTCAATAGTAGCATGGTAGGTTATAATTATATACACTTTGTTTTGATTAATTCCTTCATATTCTAATTATATTTTGAGCTTAATTGTGGAAATATTGTTTGTTTTGATTTAGGAGGTGAAATATGGATGCAATGGTAAAAATTAGCTCAAAAGCATGTTCTTAGCTCCTCATATGAAAATAAAATCATTTAGAAGAAAGTAGAACTTGGCAGAAGATCATTGTCAACTGTGCTAACACTTGGCAAAAGAGTACAAATGCAATGGAAATATGGAACAACAATGCCAAGTACGGGTCCTTTGTGTGCAAGTATACACGGTCAGCAAGTAATACAATAGTGAGCTGAGTATCGAATCCTCAGGGATTGACCAGGAATTTGACTGCTTCAATTATTACTTGTAACATCCCAAAATAGGGTTTAGAAGGATACTATGTTAAATTTTGATTTTTGAGCTATCATATGTTTTGATTTTTAATTGAGGGGACTAAAGTGTGAACTTAAATAACCGAATGGCCATTTCTTAAAGGACCACTTTGTATGCATTTCTTTTTAACATGTTTGCATGCTAAACACAACCTAATTAGAGGACCTAAGCCAAGTGTCCCTTAGGAAACTTGGTCAAAGAATCGGTGGACCATCATTTTCTTCTTTCCTCATTGAATCGGATAGTTAAAGTGAGAGGGAGCTCATGGAAAATTCCTTATTTTGGTGAGAACAAGGGATCGGTGGAAGAAACTTGGGATTGACATATAGGAAATTGTTATTTTTCCATCGAGGTAATGTTTATCTCTTACTCCCTTGTACATTTGATTGTTGTTGGGATCATGGAATCGATTCAATTGGAGTAAGACTTGTGTGTTATTGATGAACTTGAAGGTAATTGCTTTGTGACTAGAAGAATTATAATGAAAAAATAGAAATTTAAGCTCGAAACGTTTGACATGTAGTTTGGTTGATAATGGATATTCGAATGAATTGCTAAATTGCCTATTGATTCTTATCTCTGGTTATTGAAATGTATATAGGTAGAATGGCCTGTGAATGTCCTGCTCTTAGATGCTAAAGCTGGTACAAATAAAAGTGTGATCTAGTGGGTGTAATAGGTATAATATCAAATTGTTGGCTTGGAAGTGTGATGGTATTATGAAACTATTTTGTCAAAGATCTTGAACTCCTACATTTGGACTGTTTTGTTGTCTTTAATTTGAGTAGTGTCCGGGACTGTTTCGAGTAGTTAATTGGAAATGAAAATATGTATAGATGAGTAGTAAAACTGCCCTGCTGTTAGAGTGAAAAATCGGGACTGTTTTGATGTTCTAAATTATGTGATTGTTTACTAAATTGATTGTTGGGAACTATAATACTCTCGGGGCTGTTTAAGTTCAAGGAAAATGATTAATGTAATGTTGCCCTGTTTTGGCATTAGATCATATGCTAAATTTAAAGAATAAGAGTATAGTTAGTTGGAAAATCGTTAAACAAGAACTGATGTAAGATTCTAGAATTAATTGTTTCTGTATTTGAAGGTCTCCGAGTTAAAGAGACTAGTTGTTAACTATGAAACTGAATGGAATTGAAATTTGATCAATCAAACTTTATGGCTAATAAGAATTATGATGTTATATGTTAGAAAATCAAGAGGATACGGAAGGAAGAGGGGCACTCGTAGATCAAAACAACGATAAGAAAAAGGGGATTGTGATACGAGAACATTAATAGCTTTGAAACTACTGTAAGTGTAACCTAGATGTATGTATGAGTGTTGCTACCCTATTGTAGTTATACTATGCTATGCTAATACATTAAAGAAAATGTATTACGTTCCAACTTGTTTGAGACATGGCCGAATGTTGGTCAAGGTAAGTATATTTGAGGTAAACTACATTAGTTATACTACTTGATCTTGTTACACTTTGCTAGTAATTGTGAATTAGTAGAATGGATAAGCTGAGTGATTAACTAATTGGGTTAAGGCATCTAATGCCTCTTGAATTGATCGAAAACATCTTAAATAAGTAAGCCTTGATTTGTGTTAGTTAGACACAATTGCCATGCCATAGAGTCCGTCGAGCTCGCTAGTTAGGACTACGGTCCCTTGTTGTTAAGATCAAGTGATCTTTTAGTACCTTTGGTACTCTTGTTCAAAGTTGATATCAAATTGACACCTTGAGTGTCCTTGAAATGGTACTATGGGTACCCTTGTTAATGTTACCTTTATGTTGGATTCGAGTGTCTTTTAACTATCGATCAAGGCTCAAGATAATCTAATAAGTATAAAAAATATCTACCTACTACAACTTACGTGAAGACATTGTGTTGATTGGATTGAATAGATCCCTTGAGTTGATTATAGTTTATATATAACTCTTGTAAGGAATAGTTTCAAACTCGATCATAGAGAACCTTAGACAATAGAAATAAAACTACATGTTTACAAGTCTATGAACATTCATGTAATGGTATATTGACTAAATTGAGTTGCTTGAGACTTTGGTTCTTATTGTTATGTGATTATGCGTGCTTGGAATCGATTATTGAAACACTTAAATGTCCTTGAGGACAAATAGCTTGAATTGTTCGAACACATCAAGAGACTAGACTAGTATAAGTTTATTTGTTGCACTCAAGTCGTCCTACTTAAACTTATTGACTCTTCTGAATGTGTTCCAAGTTAGCTTGATGCTAGTAGATTGGATCCGTGGAGTGAAGCAAGATCACAAGGGATTTAAGTGTATGTTTTGTCTATTTTATTTCACTCCTAGGATGATGACACTTACTTGACTAGTATGTTTGGTTGTGTCTTTGGTATGTAATTAAAGTGATATATTTTGTGGTGGCATGTAAATATGTATAAAATTACGTTTGACCTTATTATGATATAGTCGATGCATGCTTTTGTATGTAATGGTTGTTTGAGCAAATTAGTGGATAGCAATTTAGGTTATTATTAGGAAATCTTTTAGATCTCAATTGAAAAACTTGTTATTTGAGTTTTAGTCGGAAGGGTATAAGTTATCATGCTAGCTTAAATTCTCAATTGTTAGGTTAAAGTAAATGAGATTTAAGTTACTGTTGTTTACATCCTGCAAAATTATTGAATACTTGAACCTATTCAAATATAGACCTAAATGACTCCTTCAAAATAGTATGGACTAATAGAAATAAGAATAGCATATTTGGCCAAATAGCTAATCAACTTGGTTATAATTCCTTAATTTTATGTGTTTCTAGAATCAACTGAATCAGATATTATCACATAAAGTATTAAGTCATGCCTTTCTGTGTATGTTTTGTTTGGATTAGGAACACAATGCATTTAGACTTGATGGTTATCGCATATTATGACATTTCTACATGTTTGTTCGAATGCTCTAGGAAACTAAGCTTCTAGATTTTGATTGTTCGGTTCTAACTTGGCTAACAAGTTAGCTTGTTTGTGATCTCTTAACCCTTCAAACCTGGTTTACTACTAAACTGGTAGTGGTGTTATAATTGGTAATCGAGCTAAGGTTTAGTCGGTCCTAGGACTAAACTAGTTTCGATTACATCTTTAGTTAATTCGTGCCACCTAAGAAGGGACAAAGACAGTCTTGCAACTTCCTCAAATGAAGGGGGGGAAGTGTATGAATGAATCAAGAGCAGCAAGATCCTCAAAAACCTGCTAAACCTCAAACTGAAGTACCTCAAATTAACCCAATCCAGAAAGAATGATTCTTGAGCATGACCAAATTGTTTAATCAGTTTGTAGCCTCCCTAAAATAGAACACCTCTCCTGTACCTATTGCAGGATCAAGTAAAGCACCTATTGATAAACTGTCTTCGCATTGAGCCTATACCTTCTCAGTAACTGATGATAAGAACCCTGAAGTAGCTAAATACTGGCTAGAGACCACAATCGAAATTTTAACCAAGTAACTCCAATGTTCAGATGAACACAAACTTGAATGTGCCTTGGCCCTGTTAGCTGATGAAGCCCTGAACTGGTGGGAAACCACAATCTTAACTGCTCTGGCACACTCTATCAACTGAGAATTCTTCCTCAAGGAATTCTGTAAGAAATACATCAGTGAGTAGTATTTGGTAGAGCGAAGAAGGTGTTTCTTGTATCTCAAGCAAGGGAACAAGCCTATAGAGCAATATGTATGTGAGTTTTGTAAATATTGTAAGTATGGCTCGGAATACATAAAGAAGGAGGAAGACAAATGTTGTATGTTCATAGACTGGTTAAATGATGATCTGAGCCCAATGTTTACGACACTTGGGATCACTGACTTTCAAGAGTTGGTGAATCGAGTGGTTGCCACTGAATTGAAGTTGAAAGCTTATGACAAAGAAAAAAAAAGCTACTCAAGAAAGGACAAGAGACAAAGAAATGACAATAAATCTTCATGGCCTTCTAAAAAACCGAAACATCAATGAGCAAACTTTTCAAGCCAATCCTCTCCTCCAAGGAGTAACTATTTGTCTAAACCTCAAACTATGATTAAGACTTCAATACCAAACGTCTCAGTTCAGGGAATTCTGGCAGAGAAACTAAACCCTGTTTTGCAAGTTACGCGCTGTTATCATCATAGGACTTTGCAGAAAGCAAAATAATGCCTGCTTCCAGTGTGGTGGGCTAGACCACTTTATTAAAGATTGTCCACAAGGTTCGAACAAAACCCCTGCTAAAACGTCTTCTCAGGCCAATTCGAACCACCCATTCAAGGGCAAGGGAGCAAAGCAAGCTCACTCTGGAAATATTGGGAGAAATCAAAATCAACCTCCAACTTCAACTCACCAAGAGTCTCGGCCCCTACTGGGTTTATCATGTCCAGGGACGTGAAGAAGATGACTCTCCTGATGTAATTGCAAGTACTATTAAACTTTACAATCATTTTGTCTATGCTTTATTTGATTCGGGATCAAACCACTCATTTATATGTTCTAAATTGATTGAGAAATTTCATATGAATCCTGAGCTTTTCGATTGTAATCTAATAGCTACCAACCCTTTAGGGGATAGGGTTTTTGTAAACCAAATGTGTAAAGATTGTCCCTTGTTTATTCAAGGCATTCCTTTCCCTGCAGGCTTGTTAGTACTACCCTTTGATGAATTTGACCTAATTTTGGGCTTAGATTGGTTAGCCAAACATCAGGCTTGGGTAGATTGTAGTCGAAAACAACTCTATTTGCATGGTTTAGGAAAAGATTCCATAATCTTGATAGACAAAATTTTGAGGAGTTCGAACCCCACTTTTGCCTCAATATTCAAATTCAATAAAGCTCATTCGGGTATGGAACCTATTTTAATTGTGTCAAATTTTCATGATGTTTTTCCCGAGGAACTCCGGGCTTGCCACCAATTTGAGAGGTAGAATTCAAGATTGAGGTTCAACCGGGATCTCATCCTATATCCATTACTCCCTATAGAATGGCACCGGTTGAAATAAAAGAACTTCAGAAACAATTACAAGAACTTCAAGACAAAGGCTTCATTCGACCAAGCTCATCTCCTTGGGGAACTCCGTTCTGCTTTGTCAAAAAGAGAATTATTTAGTATGGGTAATTGTCGATAGACTGACAAAATCTGCTTATTTTCTACCCATTCGAAAGACTCTAAGTCTAGAACAGTTGGCCAAAATTTACATCTAAGAAGTAATTAGATTGCATGGAATTCCAATTTCTATTATTTCGACGAGGACCCCTTTTTACTTCCAAATTTTGGAAAGCTCTTCATAGAGCCTTGGGGTCAAAAATTAATTTAAGTACCGTGTTTCATCCTCAATCGGATGGACAGTCAGAAAGGGTCATTCAAATTCTTGAAGACATGCTCCGAGCTGTATTGTAAAGTTCGAAAAGGATTGGGAAAAATCCCTACCCCTAGCCGAATTTGAATATAACAACAGTTATCAAACTTCTATTCAAATGGCTCCATTTGAAGCTCTTTATGGTAGAAGATGCAGAACACCACTTTGTTGGTCAGAATTGGGAGAAAACAAAAAGTTGGGACCTAATCTCATGAAAGAAACCAAAGAAAAGATTAGAATTATTCATGATCGACTTAAAGTAGCTTTTGACAGGCAAAAGACCTATGTTGATAAAATGAGAAGAAAAATTTCTTATGAAGTAGGTGATCGGGTTTTCCTAAAAGTCTCTCCGTGGAAGAAAATCCTCAGATTTGGGAAAAAAGGAAAACTTAGTCCCCGTTTCATCGGACCATTCGATATTGTGGAGAAAGTCGGTCCTGTAGCTTACAAATTGGCTCTTCAAAGTGAGTTGGATAAAATTCATAATGTTTTCCATGTTTCTATGTTACGCAAGTATAGATCCGATCCTTCCCATATCCTTGAGGCTGAAGAGATGGAGCTAGACACTAATCTCTCCTATGAAGAGAAGTCGGTTCAGATACTTGACCGTCAGATTAAAAGACTTAGAAACAAGATGGTGCCCCTTGTCAAAGTACTTTGGAGAAATCATAAACAAGAATAAGCTACCCGGTGGGTGGAAGGATACTATGTTAAATTTTGATTTTTGAGCTATCATATATTTTGATTTTTAATTGAGGGGACTAAAGTGTGAACTTAAATAACCGAATGACCATTTCTTAAAGGACCACTTTGTATGCATTTCTTTTTAACTTGTTTGCATTATAAACACAACATAATTAGAGGACCTAAGCCAAGTGTCCCTTAGGAAACTTGGTCAAAGAATCGATGGACCATCATCTTCTTCTTTCCTCATTGAACCGAATAGTTAGAGAGAGAGGAGCTCATTGAAAATTCCTTATTTTGGTGAGAACAAGGGATCAGTGGAAGAAACTTGGGATTGACATATAGGAAATTGTTATTTTTCCATCAAGGTAATGTTTATCTCTTAGTCCCTTATACATTTGATTGTTTTTGGGATCATGGAATCGATTCAATTGGAGTAAGACTTGTGTGTTATTGATGAACTTGAAGGTAATTGCTTCATGACTAGAAGAATTATAATGAACAAATAAAAATTTAAGTTCGAAATGTTTGACATGTAGTTTGGTTGATAATGGATATTCGAATGAATTGCTAAATTGCCTCTTGATTCTTATATCTGGTTATTGAAATGTATATAGGTAGAATGGCCTGTGAATGTCCTGCTTTTATATGCTAAAGGTGGTAAAAATAAAAGTGTGATCTATTGGGTGTAATAGGTATACTATCGAATTGTTGGCTTGGAAGTGTAATGGTAGTA
This sequence comes from Hibiscus mutabilis, assembly GCA_019671005.1. Taxonomy (NCBI): domain Eukaryota; kingdom Viridiplantae; phylum Streptophyta; class Magnoliopsida; order Malvales; family Malvaceae; genus Hibiscus; species Hibiscus mutabilis. The sequence continues at coordinate 11,648,911 of CM033735.1, read as the reverse complement.
TGAAACTATTTTGTTAAAGATCTTGAACTCCTACATTTGGACTGTTTTGTTTTCTTTAATTTGAGTAGTGTCCGGGACTGTTTCGTGTAGTTAATTGGAAATTAAAATATGTATAGATGAGTAGTGAAACTACCTGCACTGTTAGAGTGAAAAATCGGGACTGTTTTGATGTTCTAAATTATGTGATTGTTTGCTAAATTGATTATTGGGAACTATAATACTCTCGGGGCTGTTTAAGTTCAAGGAAAATGATTAATGTAATGCTGTCCTATTTTGGCAATTAGAACATATGCTAAATTTGAAGAATAAGAGTATAGTTAGTTGGAAAACCGTTAAACAAGAACTGATGTAAGATTTTGGAATTAATTGTTTCTGTATTTGAATGTCTCCGATATAAAGAGACTAGTTGTTAACTATGAAATTGAATGGAATTGAAATTTGATCAATCAAACTTTATGGCTAATAAGAATTATGATGTTATATGTTAGAAAATCAAGAGGATATGGAAGGAAGAGGGGCACTCGTAGATCAAAACAACGATAAGAAAAAGGGATTGTGATATGAGAACATCAATAGCTTGGAAACTACTGTAAGTGTAACCTAGATGTATGTATGAGTGTTGCTACCCTATTGTAGTTATACTATGTTATGCTAATACATTAAATAAAATGTATTACGTTCCAACTTGTTTGAGATATGACCGAATGTTGGTCAAGGTAAGTATATTTGAGGTAAACTACATTAGTTATACTACTTGATCTTGTTACACTTTGCTAGTAATTGTGAATTAGTAGAATGGATAAGTTGAGTGATTAACTAATTGGAATAAGGCATCTAATGCCTCTTGAATTGATCGAAAACATCTTAAATAAGTAAGCCTTGATTTGTGTTAGTTAGACACAATTGGCATGCCATAGAGTCCATCGAGCTCGCTAGTTAGGACTACGGTCCCTTGTTGTTAAGATCAAGTGATCTTTTAGTACCTTTGGTACTCTTGTTCAAAGTTGATATCAAATTGACACCTTGAGTGTCCTTGAAATGGGTACTATTGTTAATGTTACCTTGTTAATGTTACATTTATGTTGGCTTGAATAAGATCCTTTGAGTTGATTATTGGAGTTTATATTATAACTATATATAACTTGTGAGGAATAGTTTCAAACTCGATCATAGAGAACCTTAGACAATAGAAATAAAACTACATGTTTACAAGTCTATGAACATTCTTGTAATGGTATATTGACTAAATTGAGTTGCTTAAGACTTTGGTTCTTATTGTTATGTGATTATGCTTGCTTGGAAACGATTATTGAAACACTTAAATGTCCTTGAGGACAAATAGCTTGAATTGTTCGAACACATCAAGAGACTAGACTAGTATAAGTTTATTTGCACTCAAGTCATCCTACTTAAACTTATTGATTTTCTGAATGTGTTCCAAGTTAGCTTGATGCTAGTAGATTGGATCCGTGGAGTGAAGCAAGATCACAAGGGATTTAAGTGTATGTTTTGTCTATTTTATTTGACTCTAGGATGATGACACTTACTTGACTAGTATGTTTGGTTGTGTCTTTGGTATGTAATTAAAGTGATATATTTTGTGGTGGCATGTAAATATGTATAAAAGTACGTTTGACCTTATTATGATATAGTCGATGCATGCTTTTGTATGTAATGGTTGTTTGAGCAAATTAGTGGATAGTAATTTAGGTTATTATTAGGAAATCTTTTAGATCTCAATTGAAAAACTTGTTATTTGAGTTTTAGTCGGAAGGGTATAAGTTATCATGCTAGCTTAAATTCTCAATTGTTAGGTTAAAGTAAATGAGATTTAAGTTATTGTTGTTTACATCCTACAAAATTATTGAATACTTGAACCTATTCAAATATAGACCTAAATGACTCCTTCAAAATAGTATGGACTAATAGAAATAAGAATAGCATATTTGGCCAAATAGCTAATCAACTTGGTTATAATTCCTTAATTTTATGTGTTTCTAGAATCAACTGAATCAGATATTATCACATAAAGTATTAAGTCATGCCTTTCTGTGTATGTTTTGTTTGGATTAGGAACACAATGCATTTAGACTTGATGGTTATCGCATATTATGACATTTCTACATGTTTGTTCGAATGCTCTAGGAAACTAAGCTTCTAGATTTTGATTGTTCGGTTCTAACTTGGCTAACAAGTTAGCTTGTTTGTGATCTCTTAACCCTTCAAACCTGGTTTACTACTAAACTGGGTAGTGGTGTTATAATTGGTAATCAGAGCTAAGGTTTAGTCGGTCCTAGGACTAAACTAGTTTCGATTACATCTTTAGTTAATTCGTGCCACCTAAGAAGGGACAAAGACAGTCTTGCAACTTCCTCAAATGAAGGGGGAAGTGTATGAATGAATCAAGAGCAGCAAGATCCTCAAAAACCTGCTAAACCTCAAACTGAAGTACCTCAAATTAACCCAATCCAGAAAGAATGATTCTTGAGCATGACCAAATTGTTTAATCAGTTTGTAGCCTCCCTAAAATAGAACACCTCTCCTGTACCTATTGCAGGATCAAGTAAAGCACCTATTGATAAACTGTCTTCGCATTGAGCCTATACCTTCTCAGTAACTGATGATAAGAACCCTGAAGTAGCTAAATACTGGCTAGAGACCACAATCGAAATTTTAACCAAGTAACTCCAATGTTCAGATGAACACAAACTTGAATGTGCCTTGGCCCTGTTAGCTGATGAAGCCCTGAACTGGTGGGAAACCACAATCTTAACTGCTCTGGCACACTCTATCAACTGAGAATTCTTCCTCAAGGAATTCTGTAAGAAATACATCAGTGAGTAGTATTTGGTAGAGCGAAGAAGGTGTTTCTTGTATCTCAAGCAAGGGAACAAGCCTATAGAGCAATATGTATGTGAGTTTTGTAAATATTGTAAGTATGGCTCGGAATACATAAAGAAGGAGGAAGACAAATGTTGTATGTTCATAGACTGGTTAAATGATGATCTGAGCCCAATGTTTACGACACTTGGGATCACTGACTTTCAAGAGTTGGTGAATCGAGTGGTTGCCACTGAATTGAAGTTGAAAGCTTATGACAGAAGAAAAAAAGCTACTCAAGAAAGGACAAGAGACAAAGAAATGACAATAAATCTTCATGGCCTTCTAAAAAACCGAAACATCAATGAGCAAACTTTTCAAGCCAATCCTCTCCTCCAAGGAGTAACTATTTGTCTAAACCTCAAACTATGATTAAGACTTCAATACCAAACGTCTCAGTTCAGGGAATTCTGGCAGAGAAACTAAACCCTGTTTTGCAAGTTCTGCCAGAATTATCATATAGGACTTTGCAGAAAGCAAAATAATGCCTGCTTCCAGTGTGGTGGGCTAGACCACTTTATTAAAGATTGTCCACAAGGTTCGAACAAAACCCCTGCTAAAACGTCTTCTCAGGCCAATTCGAACCACCCATTCAAGGGCAAGGGAGCAAAGCAAGCTCACTCTGGAAATATTGGGAGAAATCAAAATCAACCTCCAACTTCAACTCACCAAGAGTCTCGGGCCCCTACTCGGGTTTATCATGTCCAGGGACGTGAAGAAGATGACTCTCCTGATGTAATTGCAAGTACTATTAAACTTTACAATCATTTTGTCTATGCTTTATTTGATTCGGGATCAAACCACTCATTTATATGTTCTAAATTGATTGAGAAATTTCATATGAATCCTGAGCTTTTCGATTGTAATCTAATAGCTACCAACCCTTTAGGGGATAGGGTTTTTGTAAACCAAATGTGTAAAGATTGTCCCTTGTTTATTCAAGGCATTCCTTTCCCTGCAGGCTTGTTAGTACTACCCTTTGATGAATTTGACCTAATTTTGGGCTTAGATTGGTTAGCCAAACATCAGGCTTGGGTAGATTGTAGTCGAAAACAACTCTATTTGCATGGTTTAGGAAAAGATTCCATAATCTTGATAGACAAAATTTTGAGGAGTTCGAACCCCACTTTTGCCTCAATATTCAAATTCAATAAAGCTCATTCGGGTATGGAACCTATTTTAATTGTGTCAAATTTTCATGATGTTTTTCCCGAGGAACTCCGGGCTTGCCACCAATTTGAGAGGTAGAATTCAAGATTGAGGTTCAACCGGGATCTCATCCTATATCCATTACTCCCTATAGAATGGCACCGGTTGAAATAAAAGAACTTCAGAAACAATTACAAGAACTTCAAGACAAAGGCTTCATTCGACCAAGCTCATCTCCTTGGGGAACTCCCGTTCTGTTTGTCAAAAAGAAATTATTTAGTATGGGTAATTGTCGATAGACTGACAAAATCTGCTTATTTTCTACCCATTCGAAAGACTCTAAGTCTAGAACAGTTGGCCAAAATTTACATCTAAGAAGTAATTAGATTGCATGGAATTCCAATTTCTATTATTTCGGACAGGGACCCCCGGTTTACTTCCAAATTTTGGAAAGCTCTTCATAGAGCCTTGGGGTCAAAAATTAATTTAAGTACCGTGTTTCATCCTCAATCGGATGGACAGTCAGAAAGGGTCATTCAAATTCTTGAAGACATGCTCCGAGCCTGTATTGTAAAGTTCAGAAAGGATTGGGAAAAATCCCTACCCCTAGCCGAATTTGAATATAACAACAGTTATCAAACTTCTATTCAAATGGCTCCATTTGAAGCTCTTTATGGTAGAAGATGCAGAACACCACTTTGTTGGTCAGAATTGGGAGAAAACAAAAAGTTGGGACCTAATCTCATGAAAGAAACCAAAGAAAAGATTAGAATTATTCATGATCGACTTAAAGTAGCTTTTGACAGGCAAAAGACCTATGTTGATAAAATGAGAAGAAAAATTTCTTATGAAGTAGGTGATCGGGTTTTCCTAAAAGTCTCTCCGTGGAAGAAAATCCTCAGATTTGGGAAAAAAGGAAAACTTAGTCCCCGTTTCATCGGACCATTCGATATTGTGGAGAAAGTCGGTCCTGTAGCTTACAAATTGGCTCTTCAAAGTGAGTTGGATAAAATTCATAATGTTTTCCATGTTTCTATGTTACGCAAGTATAGATCCGATCCTTCCCATATCCTTGAGGCTGAAGAGATGGAGCTAGACACTAATCTCTCCTATGAAGAGAAGTCGGTTCAGATACTTGACCGTCAGATTAAAAGACTTAGAAACAAGATGGTGCCCCTTGTCAAAGTACTTTGGAGAAATCATAAACAAGAATAAGCTACCTGGGTCAGTGGAAGGATACTATGTTAAATTTTGATTTTTGAGCTATCATATATTTTGATTTTTAATTGAGGGGACTAAAGTGTGAACTTAAATAACCGAATGACCATTTCTTAAAGGACCACTTTGTATGCATTTCTTTTTAACTTGTTTGCATTATAAACACAACATAATTAGAGGACCTAAGCCAAGTGTCCCTTAGGAAACTTGGTCAAAGAATCAGTGGACCATCATCTTCTTCTTTCCTCATTGAACCGAATAGTTAGAGAGAGAGGGAGCTCATTGAAAATTCCTTATTCTGGTGAGAACAAGGGATCAGTGGAAGAAACTTGGGATTGACATATAGGAAATTGTTATTTTTCCATCAAGGTAATGTTTATCTCTTAGTCCCTTATACATTTGATTGTTTTTGGGATCATGGAATCGATTCAATTGGAGTAAGACTTGTGTGTTATTGATGAACTTGAAGGTAATTGCTTCATGACTAGAAGAATTATAATGAACAAATAAAAATTTAAGTTCGAAATGTTTGACATGTAGTTTGGTTGATAATGGATATTCGAATGAATTGCTAAATTGCCTCTTGATTCTTATATCTGGTTATTGAAATGTATATAGGTAGAATGGCCTGTGAATGTCCTGCTTTTATATGCTAAAGGTGGTAAAAATAAAAGTGTGATCTATTGGGTGTAATAGGTATACTATCGAATTGTTGGCTTGGAAGTGTAATGGTAGTATGAAACTATTTTGTTAAAGATCTTGAACTCCTACATTTGGACTGTTTTGTTTTCTTTAATTTGAGTAGTGTCGGGGACTGTTTCGTGTAGTTAATTGGAAATTAAAATATGTATAGATGAGTAGTGAAACTACCCTGCTGTTAGAGTGAAAAATCAGGACTGTTTTGATGTTCTAAATTATGTGATTGTTTGCTAAATTGATTATTGGGAACTATAATACTCTCGGGGCTGTTTAAGTTCAAGGAAAATGATTAATGTAATGCTGTCCTATTTTGGCAATTAGAACATATGCTAAATTTGAAGAATAAGAGTATAGTTAGTTGGAAAACCGTTAGACAAGAACTGATGTAAGATTTTGGAATTAATTGTTTCTGTATTTGAATGTCTCCGATATAAAGAGACTAGTTGTTAACTATGAAATTGAATGGAATTGAAATTTGATCAATCGAACTTTATGGCTAATAAGAATTATGATGTTACATGTTAGAAAATCAAGAGGATATGGAAGGAAGAGGGGCACTCGTAGATCAAAACAACGGTAAGAAAAAGGGGATTGTGATATGAGAACATCAATAGCTTGGAAACTACTGTAAGTGTAACCTAGATGTATGTATGAGTGTTGCTACCCTATTGTAGTTATACTATGTTATGCTAATACATTAAATAAAATGTATTACGTTCCAACTTGTTTGAGATATGACCGAATGCTGGTCAAGGTAAGTATACTTGAGGTAAACTACATTAGTTATACTACTTGATCTTGTTACACTTTGCTAGTAATTGTGAATTAGTAGAATGGATAAGTTGAGTGATTAACTAATTGGAATAAGGCATCTAATGCCTCTTGAATTGATCGAAAACATCTTAAATAAGCAAGCCTTGATTCGAGTTAGTTAGACACAATTGGCATGCCATAGAGTCCATCGAGCTCGCTAGTTAGGACTACGGTCCCTTGTTGTTAAGATCAAGTGATCTTTTAGTACCTTTGGTACTCTTGTTCAAAGTTGATATCAAATTGACACCTTGAGTGTCCTTGAAATGGTACTATGGGTACCCTTGTTAATGTTACATTTATGTTGGATTGAATAGATCCCTTGAGTTGATTATAGTTTATATATAACTCTTGTGAGGAATAGTTTCAAACTCGATCATAGAGAACCTTAGACAATAGAAATAAAACTACATGTTTACAAGTCTATGAACATTCTTGTAATGGTATCTTGACTCGATTGAGTTGCTTAAGACTTTGGTTCGTATTGTTATGTGATTATGCTTGCTTGGAAACGATTATTGAAGCACTTAAATGTCCTCGAGGACAAATAGCTTGAATTGTTCGAACACATCAACAGACTAGACTAGTATAAGTTTATTTGCACTCAAGTCATCCTACTTAAACTTATTGATTTTCTGAATGTGTTCCAGGTTAGCTTGAAGCTAGTAGATTGAATCCGTGGAGTGAAGCAATATCACAAGGGATTTAAGTGTATGTTTTTTCTATTTTATTTGACTCCTAGGATGGTGGCACTTACTTGACTAGTATGTTTGGTTGTGTCTTTGGTATGTAATTAAAGTGATATATTTTGTGGTGGCATGTAAATATGTATAAAAGTACCTTTGACCTTATTATGATATAGTCGATGCATGCTTTTGTATGTAATGGTTGTTTGAGCAAATTAGTGGATAGTAAGTTAGGTTCTTAATAGGAAATCTTTTAGATCTCAATTGAAAAGCATGTTATTTGAGTTTTAGCCGGAAGGATATAAGTTATCATGCTAGCTTAAATTCTCAATTGTTAGGTTAAGGTAAATGAGATTTAAGTTATTGTTGTTTACATCCTACAAAATTATTGAATACTTGAACCTATTCAAATATAGACCTAAATGACTCCTTCAAAATAGTATGGACTAATAGAAATAAGAATAGCATATCTGGCCAAATAGCTAATCAACAAGGTCATAATTCCTTAATTTTATGTGTTTCTAGAATCAACTGAATCAAGTATTATCACATAAAGTATCAATTCATGCCTTTCTGTGTATGTTTTGTTTGGATTAGGACCGAAATGCATTTAGACTTGATGGTTATCACATATTATGACATTTATACATTTTTGTTCGAATGCTCTAGGAAACTAAGCTTCTAGATTTTGATTGTTCGGTTCTAACTTGGCTAACAAGTTAGCCTGTTTGTGATCTCTTAACCCTTCAAACTTGGTTTACTACTAAATCGGGTATGGGATGTTATATTACTTGTCTAATAAAAATGTTGAATTGATTTTGAAGTAGTTTTAGAAAGTGACTTAAAGAAATGAAAGTAAAACAACTTTGGAAAAAAGAGGTTTCAAATGAGTGATGAGTGTTGGCAAGGGATGCCTGGTTTTTACGTTGTTCATGCCAGCCTTTAATTATGTCATGCCTTGGAATTATTGCCAAGTAGATTCAAGGATGGCATTGCCTCTGTTGATGGCAATCCTCGAAATTAACCATGTTAAACCCCTATATGTCTATAGTGAAGTTTTTCATTAATGAATTTGATTAAGTTCCAATCTATACTTCTAAGGAGTAGATTCACTTCAGAAGTAAGCTCGTCTACTTGAACATCTTCTTTCAAAGCTTCTCTCTTTAATATCATCATTTAATAAAACAAAGAGAATGGGCACGCATGAGGTATGTCGATGTAGCCCTTCAATGGCTCCAAGCCTTCGGTCTTAATCTGGTCAAACCATGTCAATCTCGGTTCTCCACGGTGCAGTCTCTTCTCACTTCAAGCCTTCCGATCTCTCCTTCAAGTGCTAGCTTGATCTTCTTTAAATAGGCTTGCGTAGGAAACCCTAGGATAACCCTTTGGGTTTGAATTTTGAATGCACAAGGGAGAAAAGATGTGATCATCTTATCCAAATTTTGAATCCTAGGGCTGACGTGTACAAGGTTCAACGAAAACTTGACTGGCCATTAGACTTCACTTCTATGCCAACTGAGCCTTGGCAATATTTGGTCTATCTTTGCCAACTGCAACTCGGTATTCTCTTTGGCATTCCCTGTTTTTGCTCCGGCGCTGTACTGCCAAGCCTGTCCTACTCTGCCAAGCTTGTAATAATGCCACAAAACAACATTTCACATTGGCATAAACACCACTCCCTAACTCCTTATGCAAATGTATGAATTTAACAACTAAATGTACTTAAAGGTCTAGCAAAGGCTTTGTAAAATAAGCATAAAAACAATACTTTTGATGAGTTAATACCCTCAAACCTAGCTCATTGCTTGTCCTCAAGTAACGCAACTAAAAATATAGAACAGAAAAACAAGAAAAGTACCTCAGCAAAAATTTGGTTGGAATGCCCACAAGTGTTGGCAAGTAGAGTATGGCCCTAGTTCTGTTCTCAAGTATCCCAGTAAAGTAATGCCAAACAGATAAGCAAATTCAAGTGCAACAAAATAACTCTAGTCTAAGGTCATGAAGAGTGCACGAAGTGTAGGCAATATACATCAAATATCATTTTACTCCCTTAGTCAAATTTACTACCTAAACTCAGAATTTTTATTTTTTCTTTTATTCCTGCCAAGGGTTTTAACTAGCAATATTTTAAGCTTGCTTCATAATACTGCTTGGTGTGAAAAATAAGAGGAAACATACGACGAACCCCCATGTTAATCTAGACATTACTTGGCTTTTACTCTTCAACTCATACCCTAAAGTTTTTGACTTGAGAACTAAGAGAGAGCAAACCACGAAGCCCCAAGTTACTTATTACCCTAAGGTAGAGGAGAGTTATATATTTTTCTTGCCTTGGCAAAACATTGTTGCCTTATTAATTTCTTTTATCCTGGCATCAAACATTTTTTTTCTGAAGCTTAGTTTCAAAAATTCTAAGTTTGTTTGGGAATCTAGATGCATACTACATGTTAAGTAAAAGTTCAACTCCCTAAACTAGAGATCAAATGCCAAGCAGTCCTGGCATTACTAATCTGCTGGCATTGGCAAACTAAGGATTTCAAATATCATCATTGAATAGAATATTCTAGAACAAACAATACTAACTAACAAAATGTTAGCATTCTTTCCAAAATTTAACCGAGGCAAAAAAATTAGCAGTTTGGTATGCATGGCTTAAACCTACTCTACATGGCATGGCAACAAAATGCAAACAAAAACATAAACATGCATGGCATGGGAATAGATTTGGGGATGCACATCCCCAAACCAAAGGCGTGCATTGTCCTCAATGCATGAAAATAACACATATATACAAATGAAAACAACAAAAATGCATGAACATGTGAATGCAATGAGATGAAATGTAAAGGAGTTTAGGAAGAGGAGGACTCCTCTTTGGAGGGTACTTCATGTGTGACGCGGGTCTTTCTTTTGACAAAGCTCCCACGATTGGGGGTCATGCACTTCTTTCCTTTCATGGTTGGATTTGACGTGGCAGTGGAAGCTCTAAGGTCGTGGAGAACTTCCTTAACAATCTACACCGGCTCCGAAGTAGCTGCCGCAACCCTTTTTTAGGAGTTTTGATGTTTTGGAAAAACTTTATAAAATCACGGAGTCGCCACTAATATTTTTTTTAAAAAAATGATTGGATCACTTTTAAAACAAGGGTATTTTTGATAAAAACGTTTTTTTTTATCAAAATAACATTTTGATCCACGGAAAGCAAAGAAAATAGGTTCGGGGGTCGGTTACGTGTGGGGAAGGGTTAGCACCCCCACAACGCCCAAAAAATGGTACCTAATTGATTTCAAAAAGTGCTTTAAAGACTGGAATTTGCAAGTTCACAAAATTTTGATTTATTTGTCCGCTTAGTGAATGTAAATCTATTTTAACGGCCTTATCGCCCGAGAAATGAACTTTAATCACCACCAACACTCATGGCGCTAACCTGTCATTCCCGTTTGATAAGACACCGCATTAATTAAGTTTTCACTTTTTAAAACAAACCAAAGAGAAGATTAGGTGTGTTATCGTTTTTTAGAATTTAGTGTTTAAACCCTAAAGAAACATCTACATTTGTTTTAACTATTAAGGTTTAAATACAATTAAGTGTGTCTTATTGAAAATGAAGAATGTTTTACAACATACACGTCTCTATTCTATGTTTTAAGTCCCTAACCTTAAAGTTTAACACACATACATATATACATATAAGAACAAAAGGAACAAAAATACTTAAATTAACTATCAAAATAATTACTAAAATAAAGAAAAGGGCAATTAATTTTATTTATCAAAAAATATGTATTATGGACTAAATTAAAAGAAAACCAAATGTAAGGGTTAATTTGAAAAAAAATTAAAATTTGGTGCTGAATTGAAAAGAAAAAAGACAAAATTGAAACAATTGAAAAATTGAAGAGTTGTGGCATAAGGTCCGGGAAAGAAGGGCGCGGGTTATAACTGGTACGGGTCGGGTCATCGGATCATTATAAATAGCCTTTATCAGAAACATATTTCATTTTTTCTCTTCTTCTCAAAATGGATCAAAATCGGCTCTTAGTTTTTTCTCTGAAGACATTCATCGTGTTCTTCATGAATTGAAGAACACAGTGATATTCTGTCGCGCCGGCCACCATCCACCGGTGCTGGCCACCGTTGTCGGCGGCAAAATTCCCAAAAAAACCCTAATTTTCTAGATTTCGATGACCTCAAAATTGTATTTTTCCACCGGAGCTACGTCGAAGCCAAATTAAACGGTGTTTTAGAGGTAAAATCAATCCCCTTTTTGTTAAGTTCGAAATAGAAAAGAAAAAAAAAGATAGAAAATGTTACCAGAAACTTGCTTCTCTTATTACTTTGAAACTTCGATTACAATCCTTGCTTGCTGGCTTTACAACTTCCGAATGCTAATTGTATGTGTATGACTGAGTAATATGTATCTAGTGTTTTTGTTGTTGAATTGTATGAAATTGTTGTGTGATTACAAAGAATTATAGTGGGGTTTATATAGGTATATGAATACTTGCATTTTAAGAACAAATCCCTAATTTCTTCCCTGGATTATCTCCTATTTGATTCAGAATGCTTGATCTTTGCCAGAGGCTTCAATTTAGGGATATGATCCTTTGACCTTGCTTCGATCTTGGTTCTAAATTCAAGCTAGTTGCCTTTTTCTTCTTTGCCATATCCGATTGTAGCTTGATTCTTGCTAGGGCTTCAAATTAGGGATTTTATCTTCTTGTTGATTGTGCTCTATTTTAGTAACTTAATCCATTTATTTCCTTCTTTTTTTTGTTTTTGCTGATCGGAAATGAACTTCAACCATGCCAGCGTGAGCAAATTGGAGCAAGTGAAGCATCGGAGAAGGTGAAGCATTCGATGGCAGTTGGAAAGTCAGGCGCGTGACTATTATGCGCTAGTGGTGATCTGAGTACTCTGTTGTTAGCCAATTTGGGCCGTTCGATTGTCTCTCGATCTAACAGACGGGAAGCGTGACTCTTGGTAATCCGTGTATAGGCCGTGTGCAATCCCGTGCCGTTGGATCTGTTCTCCATTGATCAAACGGTTCTTCATTATCTACACATGTAATAAAAAGGGTCAAGGCCTTTAGGAAAAAATAATCAGGCCAAGCAGGCCTTTGTGTAACAGACCTCTTTTTTATAAGATGGACTCTATGTACTTTTTAATGGACTCTATGTTTTTTGTAATGGACTCTAAATTATATCTAATGGATTTTCTATTTTTTAAAGCTGCAATTGGGTTGTGTATTTTATATTTTGGGTTTTAATATATAACCATTATATTAAAAAATGCATATAACCTATATTAATTCTTACTACCATATCAATATACTAACATATAACAACTATTATAATACCCTAAGTATATTAACAAAATTATATGGCACCTAGATAATTCAAATACTAATTACTACATTAATATTTATAACACTAACATATAGCACACTTATACTATCATGATGTAACACTAACAATGTAATATACTACTAAACTGAAATGAAAGTGAAAGAAGTTAGGTGAAAATTCAGTGAAAACAGTGGCATAAGTGGCAAAGGCGATGTAGGGGCAGTTGGCGTTACGACAGATTTCTCTTGAATTTTTTCCTCAAATTCTAGCGGTGTTTCTTCCTTGGTAGACTCAACTTGAACTGGCGAGACTGGGATAGTGGCATCAGAGTGCGTTGGGGTATTAACTAAACGAGGATTGGCTGGTATATCATCATTGGCAAAGATATCAGTGGGGAACTCAGGGAAGGCTGGCAAAACACCCCGAGACATTCCTTCAAGAATCTTCTTGATGGCATTGTCCCTGACATGAGCATAATGCCAGAGCTTGAGATTTTGCTCCTCAACTTTCTCTAATTTTTGAAGAATGATCTCCTGGCTCTGGTAGATCTGGGAAAGCGTTGCCACTGAACTAGCTGGCATAGAGGCATTAGGCTTTACCTTTGGCGCCTTGGGCTTGGACGTTGACTCTTTTGCCTTTCCCTTACCTCTCTTTTTTGAATCGGTGGTCGTGAGTTGCCTCTAAAAGGTAGTCGTGATTGTTGTTTCCTTGATTTCTAAGACCTTGTCCGAGTCGATCTTGACATTTCATGTTTCATGCAAATGTTAGAAATCAAAAAGGGGAAAATAAACTTCCATTACCTCTTTCAGCATACTTATAAGTTTCCTCGTTGATGAGTTGGCCAACATTGATCTTGCGGCCCATAATGATGGAGTGTAGTAGCACCAGCCTCTCTTCTGAGATAGTTTCATTTTGGGTAGTTGGTATTAGGTTCGCCTTGAGAAAATGATTCCACCCCTTCGGCTGTGATTTTAAGGCTAGCCGCTTGATTGTCTGGTGTCCCTTCGACGACACAGTCCATGCAGTGCCAGGCTCGCACAAATCTGTCAACAATTTATTCCTCTTGGTAGCATTCATGGAATCAGCAAACTCTTTGTGTTCATCTTCTACACCATCAAACTCAAACATGGCATTAATGTACCCTTCACCAAAACACACACACGTACCTCGAATCATCAAAAAAAGGTGAATCTTTGGTGGTGAGATGGATCTAGAATTCTAGGATGATGTTGGACTAAACTTCTCCCTTCTGTTGGTATAAAAGCTCCCACTTGTGCTTCGTTACCACTGCCATGGACTCCGGGGTAAATCCCAAGTTTGGTTCATCCTTGATCTCAAAGTTCTTTTCATGGCAGAATGTCCGCAAGGCAAAATTTTCTTTATATTTCTTGTGGATCTCCTTGTTGAAGAAGATCTTGAACAAAATCGATGATGAAGCCATGAAAACAAGTTATGGGCTTGAACGATTATGAAAAGGAGGAGGAAGAAAGTGGATCTTTGGCTTTCTTGCTTGATAAAGAAGATGAAGAGAAAAGTGAAAGGGCTTAACTCCTTGAAACGACTAAGTTTTAAAGTGGATAAAGGGTAAAAGGTTGAGTGTTTTAAGTGGAGTAATTAATGTGGCTAGTTTAAGAGGGGATAATGATGGTTCTTTGCGTGTTTGGGGAAAATAAAAAAGGATGATGTGATAAGGGTTTAAGTGATAAGATAGGGTGGCAAAGTGGAGTGATAAGATGATGTGATTAGGTTTAAATTTAAATTTCAACTATCACTTGGATGACTATGGCAAATTTCAAAGAGAAAAATTTTCACTTTCTTGGGCAGATTTTTAGTAAGACTTGGGTGGCTAGGTTAATTCCTTTCCTCACATCTCCAATCGCCTTATGCCAAGTTCGTGCCTTATCATTCTGCTTAGCATAAAAACCTGCACTTACTCAAAGAACAACCTTTCAACGCAGCAAGGGAAAATCAAAACAAAATTGAAAGAAAAAAATAAATAAATGAAAAATACTGAAAAAGGAAAACATCTATCCTACTATTTATAAAAATCAAACAATGACAACGATGCTCACGAAACTTCTGCTAGGAGGACAACCTCCTTTGCATCATTTTGCATACCTTCCAAGTAGTGTTTCAGTCTTTGGTTGTTTACCTTGAAGATTATTCCAGTCTTCAAATCTTTAATATCTACTACTCCATGAACGTATGGCTTTACAACCTCAAAGGGTCTCGACCATCTAGACTTGACCTTTCTTGGAAACAATTTCAATCTTGAGTTAAATAATAAAACACATTAGCCCACCTCAAATTGCTTTGGCAATATTCTTTTGTCATGCCATCTTTTTGTCCTTTCCTTGTAGAGTCTAGCATTCTCATAGACATGTGATCTGAATTCCTTTAACTCATTTAAGTCTAGCAACCTCCATGCCATATCAAGCGTTTTGATTGCCCAATAGGTTCGGTGTTCCATCTCCACTAGTAGGTGGCTTGCCTTCCCAAAAATAAGTCTGAATGAGGAGGTTCCCAAAAGAGTTTTAAAAGTTGTCCTATACGCCCAGAATGGGTCATCTATTCTCAATGACAGTCCTTCTTTGCTAGATTTACAGTCTTTTCCAAAATGTTTTTGATCTTCTTGTTTGACATCTCTGCTTGACTGTTTGTTTGGGGATGATATGTCATGGCAATCCTCTATTGAATTCCATACCTACACAAAGCTTTAGAAATTAGATTGCATTTGAAATGTGTACCCTCATCATGAATACTAACTATAGGGGCACCAAATCGAGTAAAAATATTTTTGTGCAAGAACTTGGCAATAGCCTTGGCATTGTTCGTTGGCAAAGCAACAACTTTAACCCATTTTGAAACATAGTCAACAACCACAAGGATATATAGGTTACCAAATGATGAGGGAAAGGGACCCATGAAGTCTATTCTTCATACATTAAATAACTCTACTAGCATTAAGGGTGTTCAAAAATACCCGAATCGACTGACCCGACCTGACTACTTGGCTACCCAAACTTAAATAATCAGGTATTTACCTGAATTTTTTTGTCCAGGTCGGATACTTGACCCGCAATTTCCCAGGTCAGGCCTGGGTAGTAAAATTTGAAAATCCTGGGTACCTGAATACCCGACTAGCTGCATCTTTTTTATATTTACTTATTTATATATAAATTAATTAAAAATAATAATAAAAAAACTCTTTCTTACCCTTAGGCCCTTGCTGTTATTGTTCGATGTTGAATGAAAAGACTTTTCCACAAAATTTAAAATCCATAAAACTAAAATTAGAAACATCCATCTGCTCCTCACGCCCTCCACCTCCAGATCTTTGTTCTTGTGCTTGTCGATGACCATCGCAGATGGCGCTCATCTTGGCTCCAAACCTTCAGTCGACGCTCATCTATTCTCTTGTGGTTTTGGAAGCAAAGTTTAGCAATCAAGGAGCTGACAATCCTGGGAAATGCCAGCTTCTCTGTGTGGTAAGGATTATTGGTTTTATTCTTCTATTCTATTATATGGCCTCCCTATTACATGTTCTCTAATTTACATGATTTTACTTCCACGGTTTATTTGTGGTCAAAACATGAATACTGGTGATTGATAAGCTTTTTGACAAGGTTTTTTATTTGGCTTTTGGCAAGTTGAACACGATTTAATCACATCAAAGTTGTTATGAAAAGTGTAGTTTAGGGATATGTCCTATTGTGAACAATATGCACATTCTAGCAATTAGAAGCTATGTTGCTTCGAATTTTTGTTATGGGGATATGACTTTTAAGTTTTAAGGATCCTCCAAATTCATCCAAAATCTTAGAAAAATCTGACCATGCTTGTGTTCGAAAATGTACTATGCAGTATTACACCATTTTTGTCTCCATTATTACACCATTTTAATTTCATAAATCCAATTCTTTCTAAAATTTAAAATCTCCACTTGAGTCGGAGGAGATTGCTATTGTTTGGTTTTACTTGTTAGCACACCTGTAAGAAACAAAAAAGTAAATAAAGAAAACAAGAAACAAATAAACATTAAAATGTACTAACAATGTGAAAAAATCATGGTGTATGGGTGTTTGGAAATTAGGCGTTTGATATTGGCATTCATAGGCTTGGAGATTTGGAGATTTTGAGTTTTGATCTTGTGCTAAAGAAGAAAATATAAATAGCAAATCTCTTGTTAGCTTGGACATTGAAACAAGGTGGAATTCCACCTATTCAATGCTCAAAAGTGCTTTGGTGTTTAGGAAGACATTCAAAAATATGAAAACAAAGTACATTCCTTACACAAAAGAGCTTAGGAAGGTTGGTGGTCCTCCTGATGATGAGGATTGGAACAAATTCACTATTTTCTTACCTTTTCTGGAGATCTTTTATGAGGCTACATCGAGCTTCTTTGGATAAAGGTATGTGACTGGTAATAATTTTGTGGAAGAAATATTTGATATTGGGTATACGATTAACCGTTATCTTGATGACTCAAATCTTAGGATTAGGAGCATGGCAAGCCAAATGAAGATGAAATTTGATAAGTATTGGGCGAATGTTAACAATGTGAATGTTTTGATGTTCATTGCTTTAGTTCTTGATCATAGGCATAAGTTAAGATATGTTGAGTGGATCGTTCGTCGTTCTTATGATCCTAGCAACTCTTTTGTCTTGTGTCAACGAATTAAAGACACTTTGACATTGTTGATTGATTTGTATGCTTCTTCGCAACCTTCGGTCCCACAAATGAAATCTCGCTCTATGGATGTTGTTGGTCATGAGGATGGAGGAATAAGGAAATTGAAAGGAACAAATTTGAGAAAAGATTTTGTGACCTAGATAGAATTATTTGATACTTATGAAACAACTAAGTTAGAAAAGTATTTAGGGGATAAATATGTTCGTGAGACTGATGATTTTGACATCTTGTCTTGGTGGTCTATGCAAATAATGAACTATCCTATTCTTATGAGAATGGCACATGATGTACTTGCAATTCCGGTTCCTACCATTGCTTCGAAGTTCGCTTTTAGTACGGGAGGGCATGTGCTTCATTCCTTCCGCACCTCTTTGACTCCTAGGTTGGTGGGAGCTCTTATTTGAACTCAAGATTGGATTCGTACTTATTATAATACTATTATGATAGAGGAGAGCTTACTAGCATTGGAAAATATGGAAGAAGGTTAGTTTTTAATTTCACATTTAGACATTAAAATATTTATATTTTAAAATATATGCAATACATTGTAATGATTTTTTACTTGAAATACTTAATGTAGAAATGCATGATTTAACTTCAGAGCAACCGATGATTACCATTGATGAGAGAAATGAAGTTTCGAACGTCAAGTATGAAGAGCCATGCCCATAGACCGTAAGTCCTAAACATTGGTAAGCTAATAAATTTTAGTTATGTTTTCGTTGATGAAAGTTCTACTTGATATTTCTTTTGATGAAAGTTTAGTTATGTTTTTGTTTTGCATCTTGGTAAGATATTGGTTGTTGTAATTTTGTAACCTTGTGGTTTATTTATATCTAATAAAAGAATTGTTTGTAGGAAAGGAGAATGGCAAATGAAGAAAAGTGGCCATGATCATGATTCATGAGTGTAGGTGATTTGAGGTAGTTTTTGTTGGTAGAAAATGGTCTATCAAGTTGATTATATCTAGCTTGTTATGAACTTTTATGTTTTATTTGTAATTTTGTATTATGGATTTTGTATTTCTAAACTTATGTTTTTGGAATTGGATTATGCAATTTGGATCTTAAACTTTATGTTTAGGTTATGTAACTAGGATTTTAAAATTTTATTTTTGGATGTTGGATTATGTAATTCAAACTTTTAAATTTGTGTATGTTTTTTTTTAATTTAATTATTTGAAAATTGTAAAAATTTGGGTACACCCAAAAGCATCAAGGGAAAACCCGACAACATGCATGGTTCTATCCTACAAATGGGTAAAGAAAACATAATAATCACCATTCTAAATTGTGCATCATCATAAGCTTTATAGACAATAATTTCCAAAGATTCAATTCCTTCATCATGCCTTAAATAATAAATAGCATTTGAAGCAACACATCTACCGATCACTTCATGGGTTCCATTCGTAAAACAGATAGCATGGAGAACAAACCTAACAATATCTTAGAGTGACCAATTGAATTCCATGCCATATATATTACTGGGGAGTAGGAACTGTAGAACTAACACAATTTTGTATTTCTAAACTTATGTTGTTTGGAATTGAATTATGCAATTTGGATCTTAAACTTTATGTTTAGATTATGTAACTGAGATTTTAAAATTTTATATTTGGATGTTGGATAATGTAATTTAAACTTTTAAATTTGTGTATGTTTTTTTTAATTTAATGATTGGAAATGTTAAAAATCTGGGTACCCAAATTTTCAGGTACCCGAAAAACCTAGGTCAGGACATGGGTCGTACTTTGAACTACCTCATGCTCCGGGTACTCGGATTTGAACACCCCTAACTGGAATTATGTTCTAGAGTGGTAATTGGCGTCTGCTAGAGATGTTTCATGTCTGTTGGCATCGATCACATGCCTTGGCAAAGTTATGGGCATCTTTGAATAATGTGGGCCAAAAGAATCTTGACTGTAGCACATTGGCAGCAGTTTTCATTCTGGCAAAGTGACCTCCGTATAATGCTGCATGGCATAATTGCAATATGTTGTGTTGTTCATCTTTTGACACACATTGCCTTATCACTTGGTCGGCACACTGTTTGAATAATATTGGCTCGTCTCAATAATGTTGTTGAACATCTCGCAGGAAATGTTTCCTGGCATTATATGCCAAGTCTGGTGGCAGAATATTACTTACTAGGTAATTGACTATGTCAGCGTACCATGGCATGACATTGACTACAAGTAAATACCCGCCAGGGAATTCATCTCTTATGGTAACAGACTTACCATTTTCAAGGTGATGCTCTAGGCGTGATAGGTGGTCAGCTGTTAAGTTTTCACTGCCATTCTTATCTTGGATCTCAAGATCAAATTCTTGTAGCAGAAGCGTCCATAGGATCAGTCTGGGCTTGGCATCCTTCTTTGCCAAGAGGTATTTTAATGCCAAATGATATGTATACACCACAACTTTGTTACCAACTAAATAAGATCTGAATTTATCAAATGCAAATACAACCGCGAGAAATTCATTATCGGTAGTGGTGTAATTTAGTTGTGCTTCATTTAGTGTCCGGCTGGCATAGTAAATGGTATGAAAAACTTTGCCACGCCTCTGTCCCAACACTAATCCAACGGCATAGTCGTTGGCATAGCACATGAGCTCGAATAGTTCATTCCAATCTGGTGCTAAGACTATAGGGGCATTAATCAACTTCTCATGAAGTTCCTAAAACGCTCTTAAACAAGAATCATCAAATGCAAAAGTAGCGTTTTGTTATAAAAGCAAGCATAAAGGTTTATAAATTTTAAAAAAGTCTTTAATGAAACGACGGTAAAATCCTGCATGTCCCAAAAAACTTTTAATACCTTTTACACTTGTAGGAGGTGGCAATTGCTTTATTAACTCAACTTTTGCTTTGTCAACCTCCAATCCTCTCTTGGTCACCTTATGCTTGAGAATAATGCCCTCATTCACAATGAAGTGACATTTTTCCTAGTTCAAGACCAGGTTTGTCTCAATGTATCTCCTCAAAACTTGCTCCAAACTCTGAAGACATTCTTCAAATATTTTGCCAAACACTAAAAAATCATCCATGAACACTTCCAAGTTATGTTCAATCATATCGAGAAAATGGACATCATGCAACATTGAAACATTGTCAGGGCATTACACAACTAGAATGACATTCTTCTAAAGGAAAATGTCCCATATGGACACGTGAATGTGGTTTTCTCTTCATCTTCCAGAGCTATGGCAACCTGATTATATCCTAAATAACCATCTAGGAAGCAATAGAACGCCTTACCTGCCAATCTGTCCAACATTTCATCAATGAAGGGCAATGGAAAGTGATCCTTCTTGGTGGCATTGTTCAACTTTCTATAATCCATGCACACTCTTCATCCATTAACAATTTTGGAAGGAATTAGCTCATTGTTGCTATTTTGAACCACGTTCATGTCACTTTTCTTTGGCACACATTGTACCGGGCTGACCCACGAGCTATCGAAAATGTGATAGATTATCCCAGCATCTAGCCACTTGATAATCTCTTTTTTAACAATCTTTTTCATGCTCAAGTTCAATCTTCTCTGGCCCTCAATTGTTCTGCCATGATATTCTTCCAGAATTATTTTTTGCATGCAAATGGTTGGGCTTATTCCTCGGATATCAGCCAAGGTCCATCCCAACTCATGCTTGTAATTGCTTAAAATTTCCAACAATCTTTCCTCCTGATCATTAGTTAGATCAACATCAATGATCAATGGCAAGGTTGAGTGTTTACCTAAGTAAGCATACTTGAGGTGGTCTGGAAATGATTTCAGTTCCAATTCAGGTGGCTCCTCAATGGATGGTTTAGGTGAAACGATCTCTCTACTAGCCAAATCTAGTGATTTTGGCTATCCAAAATAGCTTACCTCTTCTAGAGTTGTTTCTTCACTTGTCTCTTCTTTATTGTCATGCCTGCTGGCATCATCATCTGAGTCTTGGCACAGCTGTTCCATGTCCACCTTAAAAATAGACTCCATCATTTCATCAGCTTGGCATTTTTTTGATTCATCTGCGCATTTAAGAGCTTGAAACACATTAAATGTAACATGTTGATTATTCATGAGCATAGTTAATTCACCTTTATGAACATTAATCAAAGCTCTACCTATGGCAACAAATGGTCTACCCAATATAATTGGGACATGAACATCTGGCTCATAATCTAAAATAATAAAATCAGCTGAGAATATGAATTTGTCTACCTTTACCAACACATCCTCAATTTTACCCCTAGGATGTACAAAATATTGGTATGCCAACTGAAGTGTTACCGTGGTAGGCCTTGTTTCTATGCCAAGCTTTCTGAAAACAAACATTGGAATGAAATTGATGTTGGCTCCCAAGTCACACAGTGCCTTGCCCATGAATATGTTGCCAATGGTACAAGAAATAGTAAAACTTCCTAGATCTTTTAGCTTTGGTGGCAACCAATTGAGTATCATTGCACTGCATCCTTTAGTGAGAGCTACAGTCTCGAAATCACCCAGTTTCCTCTTTTTGGATAAGTTGTCCTTCATGAATTTAACATAGTTGGGCATTTGTTCAAGAGCTTCCACCAATGGTAAATTGATTTGCAATTGTTTAAAGACTTCCAAGAAGTGCTTAAATTGGTGATCCTGCTTGTGCTTTTGTAGTCTTTGTGGAAATGGTGGAGGTGGATAAGCATAAGCTGGCTCTTCCAGCTTTGCCATGGTTTTGCTGGCATTCAAGTGAGGTTTGGCATTAGGCTATTGTCTGACATCAGACTGCGGTCTAGCATTGCTTATGTTAGCTTTTATCTTCTCTACCTTTTTTTGATTCATCTACTGGTCCTTTTTTCTCCTTCTAGAAACTATTTGGCTGCTTGACATATGTCTCAACTTCACATTGTTTTCCACTTTGAAGAGTTACAACTTTGCACTGTTTTGCCTATCATCCTTTGTATCGCTTGGCAAAGCTCCCTAGGGTTTGTTTCTGAGTGCACTGGCAATTTGTTCAATCTGTACCTCCAAGTTCTGCATACTGCTGCCAAACTCTGGACAGTTGCATCATTCATCTCCATATATTCTGTCAAAGTCCCCTGGTTGTTCCTTTGCCCTGTATAAAATTGTTATGTGCCCTCTGTGGCATAGCATTGTGGTTGACTCTAACATGGTATTGTATTGACACTGGCATTATTGTTTTGCTGTTGGGCATTATTTTGACGCTAGACATCGTATTGGTTACCTCCTTGATTTCCACAAGCTAAATTTGGGTGTTGTCTCAATCCTTCATTGTAAGTATAGGAATTCATATTATAATTACGATTAAAATTGCCAGCAAAATTTACCGACTCAAGGTTGACGAGGCAATCTCCATGTGATGATCATCTCCATATATTGTACAGAATGGGTCTAATGCCTTGACTTCTTGGGCCTCATTACTCTTTTGCAAAGTTCTCACCATGCTAGTAAGATTGGAAATCTCATCGTGGATGGATGTAAGTTCATCTATCTATAATTTCCCACCAGTTTTAGTTTCGGTCCCAAGTCTGGTAGTAGGATATTCAAAATCATTAATTGAAATCCTCTCAAGGATGCCAACTGCCTCTGTGTAGTTTTTGTCAAGCAGTGAACCATTTGCTGAAGCATCAATAACTGTTCTGGCTTGTACATTGAGTCCATTATAGAAGTTCTCCATTTGTGTCCATTTTGTAAATCCATGCATGGGACACCTTCTCAATAGATCTTTATATCTCTCTCAGGCATCATATAGGGTCTCATCATCAGCCTGCCTAAATGTGATGATCTCACTCTTTAGCTTGGCAGTGAGTTTAGGTGGCTAGAATCGTAGCAAAAGTTTCTAGCATAGATATCCCCATGAGGTGACAAAATTAGGTGGCAAAGAACTTAGGCACGTTTTTGCTCTATCTCTCAAGGAGAATGTAAACAAATTCAGCTTCACTGTATCCTTCGATACTCCAGGCTACTGAAATAGCTGGCAAACCTCCATGAATTGCTTCAAGTGTTGCCTTGGATCTCCAGTAGGTGCTCCATCAAGTTTTCATACATTCAAAAGCGTTTGTATCATTATAGGTTTGAATTCAAAATTAGGTGTATTTACCTCAGGACCAATCAGTCTTGGCATCAAATTGTCAATGTTTGGTGTCAAGTGCTCTTTAATAGGTCTCTTTTCCTCCACATTAACGGTTGGGGAAATAGGAACTGGTGGTATCCCATTGTTATTTTCTGGATTTTCCTCATTGTTTAAAACACCATTTCCTCCATTGCCTTGTTGACCCATCTCTCGGACTTTTTTCTTTAACCTCCATTGCTTATGACCAATCTTCCACCACAGGGTGGTCTGGTCATACATCGGTGAAAACAAGAAAAAAATAAAAGAAAAAATTGAAATTTAAAAACAATAAATTCCGTCGTAGTCCCCGGTAACGGCGCCAATAACTTGTCGATTGTGCCAACACTTAGGAAAAAAGTAGAAAATGCAATGGAAATATGTAAGAATAATGCCAAGTGTGAGTTCTTTGCGTGCAAGTATAAACGGTCAGCAAGTAATACAACAGTGAGCTGAGTAACGAATCCTTAGGAATTCACCAGGAATTTGACTAGAATTATTACTTGTCTAATAAAAATGTTGAATTGATTTTGAATTGGTTTTAGAAAGTGGCTTAAAGAAATGAAAGTAAAAGAACTTTGGAAAAAATAGGTTTCAAATGAGTGATGAGTGTTGGCAAGGGATTCCTGGTTTTTACGTTGTTCATGTCAGCCTTTAATTATATCATGCCTTAGAATTATTGCAAAGCATATTCAAGGATGGCATTGCCTCTATAGATGGAAATGTCCGAAATTAACCATGTTAAGCCCCTATATGTCTATAGTGAAGTTTTTCATTAATTAATTTGATTAAGTTCCAATCTATACTTCTAAGAGGTAGATTCACTTCAGAAGTAAGCTCATCTACTTGAACATATTCTTCCGAAGATTCTCTCCTTAGTATCTGGCAACTGATCGTTACCCCTAAAGTATGTTAAGATATTAAGGTTTAATAAGCAAAAAATGCCAGCGGTTGCTTGACAGAGAATTTAGAAAAGTGAAGTTCATGCCAGATAGAGCAAACAATGTCAGGACATTTGTATTATTAAAAACTAAACATAAAAATAGTGTTAAACGCAAACATCCCCCAATCAACTGTAAAAGCTTAGTTCATGGTTGGGCATCCATCCACAAAATATTATTGCATCTTAACATCACCATTTAATAAACATAAATAAAACAAAGAGAATGGGCATGAAGGAGGTCCATCGATGTAGCCCTTCAATGACTCCAAGCCCTCAGTCTTAATCTGGTTGAACCACATCGATCTCGGTTCACCATGGTGCAGGCTCTTCTCACTCAAGCCTTCTAATCTCTCCTTCAAGTGCTAGCTTGCTCTTCTTTAAATTGGCTTGTATTGGAAACCCTAGGATAAGCCTTTGAGTTTGAATTTTGAGTGCGCAAGGGATAAGAGATGTAATCATCTTATCCGAATTTTGAATCCTAGGGCCGACATGTGCAAGGTCCAACGACAACTTGACCGGGCATTAGACTTCAGTTTGATGCCAGCTGAGCCTTGGCAATATCTGGTCTATCTTCGCCAACTGCAACTCGGCATTCTCTTTGGCATTCCCTACTTTTTCTCCTGCGCTGTACTACCAAGCTTGTCCTGCTCTGCCAAGTCTGTAATAATGCCACAAAGCAACCCTTTACACTGGCATAGACACCACTCCCTAACTCTTTATGCAAATGCATGAATTTAATAACTAAATGCAACTAAATGTACTTAAAGGGCTAGCAAAGGCATTGTAAAATAAGCATAAAAATAGTACTTTTGAGGAGTTAACAATCATCTTTGATAAGGCGTGACCGCGTCTTGTGACTGATGCGAGGCTGGTGTCTGACGTAAAGATCCAGACTTTTGGATCCAAATCCATGATGTAGCCAACTTTTATGATTATTTCTATTATTTTGGGACTATTGGACCAAGAATCAATCTATTTTACTAATTAGGACTTTATTTATTTAGATTTACCTTTATCATATCTTTCCTTATTGGATTAAAACTCAATGAAAGGAGATTTACTTTTAGGTTTAGGGTTTTTTCTCTCTATATAAATAGCTCATTAAACCCTTAGAAAAAGATCTTTTACAACACTTATTCTTCTTCATCTCTTGTTGTTTTCTTCCACCGTGTGTAGCTAGGGCTTTTATTTTTGATTCAAGGGTGAAGTGATTCTGCTGTAATTTTGTGAGGCTTGTACGAAACTAGTATTTCTCTTTTAATCCAAGTAATCTTTATTTCTTGTTCTTTTTTTCATGAATGTTTGATGTTGATTAAATTGACGCTTTAATTCAATATTGAATATTCTATTGCTATCCATGAGGCAAGTAGAAAACGATAAGGCTCATGTTTTGTGTCGTTAGACAACACATCACACATGATAGTCCATAGGGAAATAAAGGTACAAAATTGGTTTGATTGATTTTATTTTAGTCATTCTCATTAATCTTAATGCTATAATTGATTTTATTTAATGGTAAGTTTCGGTTTGAATGCTTGTTGTGGCGTTCCCCAAGTAGATTAATCGATTATAAAAGGCGAATAAATGCTTGTTGTGGTGTTCCCCAAGTAAACTAATTTCTTGGATATGAGAAATTCATCTTTAAGCCTATGATCAAAGTTATGGTAGGACGAAAATCACACCTTTGAATTGGAAGTTTGGTAAGATCGATTTTTATTAATTTTAATATTAACTTTTAGTTTTTTCTCATTCGTCTTTAATTCAACAATCCAAACACCCCCCAATTTTATTTTTATTGTTTTAACATTGAGATTCTAATTTTAGCTCTCTTGGGATTCGACCTGATCTCACTATTACTACAAGTTAGTATAGCTAAATCAGTTTTATTTTGTAGGACTTCGACAACCTTGTCATAGTAAGGTCCTATGAATATATTAGCCAAACTAAAATAACAAGTACTATACTCTGAAGCAAATACGGTGTTGAGAAATCCTCGTCGATGTGCTCCTCCAAAGGGTGACCTGCCAACCTACGTATGGAAAACAACACATCTGCACGCTGAGCAAACAAGGCTTAGTGGTACATTTATACTCTACCACAATTCATGATTATCATAAAATAAGCATGTAAGATCAATATAGTGTAGAGAGCATAGATAAGGCTTTACTGTCTACGAGTTATCATCTAGCCTAAATTAGCTAGAGTTCTTAAATCACCTATATTTAGGCATCATTAAGTCAACAACAAGTCATACATGCTTCCACAAAGCTTTTCTATACTCGAGGTCACATAGCTCAGCGAGATACTCGAGCTTACATAGCCAATCAAGTTAATACATATCGTACCATGATCAATCAGCCATCGGGTACATAACCCATCATCTATAACATCCACACAACATACATAAATACATTCATACAACATCTTCTACATAATGGCCAAAGAAGCCCTACATTACCCGTGCTCACACAGTTGTCGGGGTTACCCGTGTTCACACAGCCGTTGGGTTAAATGAGCCATATCTGGATCACCATAGCCACAGATACGTCCTAGACATACTTGGATCATATTAGCCACAAGTAGTCTTTACTAGAGGTCACTCAGCCTATCAAGTTACTCGAGCTCACTAAGCCTATTGAGTTTATACCTTATTCGGATCACCATAGCAACATATAGGTTTCTAACCGCACCCAGATCACTCAAGCCATGGGTACGTTGGATGTACTCGATCACATAGCTCTAAGTACGCATCCACTTATATAAGTACCCTAGTACTAAATCTTAGGACATCCAGATTCCTATATACAACATTCATTAGATAAGTAATGCTCCCCGAGCATTGATACACCTCATCACCGGGTAAAAGCACCTAGGCCCCACTATCAAGCCTTTAGTACATTATGGAAGATATCTAGTCATTTCTACAATTCAAGTCTCATTATCGAATTATCGACTTATTAATCAAGACCATCACCTTTAGTGAATACATATTTTATTCAAGGGCTTAATCATGTCATTAGCCATTAATCCATGAAACACCGCTTCTTTGTCCATTCAAAACATTTCTCAATATTTAGAACAATACCCAACATCGTCCTTCATAAGGTATTGAAACATTCCTAAAAGGTATTGAAACTTTTCCCCAAAGGTATGAAAACCTTTCCTCAAGGTATGAAGACCTTTGCCCAGTGGTTCAGAAACCTTTCTAAAGGCATGAAAACCTTTGCCAAGAGGTTTTGAACCTTTGCTCCATAATCCATTTTTTCGCAAAAATTCTTAAGGTATCGAAACCTTTGCTCTAGCATCCATTTGCTCGAGAAACCTTTACTCCAGAATCCACTTTCTAAGACTCATCAATCACTCCTAACTTGTCTCTAAGCGTATCCAAACCACCCCAAAGTGTTACTAAAGTTTACCAAGTTATTTATGGGTATATTAGAGCCATCTAACACCATTCACATCATCAAATTCATTAGTTTGATTACTTAAAGCAAGCTCTACCCATACAATACCCATAAACCATAAAATCAGCAAAACAATTACTTTATGATCCTCAAGAATAATAGGAGTCAGAGATGTACTGACCTTTAGCAAAGATTCTTGGATTTAAGCTTCCAAGAAAAACCCCTCAACTTCTTCTCTTAACCCAAGCTTGAGGGAAGCCTCCAAAACACATTCTCTTACCATACCAACATGAAAATGAGTCAAGGCATGAATTAGCAACCATTGGGAGATTTGACTACGAATTTGTAACAAAAGAAATGGGTTGAAGCTCTTAAACCCCAAATTTCTTTAAAAACCAATTACTAGAAAAACTCACATCTCCATAAGATAATACTTTTTTCTTGAAGCTCATGAGATGGGGAACAACATTCTTAAAATTCGAGTCTTGAATAGAAGAAATGATTAGGAAAACTTGGATCTTTGTTGTTGAAACAAGGCTTGAAAAAACAAACAAAGAAAGAAGAGTGTGGGAGAAGGAAGATGAAGAGGAAATTAGTGATCTCACCTTGTTCGTCTTTTTACATGTGAAAGCCAAGGAAAATAAATGGGTGTTCAACCTTTTATTTGAAAAGGGTAAAATTGCAACTTAAAACCTTATAGTTTATCCTCTATTCATAAATTGGTCACTACTCAAGCCTATGTAGCTCAATTCTCACCCAATACGGTCCAAACTTGGCCCAAGGGATCTGATTCTCCAAAGAAATATGAGGGTCCATAACCCGGGTCAGTGCCCAAATATTGACTAAAAAATTCGGGTCGTTACAGCTCTCCCCTCCTAAAAAGAAATTTCATCCTCGAAAGTAAACGAAGGGAGGAGGTACAACTATCTCAGATACAACCATTACAAAACTCACATGCGTTCACCTCAAACTGAAGATTTCACCCCAAAACTTTCTTAGCCAAAACTCATAACGCTAGACTCCTCAACATTTCTCCTATGAATCCCTAGCAGTTCATTCCCAACAATCAACAGCCCTCACATCAAACTCTAAACCTGAGCAACATAGGATGAACCCCAACGATACTGTCCAAGCATCAACCCAAAGAACTCACTTAGAATGAGTTTCATCTTGATGAACAATCTTCTCTATCGACATCTGTAGTTAAAAACCCTTGAACTCAAACCTCGCATGTGTCCACAACGCGACACCACTTCAACGATATACCAATAGGAACACTTCTTCGTCAATTATTAACACCATGACCAAACGTTTCGAGAACATGCGAAATCTTAACATTCAAACTCTACCACTGATCTATCTCAAACTAAAAACCTCATTTTCTTAACTTGACCAACCAAGATGAAACTTAACATCTCACTTTACTTGAATTTGCCACAACCCATCTGAAGCTAACTCGCGGTCACACAACCTCATTAACCGAGCTACTTTGATTCCAAAATAAAACTATTGTCACTTACGAACTTTTACTAGAGGTCAAAACTCATCCAACTACCCTCGATGGTTCGAACACTCTCTTTCAAACTAACCACTTAATTCTAATGAAAAGTTGTGCTGAAACTTTAACAAGCCCCCAAGGATCTCAAATGATTCTTCCAACAAGATCTTTTGCAACACAAGAATCCTGGTTCCACATAGCCATAGCCGTTAAACCACACTTCTGTTGTGCTACTCTGAAAAAATTCATATTGTTTTACCATACATGTAAACAAATCATCTCAAAAACTCGGTAGAGAAAACACTCAAATCATCGAACTCAAGATTATATCGACGTACTCGTGAGTCCAAATCACTTTACTACTTGTCCTTAGAGTCCAAACATCACATCGAACCCAATCTTTATCATGA
Source organism: Hibiscus mutabilis (assembly GCA_019671005.1). Lineage (NCBI taxonomy): Eukaryota > Viridiplantae > Streptophyta > Magnoliopsida > Malvales > Malvaceae > Hibiscus > Hibiscus mutabilis. The sequence goes on along the minus strand of CM033735.1, from coordinate 11,619,075 downwards.
CTTCTCTTTAACCTTCGACTTACAATACTCAAATTCTGAACGGTCGTACGAAAACCTCAAAACTCTTCAATCAATTACAAGATCATCAACCTTCATAGATAGGCAACAATCCTTCAACATTACACATCGGCTCACAACATCCAACTCCACCACTCTTCACCATAGCAACACAGGCACGTCCCAAGGTAAAACACTTGGCGATGACACCCATATTCACTCACTTTTACAAATGAGTCCTCACTCTAACAGTTCAGTCGATGCCATACCACAACGTGATAGACACTATGTAATGCCCGGGTTTTGGGCCTAGGAGTTTCTAGGTTGATTAAACGGATTGGTGGTTTGAGATTAGAGATTCGAGTCGGATTTGAGATAAAAATCGGAATAAATATTTTTATATGAGGAAATATATGGGAAGAATATCCTCAAATCATTATTTAATATATGGATATTTTGGTAAATTCAATTTTGTAACATGGAATTTGGAAATTGGACATTTTAGCTAGCGACCAAAACGTAAAAAATGAAAAACTATTTTTAGTGACTATTTTGAAAAAGGGTCGAATCTTAGAATCCTTAAGGAGCTAAATTATCAAATTTTTTATTTTGAGTTGTCTCTCAATTTGGATTATTTTAAATGAGTTTTAATTAGTAAATTAAAAAGGGGATTTAATTAAGGAAGAAAGTTATTTTCCTAAAACCACTTTTGACATAACTTTTTCTTTCAAGCTTTTCTCTCAAAGTTCCTTCAGCCAAACACTCTCTTTTGCATCAAATATTTGAGGTAATGCTATTGATCTCTTAAAATCTCGATTTCTAATGGATTCTTCAATCTTCTTTTCCAAAATCTCATTGTTTTCCTTTATTTTTCAAGAGTAAAACATCCAATTGAGAGGAAATTCACTCATTAGAGGTAAAGTTCATTTTTCTCCTCTAATGAATGCTTTTTTATTGAAATTCTCAAGTATTTGATCCCTGTTTAATGTTTTTTAATGAGTTTTAATGATTTAATTATAGAAAATTGGTAAATCAAGGTTTAATTGATGAGATTAAGTTATTTTCATTTTGGATCTATTTTGCTGAGTTACTGAATGGTTCTAATCATGATTTTGATGTTTTATAATGTTGATAAGTTGGTTTTAATATTGGAATCTCGAAACTAAGTGAATATCTAATTTCTTAGGTTCCTAGTGTTGTGTTTTGGCAAGTTATGGGTGTTTAATGAATGCTGGAGGTATAAGGATGATGTTAGGTTGTTTTTAGATGTTAATTGAAGGTAATTTATGGATTAAACCTTTAGGTTTTGGCTGGGTTAAGTTTGGAAGATGTTTGGTGTTGTTTTCGGTTGTTGTGGAGGGGTTTTGGTTAGAATTGTTGTGGATTAATGTTGTTGAGTCTTTGAATGCATTTAGATGCATTAAATCCCTTGTTTTTTGTGTGGTTAAATCAGGGGAGATTGATCTTCAAGCTTGCGGTACCGTTTCGGTAGCTTTGGAGTAGTAGTTCGTATCGGCGGACGAAGCTTTGCGCAGTCGGTGAGTGAGAACGTGAATTTTAGCTTTGAAATGGTTTGAAGGCTATCTTTGGAGTTTAAATTAAGCTTGAAATATGGGTTTAAACTCATAATTAAGTATGATGAGATTTCTCCCTTGGTCGTGCTTTGGCAAAATAGATTTTATGCACTTGTTTTTTAATTACATGGTACCTACTATTTAAGCATGTTTTAAGTATGGTTTATACTTATTTTTGATCATATATTGATGATGAATGCATTTGGGAAATGATAAATGTAAGTATGAACTGTACTTGTTAATGCATTGAAAATGGTTTTGAATGTTGCTCATAAAAACAGTGAGGTACATGGTTAATAGTGAATTATATTGGCAAGTGATGTGCTTTAAAATGTTATCAGATATAGTTGGTCGGCCATAGGATTGATAGTGCGCTATAAATAAGTCCTCTCGGGTGTTCAGGGGTTATATGGTGCCGAAAACTCCCGTTAGTATATTATACATCTAATTGATGATTGGGTTGTGACGGCACCGGTTGTAATTGTACCTTAATTTCGGTTGAGATTGTGTGAAAGTGTCGAGAGGACACTTGTTGAATCTATGTATCTGATGTAATATTTTGTAAAGTGGAACTTGGTTGATGATCACTTGAAAGCCAATATAATTGATAATGTATCATGTTGATGGATTATGTTGTATAATGTTGGTTTATACATGTTTACTCTTTAAGCCTTGCATATGGGTTGTTAAGCATGGGAAAGCTTAACTTGCGGGTTAGCAAATGGGGATTTTTCTGTTGATCCATGATACATGTTGCATATGCTTTAATATGCATATTTTCAGAAATATTAAGAGCATTGGTTGTAAGGCATGATGTTTTGAAAGATGCTTTAAATGATGAATTCATTGTGAGTTGAAAATCATTTTTAAATGTATTGATGGTGTCTTGTTTTGAGGACTCATCACTAAGCCTAGCGTGCTTATGCTCCCATTTTCTATCAATGCAGAGAATTAAAGGTTGGAGGCAGTGAGCAAGTAAGCGAAAATCCAAGGACTTGAACTATTCGAAAGTATGGTTTTTGAACTAGACTTGTAGCAATAAAGGCAATGGGGTTCATTGTTGTTTGGGAGGGTTATTTGCTTAACTCCCGATTTGTGCAAGTATATAATGTTGTTGTGGGGTTGTGTGAGGCTTAATATGGTTGATTTTGTCATGGATTTACATTTCGTGCATTGGATGGATTGGTTTCTAGGAAGCATGCCCCTAGAACATTGATTGAAGTATGTTGCTATGATTTGATCATGTTTCTTTGATATTCTGGCATGGTTTGATCTCTAGTTTAGTGGTGTACGTGTTTAGGGGTTGTTAAAGCATATTCAAATTCATGATTATATGAAAAACCAAAAAAAATGGACATTGATTGAAGAACGTTGATACGCGGGGCCTGATACCAGTACGGGTAGGCTGAAAAATGGCCTAAGATCGGTACATGGGATGCCGTATTGGTACAGGCTTTAGGTACTGGAATTCAGGATTTTACAATCATGCTCATGTACCGATGCGACTTGCTCATGTACTGGTACAACCACAAGTAATGAAGCTTCATATTACTGGTGCCCGCGTACCAATACGGGTTGCAGTTATTTCGGTTAATGGGCTATTTGAGAGTTTTTGATTCTTTCAATTTGGTCCCAGTTATTTGTCAATGCAATTGTATGATTTTGAATGATTGGTTTGAGCTAAAATTTAGAAAGCAAGCATGTAATTTGATTAATTGAGGATTGGTAAATTAAATTTTAGCTAAGTCTTCGTAACTTCCAAATTTTGCAATTTGGTCCCCAAATTGCATATATGCACAATTGGATGTCAATTCGACGCCCAATTCAGTTAAGATTTCACCGAAGCAAGAAACACACTCCAAGATAATGTCAAATACAATGCTAACAAGCTAGTGGAAGCGGCACTCCAACTAAACCATCAGTACTCCCCTCTAGAGTAGAAATCAATGAACACCTACGAACCCTCGGTCTGGATCCCCAACCTTCCCTCGATAGCTAATATGAAATAACTCTCTTCATATCCCTCGAAGAAGAGAACCTCCTAGACAGAGCTTGAGAATGACCTATGGTGTCCTAGGTCCCCACAACATGGCCTCTAGAGTCCTTAAATTGACTCGATGTCAAACCCTAAAGTCATTCAAGTGTTTTCACACTATTGACTAGCACAGAGAATGTCCCAAGTGGACCCGCTATCACATGCATCTGAAGGTCAACCTTCAACCCATGTTTGAACCTCTTACAACTCAACTCTTCAGTGGCAACTAACTCTGGTGCATAATAGCTCAACCATAAAAAATCTTGCTCATACTTAAACACTGTCTGGTCCTCATGAACTAGATGTAGGAATTGATCTCTCATCTCATCCATGTGAACCTCACTGATGGACTTTTTCTTGAACTTATTCAAGAAGACGTCCCGTGTCGGAAGTGCAAGATATAGTCCCAACTCCACAGTCTCCCACCACTCATGTGCATTACCGTTAAAAAGGAGACAATGAAATCAAGGTCATCCTTCGAACTTCCTTTCATCTGTCCTAGAATGCTCTAAGTGTCTCTTAACCACTGGTCGGCCTCACCCAAACCTACGAAATCTTAAGGACCAAAACGGTGAAGCCTCTCAATAAGGGTCTTGCAAGGTGTCTAAAATTTCCTCGAAATAGCTTGCACCACATGCAATAGTGTAGAGATAAGATCATGTTGGTAGTTTGTCCCTCCAGTTTCGGTACCTCCCAGAAGGCTCGTGTCCCTAATATCCGGGATAGACTTCTTACCAAAGTCATATGCTTGAGAGATCTAGCTCTCCTCACAACTTTCCTGGTCGCGTTTGGCATCACCCACCATCCTTTTTTTTGAAACACAAGGAAATAAGGCATCACCTTTAAGATTCCTAGTCTTGGAAGAGTACAACTTAAATTTAGGGGCTTGTATTCACTAGACACCTTACCATGCCTCTATACCACCCCAGGGTTTCCTAAAACCAGCTAAACCTAAGCTCTAATACCACTAAATGTAACACCACAATCTCAATCCGAATTTGAAGTACTACATTCAGGTCACCCAAAACCGACCTAACAAAATTTCCATTAAAATCATAACTTTATCTTTTTCCAAATATCAAATGATCCATAAATTCATGTGATTAAATAAACATTTAAATAAGTTTACAAAACAAGAGCTCCAAGTTTAAAACACCGTATACCAAAATAATATTTCAAATAGAGTTACAAACTCAACAATATTAAGGTCCTATGAATACATTAGCCCAACTAAAATCACAAATATTGTACTCTAAAGAGAACGCAGTGTTGGGAAATCCTTCGATGTGCTCCTCCAAAGGGTGACCTATCAACCTACACACGGAAAACAACACATCCGCACGTTGAGGTAACAAAGCTCAGTAGTACATTTATGCTCTTCCATAACTTGTGATTATCATAAAATAAGCATGCAAGATCAATATAGTATAGAGAGCACAAATAAGGCTTTACTATCTATGAGTTATCATCTAGCCTACAGTAGCTAGAGTTCTTAGATCACCTATCTCAAAAAATCATTAATTCAACAACAAGTCATACATTTTTCACAAAGCTTTGCCATTCTTGAGGTCACACAGTCCATCGAGATACTCGAGCTTACACAACCAATCAAATTAATACACACGATACCCTAATCAATCACCCATCGGTACATAAGCCATCATCTATAACATCCATACATCATACATAAATACATCCATACATCATCTACATAATGGCCAACGAAGCCCTACTTTACCGGTGCTCACACAGTCGTCGGGTTACCCATTTTGTAACACCCTAAAACTGGCTTAGGAGTAAACCAAGTCTAAAGTGTTAAGACTAAACATACAACTAACTTAGAACTCAAGTTAGTATTTGAACAAGAATACAAACTGACTTACTTAAGGCACAAGATACCATTTGAATCAAGTAATATAGTCTAGTATCGTCAAATATCAAACTTAACATTTTACTAGAACAATAAGATTTTAAAACTTATAACATGTAATATCCATATAAACTCATTCGTGCAGAATTTTTTAATTACTATCTTCCATAACTCAGTGGTCATACATATATCCATTAAGTTACCAAAGTGTAAATTCAATTAAACATACAACTTAAGCTAATTTCTTAGCATGTATATATATATATACATTGATCACAACATTGCAAGAAAGCCGAACACTCACAACCTAAAGTTAGTTTCATGTCCAATATTACCAGTTTAACTAAACTTAACAAATTATTAGACATTATTAACTTACTAAACACATTCAAAATACTTACTATCTAGCCAGCTCATTTCTTACCATACTTTATATTGTTTTTAGAACAATGTGTAAATTTCCAAATACATTAATTACACCAGACTCCTAGACAAAGTAGTTCTCAAATTTTATATAACAAGGATTTACAACGTATTTGCATCCATGTGATTATTTCATATTCAAACAAGCATTCAATATATATACACCATATTCATATGAAATAACTATTTAAGCTTAAAATCACATGCTTAGGACACAAGATACTATTCGAACCAAGCAAGCATCATTTAATATGAGACATTTTAAACATTTGAACAAGAATTATATGTCTATTCTCTTTTTCAATGTGATGTTTGATCATACAAAGGTCTACCTTTTTACACGAGCGAGTGATTGAATGGTTCAAGGATCTAGCTTGTGACACAAGTAACCATTCGAACCTCCCACTACAAGGATTAATATCTTACACAAGATTTTTGTTACACATTACTGTCCATTTTCACATCACCATATTTTACCATTTCAATCATACCTATACCTACATGACTTATAACTCGATTAAGAATCACTCATTTACAACATAGCAACAATTCACAAGCCAAATATCTGATTAAGCAACCATTAACCTATGGCATAACTAAAATTCAACCATAACCATCAAAAATAATCAACCATTCGAAATCCATACTTAAAAGTTTATAAACATATATTGTATTTAGGTTATACATGCCAAAATAAAAAGGACCATATGCATAAACATGTGCCATAATGCCACCATCCTAGGAGTTAATACAAAAGAAACATTTAATTTGACTAAGAACTTTAGGAGTGACTTGCAACACTTGATCACGATTGAGTTACACAAGCTTTATTCGACCTACGGATGCATGAAAATGAGTGCATTAGATTTATATAGCCTAAGTGGGGTAGTAACAACAAAATAGCAAGGCATAATGTCCACGATATGAAATGGAAAAACAAAAAATACAAGCATAAGTTAGCTTTTGGTTCTTGTGCCTTAATATTAACTTTTACAAGCTTTCTTGGGGTTCATATTCTTTTAGATCTTAACTGAGTTTCATCGAATACTTGTTGATCTTATCTAAGATCATACTTTATCTTATTATAGTCTTCTCGAGACTTATCAGAGTACTTATTAAAGTTTATTGCCTCTCATATTAGGCATATATTCACCTCATGTAAATTTGTTATCATAGATGAGCATTGCTTCATATCTTTATTAACAATGCCATCATGGCATATTTCACGGTACATCTTAAGTTTAACTGAGTTCAACTCTTTTAAATCATTTGCCTTGGAACACATTTGGACATAAGTAACATTGATCCGTGTTATACATAGCTCAAAGCACATAGCACATAGCAATGGCTAGTGTCTAATCATAACAATCCTATCTTCTCTTCTCTATCCAACCAAACTGTCGCCAATCTCCTTATCATCTCCCTCATTACCTCCTACTATCGCCAATATATTACATATATAAAGGGACGTACCCTAAGCCATAGCTCATGGACCGTAGTCCCAAAGTATACCATGTATTATTCCAATGTGTCCAAGGGCTTCCATTGAATAGGCAACTTAGATATCTTATATTTTAAAGTTAGGGGAGATTTCTTATGTTACAAGTAAACTTACTTATTTCTTCTTTTCAGTATCTTATAATACAATTTGAGCTTCTAGCTCCTTAAGGCCTCAGAATTCACAAACTTATAACATTGATATTCAATTCCTTTATTAGAATCTTATGGCCTTATTGGTCAATAGTTAGCTTCAAGCTTTATAGCAAAGTATACATAATCATCCATTACAAACATAACATAGCAAGGCACAAGGTGCATATGTGATGCAACATAACCAAAAGACTTATCAATGATGTCGTGTTATGAATGCATTCACACAATGTGCTCTATGTGAGCCATATGCATATTCTCATGGTTTATACATAACGTATAACAGAAACAAAGATCGGGATGACACTGTGTCACCCAAAACAAATGCAACTACACTCACCTCTTATCTCGAAGTTACGAGATAGCTGAATCCACAATTATCTTAACTTGCCTTTACTGAATTCTTGATAGACTTCACTTTCATTATCAACTTCTACAACATGCATGTACCTTAAAAGCAAACCATTTTATCATCAACATATGTAAAGAACTTTAATTCATCTATTCAGGTTAAAATTCCATTCAACAATACTCACCCAACTTTTTCATATCAAGACACACTATCTATTACAAATCACTCAAGGCATGCATATTCAACAATTACCATAACAACAATACTTATTTTCAAGCTACATTTTACCATAACATTAAACATATTCAATAATTAATGCTGACTTACTATTTGAATCTGCATTCACAAAGTATCTTAGAATGTTTTATCAAACTATTTATAACATAAACCAAATTGCATAAAATCTTCATACTATAAACTATATTACTACAAGAATGTTTCTGTATATTAGATTCACATTAATCCCATTACAAAACTGCATTGTTTGTTATGCATTTTTGCACCATGTTTACTGCATTTCTGCACTGTAATTAAACCATTACCGCACTGCCATTTAGACACTGCACATACTGCATGGTTTACACAAAACTTTACTGTTAAATTCTACATACGTTTCAAACATGTAAATATGTTTTTAACACCTAAAAACTGTGTTTTATTTAACTATTAAGATTAAATTTCTACTATTTCAATTTTATATCGAGGCAAAACAGTCCAACAAACATTTATTTTAATGCCAAAATAGCCCACCAACTTCCTATAAGTTCAAAACAGTCTTGAATTATTGTAAGGACAGCCCTTTAACATTTATAAACACATTCAAGCAGTTCCTAATCTTTTATGACAACCTCATATATTATACACATCAGCCCCTGATCTCAAATTTTTAATAACAGCCCAAATGTTTCATTGTTCACTCTTATTTAACCAAAAATTCATAGATTCAATGATTAACGTCCAACCTGCTTTTAAACTCCAAATTGTTACCACTTTTGACATATTTTAATTAGCATTTAAAGCTGTCCAAAACAAGGCATATTCCTAACGTCATCGTTTTGTTTCTCTTTTGAGCCATTCTAAGAGTCTATACATCAACCAAGTTCAACATCAATTCAAGTTTATTTCATTGACCTTCCTCAATTCATACAATACCTCAAAAACAATTTCTAAATTATATTTCTTCAAGTAATTTCCTCGATCAAGAAACCATTACATTCTTATACATATATGTATTCTTATGTATATGCTCAAGACAGTCCCAAATGTATTTAACAAGCCATGAAATCAAATTTTAGCTCCTTATCAACTTTAAGACCAAGCTACGATCTAATCCATTATTTAGATTATTCCATTCGAATCTAAAAATTATTAACAAGCATTCTACTATCTTGATTATATCACACATCACATAGCATAAAAATCTAAACATTTTTATCATTCAAAAGATCAAAAACTTCACAATTATCACATAATCAAGGCTCAAAAGGAAGAATATACACAATTTCTTTCTATGAACTACACACATATTTCAATTCATTGCATGAATCTTTCAATTAATCTAGAAATGGTTCATAGCATGTATTAAGCATTCAAAACACATTCAAAACATAATGCATAAGAGATTCACACTCACATATATCGAATTAAAATCTTAAAAATTTAAAAGATGAAGGAGCTTGTTTACTTACTTCCTAAAAACTAACGGTCAAAGGTTAAAAAAAACTTGTATCATTAGGCTAAATTCTCCATTTTCTCCATGGTAGCTTTCTCGCTCTTATTTTCCCATGGATGGTTCGGCAATGGAGAAAAGGGAGAAGATGAGAATTTCTTCTTCCTAACCGAACTCCCCCTCACACTTTCCCTCACCCTAAACAACCAAGTATCCAAATCCTCTAATCAATTCTATTTTAGCATGCAAACATTATATTTTCCTTGATATTCGATTAGGTCCTTCTATAGAGGCTATCTAATTTGTTTCTTTTCTCTAAATGGTCCTAAATTATTTAGTTAATCTATTAGGTGACTAATCAATAGTCATTTGACTAATGATCCATTGTAACATTCTCCTAGACCAATTATTGGAGGTATTACACGTTTTTACACAGTCGTCGGGTTAAATAGACCATATTCATATCACCATAGCCACGGATACGTCCTAGACATACTTGGACCATATTAGCCACAAGTAGTCTTTACCTAAAGTCACTCAGCCTATCAGATTACTAGAGCTCACTTAGCCTATCATGTTTATACCTTCTTCAGGTCACCATATCCACAGATAGGTATCTAATCGTACCCAGATCACTCAGCCCGTGGGTACGTCAGATGTACTCGATCACACAACCCTGAGTACGTATCTCCTTATACAATTATCGTACTTCTAACTCTTAGGACATCTGAATTCCTTTATACAAAATTCATAAGATAAATAATGCTCCTTGAGCATTGATACACCCCATCACGAGGTAAGGGCCCCTAGGCCCAACTACCAAGCCTTTAGTACAGTATGGAAGATATCTAGTCATTTCTACAATTCAAGTCTCATTATTGAATTATCATCGACTTATTAATCAACACCATCACCTTTAGTGAAGACACATTTTATTCAAGGGTTTAATCATGTCATTAGCCATTAATTGATGAAACATCGCTTCTATATCCATTCGAAACATTTCTCAACATTTAGAACAATGCCCAACATTGTCCTTCAAAAGGTATAGAAACTTTTCCCCAATGGTATGAAAACATTTCCTCAAGGTATGGAGACCTTTGCCTAGTGGTTCAAAAACCTTTCTAAAGGCATGAAAACCTTTTCCCGGAGGTTTCAAAACCTTTGCTCCATAATCCATTTTTTTGCAAAAATTCTTAAGGTATCGAAACCTTTGCTCCAGCATCCATTTGCTCTAGAAACCTTTGCTCCAAAATCCACTTTCTAAGACTCATCAATCACTCCTAACTTGTTTCTAAGTATCCAAACCACCCCAGAGTGTTACTAAAGTTTACCAAGTTATTTATGGGTATATTAGAGTCATCTAACACCATTCACATAATCAAATTCAATAGTTTGATTACTTAAAGCAAGCTCCACCCATAAAATACCCATAAACCATAAAATCAGCAAAGCACTTACTTTATGATCCTCAAGAATAATAGGAGTCAAAGATGTACTGACCTTTAGCAAAGATTCTTGGATTTAAGCTTCCAAGAAAAACCCCTCAACTTCTTCTCTTAACCCAAGCTTGAGGGAAGCCCCAAAACACATTCTCTTGCCATACCAACATGAAAATGAGTCAAGGCATGAATTAGCAACCATTGGGAGATTTAACTATGAATTTGTGACAAAAGAAATGGGTTGAAGCTTTTAAAGCCCCTATTTCTTTAAAAACCAATTACTAGAAAAACTCACCTCTCCATACTTTTTCTTGAAGCTCATGAGATGGGGAATAACATTCTTCAAATTCGAGTCTTGAATAGAAGAAATGATTAGGAAAGCTTGGATCTTTGTTGTTAAAACAAGGCTTGAATGAACAAAGAAGGAAATGAGTGTGTGGGAGAAGGAAGATGAAGAGAAAATGGGTGATCTCACCTTGTCTATCTTTTTTCACGTGAAAGCCAAGGAAAATAAATGGGTGTTCAACGTTTTATTTGAAAAAGGGTAAAATTGCAACTTAAAACCTTATAGTTTCTCCTCTATTCATAAATTGGTCACTACTCAAGCCTATGTAGCTCAATTCTCACCCAACTTGGCCCAAGAGATCTGATTCTCCAAAGAAATATGAGGTTCCATAACTCGGGTCAATGCCAAACGTTGACTCAAAAATTTGGGTCGTTGTAGAATAAGGGTGTTGATGTTCGTGAAATGCTTTCGTGGGAGAATTGTAGAGAACTCGATGCAAAGTATAACCTCAGCACAGTTTTAACTTATGCAAAAATCAGGCGAGATATAGTGTCTGGTGTTTTTGAAGGGGATGCTTTGAAAGTAAGGGTGTTGTTGTACATTATTGGAGTTTTTCTGTGTCCTATGACTGAGATACACCCATGAGCAGTTTTTTTGAAATTGTTGTGCGATGATTACTTATAGAGTAAAATGAATTGGGCCTAATATGTTTAAAATACGCTTATTAAGGTAATAAGTTGTTTACAAAAGCCGAGAAGGCACGTTTACCTAAAAGGGTCTATTGCAATCTTAGAGGTAAAGTTGAATTACCATTAGTTATAAGAAAGTAGTGGAACTGAGTTTTGTCATACTAATGTTGTGTTGTGAATGATATGAAATTTAGGTTTGGCTATATGATTATTGGTCTGGATTTGATAGCATAGCCAATGCAGCTTCTAATGGTGGTGTGGCACATTCTTTACTGGGTGTAGTCATAGGTCGTGTCTTGTTACTCCCTCTTGAAGAGTGACCGAGCTTCGAATAGACCAAAGGTTTCGGCTGGATTATTATTCAGCTAGTATATCAATTGCAATCATGGTTAATTAATTATATATTTTCACTCTAAATATTATTGCATGAAAGCATCCATTACCTAAAACTGTTGAAGCACCTAAAGTCAGGGAATCTACGGAAGTCATGGAAGCACCCAAAGGCAGGAAAGCTTCGAAGAGACGTAAGGTAATACATAATGAGCATTGTATTGATAATTTATTATGTGGAGGGAAAATCTTTAAGATTTATTTAATTTGAAAGGTTGCTTTCGCGGAGTATGATTTTGTAGAATGCAATGATGGTGATGCAACAAGGGAAATGATGTCGGAGATGCTTCAACAAATAATATCCGAGGTGAATGGGCTAAAAGATGTTGTCAATACGGGAATTGAGAAGAAAATTAATGTTACAGAGAAATTGGAAAGTATGAGAGGGGTTGATGATAAGATGTTGGGAGAGAAATGAAGTATTCTTTCTAAAGACGTCGAAGAATTGTGGGTCGTCATGACCTGTTTAAAGAGCTTGGAATTGAAGATAAACAATATTGATGTCAAAATGAAAGGTTTTGAAGTGAAAATCAAAGATTTTGAAGTCAAAATCGATGGTGTTCATGAGGTTGTCAAATCAATGCGGGACGAAATGAAAGGTACTTTGTAAAAGATGTCAATGAATACGGGGCACGATAGGGCCTATATCATGACTGAAATTAATAGGTTTGTTTCCCGTAACTTTATGGAGACGTCACCTCTGAGAGATGATATTGGGAGCCTTTATCCTATAGAGATAGACACTGTTACTCATGCTTCCAAATTTAAAACTCCCCAAGGTAGAGCTAACAACAACATAGATTTAGTTACAAACTCTAATTGTCCAGCACCAATGAAGAAAAAGGTAAAAGCTAACTTTATTTAAAGATCATTTTCATCTTTTTCATGCACCTATAGGCTTGACTAGTGTAATGTTCCATTGTAGGATAAGCCTGCTGCTGTCTAGGTTAGTCGAAAATCCCTTCGACTCTCAAAGAATAAACATTCAAATGTATAAAGTTTAAAAAGTTAATTAAGAATAATTTCCATGTAATTACCATTCTCAATTGTAACTGTTGGTTTTGTGTACCGTGCACTTTAATAATAGCAAATGTTGGTTTCTATATGCATTAAACATTGGGCCTTAAGCCTATCAAATTGAACATTGGAAATAATACGATTTTGGCCGTTAAGGCCATTGAATTAAATGTTGTCCCTTAATGGTTATGACCTAATTTTCGTTTACATAACTTATGATTGTCGTTGTTATCATCAAATCTTTCTTGTGAAAGGGTGAAGAGTCGATTAAAGTTTTGTATGTTGTAATACCTGATGGGCTTCATGAAGGAGAACGTGCCTACTATAATTATTTGTGGAATACTCCGTTGGTGCAAAACTAAGCCTTCAATTGTATAAATTTAATTTTTCATATTGTGAAATGTAAAATCAAAGACATAATACAATATTTGTATGCAACTGTGTGGTCATTACACTACATGACATTTTTGCCACTATTGGAGTTATTAATATGCTATGACCCAATAAATGTCTCGGAGATACAGTTAGTCTAATAAATATCGCGTTTGGCTTGAAATTATATAAAACATTTGGAACCTATTTTGCTATGCGGTCATTATTGTTTCTTAAATTGGCAAGATTATTGATATGGTGTCCTTGTTCGAGACTCGCAAGGAGGCGAAGGAAAAAATTAAACGTCAAGTTTTTATGCCTTGTGATCTTCGTGTATTTTTTGTTACCATCTTATACAATATTTATGTCATATTTCTTTGTTGATAAATTGTTTTTGATTGTGAATAACAACCATTATTAATTGTAGATTACTCTTAAACAAATGGAAAATTCCATAACGTCATCGTTTGTTGGTTTTTTTAGGGATCAATGCAGTTTTATGGGAACATGACTGGCTCTGATATTGTAAGACAAAATATGTTAAAGGAAAATTGTTAAGTTGTTTCAGGATATGCTAAATTTTAATTAGTTGACGACAAAATATTTACAAGTATTCATCCCCATGAATGATAGCAATGTACACTGGTACTTGTGTGTCATTCATATGGCACGTGGGGAAGTTTGGATACTAGATAGCTTACCGGCTAGTGTGGCGAGTCAGCGTAGTGAGGAAGTATTTACGAAAATGGTGAGAACACATCCATTTGTTATGTCTCCATGTTAGCATTGTATCTTATTAACGTGTAGGAGTAAACTTTGTACTATGTTTTCCTTATCGTTCAGATACTCAGTTTTGCGGAATATGCTAAGGATGAAGACTTCCTTAAGGTGTTTCCGAATGTGGCATTTGATAAGCTGAAAATACAACGTCCTAAAGTCCCGAGTCAAGAAAATGGGTATTCAGCTTTCCTTATTTCTTTATTGTTATCATAAAATTACTAATTAAATGATTAGAACAGTATCGAACTTGATAGATGAGACTGTGGTATGTTTGCCATTGCATGGATGAAAGGCATACAATTAGGTACCAAAATCAGTGTTCTGCCACATATCGTAAGTGAATGGTTACCATTAATATTTCATTTATAATCAAACGTTGAATGCATATCGTCCAATATTTTGTCTAACATATATTTTTATTTCCAAGTATAGAAAGTTAGAGAATATGACATGATGTAGCTACTATACGAGCTCAGTGTAGATACAACAATCACAGGTTAGCGTTGCACACTGCTGTGGAAGAACATAAGAAATTGATGAAGGGAAAGGGAAATAAATCAAAACCTCCGAAAACTATTACTCGAACAAAGTATATGCCTGGAACCTCGAGAGGCAATACGTCAGGTTCATTTCTAAACCATTATCTTTTCACAATTACATCATATTAATTCGATTTTTAGTCATAGTTATTGATTTATATTTTGGTCTAACAAAATTGAGTTTTTCTAAATTTCCAATCTAAGTTACACTACCGAGACTTGGTCTCTATTTGCGCTTGGATTGACATCATATTCTTCTTCGACTCATAACCCTCGCAGAACTTTTTGTGAGAAACGATCATTGGTCCCATCTTGATGGACGATAAGTTTAAATTTTAAGAAATGTTAGTGACAACTAAATAAGTTCATTCCTATTTAATTGAGGTCACATAATGCATGCAAGTAGGTTTGGGTTGATGTTCAAAAAGTGAATGATCGATTTTGGTTTGTGCTAAGTAGAGGGGATCTCTAGCGTCCCCATTTTTTGAAAAAGTTTTGTTGTATAGTCTCCACCCCACCAATTATACAGAAGTCATTTTTTGTATAGTAGTGTCACCCTGGAAGAAAGTCTTCAGATTCAGGAAGAAAGGAAAGTTGAGTCCACGATTCATTGGACCTTTCGAAGTTACGGAAAGGATTGGTCCAGTGGCTTATCGATTAGCATTCCCTAGTGAATTCGATAAGATCCACAATGTATTCCATGTTTCAATGCTTAGAAAGTACCGGTCTGATCCATCTCACATTATAGAACCTAAAGAAGTGGAATTGAATCCTGATCTTTCCTATGAAGAAGAACCAATCCAAATCCTTGATAAAGAAGTAAAAAAGACTCAGGAACAAGAATGTCCCACTAGTAAAGGTCTTGTGGAGGAATCATAGAATGGAAGAAGCAACTTGGGAACCTGAGGATACAATGAGAAAGAAATATCCTCAATTATTCAATTCAGGTAAAAATTCGAGGACGAATTTTCCTTTTTAAGGAGGGGAGAATTGTAACACTCTAAATCTTAGTCTAGTAGAATTAAAGCCAATTGCCCAAATTGATATCACAATTGAATTAGAAATCGAATTAAGGGAACAATTATGGGATTGCATGATAAATAACTAGATTCCTAAGTCTATCCTTGTTGTAGCCCTTAATTAAGGATTAATTAAGGACATTTTTGTCTTTTCACAAATCCATTGACATGGATTACAATGTTGTCATCTCCTCCATTTCATTCATACATGCCGAATTGAAGAGAGAGAGAGTGAACTTGAGAGGAACCACCATTGTTGCTAGGAATAAAGCTTGCATGTAGGATTATCTTGCATGAAAATCAATCTTGGAAGCTAGGTAAACATCCATCATAATTTCTCTTCCATTCGAGAAGTTAAGTTAAGGATGAATAGAATTAAATTGTTATTGCTTGATGATTTCCTTAGAATTAGTTATTGTATATGTTGATAGATGATAGAATTATGATGGGATTATGTGAAATTGAGTAGTATAGGATTGAATGATCATATTGGAGTCTTGAATTACTCGAATTGTGGCACTTAACATGTTAGCCGAATTGTATAGGTGATAAATTGATGAATTGATGTGTCAATTGAACAGGAGAAGATGTTAACATGAAATCACCTAATAGAAATCATGTAAAATGGATAATTGAAATCTTGAATGAGTTAGATTGATAGTAGAATTAAAGAAATTGAGTTAATAGTGAAACTAGTCACCTAGCTAGCTTAATTTACTAATCTGGACTGCATTGAATAAATTAGTGAATTCGGGACTGAATTGAATAAGATCAAGGGCTGGAAATGTTAGTTAAAAAAAGGGGAAAGATTAAAATAAATGCTGGATAACTTGAAGTGCATGAATTGTAGCTAAATGGATCATTTAAAGTGAGTAATTGGCGGAATAGGTGAAACTGGACTAATCTGGAAAAGTGATTAAATTAAGGACTGAAATGAACTATTTAGGGACCTATCTTAACATGTAAAAACAGTGAACAAACAGGGGTAAACTAAGGTAAAAAGGTCTGAAATGAACTTGTAAGGTTCATAGGGTAATTAGCTCACTAAAGTGAACCTAATTGTAATCTGGCAGTTTCAAAACTGGAAATTTGACCTGTCTTTAACTAAAAAATGCATTGATCTAGAAAGGCTAAAAATATGAGCTATATATGGTTTAATATATAATTGAATTAGATTTTCAACGGTATAAACCAATTGAAGTTTTGATGTATAAGTTAAAAGATATAAGCAGATTAGTGAAGGGTATGCAAACTGGCAGAAACTGAAAAACAGTTTAATGCTTGTATTGTAAGTGTGCCTGATTGTATAAGTTGATTGATGTAAGGGACACTAATGTATTGTTTATATGATCTTGTATGATTGGCTGGTTAGAACACGGAGTAGAGGACTTGGTTGAAGAAGATAGGATTGATCAAGTCAAAGGAAAAGCAAAGGGGATTGTCATCAAAGATCGATAGCTTAAGCTTGGAGTTTTGTGAGTGTAGTTTTATTTAGGGTTGGGACTAGTGTCTTAACCAACAATTTATGTCTAAATCTTGCTTGATAAATGATAGTATGAAATGAATTTAATCCATGTTTGGTAAACCAATTTAAGGGAAGAAATGACTAAATGGAAACTTGGTGATTGAATTATGTTTGAAACATGATAGCTAGTTAAATTGTAACTTGAATCAATTGCTTGAATACCTATCTTGTAATGTGGTTGATCGAATATGATTAGTATAATCCTTGCTTGATGCTTGAATGTGAGTATGCTGGAAATTCATGAAACTTTGTAAAATGATCTAGGATTCACTTGATTTAGAAACTTGAAATGGACTTGACCTTGCTATGGTTGATGCTTAATCACTTGATGTGTCATTGATTGAACTAAAAGATTCAATAAGCCATTGGTTGCTAGTCGGTTTTAGGTAGAACGGCATGCCTTAGAGTCTAGAGCTCGACTTGTTAGGTACTTTGTGTACCATGTTGCTTGGTGTTATAGACACCTTCTTGTTAGATGTTGTGGGCATCATCTTGCTAGGTACTTTGTGTACCCACTTGTGTGGTGTTGTGGACACCTTCTTGTTTAGGTACTTGTGTACCCACTTGCTAGGTACTTTGTGCACCCACTTGTTAGGTACTTTCTGTAACCACTTGAGACTTGATTACCTAGTCCTACTGTCTACCAAGGTAAAACAAAATTTATAAGCTGAAATAAGACATTTTATCCTTAGTTGCTAGTCGGTTTTAGGTAGAACGGCATGCCTTAGAGTCTAGATCTCGACTTGTTAGGTACTTTGTGTACCATATTGCTTGGTGTTATAGACACCTTCTTGTTAGATGATGTGGGCATCATCTTGCTAGGTACTTTGTGTACCCACTTGTGTGGTGTTGTGGACACCTTCTTGTTTAGGTACTTGTGTACCCACTTGCTAGGTACTTTGTGCACCCACTTGTTAGGTACTTTGTGTAACCCCTTGAGACTTGATTACCTAGTCCTACTGTCTACCAAGGTAAAACAAAATTTATAAGCTGAAATAAGACATGTTATCATGAAGATGAATGAGCAATCTTGACTCTTGTTAATGAGTTGGTGATGAAATGGTATTATTTCAGCTTATAAGGAAGAATGCCCTATTCGAATTGGATTAACAAAATGGTATTATTTCAGCTTATAGGATTAACAAAATTTTATCCTAAGCTGAAATAATACATGTTATCATAAAGATGAATGAGCAATCTTGACTCTTGTTAATGAGTTGGTGATGAAATGGTATTATTTTAGCTTATAAGGAAGAATGCCCTATTCGAATTGGATTAAAAAATGGTATTATTTCAGCTTATAAGGATGAATGAGAAATCTTGACTCTTGTTAATGAGTTGGTGATGAAATGGTATTATTTCAGCTTATAGGATTAACAAAATTTTATCCTAAGGAATGATATACATGTTATCTTGATTTGCTCATTACTTGGAAGATAAGACATAAGGAAGAATGTCCTATTCGAATTGGATTAATTGATCTCTATACTTGAAATGCTTTATCCTTGCTAAATATTGTTTGATTGATTACTAGAACTTTTACTTGGTTATTTGCATGACTTGTTCATGGTGAGACTTGAAATTAATCTTTGATATCTTGAACCTATGCATTCGAAGGGTACATGATGAACTAGCTAGGTCTTGACTTTGCTTAAATGAAGCCTAGCTAGGTTAAACTTGTTTAAAATGTACAAAAGACACCTAAAGCTAATAATCTTGATAACTTGCTAGATCTAGTGCTACCTCACTAAGTACATTAATCTACTTACCACTCTCGTTTTTCCTTGTTCCCAAACTACAGGTTTAAGGATACTCAAACCAGATACTTGATCGATAAGTCATCTTACTTGGACTTGAAGCAAGAAACAAGCATAGTCAAAGTATGATTTTGGTACTCATTGTCGAAACTCCTAGATGGTGGCAATTGGAGTTAACCCTAGAACTCATGCTAGTTCATATGCTTGGAATTTTAAGGATTATAATTATATGTACTTGATAGTTATGGTAATGTATTAACCCTAATATATTAGATCATGCATTTTGTGATATGTAAATATTTTGTGTTTGAACTTGACTATCTTGGTTGTAAATGACGTAAAACCTATCTATATGATTGATGTATATAAAATGAGTTATTTTGTATGCTTGGTTGTAGTAATTCAAATAACTTGAATTAGTATTTAACTGATTGTCTAATGATCTTATGTAATTGCTTGCATATTCTGAAATAATTTGATAACATGGTTGCTAGAATCGACATGAAATGAGAAAAGTATGTATATTGTTAAACATGGAATTGAATTGATTGTAAGATTACTTAACTAAGTTATAGGCTATTCGAATAGTATCATGCTCTTAAGGGATTAACTCATTCCACCTAAAATGAATTAGGAGTCTAAACTAATTGAAATCAAATAACTTTGTTTGATCTATATCATGTTTGAATTGAAAATGAATTAGGTCTTTGTTTGGGAGTAATGTTCGAATAGTTTAGTGGGGTTTAACTATTTACACTAGTTTGATAGTTAACAAGGATAAGTGGTAAAATTAAAATGAATCCAATGATATCTTGTGAGTTAAGAACTTATTGATTAGTGATGAGATTTTAATGAATGGTTTAAATTTGCCCGTATTTTTATGTATGTATATTGATTTCTCTACATTAACGCTCCTCGCTCCTAACCCGGGTGAGGGGTGTTACAATTGTTTTTAACTAACTTACCCAATTCAGTCTAGCCATATCGATACGGCCATAAGGTGTATTAATACGGGTCCCTGTCCAAATCGAATTAGTGACCATTTTGTAAAGTTTAGGGATTTGGGGATGACTCACCTCCTTGCTTATCACCTATTTCACATGAGAGTGACAAGAAAAGATGACTATTAGTCATCAATTGCCTAAAGGTTGTAAAAAGGCATGAATTGATGGAAATTCATTGTTTAAGCTTTCCCTTTGCTAAGGGAAAGCTCCCCATTGGTCCTTGGTGAGGTGAAAAATAATTAGGGTGATAGTTTCCTTTAATAAGGGAATAAAGAAAAGCTTTCTCTTTGTTTTGATTTCACCATAACCAAATCTACCTCTTGTTTAAAGAAACCAAGCACACACCTCCATTGTCATCTTCCTCCCCAAGCTCAAGCAAGCACCCCAACTCAATCTTTGACCTTTGCTTGATTTCAATACGCCAATTGAAAGCTCATGAATTGGTAAGTAAAACCCCTATATCAATTTGATGATTCCTTTAATCCTTAGAGTTTAATTTCAAGATTTAAGTATTGAGGGTTCAAGTTGAGCCCATATGTTAGGAAGCCAATTTCTTTGTTTCAAAAGTTATCTACGAGCTTTGGCAAGCTTGAAAAACGTTCGTGAATCATTAGTTTCGATTCTAATGGAATTCCCTAATTTTTGAATTAGCTCAAGTGGTGGAAGACAAGCCATCTTCAATTTCGGGTATTTTGAACTCTTCCAACGGTAAGGGGATCGCTATTCGTGAACCATGAAGTCTCCGATTACTAGGTGAGTGTAGTTGTGTCATGGGATTAGCTAGGTGCCATCCTGATTGCAGTTGTTTTGTGCTTAGAAACTTGCATCGCGGTAAGAGCTCAAGGAGAGCAAATGTATATGGATTCTATGGTAAGTGTGGTAAGTCATTCATATTTCAATATGTTATATGTGAACTTATGTATGATATTTGAATATGTTAAGTGTGGAACTTGATATGAACAAGTTATGATATGTTATTTGGAGCCAAGGCTCAATTTGCAATCTGATATGGCCTAAGGGCACAAAGGTGAGTTTTATGATGATATGTGTAACCTTGGACACTTGTGGACTTTGGATACAATTGGCATGCCATAGGATTATTTGAGCTCACTAAGTAAAGGATTCGACTACGGTCCGGGCTACGACCTATATGTGGGGAGAAAAGGTTGGATTGTGTAAGGGATTCCGGAGCTACGGCTCAAGGCTAAGGCCTACTTTTGATACTGTAATCACTAATTTTATCCAGGGTCTTAACCCATTTTTATATTTTCACAATAAATGGCTTTGTTTACCTTCTTTATCTATATGGGTTGATTAAAACTAAAAGAAGAAAAAAAGATTATTAGTATTATATTTGTTTATTATAATCATATATATAATGCTACTTATGATTATTATCTATTTTTTAGAAAAGGTATAAACCCCCCAAATATTATTAACCTTAGTATCATTAATAGTACATTAGATGTTATAGTTCCTCTTCTTATTATTATCATTATTATTTATTGTTAATAGTATTATTATTATTACAAAAAATCAAAAAGCCAAAAAATTAATTATTAAGCTTATAAAAGTCCAATTAAATAAATAAACAGCCCGAGTTTAAAATGTCTAATTACATAATTTTAAAGCTCGTTCACAAACAACATATACATATACATTGTGAGGCCCGATAAGGCCCAAACCACATCTAAAACCCTAATTAACTTTTGTTTTGCACCCGCCTAATCCCAACCGTCAAATCTTGACGAGATCCGACGGTCTAGATTCAGTGGATAAGGGCCCTCCATCTCCCAGCACGAGCGGCTCTTTAGATCCCTGCGCGCCCACGCTCGTGTCCTCCACCGTCGGTATTCTAGCTCCCTATACATTGTCCGTTTGCCTCCCGTCGCGCCCACGCGTTGTTCAAGCCTGACCAATTTTGCTCCCGAGTGGCGCCACACGCCTGACTCCTCTGCCACTCCTCAGCCCTCAGCAATAGTCCCCTCCTCCTCTCTCATCACATGTAAGGAAGAAGCACGATATTAGAGCATGTAAGGGGTAAAATCAGGAAAAAATCAAAAAAACAAATCAAGATATCAAGCACATCTCAAAAACTGACCAGATCAGAAACAAAAGCAACAATGGCAGATTTCGATGTATTTTTATATATCAAATATCAAATGTAAACACGATTATTAAACTGAACCAAAAGACCATTGTAAACCATTCTGGAATTTTTCGAAGCAATAGAGAAAAACAACAACTTTTAGAGGTATCCCTTCATTCCTTATCATTTCGAAGCATATTTTTTAAAAAAAAAACAAAACACAAAAGGCTGGGGTTTAGAGGGTTACCTTTCGATGTCGATTCACCTTCCCCGCGCTGTTGTTCCTCCTAACTGATGACGAGCCTCCTCGAGGCCTAGCATGGTGAGTCAGAAAAGGAACTGGAATTGGAAGCGAGTTGTAAAGCAAAAAAGGGCTTCGACTTTTTTAGATCTAGGCAAAATGGTGCTTGGTATTCAAAATCGAGGGTTAGATCTAGGTTTAGAGAGTGAAAAGGAGCGGTTTTAGCTTGGTTTTGGGTTCATCGGCCGCCGGCGAGCGACGGCCGAAACGGCGAAGGTCGATCGGTTTCTGGGAACGACGGTGATTTCCAGGGTTTGAGGATGAGCCACGGTGGCATTCATCCCTAGCTTTAGAGAATATGAGAGAATGGGAGAGCTTTTAGGGTTTGTTTTAAAGCGCTAAAAAATTTTCCGTTTTCAAAATAAAAATAGGATTTATACCGACTCTTTATAACACAAATGGTTATTTGCTTTCATAAATCCCTCTGCCTTTCCGGTTTCGCACCCCAGGTCCTTCCACCCTTGCAAATCACAACCCAGTCCCTTTGAGTTTTCAAAAGTTTACAATTTCGTCCCTATTTGGTATTAATCAGATTTTAAATGGTCCAATATCCCTTTTCCCCTTTTACTTTCTGTTTCATTTCAATTTAGTCCCCCGATCCTCATGCATATTTACCTTTTATGCCCTGTTTTTTCTTTTTAAATTTCAGTCCCTTTTATATATATGTTTACTTTGCTGTATATGTTTTTGATGTGGCATGTGGTATATATGTAACATGTATTTTTTATAACATATAATATATGATATATATATACATATACATATACATATAGTTTTTTTGTATAAAAAATAATGTATAGTTTTTAATATGTAATATACGTAGTTTATAACATATAGTTTACATAATATATGATATGTATATAAAATATAAATTATGGTTCTTTTTTAATATATAGTTTCTATATAATATATATAATATATGTTCCTAATAATATATATATTTCTATAATATATGATATAATATATGTAGTTTTCTTAGATAATATGCGTTATATTATGATACATAGTTTTCTTAACATACAATAGAGTTTTTAAAGTATATATGATACATGTTTTCATATAGTACATAATATATGTATGGTGTTTATTTATGCACAGTATAGGTTGAGTTCTTAGATTAGAATTAGGTAAAATTGATTTAATTAGTTTAATATCGTGTGCTCGTCTCATAGGGGTACAATCTTTAAATTAATTAAATTAATTTAGGATTAGTTTTTAGAGCCGTAGTTAGATTTAGGGTTCATATTAATTTAGTGAATTTAAATTTACCCTTGGTTTATTGGGGTGAAGTTTTAATTTATTAACTTAGTTGAACACCTCTTAATTACTCTCTTAGGATAAAATTGACAAAGCTTAGATGGACACCTAATTCAAACCACAATTAATTAATCAGATTCGTTTTAAATAGAATCCTTGGCTTATTGAGATTCTAGTTTAAGATTAATCAAATTAATTATCGTTCAATATAATTTGTTAATCTTTAGGAGTTTTAGGGTTTAATAAATTTAGGGTTAATATTAGACTCATTTAGCTAATAATTAGATCACTAAGTTAATTTTCCATAATTTGGGCGTTTTAGGTTAAGGCTTTAGTGGACCTTTTATGTGTTTATTTTAAGCCCTTATGTGACATGTGTTTTTAATTGTCATTCATATGACTTTTGACATTCTAATGTGACATGATAATTAATCAACCTTAAACCCTAAAAAAATTATTTATTAATTCCGATATTTGCGTCGTAACAGTCCAAGCTTAATGGATGTTGACCAAATGTTCGAATTAATCCTTACCGTCCGAAGGTAAATGGTAATGAATAAAAGCTTGATAGATCATGACATCATGGTTAAATACTTGCATCATGCATAAAGGTGATGTACGAAATTCGAACCGTAAATTAACACGGCAGTCGGTCTTATTCGATGTCGGTTTAATCTACGGTCCGATGTATAGTCACCCTTATTAATTAAATGTTTAATTAATTTGACCCCATCAATTTGACAAAGCCTGCTTATCAGAGTTCATACTCAATTGAGAACACTTAATTAAAGTTAATTTAAATTTCATTTATCTCCATCGATTAAAAGCAATATGTGATTTGGTACTGATTTCGGGCGTTGTGGGGGTGTTAATCCTTCCCCACATGTAACCAACTCTTGAACCCAATTTCATGAATCTCTGGGTTTTTTTATGGTGTCCAGTCTACCTTATCCAAGTGACCGGTGGCAACTCCAAATCCTTTTATTTTATTTCATTTTACTTTTCCAAAAAATAGAAAAATGATATTTCTTAAGAAAAAAAAGGTCGCTAAAGATACGATTTGGTGTATAGGGGAACCCGCGTATCCATTGGTTGTTATGTCCAAGGAGATGATATGTGTTTATGGTTTACATTTGATGCATGAAAATATGACATTTGGCTTGAGTATGATATATATATGATTTATGATACAAGTACATGCCATACAAGTATGTTACATGTCATTCATGCCATAGATGAATTTATGTTGCATCTGTTATAACTACCTCACTAGGCTATGTAAGCCTAACATCCATGTGTCTCATGCATTTCAGGACCTTGAAGCAATCCGAGCCTCAATCGTGTTATTGAAGTTGCAAGTCACTCCCACCAATTACATGTATGCTTACGTTTTGTTTTGAACTCCTAGTAAGGTGGCATAGAGTTTAGACATGTTACATTGGTCTATTTTGATATGTATGCAACGGCTCTGAAAGTACTAAAAATGGAATATGGTGTGGTTGTAAATTAAAGAAACTAGTTAAATTGGGCTTAAAGACACTAAAAGGTAAAAACATAATAAATGGATTCAAATGAACCTAAAAATTGATACTTAGGTATTTACTCTTTCTTTCAGTGATTAAATACTACTGGTAAAATTTGGTAAAGTTTGGACATCGTTTGATTTGTTAATTCAAATAAAACCAGATAAAATCTATCATTAAAGGACATGCGTATAGATACGAGTCAAGTTGTATCGATACGGCCTTGCATATTTGGACTTGGTAAAATAGAGCATATCGATACACAAAAGGGGGTGTATCGATATGGACTTGGGCAGTAAGGTCTGGGAAATAAATTGTATCGATACGGCCTTAGGCTGTACCGAAACGGGTCAACCTTGGTCAACGCGTATTGATACAAGCTTAGATGTATCGGTACGGGATTGTTACCCTTGAATTTGGAATTGAGAAATTTGGCTTAGCATACCGATACGGTCTTAAGTGTATCGGCACAGTGTTAGTTAATTCTGTTAAAAGACTTAAACTACAGTTTTAAATAGTTTACATATTGGTCACTAAACTTTAAGTGGTCCAATTGGATAGGTGAATGACCACCGTTGAAAACAAAATTTCACAGGCTAATAATTGATAAGATCAATTGAAGATTTGTAAAAAGAAATTCCGATAAAGACCCTTAATTTGTAAAATTTGCAATTTAGTCCCTAAGTTCGAAAAATTTAAAATTAACCCCAAATTGAGTAAGCTATTGATGAATTAGTTCGATAAGTCGTAAAAGAGATTAATAAGACATTCCGAATAAGATTCTAATCTCCGAATAAGTTTTCGGTAACACTTTCTGACCGAATTCTTTGCTAGGCCGGGAAAGGGTGTTACAAATAATTTCACACTCTCTATGTAAACATTAGATACTAGTCGTGTAACAAAAACTCGCACATTTAATATTCATGGCACGTTTAATATTATTACTGAAACTCGCACATTTTTAACATTTATGGCGGGGAAAACAAAAATTGAAAATATGTTCAAAACTATAGATGCAAGTTTGCATACTTGCAAAGCAAAACTTAAACTGAAATCGTTAGGAAAACATGTTACATTTGATGTTTCACGTGATAAGTTCAAGGCTGTATTTGCAAATGTTCGATACTCGTCGTATTATTGAGAAACCACTTTCTGCGAGTTAAATAACATTTTTGAGATGTTTAATATTATAACTAAAAAGACAGTTTCGGGGCGAGAATAGAAAATTTAGGTTAGTTTTGAAACTGTGGATATTGGTTTGGATACTTTTAAAGCAAAACATAAACTAAAATCATTAGGCAAAGATGTTACATTTTAGGTTTCACATAATAAGTTTGAAATTTTATATTCAAACATTTAGTACTTGTCGTATTACTGAAAAGTCACTTTCTACGAGTGTAGTGTTCATAAATGTGATGTATAATATTATAACTTAAAAGACAGTTTTAGGCTGGAATCGCAAATTTAGGTTAGTTTCAAAACTGTGAATGCCATTTTGGATACTTGTAAAACAAAACATAAACTGAAATCATTAGGCAAACATGTTACATGTTAGGTTTCACATGATAAATGTAACACCCCCTTCCCAGTCTAGTAGAGAACCAGGTCAGAAAGCATTAATGGTGAACGGTGCAATATCTTTTAACAATAATTCAACGCAAGACAATACAATGCAATATGATTTCAATACATTGAGGCAATCGATCGATACAGAATTACGATAATCAGATTAGGGCCAATTTTAAACTTTTACAACTTTTAGAGACTAAACTTGAAATTCTAGAAGTTAGGGGTCCTTATCAAAATTTAAGCATGCAACTATGAAATTCAATCCATAACTAACCACCTTGCAAAATTTCATGTTAATCGGATGTCGTTTACTCATCCAATTTGACTTACCAAGTTTTAGTGACCAATATGCAATGTTTTGATACTGTGATCAATGACTTCTAACGGATTTAACCACTCCCGTAACGAAACGCTATAGGCCGTATCGGTACGGCACAATTGGATTATGTAATCTAGACTTTACTGCCCAGACTCGTTTTTCGTATCAGTACAGCATGCAAGGGTGATAACCCAATTCCCAGTAACTCAAGAACTCGTTTCAGTATAGCTCAAGCCGTACAAGTACCCGTTGACCTTTATTGGCCCGTTTTGATACGCCCCTAGGGCCGTATTGATACAATTAAAATCTTAGATGCTGCTGTGAGTTCTCGTATCAAAACGCCTAGGTTGACCTCAGCTTTAACTGACCAAATATGCAGAGCCGTACCGAAATAGATGAACCCGTATCGGTACGCCCTGCACTATAATGATATTTTATCTGATTTTTCATTCGTTTAACATGTTGGACGATGTCCAAATGCAATGAAATTTTACCACCAATATTCAATCACTATAATCTACTAGCATGTCAAATTTTAGAGCCATATGAATCCATTTACTAGGTTTTTACCTTTTAGTGCCCAATATGCCATTTTAACCATTTTTAAGCCAAGCCAAAAGGCCAAAATAAGTCTTAAACATTATTACAATGCAAGTGTAATCACTCATTTTTGACCGGGTTTTAGTGTTATTAGTGTTATTATAATAGTAAAATTATATATATAAAAAAAATAAAAAATCAAAAAAAAAAAGGAAATTTGCGTGGAGCAGGGTGCTCCACGTCACCCAATTTTCCATCACATTTGCCTATAAATAGGCACCCCAATTGAAGAGAAATGGACGCCCAAAATTGAAGAGAAATTGGCAATTCAAATTGCCATCAATTCATAGGGGCATGGCCGGCCGCAAGGCTGGCCGGGGTTGGGGGCAGTGCCCTCAACCCCAGTTGGTTCGATCCAACATTCGATCGGGGTCCTATTTTAGGTCCGATCTAGTTAAATTTTTGGAGGGGTCGCGGTAGATCTCGGAGGAGTTCGTCGTTAGAGCTCCTAGTTAGGTATATTTTCTTTCCTTTTTTATTAGTGTTGTAATTTTTATAATTTAATGAAGTATCAGTTATCTTAAAATTTTAGTCTTATTTTTTATTTTTATGTTTTAGATTAATATTTAATATGTTTTAAATTTGTGTTGTATATTAATATTTTATTTATGTTAGATATGTTTTTATTTATGAGTTAGATTAATATTTATTTATGTATGTTTTAGAATAGTATTTTATTTATGTTGAGTTTGTTTTTATTTATGTGTTAGATTAATATTTAATATGTTTTAAATTTGTGTTGTATATTAATATTTTATTTATGCTAGATATGTTTTTATTTATGAGTTAGATTAATATGTATATATGTATGTTTTAGTTTAGCATTTTATGTTAGATTAGTATTACATTATGTCAATATTTATTGTATTTAAATATTTTCCCATGTTTTATATTTTTGCCACTAAGGTTGCATATGATATATAAATTGTCAATGCGGTGCCCTTTTATCCGAACGTAAACGGGGCCAGTATCAGGCGTAGTGATAGTGGTTGGGCGTTTATTCTCGGATAACGGAGCCTTTAAAATTTATTCGCAATTATGACTGAATTTTAAAATAATCGTCACTCTAATCCGGAAAATCCAATATTAATAAAGCGGTAATTATTAAAGTACCAATTTTGGGCGGTGTGGGGTGCTAATCCTTCCCCATCCGTAACCGACTCCCGAACCCTGTCTTTTGAATCTCTGGTTTTATGGTGTCCGGCCTACCTAAGTGGCCGGTGGCGACTCCATTTTTATAAGGTTTTTGTAAACCCCACGGAATAAATATTTTATATC
This sequence comes from Hibiscus mutabilis, assembly GCA_019671005.1. NCBI lineage: Eukaryota > Viridiplantae > Streptophyta > Magnoliopsida > Malvales > Malvaceae > Hibiscus > Hibiscus mutabilis. The sequence continues at coordinate 11,589,749 of CM033735.1, read as the reverse complement.
CAAACACCTTTCAAAAATCCTTCGAAAACACCAATCGTTTTATTTAGCGAGACATTCACTATCACGATGATGGCGACTCATTGGGGACATTTTTGTTTTTCAAAAACAAATGAGAGTCAAGCTTTTAAAATAATTACCGCTTTACTAATATTGGAAATTCCGGATTAAAGTAACTATTAAATTAACATTCGGTCATAATTGCGCGTTTATTTTAACGCATTTAAAATATTGCATATAAACCCGCTCTTTTTAAGTGGGGAAAACGCTAATGCTTTCGTGGAGATATCGTTCTCCCGTATGGGCCTAGCAAGTACCTTCGGGCTCGAGTAGCTTATGCTTTCGTAAGAATATCGTTCCTTCAATGCGGGCATAAGCGAATGGGTCCCCGAATTGAATCCGGTTGAAAGGAGCCTATAATGGGTGATGATCGGGGCCTTGCTACTCTTAGTAGAGGACAACAAGGACAATTCGGGTACCTCCTAGCACCAACACTGCATGTAGAGAACATAGAAACCCACCCTGTTAGAGCCATGCGGATAACCTTAGGTGTTTTAGACGGGATAAATATGGTTGTTTTGTGTGTTTATTCTGTTTAATTTTGTCCTTTTATTTATGTATTTATTATTTTTATCCGGTACTAACTCATTTCTTTTTGTGTTTTATTTTATTTTTACACATATTTTTGTTGCATTATCATTGCATCCACATTACATAGAGCGTTGATTCAAGTGGTTTGCCCGATTAGAAAATCTTTCATCATGGAAAAAGGTGTCTTAGGAAGGACAAAGATCGATCCAAATGTGACATCGGTTAGAGATTACTCAACAGATCCGACATAACAATTTGCCGAACGAGCGTGTAGTGCCAAAGTATACACACGAGACCTAATGGTGGACATACAACGAGCTACAAGGTGTGTGAATAACTTAGCTACCGAAGCTACGACTCTCCGACCTTTCATAACCCCGGACATGGAAGAAGCACCAAGGTTTATCAAGTTGCTCAGAGCTGTCGAGGAGGTAGGAGATAGAGCTAGAGTTTATGTGTAGAATTTTATTTTGTAATTAAGACTTGGTAATAGACTCTTTTTGTAATAGGGACTCCTTTTGTAATATGGATCTTTTTGTAATCTGGACCCTTTAATTCCCATGAAAGTCGTTCGAAAGGGTGATTACCAGCGGAATCAACGCCTTTATTTGCATTCATGTTGCATATCATGACATGGTGTTGATTCAAGAACAGTTCATTAAAAGGCTTTCAAAATAGAAAAAGTCTGCTTTGCCCGGAACGATAATATTACAGTATCAAGTTAGGTCGAGCAAAGACCAATCGCGAAAGAAGACGGTACGACAATAAGGCACGTGCGACGCAAAGATTCATCGGGCCATGAGAAATCCTAATTTTAAATCTTCACATTTGACCATTTTTAAATTCTCAGATTTTAATTTAACTCAAAAAATATTATTATTTTGCTTTGAAACTTCTTCTCTCATAAAACTTTTAGAAGAATAATAATAACAAAAAGAAACCTAAAAGTTTCATTTTTAAGTAAGTTAAAATTTTTGAACCAAATGATCTTTGAGAATTTTAATTTAAACCCTAAAATTTTTAAAGTACTCCCTTAGGACCGATAGAATCCATCCCTGTTTAGACGTATTATTCGTTTGCACCCAGAAAAGATATTATCTGCATTATGCCTACACTTGTTGATGTCATTTTTAGAAGCCATAAAAAATAAAGATCATGACGTCACGAGTCCATAGAATAAGAAGAGAAGACGAATTCATCCATCATCCTCAAGATGATGACGTCGAGACGTGGAGCACGTGTTTTGCTTCCGAAGTCAAGATCTCGGAAGGAAGCTAATCACACCTGTAATTCATTATTAGTTTCTTGCAACCAGACATTTTTCTACTGATTGAAAGTCTTTTAAGGACTGTTCGAGAATCAACACCGCATTTGCATTCATGCATTGCATTGCATTACATTGCATTGCATTGCATTGCATTACATTACATTGCATTGCATTGCATTACATTGTACAATCATGACATATTTTACACCTTGCATAAAATTTTTTAGGGGTAATCCAAAGAACAATTAGAGTTTTATCGTGAATAAAAGAATTGAACACACTCAAAAATCAAGATTCGAGCAGTTAAAAGATAGACTCGAGAGAAAAAGAGAGAAAAAGTAGTTTGATGCCTTTAATACAAGAAAACTCTGTTTGAGCCCCGATTTGGTCGTTCCTCCGGATTCCAAAGATTTCCACATAATAACGGAACAAGATGCCCCAAGATTCGTGTGACCATCTTCTGCAAAAAATGGAGGGCTACATTGAAAAATTACCGATCCACTACTTCCCCGACAGTCTAGCAGGACCTACCGTGATATGATGTGCTTTGGACCTAGCACTAAGTCGTCGGTATCTCTAGGGTACGAAGATGAAACCTGATGAAAGCTTCAAGGAATGTGCTTTGAGGTATCTGTGTTTAGTGACCCAAGTGCAACCCCCGTAGATGAAGAGGAAATTGACTTCTATGCCATCTTTTATATTTATTCTTTAATAATATGCTCGAAAAAATGAAGGTCAGCTTTGAGGACTTAATGACAATCAGAGCGAGAAACAAACATGCACTCCGGGACCTTAGTTTAAAGACCGACACTGCCTAGGAGCAAAAGGAAACAGAGAGATAAATGTGTATCACTTTCAAAACATTGAGGCACTGGGGGCATGATACTAAGAAATTTGGGGTCGTTAAAAAATTAAGAAGCTGGTCGATAAAGGGAGTCGTGACAAGATAGTCATCCAAATGATGGAAAAACAAGAAAAGAGGCAAGCCTACACTACCTTAGAAGGGGCGAGAATGAGTCGAGTACCACGAGATAATCCAAAGGTCCCTACGGTTTTCTCATCATTTCACAAAGAAATTCTCAACAACAAAAAAAAATCATTGTTTATTAGAATTAAAAATCACATTTCCATTTAGAAAAGCATTTTTACATTCTTGATTCTTTAAACATTTCATTTTTATGGGGTAGTTTTCCCATATGCATATACACACATTTTTGAATGGACATATGTATATATCATTTCTATACCAGGTCCTCGAATTTTGAATGCAACAAAGACATTTGCTTCAAACCCAAAGATCAACTCTAAGTTGCATATATTTAGAAGAGATTGAGTGTTGTGGAGATATCAGAAATGTGAGTACCGCTAGTTTACTTAGGCCAACAGAGGAACAAAAGCGAGTGTTTAGACAATGAGCAATTCCCATTTTAAGAATTTATCTTCTCGGGCACTTGTCGTTTTAGATCCTTGAAACGAAAGTTGACCCTAAACCCTCTACCCCCGAAGGCATTCTCGGGACATTTGTGAATATGTCAACGAATGGTGTTCTTTTTACTTTACCGTAAGACACAGATGAGACCATACAGATTGGGTACGAAGATCAAAAAATCATCAGAAGAAAGTGGTTGAAAACATGGATATGTCCAAATGAAAAACCAAAAAGGAGATAAATGGTAATCAGAAGGCCGAAGCAATCCAGATCGAGTAAATATCAGAAGAGCTGCAGAGAGGCAATTAACTCCGAGCGGAAGATCGCATCAATACCCAGTATAGATCTGTGTTGATTCAAGGATACGTTCATAGACTCGAATAAGAAAAAAAGGGAAAAAGGAAAGAAAAAAAAAGAAGAATATTGTCTATGCTTCACACACAGATCAAACAATACAAGAACGAGACTTCAACTATGTGCAAGAGACACAAGGAATCCACATTTCAAGTAAACATCAGTTTTGAAAATTAGTATAGAAGCTCGAATTGAAGCCAAGTCAAGACAAGTCGGCCCGAAGATTGCCAATTTTGAAAAAGGAAATGACCTCTAGGTGAAAAACCCAAAAATGGGCAAATAGAGTGATCCTGAAAAATGAAGAAAAAGAGTAGTCTCACTGAGCATGCTGGCATCAATATCCAGCAAAATACATTGATCCGAAGGTACAAAAGAAGGAAGTGACCTCTAGGGTGAAAACCCAAAAATGGGCAATCTAGAGCGATCCAAGAGAAAAAGTGAAAAAGAAAAAGAGAAAAAAAAAAGCACGAATAACATTTTTCATCCAGGCGTGCCAATCACAAGAATTCCCGAAATGTATTCGTAGTCCTTCAAGAAATCTCGATTCAGGAGTTACGGAGGATCAAACATTCTTGAACAGAAAAACGAACATCAAGATATAGCCGAATGCAAGGCAAGATACAATAAAAAGAAAGGAAATGAACTCTAGGGTGAAAACCCAAAACGGGCGATCTAGAGTGATCCAAAAAAAAAAAAGGAATAATGGGCATATCCAAGTTACACAAGTACATAAATACTGTTTCACTTAACCATAAACCAAAGGCCTACATTACAAGCCCCAAAGACCATTCTGGTCATCCATAAATATCCAAGTTGAATGAGAATGTCTTCAGATTTCATTCCGCCTATAAGGGTTAACTTTTCTTCAAGAAACGTCAAACTTCGAAGTGCTTGATCGACACCCAAATGAGGGAAGGATGGGGCATGGTGAGATAATGAGATTAAGAGAGCCACCTTAAACGGGGTAGAAACTAGGTAGGGTTGTTCCTATCAAAAGCCTATTAGACCAGAAGAAACTATACATTGGCATATATCTCCACAATGGTCAAGATCTTCTAAATATGCGCTTCATTAGAGTTGGTCTCTGGCAACTTGAAACAGATGCGCTATGGTGTTTTATATTTCGGGGCAAACATGTTTTAAAAAGGTTTGACATTTCCTCCCAAAGTTATGATGTTTACCATTTGTTCCAAAAAATGTTTTCAAAATGTCCAAGTTGTGATTTTCGAAATGACTGTTATCTTTTCAAACAATCATTATTTTTTTTTGAAATATACACAAGTAAATTACCTTTTACTTTGAATGATGATGAGATTTAAAGCATAGGGACCGAAAGTTAGTTCCCATCAAAATGCTGCGAGAAAATCAAGGAAGAGTTCAAGGGATGGAAGCATCTTGGCTCACCCTGGTGACTAGAAATAGATCAAGGCTCTATAGGATGGGCGAGAAAAATTCAAAGCGATGGGCCCCGTTGTTGAATAGGGCAACGCCAAGCCAAGAAGATGACAAGGGTTCATATAAGAATAATATAAGAACCAGACGATCATTTATGATGGCGGGTGATAACTCTAAAGACAAGAAAGCCTTTCGCACAAAAAAAGTACGACAAAAATGCTCCCATTTTAGTCGCACGATGTCCGGTCGACCACTAAACGATCTTCGAGAATTCAATGGGATGTGTCTTTGGGGCAACACGATGAGTCAAGAAAAAAGGAGCAGGCCATCTACTACCTAAGCGGAAATTCAATGATTGCGAAACACGGTACCCGCCAAAGGAGAGGCGTGTTGTGCTCTAGTTTGGGCTACCAAGCGGCTCGAGACGAAGTACATGTTGTACCATACTACCTGGTTGATATCCAAGCTAGAGCCATTAAAGTTCCTAATGGAAGCGCCAGCACTAATGGGAAGGATGGCTCGATGGCAGATGCTCTTATCCGAATTCGACATCGTATATGTTAATCAAAAAGCCGTAAAGGGGAGTGCCGTAGCGGATTTCCTAGCTAGTCGTGCTTCGGATGACTATGAGACATTGAAATTTAGTTTCCCAGACGAAGACTTGATGTGCATTACAACCGAAGAAAAGATTTCAGATGATAAGTCATGGAAACTTTACTTCGATGGAGCCTCCAACGCCCTCGGACATGGGATAGGGGCAGTGCTAATTTCACCTGAGGACGTCTATTATCCTTCCACCACCAGATTGGAATTCTTCTGCACAAACAATATAGCTGGATACGAAGCTTGCATCATGGGACTAAACTCAGCCATCGAGAGAAAGGTTAAGGAACTTCGAGTATTCGTCCTTAGTCATTTACCAATTGCGCGGGGAGTGGGAAACCCAGAGATCCGAAGTTGGTCAAATATTATGAATAGATCCAAGAGCTCATCAAAAAGTTCGAAAAGGTCAGCTTCAATTACCTACCCCGAGAAGAAAATCAGATGGCGGACGCGTTGGCAACCTTGGCATCCATGTTTAAAACAAACACCGGCGAAATGAAACCCATTGAGATGCGAGACGTTTGAAAAGCCTGCTCATTGTTGTAATGTACAGAAAGAGATTGATTGACGAAATCCATGGTACTATGATATCCTGCAATATGTCAAGCTTCAAAAGTATCCGAAAGGGCAAAACGACAATGACAGAAAAGCGCTGAAAAAATGGCAACGAAATATGTCCTAGATGGGGAGATCCTATATAGGAAAAGTCATGATCAAACATTGCTGAGATGTGTGTGGATGCCCGGAAAGCGAAGGAAATCTTAGCCGAAGTACATGACGGGATCTGTGGAACGCACGCCAACGGGTTTTCTATAGCCTGAAAAATTATGAGATACGGTTATTTCTGGTTGACCATTGAGGGAGATTGCATCGATTACGCCAGGAAATGCCACAAATGCCAAATTTACGTGACAAAATTCATGCACCCCATCACCTCTACACACCATGAATTCTCCGTGGCCTTTCGCAGCGTGGGGCATGGGCGTTATCGGCGAGATCCATCCGAAAGCTTCCAATGGGCATCGTTTCATTTTGGTCGCCATAGACTACTTCACTAAGTGGGTAGAGGCAGCGTCTTATGCCAATATCACCAAGACTACAGATTTGAAGGAAATTATTTGTCGATACGGATTGCGAGAGGATCATCACCGACAATGCTTCCAATCAACAACAAAATGATAAAGGACGTGTGCACTCAATTCAAAATAACACACCATAATTCCACATCTATCGTCCTAAAATGAATGGAGCGATGGAAGCGGCAAACAAAAATATAAAGAAGATCATAGCGAAGACTACGGATACCTACAAGGATTGGCATGAGAAGTTGCCTTTTGCCCTTTTCGCCTATAGAACGTCCATCCGCACATCAATGGGGCAACGCCTTACTCCTTGGTGTATGATACCGGCAGTACTCCCAATTGAGGTAGAGATTTCGTCCCTCCGGGTCTTAAACGGCAAAAATGGAAGAAGCTGAATGGGTACAGGCGGACTCGACCAACTAAATCTCATTGAAAAAAGATCAAAGCCATCCATCATGGTCGGATATACCAAAAGTGGATGGTGCAAAGCTTACAAAAAAAAAGGTGCGCCAAGAGAATTCAAAGAAGGGGAACTGTACTCAAAAGAATCCTCCCTATCCGAAAAGATTCTCGAGGAAAATGGATGCCCAATCGGGAAGGACCATACGTCATAAAAAGGCCTTCTCGGGAGGAGCCACGATCCTAACAGAAATGGACGGGGACGAGCTGAAAAACCCCGTAAATTCGATGCCGTCAAGAAATACTATCTCAGAAAAAAAATCTCTCTCTAAAGTGAAAACCCGAAAGGGCGCTTTAAAATTCAAGTCGAATTGAAAAAGAGAAAGATCGAGACGGTTGAACTTGGCGGTGAAAAAGGGTATCGATGCCCGTAACAAAGAAGAAAGCAAACAGCAAAAAAGGACCAAAACAAACCCCCATGATATTGAAGCTCATGCATCATGAATAGTCGACATCACTAGGATTAGGAGCATGGCAATTCATTCATTTGTCATAGCATTTTGTTTTCATCTCGTATATTTGCAGATCCAAAGAGACATCAAGGGTCATCGATGTGAGTCCCAAATGAGGAGACAATGTTTTTACATAAAGGCACATATTTTCAAGCTCGGAGAAAGGTTCTATATAGGAAGAACTCTCCTCTCCGAGGCTTCGTGTGAAAGTTCTATATAGGAAGGACTGACACTCTAGGGTGAAGACTCATGATTCTATATAGGAAGAACTCCCGGTCAAAGAAATTCACCTATGACACGCAAGATTATATAGGAGATCCTACTATGTCAAAGGCAAAGAGTCTTATATAGGAAAGACTCAGAGCTCCATTGTCTTAGGGTGAAGGGTTACGTGTCGAAAAGAACACAGTGGCTCTGAGATTCCGGGACGCCAAAAAAAAAGTTCTATATAGGAGGAACTGATGGCTCCAAGGTGAAGACTCATGATTCTATATAGGAAGAACTCCAAATCAAAGCAATTCACCTATGACACAGGTTATATAGGAAACTGTTTGTGTCAAAAGTAAAGAGTCTTATATAGGAAATACTCCGAGCTTCATTGTCTTAGAACGAAGGGTTCAATGTCGAAAGAGCCTGTAGCTCCAAGATCGGAAGGTGACGAAGTTCTATATAGGAAGAGCTTACGAGCCCAAGATTCGGCCAAGGAAGAGCGAAATGTCCAAAAGAATTCGTTTTTCCAAAGCTAAAAATCGAGAGCGAAGGGTTCAATGTCGAAAGAGCACAGTAGCTCCAAGATCGGAAGGTGACGAAGTTCTATATAGGAAGAACTTACAAGCCTGAAGATTCGCCAAGGAAGAGCGGAAATGTCCAAAAGAATTCGTTTTTCCAAAGCTAAAAATCAGAGCGAAGGGTTCAATGTCGAAAGAGCCCGTAGCTCCAAGATCGGAAGGTGACGAAGTTCTATATAGGAAGAACTTACGAGCCTGAAGATTCGCCAAGGAAGAGCGGAAATGTCCAAAAGAATTCGTTTTTCCAAAGCTAAAAATCAGAGCGAAGGGTTCAATGTCGAAAGAGCACTGTAGCTCCAAGATCGGAAGGTGACGAAGTTCTATATAGGAAGAACTTACAAGCCTGAAGATTCGCCAAGGAAGAGCGGAAATGTCCAAAAGAATTCGTTTTTCAAAAGCTAAAAATCGTGAGCGAAGGGTTCAATGTCGAAAGAGCACAGTAGCTCCAAGATCGGAAGGTGACGAAGTTCTATATAGGAAGAACTTACAAGCCTGAAGATTCGCCAAGGAAGAGCGGAAATGTCCAAAAGAATTCGTTTTCCAAAGCTAAAAATCAGAGCGAAGGGTTCAATGTCGAAAGAGCACGTAGCTCCAAGATCGGAAGGTGACGAAGTTCTATATAGGAAGAACTTACGAGCCCGAAGATTCGCCAAGGAAGAGCGGAAATGTCCAAAAGAATTCGTTTTCCAAAGCTAAAAATCAGAGCGAAGGGTTCAATGTCGAAAGAGCACAGTAGCTCCAAGATCGGAAGGTGACGAAGTTCTATATAGGAAGAACTTACAAGCCTGAAGATTCGCCAAGGAAGAGCGGAAATGTCCAAAAGAATTCGTTTTTCCAAAGCTAAAAATTAGAGCGAAGGGTTCAATGTCGAAAGAGCACAGTAGCTCCAAGATCGGAAGGTGACGAAGTTCTATATAGGAAGAACTTACGAGCCCAAGATTCGCCAAGGAATAGCGGAAATGTCCAAAAGAATTCGTTTTTCCAAAGCTAAAAATCGAGCGAAGGGTTCAATGTCGAAAGAGCACAGCTCCAAGATCGGAAGGTGACGAAGTTCTATATAGGAAGAACTTACAAGCCTGAAGATTCGCCAAGGAAGAGCGGAAATGTCCAAAAGAATTCGTTTTTCCAAAGCTAAAAATCAGAGCGAAGGTTCAATGTCGAAAGAGCACAGTAGCTCCAAGATCGGAAGGTGACGAAGCTCTATATAGGAAGAACTTACGAGCCCAAGATTCAGCCAAGGAAGAACGGAGATGTCCAAAAAATTTGTTTTTCCAAAGCTACAAACAGGGAAGTCTGATAAAACTCCAAGATCGGAAGGTGACGAAGCTCTATATAGGAAGAACTTACGAGCCTGAAGATTCAGCCAAGGAAGAGCGGAGATGTCCAAAAAAATTCGCTTTTCCAAGGCTACAAACCAAACAGGAAAGTCTGATAAAAATGAGTGCTTTTGATCTTTGCTTTGCCCTCGTTTCACAAGAACAAGCAAAGAGGGGTAACTGTAATCACTCATTTTTGACCGGGTTTTAGTGTTATTAGTGTTATTATAATAGTAAAATTATATATATTAAAAAAATAAAAAATCAAAAAAAAAAGGAAATTTGCGTGGAGCAGGGTGCTCCACGTCACCCAATTTTCCATCACATTTGCCTATAAATAGGCACCCCAATTGAAGAGAAATGGACGCCCAAAATTGAAGAGAAATTGGCAATTCAAATTGCCATCAATTCATAGGGGCATGGCCGGCCCGCAAGGCTGGCCGGGTTGAAGCGTGCCCTCAACCCCGATTGGTTCGATCCAACATTCGATCGGGGTCCTATTTTAGGTCCGATCTAGTTAAATTTTTGGAGGGGTCGCGGTAGATCTCGGAGGAGTTCGTCGTTAGAGCTCCTAGTTAGGTATATTTTCTTTCCTTTTTTTATTAGTGTTGTAATTTTTATAATTTAATGAAGTATCAGTTATCTTAAAATTTTAGTCTTATTTTTTATTTTTATGTTTTAGATTAATATTTAATATGTTTTAAATTTGTGTTGTATATTAATATTTTATTTATGTTAGATATGTTTTTATTTATGAGTTAGATTAATATTTATTTATGTATGTTTTAGAATAGTATTTTATTTATGTTGAGTTTGTTTTTATTTATGTGTTAGATTAATATTTAATATGTTTTAAATTTGTGTTGTATATTAATATTTTATTTATGCTAGATATGTTTTTATTTATGAGTTAGATTAATATGTATATATGTATGTTTTAGTTTAGCATTTTATGTTAGATTAGTATTCATTATGTCAATATTTATTGTATTTAAATATTTTCCCATGTTTTATATTTTTGCCACTAAGATTGCATATGATATATAAATTGTCAATGCGGTGCCCTTTTATCCGAACGTAAACGGGGCGATGTCGGCGTAGTGATAGTGGTTGGGCGTTTATTCTCGGATAACGGAGCCTTTAAAATTTATTCGCAATTATGACTGAATTTTAAAATAATCGCTACTCTAATCCGAAAATCCAATATTAATAAAGCGGTAATTATTAAAGTACCAATTTTGGGCGGTGTGGGGTGCTAATCCTTCCCCATCCGTAATCCGACTCCCGAACCCCGTCTTTTGAATCTCTGGTTTTATGGTGTCCGCCTACCTAAGTGGCCGGTGGCGACTCCATTTTTATAAGGTTTTTGTAAACCCCACGGAATAAATATTTTATATCCAAACACCTTTCAAAAATCCTTCGAAAACACCAATCGTTTTTATTTAGCGAGACATTCGCTACAGCAAGCACGACTTAAACACACCCAAAGGGCCATATATGACTAGTCTAGCTACTTTGCCACCATCCTAGGAGTTCATAGTGTCACGGGGCTAGGGCTCAACCCTATTGATCCGTGCGGCCTTAGACGCCCTTGACGCTAATCGGTCGATTCCCGCGCCTAAGTAAGCCTTCAACCAGCCTTGCGAGTACTCCCGCTCGGGCAACGGCTCGGACAAGCCCTCCAGGCTTGATGGATGCGGAGCGCGCTTTAAGCACTATGGTGGCTACTCTTGGCCACTCGAGAGGCAACTAGCTCGAAGAGCTTTGGGAACGAAGACAATTGAAAGAACAAGAGGAGAAATAGAGTAAATGCCTCAGAGTATTATTACTCTTCTCAAATGAGAGAATGAATGGAATGAGTTGGATGATACAAATGAGAGTGGGAAGCTCTCTATTTATAGTTGAGCTCCCACTCAATCAATGGTCCGGATCGATTTACATGGATGGCCAGGATTAGCCCAAATCCTTACAAGAATCTCTAAACTAGGAAAGAATATCAAATCCTACCTAATTACATCAATTAGTAGGTTTCTTTCCTAAGATAGTTGATCACACCCGATATGGCAAGATTCCTCGTTTGACTTATTGTCTCTTACCATTTCCAAAGAGCAAGTGTGATCGGGCTCTATAGCATTCTCCAAGTGTTGGGCCAAGTCTGGTGGTCTTGGCAAGCCCGATGATCCGCTTTGAACCTCTTGGGCGGATCCTTGCGCAACTGTCTCGGACCAAAAGATTTGGGCCGTGACATTCTCCCCCACTGAACTTGGCGACGCCCTCGTCGCTGCACTAGAACGATCCTGGGTAGGGCCTCCTTGGATGCTGCTACTTGTTGCCTCGGCTTGGTGCTGTTCCCCCATATGAACTGCTCGCCTCGGCTCCTGTCGCCTTGGAATCCTTCGATCCTCTGCACCATTACTCACATCATCTTGGTGGCTTCTCGACGTCTCGGCTTGCTCATGTCCCCCCATAAGGACTGCTCGCTCCGACTCTTCCCGCCAAGTGATGCCGCGTGCTATGACGCCTTCAGATACATCGCCGTTGTAGGAGCTTTCTCCTACTAGCCTTGGTTTGCCTTGATCCCGCGGTAAAGTCTTGGGTGTCACCACGTTGAACACTGGACGAACTCTCAGACTCGTCAGCCCATCAGTTTGGCTCCTTAGAACTCTGAAAGGTCCCTTCCAAGCTTTGTCTCCTCCGCTCCGATGGTTAGGTCCAACTCGACCTACGCTCATCAAACTCGGCAAATCAAACTCAAAAACACTAGAGTGATGTTTGAGATGTACCTTTCTCTCGGTCGCATTTACTCCAAAATGGGTCAGCCCTTCTGTCTCCACGAAGTCTGGCCCCCTTTGCATTGAACCTCCCTCATTGAAGTTCTTTGCACGCATCGGCACCTTTTGCCCAAGGTCCGTCGCCCCTCGTTGCACTCGCCCCTCTGACTTGAAGTTTGGTGCACTCTTCTTGCATCGACCCTTCTTCCTTGAAGTTCGGTGCTTCCTCTTGCGTTGGCACTTCTTCCCCGAAGTCCTTCGCTCGATCCCCACCTTGCCCATAGGTGATGTCTCCAAGGTTGCAATGTCCCTCGGCTTGGCCCCCTTTGACACTGCATTGGTCTCAAAAGCGATGTTCTTTCCCCGAACATCCTCGGTAAGCTCTTTCCTAGCCTTCCTGGACACGTTCACCTTTTTCTGCTTTCGGTCTCCCTTGGCCTTGGCAGAACTAGACGGCTTCGAACCAAGCTTTGTAGCCTCGCTTCCCTCAGGCTTGTCCCTCATCTTGGACTCCTTGGCTCGAACTGGGCATCTCCGCAACTTGTGAGGCCCCTTACACTGTAGCACTCCAATTGCTTCTTCTTCACCCTCGGCTTGACGGCTTTCTCGTTTGCTATCGCACCGTGGCTCGACCTTGGCTTGACTACTTTGGCACTCGTAGTCGCACCTTGGATTTCCCTTGGCTTATTGACACTCGCAATTGCGCCAAGTTGCGCTACTCCCCCTTCTGGCTCATCTTCTCTCTTGATGAGTGCAGCAAGGCGATTCTTCTCGGGACAGCTCATTATCACATGTGGGCCATCGCAGAAGTAGCACTTCATCTTCCTGCTCGTCTTCTTCTTTGGCACGGACTTAGCCTCGCCATTCCCACAGTCACTCATCGTGGGCTTGGACGTCTCGGCACTGACTACCTTGTCTCCCGCAGGCTTGGTCAGCAATTCGGCTGCATCGTTGGCCTCCTGAATCTGGGCACCTCCTTGCTCCAATGCAAGCTTCGCCCCAGGCCTAAGTCCCTCGAAGATGGTGGCAAGCGCACCCCATTCACTCATTGCACTCTTGCAACTGAGTAGCTCTTCCTTGAGCTCATTCACCTCGATCCGCAAAGCCTTTACCTCGGCTTCGCAAGCATTACTCCCTCGAACATTCACCAACTCGTTGAGAAGTCTTCGCGTCTCGTCCTTGAACCGCCCTCCATGGACTCCACTTGGTTAAGGCGGGACTCGAAAACACCTTGGGTTTGCTTGGCTTCCTCTTCGGATACTTCAAGCCTACATACCCTCTTTGTCAACGGCGGTAATCCCTCGGAATGACGTTTGATCTGCTCAATCGTCAAGTTGAGAGATTCTCGGGTCTCTTTGGCGATTTCTTTCTTGAAAGAATCCACCTTCTTGGACAAGTCCTCTATCTGAGACCTGTGAGTTAATGTTCTATCATCAAGTTCTTCAATGAAATCTTTTACCTCGTTCATTGTCATTTTTCTCCATTCTGATGCCATCTCGGTCACTTCTTTGCCACGAACTAGCTTGTTCACTCTGACTAGCTCGAACGCAAATCCTCGCCTATCTTGACTGCAACACCAAGTAGGCTCGAACGCAAGCTCCCTCGTCTCGCTCTGATACCACTTGTCACGGGGCTAGGGCTCAACCCTATTGATCCGTGCGGCCTTAGACGCCCTTGACGCTAATCGGTCGATTCCCGCGCCTAAGTAAGCCTTCAACCAGCCTTGCGAGTACTCCTGCTCGGCAACGGCTCGGACAAGCCCTCCAGGCTTCGATGGATGCGAAAGCGCTTTAAGCACTATGGTGGCTACTCTTGGCCACTCGAGAGGCAACTAGCTCGAAGAGCTTTGGGAACGAAGACAATTGAAAGAACAAGAGGAGAAATAGAGTAAATGCCTCAGAGTATTATTACTCTTCTCAAATGAGAGAATGAATGGAATGAGTTGGATGATACAAATGAGAGTGGGAAGCTCTCTATTTATAGTTGAGCTCCCACTCAATCAATGGTCCGGATCGATTTACATGGATGGCCAGGATTAGCCCAAATCCTTACAAGAATCTCTAAACTAGGAAAGAATATCAAATCCTACCTAATTACATCAATTAGTAGGTTTCTTTCCTAAGATAGTTGATCACACCCGATATGGCAAGATTCCTCGTTTGACTTATTGTCTCTTACCATTTCCAAAGAGCAAGTGTGATCGGGCTCTATAGCATTCTCCAAGTGTTGGGCCAAGTCTGGTGGTCTTGGCAAGCCCGATGATCCGCTTTGAACCTCTTGGGCGGATCCTTGCGCAACTGTCTCGGACCAAAAGATTTGGGCCGTGACAATAGAGACAGAATACATTACTTTGGCCTTGATTGTGACTTGTCAAACTCTTCAACTGCTCCGATCTTCAACTGCGGATCTATTAACCTGAAATGTATGACATGAAATGCATTAGGCATACTTTGCCTAGTGAGGTAGTCTAAAACGATAACAGTGGCAATGATAGGCATTTCAAGCCATGCATAGGCAATAATAATGCAATAACACAATGTTAACAATGCATGATCATGTTCAATAACAATAAGTCCATATTTCAATACTAATCCTCAGATTGATTTGGGATAGTGGATATGCGAATTCCTACGCCTCGCTAAATCAATGAATGGTCTAGTCCCTCTGCCTCGCTAATATGACCAATATCACAATATATCCCTACGCCTCGCCAAATCAATATAGCTCTTAGCCCAAAGACCGTAGTCCACCCGTACACTGAGCTCATGAATTCTATGGCATGCCAATTGTATCCAATGTCCTTTCGAATCCAAGGTCCGATAACAATATCAATAAACGGTGTTCGATGACAATAGCAATGTTCAATATTCTTCTCAATAAGCAATGATTTGATATCAATATTCAATAACAATATCAATAACAATGTCAGTGCTCAATAATTTCAATGAAAATGGCAATGATCGATACTTCATTTATGATATTTTGATAACAATAACTATATCAATAATGATACTCAATTACGATAGTAACGACTATACTCTATGATCGATGTTCTATGTTTCTATAATTCAATGACGATGATAATAGCAAAATCGATAGCGATGTCCAATAACAATGTCGATGGCAATGGCGATGCTCAATGATCTATACTATACTTACCGATGATTATTGTAAGTAATAGATTTCGTCTGAGTACTACTATTATTATTACTATATTTTATTACTACTTATTATTACAAAAAAATAAAAAAGTACAAAAATAATAAAATAATAAAAAATAAATAATAAAAAAGGAAAGGCAATAGGGATGGTGACCTATGCCCCTCCCTATGCATGCCACTCATACCCTATCCCCTAAATGATCCCTACCATTGACTACTACCATGGCCCTTCACCACTCCCTTAAATTGTCCCTCATCTTCACCATTCTTCATCACGATAACAACAAAAAAAGGACAAACTATCTCCATTAACCCTTCAAGCTTCGTCACTTTAACATCCATTGGAACCAATCAAAAAAAAAAATCCTCTCTTGCATCCTTCCACGATCGAGCACCATTACCCCAAACCAAAATCACCAATATCAACCGCAACACAAAAACCAAATAAGAAAAAAAGTAAAAAGAAGAGTCTTTACCTTCCGACCATGGCAGTTTCTGGCGATCGGGACCTCCGATGAACGATCCGGACGGTGGAAGGGGTCATCTCGACCAGGAGAGCCACATACTTTAGAACCGTGACGATCCAATGGTTGGATTCTTAGATCAACGTTGGAGAAGTTCGATGCACTCAAGGGAATTTCCGGCGACTGGAGGCTCCAACGACGAATCCCAACGGTGAAGATGTTTCAGGCAGCGAGGAGAGCAACATATCTTGGAACCATGATGATCCAACGGCGAACGTAAGAGATTCGGTGAGAAATCACTTCGCAAATCAAGTTTCCTTTCAAGAATTTGGAGGTTTGTTTCGAGAAATCGAACCGAGAAATGAAAGAGGGGAAAGACGAGGAGCCGTTCGGTGGTGTCAGTTTGTCAGAGAACTCGCCGGAGCGGCAGCAGCAACGTTGAGAGTACATGATGTTAGGGTTTTGGTTTAAAGAGAAGTTCCTGCCTTTGTTCTCTTTAAATTAAATGCCATGTTTAGTTGTGTGTTTTTTATTTAATTAGTATATTTTAATTAATTACTTTAAAATTAGTTTTTTTAAATCATTAAATTCCTTCCTTAATTTGTTTGCTCTTTACCGTATAATATGTAGCTTTTATATATATAATCGTGTGATATTTATTATGTATAATCATGTTTTTTATATACTATGCCTTATATTATTAAGTCTTTTAATGTGTATAATCGTGTGATATATATTATGTATAATCATGTTTTTTTATATACTATGCCTTAAATTATGTTCTGACCTTACATATATTATATCGCATAATATAGGTGGTCTATCTATAACTTTTAGTGGTTGTTCCTATCTATCTTCTTGTTGATTTTTATTGCTCTTATTGTTTGGGGTTATGTATTTGTTCATTTTGATCACGCCTTACGTTTATTTTGGCCTTTATCTTGTTCATGCATTTATTTTGTAGCATTTAGATTTAGACCTCAAAACTTTGGTATCTTAATGGGAGTGTCATCTCGGGTCTCCGAGTGTTATCTTCTTTAGGTACCGTGAATTGTGAGGTTGTTTTATATTTGAATCGTATGATCATGCATGTATTTTTAAAGATTAAATATTAAATTAAATCGAATTGCACTTTTTTCTTAATAGATACAATACAAACCCTTAGGTACCAATTTTTGGGCGTGGTGGGTGTACGAAACCTTCCCCACTCGTAATCGACTCTCGAACCCAATAAATCTCTGGTTTTATTTTTGGTGTCTGGTCTACCTTACTCAAGTGACTGGTGGCGACTCCAAGTCTTATTTTAAAAATATGAGCTTTTTCATGAATTTCCCCCTTGAACATTTTTTTATAAAAAGTGTGACATTTCAGTTTTTTAGTCGCTACACTTACCAATAGCATCCACAAAGGGATTCGGTGCAATATTCCTTAACAATGATGTTAGCAATACAATAATCAATGACAATGGGATCGGGAAAGGGACCTAGCCTATCCTGGGACTCCGACTACACTCACCTTGATAATCCGACACCTATGGCTCACGGATGACAATCTCTTTGTTCTTAGCCTTCGACGGTGATGGTGGATGTTTTTTCTCCACTTCTTGAGCTAGGTAAACAGTAGGAAAATTGTCAGAATTCACCACACGACATCGAAATTAATATAATGTTATCAAAATCAATATCGAAGCTTAAATTAGTTATTAGCTATCAAATTTCATGGATGACTAAAATCCTAGCTTAAGATTAAGCTTGTTTTATCCATAGATTTCAATGATTGTTTGAAGATTATAGCTTACCCGATCAATAGAAATGATTCGATATCAATGAACCGAAGAAAACTCAAGCTTTTCTACCCTCAAAAATGGAGGTGCTTGCTTAATTCTTCAATCGGATAGAATTTATGTTTTGTTTTACTCCCCAATCCCTTTGATAGCCAAAAGGCTTTCCTCACAATCAATGAATTATATTTGCACACTCCACATAGGGGTAATTAGTCATGAGGAAGGGCTAATCGCAAGATTAGCCCCTCAACTCTCAATTCTCTATACTTGTACCTCAAACTTTCGATTTCTACAATTTAGTCACTAAAAGATTTTCGATAATTTCAATAAGGTCCATAATCAATAATTTGACTCAATTAGAGTCCCATAACAATGCAATTGACCTCATGGTCAAGGTCAATATAGTATTTGGACAATTCCGGAGTAGGGTTTTTGATCGCCGGAATCCAATTCTAAATACCAAATTTTGGGATGTTACAATAACGTTTGAGACTATATATGCAAACATTTGATACTAACTAAAAAGCCACTTTCTACGAGTTAAATAACATTTATGTGACGTTTAACAATTTATTTGAAAAAATTGCATTTTTTTGGTTTTAAAAGAAGATGGACAATCTCATCATTAAGGAGTTATCTAAAATATTTTCAAGAGGTTGAGCAAGCAGTTATCTTCTAAACTTCCCCCATTCCATTTTCTTCAAGGCATCCATGGCATCTTCTAGTCTCACCATTGATGAGTTATCTGAAATATTTTCAAGAAGTGATTTGAAGACCATAAAAAAGAGTCGGTTGCTGTCAAAACACTATAATGATCTAACGTACAAATCAAGCTTTATGAAATATTATACTGAAAGAACAAACACAATATGCGGCTACTTAGTTGCAAAAAAGTATCACAAATTTTGTTCTTATAGTTTTGTAAGCGAAGACCAATCTGGTCATGATGATGGGAAACTCACGTTCGATTTTTCCCTTCATCTCAAAGTGAAGATCTTAAACGTTGTGGATACAGGTTTAGTGTTTTGTAGAGTTCATCCAGCAAAAACCATTATATTTGTAAACCCACAACAAGACAATGGCAAGTTATGCCAAGTCCACACCCAAACCTCCAAAGCCAGAATTTCTGCCAATGAGGATCGGCTTGATTGTTCTCAAATCAAGCCCCTTGGAGTTCAAAATCGTGTGGCTTTCCGATCATTTTAATTACATTAAAGGTGTTAAAGCTATCTGTTGCAAAATCTTTGATTCTAATGGTTGGACTTGGCATCGCTTGAGTGATTTGAAGTTACCAGCTGATGAGTATTTCGAGCAGAATTCATGCACAATATCTCTGTGTGGTTGGCTGCATTGGCTGACACGAACGGGTGAAAAATATAGAATACTTACATTTGACCCTGAAACTGAGAGTTGAGAATCAACAGCTATAGACTCTGTAGAAGATGTGTAAAGTGAATGCTAGCAAAAGGGACAAAATGTATATATTAGTAAAACAGTGCCAAGAGTCTTTTGCGTGTAAGTATACACGGTCTGCAAGTAATACAGAAGTTAAGCTGAGTATTGATCCCACAAAGATTCACTTGGAATTCGATTGTTTGATTGTTACTTGCCTTGGAAGAAAAGATGTTTGTTTGGAAGATTGTTTTGAGAATACTTAAAAAAGAAAAGAAATAAAAGTGAAGGAAAAACATTGGCAAGGAAGGCATTTTAATGAGTGATGAGCGTTGGTAGGGAATGCTTGACTTTAATGTTGTCCATGCCAGCCTTTGTTGGCAAACTGTCTTGGCATTGTTTGCCGAGCAGATTCAACATTAGCAATTCCTCTCTCGATGGTCATTTCCCTAAATCGATTATGTAAAAACCCTATATCTCTATAGTGAATTTTTTAAATGAACCAAGTTGATTAAGAGCCAATTTATACTCCTAGGGGTAGATATCACTTTCGAAGCAAGTTCATCTACTTGAACGACTTCTCTTGAAGCTTTTCTCCCTAGTATTCAACAACTTAATCGTTGCCACCCCAAGTCTGTTAAGATATTGGGAAGCAATAGGCCAACTGTGCCAGCTCTCGCTTGGCATAGTACTTAGGAAAACTTGAAACGTTTTTTAAATTCAGAAGATTCGGGGTTATCTCACTTTTATTTGAAAACATTATTAAAAAGGGTATTTTCTTTAAAA
Source organism: Hibiscus mutabilis (assembly GCA_019671005.1). NCBI lineage: Eukaryota > Viridiplantae > Streptophyta > Magnoliopsida > Malvales > Malvaceae > Hibiscus > Hibiscus mutabilis. The sequence continues at coordinate 11,569,659 of CM033735.1, read as the reverse complement.
ACGCGCTTTTAAAATAAAACTGGAGTCGCCACCGGTCACTTGAGTTAGGTAGACCGGACACCAGAAACAAAACCAGAGATTTTTAGGTTCGGGAGTCAGTTACGTGTGGGGAAGGTTAGTACCCCACAACGCCCAAAATTGGTACCAAAAGTTTTACCGCTTATTTAATATGGGAAATTGTGAATTTAAAGTGACAAATTAAATCGAAATTTGGTTATACCGATATTTTAAGGGTCCAATTATTCGAAAATGAACGCTAAACCACCACCACTTCAACTGGTGCTAGCCCCGTTCGTTCCCGAATAAAAAGACACCGCACACAATTCATACCAGATGCAAAACAATTTATCAATGAAATAAATGAGCATTCATGGCAACATAAAAAAGATAAGGACATGAGCCTTATATATCACATATATTATAATAACACATATTATATGCCATATATTATATATTTTAAACCATATATTATGTACTGGAACCATATGTGATAATATATACATTAAAACATGAATTGTATATTTTATAAAGAACCTATATTATATTTCATATAAAAATCATATTATATATATCATAAGAACTTTATATTTAAAATATATATTATATAAAACTATACATTAAACAAAATCATATACTATATTATAAGAAAAATATATAGAATATATATTATATAAAAAATATGTTATGCTTCATGTTATATATTATACTATATATACTATACATTACATTATATATATATAAATAAAATAAACAATATATAAATAAAACCTATATTACATTAAGATCAAATATTAGCAAAAACCAAGCCCCATATCATACTATTTCAATATATCTCATAATATATACATACACTCTAACAATTAAATATCTCACTAACACTAAATTTGGGCTGATACAAACAAAAGGGTGAAAAAAGATACCAAAGCCCACAGGTTTGGGCTTACCAGTTCGGATCTGGGCTGGAACTGGGTCTGGGTCTGGGTCTGGTACGGGCCTAACCAGTTTTCCGTTAAAAGGGTATAAACCCTTTTAATCTCTTCATTTCCCTTCTTCAGCTAAAATAAACAAGGGGAGCTTAAAAGAAATCCTAAACCATCATTTCTTTTGGCACCGGCGAGCTGCCGTCCGGCGTCGGTTCGGCGCGTCACCACCACCGATAGACTCCTCTCAACGCCCTCTTTCTTTCTGCCAGAGTAGATTTACGAGAAAGCCGTTTGTCCTTCAGAGAAACGGTCCCGAACCGTTCGACTTTCTCTCGCTAGATCTCCTCCGTCCACCGTCGAATTGCCACGAAACCAGACTATGTTGTTCTCCCCGTCAGGGGCTAGCTCCCACCGTTGTAATAATATTTTTGGGTTTTTAGAAATGTCAATAAACTCAAATCTAATAAACTTGGGCTTTATTTATCTGATATATATTTTATATGGGCTGACAAAATTAAAATGTTGGGCTTTTGATTTTAGTTTAGTTTAATAGTAATAATAATAATAATAATAATAATAATAATATAACATACATATATAATATGCATACACATATATAAACAAGCACTCAAACATTAGTACATATTACATATACACATTATACACTTAATAGCATAATAATACAATAATGTCTATTAATCAAGAGCACAATTTTCAATTATCATAGTCATGTATGCTTTATTCATAAGCAAAATCATTCTTGCTAAACTAAAACATTTTACCAATTTCATAGTCATGCATTTCATCGCAACCAAATCTTGTAAACTAGATAGTAGGAACACTTACCTTGCTTTATCCCATACAACCGTAACAAGCATACACCATAAATCAAGCAAATAATTAAAAACATTGCTCAGGAGGATAGTTAGTCCATCCAGAGACTTTAACGCTACACTCACTGATTAAGCAAATTTACTATTGATCACGAATCGTGACTCCCTTTAGCCTCTCGTCCACTTGATCCACTCCCTTCTTATCTAAATGATTATCAAATCAAGAAATACACAAGCCAAAGTCAAATTCCTTTTTATCACCAAAGAATTTCAATTTACTACACTTTCCATAATTCTTTTATTACAACCATCTTCACATTACAATTTATAAGCTCTAAACATGCTCAAAATGTCCCTACTGTTCACCTATCAAATTAACCTAGTCTGTGTTCATTATTAACCCTTTTTAAAGTGTTTAACATTGCACACATTCAGCCCTTTCCTTAAACAAAACTGTATAACAATTTCCTACACTAAAATCATAGTAAAACCGTCCCAAATTTTGGTTGTAACAGCCCTATTCCTAAACAGCTAATAACATCAATTATACACTGGTTTATTCTTTCTTTTTGAATGCAGAATGGCTACATTAATGTATATAACATCCCCAACATCAATTGTTATCACTATTACTTCAAATTACTCTTAATTTAACAATGAACCATTCAAATTGTTCTTCCCTAAAGCAGGACAGTCCTAAACAGAACAAAACAGGTCCAAAAAATTAGAAATCTTAATTCATTCGTGATAATCAAAATGATTAAATGCTCTGGTAACATTCTCTAATCCAAATTGATCTATGATTCACTCAACCTATGATATAACAGATTCGAAGTGACCAAAATTCATCTAGCAAAAGAGATCAATGAGCATTCATCCTAACCTCAACTGATTCATCATTCAATTTCATAATTTAAATATCAATAAGCTAAATACCATACAAAGATAAAAGAAATGCATCACCTTACATCAAAGTTAACAAAATTTGGCTCTAAAGGTAAGTTGCTATGCCCGATCTTCTCCTTAAAGCTCCTATCATCAACATGCACATTTTCTTTCTCTAAAAGGGGTTTGAAGCTTTCAGTTAAGAGGGGGAAAAGGGAAATGGAGAAGATGATAACACTTGCAACTCTCCTCTATGATCAATCATTTTCCATACACTTGTTTATCTCCTAGCAAATTTCTTACTTAACCCTTAAATAAAATTTTGTTTGCATGCAAATCTAGGATTAATGGTAAGTCAAAATTTAGTCACCTTAAATTGATCATTTGAAGAACAAAATCTCTTGTTTTAGTCATTAATACACTCTAACTCTTTTTGTTTAATAGATCATATAGTCCATTCGAGCATGTAATGGCTTAATTTGTAACTCCCATTTTTAGGATGTTTCAAGACCAGTCTACTTTCGCTGTTATTGCTTCTAAGTGGTCACTCTGAGCTTGGCTTTAACTCAAACTCTCAAAAGTAGTGTTATACCAACCTTGCATCTCTTGTAGATGATTCATGTGATTATCTCTTCCATGCGGCAATGTTTTCTTTCTTCTTCTCTTGCTTGGTTTTTTTTTCTTTCCCGATTGGTTGCACTCTTACAAGCATTTCTTCCCCTGACGATCACCTTTTTGTTTTCCCGCTCTTCCTTGATTGCTTGCTTACCTCTCTTCTCTTCTCTCGCAACCATTTATAAGATATTCTCTCTTTCTTTCTCAATTGCTATAGATCTCTTTCGATTGGCATTTCACACCAAAGCCCGAAGCTTGACAACATCATTTCCTTGTGGACTTACATAAACGTACCCTGGTACTATGTGTTCACTGACGCCTTGAACTCTTCGGCTAACCTCAGACCAATATCGGACTGGCGTGTTGACCTCTTCTTTCGTAAGTAACGTCCCATCCATAATGAAAGTCCTTTAATCGGGCAAACCACCTCAATTCAACACCTTTATGTCATGAAATGAATGCGAAATAAAAAGGACGAAAAAAGAAAAAACCATACATAAAAGAAATAAGTTAGTGTCAGATAAAATAAATAATGAAGCAGTAAAACGAAAAGATAAAGAAACAGAGCGAATAAACAACTCTATTTACATCCCGTCTAAAATACCTAGGTTAACCACATGGCTTTAAAAGGGGTGGGTTTTCTATGTTCGCTACATGCAATTTTGGTACTAGAAGGCACCTAAATTGTCCTCGTTGTCCCCTACTAAGGGTAGCAAGGCCCCCGATCATCACCCATTATAAGCTCATTTCAACCGAGTTCAATTCAGGGGACCCTTTCCCTATTTCTATATGGAGAAACAATATTCCCACAAAAACATGGGGTAATCGAGCCCCGAAGGTACTTACTAGGCCCATACGGAGGAACAATATCCCTACAAAAGCACTAGCATTTTCCCCCCACTTAAACGGATAGGTTTATATGTCAGATTTTAAATGCGTTAAAATACACTAGCATTTATAAACAAATATCAACTTAATTGTCACTTTAATTCGCAACTTCTAATATTAAATAAGCGGTTAAAAAATTTAAGCCTGACTCTGTTTTTGTAAAAACAAAAATTTTTCCCAGTGGAGTCGCCATGCTGTAGCGACGTTTTTGAAATTCGAAAGATTCAGAGTTATCCCACTTTTATTTGAAAACATTATTAAAATTGGTATTTTCTTTAAAACGCGCTTTTAAAATAAAATTGGAGTTGCTACCGGTCACTTGGATTAGGTAGACCGGACACCGAAAAGAAAACCAGAGATTTTTAGGTTCGGAGTCGGTTACGTGTGGGGAAGGGTTATCACCCCCACAACGCCCAAAATTGGTACCAAAAGTTTTACCGCTTATTTAATATGGGAAATTGAGAATTTAAAGTGAAAAATTAAATTGAAATTTGGTTATACAGACGAGTATATTTTAAGGGTCCAATTATTCAAAAATGAACGCTAAACCACCACCACTTCGACTGGTGCTAGTCCCGTTCGTTCCTGAATAAAAAGACACCGCATACAATTCATACCGGATGCAAAATAATTTATCAACGAAATAAATGAGCATGCATGGCAACATAAAAAAGATAAGGACATGAACCTTATATATCACATATATTATAATAACACATATTATGTACCATATATTATATATTTTATACCATATATTATGTATTGGAACCATATATGATAATATATACATTAAAACTATGTATTGTATATTTTATAAAGAACCTATATTATATTTTATATAAAAATCATATTATATATATCATAAGAACTTTATATTTAAAATATATATTACATAAAACTATACATTAAACAAAATCATATACTATATTATAAGAAAAATATATAGAATATATATTATATAAAAAATATGTTATGCTTTATGTTATATATTATACTATATATACTATACATTACATTATATATATATATAAATAAAATAAACTATATATAAATAAAACATATATTACATTAAGATCAAATATTAGCTAAAACCAAGCCCCATATCATACTATTTTAATATATACATACACTCTAACAATTAAATATCTCACTAACACTAAATTTGGGCTGATACAAACAAAAGGGTGAAAGAAGATACCAAAGCCCACCAGTTTGGGCTCGCCGGTCCGGATCTAGGCTGGAACTGGGTCTGGTGCGGATCTGGAGGTGAACCGGCCTAACCGGTTTTCCGGTTAAAAGGGTATAAACCCTTTTAATCTCTTCATTTCCCTCTTCTTCAGCAAAAATAAACAAAGGGAGAGCTTAAAAGAAATCCTAAACCGCCATTTCTTTTGGCCACCGGAGAGCCATCGTCCGGCGTCGGTTCGGTACGTCACCACTGCCGGTAGACTCCTCTCAATGCCCTCTTTCTTTTTACCAGAGTAGATTTACGAGAAAGCCATTCGTCCTTCAGAGAAACAGTCTCGAACTATTTGACTTCCTCTCGCCGAATCTCCTCTGTCCACGGTTGGATTGCTGCAAAACCAGACTATGTTGTTCTTCTTGTTAGGGGCTAGCTCTCCACCGTTGGGATTGCCAGAGTGAGGCTCCGGTCGCCGGAGGCCGTTAAAATCGAAGGTGACATTTCCTTTCTTTTTCCCTTTTTGATTTCGGCAAAGCAAGGTTAAAGGGAAAAAACCCTAGAAATTGTTCTATATATTGATTGTAAAAAAAGGAGCTGATGGTTTTTTCGATTTGATTCGAAAAAAGAAAAATAAAGAGGAAATTCTCAAATGCTTCTTTTCATTCATTGTTGAATCTCAAAAAAATCTCCCATTACCATCTGGTTACATCGTCTCTATCTGGCTTTTGTTTACATTTGCAAGCAACAATTAATGGATTGTACTACTGATGATGCTTGTTTGGGTTGCTATTGCTCTGATTTTACCTTGCTTTCTCCTTTGCTTTTTTGCTATTTTGGTTGTCTAATGCCATGTTTTCTCTTGCCGTATGTTGTTGGTGCACTCGAATGAGGAATGAGACAGTGACGGGTCATGGCAGATGGCGTGGAAGAGATGGAAAGGTGTGCGTGAGCTACACGCATGCATGGGGATCTGAAGAGCCAGCGCGTGTAGCTCACGTGGGAGCTAGAGAGACTCAATCTTAGCCGTCAGATCATCTTTAATCCAAGGCTCTGTATTCAGCTGCACAAACACATAAGACATATTAGGATTTTTTTGGTTGTTGGCTAAAGGTTTAAATCATTTGGGCCTGTTGGGTCATATTGTAATAATATTTTTGGGTTTTTAGAAATGTAAATGGACTCAAATCTAATAAACTTGGGCTTTATTTATCTGATATATATTTTTATATAAGCTGACAGAATTGAAATGTTGGGCTTTTGATTTTAGTTAGTTTAATAATAATATGACATACATATATAATATGCATACACATATAAACAAGCAGTCAAACATTAGTACATATTACATATACACATTATACACTTAATAGCATAATAATACAATAATACGTGCAATACATACTCACATTCACAAAAAAAATTTAATGACATTAATAAATAAATACATACATACAAACAAACAACCCATACATGTAATATACATATAATCATGCATTACATAATATTTAAACATACACACATGCTTACATATATTCATATAAACATACATTTATGCCTAAATAGATAGTGACACATACATTAAACGTATAATAATGACACATATTATAGTAATATATTTTTCTTTTGGATTTTAACAACCACATAACATATATATAGTTAATAATTAAACAACAGCCCATAAGCCCATTATTGCAAAAACCAAAGCGAAAATAAAAATGGGTCCACCCCGGGTAAAATTAGTGATTACAGCTGCCCCTCTTTGCTTATCCTTGTATAACAAGAATAAAGCAACCATAAGCACTCGTTTTGTCTTACTTCCCTTTTTTGGAGATTTCGAGCTTCGGGTTCTTCCTGTATAGAACTGTTCACCCTTTCTCTCCTAAAACCTTAAGCCATGTGTTCTTTCTATATAGAACCCTTTGGCAAAAATTTTGAGTTCCAAGTTCTTCCTATATAGAACTTTCGTCTTCCTTATTCGGAACCTCGGATCTGCAAGTTCTTTCTGTATAGAACCCTTCGCTTTTGAGATCCTGAAACTGAAGCCTTGGAGCCATAGGTTCTCTCTACATAGAACCCTTCTTCCTTGGTGAATTTTGAGTTACAGGTCATTTCTTCATAGGGCCTGCATCTTTTCCTCGGATCTACGAGTTCTCCCTATATAGAACCCTTCGCTGTCGAGATCCTGGAACTGAAGCCTTGGAGTCATAAGTTCTCTCTATATATAACTCTTCTTCATTGGCAAATTTTGAGTTGCAGGTCCTTCCCACATGGGACTTGCTTCTTCCCCTCATTTGGAATCTGGAGCTACGAGTATCTGCCTCTTTCGCTCTAAAATCCTTACGTGGCGAGTTTGAAATCCTTCGCCTGAAATCCTTTCTGGGATTTTATTTTTGTCGTTTACTTTTCCTCTTAGGATATATCTGACCTATCCTTGATCTTGACCTTTTCTTGATCTCCTCTTCTTTTTCCTTTGCAATGACGGTGCCCCCTCTCTCGCTCGGGTTTACCCTTTGTATCCCCTCTTTTTCTTAAGTTCCTGAATAGGTTTTCACCTTGGAAATTATTTTTCTTTTCTTTCTTTTTTCCTTTTCTCTCTTCTTTTTTTTTCTTTTTTTCGTTTTTTTCTATTTTTTGTTGCATTTCCCTCTCTCTCTTTCTCTTTTTCTTTTTTTTCTTCTTTTTTTCCTTTTTTCTTTTTTACTTTTTTTCCATTTTTCTTTCTTCTTTTTTTGTTTTTCTTTTCTTTATTTCTTTCTTCTTCTTTTTTGCTTGAACTCTTTCTCTTCTTTTTCTTTCTCGTTTTTTTCCTTTTTTCTCTTCTCTCATTTTTTCTTTTTCCTTTTCTTTCTTTCCTTTTTGTTTTTATTTTTCTTTTCTTCCTTTTTTTCTCTTTCTTTTCTTTCTTTTTATTTCTCTTTTCTTTTTTCTTTCTTCTTTGTCATTTCTCGGTAGGTCTTGTCAATTTTGCATCCAGTATCCTCTCGTCTTAGCTTCAGCTTTTTCTCTATTGAGATCTACCTCTCCAACGGGAAGTTACAGGTCAAAATTTGTTGAATTCTTCGAGTCTGTCAAGACAATCAAAATGATTTGATGGTATGAGTTAGCATGCTTCTAACCTATGGATGTCTAATTAAATATGATGCATGAGTGGAATCATTTTAGAGATGCTGAGAAAAAATCCTCACTTTCTGGTCAATCACCCTTAACCTCCACGAGCTTTCCGTCATTACTAAGTCTTCGTTTTTGTCTTATCTTGAAAGGATATTGCTGGCCGTAACTGATTTGACTAAGACCTATCACTTCCTTAAGCCCGTCTTCAAAACACTGCCCCACTCAACTTGGGATTCATTATTCTCTCTTCATTAACTCTTCATGATGAGTCATCTTCATTCTCAACATTGGGGTGAACACATGCCCCTAAAGCTTCGTAGTACTTCATTTCCTTCTCGGGTTCAACGGTTACTTACCTTTGACCCATTAGTATGATCATTCTTCCATTTTAAAGATAGGCTGAAAACACGCCCCATGAGTCTCTAAATTTTCAATAGAACTCAATCTTAATCTTTCTGAGCCAACCAAGGCCTTATGGCAGACACTCATTTCGGGTCCTTGAACCAAGTAGCATGCGGAGGCTTGCTATTATTCCTTTCAAGATCCTTGACAGGCTTGAATTAGGTCAATCATATACACATCTGACCTTGCGCCCAAAGCTCCATTCTGAAACTCGGAGACCTTATTCTTTTCTATTTCTCTATCTTCTTTCTTTTATTTCATTTCTTTTCTTTTTTTCTTTTTCGTCTATACATCAATTTGCTAATCACTATTTCAACAGAGGATGCTTTTTGGGTTAATATATAAAATCAAAATTAATAGGAAAAAGAATAGAATGTCCCGAATATTGAATGCAAGAGTGTATTAGATTCAATCCCCCACTGATCAACAATTTGCCTTTGAAGGTTGTGGCGATACTTGTAGTCGTGAAATTTCTCCCAGATTGCTCGATTCATCCTTATAATTATGGTTCTTGCTTGATCGGTTCGAAAACTACTCATTCTAGTTCTCATCGTCTTTCTCCATTTAAAATGTTTGAGCTTTCTGACTTTTATTTAACCCATAGAGCACAAAAATGCTATTCTGACATTTCTAGTTGTAAGTGTGTACCCTTGATTATAATTAACATCGTGTCAGTGTTCTCAAGGATTTATCTCCGGGACTTATTCAATTTGTTCATTCATTTCTTTTTCCTAGGGGAAATCAACTTATCACAGTCATTTGTCTCGAGGATAATGATGGAGCATACAACAATACCCCTAGTTACTCGGCATAGTCATGATTTTGAAAATATTACCATCACTCATGAAGCGAGGAGTTTCTGGCTTCAGTAGAGTGCCCCTAAAATTCCACACTCATATCCGAAAATGCCTATTACTAGGTTTCGAATATTGGAGTGCTTTTTGATTACTGTCTATTACCAGGCTTTGAAGTGCTTTTTGAAAAATGCCTATTACCAGGCTTTGACAATCAATTCATTTTGTTTCGAAACGCTTCCATTTTTATTAGCATCATTTTTTGGCACATTCAAGCGACTCTATTTTGGTTTATCTTAGGAGATTTTCTTATCATCGAACATCATCGAATGAGTAGTAATATTACTTTTTGTGCTTTGCCGACCATAGTAAACTAATGGGAAATCACGCTTCATCGTTGTCACGACATTCAATTGATCTCTTTCATTAGAATCAATGCCACATCATGCATGTGATATTCGGGGGTCTATGAGGGTAAGAAAGAATATACACATATACATATTTAGGAAAAGAGCAACCTTTCATTGAAATAGCAAAAGCAAACATAACATGAGTACTCACGAAAGACCACTACTACTATATTTGACTAAACAAACGCTATGTGCAACAAAAGAAAATGTCATATGCTAGGACTATGAAACATCTAAAATTAACACTAGGGATCAACATCTCCAAGTGCCGCGCTCCCCAAACTCCCTCTCAAAGCTTCAGAATCCATTCCTCTATCAGGCTTTGGACCTTGTTCTTCAGAGTTCCACAATTCTCCGTGGTATGACCCGTACCTCCCATGTGGTAGTCACAAATGGCTTTGGCATCATAGCTATCAGGATAAGGAGGGTACTTTCGTATGGACTGAAACAGAACCAAAAGCTTCGCTTCAACAAGTATGGGGAGCAAGTCTGTGTATGTTATTAGAATAAGATGAAGAACCTTTGGAGGCTTTGCAAACACGGATAATCGGTTTGGGGAGCGGCCATGAGATTGATTGCTTGGGAGAGAGACCGTCGTATGAACCAGGGAGTTATGCCCATCTCGAGCGGTTGTGCTTAGCTCACCCATATGCAATACCTCGGTGTCTAACATATTCTGAACTAGCTTCTTAAACGCCAAGCAGTTTCAATAGAATGTCCCCGAACATTGGCATGGTATTCGCAGTGGGCATTGGCATCATACTAAGAAGGGTAAGGTGGGTTGAAGGGAGCCACATAATAGGGTCGAACTAAATTTGCCTTGTATAGCTGTGAATACAACTCCTTGTATGAAACTGGCAATAGGGTGAATGACCTATTCTTTTTCTCGGGTCCCCTTGTTTCATTCCTTTTTGAACTTCGAGTGCTTCCAGCTATAGCTTGAGGTTGGGAGGCCATGAGGTTTTTTGGGGCCTCATCGCGATCTTTTTGTCTCCAAGTGGGTTCTTTGTCCATTGGATAAGATAAGATATCCCAAAGAGAGTCCTTAATCTCATCCAACACCAACTCGATGGGGCGTTCAAAAGCAGGGCGTGCTACCTCATGTTGGTTGATAATAGCTTGGCTTTCATTAGGCAAAGTCTTTTCTAATGTGAGTGTGTTGTTTCGTTTCTTACTCTCCTCTTGCAAGATGTATTCCTTCACACTCTTCCCTTTGGTTATGGTGGTTATCATTCCCATCAGTTCATTTACTTGCCACCTAGTTTCTTCCTGAAACTTCTTCACGTATGCCATTATCTCTCTTTGGTTCCAGACCAATTGTTCTTGAAGCTGTTCAAATTTATCCATTCTAGCCATTATGTCATCCATGCTTCTGAAGTTGTCGTGGCCTGAAGTCATTCTCTTTCCACTTCTACTTTCTGAAATGAATATTCTTCCCAATCATCAATGGATATGATGCGATGAATGCATTATTAAAGATTTAAACAATTATAATGTTGTGAATAATTATGTCATGAAATGCAAAAAACAAACATTAATAGTGTCACAACACAAGGACGAATGCAAATAAAGGTGTTGATTCCAACAGGTGATCACCCTAAGGCAACTTCCATTGAAAATGAAGAGGTCCTTACTACAAAATGGACCAGTGCAAATTTCTACATATAGGCGCCAGCCTTAATTCAATTCTTTGACGACATGAAGTAGCTGAATAAATCTTGATGCTTCATCCATCCTCGGGACAACAAAAGGGCGAAGAGTTTCAGCTTCGTTGGCTAGATTCCCCACATGTTGGGCTATCTCTTGCACCTCCACCTTCCACTGCTTCTTCAAGAACCATGACTCGACCCTAGTAGTATTGAACTATAGCCTCTAGCGTCTCAATCTGAGCTTGAAGCGTCATATTCTCTTACCGTCTGGTCTGAATTTCAAGGAAGACATTCTAATCACGGTATTCCTGGGAAGACCTGTAACATCCTAAACCTTAGCTTAGAAGTAAGTTGACCAAGGGTGTTTAAACAAGAAAACCAAACATTCCATCTTCAAGTAACTATTAAACTATCAATAGTTAGATCATACGCAAACTAGCTTAGGAAACAAGTAAGTATTCGAATGAACAACCCATTTAAAATTTGACCTTTAAAAAATTTCTCTATTACACAATTTAGATCACATGATTCATTTCGATCTTACAATTACAATTCGAGATTAGAAGTTATTATCACCAAGTTTAACATAAGTCATTAGCTCGAATTAATCTATCATACTTCGCACAACATTCCTAGCATTAATCAGGTTTAAGGTCTTCCACGCAACCCTTCAATCATACATTCATCTTCACACGTAGTAAGCAACCCATCTACTAGATTATCTAAGCGTATTAACAAATCAAAACTACCTCAAACTTAACATTCACATGCCATACAATCTATAACTTATATATATATATACATGCCAAAAGATATTAGACTGAATTTATACATTAAACAGATGGTTCCACCATCCTAGGAGTTTAACAAAAGTATTGAAACATACGTAAGTTGGTACTTGTGGCCTAATGTAGCTTTAAGCTCCCAAAACACAAGATTCACAAAATGATCCTGTAAGTAGAGAAAGAAGGAGAAGTAAGTATTGCATATTTAGTGAGGTAGTTACAAATTTATAACACACAAAAGAAAGTCAAAAATGCCATCTTTCACGACTGTTTACACCCTTGTTTCAACTCACAAGCATAGGCAAAGCAAGATGTAAAAAGAATTCTATTATCCATGCAACTACCAAGATCATGAAACAAACCTAATAAGATCTTTATTCAACCATTGCATCGAATAGCATTTTAGGTACCATAATCTACCCCGATCAATCAATGTATTAACCATAAAAAACTAAGTAGCATTATTCCAAGCAGGCTTAAACAAATAATGTGCAAGATTAATTGTTCATGTCATTATCATATCTTTAATTAGCCTTGTGACTCAAGTAATAGTCTAGATATACGAATACCCAACCAACTGTCGCCAAAATTGTACCACTATACCGGTCAATCCCTCATACTGTCGCCAAGTGACCACACAACTTCCCTCCTACTGTCGCCAAATAAGGACCATAGTCCAGGACTGTAGTCCACCCTAAACACGAGCTCATGGATCCTATGTAATGCCAATTATACCTAAGACCTACTTGAGACCAAGGCTTAATATGTTTTCCACTTTTAAAATCAATTAAACAAAGCTTTCTATAACCATCTATCAACCATAAATCATGATCATATTTTCCAATTTGGCTATACACCATGTGTTCGAAGGATTGCTTTCTCTCAATCCATTATCATTTGAATTCAACCATATACATAGTCATTCATTTAACATCATAATGTCTATTAATCAAGAGTACAATTGTCAATTATCATAGTCATATATGCTTTATTCATAAGAAAAATCATTCTTGCTAAACTAAAACATTTTACCAATTTCATAGTCAGCATTTCATCGCAACCAAATCTTGTAAACTAGATAGTAGGAACACTTACCTTGCCTTATCCCATACAATCGTAACAAGCATACACCATCAATCAAGCAAACAATTAAAACATTGCTAGGGAGGATAGTTAGTCCATCCCGAGACTTTAACGCTACACTCACAAATTAAGCCAATTTACTCTTGATCACGAATCACGATTCCCTTCAGCCTCTCGTCCACTCCCTTCTTATCTAAATGATTATCAAATCAAGACATACACAAGCCAAAGTCAAATTCTTTTTTTATCACCAAAGAATTTCAGTTTACTACACTTTCCATAATTCTTTTATTACAACCATCTTCACATTACAATTTATAAGCTTTAAACATGCTCAAAATGTCCCTATTGTTCACCTATCAAATTAACCTAGTCTTTGTTCATTATTAACCCTTTTTAAAGTGTTTAACATTGCACACATTCAGCCCTTTCCTTAAACAAAACTGTATAACAATTTCCTACACTAAAATCATAGTAAAATCGTTCCAAATTTTGGTTGTAACAGCCCTATTCCTAAACAGCTCATAACATCAATTATACACTGGTTTATCCTTTCTTTTTGAATGCAGAATGGCTACATTAATGTATATAACATCCCCAACATCAATTGTTATCACTATTACTTCAAATTACTCATAATTTAACAATGAACCATTCAAATTGTTCTTCCCTAAAGAAGGACAGTCCTAAACAGAATAAAATAGCTCCAAAAAATTAGAAATCTTAATTCATTCGTGATAATCAAAATGATAAAATGCTCTGGTAACATTCTCTAATCCAAATTGACCTATGATTCACTCAACCTATGATATAACAGATTCGAAGTGACCAAAATTCATCTAGCAAATGAGATCAATGAGCATTCATCCCAACCTCAACCGATTCATCATTCAATTTCATAATTTAACTATCAACAAGCTAAATACCATACAAATATAAAAGAAATGCATCACCTTACATCAAAGTTAACAAAATTTGGCTCTAAAGGTAAGTTGCTATGCTCGATCTTCTCCTTAAAGCTCCTATCATCAACATGCACATTTCCTTTCTCTAAAGGGAGTTTGAAGCTTTCCGTTAAGAGAGGGAAAATGGGAAATGGAGAAGATGATAACACTTAGGCAACTCTCCTCCCTTATGATTGATCATTTGCCATACACTTGTCTATCTCATGGCAATTTTCTTACCCTTAAATAAAATTTTGTTTACATGCAAATCTAGGATTAATGGTAAGTCAAAATTTAGTCACCTTAAATTGATCATTTGAAGAACAAAATCTCTTGTTTTTGTCATTAATAAACTACAACTCTTTTTGTTTAGTAGATCATACAGTCCATTCGAGCTTGTAATGGCTTAATTTATAACACCCATTTTTAGGATGTTACAAGACCGGTCCACTTCTGATGTCTTTGCTTCTAACTGGTCACTCTGAGCTTGGCCTTAACTCAAACTCTCAAAAGTAGTGTTATACCAACCTTTCATCTTTTGTAGATGATTCATGTGATTTTCTCTTCCATGCGGCAATGTTTTCTTTCTTCTTCTCTTGCTTGTTTTTTTTTATTTTTTTCTTTCCCGATTTGTTGCACTCCTACAAGAATTTGTTCCCCCCGATGATCATCTTTTTGTTTTCTCGCTGTTCCTTGATTGCTTTCTTACCTTTCTTCTCTTCTCCCGCAACCATTTATAAGCTATTCTCTTTTTATTTCTCAATTACTACATATCTCTTTCGATCGACATTTCACACCAAAGCCCGAAGCTTGACAACATCATTTCGTTGTGGACTTACATAAACGTACCCTGGTACTATGTGTTCAATGACGCCTTGAACTCTTCGGCTAACCTCAGACCAATGTCGGACTGGTGTGTTGACCTCTTCTTTCGTAAGTAACCTCTCATCCATAATAAAAGTCCTCTAATCGGGCAAACTACCTCAATTCAACACCTTTATGTCATGAAATGAATGTAAAGTAAAAAGGACAAAACAAAAGCAAAAACCAGACACAAAAAAATAAGTTAGTGTCGGATAAAATAAATAATGAAGTAGTAAAACGAAAAGATAAACAAACAGAGCGAATAAACAACTCTATTTACATCTCGTCTAAAATACCTAGGTTAACCACATGGCTCTAAAAGGGGTGGGTTTTCTATGTTCGCTACATGCAATTTTGGTACTAGATGACACCTAAATTGTCCTCGTTGTCCCCTACTAAGGGTAGCAAGGCCCCTGATCATCACTCATTATAGGCTTATTTTAACCGAGTTCAATTCAAGGGGACCCTTTTGCTATGTCCATACGGAGAAACAATATTCCCATGAAAACATAAGGTAATCGACCCCTGAAGGTACTTATTAGGCCCATACGAAGGAACAATATCCCCACGAAGGCACTAGCGTTTTCCCCCCACTTAAACGGACAGGTTTATATGTCAGATTTTAAATGCGTTAAAATACACTCGCATTTATAAACAAATATCAACTTAATTGTCACTTTAATTCGCAACTTCCAATATTAAATAAGCGGTAAAAAAATTTAGGCATGACTATCTTTTTGTAAAAACAAAAATTTTTCCCCAGCGGAGTCACATGCTGTAGCGACATTTTTGAAATTCAGAAGATTCGAGGTTATCCCATTTTAATTTGAAAACATTATTAAAATAGGTATTTTCTTTAAAACACGCTTTTAAAATAAAACTGGAGTCACCACCGGTCACTTGGGTTAGGTAGACCGGACACTAGAAACAAAACCAGAGATTTTTAGGTTCGGGAGTCGGTTACGTGTGGGGAAGGGTTAGCACCCCACAAAGCCTAAAATTGGTACCAAAAGTTTTACCGCTTATTTAATATGGGAAATTGTGAATTTAAAGTGACAAATTAAATCGAAATTTGGTTATACAGACGAGTATATTTTAAGGGTCCAATTATTCGAAAATGAAAGCTAAACCACCACCACTTTGACTGGTGCTAGCCCTGCTCGTTCCTGAATAAAAAGACACCGCATACAATTCATACCGGATGCAAAACAATTTATCAACGAAATAAATGAGCATGCATGGCAACATAAAAAAGATAAGGACATGAACCATATATATCACATATATTATAATAACACATATTATATACCATATATTATATATATTTTAAACCATATATTATGTATTAGAACCATATATGATAATATATACATTAAAATTATGTATTGTATATTTTATAAAGAACCTATATTATATTTCATATAAAAATTATATTATATATATCATAAGAACTTTATATTTAAAATATATATTATATAAAACAATACATTAAACAAAATCATATATTATAAGAAAAATATATAAAATATATATTATATAAAAATATGTTATGCTTTATGTTAAGTATTATACTATATATACTATACTATACATTATATATATATATATAAATAAAATAAACTATATATAAATAAAACATATATTCAATTAAGATCAAATATTAGCAAAAACCAAGCTCGATGTCATACTATTTCAATATATCTCATAATATATACATACACTCTAACAATTAAATATCTCACTAACACTAAATTTGGGCTGATACAAACAAAAGGGTGAAAGAAGATACCAAAGCCCATAGGTTTGGGCTCACCGGTCCGGATCTGAGCTGGAACCGGGTCTGGAGGCGAACCGGCCTAACTAATTTTCCGGCTAAAATAAACAAAGGGAGAGCTTAAAATAAATCTTAAACCGCCGTTTCTTTTGGCCACCGTCGAGCAACCATTCGGCGCATCACCACCGCTGATAGACTCCTCTCAACACCCTCTTTCTTTCTACCGAAGTAGACTTACGAGAAAGCCGTTCATCCTTCATAGAAACAGTCCTGAACCGTTCGACTTCCTCTCGCCGGATCTCCTCCGTCCACCGTCGGATTGCCGCGAAACCAGACTATGTTGTTCTCCCCGTCAGGGGCTAGCTCTCCACCGTTGGGATTGCCAGAGTGAGGCTCCGGTCACCGGCAGCCTTAAAATTGAAGGTAACATTTCCTTTCTTTTTTCCTTTTTGATTTCGGCAAAGCAAGGTTAAAGGGAAAAAAACCCAAAAATTGTTCTATATATTGATTGTAAAAAAAGGAACTGCTTGTTTTTGCTATTTGATTCGAAAAAAGAAAAATAAAGAGGAAATTCTCAATGCTTCTTTTCATTCATTGTTGAATCTCAAAAAAATCTCCCATTACCATCTGGTTACATCATCTATATCTGGCTTTTGTTTACATTTGCAAGCAACAATTAATGGATTGTACTACTGATGATGCTTGTTTGGGTTGCTATTGCTTTGATTTTACCTTGATTTCTCCTTTGTTTTTTTTGCTATTTTTGTTGTCTAATGCCTGTTTTCTCTTGCTGTATGTTGCTGGTGCACTCGAATGTGGAAGGAGAAAGTGACGAGTCATGGCAGATGGTGTGGAGAAGGCGCGCGTGAGGATCTGAAGAACCGGTGCGTGTAGCTCACGTGGGAGCTGGAGAGACTCAATCTTAGCCGTACGATCATCTTTAATCCAAAGCTCCATATTCGGCTCCACAAACACATAAGACATATTAGGGTTTTTTTATAGTTGGCTAAGGGTTTAAATCATTTGGGCCTGTTGGGTCATATTGTAATTATATTTTTGGGTTTTTAGAAATGTAAATAGACTCAAATCTAATAAACTTGGGCTTTATTTATCTGATATATATTTTTTATATGGGCTGACAGAATTGAAAAGTTAGGCTTTTGATTTTAGTTTAGTTTAATGACGACGACAACAATAATAATAATAATATAACATACATATATAATATGCATACACATATATAAACAAGAACTCAAACATTAGTACATATATACATTATACACTTAATAGCATAATAATATAATAATACGTGCAATACATACTCACATTCACATTTAAATGTTAATGACATTAATAAATAAATACATACAAACAAACAACCCATACATATAATATACATATAATCATGCATTACATAATATATAAACATACACACATGCTTACATATATTCATATAAACATACATTTGTGCCTAAATAGATAATGACACCTACATTAAACGTATAATAATGACACATTATAATAATATATATACATTTTTCTTTTGGATTTTAACAACAACCACATATACATATATATAGTTAATAATTAAACACAACCTATAAGCCCATTATTGCAAAAACAAAAGCGAAAATAAAAACGGGTCCACCCCGGACAAAATTAGTGATTACAAGCATGCCGAATAGAAAAACATTTGCCAAAACGGAATTGTCATTAAAGAAAACTAAGGCATGAAACAATGTTTAAACCAAACATCCCCCACCAACTATGAAATTAGTTCATGGTGAGGGATTTAACCAACAAAACCATAACCGTTTTCAAATACATCATCATAAAATAAAAATAAAACAGCTTGAACCAAAGAGAATAGGCGAGAGGGGTCTGTCGATGCAGCCCTCAAATCCAGGCTCTCAGCCAAGGGGTTGAACACCCTTCCTCGGTGCAGCCGTCTGTCACTCGTCGAGCACTCCCACACCTTACTTCGATCACTTCAAACCCTTCACGATCTCTTCCCGCGTTGTCTCCAAATGCTTGATTGGTTGGTGTTTATATAGGCGTGCAAGGGAGGGGAATATGATAGCTTCTTCATTTAAATTTCAAATGCTCCAAGGATAAGAGATAGAGTCTTATCTGATTGGTTTGATAGCTTGTCAAGCTAGGGCTGATGTCATCATGCCGATGTTGCCTTGGCACACAAGCTTGGCATGTCGTTGCCAATATAGCTTGACATCACCTTATCTGTTATTTTCTCGGAAGTTGATCCATTTGCGATCTTTTAGGAGCCTGATCATGTCCTATTTTTTCAGGGTTCAACAGCCTCTTGGCATGGCATCAAAGTCACTTCTCTGCCAACAAGTGTTTGGCACTATTGTTGTCACTGAATTTTCACCTAACTTCTTTCACTTTCATTTCTGGTTTAGTAGTATATTACATTGTTAGTATTAGTATAAGTGTGCTATATGTTAGTGTTATAAATGTTAATTAGTATTTGAATTATCTAGGTGTCATATAATTTTGTTAATATACTTAGTGTATTATAATTAGTATAGTTGTCATGTGTTAATTAACATAGGTTCTATATTTTTAGTATTTTAGTTAGTAGTTAACATAATAGCTAGTTATCAAAACCCAAAAATAAAATAGGCAGCCTAATTGTAATTAAAAATGAATAAAAGGTCCATTAGATTTAATATAGAGTCCATTTAAAATACATAGAAGGTCCATTACACAAAGGCCCGCTCAGCCTGATTATTATTTCCTAAAGGCCTTGACTCATATATGCGCATGTAATGAAGAACCGTTGGATCAATGCGATTTGAGGTCGCTGAAATCTGGAAAAACTAGGGTTTTTGGAAATTTTCGCCGTCGGCAACGGCGGCCGAAATCTGGAAAAACTGCGATTTGAGGTCGCCGAAATCTGGAAAAACTAAGGTTTTTGGAAATTTTAGCCGGCGGCAATGGCGGCCGGCGGCTGGCACAACAGACCACCGTCGTGTTCTTTAGTTCATGAAGAACACAGATGAACTCGATAGAGGATTTAAAGGGGATTGGGTTTGATCCATTTGGGGAGAGTGGTATAAAATGAAATCTGATTATTTTTTTGCTATTTATAATGACCTGTTTGACCCGACCCGAACCCGATTATAACCCACACCTTTCTTTCCCGGTTCTTATACCGCAGCACCTTTGTTTTAAATGTATTCAATTTCGTCCTTTTTCATCACAATTTGGCACTAGATTTTAAATTTTTTTCAAATTAACCCTCACATTTTGGTTTTCTTTTAATTAGGTCCATAATACATATTTTTTTATAAATAAAATTAATTATCCTTTCCTTTATTTTAGCAATTATTTTGATTATTAGTTTAATTAAAGTAATTTTGTTCTTTTTGTTCTTATGTGTATATATGTTTGTATGTAAAACCTTAGGATTAGGGACTTAAAACATAGATTAGAGACGTATATGTTGTAAAACATTCTTCATTTTCAATAAGACACACTTAATTGTATTTAAACCTTAATAGTTAAAATGAATATATATGTTCTTTAGGTATTAATTATTAATTAGATTTTAATTAAAAGACTTTAACACACTTAATTTTCTTGTTGATTTATTTAAAAGTGAAAATTTAATTCATGCGGTGTCTTATCAAACGAGAATGACAGGTTAGTGCCAGGAGTGTTGGCGGTGATTAAAGTTCATTTCCCAGGCGATAAGGCCGTTAAAATAGATTTACATTCACTTTGCGAACAAATAGATCAAAATGTTGTGAACTTGCAGATTCTAGTTTTTAAAGCTATTTTTGAAATCAATTAGGTACCAGTTTTTAGGCGTTGTGGGGGTGCTAACCCTTCCCCACACGTAACCGACCCCCGAACATGTTTTCTCTTCATTTTCGCGGACCAAAATTGTTGTTTTAATAAATAAACATTTTATTAAAATAACCCCTTTGTTTTAAAAGTGATCCAATCAGACTTTTTTTCAAAAAGATTGATGGGGACTCCGTGTTTTTTATAAAGTTTTCCAAAACGTCAAAACCTTCTAAAAAGGGTTGCGACAGCTTGGCGACTCCGCTAGGGACATTTTGTTTTTTTAAAAGTAAAATAGGGTCATGCCACAAATTGTTTTCAAAATGTTTTTAGGAAAAGGAATTTGCAAGTTCACAAAGGTTTCAACTTATTTGTCCGCTTAATGAATGTAATTCTATTTTATGCATTTTAAAATTGTTGCAAAAAGATCTATTCTCGAGCTCCACCCAATTGTTAAGTGAGGGGAAAACGCTTTGCTCATGTCAGAATATTGATTCTCTGTATGATCCTAGCAAGTACCTTCGGGACTCATATGCCTCATGTCTTCGAAAGGATACTGATCCTTCGAGAAGACGTAGGAAGTGAGTCCTCCTGAATTGAACTTGGTTCGTTTGAAGCCTATAATGGGTGAGAACCAGGGGCTTTGCTACCCTTAGTAGGGGACAGCAAGGACAGCTCGGTTACCTTTTAGAACCCAACCATTTGAGAACCTAGAGCCCACCCCAATAGAGCCATGCAGAAAACCTAGGGTTTTGAGTCTAATCAAAATTGTTGCGAATAATCTAAGGGGACATGTCCTGGAGTGTTGGAATGTGCTACCCAAAATTGTTCGTGAAATTATTTTGGTCTCTTTTTGTTTTCTTAATTCTGTAGCGATGTTTTTTCTCGCTAAAAAAGATGTGGTTTTTTGTTGTTTTTAAAATATTTTCTTCCGTGGGATTTTTATAAAACCCGTGTTTTATTTAAAAATGGAGTCGCCACCGGCCACTCAAGGTGGACCGGACACCGTAGAAAACCAGAGATTTTGAAATATCGGGTTCGGGAGTCAGTTACGAATGGGGAAGGATTAGCACCCCCACACCGCCCAAAATTGGTACTTTAATAATTACCGCTTTATTAATATTAGACTTTCCAGATTAAAGTGACGAATAAATTAAAATTTGGTTATATGTGCGAGTAAATTTTAAAGGCCCCGTTATTCGAGAGTAAACACCCAACCACTATCACTACGCCAGATACTGGCCCCGTTTACGCTCGAATAAAAGGGCATCGCATTGACAATTATATATGTCCGTTATGCAAACTTAAAAAACATGACAAATATAAATAAATACATTGCGATAAAAAATATAAATAAATACTAACATAATAAAATACTAATATAACATAAATAAAATACTAATCTAAAACATACATACATAACTATTAATTTAACACATAAATAAAAACAAATCTAACATAAATAAAATACTAATCTAAAACATACATACATAAATATTAATCTAACTCATAAATAAAAACAGATCTAACATAAATAAAATACTAATCTAAAACATACATACATAAATATTAATCTAACTCATGAATAAAAATAAATCTAACATAAATAAAATATTAATATAAAACATAAATTTAAAACATACTAATCTAAAACATAGATAAACATACAAATTAAAAACACAATTTTAAATTAACTACTACTTCATTAAATCATAAAAATTACAACATAAATAAAAAGGAAAGAAAATATACCTAACTAGGAGTTCGAATGACGAACCCCAACTGAACCCCACCGAGATTTACCACGACCTCTCCAAAAATATTAACTAGACCGGACCCAAAATAGGACTCCGATCGAACCGGTTAGGACCGAGGGGACTGCCCCTTGGCCCAGGGCTAGCCGAGAGCACTGCTCTCTTATTTGGCTAGCCACCACTTCCGTTTCAATTCTTCATTTTTGTCTTATCTGGCTGAACTTCTCTCCTTTTGACGTCTGTCTTCCTTCTTTGGTAGATATTCTTTCTCTTCGGCGTAGGTCTTCTTTCTTGTCTTGATTGATCTACCTTGTCACTTTAGGGAAGCAAAGCCTTCAAAATGGGGGGTTGTTTGTTGGGGAAGCCAAACCGAGTTCCACTTGCTACATTATTGATAATAAGCTAATACCTAATGAGAGTTCGACCCAAATTGCAACACCGGCGAAGAGACGAGGGTCTACAAAATTCGATCCAGCTGCAACACTGACGAGGAGGCAAGACCGATAGGTGAAAGTTCTGATGTCTGATCCAGCTACAACTCTGACGAAGAGGCAAGATCAGAAAACTGACAATTTGTCTATTTTTTTCTCTCTCTTTGTTTCTTTTTTCTCTGCTTTTGTTTTTTTTTTCTTTTTTCTCTTTTTCAGTTTTTTTCTTTTTTCTCTTTTTCTCTTTTTTTCTTTTTTGATTTTTTCTTACAACATTATAAAACTTGAAAGTTGGTGAATTTTGACCAAGCTACAACACCGCGAAGAGGCATGGTCTAAAGTTAGTAATGTTGATCCAAATACAACAAGACGAAGAGGCGGGATCAAGAGTTAGTGAATTTGGTCTAGCTACAACACCGACGAAGAGGCAAGACCGGAAGTTAGTGAATTAGGTTCAGCTACAACACCGACGAAGAGGCAGAACCGAAAGTTAGATTTGACCAAGCTACAACACCGACGCGAGAGGCAAGGTCGAAGATTTGATCCAAATCGACACCGACGAAGAGGCAGGATCGGATAGTTGTTATTTTTTTGTGATCAAGCTACGACTCTGATGAAGAGGCATGATCAGAATTTGGTTGAAAGCTCATTTTTCATTTTTTTCATTTTTTGTTTTTTTCATTTTCATTTTCTTTTTCTTTTTCTTTTTCTTTTTTCATTTTCATTTTTTTTCTTTTTTCATTTTCATTTTTTTTCTTTTTTCTTGCTTTTTCCCTTCTTTTTTCTTTTTTTCTTAATTTTTATTTGTTTTCTAGCTACAACATTAATAAAGAAAACTTTAAAATCAGTAAAGTTGGATCTATCAACGGAGAAACAGAAATATTAACTGGAACCCTACTACACCATCAGCGGATAAGTAGGACAGCAACAACTAGGACCTAGCCACTCTATCAGCGGAGGACTGGATCGGATAATGACGACCTGGAACCGGCTACACCATCATCGGAGAGCATGATCTGAGGGCGACGGGAGCTTGGACCCGGCCACTCCATCAGAGGAGGACCGGATTGGACAATGATGACCTGGAACCGGCTACACCATCAGCGAAGAGCAAGATTTGAGGACGATAGGAGCTTGGACCCGGCCACTCCATCAGCGGAGGACTGGATTGGACAATGACGACCTAGAACCGGCTACACCATCAACGGAGAGCATGATTTGAGGGCGACTGCAGCTTGGACCCGACCACTCCATCAGCAGAGGACTGGATTGGATAATGCCGACCTAGAACCAGCTACACCATCAGCGGAGAGCAGGATCTGAGGGCGATTGAGCTTGGACCTGGCCACTCCATCAGTGGAGGAGGACTGGATTGGACAATGACGACCTGGAACCGGCTACACCATCAGCGAAGAGCAAGATTTGAGGACGACGGGAGCTTGGACCCGGTCACTCCTCAGCGGAGGACTGGATTGGACAATGACGACCTGGAACCGGCTACACCATCAGCGGAGAGCAGGATCTGAGGGCGACGGGAGCTTGGACCCGACCACTCCATCAGCGGAGGACTGGATTGGACAATGATGACCTGGAACCGGCTACACCATCAGCGGAGAGCAGGATCTGAGGGTGGTTGGAGCTTGGACCCGGCCACTCCATCAGTGGAAGACTGGATTGGACAATGAGGACATGGAACCGGCTACACCATCAGCGGAAAGCAGGATCTGAGGGCGACGGGAGCTTGGACTCGGCCCCTCCATCAGCGGAGGACTAGATTGGACAATGATGACCTGGAACCGGATACACCATCAGCGGAGAGCAGGATCTGAGGGCGACGGAAGCTTGGACCCAGCCACTCCATCAGCGGAGGACCGGATTGGATAATGACGACCTGGAACTGACTACACCATCAGCGGAGAGCAGGATCTGAGGACGACGACAACTTGGACCCGGCCACTCCATCAACGGAGGACTAGTTTGGATAATGACGACCAAGAATTGACTACACCATCAGCGGAGAACAGGATCTGAGGGCGACGAAAGCTTGGACCCGGCCACTCCATTAGCGGAGGACTGGATTGGATAATGACGACCAAGAACCGACTACACCATCAGCGGAGAACAGGATCTGAGGACGTCGGGAGCTTGGACCCGACCACTCCATCAGCGGAGGACTGGATCGGATAATGAAAGTTGATAAATTTTCTTTTGATTTTCCTTATTTTTGATTTTTTTCAATTTTTGATTTTTTCGATTTTTGATTCTTGATTTTTGTTGATTTTTTTAATTTCAATTCTCTTCTTTTTTTTCTTTTTCTTGAACCATACAAAGAAGTAAGACTTGAGGAAAATTAGGTCTGGTTGCACCGTCAGCGGAGAAATAAGACTTGAATAGAAATTTGATCTGCTTGGGGAAAGGTTCAGATCTGTGGCATCATAAACAGAGAAACGAGATCTTCAGGATGTCTATACTGTTGTACCATCAGCTGTAAAGCAAAATCTGGAAATGTTGACTTCCATCACATTATTGTTGGAAGAACGAAGTCCTAAAAAGGAGAAAAAACATTTTTAGTAAATTGTTCACAAAATTTGTCGTTGGTACCTTTTATTTAAATGTTTCGGCATCTTCTTTGTGTTGGGCCTTCTCCAAGACTAAGGTTGGCCTTCTTGTCGTTTCCCCATTTTGAGGATTTCGGGTTCTCTTTCGAACCTGTTTGTAAGCAAAAATGCATACATGATTTTTATACCTAAATGCATGTGTCTATCTTAACTGCATGGTGATTTTGGTGTATGCACTTAATCTAAATGTATGACGTATGCAAAAATGGTTTAATGCAAGATGAATGCAATCTAAATGCATGAATGTGATATGATTTTTTTTGCCCTCAATAGGATGCCCCTGGCTCCTCACTGGTGCTATCAAGATCTTGGTCTTTTGCATATGACGGTGCCTTAACCTCTTCTTGGGTTTGATCATCCATCTGGGTGCATGCCCCAACATTTTGTTCATTCTTATGCCATCGTCTGAAATTGCTCTTAAAGTTGACACTTTGAGTGCTGATTCTGTTGCCCCCTAGGTTGGGTTTATAAATTGCATTGGTTCATGGCAGCTCGTTACTATTATTATTTTGGATTAGGTTCATTTTTGCAGACTGTGGTCAAAGATGCAAGAGTTTGACTCGAAAATGAAGGTTGGACCTTGGCAAAAAATGCCTCCGGACTGAGGCCTTGTTAGAGGCATAATGTTTGTAAAAGATGTGGGGTGCTTTTGGACATGCCCCAAGACCAAACTTTTGTAAGGTGCTAGATCGACCATCTTCATTGTATTTAATGGGGCAACCCGAGGATTAGTTTTATTATTCTGAAAATGAATGCATGCAAAATGTGTCCTAAATCGATGCAATGCAAAATTAAGATTGTGATGATGTTGTGCCATGATGCAGGTGAAATCAATGCGATGAGAATAAAATGAAACGAGTTAGTACCAAACAAATGAAAAATAGAGTAATAATAAAAATTGTACATAAACAAGAAATAAGGCACCAGAGCCTAAATAGGGTGACCACTAATTGGGCAGAGTTTCACTTGGCTCTAAAGGGTTGGCTCTTACGGCTCACTATATGCAGTTTTGGTGCTAAGAGGTACCCGAATTGTCCTTGTTGTCCTCTACTAAGAGTAGCAAGGCCCCCGATCATCACCCATTATAGGCTCCTTTCAACCGTGTTCAATTCAGGGGGACCCATTCGCTTATACCCATACGAAGGAACGATATCCTCACGAAAGTATAAGGTACTCGAGCCCCGAAGGTACTTGCTAGGCCCATACGGGAGAACGATATCTCCACAAAAGCATTAGCGTTTTCCCCCCACTTAAAAAACGGGTTTATATGCCATATTTTAAATGCGTTAAAACAAACACGCAATTATAACCGATTGTTAGTTTAATAGTCATTTTAATCCAAAATTTCTGATATTAATAAAGCGGTAATTATTTGAAAAAGCTCGACTCTCATTTTTTTTTGAAAAACAAAAATGTCCCCAGCGGAGTGGCCATTTGTAGCGATGTTTTTTCGCTAAAAAAGTGTTTTTTATTTTGTTTTTAAAATATTTTCTTCCGTGGGATTTTTATAAAACCCGTGTTTTATTTAAAAATAGAGTCGCCACCGGCCACTCAAGGTGGACCGGACACCGTAGAAAACCAGAGATTTTGAAATATCGGGTTCGGGAGTCGGTTACGGATAGGGAAGGATTAGCACCCCCATACCGCCCAAAATTGGTACTTTAATAATTACCGCTTTATTAATATTAGACTTTTCGGATTAAAGTGACGAATAAATTAAAATTTGGTTATATGTGCGAGTAAATTTTAAAGGCCCCGTTATTCGAGAGTAAACGCCCAACCACTATCACTACGCCTGATACTGGCCCCGTTTACGCTCGAATAAAAAGGCATCGCATTGACAATTATATATGTCCGTTATGCAAACTTAAAAAACATGACAAATATAAATAAATACATTGCGATAAAAAATATAAATAAATACTAACATAATAAAATACTAATATAAAATAAATAAAATACTAATCTAAAACATACATACATAACTATTAATTTAACATATAAATAAAAACAAATCTAACATAAATAAAATACTAATCTAAAACATACATACATAAATATTAATCTAACTCATAAATAAAAACAGATCTAACATAAATAAAATACTAATCTAAAACATACATACATAAATATTAATCTAACTCATGAATAAAAATAAATCTAACATAAATAAAATATTAATATAAAACATAAATTTAAAACATACTAATCTAAAACATAGATAAACATACAAATTAAAAACACAATTTTAAATTAACTACTACTTCATTAAATCATAAAAATTACAACATAAATAAAAAGGAAAGAAAATATACCTAATTAGGAGTTCGAATGACGAACCCCGACTGAACCCCACCGAGATCTACCACGACCTCTCCAAAAATATTAACTAGACCAGACCCAAAATAGGACTCCGATCGAACCGGTTAGGACCGAGGGGACTGCCCCTTGGCCCTGGGCTAGCCGAGAGCACTGCTCTCTTATTTGGCTAGCCACCACTGCCGATTCAATTCTTCATTTCCAATCCCTTTGAATGCCTATTTATAGGCAATGTAAAGGGGGTGAGGTGGGTGACGTGGAGCCTTGTGCTCCACTCCCCTCCCCTTTTTTATTATTATTTTTTTTTTACTTTTTTTTTTATTTTTTTAGTTTTTTTTTCAGATTAATAATATTATTACAACAATACTAAAAATACTAAAAACCCGGACAAAAATGAGTGATTACAAATTCTAATCATTTTCCTTTTTGTTTTGTCATTTTGCATATTCATTCATACATCATCATTCTATTTCAAGAAGGGTTTTGACATTCAATATAGCTGTTTCTAAAAGTAAATATTTCATTGAACCAATGTTTTTTTTGTTTGCATTCATGCATTTGCATCATTCTTCTGTTTGTTTGGTTGTTTTCTTCTTTTCTTCGTATTGCATTCCATGCATCCATAACATGATAAGAATCTAACTTAAAAATGACAGAAAATCAAAATAGCAAAAACAAATCATAAGTATGGTACTCGATTTCAAGCCAGAGCAATGGAAGACAGAGTGACGACATTAGAAAGCAACCATAAGAGTACCCAGGATAGGTTAGACAAGCTGGAGACAGATCTAAAGCAACAAATGGAGTTAGTTCATCAAAAGACAATTGGTTTAATTGCAGCCATGTTAGGCTTTAAGGACCCAGACGCAGTAGAAGCTGGTGGGGAAGCAAATGCCATGCCGAAATTTTAGGGGATGACCTTAGTTCATCCAAGTATGCAAAGAGAAGCTCAATCTTATAAGGCTAAAATTTCACCAAATTTTGCTGAGGAGGTCATTGAGGTGCCTGATCTTGATGAAATTGCCGACAAGGTGAAAGCTGAGAAGAAATGAGAGGATCGCTATGAGAAGTTGGAGGAAATGATTAAGTCTTTCCAAGAAGGAGGAATATGTGGATGGATGGATGTGAAGGATTTAAGCCTAGTGACTGATTTGGTAATACCACCAAAGTTCAAGGTCCCTGACTTTGAAAAATATAATGGAACTACGTGCCCTACAACTCATCTAACTATGTGTTGCATGAAAATGTCGATCTATCTTGAGAACGAGAAGTTGCTTATCCACTGCTTCCAAGCTAGTCTAGTAGGATTAGCTATACGCTGGTACACGCAGTTGAGTCGAGTCAACATTAGATCATGGAAAGATTTGCCCAGAGCCTTCAGTGAGCAGTATAAGCATGTTTCAGACATGATTCCAACCCGTTTAGTTTTGCAAGGATTGGAGCAAAAGCATCATGAAAGCTTCCGCCAGTACGCGTAAAGATGGAGGGATGTAGCTGCCCAAGTCTAGCCACCATTGCTGGAAAGTAAGATCATCCCAATATTCGTAGAGACATTAAAGGGTTCTTTCTATGACCGTATGCTCAATCATGCCACAAAGATTTTTGCGGACATACTTATAAATGGAGAGTTGATACTTGCGGCCATGAAAAATGGAAGGTTGGATAGTAGGGAAACAAAGAAACCATACAAAAAGAGAGACAATGAAGTCAATGCCACTAATGTCTATAATCCCAGCTACTCAAAGAGGGTAGTCTTCAGCAAGCTCAATGTTTTAACCATAGCTCCAGCAGTCACAAATCATACGAAGGAAGAACGAAGATATCAAGGAAGCTCGAAACCATATTTCCCTCCTATTCCAATGACATATTCAGAATTGTTTGTTGAACTGGTCAAATCCCAAATGGTGCTGCCAAGACATGTTCCCCCATTCTCACCACCATACCCACCATGGTATGATGAGAAGGCGCAATGTGAATACCATGCATGAGTTAGGGGGCATACCATTGAGAATTGCACTACTTTCAAAAGGGTGGTGGATGACTTAAGGAAATCAGGGATGTTGTCATTCGATACGTTAAAAGAAAAGGGAAATCCTCTACCAAATCATCAAAAGACAGGTGTGAATGCCATCATAGAGGAAAAGGATAAGGTGGTTAAGGAATATGTTGCAGAAGTTAAAGCTCCCATGAAGTAGGTATGGGCTTAAATGATGGCAGTAGGGATGTTGGAAGGAGGAGCCCGAAAGCTGAAAATAGAAGACAAACTGTACTGTGAGTAGCACATGAAGGAAGGACATGAAATTGATTGTTGCTTAGAGTTTAGGCAACTGGTTCAAGACAAGATGAATGAAAAAGAACATGAGTTCTTTGAAAAAGAAGATAAGGAATGCATGTTGGACATATGTGCATCTGAGGAGTCATCCTCTAGAAGAGATTACTCTAGAATGAAGCCTTTAGTTATTAAGGCTTATAGTTAAGGCGTCGACCTCGTTTCCATACAAGGATAGCAAGAAGGTTCCATAGAATTACGCTTGTGCAGTGGCAGCTTTAAGAGAAACATCTGTTTAAGAGAAAAAAAGCCAGTCAATGAGGTAAGCCGTTTCACGAGGAGTGGAAGGCTCTATTCCCAGCCAATAGTAGAGGATAGAGATGAAGAGCAAAGGAAAGCTTCTGCTGAAGAGCATGAGAAAGAAGATAACAGAGATTTCTTCAAAGAGAAGCCGACAACATATCACGAGCCTATGAAGGAATTAGAAGCTCAAGAATTTTTGAAGATTTTAAAACACAGTGAATACAGCGTCGTGGAGCAACTCCACAAGCTTTCGGCTCAAATTTATATACTTTCTCTATTATTAAGTTCTGAAGGCCACCGTGAGGCCTTGTTAAAGATTCTGAACCGCACATTCGTACCAAAGGAGATCACAACCGATAAGATGGACATGTTAGTCGGTAACATTGCTGATCAACAACTTCATTTTATTCAAGGATGAGGAAATACCAGGTGAAGGAACGGGATTGTACAAAGCTTTATATATCACCACCAAATGTAAGAGACATATGTTACCTAGAGTTTTAATTGATAATGGATCGGCGCTGAATGTTCTACCGCTAGTATGTTAAAGAAGCTGCCAATAGATAGTTCTCATATGAGAACTTATCAAAATACGATTAGAGCATTTGATGGAACTCAGAAGGATGTGTTAGGGAAAATTGAAGTGCCATTGCAAATTGGACCAACGACCTTTGATATTGAGTTTGTGGTTATAGATATAAGACCCAGTTATAGTTGTTTGCTTGGGCGCCCGTGGATCCACACAACAGGAGCAGTCCCATCTACTTTACATCAGAAGCTAAAATTCGTGATCGATGGTCAGCTAATAATTGTCGGTGTAGAGGAAGAAATCATTGCATTAGTAACCACTGATGCACCATTTATCGAGATCGATGAGGGTGCGCTTGAGTGTCATTTCAGGACATTAGAGCTAGTCAATGCAACCTTTGTCACTGAAGGGATTAAAGTGCCAGAACCAAAGTTATCAAGCTGTGTGAAGATGCAGGTAAAACAAACGCTTGGGAAAGGAGCTAAAATTGGGAACGGATTCAGAAAGAGGCTTCAAGGAAGGTTATATCCCATAGTAATCCCAGCGAAAAAGGATTGGTTTGGCTTGGGCTTTAAGCCCAACAAATGGCAAAGAAGGGCTAAAATCAGAAAGCATCAAAAGGGGAGAAGAGCTAGATTGAATGGAAAGGAAATTGAATGAGAGCCGATGACTTTTTCTCCCCTAAGCTATAACTTTATATCTGGAGGCATGTCGGATCCAAGTGCCCCTATTAGTGATGAAGGAAAATGAGAGAGTGCCTATGTGAAGCATTTGAAAAGCTGAGTATTAACGCTGTGACTGACGAAGAATAAGAGAGCCAGTACTTGCCAATGATCCGCCCTTGCTCTGAGCTTGAGAATTAGACCGTTGAAGAAATTCCTGTAGTCTTTAAGACATGTTCAGAGTAATTCTCAAAACCAACCCCTTTGCTCTAGGCCCAGAGACGATAGGGGATCTTATGTAAAGGGCCTATGTCAAACTTTTTAATTCAAATTCAATAAAAGATGTATTTCCTTAAATCTTGTGTGGCAAACTTTATTTTCTTGAATAAACCAAAACTAAATGAAAAACATAAAGCATAAAAAACGTTCCATTCATTTTGTTTCTTCCCTTTGTATATATCTTTTGCCTATTCCATTTCAGGTCTTCAGATATCATTGACAAATGAATTCGAGTCTGACTTTAAGGTTGACTTTGAATTGCCTCTATGCTTGGAAGAAGTTGGAAATATTGACGATGGGGAAGAATATGATGTACCCAGTGATATGCTCAGAATGATAGAAGGAGAGGAAAAACATATCCTACCATATTAAGAAGAATTAAAAATATTAAACCTCAGAACTGAAGAAGAAAAATGTGAGGTGAAGAATGGTACTACCATCACAGCCAAAACTAGACAAAGTCTGATTGAGCTTTTGAAAGAATTCAAAGATATTTTTGCTTGGTCCTATCAAGATATGCCCGGCCTTGACACCGACATCGTCATGCATAGGCTCCCTGTAAAGGAAGGTTGTGAACCTGTAAAGCAAAAGCTGAGAAGAATGAAGGTTGAAACACTCATCAAGATCAGGGATGAGGTACATAAGCAATACGATGTAGGATTCCTCGAGGTAGCTAAGTATCCAGAATGGGTGGCGAATATTGTCCCAGTACCGAAGAAGGATGGAAAAGTACGGATGTGTGTTGACTATAGGGACCTTAATAAGGAAAGCCCTAAGGACAATTTCCCGCTCCCACATATTGACACTTTAGTCGACAATACAGTTGGACATTCACTATTCTCTTTCATGGATGGTTTCTCTGGGTATAACCAGATTAAAATGTGCCCAGAAGACATGGAAAAGACAACTTTTGTGACGTTATGGGGAACTTTTTGTTATAAAGTGATGCCCTTTAGACTTAAGAATGCAGGGGTAACCTATCAAAAGGGCTATGGTCACTCTTTTCCATGATATGATACATAGAGATATATCCATATTCATAAACAACTGGATATCCATAGAGTCATAAACAGCTGTATAAACATTTTAGCACTCCCGGTAGAGTGCAATGTATTATAAGCACTTCAGGTAAAGTGCAAAATAATTAATAATTGCATACTCTGGTAAGTATACAAAAACACTTCGCTGTTAAACACTTCCAGTAAAGTGCACCTAATATACTATACTCAAGTAAGTATAGGGGGAATGACTCGCGTACCAAAAATTTCCTTAATTCAATACTTGGGCTAAATGAATTGAAAAATAGGTTAAAAAGGCTTGAAAGCTCGATGATGAATATGGCAACGGTATTGGTAAGAATCAAGGTTATTACCATGTAATATGTTACTATATATATATATATATCATGTCATATATGTTAAAATGCATAAAATGGGAGGTGATCATATGCATTGTCACTATAATATATTGATACCTATGTTAAATTGCATTTGAATTAAATGTTGTTGCCTCACTAAGTATATGCTTAGCGTATGATGACTTTCATGCGTAGGTTTTAAAGGAGCTTCGAGTGAAGAGTAGCCGAGCATCACTTTCATATTTTGGGAGGTATATCTCCATACTCATAGTAATGTAATGACATCCATCCTTTCTTTTGGAAATGTACTAGATGTCATGTATAATTAGTGGGGTTGTAATAACTTATCACTAAATATGGTGGGTTAATAGTTGTTGAATAGGGATGATGAACCTAGTAAGTCCTATTATGGTTATAAATGGTAATGGACTAAGTTTTCAATAAATATGGATTCTAAGATAGAAAGTTTAAAAATCTGCCCAGAAATGTATGCAAAAGCAGTGTGTTCAAAAAATCAGCATAAATTCCACAATTAGAATTAGATAGTGAATATTATATGTATGAACTACAAATTTTTTCTAGTTTCTTAAAAAAAATTAACGGTGACTGATTTCGAGTTGTATGTAAAAAGTTATGAATTTTTATTCGACGGAAGGTCAGAAAATAGGGTAGCAGAATTTTTGAAATTCTGGGCTGTGACGTGAATTTAAGGATTTATTTGAATTTTTGTGTAATGAATTTAGGTTAATAATTTATATGGTTATAAAGCTTAATGAATCTAGTTTAATTAGAAAATTTCGGAACAAATTTTCGATGTCTATAAAAAAATTTATAAATTTTTAAGTAAAGGCAGTGCAGGCTGCCAATTTTCTATATTAAGAAAATATAAGGGTTTAATCTTTGTTAGTAACATCACTGACTCGTATTTGGTGATAAATACGAGAAATGGATGTTACATACACGAATTTGAGCCAAACCATCTAACTGTTGAATTTTCCTTTCTCTCTAGAAAACTTAAACAAGTTATTCTCATTAGGAACTTCTCAATTCTTTCGGCAAGGCCAACCTTAAAGCCTAAACAAGTTCTTCTCATTTGGAACTAGTTCTTTCCTCTTGGTCATGATGATCTACCTCTCTACAAAGGTATCGAACAAGCGAGCTCTTTTCATTAAGGACTCCTCGTTCTTCTAGAAAACATGGATTTGCCTCTCTGTAAAGGCGTCAAATGATCAAGCTCTTCTCATTAGGAAGTTTCTCATTCTTTAAAAGGCGAACTCTTCTCATTAGGAACTCTTCATTCTTTTCTGGGTGAGTTCTTCTTATTAGGAACTCTGTATTCTTTGCTTGGCGTGTTCTTCTCATTAGGAACTCTGTATTCTTTGCTTGGTGAGTTCTTCCTGTTAAAACAAATTGAAATGCTTGAATGAGGGTTAGTATGATCCTAGTTTTCTATGTATGATGCATGAACCATAACACATTGGGATCAATCAAACCGCTTCCGCTTTCTAGGAGACCAAATCTGGTTTTTCTTTGCTATGCTTCTTCACTAATTCTCGGTCCACATTGATGCTTCATCTTACATTTGGGATTATCCTTTGAGACCGTCTTTCTGCGTTTCTGGTCCTTTGCTTTAAAAAGCCCTTTCAGGTTTTCACTTTGATTTTTTTCCTTTTCTTTTTAAGGCGCCCTTTCAGGTTTTCACCTCATTTTTCTCTTTTCTTTTTTCTTTTTTCCTTTTTTCTTTTTTCTTTTTTTCTTTTTTCAAAAGTGCCCTATCAGGTTTTCACCTCTATCTCATAACACTTCTATTTGTATTCTTTTCTCTGTCTGTGTAATATCCCAAATTATGGCCTAGAAGTATGTTACCGACTCAAGTATGATTCTAATTGATTTGAGATGCCTATAGAGTAAAGCAATTGAGTGAATTAAGGACCAATTATTAAAGCTTGGAAAGTTTCTAGCTAAATTAGAATGACCAAAATGAAAGCCTTGATTGATTGAAGGTTTGCATGTAAGGTTAAAAGAAAATAAAGACCATTACACATGGCAACATGGGGTGAGGGCATGTAGGATGGAAGCCTCGGCCTTGGGGGATGAAATTTAACATTTTCATCTCCTTCCCCAAGTGACCGAAACTCAAAAAAAGGAGAGAGAGTAGAATTGCCATGGAACTAGAGTGAAGATTCATTAAGGTTTTTTGAAGCCTTTGTTCGATTAGCATGGAGGAGGGTACGAATCCTTTACCCTCCCTTGATCTAGCTTGTTAATTCAATTATATCTTTCTTATGTGTTGTGTAGCTAGTAGACACGTTGGAAAATCAAATTCAAGCTAAGAATTCTTTTGATTTAATTGAATGTGATACATGTTAAATTGTTATGCTTTTGTGAATCAATATTATATTTCAAGGCACCAAGTTGCTTAATATTGAGTAGTAAGGTTGTTGTGATGAAATGAATGGTTTAAGAGCTATCTAAGTATGTTAAGAGGGGTTGAATTGTGGATTTGAGTAATGAAATTAGTAGATAAATTGAGACTTTGAGCCATTCGAATTATGCTAGATTATGTGACCATTATTCGAAATGCTAGGATTTTCTCCCTACATCATGAATCAGTCTTGACTCAAATTGAGCACATGCTCAAGTTGTTTTTCTAAATTTGTGAATGTCTTGATTTGATTGAACAAGTTGTTAAAAGGGATAATGCCATGTTAGAAGGAATAAAACAGTTCTAAATAGATGACTGCACATATGTGTTTGAGTGTTTATAAACAAAGGATTGTTTGGTAGTTATATAAATGCAAACTATTCTGTTTTGCAATTTTAAGACTAGAAATATACTGTTTCGATTAACCAAATGTATACAACGCAAATAAGGCATAAATATATTTACAAAGACCGAAAAGGCATACCTGAATTTGAATGAATATACATGAAAAATAAAGGACTGCTCTATTTTTTGTATATACATATAAAGGTATGAAGGTTGTCCTGTCTTGAGTTCGAAAGCATATAGGAAAATTGTCACAAGTATGAATAAATATAAAAAGAGGTTGTTAATGAATAATGTAGGCACATTGATGTATGCATAATTGTTCTATGAATTTGTGAATGATCGAATGAATTCTTGGGGGTTGTTTGTGATTGAATGTTTGATGGAAATTTGAACTGATTTAAAGGTGCAGTTTGCATAGTTTGAATGTGCAGTTTGGTTTTAAAAATGCAGTGTGCATAGTTTGAATGTGCAGTTTGGTTTTAAAGGTGCAGTTTGCATAGTTTGAACGTTCAGTTTGGTTTTAGAGTTGCAGTTTGCATAGTTTGAATGTGCAGTTTGGTTTTAAAAATGCAGTGTGCATAGTTTGAATGTGCAGTTTGGTTTTAAAAGTGCAGTTTGCATAGTTTGAACGTGCAGTTTGGTGTATAAGTTCAGTTGGGTGATTGTTAAAAATAAATTTAAGAATGTATGTTGTATTAGGTGGAATGCTTGAGCTTGAAGTAGGAATCATTGATTAATGATATGGTAGTGGACTGTTTTGGAATACACATTTGTATACAAATAAAATTTGGGATTGCTTTGTATTTGTATGTGGATATATACAAGTTTGGGGGCTGTTATGTAAGCTGATTGAATTTAGATAGTTTTTAATGATTTGCTATTTTTGGCTTGAGGTACATATCGTGATTTGGTTGAGTGGAAGATAAGAGTTAATGGAAGATAAGGAAATTGTGGGTATATTACATTGAAATATAGCATATTGGGGAAGGGCACTCATTCATAGCATGGTATCCTTGAACTATGGTTGATTTTACTTTCATTAAGCATTTATGTTCCAATACTAGCCATTGTTATGTGCTTTGAACTATGTATCGATTGGACCATTACGGTCGATTGCGAATCTTTGTTAATTATGTTCATAAGTGATCCAAGGCAAACATGTTAAAAGTTGTAATAACCAATAAAATAAAAATGATGAATAAATGTGAAAATGATCCTCAAAAATGTTATAATGTATCGAATGGCTTTTGGTGAGCATAATGTATCGAATGGAACTTGGTGAGCATAATGTATTGAATGGCTCTTGGTGAGCATAATGTATCGAATGGCACTTGGTGAGCATAATGTATTGAATGGCTCTTGGTGGGCATAATGTACTAAATGGCTCTTGGTGAGCAAGTGTTACAAATTATTCAAAAATTGAATAAATGCAATTTGTATAAGGCAACAAACAATCAATTGGTTTATTAACAATAATTATTTTAATAAAGAAAAATACAAAGGCTATTGAGTATCTATCAAGTCTCAAGGAGACTTAAAAGTGGTAAATTGATCTTAATTAAGATCAATATAATCGTAAAGAAGCTTTGAGAAGCATTCGAATATCTCAAATCTTACAAGTATAAATTTAAGACACTTTTAACAATGCTAACTTGTGATTATACAATTGTTTGTGTGTATCATTGAATATATATGTGCAAATGTTTCATTGATTGTCACTACCTCACTTAGGCTATATAAGCCTAATGCACTTCATAATCATGCATTGCAGGGATCAATAAAGTTCATGTGGATTCATGTAAGGATATAGTTTACAAGCCTTCATCCAAGATTCAAGTAGGATTGGATTCTTTCTAGCTAGTGTTTTCCTAGGATGGTGGCACAATTCTAGATTTTTTATGTGGAAAACATCCTTTGGTTTGTACAACCAATTGTTACTTATTACTTCATGAAAATTTATCTTGAATGTGTATACACTTTGATCGATGTTTAAGGTAAATTTATATGATCGCATGTATGGTATTTTAATTGTTAAAACTAGAGCAGATGGTTTGAATAAGTGAAGGTTTGAGAAACTAAGTGTTAATGGCATTTGATTTGGTTACTTGACTATTAAATAAAGAAAATGTACTAATTGATTTATGGTAGCAGGCTGTACAAGAAGTAAAACTTTCAGTTTAATGTACAAATTAGTAACCTAATTGTAATCTATTTGGTAATCAAGGTGATTTGTTCATAATGTTAATTAAAGAAAGGTTACAAGTCATTATAGTATGTATTTGATTGAAGAATGAGTTCCTTACTCTTGTATATGCCAAATTTCCTCTTATTGAAGTAGAAATCAGGGTTATTAAAGTAATTAATGTTCATTGTTGGATTGATATGTATATTTCGAATAACCTGATTATTATAGTTAAAAATATATACCCGATTCATGAAATGATTAATCAGTTATAGTATTGCACAAGTGAAGTTAGGCTGGAGATGGCCATTTATCGGTTAACTATGTTTGGATTGTATAGATTTTAAAGAAATTAGGCTTGTATACTAAGAGTTAATTTGTCAAACGGAGGTAATTGTTTTAAGCTTAGTGAATCAGACTAAAGTTAATTATTTTGATCATGCTTTAGGTGCCAATATTAATGAATAAGTTGGTCATAAATGAAAACGAAGTCACGTTGTAACTTCATGACAATGATTCAAATAGGAGTGCATGACCTACATAAACATGAGTGGACCCGAACTGTCTTAAAAATGTACATGGAAGTTCATGAATTGAGATGGTTTTTCACCTAAACCAAATTGAATTGGAGTGCAATGAAAATGTATGTATATGCCATGAATTTGCTTTGATGTGTAGTCATTTTTAAAAGTCAAGTATTTTGAAATTATGTATGATATGAAATTAACTTGTGTGATAAGAAAGTTTAATTGGATACACTCCTTGAGGGCAACCGTATGCCCACGATTATGATTGTTAATTGGTTTGAATGCTTGTGGATAATAATAAAAATGTAACCTTTTTATCAAAGCATTTAAGTTCTTGTTCTAACTTAGTTTAATTAAGTTCTAACTTGTGCAACACGTTAGATTTCTTTTGGAATCATTGAATGCTGCTTTAGCTAACAAATGAGTTATGATTTTTTTTCTTGCTAGCTTGCTTGTTTAATAAGAAAAGTTTCAATGTGTTTGAAGTGCCCTTTCGGTTTTTCTTTAAAGTGACATCTTAAACTCTGGTTTTCTTCTAAGCCGGGTTGAGGATGTTACAGTCTGTCTTTCACTATCTCTTTCATTTTTCTATTTTCGCTGGCACAACATTCTAATCGACCTTCACTTTATACACTCCCCTTCAATAACCTGGAGTGCTAAAGTTCACCTGCAACTTTCAAAACATAGTAATACTAAGAAAATATCATTTTAATACATTATACTAGTCATTTGCACGATGCTTTAGAAATGAAAGAAGGCTCAGAAGGGAATTCGTGAATTTTATTAAGGCTTATAAGCAAAATACAGCGAAGTTTGAAAAAGTCATGGCAAACTGAAAAAAAATCTAGAAACAAGGTCAGATCCTCGTGCATTCATAGCATGAGGGATTTAGCAACCCCATCAACCGAATATAGTCATGAGTTTGAGCCATTGTCCAATAGACTTCAAATGTTGTTAAGATGTTTACAGATGTGAAATCCCTCCCAAAATACTATGTTTCCGAGAGGTTTTTATTGTCGGATGCATAATCTCAACATATCTTAGACGCCTTTTGTGGGTTTTCAACCCAGATCCTTCTTTGGTTTCAAGACGCTCTTTGCGAGTTTTTATCTTGAGCCCCCCTTTTCTTTTTCTTTTTTGTTCTTTTTTATTTTCTTTCTTTCTCTCTTTTTTCGACACTTGTGGCGCCCTTTCGGGTTTTCACCATAGATATTTTCATTTTGCGAAGTGCCCTTTTCGAGTTTTCACTTTGCTTTTTCTTTTTCAATCTCTTTTTTTATTCTTCAGATGTAATATTTCTAACTGAATCAGAGTTTATTGGTTTATGTAACTCTTTACCATCCATCTTAATTAGGATCAACGCTCCTTTGGAGAAAGCCTTTTTGACAACATAGGGTCCCTCCCAATTAGGCATCCATTTCCCATGGGAATCTTGGTGTATTTGTAAGATCTTATTCAGTACAAGATCTCCTTCTTAGGATTCTCTAGGCCGAAATTTCTTATCATAGGCCTGCATCATCCTTTTCTGATACATCCGATTGTGACAAATAGCTTTTAACCTCTTTTCCTCGATAAGATTCAATTGGTCAAATCGGGTTTGTATCCACTCTGCTTCATCAAGCTTTACTTCAGATAAAACTCAGAGAGATGGGATTTCGACCTCAATTGGAAGCACCGCTTCTGTCCCATAGACAAAAGAGTATGTGGTTGCCCTTGTAAAAGTTTGCACCAAAGTCTGATATACAAACAAAGCAAAGGGAAATTTCTCATACCAATCTTCGTAAGTCACTGTCGTCTTTGATATGATTTTCTGGATGTTCTTGTTCACTACTTCCACTTCCCCATTCATCTTAGGGCGGTAAGTCATAGAATTGTGGTGCGTAATGTTGAATTGCTCGCATGCTTCTGCTATTACCTTGTTGTTGAAGTTAGTGGCATTATCAATGATAATTCTTTCTGGAAATCCATATCGACAGATAATCTTCTTCTTCGGGAACTTACAAATCGTTGATCTTGTAATATTGGCATATGAAGCTGCTTCCACCCATTTGGTGAAGTAGTCAATAACCATAAGGATGAAGCAGTGTCAATTAGAAGCTTTGGGGTGAATCTGCCCAATAACATCCATGCCCCAGACTGTAAAAGGCCACGGTGAATTAATTGTATAAAGAGGTACCGGCAGAGAGTTAATCTTATTAGCATATATCTGACATTTGTGACATTTATTGGCATACTCAATGTAGTCTCCTTCCATAGTTGACCAGTAATAACTATATCTCATAATCTTCCTGGCCATTACAAAGCTATTTACATGTGTCCCACAGATTTCATCATGCACGTCTGCTAAAATATCTCTAGCTTCTTAGGAATTGACACATATTAACAAGATCTGATCTTTACCCCTTTTGTATAGGATTTCACCATCAAGCATGTATCCTGAAGCCATCCTTCTAATAGTCCTCTTTTCATTATCATTTGCCTCCCTAGTATACGTATGAAACTTAATGTATTGCAAGATATCAAAGTACCATGGATTTCCATATGCCTCTTCCTATATACTGTAACAATGAGCATAGGTCTCGTAACTTCGCATTTGGATCGACATTATTTCTTCTGGTTTATTTTCTAGAAATACCGAAGATAGTGTAGCTAAGGCATCAGCCATTTGATTATCTTCCTTGGGGATGTATGTAAAAGTGATTTCTTCAAACTCTTTTATCAACTTTTGGTACCCAATCAATTTTGCATTCTTGGTTTCCCATTCTCCAAGGAGCTGGTAAATGACCAATGTTGAATCCTTGTATACTTTCAAGACTTCTATCTTTCTTTCAATAGCCGCTCGTAAGACCATGACACAGGTTTCATATTCTGCCATGTTATTGGTACAAAGAAATAATAATTTGCTTATGAAAGGATAATGTATATTGCTTGGGGAAATCAACAATGCTCCAATTCCACATCCTAAGGCATTGGCTGTCCCATCGAAGTACAATTTCTAGGTTTTATTGACACTTCCTTCTATTTCTTTATGACTAGCATACACAATAACAAATTCTGACAACATTTGCCAACATGCCAACCTTCCAGTCAACGCTGGTGCTTCCATCAAAAATTTCAATGGATCGAGATGAGATATCAACCACGTAGTGTGGTATAGAATATACTGTCTGAGCCTATGGGTTACCCAAACCAAAGTAATAAATGGCTCTTTTTTTTCTTTCATGTGTCATCATGTTGCCCTAGTACGCACCCCCATTGAATTTTCATAAATTGTCAAGTAAAGGATAAATGGACTATCTGGAACTGACGCTACTAAAATCAGAGAATTAATCAGATATTTTTTGATCTTATCGAGTGTCTCTTGATATTCCTCGTCCCATTCTCTTGGATTATTCTTTCGAAGCAGCCTGAAGACTGGATCACATTTATCGGTCAACTAAAAAATAAACTGAGAAATATAATTCAACCTCCCAAGGAACCCTCGTACTTATTTTTGTAAACAAGGTGGTGGAAGATTCTGGATTGTTTTCACCTTGTCTGGATCAATCTCGATTCCTCTTCTGCTAACCACGAAGCCCAAGAGTTTTTCGAATGTAACCCTGAAAGTGCATTTATTAGGGTTGAGCTTCAATTGGTATTTTCTCAATCTTTGGAACAACTTCCTCAGGTTCGAATATGCACTTCTTTAGTATAGGAATTGGCGATCATGTCATCCACGTACACCTCAATCTTTTTGTACATTATGTCATCGAAAAGTGTTACCATAGCTCGTTGATATATTGCCCCTATATTCTTCAGTCCGAAAGGCATCACCTTATAACAATATGTGCCCCACAAGGTTATGAATGTTACTTTTTTCATATCTTCTGGATTCATCTTTATCTAATTGTATTCTGAGAAGCCTTCCATGAATAATAACCATGAATGTCCTGATGTATTGTCAACCATAATGTCAATATGGGGTAAAGAAAAGTTATCCTTCGAACTCGCTCTGTTCAAATCTTTGTAGTCCACAAACATGCGTACTTTTCCATCTTTCTTCAACACTAGGACTATGTTGGCTACCCACTCTCGATATCCTGCCACCTGAAGGAACCCCGCCTCAATCTACTTTTGTACCTCTTCTTTGATCTTCAATACCATCTTTGGTTTCAATCTTCTAAGCTTCTGTTCAAACCGGCTTACATTCGGGCCTTATGGGTTGCTTGTGTACCACTATATGTAACACCCCCTTCTCGGTCTGGTAGAGATCCGGGTCGAATAGTATTATCGGAAGACTAATCGGAGGTTCAGAATAGGGTTCAGAGTTTAAAATCCAATCTAAGTATCATATTGATTATTCTTAAGACTTATCCACTTGTTGGTTACTAAACTTAATCGGAGTTGGGGTCAATTTTAAACTTTTCTTAACCTTAGGGACTAAATTGTAAATTTTACAAATTAAGGGTTCTTAGCCAAAATTCAGGTTATCATACTAAAATTAATCTTACCTATTATTAGCCTATGAAATTGCATCACTAACGGAGGTCATTTACCTATCTGATTACACGATACAATATTTAGTGACCATTTTGTAAACTATTCAAAACTATTTTGTTATTCGGATTAACCTATCGGGTGATTTCCAAACCTTACCAAATTTTACCAGTACACTTAAAAATCATGTTCCTATTGGTACGTCAAATTTTAGGGCGTTCAGAATCTATTTACCAAGTTTTCACCTTAGGCTCATTTTAGGCACCTATTAACCATTTTAACCTATCCAAATATAAGCATACAACAAAACCATTTTACCAAGTCATCATATAAATCTAGAAAGGCTTATACAAAACAAGTTAGTCCATATTCAACTTCAGTAGGAGTTTATAGCAAAAGAGAACATACATATATGGCAGAGATGTGACTTGCAACTGCAACAA
Source organism: Hibiscus mutabilis (assembly GCA_019671005.1). NCBI lineage: Eukaryota > Viridiplantae > Streptophyta > Magnoliopsida > Malvales > Malvaceae > Hibiscus > Hibiscus mutabilis. The sequence continues at coordinate 11,525,787 of CM033735.1, read as the reverse complement.
CACGATCAAAGCTCGAAATTGTTCAAGGTCCTGAAAATGCATGAGACACACATGTTAGGCTTACATAGACTAGTGAGGTAGTTATAACAATTATAATGAATGATTAATATTATGAAATACATGATAATCAAATATACAAGTAGTCATATTGTACTATGCACAATTCATGCTTATTACACATATTCTCATGCTTCCATATTCACATATTACATGGCACATAGTCATATCATAATCATATTGCCATAGTGCAATTCATAAATCATAATGTCATAGCATAATTCGTAAATCATAATGTCGTAACATAATTCATAGGCACAAATCATATTAGGTACCATTGGATACACAGATTCCCCTCTACACTAACACATATAACAGAGAATGGGCCCTAGCCCTTGAGCCGTAGCTTCAGAGATATATCCCTTACACAACTGACCTTATTTCCCCCACATATAGGCCGTAGCCCTGGACCGTAGTCCTCCCTTACTTAACCGAGCTCAATAATCCTATGGCATGCCAATTGTATCCAATGTCCATGTTTGCACAAATTCACATAATCTATAAATTTTTCAAGTCATATCTTATCAAATATCAAAATAAGTCTTAGCTCCATATCATGTCACATTTCACATTATTTTCACATATCACATACGTATAGCATATCATAGTCATATTTGTACATATCAAAGCAATGCAAGTACTTACCAGATTTGCCAATCGAATTCAACATAGTTGCTCTATGAGAGCCCTTAAACAAATACAAACATAATCAAAAAATAATGCAACGGGATGGCACCAAGCCTATCCCTTGACACAACTACACTCACCTCGACAACCCGATGTTTTTAAGACTTTCGGATAACGGCACCTTTATTCTTGGCTTTCGGAAGAGATGACAGTTGTTCTATATCAACCCCTTGAGCCAATTGATAGCAAGGAATCGAATTTGTCGAACCAGAAAACTCAGGCTTACCAACCTATCACTGAATCAATTGTTCATTCCTTCCTTTTCTCTCATATTTCTTGCGTACGACCCGACCCCTTATTTATACTTCAAAGGCCGGCTCCCAAATTGATTTCCCCATGTTGTCGTGGCTCATTTTGGGCATAATGCCCCTCCATGGCTAGCCACGTAGTGGCCACCTTATGCCTCTTTGCGCTGAATCACCACTATATGTGGGAGATTCACGGCCATTTCCTTCAAATTGAAGGAATTGGCCGTGGGTCCCCCCACTCACGCCACATTTTCCTTTTTTAAATATAATAATAATAATAAACTGATGCGGTTAGCCTGAATAACCTTTATTACCTCAAATTAGGTACAAGATCGAGCTAATTATTTAACTGGTACAAAATATTCGATCACCGAAACTTAACCCTAACTAGACCAGTTTTCGGGGTGTGACACTATACCTGCATCTAATCCTGGCATATCTTGATAGGACCAGGTGAAGACATCTTTAAACTCTCACAGCAGATCCACCAACTCTTGTCTAGTTTTTATCGAGAAAGCAGTACCAATCTTCACCTCCCTTCTGATTTCATCTATTCCTAGATTTAAAATTTCTATCTCTTCTTTGTGAGGTAAGATCTGCTTATCTTCTTTTTCTACCAACCTTAGTAATTCATCAGGGATTTCACATTCCGTCTCATGTTCGACCTCATTGACTTCCATTAGACACATTGGCCTCTTAAGATCTGATTCTGGATTAGGTCTAGAATCATTCATACAATTAATAATTGAAGACCTGCAAGGAAAATAATAATATATATTTGGAATGGTTGCGAAAAAAAATAAGAAACATGTTTACCATTTGAGAATCAAAACAAAAACATCTTTATTCAAATAAACTTGCATAATATCCCTTTATAGATAATCATTTGTACTCGTGAGCAAAATTACAAGATGGTTCTTTGAATTACTCTATTTTTTTCTTAAAAACTAGGGGGAGATCCTCTACTGTCCAATAATCGAGCTCTCCTTTGATCCTCTTTCTTCTTCAGATCCTTCTGTCTCTGCTGAATGTTGGGTTTGAACTTGAGTCCAAAACGATCATTCTTCATGATGACAGGTTTCGGACACAGATATCCCTAAAGATGTTTTCCATGTACCCTTCTTGTCTTCGTACCTCTGCCAAGTGTCTCGCGAACAGTCATCTTGGTGGAATTTGATAGCCTCGGTCGAGGCATTGGCTTTCTTTTAGCAATGAAACTCACATTTATAAACTCTAAGGCCCTGAACGAACGCTCAAGAGCATTTTTATTCGCTTCAATATATGGGGCATCAATGGTCACAGAAGCAATAATATCCTCTCAGCTCCGATACTGACTAGCTTTCCTTTTATCACAAACTTCAATTTCTGGTGTAGAGATGATGGTACTACACCATCAAAGTGAATCCAAGGTCTTCCCAGCAAACAATTGTATGTTGGCTTGATGTACATAACCATAAAATCCATATTATAAATTGCAGGTCCAATTAGTAACGACACCTCAATTTTTCCAAGCACTTTTCGAGTCGTATCGTCAAAAGCCCTTAAAGTGTTTTTATAGGTCTTCATGTGTGAGTCATCAATTGGTAATGCAGGGTAACCATTGGTAAGACATTCAGTGTCGTCCCATTATCAATCAGTACTCTTGGAAGAACATGCCCTTTGCAATGAGCCGTGATATTTAAAGCCTTGACAAATCCCATCCCTTCTTCTAGGATCTCGTCATTAGTAAAAGTAATGTAGTTACCAGTAGTTATATGGTTCACGATTTTATCCAATTTATGCACTGACATATCATTTGGGACAAATGTCTGATTGAGCACCTTGATCAAAGCATTGCGATGCTATTCCAAACTCAACAATAATTTGAGGATAGAAATTCTAGCCTTTTGTCTCTTCAACTGCTTGACTATACTATATTCACTATGTTTTAAAATTTTCAAGAACTCTTGAGCCTGTTTTTCTGTGACTGGTTCATTTAGCTTGGGAGCGAGCTCCTCTACAAAGATCGTTTCCGGTACTGTCATAGCTTTTCCTTTTGTTTTCTCACCCTCCTTAGATATCTCGAGTGAATAACATCTGTCACTCCTGGTGAAGTGCCCCACTTCTTTTACTGGTTCAGCATCGGGCCTTTCCTCTACTTTCTCTTCCAGTACCTTTTTTGTTTCATTTAGCGTCTTTACTTCCTCCTGTGGCTCTGATTCCTCTGGTATTGTTATGCTGGCAGCATAATTCCAAGGAATCGTGCGGGTGTCTCTAAAAGCAAACGGCGCTGGAGGGGAAATCACAATCTTAGGGGTTGTTACCGGTTTCACATCACTAGACGAACTTCCAACTTTTGGTCTAGCAAAAATGACCAACGATCTGTTCACGCTGTATTTAACCCCTGGATTCTTGGAAGTGTACACCTCAACTTCCTTTCTTCCCCTTTCTTTTCAAAGAACTCAATCTCCTTGTTGTTCATTATTTTCTGAATCAAGCATCTGAATTCAGAACAGTGCTAGATCTCATGGCCATCTTCATGGTGATACTCGTAATATATGCCTGATTCCACTTATTTCTCGACCTTCATGCCTATTTGTATCATTCTGGTATTGTATAATTGCTCAAATACCCATTTCAAAAAAGATCTAATCTTGGATACATCAATCTTCAGCCATTTAGCCTCATCACCTTCCTCTATCACATTCACCCCTCGTCCTCCATGGTTCGACAATGGATTAGTTGCTATATTGGGTTCATCAAATTTTAGCACCCAGTATTGACCAAATTCTAGACCATCTTCTTAAATGCTATGCAATTTTCAATTGTGTGCCTTGGAATCCCGGCATGATACCCGCAATAAGCCTTCAAATCATACCATGGAGGGTATGGAGGTTGAAGAGGGGTAAGATAGTAGGTCTCACCAGTCTGCATCGAATAACTGTGGATAAATCTCATCATACAACACCAGCAAAGGTGTGAAGTTCATTTTATCATTTCTCGAGCCTCGAGAATCTTTCCTGTTTGAATTTTGTGAATTTCCTAATGCAGCACCGAGCGGTGTGATCGTGACATTTTTTGGGCTTCATAAGCACTTGTATTATTTACCTCATTGTCCTTCTTCTTGAAATTCTTGTAGGAACTTTCTCCACTTTTTATCCTTCCACTCTTGATTGTCGCTTCAATCAACTCCCTAATCATAACATGTCAACAAAATTATGAGTGTTGTTGTTTAGAAAATGCTCGAAGAATGAACCCTCAAAGTGTTTACAAACATGTGAGTGATTTCATTCTCCATTAGTGATGGTCGTACTTGTGCTGCCATTTCTCTCCATTTCTATGTATATTAGCAGAGGCTTTCATTATATTTATGTTCCATAGCTTGCAACAAAAATCTGATAGGAACCATTTTAGTCACATCCTTGTATTGTTCTACAAAAACTCCAGAAAGGTCCTTCCATGACCTGATGTTTACTCGACTTAGCAGGGTGTACCAGCGTGCCGTTGAGCCCAACAAACTATCCTAGAAACAATGAATAAGCAATTTTTTGTCCTTCAAATAAGCGACCATCTTACAGCTGTACATAGTGAGATGTGCTTTTGGGCAAGTCGTCCCGTCATACTTCTCAAAGTCTGGTACCTTAAATTTGGGTGAAAAGACTAGATCAGCGACCAAACTCAAATCAACAACACTAGACCCTTGCTCATTCACCTTTTGCATCTCTAGCAATCGGTCTTCTAGAGCTTTGTAGCGTTCTTCATATTTCCTCTCGATTTCAACACAGATTTTCTCAATTTCATTTACGATATTTAGATCTGGGACTTTATCACCACTTCTTAAGTTTGATCCAATATTGACCAGATGACTGGAAGTAGACCCAGCTAAATTAATATGGACCTTCCTCGCAGGAGGTGGTCCCTCAAGATGTTCCCTCATATGAGATGTAGTATCTGCTTGATCATTCATTTCATTCGACCCATCTTGTACCTTTCCCTTTTCCAAATTCCTTTGGTCCTAGTAAAGTAGTCAACTGGTTGATAATCTCCCTTTGTGCTTGGGCAAAGTGATCTTTCATAGACTGCTCAATCCTATCAAATTTGCCCTGCATCTTAAGACGATCATTCTCAAGACTAGTGATCCTCTCTTCTACAGCCATGATCTTGGAGCTCAGACGTGTTTCGTATGAATACAAAACGATTATGGTTTAAAAGCAAACTGCCATAGAACCCTTCCTTATTAAAAAACATTTATTTTGCAGAATAAAATGCAACGTGATTGCATGAATATATGAATGTATGAATGCATGAACGCAAAAAGGGTATTGAATTTAAAAGCTAGTCTTTAGAGAAACATCCATTAGCTAGAAAAATCAAATATAGGAAATAGATAATCTCAATTACATAAAACTGCTAGCTTTGGCTCCTAAATTAACTAATTCATGTAGCAATCAGGTGATGACTTCTCCATGCTCGAGCTCAATATCTAGACGTTGCAGCAAAGTCTTAGCTTCTCTTGACAAGATCTGCACATACGTGGTGATACTCCTCACTTGTTTCTTGAAATTGACCAATTCATTGTTCTGACTCTGAACAGTGCATTGCGCTGCTTCATACTTGCTTTTCTATGCACCGGTCTTTTGGTATAATGCTCCCTCATAACTTGTGAGCTTTTCCTTCAAAGTCTTGCACCGTGATTTCCACTTTGCCACCTTTTTTCAAATCTTCGTTTTCTTTCTCAATGCTGACCTTTCCTTCGTTGTAATATCTTGTGATAACCTTCTCCATCTGTGATACATGTTCTACTAACTCTAAATTTTAGGACTCCAATTTTGAGTTCTGGGGTGACAACACTAGATTTTGGGCTTCTTCTTTCTCTAACTTCTTTTTGGCGTGGTTGTACAATTCTCTCAGGTCCCGCATCTTTTTCTTTGACGCACTCAAGTTATCATCATGCATCTTCTTATAGTCATCCCTTTCCTTTGCTATTTGATCCAACTGCTTAGACAATTCTTCCACTATCATGCTCGAGCTTCCTTTGTATGGTTTTTTACATTTGGCGTGGATCTCTTGCAAATTTTCAACTCTTGTTTAAATTTTTGGTTCTATTCAAGGAATTCTTTTTCCTTGCCCTTCTGAACCTCTACCTCTAATGTTGCCATGGAGAGCTCGTGTTTTAGGTCGCTAATTCTTTTCATATACCCTCTTAACTTCTTCTCGTGATCATACTTCAACTTTTCCACTGCTGACGCTTCACTCTTCTTGGTGTTCGCCTTTCTGAACCTCTAACTTATTCTCGTGTTTTAGCTCATGTTTTAGGTCCCATCTTGAAGCTTCACTCTTCTCAGTGTTTGCCAAGCCTTCGAAGAATCGGTTACCTTCGTCTTATAAGCATTCGTTTTGTGTGCATAGGCAAAAGTTGCCATTCCTGCGTTGCGGGAATGAACTGTCTTGATCCAAATTTCCTAGATACTAACAACAGGCAGTAAGTTGTTCCTCCCCAAACCCCAGGCAACGGGATCCAATCAAATTTTCCACACTAATATTGATAATTATTCTCATTTAACCAAGGAGCTTTCTAAACCACATCTGATTCTTTCATATTCAAGTAAAACTCTTTCCATTGATCCTCCATCTTTTTTCTTTCAAGCACAAAGTAAGGTACTCATCTAATGGTGAATATTCACTAAGAAACCTGCGAGTCCTATAAGGAGTGACCCACATGTGTCCCCGAAACCATACCTCCAACAGCTGTGCACAACTCCAAAATCTCTCATCTCCTAATTTCCTACAGGTCGTTAGTGACCTATATGTTTCAGGTAGAATTACTGGCACCGGGTTAATTTATTTTTCCAAATGTTCAAATAAACCTAGCACTGATGGATCTATACAATATGGGGTCCTTGGAAACAATACTAACCCGTAGATACATAAAGAAAAAAACTTCTTTTCCACTTCTCTGATTCATCACCGGTCAAAATTATGTCCCGGATGACCTTCAAATCTATACGCTCGTTGTCCTCTAACACCTCGTCGTTTCTTTTCCCTTTCAATTTTCCCTTAAACCAAGATTCATCTTTTCTGGTGACCGCTTTCAACATTTTTCTAAATCTCAGAGGGTTATTGGGCATCGTATAGACCTTATCTTTCTGAACTATCGAGCAATTCAACAAGGCCTCATACTCCTCCAATATAGGTGTCAAGTCTATATCCTCAAACGTAAATTAGTTGTACGCTAAATTCCAATGTTGTGCCATAACCCTTTCAATTCCTGGTCCACTTGGACGTCTAACAGCATCACTAGGTCACCAAACTCTGACTGAAAGTTCTTTTTCATGCTTTCATCCCACATGGCTTTAAGTTCTGGCAAACACTTGTTCTGTCCTAAATTGATCCTAGCAATTTTCTTTGTCAACGTCACATGATCTCCCCCAATGCTATCCCCTTTCGTATGCTGTGTTTCCTCTAACCATATCCATACAGTGTTATTGTCTTCTCCTATCTATTAGACCCTTCAGCCATATGAGATACTACATACTCGACTAACTTTTGAATCAATACCCCCTATAGATGCAATATGATGCCATACAAGAAAAGAAAAAAACCAAAAACAAAACACGAAGAAAAATGTGTTAGTATCCATGAAATAATATTGAAGACAAAATCTTAAGTTAAATACATACAACGAAAACAAGTTATATCGGGCAGAGAGAATAACCAGAGAAGGGTATATAAATCGACAGCACCCTATCCTAGGTCCTTGTCTAGATCTAGTGGGGTAGGCTTCTAAATTACAACATGTGGTTTTTGTTCTAGACTATTGGTACCCGAACTGTCGTTACTATCTACTGCGACAACAAGACATCGATTCGAGAGTATACAACCCCTTATAGCGGAGGCGTAACCTCACGGTGTATAAGGTTAGTATACATGAAGAAAGACAAAAAGCTGGTCATGGAGCTGGATAACTCAACGTAGGATAATGTCTCGCTCCCACCTAAGGGTAAAAGCCAGGGTAGAAGGCTATGCATGAATAACAATTTACATCACACAAGAAAAAACTACCTCCATTCTTTCTAAAAATCCATCCAATAATTATCGAAAAATTAAATTCAAATTACCATTCTTAAATGCCAAAATGCCACATAAAATTAATTAGTTAGGCATGACTCCCAATTTTATCCCCAGTGAAGTCGCCAAGCTGTCGTGACCATTTTTTACCAGGTGTGAAAATAGGTCGACAATTGATTTTGAAAATAAGGGTTTTGCCTTTTTATTCATTTAATCTTGAAAATTAGGTTTTCCATGTTAAATTAGATTTTCCTCTATTTAATCTTGAAAAACATTTTGGAGTCGCCACCGATTACTTCGAGGTAAACCAGACACCATAAAAACAACCAGAGATTCATTTTCTTAAAATTTGGGTTCGGGAGTCGGTTACGTGTGGGGAAGGATTAGCACCCCCACAAACGCCCGTTATTGGTACCTTTTAATTTTACGTGACATTTTGGCACTTTGAGAATAATAATTTGAATTTAATTTAACCCAGAATTATTGAATGGATTTAAATTCCAAATGAGATATCCTTTTATAAGGAAACATATTTTATCAGAATACGAGATTAAAAATGCCCAAATACGTTAGGACACTCCTATTCGTATTCAAAAATATATTTCCAACATAAAAGGTCTTTATGCATGATTAATTATTGTCTTGTTCATATTAAGTTCTAACATATAAAGGCTTTTTTTTAATATGGCCACTGATTTTTTATTATAACCATAAAAGATGTCAAAATTACAACGCATCCAAGAAGGAAAATAATGAGACTAATCTACCCAAAGTTCTTAAAACCCAAAAACAAAGAAAAGTGAAAAACTTCTATGGAAATAAGCAAACCATCAAAATTCAGAAGCTTCATGAATCTCCTTGTCTCTATCCAATCGAGACTCATAACTGATGAAAATGAGTGGTGAGCGATCCAACCTATCAGGCAAAATGTTCCGCTACCCAGGATTATCGAATGGATTTAAATTCCAAATAGAGATATCCTTTTATAAGGAAACATATTTTATCAAAATACGAGATTAAAAACGCCCAAATACGTTAGGACACTCCTATTCGTATTCAAAAATATATTTCCAACATAAAAGGTCTTTATGCATGATTAATTATTGTCTTGTTCATATTAAGTTCTAACATATAAAGGCTTTTTTTTTAATATGGCCACTGAATTTTTATTATAACCATAGAAGATGTCACAATTACAATGCACCCAAGAAGGAAAATAATGAGACTAATCTACTCAAAGTTCTTAAAACCCAAAAACAAAGAAAAGTGAAAAACTTCTATGGAAATAAGCAAACCATCAAAATTCAGAAGCTTCATGAATCTCATTGTCTCTATCCAATCGAGACTCATAACTGATGAAAAGGAGTGGTGAGCAATCCAACCTATCAGGTAGAATGTTCCGCTACCCATGACTGATTACATCTGCAAACAACCATCAACCGAGTGGGGATATAACTTTCTGGGACAACCGATAAAATTATAATCAACAACTAGCACCGATTAAAAAATCTATGTGAGCAACGGTCAACCGCTACGGTATGCCGAATCATGCCACGAGGACAGATGAAACAAAACCACAAAAACAAAGAAAACATGTCACAAGGACAGAAGAAAGCGTGTGTTACAAGGACAGAAAAATGCATGCCATAAAGGCAGAGATTCTTATTAGAAAATAAACAAAGAGAAAAACAAGAAAATAATAAATACCGGCAATCAGCAACCAATAGCTAGGTGATGTCCAATCGCCGGCTAATGCAGAAAAATTGAAGAAACTTGCAGGCGACGCAGGGTTGTTAGAGAAAAAAAAACTAAGGTTGTTAGAGAAAAAACTAGGGTTGTTAGAGATAAATTAAATAATAATAATTAACATATAAAGGCTCTAATCTATTTAATTATTAAAGATTATGAATATTATTAAACTTAAAGGTTTCCATGAGATAACACCCAATAGTTTGGGCACCATCCATATTAAAACCCCTAAACTTTAGATAACATTCAATAATCAATTTGTCATTTTAATTGTTTAAAGCACTAGTCTTAGTTAAGGCTCTAATTAACTAACTAAATTATTTATCAAATTATAAGGTTGTAGTATGTATTAAATGTTCTACTTTAAAGCCATGTTGGAATAACAACCCATTACATTTGGACACTACCCAAATTTGAACTTCAAAGTTTTCCATTTAATATCTACTAATTTACTACGATTATCTCACCTAATTGCCTATTGAATCCTAATTAAAGAACTTAATAGATTAAGTCACTAATCAATAAATTAAAACTCAATGATTAAATTGTCTAATACACAACCTATTATGCACTATATTATAAAATGCATTCGACCATATAATTAAAACAATTAAAGTTAAATTAATACAAGAATTTAGGACTAAATTGAATTAAAAACAGACTTTAGTTGACCATTTTATTACATATGATGACCAACTTATAATACATATCAAAACTCTAAGGACCTAAACTGTAATTAGCCCAAACATTAAAAGAATGTGACTCTTATCTGACCCGGATAGGAAAAACGTGGACCTTCCCCAACCCGACACCAAAACGGTGTCATTAAAACTTGAGTTTAAAAGGGTTTACCGAGTTGAATCGGTCATAACAACATTCCTCCACTCTCTCTCTACCCTCTCTCCTCATTTAAACTCTCTCAACCATAACACAAATTCCCCAAATTTCCTACCTAAAAATGGATCAAATTCCATTGTTCATCGCTAAAATCAAGCTCGTTCTTTGTATCTCTTCTCGTTTGATCCAAACAAACACTAAAATCCTTCCATTTCCTTATTTTTTTAGATTAAACACATGAACTCAAAACCGAGTTATTTAATATTTTTCCTTTCAATCCACAACCACTACCATAGATCTACCCCAACCTGTTTGTCGGCCGCCGGAAGTGGTGCCAGCCACCATCTCTGATCATCTCCTACCTCACTCCGGTCACTGAACTGAACTCTCCGACCACTCCTAACCTCTCTGGCCATCGTTTGGTTCCGGCCGACCGCCGTGTCGGAACCCCAATTTTCCCCAAATTTCATATTCTTTAATCCGATTCAACCTAGATCTACCCGGCTCAATAGATCCACTCTCTTTGCCCCTAAAACTACCCGAATCAGGCCTGATATTTAACTCCGACCATCTCCCTTAACCTCTCGATGACCTAAACCTTTTGATAACAAAAAAACTCTGATGACTTTATACTTTACATTTTAACTTCGGTTTCTCTTAGATCTCATCCTAGATCTAACACTTTTAGTGTTTTCGTTGCAGGAATATAAAGGAAAAGGATGACATACCTTCCCAGCGTGCAAAATAAGCTCTGACGATGCTTTGGTTATCTCCTCCGGCGATCTTTGGTTTTCTCGACCTCCTCTTCGACTTTTAGGTTAGTCTCTTCAACTTCTTCTTCTCTCTCCTTAATTATTATGATAATAATTATTGTAATTATTATCCGTTGATTAATAAATATTTTTTTCTCTCCTTATATGGGTTGATTGGATGATGACGTATGCTGACATCGGGTGTTTAATAACCTATTGACAGCTGTGGGGAGAGGATATGAATCTGCATGACCCAATTTGAGCCAATAGAAGTGTGACACGTGGCCATTTGGGCAGGCTAAAGTAGCACAATTGTGCTTGTTGGGCCTGTTACCCGAAAATATGCTATTTGGGCAGGAAAAATTGTATTAAAGTGGGTTTGTTAAATTTGAATTTGGGCTTTATATTTGTATATTAGACATTTGTAAAGGATAATGGACTTATATTTATTATTTGGACTATTATTTGTATAAAATGGACCAACTTAATAAATATATTTATTATTTTATTTTTATTTTTTCAGAGAATTGTATAATATGTACCCCGCATTAAATTTGGGTATTACAGATGGTGATGAGAAGCCCAACAAGTCTATCAAACCAAGGGAAAAAAAGGATCGAAGGCCCTTGAAGTGTTATAATTGTGATGGTCCATACGTGGTGAAAGATTATCCCAAGAAGACCGCCTCGATGCCATCGAAGATGGTGATGGAGACCAAGACAAAGGGGAATGTCACCATGGTGCGATAGGGAGCTACAAAACAATCAAGCCGAAGGTACAAGCAAAGCAATGAAAGTGTTACCGATGCAAATGGCCTTATTTAGAGAAAGAGTGCCCGGATCAAGTCAAGCCATCCAAGAAGGACAAGCCCGAGAGCAGTGAGGCTTTGAAGCTTGGTTCAATGTTGCTGAGTTCTGTCAAGGCATGGAAGGGCAAAAAGCAGAAAGGGTTGATGTTCGTGGACATCAACGTTGCGGGTCAGAGGAGAAGTGCATGCGAATCAGAGTAGTAAGGAGGTATATCTCGAACACAACTTTGGTGTTTTTTAGTTTGATTTGCCTGGTTTGCTGGGTATAGGATGTGGAAAGCCTAACCCATCAGATGGAGTTTCCAAGACATGGCGAGGACACAAGCAACCTTTCAGAGTTCTGAGAGTTCGTTATGTGTTCAATGTGATGGCATCCAAGCGTTTGTGCAAGGATCTAGGGGATTCGAGTAGAGGCAAGTCGCAACTGGTAGGAAGGAGTTCCTATAGTTGAGATGTACGCGGTGGGGCGACGAATGATGTTACGTGGAGGATGGTGCCGAAGCGAGCAGTCCTCATGGGGGGACAACCAAGCCAGATTCGAGTGCTCTTTATGGGAAGAGCGGTCCTTATGGGGGACAACCAAGCCCGATTCTGAGTTGGGAGCAAGCCAAGGTGTGGAAGAAAATCCAAGATCATCCAGTTCATCTTTGTTCTAGAGCAGCGATAAGGGCGCCACTAAGTTTGGCGGGGGAGAATGTCACAGACCGCCAGTTCGAGTCTGAGTCACATGCGCACATGGTTTCCCAATAGGTTCTAATTGAGATGCTGGGCCTAAAGAGACCACCATACTTAGCTCGATCTGTGGAGGATTCTAGAAGACAACCACTTTGACCTATTTAAACTTTCCATGTAAATCATATGATTTGTTTCTATATATAGCAAACTGATTCTAGGGAATCGTCTAATATTATGCCATTGTGGTTGGTGGGCTTCGATCATAGCCATCGATGTAAATCATTAAGGACCGTCGGGTATAAGGGACTCAACTATAAATAGAGGCCTTCCCCACCTCATTTGTATCATCCATTTCTTTGAGTAAAAAGGCATTACTTCAAATCTTCTCTTGTGTTCTTGAGCGTTCTTAAATGTTCTTAAGTTGCATTCTCATTTGGTTGCTTCCGCTAGAACGATTCAGCTTTCTTAGTGCCTAGGAAGAATTTAATCTTCCGAAAAGAGTTTTAAAGCTGACTTAGTCGTTTGTCTAAGAACATCGACTAAGGCCGCATGGTTAGCTAGGTCGAAACGCTAGCCCCGTGACAATTGTTATATGATATTTTCCGCTTAGTTACAAGCATGGAACTATGGTCTTCCAGAAGAACAAAAACCCATTTTTTATATCTCTTTTTATGTTCTAACACTAAAATTAAATTTTATGCTCTAACTCTAAACTCTAAACTTTAAAGCTTAAAAAATACACCCTACCCTTAATACTCTAAACCATAATCATAAACTCTAATGTTAACCCATAAATTTATTTTTTAATATTAGGCATAAATATGGACACCAAAAAAAGACAAATAATTTCTACTCCTTCTGGACATACAAACATGAAGGAAACTTTAAGAGATTATAGTTTTATTACAATTAAAAATCAATAGTCTAAACAATTATAAAACACAAAAAAAAACTCAAACATCTAAACAAATCATAAAGAACCATAATTGGATTAACCGAGTATAAGATAAAAAAAGCTACCTAATTGTTCAATTGTTTTTGTTTTGCTTCCGGTTTTACTTCGATTTAGAAAAGAAGTAAAAACGAAAGAAAATACTTGATAGAAGTAGTCAAGATGAGAGCACAATAAAGCATCATAATTGGATTTTTTTGTTAAAAACGACTTTAAAAATGAAAGCTCTCATGGATTTTTGAGGCAATTGAACTAAATAATTTCGTCATCTCGAACGCACGAGAAATTATATCATAAGTCTGGCTCGCTACGTCATTCATGATCTTAACTAATAAAAATTATTCATTTTATTTATTTTTTTCATGTTATCTTTTCATCAATTGAATCTTTATTTATATTTTTTTGATCGGCAAATCGTATGATATTAATAGAGGAATCATACAAAGCCATCACATGCCACAACCTCGTTAAAAACCTCCCTAAACCTATGAAGGAAAAGAGTACCATAGAAAGTGATGCAACGGATAAAACGCCGACAAAAATGAAAAAACGCCACAAGAACACAATCACAAATCATGCCACAAAACGACGCATTGTTCGTATCTGCGCCACACGGTGGAAACAATTTGTGTTTCGGACCACTTCCGCAAGTCATGTAGCACACTATGTTTTCCTCCATAAGGATTCGCGTAGCTGGGACAACTGTCATAATTTAGACTGGAGATCACGTTTCGCCTGCAATTGAGAGGAAGACAACTCCCCCCAACTCATGAGTAAATCCATGTCCTCGATTTGTTTAACCACCATAGAATACTGGAGATCAATATTCCCAAAACTTTGCAAATTCCATTTTTTTAGAAACTTCTTCAAATCACATAGCTTGTGCACCAAATTAGTGCCTTCCCCCTGTTCACTCCGCCTCCTCCATTCCTGACCCATAAGATCTACAATTTTCGAATTAGCCAACCAAGCATTTATAAAGCGAAACAGTTTCAAGCCACTGTCCTTGTCGTCACTTACCAGCACAATTAGAGAGTGATCCGAGAGTTCCTTTGGAAAATTCAAAACTACGAGATTTGCAAACTGGTGTAACCACTCTTTAGAGACAAAGAACCTATCCATGCGACTGCATTTATTGCCATGACCAAACCACGTGAACCGCTTACCCTAGCCTAACAGTAACACATCCCAGGCGCTCCTCAATCTTCATAACCATGTTGAAATCACCCCCACACACCAAGGAATATGTGGACGCAATAGCCCCAGCAAATTCAACCAAAAACGTTCTTGTTCGGACACTACACACGGGGCATAAACCCCCATAATACCACATAACCAGTTTTTCCGAATCCGGCGCCCTTCCAAACACACCACATTCTTGTTCGCCAATTTAGATGAAGCCTGGAAACATGTCGTATCCCAAATCACCACTACACCACCCGACTTGCCAAAAGATGGCGCAAAAAATAATCAAAAATATTCATAAACCATATCTGTCGCACCACAAAACTATTAAACAGTTCCAATTTGGTTTCTTGTAAGATAACCAAGTCACACTTATATTTATTGTAAATTAAATTAAAAAAATATTTTTTACCAAGTGAAGATTCACTTTGTATAAAGACTACATGGAAAATATTAATAAAATGGATGATTTTTATTAGTTGAGACCATAGATGACATGGTGAGTCGGGCCTATGATATAATTTCTTCGAACACATATATATTTGACATGACAAAAACTTGATGTAAATATTTTTTATTAGATAGAGACAATGAAATGGTAGAAAGGATCCATAAAATAATTTTTTTATAATAAAAGCATAAAAAATAGCTGGATCAAATAAATAAAAAAATTCTACAACGTGCGACGAACACCGTTGAACATCACTAACGCTGAACACCATTAAATTTTTAATAACTTTTAAATGATTATTAAAAATTTCAAAGGCTCGATAGCAATTAATCATATCTCAAAACAAAATTAGAAGAAATTGTTCTATGAATCAATCTCACCACCTCATCCATGGTCCTTTTTTCTCTAAAATTATAATCTAGGTTTGATTCTTACTCATTTTACCTCAAACAATCTCAAAATAATCGATCGTCAATTCTTATTAAATCTACCAATAATAACCCCTTATGTTCAAAATGATGAAATTATTTAATTCTATTACCCAAAAACCCATAAGAGATTTCATCTTTAAAATTAGTTTTTTAACAAGAAAAAAGCTCAATCGTCTTCATTGTGTTTTCATTTTTACTATATCAAATACCTTCTTTCATTTTTCACTTCTTCGCTAAATCAAAATAAATAAAGCTGACAGTAAAATTTAAATAATTGAACGATTAGAGATTAATTTAATTATCTTTTACTCGTTTACATATATGGAAGACCATCGTTCCATGTCTGCAACTAAGCGCTAAATGCTTCGTTTTCTTCATGTTTACATATCAGAAGATCGTTGTTTCATGTCTGAAACATCATAATTCTTCAATCTACCATTGTCAAGATTTATCTCCTTTAAAATATCAAATAAAAATAGCACTGGCTTTAGATTCTAAAGATCTATAAACTCAAAGTTTTAACTTTTTAATTCTGTAGACTTTGTAAAGATAGGGACTTCTTCTGTTTAATATTTTAAAAAATAAAAATTAAATTAAATATTTCTTACAAATCAAACCCTGGTTTTACTTTTTCGGGAAGGAAAGAAGACGATGGCTTGAAAATTGTAATACAAATGTATATCACATGAAAAAAGAAATTGATAGGACAATGTTTGAATTTCAGCTTTAAAAAGATTTTATCTAAGTTTTTCAAATTGTTAATTTTATTTTTTTATGTTTTTTATGGGTTAAATTTTTTGGGTGTTTTTAACGATTTTATTCATTAACCTATTAAAATTAATATATGGGGTATGGGAAAGAAGAAGATGATTTGCAAATTTTAATTTATAAAAAATATTATGTGAAAAATAAAGATATGTAGTTTTATTTAATTGGGTAGGACCATAAATGAGGTGGTGAGAATGATTCATGAAATAATTTCTTCTATTTTAATTTATAATTGTATGTTAAGTCATTGAGATTTTTAATCTTTATTAATTAATTTAATGGTGTTCAACGGTGTTTAATGTTAATGATATACGACGGTATTTAGCGTTAATAATATACAATGGTGTTTGACGTACATGGTAAACACATCTTAAAAAATAATAATGAAGTTCTAATACTAAATTTACTAAGTATATTAAATTGTTACTTTTCTTTCCTCGTAAGCTCACTCATTCAAGCTAACGTTTCTCCAAATTCCAAGTGTACATAGTGATAACAGTCTTGAAAATAGTTACCATATGGATAATGCCACCTTTATGCCATAATTATTGTCTTCTTGATTTTTTTTCTAAACTGATAATATATCTTAAACCTAAAAATGTTTCATTTTCTGGGAATTATATTTTAGGAAAAATAAATTTGAGCAATTTTATCTTTAAGATAGATGTAAATTTTTAAAATTTATAATATAGTTTTTTCATAATAATTGATTTAACACGATAAAATATTAAGTCCTTAAATAATATTAGAGATCCAAATTACTCAACCATGGAAATAGATACTGATAATTATATATACGGGGTCCGCCAATATCCATCATAGCCATTAGCCAATTTAGGTTGCTCTTTGATGAGTGGTGAGACCAGGTAAGATTAATTAGTTTGCTCTTGATGGAATTATAGTGATACGTTTAATTACTATAATAATTGGGTTAAAATTTTAAATAAGAATCTCCTTTTAAAAATAACTATCGATTCTTTTCAGTTAAGAGCACAATTATAATTTATTCAAAATAAAATACAATTAGAATCAAATATAAATATTCTGTCCGGATAATTATCATAAAATTAATCATTTTAAAATACAATCGAACAAATAATCTGACTAGAAATTAAATTCATAGCGAAACATAAATTAATAAGAATCTGAACTAAAAATCCAAATACAACATTTGCATTTAAAAACATAGACTTAAAACATCACATTTTTTATTCGAATGGTAAGCAGTTTGATATCGCCTAAATATGTTTCAAGTTGAAGCCTTACGTATGCAGAAAATTCATGTTAGAAGACTTACTCAACAAAACTAAACGCGCGATATGAGTCTGTCTAGATTAGTCCGGTAAAAACCCGAGGATCCTGGGGAACCAAAAGACATCAAAAATTTCAAAACTTTAACATTACGTTTGAATCAATCGGATAATTATTTTTTGTAGTTACAACTAACAAATACTAATGCGAATGATTGGATCTACTATTTACATGGGGGGAGTGGTTTATATGAATACTAATAGTGTTACAAAATTCACTTTTATAACTTTAACAATATGCAGAATCAAAGGTGGAGATCAATAGTAACTAAATGATGAAAAAGTAACCAAACAACGTGCTCCATCCCTCACTTTATTAAGCATAATCATGAGCACAAATATTCACATCAATAATTTTTACCTTCAAAGAAAGCGTGAAAAGAAATACAAATATCAATGTGGATTATGTTGGAATTATTATACTAAATCAACCTTTGGTTCACGAAATGTAACAATATCCGTAAAAATAAAATTTTCAGAATAATTTTTTACTTGGTATTTTACTTAGAATGTTATATTATTTTGCTTGGTTTGTTTGACAGAAATGTAAAATTACAGTGTTTGGTTGATGAATTATAAGATTACCATAATGCATATTTTACAAAATTATTATTGTGATATATTTTCTTTTTAACTACTCAAACTTTTAATATTAAAGTAAAAATATTTGCATGAAAATTCATATGAAATATATTTTTTATTTTTTATTTATATTATTTTTTTTATAAAGTTCTTACACAAATAATTGAATATAGTTTTTATTATATATTTGAATATTTGTAATTTATTATAATTATACAAAAAAAATTCGTAAACTTCTATAATAATCATTACATTCACCACTAAATCAAATATACTAATAATTAACTATAAATATTATATTTATATATTTTATTACTCAATTTACATTCTTTTTAAAACAAAAGTCATTCTTTAAAATTTAAAATTTCAAACAGAATTTGTAATGTGTTTTAAAATTGAATAATTCAAAATTTTACCATATAAATAAAAATATATTACTCACTTTGTCGCAATAAAATTGTCATTTTTGTGTTTTAAAATTGTCCCACCTAAATTGTCACCTTGAAAAAATTAACTATTTAAACTCATATTTCCTTTTCTACCCTTTGTTTTAGTTTCCCAAAGAACAAAAGTTAACTTTTCAAGGATAAAATTGTCATTTGGATTTCTTACATCACATCTTTTACTAAAAAAATTTCTTCATAAAACTCCGTAAAAAGTCAACATGTGACAGTTTAACCATGACAGAAGGGGTATTTTTTTAGAGAAGAAATAATATTAAAAATTATTTCTAATATTTATTATTATTATTAATGATGAGTGTGGTTTATATATTTTATTATGTATTAATTTAGGTTAGATAAGGAATTATTTTAACCTATCAAACCAGAAAAAAATATTGTTGGAGAAATAGAAAATAATGATTTATTTAAATACAAAACATTATTTCAAATGTAATGGTGGGAAAGACATTATCATCATTCTCGAAAAAGAAGCTGCTATTAGGAATTGAGTATTATCTTCTGTAGGGAATTCTCCTAAACCAAACCTGAGTATGTGATTCTGGAAAAGATAATTTTCCTTGGTAATGATGTTTTCCAGCCAAACACCCTCTAAAGGATATATTACCAACAGCCAGTTGGTTTATAGGATGAGGCATAGATTTCTTAAGCAAGGTTAGGGATTTGAATCTCGACGTTATGAATAGAGCAAATTAGATTGAGAGAGTTTCCCTCATAATGAGCCTTTGCAATACCTAATCTTGAATAGTTAGCCAATGAATTGGATAACGATGGTTAAAATGAAATAAGGATATATTATTTTTAAAAATAATTTATGGTATAACCTATCTCCTAGAGTTTAACAAATTCTTTATAACGAAAGAGAGATGAAAATCAACAAATTTTATGTGTTTAAATTGGAAAAGAGACATGGTAATATTCTCAATATGCTCTTTTAAAATGAGCTTAAATATATATCTGGTACTTGAACCGGATACCTTCTTCCAAGTTAATACCTAAAGAATTTTTGCTCATAAGTTGATACCTGAACTAAGTACTTTCTCTCCAAGTTGGTACCTAAAGAATTTTTGCTATCAAGTTGGTACCCGAACTTTAATTTCATTCATTATTTTGGTACATTTATTAATATATTTAATCCCAAAACTTATACATTTTATCAATTTGATCCTAATTCAAAACAATTCAATTAATTTAACCCTTCATATTTAAAAATTACATCAATTTTTCACGATACTGTCAAACCAAACGAGTCTATCGGATCAAAGCAATAGTTGTATAACTGCATTCGACAGTATAAAACTTTAAGTCACTGTTAAACTTTTACTATATTAGAAAAGTAATATAACATTTCTGGGAGAAAAACAAATAATTTAGGAGAATAACAAATAGTAAATTGGTAGAATTTTTAAATATTTAGGGTTAAATTTATTGATTTGTTTCGAATTAAGACCAAATTGATAAAATGTATAAGTTTTGTTATCAAATTGGGATAAAGTGTGCAGTTAAAGTACCAACTTGAGAGTAAAATTCTTTAGGTACTGACTTGGGAGAAGGTGTCTAGTTCGAGTACCAATTTGAGAGCAAAAATTCTTTAAGTATCAACTTGGGAGAAAGTGCCTAGTTTAGTTACCAAATGTATATTTAAGCCTTTAAAGTATTAAAAGGAAATCAATTGATTTCTTATATTTTTGTTGCACATAGAGGAGAAGGGAACTATAGGAGAAGGAAATGGTGCTCCTAGTGGGTTTAAAATTCATGACCTAAGGGAATATGAGTGAACAAAGATGCGTAGCTTGACCAACCGGCTATTGTACTTGCTCATGTTCTTATTTATATCTAAATAACTCTTTGCTTCAAATAATTGATTTATACTAAAGATTTATTTAAGAATTGTTACAAATTCATTTGGATGCAAATAAAAAAGTCCACTTATTTAAATGCAAATTAAAATTTAAAGATTTAGTGTAACGACTCAGATTTCAAAATTCGAGGTTCGTTTCACCCTAAATGTAGACGTTTCATTTGGGCCAAGATTTAAGGCCTATTGGGTGCTCAAGCCAGAGCCTTGGTGGTCTTTTTGTTGTTGTTGGGCTTAAAGCCTCGGTTGGGTGAGTGAATATGGGGATGATGGAGGGGTGTAGGGGTAATTTCCCTTTATTTTGAAGGAGGAAGGCTGATTTTCATTAAGGTTTCTGCAAAAAAGGGAAAAGGGTGATATCATCTTTGTCTCCCACACCCATTCTCCTCCCTCTCATCTCCCACACAAGGTAAAGCTACCATATTTGCTCATTTGAGTGTTAATCCGAGTTAAGGAGATAGAAATCTGTAATCTTCCTTTCACGATCTACAAGTCAAGGTAAGAATCATGGGTTTTTGTCGTAGGATGAGCTACATGGGTTTTTGGTGGAGGTTAGGGAGGATGAATGAGAATAAAAGATTTAATCATGTTTCTTGTTGGTAAAACCTTCCTTTATCATCTTTACTCCGTCTAGCAATGTTGTAACTCGTTTTACAACATTTAGTTGTAGTGAAAGAGGTTGGAGAGCACTATAAAGCTCAAGGCAAAGGGATGGCTTGAGGACTTGGAGCAAGAAGTCTCATTTCCAGCTTTTGGAGGAAGGTTAGTACACTTCCAACACCTTTTGTTTCATGCACATCCTAAGGATGATGCCTTGCATGGTTGATTTGGTGATTTGAGTGTTTAAATGCTTGAAAATGCTTGTTAATGGTAAATCCGGGATTTGATGTAAAAATAACTTGTAGAAATGGTAGTAAAACACCCTAAATGATTCCCATAAGCTGTATGATCATCTTAAGGGGTTGTTGGGTTTGAGTTAAAGGTTTTGGGGATGATTTCCCAAGCTTAGGAAGCTATTTCTGGGCTTCGGTACCGATACACGGGGAGCTTGTACCGGTACCCTAGTGTTTTGGGTTCAAAGAACATTGTTTCATTGAGACGAACTATGTAGGGGGTACCGGTACGCCATGCATATCCATACCGATACAGGTCAACCTGTATCGGTGCGCTAAAGCTTTGAAAAATTCCATTAAGCTAATTTCGTATCGGTACGCTGTGAGTACCGATACCCAAGGGTACAGTACCGGTACGCGAGAACCAGTACCTGTACCAACTAGGCATTATGCTAAAAAGTTGATTTTGAGCCTAAGGGTCTAAAAAATTATAACATTCGATCTAATAGACTCCTAATGATATAAAATGAGGTGTAAAATTGAGAAACTGAGAGTTTACCCACGTACTCGATCATAATGCGTAATAACTTGATAAATGGCTTGTGTGGTTCAAATGTTGCTAGCAACTATATGGTTGTATGTTGTATGATGACGTTGTATGCCATATGGGAACTTGATTGATGGGATCTGG
This sequence comes from Hibiscus mutabilis, assembly GCA_019671005.1. Classification (NCBI taxonomy): domain Eukaryota; kingdom Viridiplantae; phylum Streptophyta; class Magnoliopsida; order Malvales; family Malvaceae; genus Hibiscus; species Hibiscus mutabilis. The sequence goes on along the minus strand of CM033735.1, from coordinate 11,503,405 downwards.
ATACCCGTTTACAGCACCATAGTTTGAGGCACCAAATAAAGGTTACCGATATTGTGTGACTCGGGCCTTATTAGAAGATATTGAATGGGGATTCCGAGTTTGGGTTTATGTTTTGATGCTATGTGACCCGACCTCATATAAGGTGTATGTTCTGATGTTGCGTGACCCAACCTCACCCATAGAGTACGTTCACAATGATGTGTGACACTGGTCTCACTCTAGTGTTGTTGGGGTATGGTATAGATGGGCCTTGTGTGTCACGTATGATGATTGTTATGATGTTAGCATGTGTTTAGGCAAATTGTGGTAACGCCAAGTATTGTTTTATTTCCATATCATATTTTCTAGCTGCATGCTTATGTTTATGGTTTGCATGAAGCATAGTGGAGTATAGGTGTATCCACTTAGCTTTATGAAGTCAGCATTCGAAATCGATGTTTCTATTTGTAGGTTTTTAAGTTGTTGCGTTGCATTGAAGGAGCCCCATCGGAGTAGGACTTCAGCTTATCGACGTGTTGAAGAGTACAATGCTTAGATCTGTCGGGCAATGTATTCATAGGACCCTTGATTTTATGTCTGTAACTCTTATTTTGAATTTATTTGATCATGTTAAATGTTTTAACTATTCTGTTTAAAATTGGAGCTTCCATATAAATCGATTAACTATTTTCATATCGTTCTATTTGAAATGTTGATGGGTTTATAAAATTTATTGTGGATTAGGCTAAACTAGGTCAAAAAATTTATGCTTGTGGTTTGGGCTTGAGGCCCAAATGTGACGTCGGGTTCAGAGCATTAAATTTAGTATGATATAAAGTAAAATATCTTACTTTTTGTGTAGTTATTTTGGTATTTTATATAAAATTCCAAAGCTTACCAATTAGAAAGAAATTTAAAAAAGAATAATTATAATAAGCACAATATCCGCATCAACAAGAGAGGTGATTAATCTACAAATCAAAAAGAGTCACAGTTCAAAATTGTATAAGCTAAAACATGTTCTAGATCAAACCATATGGAAAACCATCGAAATACCAAATTTTAGTATTTAGATGGGGAAATAACATCATCAATTTTCAAAATCATTTTAACAATCTATGTTGCATGTAAGATCTACTACTGCTTCCTAATCAGAGTCTCAAATATGTTTTGCTCACGCATATCATTAACTTCGACATCATTGCAATCTATTCCAAAATAAGGGTTGTTCTCCTGCAAATTCGCAAGTGAAAATAGATTATTGATGATATTCCATGGCGATGAGATTATACAAATCGAAGGAATCATCGTGCTAATTACTAGCAACTTATCTTAATTTGCTGAGAGTTCACTGCAAATAGCTTCTCAATGGGTTGAAGGTCACTATTCTTAGCTAGGGCCATGGGGACAGAATCTAAACCATCAAAAATGTACGGATTACATACTGCAAATAAAAGGAAATTGATATTGTATAATTAGTTCAAAAAAATGGAATAGTACGAAATTTAGATAATTAAATGTGCTCCTTACTACTTGTTCAACGCCTGAATATTTATCTACAATAGCATCAACAACAATCTAGAAAGAAATTTCAGTTGAGCCACCACCATAGACAATAGAATTGTTGCGAATGAGATTCTTAGCCACACACAATGCATCATGGATACTACGCTTCGTCTCCTCTATCATCATCTTGTTCCTTATGCATCATCAAACACAAAGGGAAATATCAATCATATATATCTATATATATACGTGCATGTAATGCACACACATAATTTATCTCTGTTCAGCTTAGGGCATTCCACTTGGCAGTATTCTACCGTTTGTTATTTTTGTATCTCTAAAACATCATACAATGTGTAGCGATGTGCCTTTTGCTTTTTATCGCTAAAAAACGAGGGGTTTTCGAAAGTGTTTATGATTTTTTCGAAGGGTGTTTGTGACTCTTTTGGATATAAAATATTTATTTCGTGGGGTTTTAAAATAAACCGTATTAAAAAATGGAGTCGCCACCGGCCACTTAGGTAGGCCGGACACCATAAAACCAGAGATTCAAAAAAAGATTGGGTTCGGGAGTCGGTTACGGATGGGGAAGGATTAGCACCCCCACACCGCCCAAAATTGGTACTTTAATAATTACCGCTTTATCAATATTGGATTTTCCGGATTAAAGTGACAATTATTTTAAAATTCGGTCATAATTGCGAGTTAATTTTAAGGGCCCCGTTATCCGAGAATAAACGTCCAACCACTATCACTACGCCTGATACTGGCCCCGTTTACGCTCGGATAAAAGGGCACCGCATTAACAATTTATATCTCGATATGCAAACTTAGTGAGCAAAATATAAAACATGGCAAATAATTTAAATACAGTAAATATTCACATAACAGAATATTAATCTAACATAAAATGCTAAACTAAAACATACATATATACATATTAATCTAACTCATAAATAAAAACATATCTAACATAAATAAAATATTAATATAAAACACAAATTTAAAACATATTAAATATTAATCTAAAACATAAACATACAAAATAAAAAATAAGACTAAAATTTTAAGATAACTAATACTTCATTAAATTATAAAAATTACAATACTAATAAAAAAAGAAAGAAAATATACCTAACTAGGAGCTCGAACGACGAATCCCGACTGAACCCCACCGAGATCTACCGCGACCCCTCCAAAAATATTAACTAGATCGGACCTAAAATAGGACCCCGATCGAACCGGTTAGGACCGAGGATATTACCCCGGTCCTGGGCTAGCCGAACTGGCCTGCCCTTACCGATTCCAATTGTTGCAATTGCCATTTTTTCTCTTCAATTGGCGTGATTGCAATTCAATTTTTTTTGCTCTCCATTCTTGCTGCCAATTGCTTCTATTTATAGGGGTGAGGAGGGTGACGTGGAGCTTTGTGCTCCACTCCCCTCCCCCCTTTTTATTATTATTATTATTATTATTATATTATATATATATATATATATATTTGCTTTTTTTTTTGCTTTTTTTATATATATAATTTTAGTATTATAATAACACTAATAACACTAAAACCCGGTCAAAAATGAGTGATTACAGTTGCCCCTCTTTGCTTGTTCTTGTGAAACGAGGACAAAGCAAAGATCAAAAGCACTCATTTTTTACCTACTTTCTTGTCTTTGGCTTCGGAATCACTTGTTCTTCTGGAACTATCCGCTCTTCCTTAGCTGAATCTTCAGGCTCGTAAGTTCTTCCTATATAGAGCTTCGTCACCTTCCGATCTTGGAGCTACGTGCTCTTTTCGACACAAAGACCCTTCGCTCTTATTTTTATCGACTTCCCTGTTTGTAGCTTTGGAAAAACGAATTCTTTTGGACATTTCCGCTTTTCCTTGGCTGAATCTTCAGGCTCGTAAGTTCTTCCTATATAGAGCTTCGTCACCTTCCGATCTTGGAGCTACAGGCTCTTTCGACATTGAACCCTTCGCTCTGATTTTTATCGAGACTTCCTGTTTTGTAGCTTTGGAAAACGAATTCTTTTGGACATTTCCGCTTTTCCTTGGCTGAATCTTCAGGTTCGTAAGTTCTTCCTATATAGAACTTCGTCACCTTCCGATCTTGGAGCTACAGGCTCTTTCGACATTGAACCATTCGCTCCGATTTTTATCAGACTTCCCTGTTTGTAGCTTTGGAAAAACGAATTCTTTTGGACATTTCCGCTTTTCCTTGGCTGAATCTTCAGGCTCGTAAGTTCTTCCTATATAGAGCTTCGTCACCTTCCGATCTTGGAGCTACAGGCTCTTTCGACATTGAACCCTTCGCTCTGATTTTTATCAGGCTTCCCTGTTTGTAGCTTTGGAAAAACGAATTCTTTTGGACATTTCCGCTTTTCCTTGGCTGAATCTTCAGGCTCGTAAGTTCTTCTTATATAGAACTTCGTCACCTTCCGATCTTGGAGCTACAGGCTCTTTCGACATTGAACCCTTCGCTCTGATTTTTATCAGACTTCCCTGTTTGTAGCTTTGGAAAAACGAATTCTTTTGGACATTTCCGCTTTTCCTTGGCTGAATCTTCAGGCTCGTAAGTTCTTCCTATATAGAACTTCGTCACCTTCCGATCTTGGAGCTACAGGCTCTTTCGACATTGAACCCTTCGCTCTGATTTTTATCGGACTTCCTGTTTGTAGCTTTGGAAAAACGAATTTTTTTGGACATCTCCGCTCTTCCTTGGCTGAATCTTCAGGCTTGTAAGTTCTTCCTATATAGAACTTCGTCACCTTCCGATCTTGGAGCTACAGGCTCTTTCGACATTGAACCCTTCGCTCTGATTTTTATCAGACTTCCCTGTTTGTAGCTTTGGAAAAACGAATTTTTTTGGACATCTCCGCTCTTCCTTGGCTGAATCTTCAGGCTTGTAAGTTCTTCCTATATAGAACTTCATCACCTTCCGATCTTGGAGCTACAGGCTCTTTTCGACATAGAACCCTTCATTCTAAGACAATGAAGCTCAGAGTCTTTCCTATATAAGACTATTTGCTTTCGACACAACAGGTTTTCTATATAACCCTGTGTCATAGGTGAATTGCTTTGACTGGGAGTTCTTCCTATATAGAACTGCGAGTCTTGACCTTGGAGCCATCAGTCCCTCCTATATAGAACTTTCAGCTTCTGAAGCCTCGGAGCGGAAGATTCTTCCTATATAGAACCTCTCTCTGGAGCTTGAAAACATGTGCCTTTTGTATGTAAAAACATTGTCTTCTCATTTGGGATTCACACCACGATGGCCATCGATGTCTCTTCATATTCGGGGATTCACACTGAAAATGGCTACCAATATTCCAATTTTAGGGACTCACGCCGAAGGTGGCTGCCGAAACTTCTTCAGATTTAGGGACTCACACCGAAAATGGCCACCGATCTTTCTTCAAATTTTAGGGACTAATGCCGAAAATGGCCGCCGAAACTTTCTTCAATCTTTAGGGACTCACGCCGAAAATGGCTGCCAAAACTTTCTTCAATCTTTAGGGACTCACGCCGAAAATGGCTGCCAAAAACTTCTTCAAATTTAGGGATTCACGGCGAAAATGGCCGCCAAAACTTTTTCAGATTTAGGGACTCACGCCGAAAATGGCCACAAAAACTTCTTTAGATTTTAGGGACTCACGCCGAAAATGGCGCCGATCTTTCTTCAAATTTTAGGGACTAATGCCAAAATGGCCACGAAACTTTCTTCAATCTTTAGGGACTCACGCCAAAATGGTCAAAACTTTTCCACTTCTTAATGTTCTTTGATAATTCTTGAACACTGTCCAAAATAAGCAAAAATTGACATGCCCCTATCTATATGATGCATGCAATGTAATGGTTTCTTTCTTTTCTTTTCTTTTTTTTTTAGCTTTTTTGTTCTAAAGTCTTACACCTGAAAGGTCGCTCCTCAGATTTCTTCATCTCTTTCTTTGCTTTCTTCATGCTCTTAAATCCTCATTTGAACATGTTTTTAAACCTTTTGTGCGGAAGGCTTTCTTGTCTTTAGGGTTATCACCCGTCTTCATAAATGATCTTCTGTTCTTATATCATTCTTAAGAACCTTTGTCATCTTCTTGGCTTGGCGTTGCCCCATTCAACCACGGGCTCCACTGCTTTGAATTTTCTGGCCCATCATATAGAGCCTTGATCTATTTCTAGTCACCAGGGTGAGCCAAGATGCTTCCATCCCTTGAACTCTTCCTTGATTTTCTCGCAGCATTTCGATGGGAACTAACTTTCGGTCCCTATGTTTTAAATCTCATCATCATTCATTTTTAAAGTAAAGTAAAAGGCAATTTACCTGTGTATATTTCAAAAAAAATAATGATTGTTTGAAAAGATAATACCATTTGAAAATCACAACTTGGACATTTTGAAAACATTGTTTGGAACAAATGGTAAACATCATAACTTTGGGAGAAAATGTCAAACCTTTTAAAACATGTTTGCCCCCGAAATATCAAACACCTAGCGCATCTGTTTCAAGTTGCCCAGAGACCAACTCTAATGAAGCGCTTATTTAGAAGATCTTGACCATTGTGGAGATATATGCCAATGTATAGTTTCTTCTGGTCTAATAGGCTTTTGAGAGGAACAACCCTACCTAGTTTCTACCCCCGTTTAAGGTGGCTCTCTTAATCTCACTATCTCACCATGCCCCATCCTTCCCTCATTTGGGTGTCGATCAAGCACTTCGAAGTTTGACGTTCCTTGAAGAAAAGTTAACCCTTATAGGCGGAATGAAATCTGAAGACATTCTCATTCAACTTGGATATTTATGGATGACCAGAATGGTCTTTGGGGCTTGTAATGTAGGCCTTTGGTTTATGGTTAAGTGAAACAAAGTATTTACATACTTGTGTAACTTGGATATGCCCATTATTCCTTTTCTTTTTTTGGATCACTCTAGACTGCCCGTTTTCGGGTTTTCACCCTAGAGTTCATTTCCTTTCTTTTTATTGTATGTTGCCTTGCATTCTGGCTATATACTGATGTTCGTTTTCTGTTCAAGAATGTTTGATCCTCCAAAACTCCTCGAAACTGAGATTTCTTGAATGAAGGACTATGAATACATTTCTGGGAATTCTTGTGATTGGCACGTCAAGATGAAATGTTATCCTTTTTTTTTTCTTTTTCACTTTTCCTCTTGGATCGCTCTAGACTGCCCATTTTTGGGTTTTCACCCTAGAGGTCACTTCCTTCTTTTGTACCTTCGGATCAATGTATTTTGGTTGGATATCGATGCCCGGCATGCTCAGGCAGACTACTCTTTTTCTTCATTTTCAGATCACTCTAGACTGCCCATTTTTGGGTTTTTCACCCTAGAGGTCACTTCCTTCTTCAAAATTGGCAATCTTGGGGCCGACTTGTCTTGACTTGGCTTCAATTCGAGCTTCTATACTAATTTTCAAAATTGATGTTTACTTGAAATGTGGATTCCTTCTGTCTCTTGCTCATAGTTGAAGTCTCGTTCTTGTATTGTTTGATCTGTGTGTGAAACATATACAACATTCTTTCTTTCTTTTTCTTTTTTCTCCTTTTTTAGACTGTTCATTCTGGGTTTTTAGCATTGAATCTCTTTCTTCTTATTCGGGTCTGTAAATGTATCCTTGAATCCACACGTATCTATACTTGGTATTGATGATATCTTCTCGCTCGAAGTTACTTGCCTCTCTACACTCTTTCGATATTTACTCGATCTGGATTGCTTCGACCTTCTGATTTTTTTTTGGTTTTTCGTTTGGACATATCCATGTTTTCAACCACGTTCTTCTGGTGATTTCTGATCTTCGTATCCAATCTGTATAGTCTCATCTGTGTCTTCTGGTAAAGTAAAAGAACAACATCCATTGTCATATTCACAAATGTCCTGAGAATGCCTTCAGGGGGTAGAGGTTTAGGGTCAACTTTCGTTTCAAGGATCTTAAACGACAAGCGCCTGAGAAGATAAATTCTTAAAATGGGAATTGCCCATTGTCTAAACACTCGCTTTTGTTCCTCTGTTAGCCTAAGTAAACTAGCAGATACTCACATTTACAGTATCTCCACAACATTCAATCTCTTCTAAATATATGCAACTTAGAGTTGATCTTTGGGTTTGAAGCAAATGTCTTGGTTGCATTCAAAATTCGAGGACCTGGTATAGAAATGATATATACATATGTCCATTCAAAAATGTGTGTATATGCATATGGGAAAACTACCCCATAAAAATGAAATGTTTAAAGAATCAAGAATGTAAAAATGCTTTTCTAAATGGAAATGTGATTTTTAATTCTAATAAACAATGATTTTTTTTGTTGAGAATTTCTTTGTGAAATGATGAGAAAACCGTAGGGACCTTTGGATTATCTCCGAGTGCTAACTCATTCTGCCCCTTCCAAGGCAATGTGGGCTTGCCTCTTCTCTCTTGTTTTTCCACACATGGATCAACTCTCTCGTCATGACTCCTCACAACCAGCTTCTTAATTTTTCTATTAACGACCCCAAATTTCTTAGTGTCATGCCCTAGCGCCTCAATGTTTTGAAAGTGGTACCCATTTATCTCTCTATTTTCTTCTGCTCCTAGGCAGGTCTGGTCTTTAAACTTAGGTCCCGGAGTGCATGTTCGATTTATCTGACTGTCATGAAGTCCTCAAAGCTGGCTTTCATTTTCCCGAGCATCTTATTAAAGAAGAAATAAGAAAGATGACATGGAATTCACTTTCCTCTTTATCTACGGGAGGCTGCACTTGGGTCGCTAAACACATACACCTCAAAGCACATTCCTTGAAGCTTTCATCAGGTTTCATCTTCGTACCACTGAGATACCGAAGCGACTTAGTGCTAGGTCCAAAGCACATCATACCACGGTAAGTCCTGTTAGACTATCGGGGAAGTAGTGGATCGGTAATTTTTCAATGTAGCCCTCCATTTTTTTTTGCAGAAGATGGTCACACGAATCTTGGGGCATCTTGTTCCGTTATTATGTGGAAATCTTTGGAATCGGGAGGAACGACCAAATCGGGGCTCAAACAGAGTTTTCTTGTATTAAAGGCATCAAACTACTTTTTCTCTCTTTTTCTCTCGAGTCTATCTTTTAATTGCTCGAATCTTGATTTTTGAGTGTGTTCAATTCTTTTATTCACGATAAAACTCTAATTGTTCTTTGGATTACCCCTCAAAAATTTTATGCAAGGTGTAAAATATGTCATGATTGTACAATGTAATGCAATGCAATGCAATGTAATGCAATGCAATGCAATGTAATGCAATGCAATGCAATGTAATGCAATGCAATGCAATGTAATGTAATGCAATGCAATGCAATGCAATGCATGAATGCAAATGCGGTGTTGATTCTCGAACAGTCCTTAAAAGACTTTCAATCAGTAGAAAAATGTCTGATTGCAAGAAACTAATAATGAATTACAGGTGACAGTTAGTTTCCTTCTGGAGATCTTAACCCGGGAAGCAAAACCTGTGCTCCACGTCTCGACGTCATCTTCAGGATGATGGATGACTTCGTCTTCTCTTCTTATTCTATGGACTCGTGACTTCATGATCTTTATTTTTTACGGCTTCTAAAAATGACATCAACAAGTGTAGGCATAATGCAGATAAGATCTTTTCTGGGTGCAAACGAATAATACATCTAAACAGGGATGGATTCTATCGGTCCTAAGTGAGTACTTTAAAAAATTTTAGGGTTTAAATTAAAATTCTCAAAGATCATTTGGTTCAAAAATTTTAACTTACTTAAAAATGAAACTTTTAGGTTTCTTTTTGTTATTATTATTCTTCTGAAAGTTTTATGAGAGAAGAAGTTTCAAAGCAAAATAATAATATTTTTTTGAGTTAAATTAAAATCTGAGAATTTAAAAATGGTCAAATGTGAAGATTTAAAATTAGGATTCTGCGGCCCTGACTGAATCTTCTGCGTCGCACGTGTCTTATTGTCGTACCGTCTTCTTTCGCGATTGGTCTTTGCTCGACCTAACTTGATACTGTAATATTATCGTTCCCGGCAAAGCAGACTTTTTCTATTTTGAAAGCCTTTTAATGAACTATTCTTGAATCAACACCATGTCATGATATGCAACATGAATGCAAATAAAGGCGTTGATTCCGGGTAATCACCCTTTCGAACGACTTTCATGGGAATTAAAGGGTCCAGATTACAAAAGATCCATATTACAAAAAGGAGTCCCTATTACAAAAAGAGTCTATTACAAAGTCTTAATTACAAAATAAAGTTCTACACATAATCCCTAGCTCTACCTCCTAGCTCTCGACACTCCGAGCAACTTGATAAACCTTGGTGCTTCTTCCATGTCCGGGGTTACGAAAGGTCGGAGAGTCGTGGCTTCGATAGCTAAGTCATTCACACACCTTGTAGCACGTTGTATGTCCACCATTAGGGTCTCGTGTGTATACTTTGGCACTACACGCTTGTTCGGAAAATTGTTACGTCGGATCTGTTGAGTAATCTCTGACCGATGTCACGCGACTGGATCGATGCTGTCCTTCCTAAGACACCTTTTTTCCATGATGAAAGATTTTCTAATCGGGCAAACCACTTGAATCAACGCCTCTATGTAATGTGGATGCAATGATAATGCAACAAAAATATGTGTAAAAATAAAATAGAACACAAAAAGAAATGAGTTAGTACCTGATAAAAATAATAAATACATAAATAAAAGGACAAATTAAATAAGGTAAATAAACAAAACGACCATATTTATCTAGTCCAAAACACCTAAGGTTATCCGCATGGCTCTAACAGGGTGGGTTTCTATGTTCTCTACATGCAGTGTTGGTGTTAGGAGGTACCCGAATTGTCCTTGCTGTCCCCTACTAAGGGTAGCAAGGCCCCCGATCATCACCCATTATAGGCTCCTTTCAATCGGGTTCAATTCAGGGGGACCTATTCGCTTATGCCCGTATGAAGGAACGATATCCTTACGAAAGCATAAGGTACTCGAGCCCCGAAGGTACTTGCTAGGCCCATACGGAGAACGATATCGCCACGCAAAAGCATTAGCGTTTTCCCCACAAAAAAGACGGGTTTATATGCCATATTTTAAATGCGTTAAAATAAACGCGCGCAATTATGACCGAATGTTAATTTAATAGTCACTTTAATCCGGAATTTCCAATATTAGTAAAGCGGTAATTATTTTAAAAGCTTGACTCTCATTTGTTTTTTTCGAAAAAACAAAAATGTCCCCAGCAGAGTCGCCATCTGTAGCGATGTGCCTTTTGCTTTTTATCGCTAAAAAACGAGGGGTTTTCGAAAGTGTTTATGATTTTTTCGAAGGGTGTTTGTGACTCTTTTGGATATAAAATATTTATTTCGTGGGGTTTTAAAATAAACCGTATTAAAAAATGGAGTCGCCACCGGCCACTTAGGTAGGCCGGACACCATAAAACCAGAGATTCAAAAAAAGATTGGGTTCGGGAGTCGGTTACGGATGGGGAAGGATTAGCACCCCCACACCGCCCAAAATTGGTACTTTAATAATTACCGCTTTATCAATATTGGATTTTCCGGATTAAAGTGACAATTATTTTAAAATTCGGTCATAATTGCGAGTTAATTTTAAGGGCCCCGTTATCCGAGAATAAACGTCCAACCACTATCACTACGCCTGATACTGGCCCCGTTTACGCTCGGATAAAAGGGCACCGCATTAACAATTTATATCTCGATATGCAAACTTAGTGAGCAAAATATAAAACATGGCAAATAATTTAAATACAAAGAAATATTCACATAATGGAATATTAATCTAACATAAAATGCTAAACTAAAACATACATATATACATATTAATCTAACTCATAAATAAAAACATATCTAACATAAATAAAATATTAATATAAAACACAAATTTAAAACATATTAAATATTAATCTAAAACATAAACATACAAAATAAAAAATAAGACTAAAATTTTAAGATAACTAATACTTCATTAAATTATAAAAATTACAATACTAATAAAAAAAGAAAGAAAATATACCTAACTAGGAGCTCGAACGACGAATCCCGACTGAACCCCACCGAGATCTACCGCGACCCCTCCAAAAATATTAACTAGATCGGACCTAAAATAGGACCCCGATCGAACCAGTTAGGGCCGAGGATATTACCCGGTCTGGGCTAGCCGAACCGCCTGCCCTTACCGATTCCAATTGTTGCAATTGCCATTTTTTCTCTTCAATTGGCGTGATTGCAATTCAATTTTTTTTTGCTCTCCATTCTTGCTGCCAATTGCTTCTATTTATAGGGGTGAGGAGGGTGACGTGGAGCTTTGTGCTCCACTCCCCTCCCCCTTTTATTATTATTATTATTATTATTATATATTATATATATATATATATTTTGCTTTTTTTATATATATAATTTTAGTATTATAACAACACTAATAACACTAAAACCCGGTCAAAAATGAGTGATTACAGTTGCCCCTCTTTGCTTGTTCTTGTGAAACGAGGACAAAGCAAAGATCAAAATCACTCATTTTTTACCTACTTTCTTGTCTTTGGCTTCGGAATCACTTGTTCTTCTGGAACTATCCGCTCTTCCTTGGCTGAATCTTCAGGCTCGTAAGTTCTTCCTATATAGAGCTTCGTCACCTTCCGATCTTGGAGCTACAGGCTCTTTTCGACACAAAGACCCTTCGCTCTTATTTTTATCGACTTCCTGTTTGTAGCTTTGGAAAACGAATTCTTTTGGACATTTCCGCTTTTCCTTGGCTGAATCTTCAGCTCGTAAGTTCTTCCTATATAGAGCTTCGTCACCTTCCGATCTTGGAGCTACGTGCTCTTTCGACATTGAACCCTTCGCTCTGATTTTTATCGGACTTCCTTTGTAGCTTTGGAAAACGAATTCTTTTGGACATTTCCGCTTTTCCTTGGCTGAATCTTCGTGTTCGTAAGTTCTTCCTATATAGAACTTCGTCACCTTCCGATCTTGGAGCTACGTGGCTCTTTCGACATTGAACCATTCGCTCCGATTTTTATCGGACTTCCTTTTGTAGCTTTGGAAAAACGAATTCTTTTGGACATTTCCGCTTTTCCTTGGCTGAATCTTCAGGCTCGTAAGTTCTTCCTATATAGAGCTTCGTCACCTTCCGATCTTGGAGCTACAGTGCTCTTTCGACATTGAACCCTTCGCTCTGATTTTTATCAGCTTCCTGTTGTAGCTTTGGAAAACGAATTCTTTTGGACATTTCCGCTTTTCCTTGGCTGAATCTTCAGCTCGTAAGTTCTTCTTATATAGAACTTCGTCACCTTCCGATCTTGGAGCTACAGGGCTCTTTCGACATTGAACCCTTCGCTCTGATTTTTATCGGACTTCCCTTTTGTAGCTTTGGAAAACGAATTCTTTTGGACATTTCCGCTTTTCCTTGGCTGAATCTTCGTGCTCGTAAGTTCTTCCTATATAGAACTTCGTCACCTTCCGATCTTGGAGCTACACAGCTCTTTCGACATTGAACCCTTCGCTCTGATTTTTATCGACTTCCCTTGTAGCTTTGGAAAACGAATTTTTTTGGACATCTCCGCTCTTCCTTGGCTGAATCTTCAGCTTGTAAGTTCTTCCTATATAGAACTTCGTCACCTTCCGATCTTGGAGCTACGTGCTCTTTCGACATTGAACCCTTCGCTCTGATTTTTATCAGACTTCCCTGTTGTAGCTTTGGAAAACGAATTTTTTGGACATCTCCGCTCTTCCTTGGCTGAATCTTCAGGCTTGTAAGTTCTTCCTATATAGAACTTCATCACCTTCCGATCTTGGAGCTACAGGCTCTTTTCGACATAGAACCCTTCATTCTAAGACAATGAAGCTCGAGTCTTTCCTATATAAGACTATTTGCTTTGACACAACAGGTTTTTCTATATAACCCTGTGTCATAGGTGAATTGCTTTGACTGGGAGTTCTTCCTATATAGAATCATGAGTCTTGACCTTGGAGCCATCACCCCTCCTATATAGAACTTTCAGCTTCTGGCCCTGAGCGGAAGATTCTTCCTATATAGAACCTCTCTCTGGAGCTTGAAAACATGTGCCTTTTGTATGTAAAAACATTGTCTTCTCATTTGGGATTCACACCACGATGGCCATCGATGTCTCTTCATATTCGGGATTCACACCAAAATGGCTACCAATATTCCAATTTTAGGGACTCACGCCAAGGTGGCTGCCAAAACTTCTTCATTTAGGGACTCACACCGAAAATGGCCACCGATCTTTCTTCAAATTTTAGGGACTAATGCCAAAATGGCGCGAAAAACTTTCTTCAATCTTTAGGGACTCACGCCGAAAATGGCTGCCAAAACTTTCTTCAATCTTTAGGGACTCACGCCGAAAATGGCTGCCAAAACTTCTTCAAATTTAGGGATTCGCACTAAAAATGGCCGCCAAAACTTTTCAGATTTAGGGACTCACGCCAAAATGGCGCGAAACTTCTTTAGATTTTAGGGACTCACGCCGAAAATGGCCACCGATCTTTCTTCAAATTTTAGGGACTAATGCGAAAATGGCCACTAAACTTTCTTCAATCTTTAGGGACTCACGCCGAAAATGGTCACAAAAACTTTTCCACTTCTTAATGTTCTTTGATAATTCTTCAGGTACGTGTCCAAAATAAGCAAAAATTGACATGCCCCTATCTATATGATGCATGCAATGTAATGGTTTCTTTCTTTTTCTTTTTTTTTTTTAGCTTTTTTGTTCTAAAGTCTTACACCCTGAAAGGTCGCTCCTCAGATTTCTTCATCTCTTTACTGCTTTACTGTATGCTCTTAAATCCTCATTTGAACATGTTTTTAAACCTTTTGTGCGGAAGGCTTTCTTGTCTTTAGGGTTATCACCCGTCTTCATAAATGATCTTCTGGTTCTTATATCATTCTTAAGAACCTTTGTCATCTTCTTGGCTTGGCGTTGCCCCATTCAACCACGGGCTCCACTGCTTTGAATTTTCTGGCCCATCATATAGAGCCTTGATCTATTTCTAGTCACCAGGTGAGCCAAGATGCTTCCATCCCTTGAACTCTTCCTTGATTTTCTCAAACATTTCGATGGGAACTAACTTTCGGTCCCTATGTTTTAAATCTCATCATCATTCATTTTTAAAGTAAAGTAAAAGGCAATTTACCTGTGTATATTTCAAAAAAAATAATGATTGTTTGAAAAGATAACAGTCATTTCGAAAATCACAACTTGGACATTTTGAAAACATTGTTTGGAACAAATGGTAAACATCATAACTTTGGGAGAAAATGTCAAACCTTTTAAAACATGTTTGCCCCGAAAAATATCAAACACCATAGCGCATCTCTGTTTCAAGTTGCCGAGACCAACTCTAATGAAGCGCTTATTTAGAAGATCTTGACCATTGTGGAGATATATGCCAATGTATAGTTTCTTCTGGTCTAATAGGCTTTTGAGAGGAACAACCCTACCTAGTTTCTACCCCGTTTAAGGTGGCTCTCTTAATCTCACTATCTCACCATGCCCCATCCTTCCCTCATTTGGGTGTCGATCAAGCACTTCGAAGTTTGACGTTCCTTGAAGAAAAGTTAACCCTTATAGGCGGAATGAAATCAAGACATTCTCATTCAACTTGGATATTTATGGATGACCGAATGGTCTTTGGGGGCTTGTAATGTAGGCCTTTGGTTTATGGTTAAGTGAAACAAAGATTTACATACTTGTGTAACTTGGATATGCCCATTATTCCTTTTCTTTTTTTGGATCACTCTAGATCGCCCGCTTTTCGGTTTTCACCCTAGAGTTCATTTCCTTTCTTTTTTTATTGTATGTTGCCTTGCATTCTGGCTATATACTGATGTTCGTTTTCTGTTCAAGAATGTTTGATCCTCCAAAACTCCTCGAAACTGAGATTTCTTGAATGAAGGACTATGAATACATTTCTGGGAATTCTTGTGATTGGCACGTCAAGATGAAATGTTATCCTTTTTTTTTTTTTTTTTCACTTTTCCTCTTGGATCGCTCTAGATCGCCCATTTTTGGGTTTTCACCCTAGAGGTCACTTCCTTCTTTTGTACCTTCGGATCAATGTATTTTGGTTGATATCGATGCCAGCATGCTCAGGGCGGACTACTCTTTTTCTTCATTTTCAGGATCACTCTAGACTGCCCATTTTTGGGTTTTCACCCTAGAGGTCACTTCCTTCTTCAAAATTGGCAATCTTCGGGCCGACTTGTCTTGACTTGGCTTCAATTCGAGCTTCTATACTAATTTTCAAAATTGATGTTTACTTGAAATGTGGATTCCTTCTGTCTCTTGCTCATAGTTGAAGTCTCGTTCTTGTATTGTTTGATCTGTGTGTGAAACATATACAACATTCTTTCTTTCTTTTTCTTTTTTCTCCTTTTTTAGACTGTTCATTCTGGGTTTTTAGCATTGAATCTCTTTCTTCTTATTCGGGTCTGTAAATGTATCCTTGAATCCACACGTATCTATACTGGTATTGATGATATCTTCTGCTCGAAGTTACTTGCCTCTCTACAGCTCTTCTGATATTTACTCGATCTGGATTGCTTCGACCTTCTGATTTTTTTTTTGGTTTTTCGTTTGGACATATCCATGTTTTCAACCACGTTCTTCTGGTGATTTCTGATCTTCGTATCCAATCTGTATAGTCTCATCTGTGTCTTCTGGTAAAGTAAAAGAACAACATCCATTGTCATATTCACAAATGTCCTGAGAATGCCTTCAGGGGGTAGAGGTTTAGGGTCAACTTTCGTTTCAAGGATCTTAAACGACAAGCGCCTGAGAAGATAAATTCTTAAAATGGGAATTGCCCATTGTCTAAACACTCGCTTTTGTTCCTCTGTTAGCCTAAGTAAACTAGCAGATACTCACATTTACAGTATCTCCACAACATTCAATCTCTTCTAAATATATGCAACTTAGAGTTGATCTTTGGGTTTGAAGCAAATGTACTTTATTGCATTCAAAATTGAGGACTGTATAGAAATGATATATACATATGTCCATTCAAAATGTGTGTATATGCATATGGGAAAACTACCCCATAAAAATGAAATGTTTAAAGAATCAAGAATGTAAAAATGCTTTTCTAAATGGAAATGTGATTTTTAATTCTAATAAACAATGATTTTTTTTGTTGAGAATTTCTTTGTGAAATGATGAGAAAACCGTAGGGACCTTTGGATTATCTCCAGGGTGCTAACTCATTCTGCCCCTTCCAAGGCAATGTGGGCTTGCCTCTTCTCTTGTTTTTCCACCGCTGGATCAACTCTCTCGTCATGACTCCCTCGTCAACCAGCTTCTTAATTTTTCTATTAACGACCCCAAATTTCTTAGTGTCATGCCCTAGCGCCTCAATGTTTTGAAAGTGGTACCCATTTATCTCTCTATTTTCTTCTGCTCCTAGGCAGGTCTGGTCTTTAAACTTAGGTCCCGGAGTGCATGTTCGATTTATCTGACTGTCATGAAGTCCTCAAAGCTGGCTTTCATTTTCCCGAGCATCTTATTAAAGAAGAAATAAGAAAGATGACATGGAATTCACTTTCCTCTTTATCTACGGGAGGCTGCACTTGGGTCGCTAAACACATACACCTCAAAGCACATTCCTTGAAGCTTTCATCAGGTTTCATCTTCGTACCCTGGAGATACCGACGACTTAGTGCTAGGTCCAAAGCACATCATACCACGGTAAGTCCTGTTAGACTATCGGGGAAGTAGTGGATCGGTAATTTTTCAATGTAGCCCTCCATTTTTTTTTGCAGAAGATGGTCACACGAATCTTGGGGCATCTTGTTCCGTTATTATGTGGAAATCTTTGGAATCGGGAGGAACGACCAAATCGGGGCTCAAACAGAGTTTTCTTGTATTAAAGGCATCAAACTACTTTTTCTCTTTTTCTCTCTCGTCTATCTTTTAATTGCTCGAATCTTGATTTTTGAGTGTGTTCAATTCTTTTATTCACGATAAAACTCTAATTGTTCTTTGGATTACCCCTCAAAAATTTTATGCAAGGTGTAAAATATGTCATGATTGTACAATGTAATGCAATGCAATGCAATGTAATGCAATGCAATGCAATGTAATGCAATGCAATGCAATGTAATGCAATGCAATGCAATGTAATGTAATGCAATGCAATGCAATGCAATGCATGAATGCAAATGCGGTGTTGATTCTCGAACAGTCCTTAAAAGACTTTCAATCAGTAGAAAAATGTCTGATTGCAAGAAACTAATAATGAATTACAGGTGACAGTTAGTTTCCTTCTGGAGATCTTAACTTCGGGAAGCAAAACCTGTGCTCCACGTCTCGACGTCATCTTCAGGATGATGGATGACTTCGTCTTCTCTTCTTATTCTATGGACTCGTGACTTCATGATCTTTATTTTTTACGGCTTCTAAAAATGACATCAACAAGTGTAGGCATAATGCAGATAAGATCTTTTCTGGGTGCAAACGAATAATACATCTAAACAGGGATGGATTCTATCGGTCCTAAGTGAGTACTTTAAAAAATTTTAGGGTTTAAATTAAAATTCTCAAAGATCATTTGGTTCAAAAATTTTAACTTACTTAAAAATGAAACTTTTAGGTTTCTTTTTGTTATTATTATTCTTCTGAAAGTTTTATGAGAGAAGAAGTTTCAAAGCAAAATAATAATATTTTTTTGAGTTAAATTAAAATCTGAGAATTTAAAAATGGTCAAATGTGAAGATTTAAAATTAGGATTCTGCGGCCTTTGATCAATCTTCTGCATCGCATGACGTGTCTTATTGTCGCATCGCCTCTTCTTTCGCGATTGGTCTTTGCTCGACCTAACTTGATACTGGTAATATTATCGTTCCCGGCAAAGCGACTTTTTCTATTTTGAAAGCCTTTTAATGAACTATTCTTGAATCAACACCATGTCATGATATGCAACATGAATGCAAATAAAGGCGTTGATTCCACTGGTAATCACCCTTTCGAACGACTTTCATGGGAATTAAAGGGTCCAGTTACAAAAAGATCCATATTACAAAAGGAGTCCCTATTACAAAAAGAGTCTATTACAAAGTCTTAATTACAAAATAAAGTTCTACACATAATCCCTAGCTCTACCTCCTAGCTCCTCGACACTCGAGCAACTTGATAAACCTTGGTGCTTCTTCCATGTCCGGGTTACGAAAGGTCGGAGAGTCGTGGGCTTCGTAGCTAAGTCATTCACACACCTTGTAGCACGTTGTATGTCCACCATTAGGGTCTCGTGTGTATACTTTGGCACTACACGCTTGTTCGGAAAATTGTTACGCCGGATCTGCTGAGTAATCTCGACCGATGTCACGCGATCGGATCGATCTTTGTCCTTCCTAAGACACCTTTTTCCATGATGAAAGATTTTCTAATCGGGCAAACCACTTGAATCAACGCCTCTATGTAATGTGGATGCAATGATAATGCAACAAAAATATGTGTAAAAATAAAATAGAACACAAAAAGAAATGAGTTAGTACCTGATAAAAATAATAAATACATAAATAAAAGGACAAATTAAATAAGGTAAATAAACAAAACGACCATATTTATCTAGTCCAAAACACCTAAGGTTATCCGCATGGCTCTAACAGGGTGGGTTTCTATGTTCTCTACATGCAGTGTTGGTGTTAGGAGGTACCCGAATTGTCCTTGCTGTCCCCTACTAAGGGTAGCAAGGCCCCCGATCATCACCCATTATAGGCTCCTTTCAATCGGGTTCAATTCAGGGGGACCTATTCGCTTATGCCCGTATGAAGGAACGATATCCTTACGAAAGCATAAGGTACTCGAGCCCCGAAGGTACTTGCTAGGCCCATACGGGAGAACGATATCGCCACGAAAGCATTAGCGTTTTCCCCCCACTTAAAAAGACGGGTTTATATGCCATATTTTAAATGCGTTAAAATAAACGCGCAATTATGACCGAATGTTAATTTAATAGTCACTTTAATCCGGAATTTCCAATATTAGTAAAGCGGTAATTATTTTAAAAGCTTGACTCTCATTTGTTTTTTTCGAAAAAACAAAAATGTCCCCAGCAGAGTCGCCATCTGTAGCGATGTGCCTTTTGCTTTTTATCGCTAAAAAACGAGGGGTTTTCGAAAGTGTTTATGATTTTTTCGAAGGGTGTTTGTGACTCTTTTGGATATAAAATATTTATTTCGTGGGGTTTTAAAATAAACCGTATTAAAAAATGGAGTCGCCACCGGCCACTTAGGTAGGCCGGACACCATAAAACCGTAGATTCAAAAAAGATTGGGTTCGGGAGTCGGTTACGGATGGGGAAGGATTAGCACCCCCACACCGCCCAAAATTGGTACTTTAATAATTACCGCTTTATCAATATTGGATTTTCCGGATTAAAGTGACAATTATTTTAAAATTCGGTCATAATTGCGAGTTAATTTTAAGGGCCCCGTTATCCGAGAATAAACGTCCAACCACTATCACTACGCTCGACATCGGCCCGTTTACGCTCGGATAAAAGGGCACCGCATTAACAATTTATATCTCGATATGCAAACTTAGTGAGCAAAATATAAAACATGGCAAATAATTTAAATACAGTAAATATTCACATAATAGAATATTAATCTAACATAAAATGCTAAACTAAAACATACATATATACATATTAATCTAACTCATAAATAAAAACATATCTAACATAAATAAAATATTAATATAAAACACAAATTTAAAACATATTAAATATTAATCTAAAACATAAACATACAAAATAAAAAATAAGACTAAAATTTTAAGATAACTAATACTTCATTAAATTATAAAAATTACAATACTAATAAAAAAAGAAAGAAAATATACCTAACTAGGAGCTCGAACGACGAATCCCGACTGAACCCCACCGAGATCTACCGCGACCCCTCCAAAAATATTAACTAGATCGGACCTAAAATAGGACCCCGATCGAACCGGTTAGGACCGAGGATATTACCCCGGTCCTGGGCTAGCCGAACTGGCCTGCCCTTACCGATTCCAATTGTTGCAATTGCCATTTTTTCTCTTCAATTGGCGTGATTGCAATTCAATTTTTTTTGCTCTCCATTCTTGCTGCCAATTGCTTCTATTTATAGGGGTGAGGAGGGTGACGTCGAGCTTTGTGCTCCACTCCCCTCCCCCCTTTTTTATTATTATTATTATTATTATATTATATATATATATATATATATATTTTTTGCTTTTTTTTTGCTTTTTTTATATATATAATTTTAGTATTATAATAACACTAATAACACTAAAACCCGGTCAAAAATGAGTGATTACAAAATGTAAGAAAAAATCCTTGCCTTTGTAAATGGTCAATCAGTTTAGCATTGGTAAAGAATAAAAATGTCCAAACACCTCAAAATAAGAATGCAATATCTTGCATTCTACAAAAAAAAGAAGCAAAAATTTTCATAGTTTACGTTGAAAGTCGCATATGAGTTTCCTCATTCATTTTCTTAATTACATTACTATTTAACCGATTCATTTTTCTATTCTTTTCTTTGTTCCTTAAAGTTAGCAGTGAAAAATAACCTTCCTCCAAAACAAGTCCAGTAAGATATTAATGAGCCTAGATTAACCAGAATACTTTAAAACCAACAATTTATAAACATGAAATTAGATATAAAGCATGTAGAAATAAGCAAATTCAAGACACAAAATCAAATAAGGTCACGAGCCTTCACTTTTTCAATAGCTCTTATTTTGGTAACCAAATAAAAATGACTAATTATCAATTCAAAAAAATATATAGTAAGTCACAAGAAAACACAACATGAAAGAATCTAACTCATCGGATAAATATAGTTACATCCTTTTGAATTTGCACAGTATTTAATGTACACCATTTTATCTTTTGTGGTACTAAAAGACCTTTCTCTAACCAAGCCAGCCTAAACCAGAATAGAATTTTTAAAAAAATGTTTTTTGTAAGATGGTTCAATTCCAGGAAATTAGCATGAGATTTTAAAATGTATATTCTTCACATAAATTGCTAGTTCAAATCAGCATCGATCTAGTGATTGTTTTAACTAAAGTCATTAAATGTTGAATTGTCTCTTTTGAGCTTTCATCAATTGTCCTCTATGTGATGCAAGAAAAGTTTTTCAAGAGATGAATTTATTCAACATACATTTTAAGAAACGCAATATAGACAAAGAATGGAGCAAACATACCTTTCCAAGCTTTTCTGGGGTCAACTCCTAGAACCTTGGCACAATCCTTCTACATATAAAAACAAATATAATAAGACCACTGATAAGGTTGCAAACTTTATTAGCAGTTAAATATGTATATATCATGAAAATGGTTAGCATGTCTTCAAAACGAATCCAACTTAAAAAGGAACAAACCTGTAGCTATTACTATGAACTCCAACTCCACACCGTCAACCCATCTGACTGTTGGAGTATGCCCAAACACCAATCATGAGATGGTTGTAAAAGACATACTTATTTTAGCTTTTTTATTAAAATAAAGCCATTATTATTATTTCAGTCTTATTCTGTGTATCTATAAATAAACTCAATTATAATAAAGTCCTTAGAATAATATAGTTATTCTTGAATGTCCTTAGTCAAGAATTATTGTCGGCTTGGACAACAATAATGTATTAAGACTAATATGTAGTTGATTGATGACAAAGTGTTGTCATTGACATGAAGATGTCAAAATCAATACATAAGTATGTGTTAGGGAACAACATACTGGACTGACCCACTATGAGCATGTTTCTTGGATTATTATGTGACAGTCACAACATTGCTTATGGTGATAACTACATGTATGATCCTCGGACTTGAGATCATCATTATTTCAACATCGTGAGTGACATATTTTGATACGGTCAAACGTGTGTCGTAACTAACTACACTATAAAGATTGATATTGGATATGTCATAATCCATGTAGCGAAATATGATTGATCAAGATAGGATTTGTCCCTCCTACATAATAGGAGTAATATCATAGGCCACTTGATTGAGTGAGACTATAAAATTCATGGCCATGCTCGAATAAATTGATATGGGATATCATAATTATTCATTTATAATAGTCTACTCAAGATATCAAGAAATATTAGATGGACTATAAAAGTGTGACTAATCCATGACTTGTGTCTTATCTAGATGTGAGGACAAAAGGATGAAATACATAAAAAGA
The DNA here is from genome assembly GCA_019671005.1 of Hibiscus mutabilis. Taxonomy (NCBI): domain Eukaryota; kingdom Viridiplantae; phylum Streptophyta; class Magnoliopsida; order Malvales; family Malvaceae; genus Hibiscus; species Hibiscus mutabilis. The sequence goes on along the minus strand of CM033735.1, from coordinate 11,480,709 downwards.
AGTTAATCACGGAAAAAAGGTTAAATCGAACTACGATTTCATGTAACTTAGGTAGCAATGACGTATTGCTAGATGTCACTCGTTGCTTGTAATATTAGAATTGTTCTGGATATTACTGCTAACGTTACATGAACCTACAAGGGTCACACCCTATGATTGAAACGAACAAATATCGATTAGATAGCATGTGTACAAACTTGTTGTACACGTAATTAGTGAGAAACCGAAATTGTTATAATTATTATAATTATGGATAATTTCGTTTATATATATATATGTTAATATTTGATAAGTTATTGTAATTATCAAATATTATTAAAGTATATATGTCTCTAAAAGAAACCTAATTAAAGTAGAATCAGATTCTGCATATTTAATTATATTCGGTTAAATATATTGTATATTTAAGAATCCGAATTTAATTAGAATTAGGTTTTTAAATGCTATATAAAAGCATAAGGTCTAGCAGCCATTTATTCCTGTTTTTGAAAAACCTCTCTAATAGTTAGAGAAGAGAAAATATTGTTCATTTCATTCGGGTGGACTGCGTAGAGGTCGGAACGCTACTGTGACAACTCGGATTCGATTTGGTTATTCCAAATTCCTTACGGATTTCTAGATTCTAGATTTATTAAGGTAACGTTTCATCATTCATCGCCCCAAATTCGTCCCTTGTACATGGATCACTAGTGGATTACGCCGGATAATTTTTCCGTTGCACCATGGGGTGTACCGGCGTTTCCCAACACTGACAGCAGGCATGTTTCAGTGCATTAATAAATGATTTACCTCTTCAGGACAAAACTCAACCTTATATTGGAGGGGTCATTTAAAAATTATAAATATGTATAAATTCATTAATATATTTAAATAATTTTGTCAATATAAATTATATATCTAAATATTGCATTAATAAAATAAAAACTTAAAATTTATCGATTCACAAAAATTCAAAGAAACAAATGTATCAATAATAATGTTGTTTAGAATTGTGAATGACGTTCTTTTAAAGAAACAAAATCCGCAAGAATTGAATCAAAAGTAAATATCTTAGCAATCTGTCTTTTGACACTAATAATCAAATTATATGCAAGAAATTCATCTTTCAAATTATTTTGCAATCTTTGTTTTATGATCTTCATAACTGAAAATGACTGCTTACTTCTTGATGTAGACATTGGAAGAGTTTAAACAAGTCTGATCAATATTTAGACATAGTTGAGACAAACACGATAAATTTTTCAATTTCATATCGTTGTGCATATCACACTCAAAGTGCTTCAACTAAAATTTCAATTTTAATTTCTCATGTCTAGTAAAATTGAGAGGATAATATTTTCAGCAAGAGTGCAAATACTATCAATATTAAAAGATTTATAATCTTCCTTTGAATCTAAAGAAGAGATAAGTTTCAAAATATCCATTTGCCTACATGTTAAACCTATAATTTAGCTCTTGCAATTGAAAATTAATCACTTCATTGAATATGTCAAAGTGATAATGATGTTCCACAGTTATTTGGCTCAGTTGGTGTTGTCAACGCCTATCTTGAAAATATTGTGTATTTAAATCAAGAATATCCAAATCATTCTTTTCACAAAAGGATAGTACCTTACTCAACAAACTTTTCCAACCGTTCTCTCTCAAATTTTGGATCGACATTTTTGTACTCGAAACCAAATGCATAGCATTTACAATGTCTTGAGACTTTTGCTGCAAAGCTTGACATAATACATTAGTAATTCCTATAATCTCTTTCATCAAATGCAAAATAAAAATAAATTCAAATGATTGGATCAGATTGGCTACACTAAAAGCATCCCCTCGTTGAGAATAAGTGGATCCTTCCCTTTTAACATTTTCAAGCACCAAACAAGTTGCATCATACATTGTTATAAGACTGAATATAAAATGAAAATGTGAACACCAACGAGTATCTCCAGCCTGTTGTAAAGTGCCAATTAAATTAGCACATTTTCCATTTTTAAGCTCCTTTGTAGTTAACATGTGTGCAATTGTAACTTCTTGACTAGTATGTAATGCTTCATGACGTTTACATGGGGGCATCAGCAGAATTGATAATGAATCTCAAATTATTAAAAAAATTTATGAACATAATGTACCTCTCGAGATGCTCCAACAAGAGCCGATTGTAGTCGATGAGCAAAGCAATGCACATAATAGGCACAAGGACAATCATTAAGGAATAATGCTTGCAATCTTTTCCACTCCCCACACATATTACTAGCTCCATTGTAACCTTGAACATATATTTTTGAACATCAAGAACATAGCGAGCTAGAATAACACATATTTCATTCTTAAGAGTTCATATGTATCTTTAACATGTGCAAGATAAAAAAATGCTCTATAATAAAACCACAATTATCAACAAATCTTAGAACAAGAGCCATTTGTTCTCTTTTGGATTCATCACGAGCTTTATCAACAATGATGCAAAATTTTGAATCCCCAATATCTTCTAAACTTTATTAGCAATAACATGTAAAATCTCCTTTTGAATTAAAGGAGAAACATAATTAGCATGTTTAGGAGCATTTTCCAACATAATTTTTTAACATTGTCGTTATAGGACGCCAAAAGTTCAATCAACTTAAGAAAATTTCCACGTTTTTTTAAACAAAGTGTCTCATCATGACCATTGAAAGCACAACCTTGAAATGCAAGCCATCTAACATCTATTGAAGTCTTAACTCGAGCTTGCTATTCGAAATTTTTCTGAATTTTGTCGATCCATTACTTTATCAATATGCCCAGATTGCTTCATCAAATCCACACAAGATCTGATGACATTATTGTGAGGCGAACAAGGATCATCTCCGATGTGATTAAGAAAGGCACAATTCTTTCCAGAGTTAACCTTTTCCCATCTTTTAAACCCTTTAGCAATGAATATATCCCAACTGGATTGCCTATTAGATTTTAAGCTAAAAAGATAAAATGGAAAACAATATGCGGCATCCTTAGTTGGAGAATACTCGAGCCAAGAAGAAAATTGAGCAAACCAAGAATATTGAAAACGTCTATGATGCTTTGCTTAAGAAAATGGATAACTAGAGAGATGAATTTGATACGAACTAGCATTCAAATATGCTCGTCAAATTTCATCTTGTTGATTAACTAGATTTTCCCCATATTGGTTTACGTAATCCGGGATCACGCTCTATAACCGAAAGATAAACTTTTTCAACTTCAATAACTCGAGACTTAGGTGGAGATTGACTACAACTCTAAGTTTTCGATGACATGCCAATTTCTATATTACCATTTTTTCTGAAAAAAGAATCTAGCCTTTTTTGTTTTCCCACGAGACACTACTTGTAATAAGAAAAATATATCAATTGAGAATCTATTCCCTTCCATTCGAATCGTCAAACATATTCATGTAACGGATATAAATCTATAATATTCAAAACCTAAAGCTCAAAAATTACTTAAGAGAAGAAAGATATACAAAAAAATACCTTAAGACCACTATACAGTGGTAATTTAACTTGTTTGTCAAATTGAAGAGTTGAAGAAGAACTAGTCTTTATCTATATAAAATTGAGTAATCAACTCAAGCAATGCTTTCGATGTGTATGAAAATTGATTAGCCTTCGAACCACTGTCGCATCTAATCTTTTTAGTTTACAAGCTTTAGATGCAACTAGGTTTTATAATAATATAATATAATATAATAATAATAATTAAATTACTATTATTTTTCAAATTACTATTATTTTTTAAATATTAAATGACTATTAATTGTTTCTGTAAAACTTCACTTTTTTTAATGACACATTTATTAGGATACAACTTTTAAATTATTTATAGATTTTCTAGGGAAAATCATATATTTAATATATATAATATAAAGAATTTTTAAAAAATTTTGGGGCTATGACCACCCCTGATTCTACACAACTTTCGTCCCTGAAATCAGGAGAAGGATAAATTATTAGATGAACCCTATTCACTACATCATTCGTGGTCCAACCAATCAGGTCCGTCTATCTCAAAATAACTACCTAATAACTACTCACTTTCTAATTACATGTAGGAAAGAGGTGATGATTCACTTTGAAGAAAAATGAGATGATAGACCTGATTGGTTTGGACCACAGATGACGTGGTGAACAAAGTTCCTCTAATAATTTTTTCAGGAGAAAAAACCATAAGCACAATACCATGATTCTTGATACGGAAAGAAGTTCTTAGGAAAGATTCCTAAAAAAACTTCACGACCAACCTCTCATTTGAAGGTGAGAGGATAAAGGCCAAACAAAGAAGGTAATGAAAACATAATCCCCTCGGATAGATCCCATCCAAAAATAGATGTCAAAGGTTGGTTTCGAAGGCGGTCGACAAGGCTGAAGGAGCACATGAGGAGCCAGACATGACTAAGCCAAAGCAATGGCCCTTGAAAAGACAAGCTCATGACGTCTCCACAAAAACGGCCAGAAAAGAAGAGGGAACCACATCAAACCAAAGTTGACCTCACCGATGAAAGCAACAACGCTGACTCTCATCAACAAACCAACGAGAAGCACAAGCAAAAGAGAACATGCAAGAGAGGAGAGATGGCAAGGATCTTTCGTCGAACCATCAACAGAAACTATCGTCGTTGAGGAGATCTTGCCTCCCAATACGTCTTTACTTTGGAAGAATGACCCAAAAACTTCACGAGGGAAGGCCTCTAATGAACCGTCAAAGGGATCCTCAAAAGAAAATCAAGGTCGAGGTGAGAACGAGAAAATCGCCTGTAGGTAAGAGGGAAAAAGAGGGTAGACATGCGAGATCGACCGACGCCCGACGACGCCGAAACTATCGAGAAAGAGGTTCCTCCGACTTAGAAAATGAAAGAAAAACATGAGTGAAAAAGTTTTTTTTTCTAGGGTTGAGAGCTTCGAAGATTGTTGTTTGTTATAAGTCTGTTACTAAAATAATGAGAAGAGTACAATATAACTATTAGGACGCATCCATTTTTGCACTTTTTTTTTTTTACAAACCTTAATTTTAATCATAATCTTATTTAGAGGGGGGAAAAGAAGAGAACTCTAAGAGAAGGAAAAATGTGTTCCTAATGGGTTTAGAACCCATAACTTAAAAAAATATGAGAGAATAAAGATGAACAGTTTAACCAACCGATCAAATGTGTTTGTTTTTTGTGTAACCCCTAACCCAGCCTAGAAGATAAGACCGAATCTAAAATGTCGCAATTGAAAACTTTTACCACAGGAAACCAATTTTGAATATAATTTACAATAATTTATAATGAAATAACTGTAAAATTATTCGTTTCTTTATAATTCATAAAACTTAAATGTTACAACGAAATTCGAAAGTTTAATAAAATTAATAAATGCATGTTGAAAAATAAATCTCAAATATTAATAACTCCAAATTTGTAATTACATTAAATCCCAAAATAATAATAATTTAAAAAATAAACAAACTTGAGTTCATATTGAAATTTAGTAAAACTGAAAAATGCGAGATCTTTCAAGTAGCAAGTCGCTTAAAGTCCAAGGATATTTGTAAGAAAAAACTATGTGGAGTAAGCTAAAGAGCTTAGTGTATCTCTAAAGTGTAAAAAAAAAATTATTTTTTTCTCATAAGGCTCAAAACAACTCGCTACATCGTCACCATCTCGAGTGGTATTCAACCCGACGGGTGAAACCACTAAACTTCCCCTTACAATCCCAACCTATGTACACATAATGATATGATGTTGATTTTAAAATCTAAATCTCAATACAAACTCGAATTATTAAAATTCTAGTCAACACAATTATGTAAATCTGATTTCTAACAATTTATTAAATCTGATATTTCCCAATTCGATAAAACTGATTTTCAGTTAAAATACAGTCTAATATACTATGCATTATATCTCAAAGCTTTCACAAAATTAAAACATACAATAAATCACATAAGGTGTAAAAACATCATTTCACAATAACTATGTAGTACAATAAAAAACACACCGGTAAAATCACTTATTTATAGTACAAGAAAAAATATACCTTGAAGAGTCAAAGACGTCTCCCACATTCAGATCTAATACTGGATTCTAATGTATCGGTACATACGAGAATAGCTCTATATTAATACTAATATCACTATGACAAAAGAATTGTTCCTAAATGCTTATTCAATGACATTTAATGGTGCAAGTTTATTTATTTGATTCGTATTATTGATCTCCAAATCAATCGAATGCATAGTTGGACTAAATAAATTAAGCAGTTCGAATCAGACGAGTCAACAAATCGAACATAATTACGTATAGAACATAGATTGGATTGAATACGAATCGTGTCGAGTTAACGTGACAGAGGGTGATAGACGCGTATGACGAGGCGTGAAGCAAGGCAGCAGGTGTTACCACCGATGACGGCAGCCAAGGCTGAGGTGTTCGAAAAAACTTAAGCGTCGATGGGGGAAACCACAGAGGTTTTGAGGGAAAAAGAGAATAGATTTGATCAAATAAAAATAAGAAATTTAAAGAACGAATAAAATAAAGGGTAAAGTATTCAGGTGACCACCGAATTTTGAGGCGGTCCTATATTGACCACTCAACTACGTAATTCATCAATAAGACTATTAAAAATTTAAATTAGTCCTATTTTAATCAATTGAGTGATGACACGTATTATCATCTGATTGGTTGATTATTATTATTTAATTAAATAAAAATTAAGAGCAAATTGATATAATAAGTAACTAATAAGGACCAAATGTGTAATTATATAAATTTCTATTAACTGCCACATCTTTTCTTCTATTAAATTGACGAGTTACTTAGTTGAGTGATCAAAATAAGACCGTCTCTAATGTTTAGTGCTCACCTGAGTAGTTTACCCTAAAATAAGTAAGGACGACTTCTAACTGATGCAGCAACCTAAGAAATTGGGACTGAATTCCCTTAAAATAAGAATTTGGGACTGAATTCCCTTAAAAATAAATTAATTGTGTACTTGGTTCCCCAAGGTTTCAAGGGTTTTGCTAAGAATCCCAAAGCTTTCTAAAATCTATGAAGTGAACCCCAAAACTATTAGTTTCTCAATTCTGTCACGAGTCTATGTTTTTTTTTTCAAAATTAAGATTAAGATATTTTCATCCAAATATATGCCAGATACCATCCAAATATAAAAGGTGATCTATTTTTGTCATCAACCTTTGAATTGGTCTAATTGTACCACCAAATTTTAGTTTTCAACTCATTTATGCAACTCCACCGTTAATTCTTTAACGAGTGATGACATGGCAAACTATAGATGACGTGGAGATCAAATCAAATATTTAAGAAGATTGCTCTTGTGGGGGTTTGAACATGGTCATTTAGAATTACATATTTGGGTTAAACCATCAAGCCAACTTATGTTTTTGTTAAGTTAATAACACAAATAATATATATATATATATATATATATTAAACAGCAAGTTGAGATTAATTTAATTTATTTTTGTTAAGGTTTCTCAATTCAAATAATAATAAAATTAGTCTTCAATGTTTTACTGGTTTTTAATTTCACCCTTAATTTTTAAATTTTAATGTTTCAAAAATTTTCAAACATATAATAACAAAATTAGTCCTCAACATTTCATTATTTTCCAATTTCATCATTTTTTACAATATCAATCTCATTATTTCAAAAATTAGTCCTCAATGTATATTGATTGTATTATAAAAAAGTTAATGATCAAAACATACAACAGAAGCTAAATTTAGATAATAAATTGAAAAAAATAATATAAGTACTAATCTGAAGTACAAAACCAATATATATATATATATATATATATAATATTATAACCTAATAAAATAATTTATGTAAATATTGTTTAACGAGATAAACTACTTATCATAAAATATAGATGTCTCGAAATATTCCGTAACATTTCATTATGAAAACTTTTTTTCCACGACCAGTGTATGAGATATTATTCATGATGAAATAAAGTTCTTTTTATTTTCGGGTGAAATTTTTTCCATTTTTATGAATATTTCGGCACATCATGGTAAATGTATCAAGTTATGTAGATTGACAAATGATGTTTTTTTTAATAGTAAATTGACAAATGATGTTTACATGGATATTTAAAAAAAATTAAATTAGTAGATTATTTAAAAGATTATACATCACAAATGAAAGTTTTAAAAGTTGTCTACGAAAATAAAACCAAATTTAGGTATTCTTCCTCAATGTTCAAACGACAAAACAAAACAAAAATTCTTTTTTGCCGAAATTTATTTTTTTCCCTTCAGTTTTCGGTATTTTGTCCTGATTAATTCAGATCGACCCACGTCGCACACTTGGTTTTGGGGAACAAGTCTTCCAACAGAAATTTTCTTCATACACAAGGCTTCGAACTGGATACATACTTAACCGATACCAAATTGTTTACTACTAATTAGAATGATTTGAAACTATTTATTTATTGTTATAAAACAAAGTTATTTAAAATCAATGCTAAAAATAAATAAAAATAATAATTCATCATTGCAAGAGAAGAATATTGATGAAACTGAATTAAGTAATTAAAGAGAAAATATATCGTAAATATTTACCATGTCTTAGCTTATACCCGTATTTCGTTTCTCATGCATTTTATTGCCTAAATATGCAGTGGTTTTCCTGATTCTTCGCAAAGTGCTTCAACTTAAAAACTTTGAACTCCAATTCATATCCAATTCTTCCCCATAATTCAAGGTCTATATAAATTGTATCTAAATCTCTTTCTGTAAATCAGTATTGAAAAAGAGAGTAGATCTCTATTGTTTAATCAAATCACAAAGAAATATCAAATGTCACGCCAAATCCTGGCTTTTGCTTTGGCCTTATTTGCCATTCTTGGGATGGTTTCTGCTGACACCAAGGCCGTTGCCAGCCCCACTGTCGTCGCCGCCACACCCGGTCCCATTGAAGACATTGTTAAATCCGCAGGTGCACCTGCTGCCGGCAATAGCGGTACAGTTGAAAGCCCAGTTGGTAGTGCTGCTTCGGTTCGGATGGGGGTGCGGCTGCTGCTTCTGCTGGTGCTATGAATGGTGCTGCTACTGGTCAGCCTCCTAGCAGTAATGGTATAACCACCATTACGGCATCATCAGCTTTTGCCGGAGCTGCTGTCATTGTCGGCTACTTTGTATTCTAAGCTTGAGATTTGTGGGCACAAGGCCTGTTAATTAGCTTATAATTTGTCCGGGCCGTATGAAATATTCATTTTAGTTTAATTTTTTCTAAAATGATTTTGAAATCATAATGTTAATCATAGCTTTACGTGTAGTATGATTGCTGACTTAATGATAGTATGATCTTAGTAATCCTTATGTAGCAATATTGTCTTGGGCTCTTAAATGTAAAAACGTAAAATCAAACATTAGCATCGAATATGTTCGCAAACCATTCGAGTTTGATTAGGTTCCGTTCCCGTCCTGAAATCACAATCACCTAATTGCAATAGAAGCTGATGCCCATTGGCTAACTGTTTCTGCAATTAAAATATACCAGTACAGAAATTACACGCAACCCATAGTTTAATATTAGCCAACTTTTCATCAATATTACACAAAAAGATAAACACCAATTACAAGATGTCATTACAAGAAAACCCGATTTCTAACTCGGTATTTGTGCCCTGTTTACTAACAGACGGTGCTTATGCACTGGAGGAAGAAAGGCACATTATCCCCGCCAGGTTCGCTGCTGCTCCCACCAAAACACAACCATCCATCTTACTCCCGAGCTACGAGATTTTATTTTATTTTATTTACCCATATCTAAGCTGAAAAGTTAATCTGCAATTCAGCTCAAACATGTTTTATCCGACTATTTGATACTCTACCCGATCCGTAAGTGTAGATTGGGTTTGTTGGTAACAAATATGAATGCGTCCTATAGGGCTGTTTTGAGGACCCTTGACTCCTAATTAAAGAATGAATGTAATAACTTTCCTTTTCCGACCACTGCTATTGAGACTGGCTAGTGGCTACCTAACATGTTACTCCTGCTGACCTCATACGACCAATACACACGAGCACCAAGCAAACCAGGAATAACAGAAAAAAACTGATGAGCAGTAAGTCACCACCGTGAGCATCATAGGGAATGGTTTTTAATTGATCACCTGAAAAGGGAAATTTGCCTCAATACATCCCCTTAAACACAGGATTTGTGCGGCAAATGCTTGCTCCGTATTCCTCGTATTCTGCTTTTGTATGAGATGCCTGCACATAGAGGTCAGGAGATTTTCAACCATAATCCGAGTTTTAGCTTATAAATTAAGATTGCACATAGAAAGAACAATGGCCAACTACAAAAGCCAAACTCTCCCATTCAGCTGCCTGTATAGAAACATGAGCAAAATATGAGTTAAGAAATGCATACCGCAAAAAATTCAGGTGTTGATGCAAGTACACAACCTCCAAACCACACTGCAAATCTTTGGACAGGATGACTGACAACATTAACTTCCACAGGTTGTACCTAGAAGGTGAACCTCAAAAAGAGATTAGCACTGAGTTTTTCTTAAATGGTGCTGGGATGAAAACGTAAGTTACAGCTCCAAAGTCCTTACTTTTACTTCCCCACCATGCCGAGCACCAGAAGCAAGTACTCGGGCATCCACAACCTTTTTCAGATCCCGCTGCAGCCTTCTGGAAGTCTTTGAACATGGTTGATCCACCAGATAACACTATATTCTGAAAGAGTTAAATAGTGGGAAAAGAACTTTAAATCTTATATTAAAATAAAGAAAACAATGAGGAGGTTTCCTTTAATCTTCTGAAGTCATTCAAAGTCTATGAACATAACTGCAAGCTTTAACTTATCCAAAATAAATAAATAAATAACTGCAAGCTTTATTTGCCTTTTGGTCACTTTCAAGAAATTAACCAGCAATCGGCACAGCCAAGTACCAATACCTTTCAACTAGGCTACGAAATTTTTTGCTGTAAAAATACTATTCAACTAGATACATTTTCAATATATATAGATTAATACCAAACCAAATTTGAGAAAATAAATTATAATCGACTCATCAGTACAGAAGAGACATTGATGCAAGAGATTAAACTAAAATAACCCAAAATTTCCAGAACTCCATCAATGAAAAAATTGAAACTTGAGCTAAGTACCCATCAAGATGCAAAGTTCAAGACTACCAGTTTAATCCTTAATCAGTTCATCTAAACCCTCAATAAAATACTTTCTTTTTGTTCATTTAGATTTATATAGTCTAAGAATGAAATTTTGCGATATGCTTGTGTCATTTAGATTTCTCTTTTTCTTTTGAGCCTATGAATACTTCACCTTATACAAAGCTCCTCTTGTGTCAATTGGTGCTGACTGAATGCACTTATCTATTACAACCGGTAAAGGAGTTGCAAAATCACTGTCACTGCTATAGATCTCAGGGAAATATTTGAGAAGCAATTTATAGGGAGCATAGATAAGGCATGTTTCTTTCCTTGAAAAATAAAGTATATCATCACATACCTAGTTGCATCACCAAAGTACGAAAAATGACAAAGCATGCCCTTAAGAAATGTAAATAGCACAGGGACATCGAGATTTTTCCCATATATAAACGTATATATCAATCCTATGCTAACTGCGACCCCCTAATCCTAAAATTATGAAGGAATACTGACAGTAACTGTAGGATTATACAATTAGTGTTTAAGTGTAAGTCTAATTCCTAAAGGATTAGTGTTAGTAGTTAGCTATATATAGGATTCCTAGTTGTAACTAAAGTCAAACTCTAAAGCCTTCTATAAAAGAGTTTGCAACCTGTAACTTTAGTGTAGTAATTTATAATAATAAAAATAACAAAAACTCAATTCTTCTGTTTCACTAAACTCTACATGGTATCAGATTAGGTTCCAATTCCACAATCCTAATCGATGGCCAATTCTTCTTCTTCTTCTGAGGTCAATTCTCTACTAGAACTTATTTCTGGTTCTGATGACATTTCTGATAATTCTAGTCTAGTCGTTACTTGTCACAGACTGGTTGGAAATAACTACCTGGAGTGGTCTCAATCTGTGAAATTTTTTATTACTGGGCGAGGCAAATTAGGTTATATCTTAGGCGAGATTAAAAAACCTGCTGCTACAGAGTCAGGATATGCCAAGTGGATGCAAGAAAATGGTCGAGTTATGTCCTGGTTACTCAACTCCATGTCTCCTACAATAGGGAAGAGTTTTCTGCTCTATGAATCGGCTACTGAGATTTGGAGTGCTGTTAAAGAAACCTATTCTAGCACTGACAATATTTCAAAACTTTATGGAATTGAGAGTCAGGCCTCCAATCTTAAACAGGAAGGGATGAGTGTCACATTATACTACAACTCCCTGAATAATCTTTGGCAGCAAATCGATCTATATGAGACTAATGACTGGGAAACTCCAACTGATGCTGCCCTCTACAAGAAGATCACAACCCAACGAAGAATTTAGAGTACTTCTAAAGGGTACACTCAGACCTATGGAATCGACTACACTGAAACTTTTGCACCAGTGGCAAAGCTTAATACTATCAGAGTACTTCTAAGTCCGGCTATTAATAACGATTGGAAGCTTCATCAGCTTGACATTAATAATGCTTTTCTTAATGGAAAGTTAGAGGAGGAAGTTTATATGAGAATACCACCAGGGTTGAAGTCTGTTGAAGGAACTCAAAAAGTTTGCAAGCTCAATAGATCTCTTTATGGTTTGAAGCAGTCTTCTAGAGCCTGGTCTGACAGGTTTACAAAGGTCATTCTGAAAAACGGATACAAACAATCCCTAGCAGACCACAAATTGTTTATTAAGATAACTTCAAGTAATAAAAGAGTTATTTTAATAGTGTATGTGGATGATATAATATTGACAGGTGATGATGATGAAGAAATAGGTCGTTTGAAGGAACTGTTGAATAAAGATTTTGAAACATAAGACTTAGGGAAGCTCAGGTATTTCCTAGGTATGGAGGTTGCAAGGTCAGGTAAGGGGCTGGTAATAAACCAAAGAAAGTATGTCATGGACTTGCTTAATGAAGCAGGACTGTTGGGGTGTAAACCAGCTGATACTCCAATGGAAGCTGGATTAAAATTTAAAAAAGAGGCAGGTTCTCCAGTAGATAAAGGACAGTTTCAAAGGTTAGTGGGAAAGCTGATTTATTTGTCACTAACTAGGCCAAACATAGCCTTTCCTGTTAATGTTATCATCCAGCACATGACTTATCCAAGTGAAGAACACATGGAAACAGCAAATAGAATTTTAAGATACTTGGGAACTCCTGGACATGGTTTGCTATTTAAAAGGACTCAAGAAAGGACAGTGAAGGTGTTTACAAACTCAAACTGGGCAGGGGAACTCACTGAAAGAAGGTCTACCAGTGGCTACTGTACATTCATTTGGGGAAATCTTGTAACCTGGAGAAGCAAGAAACAATTAGTAGTGTCCAAAAGCAGTGCTGAAGCAGAATACATGGCTTTGGCGTTAGGGATGTGTGAAGGAATTTGGTTACTAAAGTTACTTAAGGAGCTGCAAATGGATCAAGAAGAGAAGTCTGAGATCTTGTGTGACAATCAATCAACCATCCAAATTGCCATAAATCCTGTCCAACACGATAGAACTAAACATGTGGAAATAGACAAACATTTCATTTCAGAGAAGATCAATAGTGGGACAGCTTCTTTGTCCTATATTTCTACAAAAGAGCAACTAGCAGATGTACTCAAAAAAGCACTACACAACATATTTCGATAAGTTTTTATCCAAGCTGGGATTATACAATGTATATTCTCCAGCTTGAGGGGAGTGTAGGATTATACAATTAGTGTTTAAGTGTAAGTCTAATTCCTGAAGGATTAGTGTTAGTAGTTAGTTGTATATAGGATTCCTAGTTGTAACTAAAGTCAAACTCTAAAGCCTTCTATAAAAGAGTTTGCAATATGTAACTTTAGTGTAGTAATTTATAATAATAAAAATAAGCTGTAGGAATGAGTTTACACTAATATAAAGGAATGTAAGTTATCCGAGAAGTGTTAGAGCTTGAGGGGAGTGTAAGTTGACGAGGAGTGTTAGAGTTTTTATTTAATGTGTAATTAGAGTTTATTCCTAATAAGTAGTTTAGATTTACTAGAAGTCTTATTTAAATTAAGAATAAGTATTATTTAAATTAAAGATAAAAATATAGTTTTAGTTATATAAAAACTCTATACCTATTTAAAGGTTTACTTTGTATACATTTGATAATTAAGAATAATAAGAAAATACAGAAAAACACATTATTCTCTCTGGAAAATATCATGTTCATCTTCTTCAAACAACAAATCCCTAACCACCGATCACACACAAACCACCGTCATTAATTGCATCTCCGGCCACCATGGCCCCTTTCTTACATGGTATCATGAGCCAACAACGGTCATGATGTCGTCACCACTGCTGCCATCTCTAATCTAAAACAAATCGACAATCTGATTTTTCAGATGCACGTCGTTTTTCTTTTCCGCTACTGTCATTAGGTCACACTCGTTCCTTGGCTTCTCCCTCGTTGGAATCTTACATCTCTGGTGAAATTTTTACTTGTTTAATTTTGTTGTTTTGTTCTCTATTTGATGGTACTATCTTAGCCAATCAAAAAGATAGATGAAAAGGTTATAGTTTAGCCTTAAAAACTATTTGGTTCTATCTTGGCCACTCGTTCCTTGGCTTCTCCCTTGTTGGAATCTTACATCTCTGGTGAAATTTCTACTTGTTTAATTTTGTTGTTTTGTTCTCTATTTGATGGTTCTATCTTAGCCAATCAAAAAGATAGATGAAAAGGTTATAGTTTAGCCTTAAAAACTATTTGGTTCTATCTTAGCCATCCATCCTATAAAAGATACGAGAAGAGGTTCTAGTTTAACCTTAAAAACTAGATAATATATTTTTAAGGGATTCTACATCAAAAATCCAAGCTAGAACTCTAGTCTGTGTAACTGCCAGCTTGAGGGATTCTTGTGATCACTTCCTACATCGTTCGCATCAGACCTTTCAGTCAGGAACTGCATGCTAGAGCATCATGTGGTGCAGACCTTTTTGTCAGGAACTGCATGCTGGAGCATCTTGCGGAGCAGTCTTGATATTCCAACTGATGCATCAACCATCTCAAGCATACCATAAGATGAATGGCATCAACAATTGCTCCGCAAGAACATCATGGTTCTGTCCTCACTCTTCAAATCAAAGACTCTCGAGAACGGGGAGCATTTTTCTCTAAGAAACAACAGAAGAAATATGAGTAGGGCATCACATCCAAGACCAAGTTGGTACTCTACTACGTTTGCTCACCAGCTTGAGGGGAGTGTAAGTTATCCGAGAAGTGTTAGAGCTTGAGGGGGAGTGTAAGTTGACGAGGAGTGTCAGAGTTTTTATTTAATGTGTAATTAGAGTTTATTCCTAATGAGTAGTTTAAATTTACTAGAAGTCTTATTTAAATTAGGAATAAGTATTATTTAAATTAAAGATAAAAGTATAGTTTTAGTTATATTAAAACTCCATATCAGCCTATTTAAAGGTTTACTTTGTATACATTTAATAATTAAGAATAATAAGAAAATACCGAGAAACACATTGTTCTTCTGGAAAATATCTTGTTCATCTTCTTCAAACAACAAATCCCTAACCACCGATCACACACAAACCACCATCATTAATTGCATCTCCGGCCACCATGGCCCTTTCTCACAAGGAATATTGTCACATATACACTAATATAAAGGAATACTGCCAGTAACCTTAAACTCTAGGAATGAGTTTACAAGGAAAAATAGGACAAACCTCAGGGCCCAAAAATCGTTCATAACCAATATCACAGGAGTATGGTGTCCCTGTCTTTGGTCTAATACCTCTCCACTGTTTGATGTACTTTGAAGGTTCTTTATCATGTTTGTTGAACTCTTGAGATAAATATAAAAAATAGTTACTATCAAATTTTCATAAGAATGCAGAACTTGTGAACATCATTATAGTCATGCTGGGCAAGAATCATGCAGCAAACAGGTGTGCCAAAATATTTCCAAAATCACAACCCAACGAAAGAAATAAAACCTTGATAATATCAGAACAAGTATAGCAATATCTCTCCTTAACTTTCCGAGCAACTTCAAATGAGTCCTCCGGCAGAACTTTCTCTCCTCTTTCCTGCAAATAACAGAGAAAAAGGGAGAGAATTCATGATTACTGAATGCATTATTTTACAATCTCCAAATCCACAAATCTAAGATACACAATAACTAATAGAAGAGTCAATGTTTAAGCCCAGTGTTAGTAAGCCTTTACAAACAAAGCCATCTTGGCAAACAGATACCACGAAGAAACAGAAAGACACTTCAATTTAGCTTGCCTCCGAAGAGCAGCTCCTGTTCTCCAAACTAGCATTGCTTCAAAAGGCAACAAATTCAAAACAATAAACTTAACAAGTGTAAAATGACGCCATGTTTCCTTAAAGAAGCTACCACACAGCCAAAAATAAATTTCGAAGGATACAAGAATCTGTCACAAACTGGAACAGAATGTTTGAAAGCACAGCATATAAAAAGTTAAGTGCATAAACATATAAATCCGAATGTTGTCAAGGGTGCACTCTAGGTGCTAGAAACCTTATACTGCCTAATGTGCACGGCACGCCGGGCATGATCCTGGTCATATGACTTGCCTAAAAAGGTCTAAGGTGCTTTAGTTGCGTAGCACTAAGGTGTAGGTATGCCTAGGTTCACAGCTTGAGAACACCATAAATCCAGCCACAGATAAGGATGAGTAATGCCAAGGAGATTATTTTTCTCTTTATGACATAATAATAACCTTAAGTACTTGCCAATTGAATAAATAGCAATCCAATGATAGCAAAGCACAAGAAATGAAAGAAAGAAAAAATATCCGCATGAGCTGCTGTATGAAGAAAGTAACATCTTTTCCTGCTATTGGTATTGACTTAATGCTGCTCTCAATAAAATAACCATCTGCAAAAGGTACGATATGTGTAGCCCCATCTCCAATATCCACTACCACCCCTGTCATCTCACACTATAGAAAACTGTCGGTTAAACTAAATGAAAATGATGATTAGCAAGAAAAACAACACACAAAATGTAGGGTATGAAGCCAAATAGAAGATAGAGTAGTTCTTTAAACTCTACAAGCATAAAGTATTCAACATAACTCACAGCTTATGCCCATAAGATCTGCAACAGCTATATGCCTTCAGCATAATTCTCTCCGATAGATAATTAAAGATAAAACAAATAAACAAAAGTAAACATATTGAACGATATAAGACAAGCACCATATGCATTAAGCTATTGACATGCAAATGAATAAAGTAGAAATATTTGAGGGAGTTGGCAAAGACTTTTATCTCATAACAACCTCCAAGCTTGATGTATTCTAAATGTAAAGACTGGAAATTTTCTATAAATTATGCAAGTTTTTTCTACAAACATAGCACCGATAACTATTAAAATTACTCCAACAATAATATTCATAACATATTCCAAGACCGATACAACTAATTACAACGCTATAGAGAATTTAAGACATTAGATTAAGCTAAAAGCAATACTACAATCTTTCCCAATGACTAAATGGATTTAAATCAATTGCTAGTTGACTGATGAATACGTAACCATCCTAGAACCAAGATTCACACTAGTGATTCAATGTTAAAAGGTGCAGTTTATAAATAAAAGACAACAAACGGATATATATAATACCAGAAAACAGAATACCTCAGAAAACTAAGACACGGACCTTAGATGTAGTGTACCCAGCAGCTAAAGCAAGGACAGAATTCACAGCAACATAAAGCCCTAGAACATTAAAGGTCTCAAACATGATTTCACCCATATATTCTCGATTCTCAGGGGCAGTAAGTGGACTCTCAGTCAACAAAAAGTAATGATCCTCAGGATCATACCGTAAATAATTGAAAATACATTGTTGCCAATACCGTTCCATCGCATCCCAATTGTCCACTTGACCGTGCCTAATGGGATGAGTAAGGTTATAAGTATTACTCGATCGTGATTTCGCAAGTGCTTCATCTCCAATGAAGAAATCAAGATCTGCCATTTCCCCAGCTGAATGCTGAGCTGACCAATTCGATTTTGAAGAAGTTCTAGATCGATTTAGAAAAGACTCGTTAATTGCTGCTACTGTTGGTTGAATAAAACACGGCTCTCCCATCTTAGTATACCTGCCGATAAATATATATAAAAAAAAGGAGGAAGAATTTCATCAAACAGACAGTGAGCACGCAAGCAGTTTGGAGTAATATTCAGTTGCTAAAAGGAGAAGTTAATCAATACCCGGTGCCGTTATCGATGACGACAGCGGGGCGAGAAGTAGGATCCATTGGGAAGAGAAACGGAAGCTAGGAAGTTGCTTTTGGTTGTGGTGGCGGTGGATCTGCGAGCGAGATCCTATAGAGAATCGGGGGCAAGGGATCATGGTCAAGGAGGAGGAAACTCCGCCCTCTCTGTTGGCGGGCCCGATGGTATTGACCCGATAACAGCAGCAACAACAAACTTGGATCCCAAGTGAAAGCAGAGACGTTTCAACGGTATTAGGTGGTTGTTGTTGTTGGCAATATGAAAAGTCCGTTGCATGAAAGAATTGTAATCATTTTATCATCAAATTGCCTCTTTTTGTTCTCTCTTGACCGATACTTTTCTAGTTTTCTTAGCAATCGAATCAGACAATAGAAAGAAAACAAGGCAAGGCAACTTCGCTTGGTTTTCTTTTTAGTAAAACTTTTGACTACAGGGGGTAATATATTTTTCATTTAGAAATCATAATTCTAATCCTATCCAAAATGGTGAGAAGGACTAGGCATGACAATATAATTCGAATATAATTCGAATTCGATTTGATTTGAAGAAAAATATTCGATCCAAATTCAATTGAAAAAAATTTGAATCCGAATCTGAAAAAAAAAATCTAAGTCTTAATAGGAGATGGATCAGATATGGACATTGTCATGATTTGATCCGAATTCGATCCAAATTCATATCCGATTCGAGTTCGATTCATATATGAATTCAAATAAAAATATTTAAAACTCTTAGATTTAAAAATATAAATATATATTAAAATCGTTAATTAAGTTGAATTGAGATTATGTATATTAATTTAAATATATATAGAAATCTTAATTAAGTTGAATTGAGATTATATATTTAATATATATATATATATATATTAAAAGTTGAATTGAGATTATATATATATATATATATATATATGTTAGAGCGTTTTCGTTGCGGCTTAAGAATCGACATCGTGGAATCGTGATTGGGTATCTATTTTTTCTAAATTCAGAATTCCAGATTTTAAACAGGTAATTCTTCACCCTTAATTACCTTGATTCGTTCTTCGTACATGGATCTCTGGTGGTGATCGTCGGATAATTTTTCTGCTGCACCATGAGGTGTACCGGCCAACAATGAAAGCTTGATGGTTAGAAACTTTTTTCTCTATGTCAAATATTGATGGTTGAACATTTTGATTATATTTTTAATTTGTTTCATCTTAGATTGTAATATTTATTAGACATTTTATAATTGTGATTTGAAAAGTAGTTATGTTAGTAGACTAGTAAGACAATAGTAGTTTATGTAAGGATGATTTATTTGTTGTTGATTTTTTTTAGTTGAAGTTTGAGTTGTTAGTTTAATTTGTTTTATATTAGATTGTAATATTTGTTTGTTATTAGTTTAAATATATTTGTTTGATCAAAATTATTTTTTATTTAAAGATATTTGTTTGAGTTGTTACTTTAAAAAAGGAAAAAAATTAATTGGATTTGGACTTTCGGATTTGAATTTAGATTTTAGATATTTTATTAGATCAGACTTGGATTTATGTTGTCGGACTTAGATTTGGACTTGGATTTTTTTGAGGTCCGATTATTAATTGAATTGGACTTGGATTTTATGAAGTTCGATCCATTGTCATCCCTAGAAAGGACCTTAAGAGAATGAAGGGAGTGATCTTAGTTGATCTAGAACTCATGACCTAAGAGAATATTAGAGAACAAATATTTGCTAGAGGAAGAATATTAAAAAGCGCTTAAAAGGGTTTAAACTCAAGACCTTCAAATACAAAGGCTAAACCTTAACCACTAAACCAACATGACATTATATAATATTTAATCACAAATATTATATATCTCAAATTACTTGAGATTAATTCAAATTATTTTATGAAATAAATAATACTAATTGATATTAATATATAAAAATATAAAATATAAAATATTATATATATATCAATATAAATAAATAAAAATATATTATTTTTATATTTTTATAAATTATTAATAATATAAATATATCATTTTTAAAAAATATAATATATTTATATTATTATTAATATATAAAAACTCTAAACCATGAACTATTAACCCACAAACCCCAACCCTTAAACCTAAACCATAAACCTTAAAGTTTAAGAATTAAGGTTTAGGGGTTTTCTATATTATTTTTTTGAATATTTTGGGTTTTTTAAAATTAATATATTTATACTATAAACAATATATAAAAAATAAAATAATACATTTTTATTTAAATTATATAAATTTATCCATTTGATTCAATGGAACTATTTTATGAAAAAATAATACTATAAATACTATAAATATATAAATAATATAAAATATATTATTTACATATATATCAATATATAAAAATAAAAATATATTATTTTTATATTTTATATATTATTTATAATATAAATATATTATTTTATGAATATTTTAAGCTTTTTAAATAATATATAAAAATAATATACTTTTATTTTTATATATTGATATATATCAATAAATATATTTTATATTTTTATATATTAATATTTTTATTTTATAAAATAATTTGAATTAACATAAAGTGGTTTGAGATATATAATATTTGTGGTAAAACATTATATAATGTCATGTTAGTTCAGTGGTTAAGGCTTAGTCCTTGTATTTGAAGGTCTTAGGTTCATATCCCTCTAAGTGCATGGTTTTAATATTTTTCTTCTAGCAAAATGATGTCGTTTTGAGCTAAATTAGACTTAAAAACAATTGTACCAAAACGATGCCGTTTTTGACTAACGGTAACGTTAAGAGTTAACGATACAGTGACGTTTCCGAGTCAAAAATAAAAATTAAGTGTCAAATTTTAACTTTTTTAAAATACGGTGACGTTTTCGAGTTAGTGACCATAATTGAATTGTGTGTGATGTAGTTAACCCTTTACATTATTAAATTTTTAATCATTAACATTATTGATTTATACAATGTTAGTTCTCGTTGAATTGATGTCGTAACATGTAACAAAAAAATTAATATTGAGTGAGCAAAATTTGACTCGATTCAAAAAATTAAATTTTTTGACTCGATTTGTCTTAATAAATTTCATAAACTCGACTTGACTCTAAAAAATTTCAAATAAATTTTGAGTTGTAAAATAGAAACTCGAATAACTCGAAAATTTTAGTAATTAGTTGATTAATTTTTAAGTTTAAGGCGAGTCCTTCAATTTTCCTAATATATATATACTAATATAAAAAACATGAAGAAATATATGCCACATATGGAAAAATATGAAAAAAAAATGAATATCTTATATGATTAGAGAAAATCATTTAAAGAATCAAATCATACTATAACATGATAAATAATTACAATTAAATTTGTTTCGGAACTCAAAAACTCGACTCAAGTTTTATAAACTCGACTTGAATCGAAAAAATTCAAATAAAATTTGAGTTGTGAAATATTACGTGTCAACTCGAATAACTCAAAAATTTTTAACTCGACTCGATCAAACCTTCACCCCTAATCTAGTTTATCCTTAAACAATTACTAAAACACCATTTAAACCTTTTAACAAATTAGTTCTTAGGATTTTCATTCTCTTTCGACGCTCATTTAAACTCTTGATTTTGAAGTCGACAGAACATTAATACATTAAATTTAAAATCGATGAGATTTCGACAACCTGAAACTTATAAGATAAATTACATTAGAGGTCACTTAATTAATAGTTACATTCGAGTCATTCAATTAAAGTTTTAGTTATGAGCGGATCGCTCGGACATCCAAAATAAAAAGTTTGGTATAATGATAATTTTAGTGTCCAACTTAAATATTCTATAAATTTAGTCTTAATTCAAAATAATTAAAAAAAATTAATCCTTCATATTTAAAAAAAGGTAAAGTACACCAATGATTACCGAACTTTTAGAGCGCGTTCATTTTGGTCACCGAACTTTTAAAATTTTTATTGGGGTCACTCAACTTTTATTTCGATTTCATTTTGGTCACTACCGTTATCTTCCGTTCAAACCCGCTGACGTGGCACGTTAACTTTATTTTTCATTCATTTTCTTCTTCTTTCCTTGCTTTGTTTTCCCTCCATAGCTGAACCTAAAATTGAATCTCAATCCCACTACCGACTATTAAGTTTATTTTCTCGATATTGTTAGTTTGAATTTATGTGTGAGGATAATTGAGTTATAATGTTAGATTTGCAAGTAAACATTTGATAGATTAATTTAATATAGTCAGGCTCTTTGATTTCCCTGTCCCATTTATTTTCTTTATATTGTTAGTTTGAATTTATGGGTGGGAATAATTAATTTTATACTTTTAGATTCTGGAAGTAGACTTTTGTTACTCTATTGGATTAATCCGGGTTCTGGGTTTTAATATAGTTCGGCTCTTTGATTTCTATATGTAATTTGGACTTGTGAATATATTTTTTTTACTCGTTGCATTAGTAGCTTTGAATCGTTGCATTACTCGTGGATCATCTATGGAAATCTGCTGGAAACTCTAGTGCTCTTTTCTTAACTGCTGCGGCACTTAATTTGTTATGTCTCAAATTAGCAGAGGAGCTCGGGATTATTGTTTTGAATCCTTGGGTTTCGTGGTTCAAGGCTGCCAGTGTACCGGCACTTGTTCCTCAACTGCTTACTCTGCTTGTTTTTTACAAGCTTTTCCCTCCTGTTTCAATGATTATTGGAGATGAGAAAGAATGCTAAGATGGAAGAGGCTTCAAAATTGATTTCGAAATCAGCTTGGAGTTGATCGACCTGATAAGATTGTTTTGAAAATTTTATATGATTATGCAGTCATTTTTCTGGGTTTTGATTAAGGTTTGAATTAAATTATTTGCTTTATTCTTTTAATCTTAGGTTTCGAACACTTGAATCAATTATTTTAAAGGTTGGGAAAGGTGGTGAAAAAGATGTGATTATTTTGATAGAGCTTTTAAGTTTAGTTATGGAGAAAAAAAACAGAGCAAGAAAAAAAAAGAAAAAAAAATAAAATTAATATCCCATGTCAGTGATTTTTAATGAAAGATAAAGATAAAGACCAAAATGAGAGCGAAATAAAAATTGAGCAATCACAATAAAAATTTTAAACATTTGGTGACTAAAATGAATGTTCTCTAAAAGTTTAGTGACCATTAATGTACTTTACCCTTAAAAAATATATAAAAAAATTTAACCCTTCGTGCATGTCACATCATTTACTCTGAAATTCCTAATAAAGGATCACCTCCTCCATCCAGATGTTTGTATGTGGGCTTATGAGATTTAGCTAAGGCAAGGTTCTGTTGTTTCTCTTCAGACCGAAACCTCTGGTATCCTTTCTCCCCGCAACGATTTGGTGTCAAAGTGCTTCCGTTCCAGTCGGGCGTAGGGATTTCATCTTTCTGAGGGTCTTTTTCTCCTTTTCCCCCGATCTCAAGTGTGTGTGTCTTTCTTTTTCCAAGTGTTTCTGTGACAAGGTTGCTCCCAGGGAGTTCTTCTCTATAATTGGTTGTTTGTGGGCTTCGCGTTCGGTGGTTTTTTTTTTCCTTTTTTTAAGGTATGTGATTTCTCTTCTTCCCTGATTATGTCTTGTGTTTGCTGGAATGTTCAAGGGCTAGGAAAATCAGAAACAATAAGAGCCCTTAAAAAAATGATTTTCAAAGTTAAATCAAATATTGCGTTCTTGAGTGAGACTAAGCAGAAAAAAATAAAATTAGAAAAGATTAGGCACAAGTTAAAATTTTATTACTCGTACTATGTTGAACCTAAAGGTATAGCTTGGGGATTTGCTTTGTGGTGGGGCGGTGAAACACATGTTAATGTCTTACATGCATATAACAATGATATTGACTCCAGTATGTCTTACAGGCAGGTTAATCTCCTTGGTGCATTATGGGGGACTCAAACATTGTGCTCACACATGAGAAAAATTTTGGTGGAAATCTATACGACCTAAATCAGGCTAATTGACTTTCTAACTTTATTGAAGGAGCTGTTTTGATAGGGATGCAGTTATAAGGTGGTGTCTTTTCTTGGACAAATCGGAGAAGTGATAAAGAGGCTATAATGGAAAGATTTGATAGAATATTGTTTAATTCTTCTTGGCTTGATATGTTCTCTAGAGTTGATGGTTTCCTTCAACCGGTAATCGTTTCGGACCATTGTCCAATCATTTGTAACTTTTATAGATCATACAGAAAAAGAAGGAAAGATTTTAAGTTTGATTCCAAGTGGCTTTTGGAGGGCGACTGTAAATCAGTTGTTATGAAGGCGTGGCTTAATCCGAGAAAGGGTAATGCCAATGCTAGTTTCTGTAGAAAATTGGAGAGAACACAATTCAAGCTTCAAAAGTGGTGCAAGGAAAAATTTGGGAGTCGTAGAAGAACTACTGATCAAGCTCAGAAGAGAATAACAAAGATTCAAAGTTTCCCTCTCACATAAGATTCAGCAGAAGTGAAAAGGCTTAAAGAAGAACTTGATTTCAAATGAAAAAAAAAAAAGAAAGAAGAAATGTACTGGCATAAAAAATCAAGAATTAAATGGTTGGAGCTGGGGTCGTAACACCAATTTTTTTTCACTCTACTACTGTTAACTCCTCAAAAGTTCTACTTTTCACACATATTTTGTCATGCTATTGCTCGACTTTGGGTACATATTTGTGCATTTAGCCAGTAAAGTAATGCATTTGCATTAAGGAGTTAAGGAATGTATAGCTTTCATTGCCAGAGTGAAGAGGTATGTTCTTGCTGTGGTAGGCAGGTTTGGCAGGTCAAGAGTAGGCAGAGCAGAAAAAAAATTGTAAAACCTATATTTGATTTTTGATATAACAAGAAAAAACAAGGATTATTTTGAAAAACTGATAACTTTTTAAGTATTCAAAAGACTCACAAAATTGACAAGTATTCAAACTTAAAATAATTTATAAGTTAAAACCTTAAATCTCAAATATTTTTTAAGTGTTTTGGCGCTTAAAATAGCCAAATTGGCCTAGGAGTATCGATACGCTCATAGCCGTATCGATAAGGTTTTTTGCAACTAGAATTTCATTTTAAACTTAATGGCTATAGGGCACTGATACACGTGTAGCCGTATCGGTACGCCATTCAACCTGAGAACCAATTTTGTCTTCGAGTATCGGTACGACTTTATGCGTACTGATACGAGGAGTTAAGATTTTCTAAATCTTTTGTAATAAATATTCGACCATTGCCTTATCAGTTTATTAGAACCATAACTTTGAAAATCAGTTATAGCGTACCGATACCTTTATAGGCGTATCGATACAATTTTTTGTACTCAACTTATCAGGATTCCAATGAGCAAAATCGGTATCGATACGACCTTCATCGTACCGATACCCTTTGTAGATATCCACTATGCGTATCGATACGGCTTCCCGCGTATTGATACCCCTTTGCACAATGACTTTCTTCTTTTGGAGGGTACCGATACGAGTGCTCGCGTACCGATACCCAGTGTTGACAAACAATATTTATTGCGGGAAAATGCAGCTCAACGGCTCTATTCAATATCCCAACTACCCAAACGGCTAGAATTCAATGAGGGGGTATAAAAACAAGTTTCCAAAGCTACATCAACAACTGTTGATCAAGCCAAAAGCAATCAAGCACATATCCAACAATCTTGAGCTCTTAGAGTTAATTTTTGCAACCCACTCGATTGTTCTTCAATGTAATCTTTTATTCAAGTTTGGGGGATTGAGTGAACTTATAATTGTGTAAACACTTTACCTTTGAGAGGATTTTTCAGTTTACTTTATTTGTAATCTCTTTGTGAGGAATTCTTAAGACTTTGGGGTATAAGTCTTGAGGAATGTAAGGTTATCTCCTTTAGCCTCAAAAGGAAAGCGGATATAGTGAATTTGAAAAAATTCGTAGTGT
The DNA here is from genome assembly GCA_019671005.1 of Hibiscus mutabilis. Taxonomy (NCBI): domain Eukaryota; kingdom Viridiplantae; phylum Streptophyta; class Magnoliopsida; order Malvales; family Malvaceae; genus Hibiscus; species Hibiscus mutabilis. The sequence goes on along the minus strand of CM033735.1, from coordinate 11,454,471 downwards.
GGATAGCTAAGATAGTGGATGTAAACCTTGTTAGAAGATTGAACCACTATAATTTCTTGTGTCTCGATTTTTTATCTTTCCAATTGCTTCCACGAAAATTTTAAATTGCCGATTTACCCCTTCTTGGTCTTTCACCATTGATTGATCATCTCAACAATTGGTATCAGAGTTAAACTCATTGGCAAGATTAACACCCTCTTGAGTCGATTCGAAGGAGACTCAATCAATCAACGATCAAGCCATGTCATCTACTTTCGTCACCAATCTCTACGAGTCACAATATATTTTCAAACCACTCTTCTTCAATAGGATAACTACCTCTATTGGAAGAATAGAATGAGGCTCTTCATCAAATCCAATGATTACCTCCTTTGGGATGTAGTGGAAGATGGACTGGCTATTCCGATTAAGAGAGAAAAGAGACCACCTCATTCCCAAGTCCAAGCAAGAGATGACCAATGAAAATTGGAGGAAGTTGCAAGTCAACAAAAAAGCAATGTTGTAATCCCCTCGACCCGGCCTAGTCGCAAGACTGAACCGAGGAAGCTACATTAGGTTTGCCGAAGCAAACCGTGAAGAAATAACTCGAATTTATGTCTATTTTTTATTTATCTTATCTAGATGCAATATCATAACCTATGGTGAGTGATTAGGCAGCGGGTGAAATCTCAACTCAATCGGGTGTCGAATCGACATCCAATTACACTCAATTGCAATTTAGGGACCAAATTGCAATTTTAGAAAATTATAGGGACTTATACCATTTTGAGTTTACCAATTTTTAATTAGTCAGGTTACATGCTTGCTCGCTAAATCTTAGCTCAAAACGACAATCCAAACTCATGCAATTGCATTTACGAATATCATGATATAACATTTCAAATTTTTTTTTCAACTTTGCAAAAATATTCCCACTAAAGGTTTCGTAAATATTTTCCAGTAGCCAAAGTTTCGTCAAGGTTTCAAAACCTTGGGCCTGGTTTCGAAACCAGCTTCAACAGGTTTCGAAACTTGTTCATAAGGTTCTGAAACTTACCTGCAGATTTGCAGAACATGCATATTCAACACACCTTAGAACCACAATAAACTTATCCACATTAGCCCCAAACACTTTAATACACACCCCAAATATATATCACACCCAAAATATGCTTCCAAAGATATACGTAACAATTCACATAGCAATTCAAACTCGATATCATCAACTAGAGGTATGCTTCCTAATAACCAAACACTTCAAAACTCAAATGCAATCCAAACCAGAAAACAACTCTTAAGGGCCATTTACAAGTCCATATAAGCAACACAAACTTATGCCAAAACATGGAGTTTCATAAAACATACTCCTAAACCAAATAGGTACCCTCCCATTGCCAATTATTACTATCGAACTAGTTTAAAACCATACTTGAGCAAAGTGAAATCCCTTGGACTCTCTTTCTTGCTTCCTTCCTTGCTGCTCGAACAAGTCACTTATCTGTATTGTTAAGAAAAGAGAGCATAAGCAATAAGCTTATTGAGAGACGCTCAATTAAAAACCAACAACAATGCATTTTAAACCATTTCTCAAATATTTCTCAAACCTCATGCTCAAAACTTCTCATGCTTGAAATCTCTTTTCAAAGCAATTACAAAATCATTCTTTCAACATGTATCATGAATCTCATGCATTAACCATAATGTAAATCTCATTTAGAACTTCTCAAGCATGCTTATCCATAGCATAGCTTAAACGCAATCTCATGTATAAATCACATTATACAAATCATTACAAAAACCATGATACATGTTTATCTCATATATTGGCATAACAAGTGACCCGGATGACACTACCCTCATCCTTGGATATCACTACCCCTATCCATTCAAGTTCGGATATACGAATTCCTTGATGGCACTACCCTCACCATAATCTCACTTCGGCCAGGATGGCACTACCCCATTGCCCGTATGTGATAGCACTACCCCTATCACTTCACAATAGCACACCCCTATTGTGTAACCGAAGAATTTGTCTTACGTACGAATTTTGTATTTTAGAGTGCACTTTAATCTATTGGTCGACCAATTATATCCGACAACGATTGAATCTCAGCCACATGCCAATATACACTTTAAAACCATGTTTCCTTACTATTTTTCCATTTCTTCATCCCATTTTTAGAAGTCTCAATGCATAGCATTTTCTCAACATGACATAATCTCTTTAAAAGCCATAAATCAATCTCATGGGATCACATGAATCATCTCTCAATTCATAAAAACATGCATAACAGTAGGTAACAAATCTCTTTCTAAAACATGAACATGATTATACAAAACAATGGGAAAATCAAGAACCGAGACCGAATTCTTCTATACTTACATCCGATCTTAGATTAGCGTTTCAAGCTTAATCTAAACCCCCAAACCTTGCTTTCAAACCTTTGAAAAGCTTTTAAAACCAGTTCTACTCACCGACAACGATTCACTTGCTTTGTCGAAGCGATCTCAAGCTTCCAAATCAACCGAAGCTTCCTCTAACGATACTGGATCAACTTCCCCTGCTTTTAACCATTCAAAACAAAGGGTTAATGCACAATCTTACATCAAAATACTCAGCAACACAACTCCACAACCTTCTCTACCAACTACCAAGCTTTCGCCATCCGAAAACAACCGAAAACATCCGCTAAACCAATCTAACCAATCTCCATCCATTACCTAGCGAGATTAACATCAAAACATCATCAATATACATCTAAAAATATTCCCTCAACAACCAAGTATCTCCGACAACCAAGCAACCATATAAACAAGCCATAATCTCAAAGATTTCAACCTAAAAATCTAGCAATTCATCTAGTTTCGGGATTACCATATCAAAACCCATTTATCCATATTGTTGAACATCAATATTAGGACCAAAATCAATCTAAAACCCAGAATTATCAAATCAAAATGAAACTCAACCATTTTCCTCATCAAAACCTCAATCCAAGCTTAATTAAAGTGAGATATCAACATCTTTAACTCAAAACAATTTAGAAAACAATTTACAAGAGTCAAGAGCTTGAGAATTTCAATAAATAATCCTTTATTAGAGGAGAATTAGAAAGATCACCTCTAACACAAGCTTTTCCCTTGTTTGGCAATGATTTGGATAAAAAAACCTTCAAGAAATCCAATGGTAGTTGTTGTAGAAATGAGAAGATCAATTTAGGAAATCAAAGAATGAAATAAAGTGATTGTTTCCTCTCATTTTTTTATGGGAAAATCATAGTTTGGCTGGTGAGAAAGTAGAGAGAAAAAAGAAAATAGGAAGTTACGTAAGAAAATGTTTAAGCCTTTTAGAAATCTTTTATTAAATCCCTTTAATAAACCAATTAATTAAACCATTTAAAAACATGCAAAATAAGGGAAAAGGTTGATAACACCTTCGTTTAATAGCTCCCTAAAGATTCTAAGCTTTGACTCCTTTCAATTTAGTCACTAAACACATTTTGTCATCTTTACGATTTAGTCACCATTTCAAAAATATCGATTAAAACAAATCCATTTTGTCAAATTGATCCCACCAAAACCTTCAAAACATAATTTTAGGATTTTAGAACATTTTTCCATAATTTATCTCACCCAAAAACCTTTTAAATCAATTCATTCTCAAAACTAGTCTAAATTGCCGAAACCGGTTCAATCGAACTGCCTAACCTAACCCGACTAACTTTTAGGCCCAAAATTGGGGTATTACAAATGAAAATAATTTTTTTGGGCTCTTAGACCGGATGAGTATGTGAACATGTCTTCTTGCACAAGTGCAAAGGAGATATGAGACAAGTTTGAAGTTACATATGAAGGCATCAACATTGTCAAGGAGACCAAGATTGGACCCATTAACTTGAGCTATGAGAACTTCAAAATGGAACCTGATGACGACATCACCAAGATGTTCGATAGATTTTCTGTCATCGTCAACGGACTTAAAGGCTTCAAAGAAATCATTCCGAAAGACAAGCTTGTTCGAAATCTTATCTATTCTCTTCCCGAGTCATGGGACGGAAAGAGGACCACAATCATCAAAGCCAAGGATCTAAAAACCTTGAAGCTTGATGCTCTCTTGGGGTCTCTTCTAACTCATGAAATCATAAATAAAGGAAGAGAAGAAGAGAAAAAAGAGGGAGAGAATGATCAAATAGTATGCAATGAGTGCAAGAAGCCATGACACATCAAGTTCGATTGTCTGCAACTCAAAAAGAAGAGCTTTGGGAAGAAGAAGAAGCTCAAGGCTCATGTTGCTACTTGGAGCGATGAGGACTCATCCGATAAGGAAGAGTAAGAAGTAGCCAACCTTTGTCTCATGGCACTAGAAGATGATCCTAAGCTAACCTCAAACTCATCTAATTTCAAGTTTACTTTTGATGAGCTTCAAGAATCTTATGATGAGTTGCAAAGGTATAATGAATCACTTTGTAAAATAAGAAAACAATTTCAAATTTGAAAAACCAAAATGATTCATTATCTAAAGCCAACTTGGAACTTAAGAAAAAGGTTTTGGATTTACAGACAAAACAAAAAAGATTTTGAAAAGAAAAATCAAGATTTGCATAACCTTCTCTTTAAAGTTCATGATGATCGCCAAAAGGAAATATGCGATCTCAAAGCTTCTTTGAACAAAGTTAAGAATTCTCATTTTGAAAAAAGAATATCTTCAAAACCCAACTATGTGAAAAGAAACTTTGGAGGGTACAAACAATGAGGCTTCCAAAGGCCCTCACATGGTAAGAAGGTTAGAAGTGTTTGGGTTCCTAAGGAACTAGTTAATTTTAACAATTATGATGTTATTGCTTCTTGGATCCCAAAGGGAACCAAGATTTTCAGAGCTAATACTCATGGACCCAAAAGAATTTGGGTACCAAAAATCAAGACTTGATTCTTTGTTCGTAAGGAGAGCATTGCAACAAGGCTAAAGCTTCAAGTGCAAATTCGTGGTACCTTGATAGTGGATGCTCGAGACACATGACCGGTGACAAGAATCGATTCTTGGTGCTAAAACCAAATAGTGAAGGAGTAGTGATGTTTGGTGACAACTCCAAAGGCCACATTGAAGGAATCGGTTCCATTGGTAATCACTCTTCCATACTTAAGCATAATCTTTTGAGCATAAGCCAATTATGTGATAAAGGTTTCAATTGATTTAAATTGTTGCAAAATTATTTCCATTGAAACTAACAAAATTGTGCTTATTAGTCATAGCATAAGAAACATATACATGGTGCATTTAGATGATATTTATATTTCAAATGCATGTTTTGTTGCAAAAGATGAGCATGATTCATGGTTATGGCATAGAAAACTAGGGCATGTGAACATGAATATTTTGGAAAAATTGATTTCAAATGATCTTGTAAGAGGTTTTCCGAAAAATAAAGTTTTCATATGACAAAATTTGTGATGCTTGTGCAAAAGGAAAACACAAAAGAGGGTCTTTTAAACCTATTTATGATGTTTCTACAAGTAGAGTTTTACAATTGATCCACATGGATGTTTTTGGCCCTATTAGAACAATGAGTTTGGGTGGAAAATCATATGCATTTGTTTTAGTTGATGGCTACTCTAGATTTACTTGTGTTATATTCTTAAGTAGCAAAGATGATGCTTTATAAAAATTCATCACATTTTTAAAAGCTAATCAAAATGATGTTGGTTACTCGATTTCACATGTTAGTAGTGACCATGGAACCGAATTTCAAAATCTAGGTTTTGAAAAGTTTTGTAACTCAAGTGGTATAAGCCACAATTTTTTCACTCCACACTGTAGCGATGTCTTTTTCTTTTTCGCTAAAAAAATGAGGGTTTTTCGAAGGGTTTTTGAAAGGGTGTTTGTGATTTTTTTGGATATTAAAATATTTATTCCGTGGGGTTTTAAAAAAAACCGCATTTTAAAAAAAATGGAGTCGCCACCGGCCACTTAGGTAGGCCAGACACCATAAAACCAGAGATTCAAAAAATGTTGGGTTCGGGAGTCGGTTACGGATGGGGAAGGATTAGCACCCCCACACCGCCCAAAATTGGTACTTTAATAATTACCGCTTTATTAATATTGGATTTTCCGGGTTAAAGTGACGATTATTTTAAAATTCGGTTATAATTACGAATTAATTTTAAGGGCCCCGTTATCCGAGAGTAAACGCCCAACCACTATCACTACGCCTGATACTGGCCCCGTTTACGCTCGGATAAAAGGGCACCGCATTAACAATTTATATCTCGATATGCAAACTTAGTGAGCAAAATATAAAACATGGCAAATAATTTAAATACAATGCAAATAAATATTAACATAATAAAATAATAATCTAATAAAATATTAATCTGAAACATACATACATGAATATTAATCTAACTCATAAATAAAAAAAATATCTAGCATAAATAAAATACTAACATTCATAAATATTAATCTAACACATAAATAAAAACAAACTCAACATAAATAAAATACTATTCTAAAACATACATAAATAAATATTAATCTAACTCATAAAAACATATTTAACATAAATAAAATATTAATATAAAACACAAATTTAAAACATATTAAATATTAACCTAAAACATAAACATACAAAATAAAAAATAAGACTACAATTTTAAGATAACTAATACTTCATTAAATTATAAAAATTACAACACTAATAAAAAAGGGAAGAAAATATACCTAACTAGGAGCTCGAACGACGAACCCCGCCGAGATCTACCGCGAGCCCTCCAAAAATTTAACTAGATCGGACCTAAAATAGGACCCCAATCGAATGTTGGATCGAACCAACTGGGGTCGAGGGCACTGCCCCCAACCCCGCCAGCCTTGCGGCCGGCCATGCCCCACAATTGGGTGGCAATTTAATTGCCAATTTCATCCAAAATTGGGCGTGGATTTTCCTTGCAATTGGCAGCCTATTTATAGGCAAATGGGATGGAAAATGGGTGACGTGGAGCACCCTGCTCCACGCAATTTTCCTTTTTTTTAATATATATTTTATTATTATTATATATTTTTTTGATTTTTTTATTAATTTTATATTAATAATAATATTATTAAAATAGCACTAATAACACTAAAACTCGATCAAAAATGAGTGATTACAGTTGCCCCTCTTTGCTTGTTCTTGTGAAACGAGGACAAAGCAAAGATCAAAAGCACTCATTTTGGACCTACTTTCTTGTCTTTGGCTTCGGAATCACGTGTTCTTCTGGAACTATCCGCTCTTCCTTAGCTGAATCTTCAGGCTCGTAAGTTCTTCCTATATAGAGCTTCGTCACCTTCCGATCTTGGAGTTATAGGCTCTTTCGACATAGAACCCTTCACTCTGAAGCCTCGAGTTATGAGTCCCTCCTATATAGAACCTTTCATTCTGAGACGGTGCAGCTCGGAGTCCTTCCTATATAGAACTCTTCGCCTTCAACGCTGGTTTCTCCTATATAAAACCTTCTGCGTCACTGATGGATTCTTCCGACTGGGAGTTCCTCCTATATAGAACTGCTAGTCTTCAAACCCTGGAGTTGTCAGTCCTTCCTATATAGAACTTTTCATTTTGAGACGGTGCAGCTTGGAGTCCTTCCTATATAGAACTCTTCGCCTTCAACGCTGGTTTCTCCTATATAAAACCTTCTGCGCCACTGATGGATTCTTCCGACTGGGAGTTCCTCCTATATAGAACTGCTAGTCTTCAAACCATGAAGCCGCCAGTCCTTCCTATATAGAACTTTTTGTCGCTCGAAAAATCTCGAGCTACAGGTTCTTCCTATATAGAACCTTTCACCCTAAGACATTGAAGCTCGGAGCCCTTCCTATATATAACTCTTCGCTTTCGACACAACATGTTTCCTATATAACCTTGTGTCATAGGTAAATTCCTTTGACTGGGAGTTTTTTTTTTTTTTTGAGATTCTGGGTTTAGGGTTCTCCCTTTGTGGAACCTTTCACTGGGGCTTGACAATGCAGGTTTTTTTTTTACGAGGCTGTTGCCATTTTTGGACCTACGCTACTAAGACTGCCGCATCATGCCCGAAGGACTTACTGATGACCCGAAGGATTTAACATCTGGATCTGACGCCGACGTGGCTGTTGTTTTATGGGGACTCATCTTGATATCTTTGCCACATCATGCCCGGGACTTACCGATGACCCGGCGATTTAACACCATGCTCGAAAGACTTACCGATGGCCCGAAGGACTTAACATCGTGCCCGGCGGACTTACCGATGACCCGGGGGATTTAATATCTGGATCGACGCCGACATGGCTGTTGTTTTATGGGGACTCACGCTGATATGCCGCCACATCATGCCCGGCGGACTTACGATGACCCGAAGGATTTAACACCACGCTCGAAAGACTTACGATGGCCCGGACTTAACATCGTGCCCGGCGGACTTACCGATGACCCGGGGATTTAATATCTGGATCTGACGCCGACATGGCTGTTGTTTTATGGGGACTCACGCTGATATGCTGCCACATCATGCCCGGCGGACTTACCGATGACCCGGCGATTTAACACCACGCTCGAAAGACTTACTGATGGCTCGAAGGACTTAACATCGTGCCCGGGACTTACCGATGACCCGAAGGATTTAATATCTAGATTTGACGCCGACATGGTTGTTGTTTTATGGGGACTCACGCCGATATGCTTTGCCACATCATGCCCGGAGGACTTACTCGATGACCCGAAGGATTTAACACCACGCGAAAAGACTTACCGATGGCCCGAAGGACTTAACATCGTGCCCGAATGACTTACCGATGACCCGAAGGATTTAATATCCGGATCGGACGCCGACATAGCCGTTGTTTTATATGGGGACTCACGCTGATATGCTGCCACATCATGCCCGAAGGACTTACTGATGACCCGAAGGATTTAACACCATGCTCGAAAGACTTACTGATGGCCCGAAGGACTTAACATCGTGCCTGAAGGACTTACCGATGACCCGAAGGATTTAATATCTGGATCTGACGCCGACATGGCTGTTGTTTTATGGGGACTCACGTTGATATGCTGCCACATCATGCCCGAAGGACTTACTGATGACCCGAAGGATTTAACACCATGCTCGAAAGACTTACTGATGGCCCGAAGGACTTAACATCGTGCCCGAAGGACTTACCGATGACCCGAAGGGTTTATCATCTGGATCTGACGCCGACATGGCTGTTGTTCTATGGGACTTTGGTAAATTCTTCGATAATTCATCAAATACCTGTTTAGGAACAAGCAAAATTGACATGCCCCTATCTATATGATGTATGTAATGTTGTGCTTTCTTTCTCCTTTTTTTTATCTTTTTTTTGTTCTAAAGTCTTACACCCTGAAAGGTCGCTCCTCAGATTTCTTCATCTCTCTACTGCTTTATTGTATGCTCTTAAATCCTTATTTGAACATGCTTTTATACCTTTTGTGCGAAAGGTTTTCTTGTCTTTAGAGTTATCACCCGCCATCATAAATGATCTTCTGGTTCTTATATTATTCTTATAAGAACCCTTGTCATCTTCTTGGCTTGGCGTTGCCCCATTCAACCACGGGCTCCACTGCTTTGAATTTTCTGGCCTATCATATAGAGCCTTGATCTATTTCTAGTCACTAGGGTGAGCCAAAATGCTTCAATCCCTTGAGCTCTTCCTTGATCTTCTCGCAGCATTTCGATGGGAACTAACTTTCGGTCCCTATGCTTTAAATCTCATCATCATTCATTTTTAAAGTAAAGTAAAAGGTAATTTACTTGTGTATATTTCAAAAAAATAATGATTGTTTGAAAAGATAACAGTCATTTCGAAAATCACAACTTGGACATTTTGAAAACATTGTTTGGAACAAATGGTAAACATCATAACTTTGGGAGAAAATGTCAAACCTTTTAAAACATGTTTGCCCCCGAAATATCAAACACCATAGCGCATCTATTTCAAGTTGCCAGAGACCAACTCTAATGAAGCGCATATTTAGAAGATCTTGACCATTGTGGAGATATATGCCAATGTATAGTTTCTTTTGGTCTAATAGGCTTTTGAGAGGAACAACCCTACCTAGTTTCTACCCCGTTTAAGGTGGATCTCTTAATCTCACTATCTCACCATGCCCCATCCTTCCCTCATTTGGGTGTCGATCAAGCACTTCGAAGTTTGACATTAATTGAAGAAAAGTTAACCCTTATAGGCGGAATGAAATCTGAAGACATTCTCATTCAACTTGGATATCTATGGATGACCATAATGGTCTTTGAGGCTTGTAATGTAGGCCTTTGGTTTATGGTTAAGTGAAACAGTATTTCTGTACTTGTGTAACTTGGATATGCCCATTATTCCTTCTCTTTTTTGGATCACTCTAGACTGCCCATTTTTCGGGTTTTCACCCTAGAGTTCATTTCCTTTCTTTTTATTGTATGCTGCCTTGCATTCTGGCTATATACTGATGTTCGTTTTCTGTTCAAGAATGTTTGATCCTCCAAAACTCCTCAAACTGAGATTTCTTGAAGGACTACGAATGCATTTCTGGGAATTCTTGTGATTGGCACGCCCAGATGAAATGTTATTCTTGCTTTCTTTTTTCTCTTCTCTTTTTTTTTTTTTTTTTTCCTTTCTCTCTTGGATCACTCTAGACTGCCCATTTTTGGGTTTTCACCCTAGAGGTCACTTCCTTCTTTTATACCTTCGGATCAATGTATTTTGGTTGGATATCGATGCCAGCATGCTCAGGCAGACTACTCTTTTTCTTCATTTTCAGGATCACTCTAGACTGCCCATTTTTGGGTTTTCACCCTAGAGGTCATTTCCTTTTTCAAAATTGGAAATCTTCGGGCCGACTTGTCTTGACTTGGCTTCAATTAGAGCTTCTATACTAATTTTCAAAACTGATGTTTACGTGAAATGTGGATTCCTTCTGTCTCTTGCCCATAGTTGAAGTCTCGTTCTTGTATTGTTTGATCTGTGTGTGAAACATAGACTGTATTCTTTCTTTCTTTCTTTTTCTTTTTCTCTTTTTTTAGACTGTTCATTCTGGGTTTTTAGCATTGAATCTCTTTCTTCTTATTCGAGTCTATGAATGTATCCTTGAATCAACACAGATCTATACTGGGTATTGATGCGATCTTCCGCTCGGAGTTAATTGCCTCTCTACAGCTCTTCTGATATTTACTCGATCTGGATTGCTTCAGCCTTCTGATATCTTTTTTTGTTTTTTTTTGGTTTTTCGTTTGGACATATCCATGTTTTCAACCACGTTCTTCTGGTGATTTTCTGATCTTCGTATCCAATATGTCTGGACTCATCTGTGGCTTCTGGTAAAGTAAAAGAACACAATTCGTTGTCATATTCACAAATGTCCTGAGAATGCCTTCAGGGGGTAGAGGTTTAGGGTCAACTTTCGTTTCAAGGATCTTAAACGACAAGTGCCTGAGAAGATAAATTCTTAAAATGGGAACTGCCCATTGTCTAAACACTCGCTTTTGTTCCTCTGTTGGCCCAAGTAAACTAGCAGATACTCACATTTACAGTATCACCACAACATTCAATCTCTTCTAAATATATGCAACTTAGAGTTGATCTTTGGGTTTGAAGCAAATGTACTGTTGCATTCAAAATTCGAGGACCTGGTATAGAAATGATATATACATATGTCCATTCAAAAATGTGTGTTTATGCATATGGGAAAACTACCCCAATGAAATGTTTAAAGAATCAAGAATGATTTTCTAAATGGAAATGTGATTTTTAATTCTAATAAACAATGATTTTTTTGCTGAGAATTTCTTTGTGAAATGATGAGAAAACCGTAGGGACCTTTGGATTATCTCCAGGGTACTAACTCATTATGCCCCTTCCAATGTAGTGTAGGCTTGCTTCTTCTTTTGTTTTTCCACCGCTGGATCAATTCTCTCGTCATGACTCCCTCATCGACCAGCTTCTTGATTTTTATAACGACTCCAAATTTCTTAGTGTCATGCCCCATCGCCTCAATGTTTTGAAAGTGGTACCCATTTATCTCTCTGTTTCCTTCTACTCTTAGGCAGGTCTGGTCTTTAAACTTAGGTCCCAGAGTGCATGTTTGATTCTCTCTGACTGTCATGAAGTCCTCAAAGCTGGCTTTCATTTTCTCGAGCATCTTATTAAAGAAGAAATAAGAAATATGGCATGGAATTCACTTTTCTCTTCATCTACGGGAGGCTGCACTTGGGTCACTAAACACAGACACCTCAAAGCACATTCCTTGAAGCTTTCATCAGGTTTCATCTTCATACCCTAGAGATACCGACGACTTAGTGCTAGGTCCAAAGCATATTATATCACGGTAGGTCCTGCTAGACTGTCGGGGAAGTAGTGGATCTGTAATTTTTAATGCATCCCTCCATCTTTTGCAGAATATGGCCGCGTGAATCTTGAGGCATCTTGTTCCATCATCATGTGCAAATCTGAGAATCTTTGGAATTCAGAGGAACGACCAACCCAAGGTTCAAACAGAGTTTTCTTGCATTAAAGACATCAAACTTCTTGTTTTCTCTTTTTCCTCGAGCCTATCTTTTAACTGCTCGGATCTGGATTTTTGAGTGTCTTCAATTCTTTTATTCATGATAAAACTCTAATTGTTCTTTTGATTACCCCCCAAAAATTTTATACAAGGTAGTGATAGTGTTATGTAAAATATGTCATGATTGTACAATGTAATGCAATGCAATGCGTGAATGCAAATGCGGTGTTGATTCTCGATCAGTCCTTAAAAGACTTTCAATCAATAGAAAAATGTATGGTTGCAAGAAACTAATAATGAATTACAGGTGACAATTAGCTTCTTTCTGGAGATCTTGACTTCGGGAAGCAAAACCTGTGCTCCACGTCTCGACGTCGTCTTCAGGATGATGGATGACTTTGTCTTCTCTTCTTATTCTATGGACTCGTGACGTCATGATTTTTATTTTCGTGTCTTCTAAAAATGACATCAACAAGTGCAGGCATAATGCAGATAAGATCTTTTCTGGGTGCAAACTAATAATACGTCTAAACATGGATGGATTCTATCGGTCCTAAAGGAGTACTTTAAAAAATTTAGGGTTTAAATTAAAATTCTCAAAGATCATTTGGTTTAAAAATTTCCCCATTTTTATTATCAAAAATTTTAACTTACTTAAAAATGAAACTTTTGGATTTCTTTTTGTTATTATTATTATTCTGAAAGTTTTATGAGAGAAGAAATTTCAAAGTAAAATAATAATATTTTCAAATTTTTTTAATGAGTTAAATTAAAAGCTGAGAATTTTAAAAATGGTCAAACGTGAAGACTTAAAATTGGGGTTCTGCGGCCCTGACTGAATCTTCTGCGTCGCACGTGCCTTATTGTCGTAACATCTTCTTTCGCGATTGGTCTTTGCTCGGCCTAAATTGATACTGTAATATTATCGTTCCCGGCAAAACAGACTTTTTCTATTTTGAAAGCCTTTTAATGAACTGTTCTTGAATCAACACCATGTCATGATATGCAACATGAATGCAAATAAAGGCGTTGATTCCGCTGGTAATCACCATTTCGAACGACTTTCATGGGAATTAAAGGGTCCAGATTACAAAAAGATCCATATTACAAAAGGAGTCCCTATTACAAAAAGAGTCTATTACAAAGTCTTAATTACAAAATAAAGTTCTACACATAATCCCTAGCTCTACCTCCTAGCTCATCGACAGCTCTGAGCAACTTGATAAACCTTGGTGCTTCTTCCATGTCCGGGGTTACGAAAGGTCGGAGAGTCGTGGCTTCGGTAGCTAAGTCATTCACACACCTTGTAACTCGTCGTATGTCCACCATCAGGGTCTCGTGTGCATACTTTGGCACTACACGCTCGTTCGGCAAATTGTTACGTCGGATCCGTTGAGTAATCTCTGACCGATGTCACACGACTGGATCGATGCTGTCCTTCCTAAGACACCTTTTTTCCATGATGAAAGATTTTCTAATCGGGCAAACCACTTGAATCAACGCCTCTATGTAATGTGGATGCAATGATAATGCAACAAAAATATGTGTAAAAATAAAATAAAACACAAAAAGAAATGAGTTAGTACCAGATAAAAATAATAAATACATAAATAAAAGGACAAATTAAATAAGGTAAATAAACAAAACGACCCTATTTATCTAGTCCAAAACACCTAAGGTTATCCGCATGGCTCTAACAGGGTGAGTTTCTATGTTCTCTACATGCAATGTTGGTACTAGGAGGTACCCGAATTGTCCTTGCTGTCCCCTACTAAGGGTAGCAAGGCCCCCGATCATCACCCATTATAGGCTCCTTTCAACCGGGTTCAATTCAGGGGGACCCATTCACTTATGCCCGTACGAAGGAACGATATCCTTACGAAAGCATAAGGTACTCGAGCCCCGAAGGTACTTGCTAGGCCCATACGGGAGAACGATATCTCCACGAAAGCATTAGCATTTTCCCCCCACTTAAAAAAAAACGGGTTTATATGCCATATTTTAAATGCGTTAAAATAAACGCGCAATTATGACCGAATGTTAATTTAATAGTCATTTTAATCCGGAACTTTCAATATTAGTAAAGCGGTAATTATTTTAAAAGCTTGACTCTCATTTGTTTTTGAAAAACAAAAAATTGTCCCCAGCAGAGTCGCCATCTGTAGCGATGTCTTTTTCTTTTTCGCTAAAAAAATGAGGGTTTTTCGAAGGGTTTTTGAAAGGGTGTTTGTGATTTTTTTGGATATTAAAATATTTATTCCGTGGGGTTTTAAAAAAAACCGCATTTTAAAAAAAATGGAGTCGCCACCGGCCACTTAGGTAGGCCAGACACCATAAAACCAGAGATTCAAAAAATGTTGGGTTCGGGAGTCGGTTACGGATGGGGAAGGATTAGCACCCCCACACCGCCCAAAATTGGTACTTTAATAATTACCACTTTATTAATATTGGATTTTCCGGGTTAAAGTGACGATTATTTTAAAATTCAGTTATAATTGCGAATTAATTTTAAGGGCCCCGTTATCCGAGAGTAAACGCCCAACCACTATCACTACGCCTGATACTGGCCCCGTTTACGCTCGGATAAAAGGGCACCGCATTAACAATTTATATCTCGATATGCAAACTTAGTGAGCAAAATATAAAACATGGCAAATAATTTAAATACAATGCAAATAAATATTAACATAATAAAATACTAATCTAATAAAATATTAATCTGAAACATACATACATGAATATTAATCTAACTCATAAATAAAAACATATCTAGCATAAATAAAATACTAACATTCATAAATATGAATCTAACACATAAATAAAAACAAACTCAACATAAATAAAATACTATTCTAAAACATACATAAATAAATATTAATCTAACTCATAAAAACATATTTAATATAAATAAAATATTAATATAAAACACAAATTTAAAACATATTAAATATTAACTTAAAACATAAACATACAAAATAAAAAATAAGACTACAATTTTAAGATAACTAATATTTCATTAAATTATAAAAATTACAACACTAATAAAAAAGGGAAGAAAATATACCTAACTAGGAGCTCGAACGACGAACCCCGCCGAGATCTACCGTGACCCCTCCAAAAATTTAACTAGATCGGACCTAAAATAGGACCCCGATCGAATGTTGGATCGAACCAACTGGGGTCGAGGGCACTGCCCCCAACCCCGCCAGCCTTGCGGCCGGCCATGCCCCACAATTGGGTGGCAATTCAATTGCCAATTTCATCCAAAATTGGACGTGGATTTTCCTTGCAATTGGCAGCCTATTTATAGGCAAATGGGATTCCTTTTTTTTAATATATATTTTATTATTATTATATTTTTTTGATTTTTTTATTAATTTTATATTAATAATAATATTATTAAAATAGCACTAATAACACTAAAACTCGATCAAAAATGAGTGATTACACACACACATATCAACAAAATGGGGTTGTTGAGAGGAAAAATTGAACCTTATAAGAAATGGCTAGAACCTTGCTTTGTGAAAGCAATTTGCCTAAGTATTTTTGGGTGGAAGCCACTAACACAACTTGTTACATTGTCAACCAAGTAATGATTAGGCCTATTTAAAAGAAAACATCTTATGAGCTTTTTAAAAATAAAAGCCTAACATTAGCTATTTTTATCCTTTTGGATGCAATTTTTTTAAACAATGGAAAAGCCAATTTATGCAAATTTGATGAAAAAAGTGATGAAGCTATTTTCTAGGTTATTCTTTAAACTCTAAAGTTTATCAAGTATTTAATAAAAGAACTTTAGTAGTTGAAGAGTCTATTCATGTAGTTTTCGATGATAACCTCATTTCGAGGTAGGATACTTGTGATGATGATGATGGATGAATTTTTGATGCCAATGATGGTGGAGGACAATCATCGAAGGTAGATGAAGTTCCAACAAAAGACGATCCACAAGATCTACCTTTAGAAGCCTTGAAGGACATGACTCTAGAGGAAAAAAAAGGTTACTTATCCAAGGGAGTTCAACTATGTCAAAGATGGTGGGATTTTGGGTGATCTATCCAAAGGGGTAACCACTAGATACTCTCTTAGAAAAGATGTAATTAGGTTGCATTTATCTCACGCATTGAGCCTAAAAATATCAAAAAAGCATTAAATAATGATTATTGGATATTGACCATACAAGAAGAGTTAAATCAATTTGAGAAGAGTAAAGTATGGACATTATTTGATAGGCCTAGTAATAAATATACCATAGGAACTAAATGGGTTTTTAGAAACAAACTATATGAGAGTGGTAACATAGTGAGAAACAAGGCTAGACTAGTTGATCAAGGTTGCACTCAAGAAGAATGAATCAATTTTGATGAAACCTATGCACATGTAGCTAGAATGGAAGTCATTAAGATGTTACTTGCATTTGTATGTTTTAATTAATTCAAGCCTTTTCAAATTGATGTTAAAATTGCTTTTCTAAATGATTTTAGAAATGAAGAAGTGTATGTAGAACAACCACCCGATTTTGAAGATCCAAAATATCCAAACCATGTTTTAAACTTTCAAAATCTTTATATGGTTTGAAGCAAGCTCCTAGAGCTTGGTACGAAAGATTGTCAAACTTTTCGATTGATAAAGGTTTTAACAAAGGAAAGGTTGATACTACACTCTTCATAAAAAGAAAAGGCAAAGACATCTTAGTAGTTCAAATTTATGTTAATGATATAATTTTCGGTTCTACTAATAAATTGCATTGCCAAGAATTTGCTAAGTTGATGCAAGGTGAGTTTGAAATTAGCATGATAGGGGAGTGATAAGTGTTCAAAAGTACTATTTTTCTTACCCTTTTTACTCATATTATTGTTAGACTTAGGCTCATATTAGTTGCATAGTTAGCCATTCAAGCATTAATCCATGTTTCCTTCCATCGTTGAGCTTGATTACATAACTTGGTAGTTTTTGTGGAAAAGATGCTGCTTTGGTGTGCTTTGTGTGTGTATGTGCAGGATCACTTGCCAAAGCAATGCCGAGCTAGTTTCCAGGGCAATGCATGAAGGATATGCCGAGCTAGTTGCCAGGGCAATGCATGAAGGAGACGCCGAGCCAGTTGCCATGGCAATTGTCGACAAAGAGAAAATGTAATAGGGATGTCGAAATTAATGACTTTACAAGCCCAAGATGACATGGAGCAAGGCCCAAGCCCAAAGGAATTTGATTGCCATGCAGAGATTAAAGAAGAATTAAATTCCAAGAAGATAGGAGAAGTTCTAATAGGAATAAAATTATAATAAAGAATTATATTCTTTAAAGATAATTTAATTCCAACTCAAACTCCTCCTCAAAGAAGGACTTTGGCCTAGCCCTATAAATAGCAAGGAGATTTCGACAACTTGGATAGAGAGCATTAGGGGAAATTTCGACAAGTCCAAGGGAGAAGGCAAGGGGAATTTTCGACAAGCATCTAGGGCAAGGGATTTTCGACAAGCTTCATATTTTCTTCCTTGTTCGATTGGGTTCATGCTAGGGATTATTTATCTTGTGTTTCTTTGGAACCTTGCCATGAACTAAATCTACTTGGCTATGGTTATTGTGTTTTGTGGTTGTGAGAAACTATTGGTTTTTGTTTAGGTAATAAGAGTTTGCACTTTTCTATTTCAAGGTTTATTCATTCTTGGTTCTTATTCTTGTTTGCGAGTGAATTGGGAGAGGATCTAGTGATTTCATCTATTTATCTAATATCGGGAAAGTTAGATTCAAGAAACGAATGAATATGATCTTTATGCAATCTATTGATGGTGAAGATTAATCCGGCTTAGGAATAAGTTAAGGATTTCAATGGCTAAGAGGAGCGCAAGATTGGTTGTTGTTCACCCTTGATTCACGCAGGGATGTATTATCAAGGCATGCACAAGTAGCTAGAGTTTTGACTTAGGGATAAGAAGAAACCATTGAAGAACGCTCTGCCGAACCTTGAAGGTTGCTGCCCAGATGCCCAAGAAGTTGCCCAACTAGTTGCCCAGGCAACCATCGATTAGTTGCCAAGGCAACCCCGTTGTGCAAGTTGCCACGGCAACTGAGTTGCCCGTGCACTCTTTTACCAAAACGATCCAATTGGCTATCATACCTCAACTCACGATAACCTGGCCTATCTCTCTCTCATTTGATCTCATCTTTTCATTTACTTAATTGCTTTCTAGATTAGTTATTAGTTAAAATTCTATAATCCTTTACTTGTGTTTTTACTTTTTACAGTGCAAGAGACTAGATCCTTGAAGTGGCACCAATCCCTGTGGAGACGATATCTTTTATACTATAACTTGCGACGTGTATACTTGCACATTTGCGTAGCACTTATTACGCGCAACAAGTTTTTGGCGCCGTTGCCGGGGATTGGCAATAGCGATTTTGTTTTTATTTCCTTGCACTTCCTTTTTATTTTTCTTGTTTAAAATTCAAAGGGCTAATTTGCATTGGTATATGACCAGGGCGAGACCGACTTCACCAGAATATCCCTTTGATCCAGAAATCGAACGAACCTTACAAAGACTTAGACGAAGGATAAGAGAAGCAATGGCAAATCAAGACGGCAATATGAATCAAGATGTTTGAGCAGGAGGAGGAGTGATTCTTGCACGAAACAGAACTTTTCGAGACTATCTTGAAGAAGATCTTGATGGACTTAACCCAGGAGTTGTCGCACCTGAAATTGAAGCCGACCACTTTGAGTTGAAACCGGTAATGTTTAATATGATCAACACAATAGGTCAATTTGGCGGCTCAAAGAATCAAGATGCACGACAACATCTGAAATCTTTCCTCGAGATTTGCAACTCGTTCAAGATACACGGAGTCTCGCCCGATGTCCTACGATTAAGATTATTCCCTATTCACCGAGGATATAGGCGAAAGCATGGTTGAATAGCATTCTGCCGGATCCATAGCATCTTGGACTGATCTTTGTCGTGATTTCCTTGCTAGATTTAATCCTACAAATTTGACTGATAAGCTTCAGAACGACATTACTTCTTTTTGGCGGGCGGATGATGAATCCATGTACGAGGCTTGGGAGCGATACAGAGAACTTCTACACAAATGCCCCTACACGGATTCCCGTGTGGACTCAAGTAACAATGTTTTACAACGTCGTGAATACACCAATAATGATGATGCTAGATGCCTCGCAAACGGCATACTCTTAGATAAGTCGCGGAGGAAGCAATGCAAATTTTAAACAGGCTGGCCAAGAATGATTATCAATTCCCATCTACTAGAAGAGGAGGAGTTAGACGCTAAGCCACAATACATGAACTAGGATCATCGATTCAATTTCGCACAATTGGCGCTTTAACCAAGATGGTCCGAACATGCAAAAACCAAACAACACACATGAAGTCAAGGTAATGGATTCTTTTTGTGAGTTATGTGGTGATAACCATAATTCTTCGAATGTATGCGAAATCCGAATCCAACTTCTATGTGGGGAATTACAATCGGAACAACAATGTGATGTCCAATACATACAATCCAGCTTGGTAGAAACACCCGAATTTTTCATGGAGTAATCCCAACAATGCTCTAAACCAGAACAATCAAAATGCACAAGCATCGGGATTCCAAAGAGAATATGCCATCGCAATGATGCCGCGGCAACAACCGACAACATCTAGTTCTTTTTGGAAATTCTCTAAATGCTTTTATGATGAAAACTGAATCTTATATGGCTGAGAATAGTAATTTCATAAAAGAACTGATGCTTTTATTAACAGGACCGAGATGAGATTGCAAAACCAAGAGGCGGCAATCAAATCATTGGAAAATCAAGTTGGACAGTTTGCTCAAAATTTGAATACTAGACCACAATGAGGTTTACCTAGCGATACTGAAGTCGCAAGAGGAACTGGCCATGAGCAATGTAAGGCGATCACCACTAGAAGTGGCCAACAACTTAGAGAGGTTCAAACCCGTTCATCAAACAAAACTCCACAAAAAGATCAGGTCAAACCTAGCGGCAAAGCCTCAGATGCCGAACCAGGAATTGCCACGGCAACCGGCAATAAGCATGCCTCAGCAACCGACGATAAAGACGCCTCGGCAACTTGCGATAAGCATGCCTCGACAACCCCAGTTGATAATGCCTCAACAACTCTAGATGTCCCGGCAATACCGTCAATCAGGTTTCAAACCAATGAAAGGATCGAAGATATCCGACTTCCACCACCATTCCCACAAAGGTTGAAGTGACAAAAGCAAGAATACCAATTCAAGAAATTTCTTGATATCCTAAAGCAAGTCCACATCAACTTGCCATTGGTGGAAGCAATTGAACAAATGCCAAACTATGCCAAGTTTCTTAAAGACATTGTGTCCAAAAGAACAAGGTTAGGAGAGTTTGAAACAGTTGCCACGACGGAGGGATGCATGGCAATGTTGCACAATCGTATGCCACCCAAGTTGAAGGATCCCGAAAGTTTCACAATACCCTATTCCATTGGAAATCACTATGTCGGGAAAGCATTATGCGACCTTGGGGCTAGCATAAACTTGATGCCTAAATCGGTTTTCCAGAAACTAGGAATCGGGAAGGCAAGACCTACAATAGTTATGCTACAGCTAGCCGACAGATCCTATGTGCATCCAGAGGGAAAAATCGAGGACATACTGGTAAAGGTCGATAAATTTATTTTTCCCGTTGACTTTATTGTTTTGGATTGTGAAGCAGATGAGCATGCACCCATCATTCTCGGGAGACCATTCCTAGCAACAGGGAGAACCTTGATTGATGTTGAAAAGGGAGAACTCACAATGAGGGTGAATGACCAGCAGGTCAAACTAAATGTGTTTCAAACACTAAGACATGCCGATGATCCAGAAGAATGCCAACTACTTCATGCCACGGCAGAGTTTAACTTCAATGAGGAATTTAGTTGCCTCGGTAACTACATTGCCGACCAAGAGGAACATGAGGAGTATGAAGAACCGGTCGATGAGGAACAACCAGAAGAGGCAAATTGGCTAGTTAACCGACCAGGTACATACTTTGAACCACTGGACTACTCAGGTAAGGAAGGTAAGCTCGAAAAACCCTCTATTGAACAACCACCAATTCTTGAGTTGAAACAATTGCCAGAGCAACTAAAATATGTATACTTAGGGACCGATAATACATTGCCTGTATTTATTTCTTCTAAGTTACAGCCTGAGCAGGAAAAGAAGCTGATCAATACGTTGAAGCTACACAAAAAGGCAATAGGGTGGACAATTGCCGACTTGAAGGGAATTAGCCCGGTGGTGTGCATGCACAAGATCTTGTTGGAAGATGATCACAAACCTTCAATTGAGGCCCAGAGGAGACTGAATCATGCCATGAAAGGGGTTGTAATGAAAGAAATCATCAAGTGGCTTGATGCCGGCATTATATACCCTATCTCTGATAGTACGTGGGTAAGTCCGGTACAATGTGTACCGAAAAAGAGAGGTATAACAGTGGTAAGCAATGAAAATAATGAACTTATCCCAACCAGGACTGTGACCGGTTGGAGGGTTTGTATGGACTATCGAAAGCTAAACAAAGCCACTAGGAAAGATCACTTCCCATTACCCTTTATTGATCAAATGCTTGACCGTCTTGCAGGTAAACCCTTTTATTGTTTTCTTGATGGTTATTCAGGTTACAATCAGATTGCCATAGCACCAGAAGATCAAGAAAAGACAACCTTCACATGCCCATACGGTACTTATGCCTTCCGAAGGATGCCGTTCAGATTGTGTAACGCCCCGACAACCTTCCAAAGATGCGTGATGGCACACTTTTCAGATATGGTCGAAGACTTCCTTGAGATCTTCATGGATGATTTTTTGGTTTTTTGTAATGACTTCGACAGCTGTCTCAGCAATTTAGAGAGAGTGTTAGCAAGATGCGAAGAAACAGATTTAGTCCTCAATTGGGAGAAATGCCATTTTATGGTAGATGAAGGAATAGTGCTCGGCCACAAGATTTCATCCAAGGGAATTGAAGTAGACAAAGCCAAGGTGGACGTGATCGAGAGATTACCCCCACCAAGTTCGGTTAAAGGAATTCGAAGTTTTCTCGGACATGCAGGTTTTTACAGGAGGTTCATTCATAATTTTTCTAAAATCACTAAACCCTTGTGTAATCTGCTTGAACAGGATAAGGTCTTCGATTTTGATGATTCTTGCACTCAAGCATTCGAAACCCTAAAGAAAAATCTTGCCTCGACACCCATTGTCGTTCCACCAGATTGGACGCTACCTTTTGAGCTCATGTGTGATGCAAGTGATTTCGCGGTAGGAGCAGTCCTAGGCCAACGCACAGGTAAGACCTTCCATGTGATATACTACTCTAGTAAAACTCTTAATGGTGCTCAAGTGAATTACACAACAACGGAGAAAGAGTTACTAGCTGTAGTTTTCGCATTTGACAAGTTCTGATCCTATTTAATTGGTACAAAGGTAATTGTTCATACGGACTATTCGGCAATCAAATACTTATTTGCTAAAAGGATGCTAAACCTCGTTTGATTCGTTGGATATTACTTTTACAAGAATTTGATATTGAAATTAAGGACAGGAAAGGAACAGAAAATCAAGTGGCCGATCACTTATCACGTTTGGAACGCAATAGGGAGGAGGACGCGGATCTAGAGATATGCGATGCATTCCCAGATGAACAAATTTTAGTTGCCTCGGCAACCCTCGACGCCTCGGTAACCCACGACGCCTCGGCAACCATGGATGTACACGCCTCGGCAACTCTCGACACCACAACAGTCTTTGACGCGCACGCCTAGGCAATCTTGGGAGCAGTCACCACGGCAGCACATGCCTCGGTAATACCCTGGTACGCGGATTTAGTTAACTTCCTTGTTTGTGGTATTTTTCCTTATGGCATTACTCACCAAGGGAAGAAGCGGTTCCGCCATAATTCTAAGCATTACTTTTGGGACGAGCCTCTTTTGTTTAAATAATGTGCAGATCAGGTTATACGCCGATGTGTCCCTGAAGAAGAGCAACAGAATGTACTCCGGCAATGCCATTCTTCACCCTATGGAGGACATTTTGGAGGAACTCGTACCGCGGCCAAAGTTTTGCAATCGGGTTTGTATTGGCCAACATTGTACAAAGATGCCCAAGACTTTTACAAGCAATGTGATCGTTGCCAGAGGACGGGCAATATCTCTAGACGACATGAGATGCCGCTCCAGAACATCATCGAGGTAGAACTGTTCGATGTATGGGGGATCGATTTTATGGGACCTTTCCCATCTTCATTCGGCAACCTCTACATTCTACTTGCCGTCGACTACGTGTCTAAATGGGTTAAGGCAGCTGCAGTTCCCAACAACGATTCCAAGACCGTGCAACGATTCTTGCAGAAAAATATATTTACACGGTTTGGGATGCCGAGAGCAATTACCAGTGACGAAGGCAAGCTCTTTGGCAACAGACTAATTGCCAAGATGTTGCAACGCTTCGGCATATCACACAAGATCACCACGACATATCACCCACAAACCAACGGGCAAGCAGAAATTTCCAACCGAGAGTTGAAGGGAATACTCGAGAAAGTTGTAAATCCCTCAAGGAAGGATTGGTCATTAAGACTAGATGACGCACTTTGGGCATATCGCACTGCATTCAAAACACCCTTAGGTATGTCCCCCTTCCAACTTGTCTATGGTAAAACATGTCATCTACCGGTGGAAATCGAGCACAAGGCGTACTGGGCAATCAAGACCGTGAATATGGATTGGGAAAATGCCGGACAAAAGCGTTTGATGGACCTCAATGAGATAGAAGAATTCCGTGCACTCGCCTATAACAATGCACGAATCTACAAGGAGAAAACAAAGCGATGGCACGAAAAGAAACTATTGCCACGGTAATTCACGCCAGGGCAACTAGTTCTCCTATTCAATTCTCGACTAAAACTTTTCCCGGGAAAGCTAAAATCAAGATGGTCGAGACCATGCGAAGTAGTCAAACCATTCTCCCATGGTGTCGTGATAATCAAGTCCATCTCTGACAACCATGAATTCAAAGTTAATGGACAAAGATTGAAGCACTACAATGGCCCATGTGGAACGTAACAAAGAAGTGGTCAACTTGGGAGATGCATGAGCATGCTCTCCTTCCAATATTTCCTTTTTATTTTTAGGAGATATTTTTTTTCTTTCTTTTCATTATCTTTAGTTTTCAGGTTTTCTTTATTTTCTTTTTCACAACAAGACTCACAACTACTATGCTAAGGAAATTTACTGCCAATATCCTTGCCCCGGCAACCAATGAAGAAGATGCCGCGGCAACCTACATCGTGCCTGCACAAGCTGATGCCACGGCAACCAACCCTGAAGATGCCACGGCAACCAAAGCTAAAGACATCCCGGCAACAAGAAAACAACCATCACATTCAAGTAAGAGAATCAAGACACCGACCAAAAGGAAACTAATCATCTACGATGACAAACTCTCGGAATAAGTCCTCGTATGCATTTTTATTTTTATTTTTTTCGGTATTTTTATGAATGCATTGAGGACAATGCCTCACTCGAGTTTGGGGGGGATTGTTATTAGTAGTTACCATGTTTAGTTATATTCATCTTAAGGATACATAAATTGCTTGCCATGCCTTTAATTGGAACAAGAATTGCTTAGATTTGATGAATATTCGATGATGACTTTGCCAATGCACTTAATTGATAGAATTTTTATTCTAGGATAACCATGGAAAAACTTAGAATTTTACTATGATGCTAAATTTGATGAAACACTGTTGTGGTTTGAATGATTTAAGGAATTCTAGTAAACTTAGGTTGATAATTAACAAATTGGGGGATTAGAATAAAAATTGGATGAATGCTAGAGGTGCCCGAAATTGGCTCTAGCATAAAAAAAATTGATCACCAGAGATGCCCGAAACTGGCTCTAGGATGTGTTAAAAATTTTTAGCTAGAGGTGCCCGAAACCGGCTCTAGTCGAATAAACCTAATAAAACTAAAAATAAAACACTAGAGGTGCCCAAAACTGGCTCTAGTTAAAACATGTTAAAAAGAACCCAATGAAGTAATTTGAAAACCTATTGTTTGCATAGAATCCGAAAAATCAACTTGCACACAACTTCGCACACACTCACAAGCATTATAGTTTGATTCCGAGTAATTCCTAAGTTTTCTAAATAAAAAATAAAAAGCCAATCATACTTTGTGCCCTGGTTCAGAGAATTGAAATCAAGTTGAAAGCTAAGTTTGTGAAAATTGAAGTCTTGCCAGGTAATTATGAGTTTGCATTGCTTGAGGACAAGCAATAGTTCGAGTTTGGGGGTGTGATAAGTGTTCAAAAGTACTATTTTTCTTACCCTTTTACTCATATTATTGTTAGACTTAGGCTCATATTAGTTGCATAGTTAGCCATTCAAGCATTAATCCATGTTTCCTTCCATCGTTGAGCTTGATTACATAACTTGGTATCAACTTTATTTTTCTTTAAATTTCGATTTCTTTTATATTTGTTTATTTCTTTTGTCTTAAACTTATATATTTAGGATGTATATAACATTGTTTTCAAAGATCTTACAAAATCGTCTTCAAAACTGAAATTTTTTGTTCGAATATAAAATTATACTCATATACTTTTCTGTATTATTTTTAAAATTTATCTTAACCAATTTTTTTTATACTTGTATATAATTTTAAACTATAAAATATATATTTTTTATTACGTTGATCATTGGATTGAATATTGATGTTTATGCATACATGTATTTTTTGTGGTTTGAATTTTTTAAGATTTTATCATGGGTCCTAAGAAAAGAGAAAGAAAAGAATTGGGGTCTAGTTCTACCAATCCTACTAATTCAATCCCAATTCCGAAAACAATGGTACAAAACCAAACTTAAAATATATTTTTATGCATTATTTTAATGAACCTCAATATCCCCACGCCATGGACTGTTTTAAACAATATCTAAATTTTAAAATCTACATTGTGCATGTTGTTTCTATACCTTTTATGACTCCGATGAATTTCACTTTTGCTACCTTGATTTAATGATACAATAGAAGTTCATACATTTTTTAAGCATTCCCAACATTTTTTTATAAAAACCCTAGTGTATTTTAAATCGAGATAAAACTGAGGTTGTTGCTATAGAATCAAATCTTATGGGTGAAAAATTTCCACTTGATTCTACAAAAATAACCAATCTTTTGGGTATGGATGATATGGGTTTAGATGATGAATATGTTTTTACTCATACGTATAGTTGCTCCGTTTTCGTACTTGATGCCATGAATATTTCCTTCACCTTCTCATCATTTTGTGGTTTCTACCATTGGGTGGTAAGTGGTCTACTATTCGCCAAGTCAATGAATTTTGGCTATATTGTTTCCATGAGGGTAAGTGTCCAAACCTAGCCCAAATTATGTTTGCCGAGCTAGTCTTCCTTGTCCAAAACCGTCATACCTCCCTTGTGACATCTTTAACCTTTGGCACCGCCTTGAGTTACATGTTTCACAAGCTTGGGATCGATTGCTCTTATGATCTTGGTTTTCCTCTCACCAACCCTATTGATGATCATTCTCTTTGAAGAGCTAAGTTTTCCTACTACAGTAGAGAATGGATTGGGATTGTGGATCTTCCAGTGATGCTCAACCCGATCTAGTGGCGAATCCTTCGGTTGTACCGGAAGTTCCGGTTGCTCCACCTTCCCTTGATGCTTTCATGGCCTATCTTGATGAGAAGTTTGCTACCATGAACACTCGTTTTGCTGAGTTGAACACAATGTTTGATTCTCTTGATGCTAGTTTCAATTCCTTGGATGCTCGAGTAACTTCTATTAAGTCTCACCGAGCTTCGATGGGCATGACCCTTACCGAGTTTCATGGTGAATGACGTGGTCACTCTCTTGGTGATGATGGCATGGAAGATGAAGATGAGGATGCTCCTTAGGCTCTTGCATCTCATTCATATCATATTAGGATTTGAGTTTTATGCACCTTTGTCTTTATTTGTTTTCCTATGACATTATGCTTTATTTTTTTATGCTTTTGGATTATTTTTTATGATTAATTTGGATTATTATGTTGCTTTGAACAATGATTTGAATTTATAATATTTATGTTGTTTAATTATATTTGGATTACATTACTTTATATCTTGTGTTTATCTTTACCCATTGATTTTGATTTAACAAAAAAGGGAGAAGTATAAGATATAAATTTTTCAAAGAATTTTCAAAATACACTATTTTTTAGCCTTAAAGAAAGGGGAAGTGATTTCAAAAAGACTTAAAAATTTATTTTGGTTTTGTTATAACAAAAAGGGGGAGATTGTAAATCCTATATTTGATTTTGATATAACAAGGGAAAACAATGACTATTTTGTAAAACAGGGATAAATTTTTAAGTATTCAAAAGACTCACAAAATTGAATTTCTAAGACAAAACCTTAAACCCTAAATATTTTCTAAGTATTTTGGTGCTCAAAATAGCCAAATTGGCCTAGGAGTATCGATACGCCCTTTGTCGTATCTATACAGTTTTTCGCTACTGGAATTTCATTTTACACTTAATGGCTATAGGGTACCGATATGCGTGAAGCCATATCAGTACGCCATTCAATCTGGGAACCAAATTTGTGTTCGAGTATCGGTAAGACTTTATGCATACCGATACGGGGTGTTAAGATTTTCCAAATCTTTTGTAATAAATATTCAACCGTTGCCTTGTCAGTTTATTCGAACCATAACTTTGAAAATTAGTTATAGCGTACCGATACCCTTATAGGCGCATTGATACAATTTTTTGTACTCAACTTATCAGGATTCCAATGAGCAAAATCGATATCAATACGGCCTTCACCGTACCAATGCCCATTGTAAATATGCACTCTGTGTACCGTTACACTTTTGTACAGTGGCTCTTTATTCTTTTGGCAGATACCGATACGAGTGCTCGCGTACCAATATCGAGTGTTGGAAAACAACATTATTGCAGGAAAAAATGCACCCCAATGGCTCTATTCAATATCCCAACTACCCAAATTGCTAGAAATCAATGAGGGGGTATAAAAACAAGATTCCATAGCTATAACAGCAACTATTGATCAAGCCAAAAGCAATCAAGCACATATCCAACAATCTTGAGCTCTTAGAGTCAAATTCTTGTAACCCACTTTAGTGTTCTTCATTTTAATCTTTTTATTCAAGTTTGGGGGTTTGAATAAACTTAGAATTGTGCAAGATTATCTTTTAGTTTGCTTTATTTGTAATCTCTTTGTAAGGAATTCTTAAGACTTTGGGGTATAAGTCTTAAGAGAGTCTAAGGTTATCTCCTTTAGCCTCAAAAGGAAAGCAAATCTAGTGGATTTGATAAAATCCTTAGTGTGGATAGCTAAGGTAGTGGATGTAAACTTTGTTAGAAGGTTGAACCACTATAGTTTCTTGTGTCCCAATTTTTATCTTTCCAATTGCTTCCACTGAAATTTTAAATTGCCAATTCACCCCCTTTTGGCCTTTCACCATTGATTGATCATCTCAACAATTGGTTTCAGAGCTACATTCATTGAAAGGATTAACACCCTCTTGAGTCAATCCTAAGGAGATTCAACCAATCAACGATCAAGCCATGTCATCTACTTCCGGCACCAATCTCTACGAGTCACAATCCATCTCCAAACCACCATTCTTCAATGGGATAACTACCCCTATTGGAAGAATAGAATGAGGCTCTTCATCAAATCCAATGACTACCTCTTTTGGGATGTAGTGGAAGATGGACTGGCTATTTCGATGAAGAGAGAATAAGAACACCTCATACCCAAGTCCAAGCAAGAGATGACTGGTGAAGATTAGAGGAAGCTGCATGTCAACAATAAAGCAATGCACATGATTTTTTGCACTCCTAGACTGGATGAGTACAAGAAGGTGTTTTCTTGAAAAAGTGCAAAGGAGATATGGGACAAGCTTGAAGTTACATTCGAGGGCACCAACGATGTCAAGGAAACCAAGATTGGAATCCTCAACTTGAGCTATAAGAACTTAAAAATGGATCCTGATGATGACATCACCAATATGTTCGATAGATTCTCCATCACCGTCAGCGGACTTAAAGGCTTTAAAGAAATCATTTTGAAAGACAAGCTTGATCAGAATCTTATATGTTCTCTTCCCAATTCATGGGTCGAAAAGAGGACCACCGTCATCGAAGCCAAGAATCTCAAGACCTTGATGCTTGATGCTCTCTTGGGGTCTCTTCTAACTCACGAGATCATAAAGAAAGGAAGTATAAAAGAGAAGAAAGAGGAAAAAAAGATCAAATAGTGTGCTATGAGTGCAAGAAGCCGAGACACATCAAGTTCAAGTGTCCCTAACTCAAAAAGAAGAGCTTTGGGAAGAAGAAGAATCTCAAGGCTCATATTCCTACTTAGAGTGATGAGGACTCTTCCGATGAGGAAGAGAAAGAAGTAGCCAACCTTTGTCTCATGGCACTAGAAGATGATCCTAAGGTAACCTCAAACTCATCTAATTTCGATTTTACTTTTGATGAGCTTCAAGAATCTTATGGTGAGTTGTAAGAGTTATATGATGAGTTGGTGGAGAAGATAAGGAATAACTTTTGAAAAACAAGAAAACAATTTCAAATTTGAAAAACCAAAATGATTCCTTATCTAATGCCAACTTGGAACTTGAGAAGAAGGTTTTGGATTTACAAACAGAACAAAATGTTTTTGAAAAGAAAAATCAAGATTTGCATAACCTTCTCTCTAAAATTCATGATGATCACCAAAAAGAAGTATGAAATCTCAAAGCTTCTTTGAACAAAGTTGGGAATTCTCGTTTTGAAAAAGGAATATCTTCAAAACCTAACTATGTGAAAAGAAACTTTGGAGGGTACAAACAACGAGGCTTTCAAAGGCCTTCACATGGTAAGAAGGTTAGAAGTGTTTGGGTTCCTAAGAAACTAGTTACTTCTAACAATTTTGATGATATCGCTTCTTGGATTCCAAAGGGAACCAAGATTTTCGGAGCTAATTCTCATGGACCCAAAAGAATTTGAGTACCAAAATCAAGACTTGATTCTTTGTTTGTAGGGGGAGCATTGCTACAATGCTAAAGCTTCAAGTGCAAATTCATGGTACCTTGATAGTGGATGCTCGAGACACATGACAGGTGACAAGAGTTGATTCTTTGTGCTAAAACAAAAGAGTGAAGGAGTAGTGATATTTGGTGACAACTCCAAAGGCCACATTGAAGGAATCAATTCCATTGGTAAACACTCTTCCATACTTATTGACAATGTTTTGTATGTCAACAGTCTTAAGCATAATCTTTTGAGCATAAGCCAATTATGTGATAAAGGTTTCAATGTCCATTTTGATTTAAATGGTTGCAAAATTATTGACATTGAAACTAACAAAATTGTTCTTATTGGTCACCGAGTATTTAATAAAAGAACTTTTGTAACATCCCAAAATTGGGCCTAGCAAGAATCCGATTCTGGTGACCAGAAATTTTATATAAGAAAGTCAAAATTTAAGAGTTAACCTTTGATCAAGTGGTATATTATTAGTTTATTGAATCCTAATTAAGCATTGATACTATTAAGGACCATATTGCAAACTTTGAAACATAGTGTAGTGATCAAATGAAGAGAATTGGAAGTTGGGGTGGCAAAGGCATAGACAATCGAGAATTGAGGGACTAATCTTGTGAATAGCCCCTCCTCAAGCCTAATCACCACATACGTGGGATTAGGTTATTGAGTTCCTTCAATTGAAGGAAAGCTCAATTAGAAACAAAAGTAAAAAGGAAAAGGAAAGAAGCTTACCCGGTAATTGATAAGCAAGTACCTCCCCACTTCATCTTCAACCTCTAAGCAAGCACCTCCATTAGAGAGTGAACCAAGCTTTGATTTCCTGAAGTCCCTTGGTCATAGGTCGTATTTATCAATTGGATAAGCATTTTCCCCCAATTAGATTGTTGATTCCATAGCAATAACTATGTTTAATTTCAAGTTTAAGGATCCACGAACCCAATAAATTCTCTAGGGATGATATAGCTTATTTGCTATTATTTTCTTAGCAAACGAATTGCTATGAGTTTACTATAAATCTTGAAATCCTTGTAATTTCAATTCTATGTAGTTCAAGATAATCAAGGTGAAGAATCACCAAATCCTCCTAATTCCACCAAGCCCAAGAACAAGTGAGTTGTCATCCGAGAGCCTTGAAAGCCTCAGAATCATTAGTAAGTGTAGTCGGAGTCAAGGGATTGGCTAGGTGCCTTTCCCGAATTTGTTGATATTGAATTATTACTTCATCATCGTTGACCAAGTTATGTTTGCATTGAAACCTCATGAGAGGTGCTATCGGTAAGCTTTGGTAAGCTCATTACATCACTAATTCGTTTATCAAATCTTCATACGATCATTGATATAATTAAGTATTGAAAGAGGCTTTAATGAATATGCCATGTGATTATTGTTATTGTTACTGTTACTATATTTATATTTCTACAGTTATTTTTATTGCTATTGTTGTTGGTATTGGTAAATATTGAAATCCTTGGATACGAATGGACATGGGATACAATTGACATGCCATAGAATTTATGAGCTCATTGGTAAGGAGTGGAATACGGTCCTTGAGCTAAGGCTCCCAGTGGTGATGTTGGCGGGATGTGATTGTGTTGGTCTTATTGGCAATGTTGGAGGTTATTAAACATTCATTGTTGGCGATGTTGGATGGGAATTCACGTATCCATATTACATGTCGATCCAAGGAAAAATATGCGAATAAATATTGCAAGTATTGTTAAAATGTGATTTGAGATGCATTACATCGATACACATGCTATTGCTTCCATTAATTTTCATTTTATTGTTTATGACTACCTCACTAGGCTAAGTAAGCCTAATGCATCTCATTTCCATGCATTTTCAGGTTAAAGCATAGTTGGATCAAGGATCGAAGCAAGGAGCATTTTTGAAGCAAGTCACAACCCTCTATGTAATGTTAATCTAGTCCTTGAACTCATAGAATGGTGGCTTAGGGCCTAGAAAAGTTGGTTTAGTCCCATTTTGTATGTAGATGTGGTCCACTATGTTAAAAGGACTAAAATGCTCATTTTGGTCATGTTAGTGTTTTAGTTAAAAGTATCAAATATGCATATTTGGCCTAACTAGTGAAAACATGGTAAATGGATTCATTTGATCATGAAACTTTACACGCCAATAGATTTTAGTGTTTAAAAGTTACTGGTAAAAATTCATTGCATTTGGACATCATTCGACGGGTTAAATTGATGAAAAACCAGAAGAAATCTATCATTACAGTGTAGGGCGTACCGATATAGGTCAAGCTGTATTGATACAGCCTTGTATATTTGACCTGGGAAAGCATTAATCATAGCGTATCGATACAGTTTGAAGTGTATCGATACATGTTTTGGCTGTAGGGTTGGGGCATTTAAATGTATCGATACAGCCTTGGGGTGTATCGAAATGGGTCATAGTCAAAGTCAATGTTAGTTAACCCGTATCGATACAGGTCAAACAATACCGATACGAGTTCTTGAATTGTTGGGAATTGGGTCCTCACCCTTGCATGCGGAACCAATATGGTCCTCGACCATATCGATACGTGTTTGGACAGCCTCATTTGGGGTTCAATTCATGTACACTCGTACCGATACGACAACAAGGTGTTTCGGTATGGTGGTAGTTAATTCTGTTAAAAGACATTAAACACAATTTTAAAGGGTTTATAGAATGGCCACTAATTATTGTACAACCTAATTGGATGGGTAAATGATATAAAAATAATATGAAAATTTACAAGATCACTGTTATAATGTCAAATTTCATTATTATATAGTTAATTGCATTAAGGGACCCCTAAATTATTAGATTCACAATTTAGTCCTTAAAACTTGTAAATGTTAGAAATTAGTCCCCATTAATTAGTCATTGTTTCAAATGGTATAGTTGAGCTAATATCGATATGGGATAATGTTTGGAAAGTGTAACCTTTAGTAAGTGACAAATAGTTACTGAAGTCTTATCACTCTGGTCATCATTTTGTTCACCGATAGCATTTTTTGACCCGATTCCCGACCAGGCCGGGTAGTGGATGTTACAAATTTAGTAGTTGAAGAGTCTATTCGTGTGATTTTCGATGATAACCTCCTTCCAATGAAGGATACTTGTGATGATGATGATGTATGAATTTTTTATGCCAATGATGGTAGAGGACAATCATCAAAGGTAGATGAAGTTCCAAAAAAATGTGATCCACAAGATCCACCTTTAGAAGCCTTGGAGGACATGACTCTAGAGGAAAATGAGGTCACCTATCCAAGAGAGTTCAACTATGTCAAAGGTGGTGAGATTTTCGGTGATCTATCCAAAGCGGTAACCACTAGATCCTATTTTAGGAACAAATGTAATTATGTTGCTTTTATCTAATTCATTGAGCCTAAAAATATCAAAGAAGCTTTAAATGATGATTATTGGATATTGGTCATGCAAGAAGAGTTAAATCAATTTGAGAGGAGTAAAGTATGGACATTAATTGATAGGCCTAGTAATAAATCTACCATAGGAACTAAATGGGCTTTTAGAAACAAACTAGATGAGAGTGGTAACATAGTGAGAATTATGGCTAGACTTGTTGCTCAAGGTTGCAGTCAAGAAGAAGGAATCGATTTTGATGAAACCTATGCACCCGTAGCTAGAATAGATGCCATTAGGATGTTACTTGCATTTGCATGTTATCATGAATTCAAGCCTTTTCAAATTGATGGTAAAAGTGCTTTTCTAAATGGTTTTATAAATGAAGAAGTGTATGTAGAACAACCACCTAATTTTGAAGATCCAAAATATCCAAACCATGTTTTTAATCTTTCAAAAGCTTTATATGGTTTGAAACAAGCTCCTAGAGCTTGGTACGAAAGATTGTCAAACTTTATGATTGAAAACAGTTTTCATAAAGGAAAGGTGGATACTGCACTCTTCAAAAAAAGAAAAGGCAAAGACATCTTAGTAGTTCAAATTTTTTTTCATGATATAATTTTCGGTTCAACTAATAAATTGCTTTGCCAAGAATTTGCTAAGTTGATACAAAGTGAGTTTGAAATGAGCATGATGGGAGGAGCGCTCATTCTTCTTGAAATGAGCATGATGTGTTCCTTGCTAGTATGTATGTATGAATTTACTATTATTTTAATGTCACTATTGTTTAAATGTGAGTGTAAGTATGTATTGCATGTTTTATGTATATATATAGTATGTATTAATGTTTGTGTACTATGTGCATGTATATTTGGTTATGTATGTGTATGTGTACGTAAGTTGATATGTACATTATATGTCAGTATTATTATTATGTATTATTGTTATCTAAGAATAAAAAAACAGATCAAATAAATAAATAAAACTCAATGTTTATAAATAAGTCCAGGTCCATTTACATATTCATTAAAACCCAAAAATATTAATACATGTTATCTAGCCCAACAAGCCCAGCCCTAAGTCTGATAACTACCTAAAAGAAACCCTAATCTGATGCTCTTCTCGTGCGCAGCCAAATCTGGACCATTGGATTAAAGGCTGCTGATCGAACGGTCCAGATCGAATGAAGATCCTTTAGCTCCCCCACGCGCCACGTGTCATCATCTAGCACTGCCACGTCAACCATCAGATGCAATCTGGACCTTCCGTTCCAGAAGAGATCCCAGCCATCAGATTAGATCTGATCCAGTGGCCCAAATCGAGTTAGACCATTCGAATCCTGTGTATGCAGCCCACGCTCCGGCCATTCAACTTCTTCATGCACCCACGTGCCTACATCGGTTCATCTCCTCATCCGTATGGCTACAACACTGGGATTTCTGCTGCCACCACTGGCTCTCAACCACTGAACAGACTGAAAAACATAAAAAATGGGGCATGTCAAAACATCATCATCCACATCGACAACATTTAATTCTTGCTTAAACATGCAAACAATAGGATCAATAGGCAATGAGTAATCTGAGAAATATATAAAGCAATGTAAATCAACCATTTGTAAGGTAGAAGCTTTCGAACGGAAAAAATCCAGAAGCAATAAAAAAGCAAAAGCCTTTCAAGGTATTTCTTTTTCCTCATATATTCGAAACATGCATATATATATATAAAAAAAATAGAGTGTAGGGTTTACCCTCGTGCCGCCGTGTTTTCCTCGCCGGCGACAAGACTCATGGTCTCCTGAGACCGTCTGATGGTGAACCGGTGGAGAAATAAAAGCCGGAGAGTGGTTTCAGAGTGGGGGTTTTCAGCCCTAGATTTCTTTTTTTGGTTTTGGCTTTAGGGTTTTAACGGCGGAGGTGGGTTGATTTTGGTAAAACTGAGCTCGAATCTAGGTTTAGTATGAAAAAAGGGAGTTTCTGTGGTTTTTTAAGCTCGCCAGCCACCGGCACGACGGTGAGCGGGCCGATTTTTGGAAAATACGGCAGAGGGACGCCGGAATCTGGGTTCATGATGAACCAGATGAACTGGAATAATAGATGAGAGCATTTCAAGGGGGATGTTATAATAAAGAGAGGAAAAATGGCTAAAAGGGTCGGATGTTCGAATAAAAGTGGGATTTATAGTGTTATAATTTTTAAAATGGTATAATTACATTTTAAGGACCTCCGCCCTTCTTAAATTGAGCCAGAGGGGCTTCTGCAGGGTCCAATTACGCCTTTGGTCCCTCCGTGTGGTCTAATTACAAGGGGAAGCCATTCTGCCTTTGTAAATCACGCTCCGGATCCTCGACACATTTTGTTTGTTTTCAATTTCGTCCCTATATAACTAGTTTTATGTTTTTAAATTTTGGTCCCCTGATTTTCAATTCATCCAATTTAGTCCATTTTCCAGTTTCAAATTAATTTCTTTTTTTTATACTTTTTCATGCATTTTTAATTTAAATCTTGTATATTTATTTCCAGCAATTTCAATTTAGTTTTTATGTTAATACTACTCGTTTGTGATCGTTATTTTATGGATGAAATTAGTTCGAATGTCATGCATTAGGGAATAAATATGTACATAGTTTAGTATAAGGTAGAGACCTTAAAAGTGCAATATATATAATCTTTTTTAGGGTAAAGTAGAAATTCGTAAAAGGAAACATATGTAGGTATATATTCTCAACCTATAATATATATGTTTTTAGTATAGAATAGAAATTTGTAAAAATATAATATATATATATATAAACATTTTTGATATATCGTGTACATATTTTTTTTATTATATAATATAATTTTTAAAAATGCAAAATATACCTTTTGATGTATATAATGTATAGTTTGCAAAGGATAAGATAGAATTTTGTAAAATGTAATATATATATATGTGACCTATAATATATATTTTTCAAAGTATATAGTATAATTTTATAAAATAATACATATATGTTTTTGATATAATATATAGTTTTTAAGTATATAATATACTTTTGTAGAATGTAATATATAAATTTTTGGTATATAAAGTATATAGTTTTTTTGAAGTATGTAATAATGTGTTGTAAAAGTGGAATGTATATGTGGTATAATATAGTTTTTAAAATATATAGAAGAATTTTGCAAAATATATATAACGTATATTTTTGTTTATAATATATGTATAGTTTTCTTTAAATATAGGATATAATTTTCTAAAAGATATAATATATGTAATTTTACAAAAGTATAACATATATAATTTCCTTAAAATAATAGTTTTTTTAATATATTATATAATTTTAATACAAAATGTATCTTAATTTTTTTTGGGGGGGGGCTTTTTTATATAGTATTAATTTGGGCCTTAGGCCTAGCTTTATATTC
Source organism: Hibiscus mutabilis (assembly GCA_019671005.1). Lineage (NCBI taxonomy): Eukaryota > Viridiplantae > Streptophyta > Magnoliopsida > Malvales > Malvaceae > Hibiscus > Hibiscus mutabilis. The sequence goes on along the minus strand of CM033735.1, from coordinate 11,417,097 downwards.
TTGGGGTTCTAGGCCTAGCTTTTTCTTGGGCTTGGTTTTAGGTTTTTGAGCCTTAGGCCTTGTTTTGGTCCTTTTGGGCTTTTGACTAGATTAAGTGAATTAACTTAATTAATTTAGATCGTGTGCTCGTCTCATAGGGCCACGATCCTAGAATTAATCAAATTAGCCTTACGTCTTTTAGAGCTCTGGTTAGATTAGGGTTCGAATTAATTTAGTGAATTTAAATTTATCATTGTCTTATTGGGGTAAATGTTAAATTCATTAAATTAATTGAACATTTCTTAATTACTTTAGGGAAAAAATCAATTTTAAGTTTAGATTAACATTAAATTATAAATTAGTCACCATAATTTAGGGTTAAGTGTTAGAATCATTTAGTTAATAAATAGATCACTAAGTGGGCTCTCTAATAAATTGGGCCTCCCTTTTGTATGTTTATATTTGTGCCTGTGATTGTCACGCTTTAATTGTCACTCATATAATCTTTAATCTTAATTGCATTCCTATTCAATCTAAATCGTAAAAGGGAGACACTTATTAATTCCAATATTTGTGTCGTAATAGTCCGAGCTTAAAGGATTTTGATCAAATATTTGGATTAATCCTTACCATCCCGAGGTAAATGGATTAAAAGTTAACAAAATCATCATATCATACTTAATTCCAATAAAGGTGACGTACGGAAGTCAAACCATAAATTAACACGGCAGCCGGCTTATTCGATGTCGGTTTAATCTATGGTCCGGTATATCGTCGCCCTTATTAATTAAATATCTAATTAGTTTCAATCTACTAATTCGATAAAGCCCGTGCAATCAATGTTAACTTTCATTTAAGAACTCCGAATTAAATTCAATGTAAATTTCAATGATTTTCATCCTTTTAAGAGCAACAAATATTTTGGTACCGAGTTCCGGGCGTGATGGGGGTGTTAATCCTTCCCCACGCGTAACCAACTCTCAGGCCCTTTCATATCGAAACTCTGGTTTTTATGGTGTCCGGCCTACCTTACCCAAGTGGCCGATGGTGACTCCAAGTTTTTCATCGTTTTCAAAAAAAGATTTTCATTAATGATTTAGGGGATAATTAGTAGTCGACTTCTTTTCTAAAGAAACACCCTTAACAATTCTTTTTCAAAAGGAAGAAAAAGGTCGCTACAGTGTCGTTGCCGAGGATCGCAACGAAATTTATTGTTTTGATTTTTACTTGTTTTTGTTTATTTTACTTTGTTTTGTTCGGTGTATAACCAAGAGTTGCATTGTGAAGGAAGATTTATTATACGACCCAGAGATTGAAAGAACCATACGCAGATTAAGAAGAAATATTCGAGAAATGGCTCGTAATGGAAACGGTAGAGTATATGGTGTCATAAATAATGAAGAGAATCTGGTAATACATGATGGCATACCACCCGCTCTTAATGTTGTTATAGAAGAAGAACGACCTATCAAATAACACTTGGCACCAAACATGGATAATTTGATGCCAGGACTGATTGGTTCAGAGGTAAATATATATAATTTTGAACTTAAACCAGTAATGATACAAACTTTGTTGAATGTAGGTCAACTTGACGGATCACCTACTAGAGACCCTAGGCAACACTTGAAGCAATTCATGGAAGTGTGCCAACTTTTTCAGCAACTTGGTGTAGCTGAGGTGACAGTGAAGTTGAGACTATTTTTATTCTCTCTTAGAGACAGAAAAATCGTGGCTAAGTTCTTTTCCACCTGTTTTAGTTACTTTGTGGGCAGTGTTGGGTCACACCGGTACACCACATGGCGCAGCAGAAAAGTTATCCGGCGATCACCACCAAAGATCCATGTACGAGGAACGAATCGGAGAGAAAAAGGGGTGAAAATTACCTATTTAAAATCTGGATTCTATGATAGATATCCAATCACGATTCTACGATGTCGATTCCTAAGACGCAACGATAACGCTCTGACCTCTACGTATTTCACCCAGTTGAAAATGAGCATATAAAACTCTCTAAACTATTTAGAGGGTTTTCCAAAAAAAACCTTAATGACTGTTAGATCTCTCATGCCTTTATATAGCCTTTAAAATCCTAATTCAACTCATATTAGGATTTCAATATATATATATATATATATATTGATATATATAATCCTAATTCAACTTAATTAGGATTTCAATATATATATTAAATATATCTAATCTCAATTCAACTTAATTAGTATTTCAATATATATATATATATTAAATATATAAAATTCCAATTCAACTTAATTGAGATTTCAATATATATATATATATATATTAAATATATATATATATTAAATATATATAGTCCCAATAACTTAATTAGGATTTCAATAGATATATTGATTTAAATCAAATTATATTATTTATATATTCAAAGATTCATAATTACAATAATTATTTTCATTTAATATTTATCCAATAGTTAAATTATATATATCAAATATATATTAATTTATCTAAATTTGTATACAAAAAATTGTACATATATAATTTATTTAATATATGCTCATTTCAACCGTGGGTGTGACCCTGTAGGTTCTTTGTAACGTTAGTGATAAATATTAGAATATTTATAATACTACAAACAATGGGTGACATTTAGCAATATGTCATTGTCACCTAAGTTACAAGAAATCATGATTCGAAATAACCTCTTAGTGATTAACTCTTTTCCATGTATTACATCATTTTGTCCTTAATATCTAGATTGGACACAAGTCATGGAATAGTCACACTTGTATAGTCCATCTAATATTTCTTGATATCTTGAGTAGACTATTATAAACGAATAACTATGATATCTCAAATCAATTTATTCGAGCATGGCCATGTATTTCTACTCTCAATCAATCAAGTGGCCTACGATATTACTCCTATTATGTAGCAGGGACAAGTTCTGTCTTGATCACCCATATTCCACTACATAGATTGTCACATATCCAATATCAGTCTTTATAGTGTAGTCAGTTACGACACACGTTTGACTGTATCCAAATATGTCACTCACGTTGTTGAAATAATGATTATCTCAAGTCTGAAGATCATACATGTAGTTATCACTGTAAGCAATATTGTGACTGTCACATAATAATCCAAGAAACATGCTCATTACGGGTCAGTCCAGTATGTCATTCTCTAACAAATACTTATGTATTGATTTTGACATATTCATGTCAATGACAACACTTTGTCACCAATCAACTACATATTAGTCCTAATGCATTATTTTTGTCCATGCCCATAATAGTACTCGACTAAGGAAATTTAAGAATAACCATATTATTCTAAGGACTTTATTATAATTTACTTTATTTATGCACACAGAATTATAACTGAAAATAATAATGGCAATGCTTCTTTGTGAATAAACAAGGTAAAAACAAATGTCATTTGCAATCATCTTATGATTGGTCTTTGGTCATCTCTAACAGGCAGAATTATGTTAGAAGTTTCTTCTGAGATTCCAGCCACCTAAACTTAATGTCAAGCTACGAAATGAAATCATTATTTTTAGGCAGGCTGATAACGAGACTTTGTATGATGCCTAGGGGTGTTTCAAGGACCTGTTCAGAAGATACCTCATGCATGGATTTCCTACTTGGATTTAGATGGAGACTTTTTATAACGGACTCAATGCTCATACCATGATTGTTTTTTATGCTTCGGAAAATGGTTTGTTACTAGAAAAAAAAATTACATTGAGGCATTTGATATCAATTAAAGGATTGCCACCAATGATCTTTAATACCCTACTGCTAGATTGGGAATAGAAACAAAAACCGTTGGGAAATTAGAGCTTGATGCATTATCATCTCTCAATGCTTAGATTTCCAGCCTCACTAATATAGTGAAAACTATGCAAAAGCCTACTGAAGTCCAAGAAGTGAAGGAACTAGACCCATTCTATACTATTTATGGAGAGGATCGTAATGTGGATGAATGCCCAACAAATCCTAAATCGATAAATTTTGTTGGCAATTTTAATCGTAATTTTAACCCATATTCCAATACTTATAATGTAGGTTGGAAGCAACATCTGGACTTTTCATGGGCAAATCAGGGAGGTAACCAATTTAATGCCCAGCGTCAGTGCAACAATGCACTGCCAAGTTTCAACCAGAATGCGATGCCAAAAAGAGCATAGAATAATTTCTATATAGGGAAGAGATCTACCCATGGGAACTCTTTGATAGAGTACATGGAGCGAAATGATGCCACTGTCCAGAGTTCAGCAGCATTTATGCGAAACTTGGAGGTTCAGCTAGGACAGATTGTCAAAGCATTCAGTAACAGACCCCAAGGAACTTTGCCAAGTGATACGGAAAATGCTCGGAAAAAAGGGAATGAACGATGCAAAGCAGTTACTCTTTGGAGTGGAAAACAATGCGAGAATGAAACACATGTCAAATAGTCAACTACTTGCTAGGATGAGAAATTAGGGCTAGTAGATGAACACAAGGAAGCAAAGAAAATGGAGGCAAGCACTACCAATGCTAGACCGCAATCTGATGCCAACACCACCTTAGCAAAACCAATGGAGCCAACAATTGCCTATCCACCACCACATTTTCCATAAAGGCTCCAAAAACAAAAGCAATTTCAGCAGTTTAAGCGCTTCTTGGAAGTCCTTAAACAATTGTAAATCAACAAATGACCAACTATGTTAAATTCATGAAGGACATCTTGTCCAAGAAGAGGAAGCTAGGTGATTTCGAGACGATCACACTTATTGAATGATGCATTGCAATGATAACCAACAGATTGCCACCAAAATTGAAAGATCTGGGAAGTTTCACTATTCCCTGCATGATTGGCAACAAATTCATGGGCAAGGCACTGTGTGACCTGGGAGCCAGCATGAATCTGATGCCAATGTTAGTCTTCAAGAAACTTGGTATTGAAGTAAGGCCTACCACAGTAAAACTCCAGCTGGCAGATCGATCATATACATATTCCAAGGGTAAGATTGAGGATGTGTTGGTAAAGGTAGATGAATTTATATTCCATGTTGATTTCATTATTTTAGAATGTGAAGCTAATGTTGATGTCACAATAATATTGGGAAGACCATTTCTTGCCATGGGTAGGACCTTAATCGATGTTCAAAAAGGTTAGCTTACTATGCATATGAATGACCAACAAGTTACGTTTAACGTATTTCAAGCTCTTAAGTGTGTAGATGAACTTGAGGAATGCCAAGTTGTTGAGATTATGGAGTCCCTTCTTAATATAGACATACACAATTTTTCTAGGGTACAGATGTTGATGTAGTGGAATAGGATGATGAAGATATGATGAATGAAAAATCTGAAGAACCAACCATGTTGAATGAAGTCATGAGTTATTACATTAGACCCGAGCCACTTGAGTTGGCTGGTAGAGAAATCATGGCACCCAAACCATCTATTGAGGAGCCACCAGAACTGGAATTGAAACCTTTGCCAAGCCACCACAAATATGCTTACCTAGGGTACAAGCCTTGGGATGGACCTTGGCTGATATTCGAGGGATAAGCCTAACAATTTGCATGTACAAAATTATTTTGGAGGATTACCATGGCAAAACAATCGATGCCCAAAGGAGATTGAATCCCAACATGAAGGAGGTAGTCAAGAAAGAAGTTATAAAATGGCTAGATGCTAAGGTAATTTATCTTATTTCTGATAGCTTGTAGGTCAGCCCGGTGTAGTGTGTGCCAAAAAGGGATGGAATGACCGTAGCTCAGAATAATAAGAATGAACTAATCCCCTCAAGGACCGTAATAGGCTAGAGGGTGTGCATGGACTACAGGAAGCTAAATAATGTCACTCAGAAAGAGCACTTCCCACTGCCCTTTATTGATTAGATGTTGGACAGATTGGCAGAGAAGGCATTTTATTGCTTCTTGGATAGCTACTCGGGCTATAATCATATTGCCATCGCTCTAGAAGTTCAGGAGAAGACTATGTTCACTTGTTCGTATGAGACATTCACCTTCAGAAGGATGCCCTTTAGATTGTGTAACACCCCAACAACCTAGAAGTCTTCATAGATGACTTCTCGGTCTTTGGAAAAAGTTTTAAGGAATGCCTTCAGAGTTTGGGACTTGTTCTTCATATAGCATGGAAACTAACCTGGTCCTGAACTGGGAAAAATGCCACTTCATGGTAAAAGAGGGCATAGTTCTCGGGCATAAAATGACCATAAAGGGACTAGAGGTATACAAAGCAAAGGTAGAGGTAATCACACAATTGCCATCACCCATAAGTGTCAAAGGTATTGGAAGTTTCTTGGGATATGCAGGTCTTTATTATCGCTTTATTAAAGATTTCTCAAAAAGTTCTAAACCTTTAACAAAATACCACTTTTGCATTTGATGATTCTTGTTTGAAAGCCTTTCAGGAATTGAAAGACAGGTTGATTAATGCCCCAATAGTCGTGGCAGCAAACTAGAATGAGCCATTCGAGCTCATGTACGATGTCAGCGACTACATCGTTGGAGTCGTGTTAGGATAGAGGCATGAAAAAATTTTCCATACCATCCATTATGCTAGTCGTACATTGACTGAAGCTCATCTTAACTACACAACAACTGAGAAGGAGTTTCTTAGAGTTGTCCTTGCATTAGACAAATTTAGTTCTTACCTAGTGGGTAGTAAAGTTGTGGTATAAACAGACCATTTGGCAATCAAATACCTTATGGCCAAGAAAGATGTCAAGCCCCGATTGATTAGATGGACACTTTTCTTGCAAGAGTTTGATCTCGAGATATGAGATAAGAAGGGGAGTGAGAACCTGGTGGGTGATCATTTGTCTCGTTTAGAGCACCACCATGGGGATGGCAATGTTGCTACCATTAGAGATGATTTCCCTGATGAACAATTGCTTGTGATCACTACCATTCCATGGTATGCTCACATAGTCAACTACTTAGTCAGCAATATAATGTCACCAGATTTATCAAGTAATGCCAGGAAGTAATTTTTTAGGGATATCCAGCAATACTATGGGATGAGCCATTCTTGTTCAAATAGTGTACCGACCAAATCATTCGTCATTGTATGACAGACGATGAACAACAAAACATTCTCCAGCTCTACCATGCAGTACCATATGTAGGTTACTTTCCTGGAATGAAAACAGCATCCAAAGTGTTGCAGTCAATATTTTTTTGGCCAACACTATTTAGGGATGCCCATTATTTTGCCAAGGCATGCGACAGATGTCAACGTACTAGAAATATTTCTAGCAAACACCAATTGCCACTTTAGAATATCATGCTTATGAAGTTGTTTGATGTATGAGGGATAGACTTTGTGGGTTCTTTTTCCTCATCATTTGGCAATTTATACATACTTGTGGCAGTAAATTATGTCTCAAAGTGGGTTGAAGCGGTTGCTCTCCCTACAAATGATATCAAGGTTGTTGCCAAGTTCCTACAAAAGCACATCTTTACCAAATTCGGTGCCCTCATAGCCATCATACATGATGAAGGTACCTATTTTAAATGTCATTTAATCACTCAAGCTTTGTGCGTATAGAATCCAACAAAGAATTTCCCCTGCCTACCATCTTTAAACAAAAATGGCCAAGCAAAATTTTCAAATAGGTAGATTAAGAATATTCTGGAAAAGACTATGAACCCAACATATAATGACTGGTCTTTAAGGCTAGATGATTCTTTAAGGGCATATAGAATAGCTTTTAAAATGCCATTAGGGATTTCCCCATACAAGCTTGTATTTGGGAACTCATGCCATCTTCCGGTGGAATTAGAGCATTAAGCCTATTGGGCAACCAACCAGTTGAATATGGAATAGATGGCTGCAGGTCAGAAATGTTTGCTAGATTTGAATGAGCTGGAAGAGTTCAAGGAAAAAGCCTATGAAAGTGTCGATTTGTATAAAGAAAAACCGGAGAGGTGGCATGACAGTAGAATTTTGCCAAGACAATTGAGGTTGGGCAAAAAGTGATGTTATTTAGTTCCAGGCTCAAGTTGTTTCCATGAAAACTTAAATCCAGATGGTCAGGACGTTTTGAAGTTGTAAAGCCCTGTGCTAATGGAGCAGTTGACATCAAATACTCAAAAACGAGGACAACATTCAAAGTGAATGGCCAGAGATTGAAGTGTTATTGGGAAGGAAGTCAAAGTAATGCCAATGAGATTATTCTCTTGGCAGAGATTCAATAAATTTTACCATCATATTCAGATCATTATAAATAGTTAGGATAGTTGTTTTTTTGGTATTTTGGTTTATTTATTTTAATTTCACTTTTGCCTATTTTGAAAGGTTTTTGTGAATGCTAATGCAGGTTATTTTGCCAGGGCAGTATGCCAGGACAGGTTGGCATTTGGACACCCATCATCATAAGTTTGGATAAACACATGGACCCTATTTAAGATCTGTTCCTGGAGAAGGTAATTGTTGCTGAGCGGGAAACCCTAGCCGCCGCCCAAGTAAATTTTCAAACTTCGAAATTTTTACCCTATTGTTTTTTACCCTAGTTAAGCTTTCTTTTCCTGCGCCGTCAGCTCCCACTCTCTTAAACCCATCATTATTCCACTCCCCCATACACGCTATAACTATCATGATATCATTACCTCTATTAACTCCATTTTAAACAACCCAACGATCCTCATTAATCCTTATTTAACCATCATCCCCCCTTAATCAAGAACCTTTCACATTTTCATTCTCTCGCACTAGCAAGAAAATCAAGAACCCAACTTTTCTTTCTTCTTCTACTCCGATCAATCGTACTTCTCCGAATCTTCAATGATATTTTCATCTGACTTACCCCAAATGTTTTTCAACGATGAGACGAAGAAGAAGTGTGAGGAGAACTACGCTGCATGGACCTTTTGCTGTGAAAAAGGGTTTGAAATAAAGAATGAGCCCAACTTAGGGTATTCACCGAAAGTGGTTGCCATCGTCAAGAAACACAATTGGGAGGTCTTTTGCCAACAGCCTAGGAAGGTCTACTCCACCATTGTTCATGAATTCTACACCCACCTCACCACCAAGGGATGGTGCAAGGGAAGAGCATTCAGCATTCGCCGAATCTTTGGATGCTGCCAAGAGACAGCTGTTCTTGAAGGATTTGTATGAACTAGGCACAAAATAAAGCGTCTCTTCCAAGGGAAAAAGAACTGTGACATGGATGGCATTGAAATCGTAGCCGAGAGGATGGAACCATTACTTGAAGGCCAATCTGATGTCAACCCCACACAATGAAACCGTGTTAGAGGAGAGGATGGCTTTGCTACACTCGATCATGATGGGAAGGAAGATCAACGTGGGTCGTCTAATCATTGACGATACCTAAAAGTGTATCGATAAGGGTTGTGGTAGTTTGGTTTTCCTTTATTGATATCTAGAGTATGCATACAGGATAAGGTGCCAAAGCTCAACTCTGAAAAAATCTAGAAATGTAAGGGAACCATCACTTATGCTCTGTAAGGGTAATTGATTGCTAGAGAGGCTAAAAAGAAAGGCAAGGGAAAAGTTTCCTAGCCGGCATCTGCTGCCCAGACACTCAAGGTGGAACCTTTAACACCAATACCAAGTGAAACAATAGCATTGCTTTCCCAGATCTACCAATGCCACAAACTTATTTTGCAAAAGTTGGAGAAGGATGGGGAACAAAACTTGGTGCTCTGGCAATATGTTGGAGCCAGGGACCACGCCCTAAATACTACTCTCGAGGGCATATCCACCAATATTTTACCACCTTATCTAGAGTTCCCAACTGAGCTTCATATGCTCGAAGGAATGCCAGCCAGCCCCCAATCTGTCCACACCACCCACCAATTTGATGTCACAATACCAGTATCACTTGTCCACGTTGAATCTACAAGAACCGAGACTCCCTAGGAATCTGATGATGATGTGCCTGCTAAGACTGACGTACCACAGGTTGTTCTAGCTTCTTCAGTTGCCCACGTGGCTCCCGCCGTATCTGAGCCAGCAAGGGTAATTGAGGAGGTCCTACAAGATGTGAAAGCCTCTATTATTGCCTCAAAGCCACAACTGAAAAAAGAAGGAGCACTCAGCACCAAATCGAGTGAGCTTCATCAAAAGGAAGACCCGCGTCTCTCGCCCAAAATATTCTGAAGGGGAGTCATCTTCCCCTTAAATCCTTAGTTTCATATTTTTTTCATTTTTCTAATGCATTACATTTGTATATACGTGCTCTCATCCATTGAGGACAATGCATACTGTAAACACCTAATTTTGTCCTAAATAAACAAAAAAACCTATTCATTATTATTAAGTACCCATAACCCAAAATTAACCTAATATACCCTTTAAGCCCAATAATTATACAAACCAGTATCCAAATTTAAAACCCACTAGACCCATTCAATATATTAAAAACCTATATACATCAGGCCCAACAAAAAACCAGGCCCAAATCCCTAAACCATTATCCAAAAACCCTAAACCTAATTACCACTTAACCCTAAAAGATAATAATCCTAACACCCACAATTGGCTACCGCCTCTTGGCTTTCCAGCTTCTCGCGCGTGACCACCATGCGCGGCTCCTCATTGCCCTATGGTCGCCACGCGCGCCATCATTGGCCACCACTGTCGGCCATGCCTGCTCCACTGCTTCACTCTACGCCACCGCACTACAAAAAGATAAAAAGAAGCATCATTATCTGAAAAGTGAATTCAGATTTATCCAATCTGAATATTTTATATGTAAAAAGCGGGTATTTTAACCTAAATCTACAATGTAGAAGGGGGTCTTTTTTTCTTTCCATAGATTGGAAATAAAAAAGGTTTTTCTCAGATCATCACCATTCGGATTCAAATCGAAAAGCAAAAAAATAAGAACAAAAAGAAAAAATGTAATAAAACATTAAAAACATTTCGATTTTCTCAGATCTACTCATATAGGGTCCTTGTCAGCCAAATCATAGGATAAATCTGAGTTCACCGCGTCGAATGGAGTAAGAAATGTGCGACCTTTGAAGTTTTCGTCACCATCGGACGGCGGCTTATGGTGGCAGTCATGACGACCGAGGTCTTTTAGATTGGAAACAAAAAGGGTTTTCTCAGATCATCACCATTCGGATTCAAATTAGAATACAAAAAAATAAGAACAAAAAGAAAAAAAAGGTAATAAAACATTAAAAAAACTTTTGGTTTTCTCATATCTACTCACATAGGGTCATTGTTAGAAAATCGGAGGATAAATCAGAGTTTACCGCGTCGAACGGGAGTTAGAAAGGTGCGACCTTTGAAGTTTTCGTCACCATTGGACGACGGCTTGTGGTGGCGCACGGTGGTAGTCGTAACGGCCCTCGGTGGCGTTAGGTGGAGCTCGCCGACGTCTGGAGATTGGGAAATAATTTGAAAGAGTTGAGAAAGTTTAAGTTTTTTATTATCAGATGTCAAAATGAATTTTTTGGGCAAAAACGCATATTTATAGGGGATGCAAAACGATGTCCTTTTGCTTCAGTTGTAACCCGCGTGCAAACCAAACTCGGATATAGGATCCAAGAGTTTTCGAATGGATGGGGAAATTGCATTTCAGGCCATTCAGCCTTTGTATCCTTCATACTTTTGCACTTCAATTTCCTTTTCCTTTCATTTTTGCCACTTTTACAGTTTTTATTTATTATTCTTTATATTTTAAATTTATTTTTTATTCTATTACCATATTATTTATAGATTATTGTATATTATTATATACTACTATCATTATTATATTTATTATATTGTATTATATTATATTACATTATATTATAACTATAATTATATGTTACATATTTACTACTATTGTTATTATTTACATAATGTTTACGTATACAAATATATCCGTATATACCTTATATACTTTTCAATTTTAAGTTAAAAATGTTTTTAGGGATTATCATGAAAAACGTACCTCGTACGTAAGAGGTGCTGCTTTCTGTTAGTCCCTATTATAAAATATCTTCTTTTGATTATAAATTATGATTTTCAAAATAGAATCCCTTCATTCGGGAATCTAACAGAAATTGTGCCCCAGGGGTAGGGGTGTAAATTTCTTTTATACAAAAAATATTCTTCTAAAATATTTTAAGGGATCACAAATTTTAAATTAAATTTGAATTAATAATTTACATCATCTAGACAACGCGTAATCGACCAGGTACTAATTTTGGGCGTTCTAGGGGTGCTCATCCTTCCCCACACATAACTTGCTCCTGAACTTGTTTTTTGGTTTCGCAGACTAAAACTCGTTCTTTTAATAAAATGGCACAAAAACAGGCGGGACCGTTGTTACAGCTTGGGGACTCCGCTAGCGAGTACTTTTCTCTTTTTTGAAAGTCGAGCCACCAGTCGATTACTTTTTGTCTTAATTAAGTCAAAACTATAAATTTTATTTAATTTATTTTGTGATCCCTCCTTTTTTATTTCTCAAATTTTTACACAAAATTCTTAAAATTTGTTTTTTGATTTTCCATATCACGAGCTCCGAACCCGAGCTCCGTCCCTTTTAAGTGGGAGTGAGAAGCTATTCCTTCGTGAGGTACCGCCTCCGTGCAGGATAGTGGATCACTTCTGGGATACATCTGTACCTTTGTCTTTGTGAGATCTTTATCTCCGTGCAGACCTAGGGAAATGTATCCTCCCGAATCGATGTCCTAGCAACAGTTCGGGTACAGTTACTTTAGAACCTAAACTGCATGTAGTGAACCATAGCAGTCTGCCTTGTCTAGAGCCATACTGTACCTCTGCCCATTTAGATAGTCACCCATTAAGTGCATAATAGAGAGAGGTGTGGGTTTTTATTTCTTTCAATTACGTTCTCTAATTTCAAAATTATTTACTATTCCGTAATATTTGATATGTTTATGTAAAACAAGTATGAGGGTAGAAAAGCATGTTCGGGTAGGACCCGCCTTTTTTTCAACATATACGGGTAGAAAGCATGATTGGGTAGGATTTCTCTTATTCAAGAAAAGCATGTCTACTTATAGGTTCTATACCTTTTTAAATTTTTGCAATAAATTATTCATTATTTAATCCGCATTAACTCACTTTATTTTTTTTGCATTGCATTAACATCTCATCTTGCATATATTTATATCACATCATATTGCATGATCGTTCATGTTAGAGTATGCCCAAAGACCAATCATGAGATGGTTGTATTGATGTACTTTCTTTACCATGTTTTTGAATAAAGGCATTACCATTATTATTTTTCAGTTATATTTCTGTGTCTTAAATAAACTGAAATATAATGAAGTCCATATAATAATATGATTGTTATTAAAAATATCCTTAGCTTAGTATTATAATGGGCTTGGAAAATAATAATATGTTTGAGGCTAACATATAGTTGATCGATAAAAATGAGTTGTCATTGACATATAGATGTCAAAATCTATATATGAGTATGTTGTTAGAGAAGAACATATTGGATTGACCCGCTATGAGCATATGTCTTGGATTATTATGTGACGGTCACAATATTGCTCATGGTGGTGACTACATGTATGATCCTTATACTTGAGATCATTACTATCTCAACATATATTGTCGTATGTTTTGATACAGTTAAACATGCTCCGTGACTGGTCGCACTATAAAGACTGATGTTGAACATATCACGATATATGTATTGGGGTGTGAATGATCAAGATAGTATTTGTCCTTCCTACATAATAGGAGTTATATCACAGGCCACTTGATTGAGTGAGACTAGAAAAGCATGGCCATGTTCGAACAAGTTGATATGAGATAACATAAGTTGTTCGTTTATTGTAGTCTACTCTAGATATCAAGAAATATTAAATGGGCTATACAATTGTGATTGTTCCAAGACTTGTTCATATTCTAGTTATAAAGGACAAAGGGATATAATACATAAAGAAGCTAGTCACAAAAGATGTTATGTCAAATCATGACTTCTTGTAACTTAGATGGTCGTGATATATTGCTAGATGTCACTCATGGTTTGTAATGTTAGAATGGTTATAATAATTGCTACTAATGTTACAGGAACCTACAGGGTCACACCCAAGGGTTAAGTGAGCAAATATCAAATGAGTTATAATTGTACAATTTTATTGTACATGGATGAAATATATAATTAAAGTTAATATATATTTGATATATGAGTAATTTTATTTATCCTGAATTTTTTAAATATATGTTAAAAGAATGTAATTATGATTATAATTCTTTTAATAGATATAAAATTTGGATTAAATTACCCTAAGGGTTAGGGTAACTGCATATAAAAGAAGAAGTATGGTCTAGTAGCCATTCTTCTTGCTTAGACGAGATATTCTCAAGATCAATTTTTGAAAAAAGAAATATTTGCTCTCAATCGGGTGAACTGAGTAGAGGCTAAGATGTTATCGTGGAGGCTTGGGATTCGAACTGATCGTGACTGCACTGTTGTCTTTATGTTTTTCTAGAAACCCAAGGTAAATCACGCATCATTTCCTCTCGAATTTGATTGATCGTACACGGATTCCTGTATGTGATCGTTGGATTATTTTTTCCTGCACCATGAGGTGTACTGGCTATCCTAACAATTTCATGGTCGAGCTTCTAATTCTAAGAGAATGGAGATCGCGGTGATTTTGGGGCATTTGATCTAGCCGAGTCTGCAGTGGTTTTTCACTCGAAACAAGGCTAAAGAAATGGATGGCCGTTTGGAAAATGCTGAAAAAACGTGCAAAGATATAAAAATGATGTGGAGTAAAACCTAGAAAAGGTGCAACAAGCAACTCGCGACCACATCTCACAGTCACAGGAGGATCTACTGGCCAAGATAGCTACAATGTTGGCAGGCAAAGATCCTAAAAGGGGAAAAGGATTAGCCATTGACCTTAGTGCTCTACAAAAGTCAAAAAAAATCCTTTTGATAAGACACATCTGTAAGTGTCATCTTCATTTGAAAAGCAACAAGGTCCTCAGGCCGGATCTTTGTCGCATAAAGGAATTAATAACCCTAGTGAGTACACTATCCTTTATCCTAATAACGTGGCTAAAGTGAAAATCGAACTACCTAAGCATTTTGAAGATTGGTGCCAACGACTTGAGGAAAAGTTTAAAATTGTAGAAAGGTCGGATGCATTCTGCGAGATTAATACAAGAAAATTGAGTCTGGTCCCTAATTTGGTGTTACCTCCGAAGTTCAAAATGTCAGAGTTTGAAAAGTTTGATAGAACAAGCTCTCCATCTGCTCACCACACCATGTTCTACCGAAAGATAACGGGGCATGTTGATAATGACAAGCTTTTAATTTACTATTTTCTAGACAGTTTAAAAGGGTCTACTTCTAGGTGGTACAACCAGATTAGCCGAGACAAGATACAATCATGGAAGGATCTGGCTAAAGCCTTAACAGAGTAGTGCAAACATATAACAAACATTGACCCAGACCGTTTAACATTGCAAAACATGAAGAAGAGGCCCAACGAGAACTTTAGGCAGTGTGTGCAAAGGTGGGGGGTGTTGTAGTGCAAGTACAACCGCCTCTACTCGAAAGGGAGATAATGCCTACTTTTGTTAGAACTTTAGAAGATCAATTCCCAAAATATATACTGGGAAATGTAACCAAGAACTTCGAAGACCTTGTGATATCTGGTGAACTCATAGAAGAAGCCATTAGACAATGGAACATCATAGATTCCAGCAGTGCGATCGTCGGAGAAGGAAGTGGATCAGAGGTTCATATGGCGGGGTCTTATCCATCCCATCGACCTTGTTCCTTGCAAAAATTAAACTACTCGTACTCACATCAACCTACGACATTTCAAAACGTTGTCCATCCAATTTTGGTAACATATACAGAGTTGCTTCCGATGCTTCTTGAGAAAAACTTGTTAGCCCCGGTTCAGTCTAAACCAAAAGAGCCTCCTTACCCAGAAGGCTATGGTGTTAATGCTGTGTGTGATTATCATCTAGGAAGCACATGCCACACTACTGAGAATTGTGGAGCCCTGAGAAACAAGGTGCAAAATTTGATTGAAAATGGCACTTTAAAATTCAACAATAGAGCCCCTGAGACGAACTGATAATGAGATAGTGTTAGATCTATCTGATCTGTAGACAAACTTTTAAGAAATCTTTTTCTTTTAAATCTCTTTTTGAGTAATGCCAAGAACAAACCTTTTGCCTAGGCCCGAAGGCAAAAGGGAATCTTTTTAAGGGTGTGTGTGCATTTGTTTTTAATGAATTATGCATTTCTACAAATTTTCTTAAAATTTAACTTATTCATATTTCATGATTTTTCCATACATATATGGATATAGGGGGCCTATTTTTGAAAAATCATATCTTAGAAAAATAATATTCTTTGCTCATTCATATAAGCATCTTGCATGGTTGAGAAACAAAAGATTTCTTGATTTACTATTTATAGAGATTTAAAGTACAAGGACCTAAGGTAGGTGTCTACTCAGATCAAAAGTTTGAAGCCTTCAAAGTATCCAATAAAAATTATATCCGAGCCCAAGATTAAGTGGGGCATCAAAATAGACTTGAGAAGATTTGACCAATAATAAATTCAATTTCCCTTGAGAAGAAGAAAAGAAATGACGTCAAGATCATTCAGCTCAAAAATTTGAATTCAAAATGAGAACAATGAAATTTTGGGGGCAAAATTTTGTTGGGGCAGATTTAGAACAGGAATAAATTAGAAGATCAAGCTGGGCCACAAAAAAAGGACTTCTGCAAGTATCACAAGCATCTTCATCCATCCTGAGGGCATTCATGAAAACATATGCATCGTTGCATCATCAAGCATGTTCATACGTCATGACATCTAGCACTGATAACTTGAAGATTTCGACAAGAATTTCATGCATCTCTTCATCATCATAAAAACATACGCATACATGTCATTTGCATAAATACATTGACGAAAACTAACTTTGTACTTGTCACTCAAAGCAATTTTCTGAAATCACGTGCTTCTATAAGGACATTTTCCTCAAAAGCAGGAGTTTCTTAACTTCGTCCTTCTATAAGAACATTTTTCTCAAAAACAAGAGTTTCTTAATTTCGTCCTTCTATAATGACACTTTCCCAAAAATATGAGTTTCTTAATTTTATCCTTCCATAAGGACATTTTCCCAAAAACATGAGTTTCTTAACTTCGTCCTTCCATAAGGACATTTTCTTCAAAAACATGAGTTTCTTAATTTCGTCCTTCTATAAGGACATTTTCTCAAAAACAAGAGTTTCTTAACTTCGTCCTTCCATAAGGACATTTTCCTCAAAAATAGGAATTTCTTAATTTCGTCCTTCTATAAGGACATTTTCCCAAAACAAGAGTTTCTTAACTTCGTCCTTCCATAAGGACATTTTCCTCAAAAATAGGAGTTTCTCAACTCTGTCCTTCAATAAGGACATTTTTTCTTAAAACAATATTTTTTTTAATTCCTTAATTTTATCCTTCCATAAGGATATTTCCCTCAAAATATGAATGTCTTAATTTAATCCTTTCACAAGGATATTATTTTTCTGAAAACAAAATTTCTTAGTCAAATCTTTTTCAAAAGATGTCTTCTTAAATCAGTCTTATCTTTTCTTAAAGGTCTTATCTTCCCGAAAGAATCATGAAGTAGATCAATCAACCAAGTTCTATTTCCTTAAAATAGATGAGCTAATTGGTCAACATTAAAGAAGAGAAGACAAGAAGATCAACAAAAGAGAGAACAAGTTGCCAAAGAAAGCAGAGTCAGCAAAAGAGATGAATTTAAGATCCTCGGGACATCACCTTCAGGAGTAATGCTAAGACCTTCGGGACATCACCCTCAAGGGTGATGTTAAAACCCTTGGCGGATCAACCAACTTGTTCCGATCCTATCTCACACATAACAAGAGTCGTAGCTTGATAAAA
Source organism: Hibiscus mutabilis (assembly GCA_019671005.1). Classification (NCBI taxonomy): domain Eukaryota; kingdom Viridiplantae; phylum Streptophyta; class Magnoliopsida; order Malvales; family Malvaceae; genus Hibiscus; species Hibiscus mutabilis. The sequence continues at coordinate 11,399,244 of CM033735.1, read as the reverse complement.
ATTAAATCCCAAGATCCTGCCTCCGTCGGTGGTGTAGCGAATCAAAATATTTTTTCAGATCTTGCCTCTCCGTCAGTGGTGTAGCAGGCTAACCTATCATGCATCCTTGCCAGTGTCGTAACTTGATCAACCTTTATTTTTCAGTGGTTTAACATATCAAACTTCTTTTCGATCTAGTATCTCCGTCAGTTGTGTAGTAGATCAAACTTCTTCGAGATCTTGCCTCTTCGTTAGTGGTGTAGCGGATCAAACTTCTTTTCGATTTAGTCTCTTCGTCAGCAATGTAGTATATCAAACTTCTTCCAGATCTTGCCTCTCTGCCAGCGGTGTAACAGATCAAATGTCGTCTCGGTTAGTCTCCTTGTCAGTGGTGCAATGGATCAAACCCTTTTCAAGTCTTGCCTCTTCGTCAGTATTCCAGCTAGACCAAATTCTTCTCGGATATCACCACAGAATCATAGCTAGTTTCCAAAAAAAATCAAAACAAAAAATGAAATAGAAAAACAAAGAGAAAAAATGAAAAAAAAAATCATCAAAAAAACAAAAGAAAAAAAATCAAAACTCCAATCCTAGTCTTGCCTCTTCATCAGTATTGTAGCTGGATCAAATGTGCAAAAATTCTGATCATGCCTCTATGTCAGAATTGTAGCTTGATCAGAATTGAACTTTCAGATCTTGCCTCTTCGTTAGTGTTCTAGCGGATCAAACTCAGATCATGCCTCTTCGTCAGAGTTGTAGCTTGATCACAATCAAATTCCCAGATCATGCCTCTTCGTTAGAGTTGTAGCTTGATCAGAATCGAACTTTCAGATCCTGCCTCTTTGGTGCTGTAGCAAATCAAACTCCCTGATCGTGCCTCTTCGTTAGAGTTGTAGCTTGATTAGAACTTTCCCCAGATCTTGCCTCTTCGTCAATGTTGTAGCGGATCAACCTTTCTAGATTTTGCCTCCCCGTTACTAGCAGAGCATATCACCTGAATTTACAGGTTCTACTTCTCCAAGATTGGGCGGAATGGATGAACCATCTTATCATCAACCCTTTTAGTTTCTCAAAAAAAGAAGAAAGAGAAAAAATTATGTCGATCATGCATCTTCGTCAGTGTTGCAGCCGGATCAAATATTAGAACCTTCATCATTCGATCTTGCCTTTCTGTCAGTATTGCAGCTGGATCTAATATCAAAACCTTCATCATTCGATCCTACCCCTTCATTAGTGTTGCAGCTGGATCAAATATCACAACCTTCATCATTCAATCTTGCTTCTTCTTTAGTGTTGCAGCTGGATCAAATATCATAACATTCATCATTCGATCTTGCCTCTTTGTCAGTGTTGCAGTCAGAACCTTCACCCTTCGATCCTGTCTCTTATTCAGTGTTGTAGCCGGATTAAATGTCAGAACCTTTATCTCTTGATCATGTCTCTTCGTCAATGTTGTAGTTGGATCAAGTTTTGCAGACCTTGCATTTTCAGTGTTGCAGGTAGGTCAAATTTTCCCCAAGTATTACGTCGTCGTTAGAGTCGTAGCAAGCTGAAGATTTCGCTTCCCCAACAGATCCCCTATTTTGAAGATTTTGCCAACAAGAGCGGTCTAGAAGATCAGGTCAAACTCAAGAAAAATGTGGCGGCCAGAGAATGAACCCAAACCTGACCGAACAAAAATAGTTGTTCTTTTGTCTTTGCTCTATTACTGTTACATAGAAATGAGCAAAAAAGGGCAACTGTAAACACCTATTTTTATCCTAAATAAACAAAAAAGCCTTTCATTATTTATTAAGTACCCATAACCCAAAATTAACCTAATATACCCTTTAAGCCCAAAAATTATACAAACCATTATCCAAATTTAATACCCACCAGACCCATTCAATATATTAAAAACCCATATACATCAAGCCCAACAAATAACCAAGCCTAAATCCCTAAACCATTATCTAAAAAACCCTAACCCTAATTAGCACTTAACCCTAAAAGATAGTAACCCTAACAAACACTATCGGCCGCCGCCTCTTGGCTTTCAAGGTTACCACACACGACTCCTCATTGCCCTATGGCTGCCACGCGCGCATTAGCCACCAGTGCCGCCCATGCCTGCTCCACCGCTTCACTCTGTACCACCATCCTACAAAAAGAGAAAAAGAAGCGTCATTATCTGAAAAGCGAACTTAGATCTATCCAATCTAAATATTTTATATGCAAAAAAATGGGTATTTTAACCCGAATCTACAATGTAAAAGGGGGTCTTTTTTCTTTCCCCGAAATGGAAATAAAAAAAGGGTTTTCTCATATCATCACCATTCGGATTCAAATCGAAAAACAAAAAAAGAACAAAAAGAAAAAGGTAATAAAATATTAAAAAAACCTTTTGATTTTCTCAAATCTACTTACATAGGGTCGTTGTTAGCGAAATCGGATGATAAATTCGAGTTCACCGTCGAATAGAGTTGGAAAGGTGCGACCTTTGAAGTTACTGTCGCTGTTAGACAGTGGCATGTGGTGGCGCACAGTGGCAGTCGCGACGGCCCTAGACGGCGTTAGGCAGAGCTAACCGGCATCTGGAGATTGGGAAATAAGTTGAGAGAGTTTAATTTTTTTAATTTTCAGATGCCAAAATAATTTTTTTGGGCAGAAACACATGTTTATGGGGGACGCAAAACGACGTTGTTTTGCTTCAGTTGTAACCCGCGCGCAGACTCGACCCAGATAGAGGATTCGCGAGTTTTTGAATGATGGGGAAATTGCATTTCAGACCATTCAGCCTTTGTATCCTTCATACTTTTGCACTTCAATTTCCTTTTCCTTTCATTTTCGCCACTTTTACAGTTTTTATTTATTATTCTTTATATTTTAATTTATTTTTTATTTTATTACCATATTATTTATATATTATTGTATATTATTATATACTACTATCATTATTATATTGTATTATATTGTATTACGTTATATAATTATTATTATTATTATTATTATTATTATTATTATTATATGTTACATATTTACTACTATTGTTATTATTTACATAATGTTTACATATACAAATATATCAGTATATACCTTATATACTTTTTAATTTTAAGTTAAAAATGTTTTTAGGGATTATCATGAAAAACGTACCTCGTACGTAAGAGGTGCTGCTTTCTGTTAGTCCCTATTATAAAATATCTTCTTTTGATTATAAATTATGATTTTCAAAATAGAATCCCTTCATTCGGAAATCTAACAGACATTATGCTCCAATGGTAGGGGTGTAAATTTCTTTTATACAAAAAATATTCTTTTGAAATATTTTAAGGGATCACAAATTTTAAATTAAATTTGAATTCTTAATTTCCATCATTTAGACAATGCGTAATCGACCATGTACCAATTTTGGGCGTTCTAAGGGTGCTCATCCTTCCCCACACGTAACTGGCTCCCGAACCTGTTTTTTGGTTTCGCAGACTAAAACTCGTTGTTTTAATAAAATGACACAAAAAAACAGGTTTTTATTAAAATAATAGTGTTTTCAGGTGATCCAATCTCACCTAAATAAAAAAGATTGGTGGCGACTCTATCCCAAATATTTTTCTCAAAAACGCGTCAAGCACCACCTCAGACGAGACCGTTGTTACACATACCTTTGGTTTGGGGGTGTGCACCGCCTCACATTTATTTTCATGACATTCATTCATTTTTATGTTTCTGTTTTCATTTTGTTATTGCCATATAGATTAGGTAGAACCATGCATACCAAACCATTAAAAATATATATATTTTTTCCACGGCTTGATTTTGAACTGATAATTTTGCCAACACATTGTTAGCATAATTAGATTTTGCACTTGTATGTCATGTCCGATGATGAAATTAGAATCTTTTATTAGCACGCGCCAATAGGTTTCGTAATGTCAGGTTGCTTGGCAATTGATCTCTAGCGTTGGAAATTTTGGTTTCACTTAAACACGTAGTATGCATCTAGTTCCCAAGACAAACTTAGGATGCTTGAAACTGATCTCATAATGTAAAAAAATAAAATAAAAAGTATATGTCAGGGTAAAAGTAAAGAATAAGGCAACAATGTTTTGCCAAAGGCAGGAAAAAACATTAGAACACTCATCTGCCTTAGAGACAATAAGTAACTTGGGGCTTCATGGTTTGCTCCCTCTTACTTCTCACGCCAAAAAACGTCATGACGCGAACCCAAATTTAATGCTAGAAAGAGAAACCCTCAATGAATAAAAAAAGGTAATACTTTCTAAGTTTAGATAGTAAAGTTTTGCTAAGTTAATTAAAGGATTCTTGATGCAAATCACTCGCACTTCAGGAACATTTTATGATCATAGGTTAGAGTTATATTGTTGCACCTAAATTTGTTGATCTGTTGGCATTACTGCTTTAGGATATCTTAGGATAGAACTAGGACCAGATTCTGCTTGCTAGCCTGTGTTGTTTATTAGAAACATTTTGCTGAGGTACATTACTTTTTTTACTATTTTTGAATTTTTTAGTTACATTACTTGAGGACAAGCAATGAGCTAGGTTTGGGAGAGTGTTAACTCCTCAAAAGTTCTACTTTTCAAGAATTAAATGGTTGGAGTTGGGGGTCGTAACACCAAATTTTGTCACTCTACTACTCTTTAGAATCTTAAGGATGAATGCTATTTTAAGGGTAAGGAAGGGGAATGGTGATTGGATTGAGAATTAGGAGAGTATTACTAATTTATTTCAAGAGCATTTTCAACAAGTTTTCTCAAAAGATCCTGGAATCTGTTTTGAAGGAATTAGTGAAGTTATTCCACAAGTGGTTACCTTGAAAATGAATGATATTCTTAGTAGAGAAGTGACTGAAGATGAAATTAAAGAAGTTGTCTTTAGTTTGGGGGCTTTAAAGGCACCAGGACCTGATGGATTTCTAGGGGTGTTCTATCATTCCTTCTAGGATAACATTCGAAATGATGTTATTCTTTTGGTGATGAATTTCTTCCATGAAGGGGTGATGTCAAATGATTTTAATAAAACCAACTTGGTTTTAATCCCTAAAAGGAAAAGTCATGAGTATGTTTACCACTACAGGTCGATTAACCTCTGTAACTTCACTTACAAAGTGATTTTGAAGATCCTAGCCTATAGAGTCAAAGGTTTCCTTCTGAAGTTAATCTCTCATTCTCAATATACTTTTTTGGTGGGAGACAAATACAAGAAAATATTATCATTACACCTGAAGCCTTTCATGCCTTGAAGAGGAAGAGCAAATATTCTAATGGGTATATGGCTTTAAAACTTGACCTTGAAAAAGCTTATGATAAGGTTGATTGAGGAATGTTAAAATGTTTTATGGAGTGTATGGGTTTTTTAATTGGTGGATCCAACGAGTGATGGTGTGTGTCTTCACTCCTGTTTTTTTCGTGGTTATAAATAGAGAAAGGAAATCTGAGTTCTCCCTTGGGAGGGGATAAAACATGAAGATCCACTTTCCACGTATCTTTTCCTTTTCATTTCCAACATCTTATCTTGGCTAGTTGAAAAAGAGTTACTCAAAATTTCGGTTTGGTAGAGAGTGCCCGATTATTATCCATTTGCTTTCTGTAGATGATTGTTTGATGTTTACCAAAACTAATATGAGAAACTGTGAGAATGTAAAAAAGATCATTGCGGAGGTTCAAACTGTCAATGGTTAAACAGTGAATTACTCAAAGTCTTTTGTTTTTCTGTCTCCAAATTTGAGTTGTAATTCTAAAAACCACCTTACTAATGTGTTGGGGTTTTGTTTGAAAGAATAGGGCAACAAGTACCTATGTCTCCCATTGGTCTGGGGTAGAGGCAAAAGAGAAGCTCTACGGTTCATTCTTGACAGAATCAAGGGGAAATTTCAAGGGTAGAAAAGTAAGCTTCTTTCACAAGCCGAGAAGGAGATTTTCATCAAATCAGTGGTGACTGTTATTCCCACATATATTATGCAGTGTTTCATGTTACCCAAGTCTTTATGCGATGATGTCAATGCTCTATTGTGCTGGTTTTGGTAGGGGAACTCAGTGGAACCCAAGAGTAATATTTATTGAGTAAGTTGAAACAAGATGTGCAAACCAAAAGAAGAAGGTGGCTTAGGATTCAGAGACCTTCATACTTTCAATAAGGCTCTGGTTGCGAAACAAGCATGAAGGAGTTTAAAGGACCTTGATTCTTTATTATCAATAATTATGAGAGGCCTCTATTTTTCTAATGGTAATCTCCTCTCAGCGACTAAATGTCAAAATGCATCGTGGGCTTGGCAAAGCTTAGTTGATGGAGTGGATACAATTAAAAAGGTCTCTATGTGGACGATTGGTAATGGGTAAAATATTGACTTATGGTCAGATTTGTGAATACCAGACTCTCCTAATTTCAAGGTGAAAGCTGAAATATCTTCGTTTAATGATGATGCATTGGTGTCAATTTTAATCTTGATCGATGATCGTGAATGGAATCGTAGAAAAATTGATGTTTTATTCTCTAAAGAGGAGGGAAGAAATATCTTAAACGTCCTTATTGGAGGCCCAAACATTGAAGATCAACTAATTTTGGGTTGATAATAAGAATGGATGTTTCCCTGTGAAATCGGGATACCATCTCCTTATGAGTTCAAAGAAAATGATGATGCTCCTTCGATTAGTAAGGACCCTAGAAATGGAAAATAATAGTGGAAGTCAATTTGGAGTCTTAAGACACCTCCAAAAATCATATCTTTCTTGTGGAGAGCCTACAACAATGTCTTTGCTACTTTTGGTAATCTCCAAGCCAAATTCAAAACCCCTTTCCATTGTGCTCCAGGTGTGAGCATGCTTCAGAAAGTGTCAAGCATGTTTTCTTCTTTTGCCCATTTGCTCAAGCAGTTTGGAGGACATCTGATTTCAGCTATACTCTCAATATTTTTAAATTTTTTGGCTTTAGTCATTGGTGGAAATCTATAGTTGGCTTATGCGGCCGAACTTCAATGAAGGATGGTCTCATGTTAATCGCTTGCCTTCTCTGGCAACTATAGAAATCAAGAAATAATCTGGTTTTTTCAGGCATTATCTCTAATCCTACTGGTCTTTGGAATCATGCAGGAAATATGTTTGGGGAATTATTTAAGTCTGAAGAGGTTGAACCCTGAAGATCTGATGCAAATGCTTCATCTTCTTTTTGTTGGAATCCACCTTAAACAGAGTAGATGAAAATTAACTGTGATACCTCATGAGAGATCAAGACTGGTTCAACAAGGGCAGCTGCCGTTCTACGTGATGATTTTGGGTTGATTATCGATGGAGAATCAAAAAGAAGTTTCATTCTCATTCTACTGATATTGTTGAAACTTTGGCTATTCGAATTGGCGTGAATCTGGCTAAAAGATTGAACCTCAAGAAAGTGGTCACTGAATCTGATAACAAAGGACTTATTAACATAATTATTCCAACTCTTATTCTTTGTGGAGTACTACTGCCATTGAAAAAGATTTGCTTGATGAAATTAATTTTTTGATGCTTTTTCTTTCTATTATGTTCCTCATCTTTGTAATAATGTAGCAGACTGAGTGGCAAAGAATATCATGATGATTGGTTTCATTCTATCCTTCCTGGCCTGCAAAAACTTCTGTAGGTCTGTTTTTATATGATATGATTTTCTTTATGTTAAAAAAATATGTTTTGTGATAAATTTACTGGGAAAGATGGAATGCTTGACGAAATAATCAAGGGGAAACAACACCGTTACTCATTAAACTATTCTCACCTTCCTGTTTCGACCATCAGACTATTATTTTTTCTAAAATCATCACTAATATTATGTTTTTTTCTATTTTGGTCACTAATGTTACTTTTTTTATTTTTATCACCAAATTATTGTTTTTTCCGTGAGTTCTTTAAAGGTGAGTGACCAAAATAGAAAAAAACATAAAGTCAAAAATAGCCCTCAATGTTTGACATTTTGATCAATTCAGCATATATTCTTTTTTTAGTGCAAGCAAGCACTTAACGTTTGATTTTGACTCAACTTTCACCCTCGTTGGATGGAATTGAATGAAAATCGTCAGTCAACAGACTTTGACCGTTTGGGGCTCACATAGCACTCTAACATAGCAGAGGGAGATGATGTGGCAGTGTTACATGTCAAGTGACGTGACAAAGATGACATGTAAAAAAATATTTTTAAAATTAATTTTTTTTAGAATTTTTTAAATAATTATAACCAATTGGATGATAGGCTAAACGCCTAACAACCAAGCCAACCAGCCAAGATGAAATGTTATTACTAGTTTTTGTATTTACCATCATCAAAATGCTCTCCAAGTTCACAAACTCCCTTCTATTCCACTGATAAATATATAAGATCAAACCTGCATAGTTTACACTGCATGTAGAAAGCCTGCATTTATTTCTGGGATCTTCGGAATAGAGCATGGCCTTATCCTCAACAGGCATCTCAAAGAATTCCTTTAGCTGTTTAGCACATCCATACTTTCTTTAATTAGATCTTCTGGAACCCCATGATTAACAACCTATTTATAAATATCAAACCTTTTAGTGATAGGAATCAAAATCAAAGCGGTTATGTTAAGTCATATGAAATTGATAGTAATTCTTGTGCTTTTACATGAAAAAAATCCATACTCTTCGATGGTTTTTCAGATCTGCTGAATGATATGGGTTCCAATTGACCCTCGGCTTTACTGAGATCGATCACTGGAATGGTTTTGTAAGCGGGAACAATAAGGTTGTCGGGTCTTGTTTCTGGTGGGAATACCTAAGATTCAGGCAAAGGTTTGTTTTTGTACCAGCTTGAAACAAGCTTCTCCATCTCCTGAATGTCTGAGTTTTTTGGGTGTGGATGCGTGGATGGAGAGCACTTTGATGATGGTAAATATAAAAATTAGTAATAACATTTAAACTTGGTGGTTGGCTTGGTGGCTAGGCGTTTAGCTTACCATCTATTGGGGTTGGATTTGATTCCCACAAGAAGTAAAACTTTAAAGTTTTATTTCTTTATTCTATTGTTTTTGCCATTAAACCAATCGGTGACTTAATTAAAAAATTCTAAAAAAATAAATTTAAAAAATATTTTTTCATGTCACTTGACACGTGGCACTATCACGGCATCTTCTCACGCCACGTTGGAGTGTCACGTTATCCCCAAACGGTCAACTTCTGTTGACTGACGGTTTCTATCCAATGAGGATGAAAGTTGAATGAAAATCAAACGTTAAATGATTGTTTGCACCAAAAAGAACAAGTGCTAAATTGACACAAGGTCAAACGTTGGGGGCTATTTTTGACTTTATACCTAAAAAATACAACGTTAATGACGATTTCGTCAAAAAATATAATTAGGTAACCGAAATAGGAAAGCATGAATAGTTTAGTGATCACTAGTGTTGTTTACCCAATAATCAAATATGTTCAATCAATGCAAAAAAAAAAATTTGAGGTAATAGGATAAGACAAATGGTCAACGTTGGTATCCCCAAACCTTTTGTTTTCTTTTTCATCACTTACGGTTTAACTTCTGCATAAGGTAGTTCATAACCTCTATGGTGCACATGATTTTTACTGAGAATATTAATATACAAATTTAGATCTTTATATGTGGCAATTGATGTGTTTCTAAATAAATCTAAGATGAAGGAAATTGACCAACCATAAATAGACTTGAATAATCTTTCTTTATTGTAATTGGTTTAGATTCAATGGTGTAGGTATAAATTTTCTACTGAATTATTTCACTTGGATGAAACAAGGGAGAAGAAATAAAATCGATGTTTGCCAACAAGCTGATGCCAATGTTGTTATGCTTTACACCGGTGGTACACTCGGCATGTTCGGACTAGCACAGAGATACAAATCACACTTTGGTAAGCTGAACTATGCAATAAAGTGTTGATTTTGTGTTCTAATCCAAAAACCAGGGTAAGAGGGAAAAAGAAAGGTTCCCACTTCCTACTATTTGGTACTCAAACTGACAAGAAAGAGTTAATTTTTTGCAAAACTTTCTGCTGAATCTGGTGTTCAAACTGGGAGTCACATCTGTGCGTGAGTTTACTGTGTAAGTTTCAGGATACTGACACAAGTGAACTCGACATGTGACGATCTTAAATTCTGGGTTTGAATTGCAGCAGTTTAATGCTGTGGGAGACTCAATTTTTTTAGGGTTTATTTTCATTTTAATTGAAGCAAGAACCTTCCCCGGCTTGCGGGTATTTATTTATTTTTAAAAGTATTTATGTTCGATTTGTGTTTGTCTGTTTATTTTTTAAGGTGTTCGTTTATTTAGTGTTCGTGAACATGTTCGCTTTTATGGCCGTTAACATGTTCGCCAAAATGGTAAAATTACACCACTAGTCCTTAAGCTCATTAAAATTCATAATTTAAACTCCAAAGTTTATCATGTGTTCAATTTAGTCCGTACCTTCACCAATATTTAAAATATAAAAAAATAAAAGGAGAACCGAGTAGACGAGCTTATGAACAAGTCGATAAACAAGTTTTCTCGTGAACATAAACAAATCAAATACACTTATGCTCGTGTTCGTTCATTCATTAAACAAACATAAAAATTTTGTTCATACTCATTTATTTAGTTTAATACGAACGGTTCACGAACAATTCTTCGAACGCTCTACTCATTTACACCCCAATTCCGACCACTCTCATTTCATGCATGTTGTTGCTTTCACTAGTCATGGTTCAGTTGTTGCTTTGTCGATTGATGTAATTGTTGGAAAAACGTGATAAAAGGGTAACTTTGAGCCATATTTCGAATGGGTAAAGGTGGAGATTCGAATAAGGATTCGATTGGATCTTATTCTACTCCATGAGACCTTTACAACGGTATCTCATATGCTCAAAACGGATGAGTAGTGAATGAGAAATTGATGCTCAAAGTAAGAAGGTGTGAATTGAGAAAAGAAAATGGAAACCCCTAATCTCATATTGATGGGATAAATGGAATGGGAAGTGTTTATATACACTTACTCAATTTGTGGTCATTGAATGACTTGAGTTGAACTTGTGCCTCGCGCGCAGGAGGGTGCGGATTCAATCCCATTCGGGTTGGGGCGCACCCGTATGACATGGGCGGCGTGAATGTTTAGACCAATCGGGCCCTGCATGGGCCTGCGTATATTTTACCACTTCGAATTAATTTTTTTCCTTTTGTGACAAGTATATTATTCCGAAATTATAGGGATTTTTTGGATTCGATTTTATGCTTGCAATTCTCGCATATATCCGATAGAGAACAAAATCAGAATTTTGGTTTAGTCACATTTAACCTAATTTTCCCCTATAAATACATGGCCTCTTTTCAGTTTTAAATACACGAAAAAATACACAATTTTTCAACTGCTTTTCTCTCCCAGAAAATCTGCATTATTTTGGTGAAGTCGAAGGCTCGAGTTCGTTCGTGATTACTCAGTCGTGCTGCTGAAGATAATCATTTGCTGTTGTATCCTGAGAAACCGACGACCGAAGATCTCTAGCACCGAAGAGCGGTCGAATCTGTCTTAAGGAAACTGTGTTCGTGCAGGTCTCAGCAACCATATTTTCGGTTACTTTGAGCTTATTCTCTACTATTCTGAATCTTGTTTTATTCTTCTAATTTTTGTTCTTATTTTCTCCCGTTTAATATTAAATTATTTCGAATTTAACCATTTTTGTCCAACAATCTTAAGACAGACTATAAGTTTGAATCCAAGACGAATGCATGAACCTTCCACCTGCTGGTTAAATTCCAACATGCGCAAACACAAAGGACTACGAAAGTTGCCTTATTTTTTTTGTTTATGCTTATAATCGGTTACTGTTATGGAGCAGTACAAAACTATATGGAAACATGGGATTCTATTTACTTCCTTACATGTTTAAGGGAATATCTTTACAAACATGTTTTATATTACCATGTATAGGTCAAAGTTATATTGGAACATGATTTTACATGTGAATTATTTCCTAATGTGAATGTTTTTTTGTGATAGATGGTATAATTATCATACAAAGAAAATAGTCTTCAAATGCGAGATGGATCATGATGGTAAATCTTTGACTTGCCAAACTGCAAAGTTCCAAAGATGGAATGTATTATGGTAATATTATTACCTTGATTTATGGTATTATTATGACACATTACTAAGGTAATATTCCTTGAATATTTTTGGCTTTTAATATGAAATATTAAATATGGCATGAAAATGAATATCTTGTGTCTTGAATAATAATTATTAAATTATTATTGACTGTGTTTTAAAAATACTATGAATTTTATTCTCGTACTAATAATTTCTTTTCAGAAATTTTATAGATGGACAGATTAACTCCAAGGCAGATTCGAAATAAATTCGGTTGTGAGAAAGCAAACAAATATGTTTCGAGAATTTTTCCTACCGTTTTAGCGGGTTTGCTTAGATCTCAAAAATAAACGGGACAAATCTGTGTTACAGAAATTGTCGTTGGGAGTAACCGAGGTTACGGATTTTGTGAAATATCAAAATCAGAAATAAACGAAATTGAATTTCGATTTATTGGTATGTATCATGAGGATACATGTTTGATTTAATACCTTCGCTTATAGCAAGGATTAAAATCATATGTAAATACATGTTTGCATGTATTGTAAAACCTTTATCATGTGTGTAAAAGGTTTAAGGCAAGGTTATCTATGTTCGGAAACACTTAGGATTATTATTTCCAATAATTTTCCATGAAAAAGTGTGGGATAACCATGGAAATTTCTTGAATTTGTTTTGGAAACAAAGATGTTGTAAATAATTTGTTTCGGGAATTATTTCTTGTCGTTTTAACTGATTTACTTTATCTTCCAAACAAGAATCAACGAAATTAAATCAAAGGATTATGTTCTTTTGATCGAGTTGCCTTGATATCTCTGTCTGGGTTTTAGTGTCACTAATCCCAACGTTGAACAGAAGATATAACAAAGGAAATAAATCATTGAATTTATTTCTATATTGACTCTATAAGGGAAATAAATAGTTGGATTTAATCTTGTGGGAATCTAGAATGATTCAATCTTAAAATAAATTGGTGAATTTATTTTGGCAAGAGAAATAACTTAAAGTTATTATTTCTTAAAGAATCAAGTATGATTCTATTTTAGAAATAAATCGGTGAATTTATTTCGAGAAGTAACATTGGTTACAAAATTCATAGCGCTGATTCCGACTGAGGTGTCGAATCAAAGCATAAAAGGACTTTATTCTCTATGTCGAGAATTAAATTCTTAAAGCCTATTCCGATGCATGCGATGAAGTGCACAGTGTTTTTAAAAATGGCTAAAGAATTGTGAGGGTTGTTGGACCATAAATACAAAATGAAAACAACCAGTGAAATTTATTGGAAAGAATTTCAAAAGTGGCAACAAAAGCTGTTGCATAATTGACCATGATAAGCTCGGTCAAAGATCTGAAGGATGGTCTTCCTATTATTTAGAGAGGATAAGGTAAATTTTATTACCACCTTCAAATGTTGTTAAGGTAAATATTGCTAAGACAAATATTACTATGACAAACGTAGTGGAAATCAAAAATAACTTCAAACCGCGAACTAGGCGGTGTGGTTAAGAAGTAAATTTCATGGGAAATGCTATTGGGGTAACAATTGACATGGCAAATTGTTCGGAGGAAATTACCTTCATGATAAGAACAAATTGGTGATTTACTTAAAAGGCAAAGATGCTATAGAGAAATTATTCTCTATAAGTAGGATGTTGAAATCTAAAATTAATACATCGATTAATTTGGAGGAAACTCTATGTGAGTAACGTTGCAACATCAAAGGGTACAATGAATCTAAAGATAATAATTGAAACTTCAAAATGTGCCTAACATGTGGGGGGTTGTTCTATCAACTAATAAGACATCATATGAGTTATGAAAGGTAATTAAACCTTCCTACAACTACATAAAAATGTGGGGGTGTCTTGTAAAGGTAATATTCCCATTACCGAAGTAAATGGAAATAAGTGGACTATATTTTCATTGACTATGTAGAACATAGTAACGGATATCAATTTCTTATGTACAAATAGATTCACAAGAATATGATAATGGAAAACTAAGAATGTCTCATTCTTTGAAATATATTTCCTAAATACTTAGGGAAATTGGTCCAAGTTCAATGGAACGAACCATGGAGACTATCAATGGAAATTAGTTCATACGTTCAACAAAGGTTGAAACGAAAACACTATCATGATGACAAATAAAAGTGTGACAAAAGTGTGCATTAGGATACATGATCCTATGTTGATGACACGCTCAATGCCATGTTAAATATGAGACTAGACGACATAACTTTTGGACATCCAAATTAAACGGTCACATGAAAGTCTCATATTGTCACAATATGTGGACAAATTCTTGAGAAATTTGACAATAATGATTTTGGTATAGTCAGAACTCAGTTAAACAATTGATCTCAAATGGAGTTATCTCTATTGATTATGTAAAATTAAAGGATAACGTTGCGGATCCGCTAATCAAAGGGTTAAATTGAGATCAAGTTGAGAAAACATCGAAAGGAATAGGACTAAAGCCCATGAAAATTTAAGGCGTTATGTGAAGGAAAACCCTACCTAGTTGACTAGAGATCCCAAGATCTAGGTTCAAAGGGACAACCTAATTGCATAGACCTTGTACGGTCACTATGGGAGTTACTCTCCCAAGTCCATTCCTATGATGTAAACAGTGACTAAAAACTGAACAGGCTAAGCAAAGCTTTTAATAACTATTGTGTGCTTTCGTGAGCCAAGCAACATAAGTCACCTGTGTGAGAGTGAAGTGGGGCCGCTTCAAGGAGACTATTTGGGCATGGTTCTCTCAAACTCTTGCTGAACCAGGCAATGTCCATGGCCATATGGACATAACCATGAGAACAAAACTTGTGTCTGAAAGGTAGTTGTGTGGAGTATATCATCGTTTACACAAACTGCTAAATAGTTCAAGGACATCACGTTTACTAGATAGCCAGTGAAGTAAATATACTTTCACAAGGGAAGGTTCAAAGGAGGAAACCTACTTATCCTATGCAACTATCAATCGTAGAAACTATCACCATATCGAGTCAAAATGTTTTGATAAAAATGCATCAATTTCATTCATGTGGGGGATTGTTGGAAAAACATGATAAAATGGTAACTTTGAGCCATATTTTGAATGGGTAAAGGTGGGGATTCGAATAAGTATTTGATTGGATCTTATTCTACTCCATGAGACCTTTACAACGGTATCTCATATGCTCAAAACGGATAAGTAGTGAATGAGAAATTGGTGCTCAAAGTAAGGAGGTGTGAATTGAGAAAAGAAAATGGAAACCCCTAATCTCACATTGATGGGATAAATGGAATGGGAAGTGTTTATATACACTTGCTCAATTTGTGGTCATTGAATGACTTGAGTTGAACTTGTGCCTCGCGCGCAGGGGGTGCGAATCCAATCCCATTCGGGTTGGGGCGCACCCGCACGACGTGGGCGACGCGAATGTCCGGACTGGTCGGGCCCTGCATGGGCCTGCATATATTTTACCATTTCGAATTAATTTTTTTCCTTTTGTGAGAAGTATATTATTATGAAATTATAGGGATTTTTCGGATTTGATTTTATGCTTGCAGTTCACACATATATCCGATAGAGGACAAAATCGAAATTTTGGTTTAGTCGTGTTTAACCTAATTTTCCCTTATAAATACATTACCTCTTTTCAGTTTTAAATACACGAAAAAATACACAGTTTTTCAACTGCTTTTCCCTCCCAGAAAATCTGCATTATTTTGGTGATAGTCGAAGGCTCGAGTTCGTTCGTGATTACTCAGTCGTGCTGCTGAAGATAATCATCTGTTATTATATCCTGAGAGACCGACGACAGAAGAGCGGTCAAATCTATCTTAAGGAAACTGTGTTCGTGCAGGCCTCAGCAACCATATTTTCGGTTATTTCGAACTTATTCTCTACTATTCTAAATTTTGTTTTATTCTTTTAATTTTTGTTTTTATTTTCTCCCGTTTAATATTAAATTATTTCGAATTTAACTCTTTTTGTCCAACAGTAATCACACTTAAAATTTGACAATCACATGCGTTTGAATTGGAATATTAATATTTGTAAGGAATTCGGTTATTTTTTTTTATAATGGAAAAAAAGGACTTAGCTTTACATGAAAATTGGGCGTAGTGGGAGCATATGTTAGGAATGTAAGTAAATGGAGCCCATGTGTTTCAAATTCAGATGGGAAAAGACATAATAAAGCTGCATTACCATAGAGCTAAGGTCGTCCCTGCAAAATACCAGTACCTGAAGCTCTTATATTATATGTGTCATTCACACAATAAAAGACGGTTGATCAAACACCAAACCTTAATTAACCCAATATAATGAGGATATTTCTTTCTTCTCAACTAAAAGCAAGACTTTCTGCAGAGAGAAACTTGCAGAAAGGACTGTATCTTTCTAAAGTTGCCAGAACTTTACACAAATGCTCTTTTTTTTAAATTGCCTCGACCAAATATAGGAATGGGACGGGTTGGGTTTTTGGCCCACCCAAACCTAACCAGAAAATAAATACCTTAAACCCGTACCTAACACGACCCGAATATTTTTTTAAAAAAAATATGACCCGACCCGAATATATATTTTTTAAAACCCGACCGACCTATAGAAAAAATTAATTTTAGGAACCTAATTGTAAAAAAATAATTTTAAGGGACTTAATTGTAAAAAAATATAATTTGAAGGACTAAATTGTAAATGAAAATTTATTTTAAGGTCCTAATTATAAAAAAATATAAAGAGAGGGTATTATTATAAATATCCCTAAATCTTTATGAGAAAATTACACAATTAGTCCAGGGTCAGGTCGGGTCAGATATTTTTTACCCTAAACCCGAACCCGACCCGAGTTTACCCTTAATAAAAAAACCCGATCCGACTCAACCCGAACCTAATTTTTTCATTAAAAAATCTGACCCGATCGGGCCAGGTCGAGTCGAAACCGGACTCGATCAGGTAAAATGTTCATCCCTAATCAAATATGGAGGTAATTGATTGCTTCTAAATATTAAATTTTTAAATTTTACTTATAATGGAGTGCCTTAAAATATATATTTTTTAGTATCTCTTATATCTATTTTATGAGAAATAAAAAAAGTATGTCTATTTTATGGCTCTATTTGACAATTAGCTGATAGTGGATTACATTAGCTTATTTGATTAGTGATTGTATTAGTTGACCGTATAAAAGCGTTTGGTAAAATTAACTGATAGCTGATAGATGTCTGATTATTTAAAAAAACAAAATGACATATAAGGACACGATTATATTCGATACTTGTTTGATAGTTTATTAGTTATCAATATATTAATTAGATTATAAAAATAATTTTTTAATATAATGTCACTAAGCATATTTGAAGGATCTATATATTAACTTATCATTTATATAATTATTTTTAATACAATTTAATTAATTATTAAATTTAAATACAAATAATAAATGTGCGAGAATAAAAAGAAAAAAATAAAAAGCATTAGTTTACAAATGTCACAATATAAATACGTGAAGGTGGAGAATTAAAATAAAAAGGTTAAATGTAGGTTATTTAGAGATTTTTGATAATTGTTAAGGGTAAAAGAGTCTTTATAACTCTTATGACAAAACTTCTAATTTCAAAAGGCTCATATTTGCAGCTTTTTCAAAATTAGAGACTTCACCTCAGTCCGCTATTCACTAAACATCCAAATTAACAAATTTGACCGGTCAAACTTTTAATATTAGTTCAAACCTTTAATTTTAGCTCAAATAGCTATTTACCAAACATGACCTATGGTTTTTGTTTAGAGTTTGTGTTTTTAAAACTTTAAATCTTAATTATCTCTTTAAGAATACAATATATCTTACTATTGCATCTAACACTTGTTGCTATTGACAAAAAATTATACAATACAACCACAAAAATTTAATTAAAACACGATATAATATAATAACTAAATACCATTAAATAAAAGGATGAATTATTAATATGAGAATTGTTATAGAAAAATATAATATCTTCAGGGAGTATTAAAAAAGAACAATGGGGAAATCCAAATATGTGAGCGATTGAGAGCAGTAGCAGTTAGGCCAGATTCCATTTAATCGAAATACGAGTTGTTTCTGTCCTTAAAAACCATGTTTTTGTGCACAATATTTTCCCACTCCATCAATGTTTACTCTTTAGCACTATGTTTTTAAAGTTCCGCAATCACTGTGGATTTGGGGAGAAGAGAAAAGAAGCCAAATTTAATAATGCAAAGTGGAGCTCACTTTTCATGATTTTATAGTCCAATCAACATTCCTGGTCATAGTGTTTTCCTTTTTAAAAAAGAAAAAAAAAAGCTTAAAAATCTAGACTTCTCAAAAGCCCAATATATGAGTAAATAAAGGGGGGAAGCGAGATGTCGACCCTTTGTTCGATTCGCCATGGTGACCGAACACGACGACAAGCACAAGCTCCTTAGTCTTTACTGCACACACGCACATGCACACGCACACCGAGGTTGTAGTGTTGAGGACAAGGCAAGGCATGGCTTAGCTCTCCCATTGCCGATGCCATTCATTAACAAAGCCACTAGCGCTGGGCTTTAATTTGGATCATATTTTGAGTTATATCCATTTGTTGAACGGAATGATTTTTTATAAATTTTTTTAATCACATGTATATAACTCATTTATTGACCAATGGCGTAACTATATTTAGCATGGGAAGGGATTTTCCCAGTCCCTTCTCATTAATGGACTCCTGAAGTATATGAAGGAGTGCAGTTCGTTCGATAAATTCCTACCTCTTTATTTATCTCTAAGATGTTTGGATTTTTTAAAACTCCATGGACATGCAGAAGAGAAATGCTATCCCCACTCAGACCAAGACACAAATTTGACTTGTTCAAATAACAATTAAGGTGAAGCAGGGTTAGGAACAACGATTCTCTTTATGATAAACAGATCCATTTTGCAAGTTCATTATTACGGGTAGTTCCTACAAAGGATCGGACTAATGACATATACAATACTTGAATTTTCGATGTAGATGCTACATAGTTGGTTCTCATTCTTCAGAGACTACGAGTGTAATAGGAGCATCCGTCGACAAAAGGATCACCCTAAGATGATCATCTCATGGCTATTGAGAACGAATCAAATCAGATGGTTCTATTTCTTAATCTTTCTGACTTGCTCCTACGGAACCAAGGTCGAAAAGATTAAAAAAAATCAGTCATTCACAACCACTGATGAAGGATTCCTCAAAAAGTTAAGGATTAGTATTCCGTTTTAGAAATCGAACCATTTGAGGTACCTTTTAGTTTAAATAGTAGTAAAATAAAGGTTTTGTCCCTCCTTAATAGACCTTTACTCCTCCCAATGTTTTATCCTAGCTCTACCCATGTGGGTAACTGATCTGAATCGAATATTGCAAAGATCCATAATAAGGGCGACCCTCTCAACCCAATTTGCTCCATTCACTAAGCCACGATTCAAACCCTGACTTACTTAAAATATCTAGTGTCTCATCCCATTAAATCAACCGGTTGTTGGTTAATTTTTTATTACTTTTTACTTGTTCTTATACGATCTCAACTTTTATAATATTCCATTTGTATTTTTATTTTTTTACTAATATACTAAAATACACTTCAAAAGAAAAAAATACTAGAATCCATTATACATATTCTAAAAATGTACATGGTAATTATTTTTTTATAATATGCATGGTCGTCTATGTTTGAAGTGCAAGGCTACCCCTCTTGCATTGTAATTATTTGTATTCATATAGTATTTATATTTGTCATGTTAAATTATAAGAACAAAAATTAAATTAATTTGTATTGTAAAAAATCTAAAATTTATAGTTTATGAATACATATCATAACTTTCCACATTAGCTTTAATTTCTAATAAGTCCATCATCAATTAGAAATTAGTTATATGGATATCTACACATATGTAGCACATATATCACTCACACTTTATTTAACCACCGAAGTCCAATTAACTTTTATGATAAAAAAAAGTGTCCAATTAACTTTTATGATAAAAAAAAAAGTCCAATTAACTTTAATCATGTTAGATCACTTTTAATTTGAACTAACCAATTTATAATACTCCGTACTTAACACACAATTATTGTTTATTATATATAGGTTTTGATGGTATTTTGTCCTTATAGTATACTCATATAATTAATTATCTTTATTTTTAAATTGCATCAATTTTTTCTTCGCCCTACATTAGCATTTATAATATTAATGTGACAATTAATGGTATTGAGTGTTGGCATGAAGGTTTATTGTGTAGACGTGGGAGTCCATGTGATGTGATAGAGGGGTTTAATTATTTTTATCGAGTTTGAGAGTATAATTGATTTTAATTGAAAGTTCGATAAATTATTTAATATTTAAAAATTATAAAAATTTAAAAATATTAAATTATAAAAAAATAGTAAAATAGTAAAAAAACACTATTAAAAATTTAAAGTATATTTAAAAAATTAAAAAATAGAAATATCATAAGCTATAAATTATAAATATTTATAAAGTATTAAAAAAATGGGTAAACTACACCGTTGACCATCAAACTATTTGAGGATACTTATTTTGACCACTGAACTAGGCAGCTCGTCAATTAGACCATCAAACTTATTAAATTGACATATTTTAACCACCGCTGTTAAAAAAACTAGCAGGGGGTGATATGGTAGTTAACGAAAATTTTTAAAATTACACATTTGGTCCATGTTATTTACCTATTATATTAATTTGATCCTAATTTTATTTTAATTAAATAAAATTAATCACTCAATTAGATAAATTTACTCAAATTTTAAGTTATTTTATTTAATATATTTTTCCTCCAAATTTTAAGTTATTTTATTTAATATAATAATATTTTATTATATTATTTAATATATTAAAGCAAGATTTAAAATGAAAATAGATTTATGATTTTTTTTCAATTAAATCGAATATTTAAAGTAGTTATTAAATATTCGATTGAATTTAAATATGAAAAATATTAAATATTCGATTTAAAAGAAAAGAAATGTGATTTAAACTATTCGATTTTTTTTCATTTTCATATTTAAATTAAATCGAATATTTAATGTAGTTATTAAATATTTGATTTAATTTAAATATGAAAAAGAAAAAATATTTGAATACTTTAAATCAAAATTCTTTTCTTTTAAATCGAATATTTTTTAAATAGAATATTTAATATTTTAATAAATATTCGATTTAATTTAAATACGGAAAAGAAAAATATTTGAATATTTCAAATCAAATTTCTTTTCTTTTAAATCGAATATTTTTTAAAATCCAATATTTTCGTATTTAAATTAAATCAAATATTTAATAACTACTTTAAATATTCAATTTAATTGAAAAATAAAAAATCATAAATCTATTTTCATTTTAAATCTTGCTTTAATAACTACTTTAAACATATTTGAAATGTTTTCATTTTCAATTAATTATTTGATTTGGTGGTTTGTGTGATTTTACACATCCCAAGTGATTTAGGTTCGAGTCCCCTTTCAGCCATTTTTACTTCTTTTTTCCTAACATTTATTGCATTATAAGATATGTATATAAAAGGGTACAATTTATATAATTAAGAGTATGTTGGTGTGGTGGTAAAGGTATGGGTATAACACCCATTGGTCATATGTTCAATCCACCCAATGGCCATTCTTTCATTCCTCTTTAATTTTCCTTTAACCAGGTGGTGACACGTGTCATAGCACGTGGTGACATAGCACGTGTCATCATCTAATTGGTTGATTAATTTTATTTAATTAAAATAAAATTAGGATCAAATTGATATAATAGGCAAATAATAGGGACCAAATATGTAATTTTACAAATTTTCGTTAACTGTCATGTCACCCATCCGTTAGTTTTTTTAATGATGGTGGTTAAAATAGGTCAATTTAATAAGTTCGGTGGTCTGATTGACAAGTTACATAATTCGGTGGTTAAAATAAGTATCCCCAAATAGTTCAGTGGTCATGGCCGGTGTAGTTTACCCAAAAAAAAGTTGAACACTTACATCAAAAAAGTCTTTTAGTGTCTCTCATCGATATAAGTCTACTACTATTCTTTAAACATATTTTTTCAGTGCAATCAACCTTATAGTTTAAAATAGATCCTTTAATTGGCCAAGTGACCAAAAATATTCATTTACATCCATATTGTGTGGGTTCGAATTCTAACATTTGCATTGATAATATTTATTATCGCTCTATTGTACCAAAAAAACATTATAGTTTAAAAATAATGAGATAAAGTTTGCACCATGATAATATTCATGAGTCTTATTTTGGACCTAAATTTATATTTCTCAGATTTCTACAACAAATTACTGTTCATTAATATTATTTTAGACTTCATTAATCTTATTTAATTGCAAAAAGTTCAAATTGATTTCATCTTGTTGTACCGATTATATATGTGAAATTAAAATTTGAGACCAAAATAAGACACGAGTATATTAATTTGATGCAAACTTTATCCATCATTTTTAAATTATAGTGAGAAATCTTAAAAATCATTGTTACTCTTAGGGGTGTAAACGAGCCGAGTCGAGCTCGATTAGTGCTGAGCTCGACTCAGCTCGTTAAGATTTTGAGTCGAGTTCGAGCTCGAGTAATTTTTAACGAGCATGAGAAATCTGAGCTTGACTCAGCTCGTTAAGAACTCGAGTCGAGTTCGAGCTTGATTTGAGCCCAATCGAGTCAAGTATTGACCGATCTTTGACCTGTCGGATACGAGTAACACGCGATCTATCACGTCTCATTTAAAGCGCTAATAGGATAAAGAACTTTGATACACAAGTTGTGTAAACAAGCTTGTTAATTTTATGGCTTAGGGTGTTAGTTTAGGGTTTAGAGGTTTAGGTTGTTGGGTTTAGAATTTAGTATTTAGATTTTAGGGTTTAGGATTATGTTTTAGGGTTTTAGATTTAGGAATTTAGATTTTAAATTAAAAACTAGTATATTATATTTACGAGTAGCTCGCAAGCTTTTCGAGTCGGGTATCAAGTAGCTCGACCCAACTCATTAAAATTCGAGCCGAGTTTGAGCTCGAGTCGTATCCAATCGAGTTGAACTTTGATCGAGTCGAACTCGAGTAGCTCGCAATCTGTCTCGTCTTATTTACAATCCTAGTTACTCTAATACAAGATTGATTCCACTAAAAATATATTCAAGGAATTATATTAAACTCAGACCGACCAAAGACAGTAGAAAACTTTTGTAATGGAAGTGTTCAAAATTTTCAATACTTTATAAGATGGAAATGCTTATTACCAAAAAAAATAATTTTTTTATGATTCTAATATTTAAAATTCTTAATTTTTTCTTACATATTAAATAAGTCACCAAACTTTCAATTAAAGTCAGTTATGTCCTCTAACTTAGCTAAGAAATCAATTAAACCCTCTTTTATATCATCATTCACACGTGAGTTGTCATATTAACATCGTGCACTATCACTCCAACATTATAATAATTAAAGTTGCTCAAAGAATAAAATTAATGTTCTTAAATAAGTTCAAAATAAAAAGTAATACAATTAAAATATAGAGAAAATTATTCATTTAAGTTTACTACACGAACAAAATAACCCCTAAATATTGTATACAATATCCATATGATCTAACAGTCCACACCACCGAATAAAATAAAAAGAAGCAGCGGAAGGGGAAGGCAAGATTCCTGGTAACAAGGAAAGGATGATCTAAACTCTAAATGGTCTCCTTTATCTGCCCTACGTACCCCTCATACGTATACTATTATTATCATCACTAGGGATGTAAAAATAGGTAAACGGTGTGTTTTAGGTTAGGTCAGGTCGGGTCAAATCAGATATAGGTCATTTAAGGTTAATTTGATATTTCGACTCGATTCAGGTCTGATGCAGGTTAATTTTAGGTCGAGTTTATTTCAGGTCGGGTCAAACGGTTCAGGCCCGAATCAGTTAATTGACGGGTTAATTCGGGCTTGGGTAGACTTCAAGTCGGGGTCATTTCAAGCCGAGTTCATTTTAGGTCGGTTTAATTTCAAGCCGAATAATTTCAGGTCGAGTTAAATCGGGTTTCGAATTCGTATTAAGTTTGAGTTCAGTACAAATAGTCGATAGACTTTGGTTGGGTCATTTCGAGTGAATTATTTAACGCCTTCCACGAACACGAATCACATTAAAAATAAATATTATGGACTAGAAAGGACAAAAATATCATCGTATTTAAAATATTGGACTAAAATACAAAAAATAGAAATAAATAAAGGTCAATTTTGGCTAAAAATAAAATATTAGGGACTAGAGTGAACAAAAATATCAGTATATTAACAATATTGGACTAAATTGCAAAAATATAAAATCAATGGGGGTTAATTTTGGTTAAAAATAAAATTTTAGGGACTAACATGAACAAAAATATCATCATGTTAAAAATATTGGACTAAATTACAAAAAAAATGAATAAGCGTCAATTTCAACTGAAAATTAAATTTTAGGTACTAGAATAAATAAAAATATTATTAGAATAAATTACCAAAAATATAGATAAATATGAGGTAATTTTGACTAAAAATTAAATTGTAGGGACTAGAATAAACAAAAATATTATTCGACTAAATTACCAAAAATAAAAATATATATGAGTCAATTTCGACTAAAAATAAAGTTTTGGGGACTAGAATGGGAAAAAATATCATCATATTAAAATGTTATCATATGAGTCAATCAATTTCTCACATTATGATATAATAAATTCATAATTTCTCAAATACTTCATTTTTCTCTTAAAAATCATCAAATCATAGACTTCTTCAATTATTGGTCAGGTAAATATCAAGCCATGTCATTATCAGTTTAGGTCAACAACATGTTAGGTTCAAAATAGGCCGGGTCAATTAACAGGTCGAGTAAAATCGAATCTCAGGTCGTTTCAGTCGGATTATATCGATTATATTCCATGTTAGTCTCGGGTTCGAGTTTGTATCTGTCGGGTGCAGGTCGAGTTCGGTTACTACAATATCAAGTCCAATTAGGGTTCAGGTCAACAATAGTCGGTTACATATTAATTTCGAGTCATCACTTCCTCGGATTAAAATAAATTCTAACACAAGCAAATTTTAGTCAAATTTTCAGGTCGGATCAACTTTTTACTTACCTCGTCGTCGCATTCACTTTCATTCCTTTGTGTTTCCATTTAAAAAGATGGCCATGCAAATAGGCAAAACTCTATTCTAATATATCTCGCACTTAAACTTTGGTACATCAAATCATATAAGAGGGCCCTATCCTTTATTTATTGGTGAAAGCCGGTGAAGTCGCTAGGTAACTATTGGGTTGAATAATACCAATAGAATTTAGGGATAACTACATTTTTGGTACCTCACCTTTATCTATTTTCCTATTTTGGTATCTTACCTATTTTTGGCAAAATGGTACTTAACGTTATATTTTGTTTCTATTTTGGTACCCCGCCGTTAAAAAATTAACGGAAGGCTAACTAGGAGAGAGAAAATCACACGTGGCATGCTGCCACGCCATTTTCTCTCTCCTAGTCAGCATGCCACATTAACTAAAATCATGAAAAAAAGCACACGTGGCATGCTGACTAGGAGAGAGAAAATAATGTGACAACATGCCATGTGTGATTTTCTCTCTCCTAGTCAGCCTTCCGTTAATTTTTTAACTGCGGGGTACCAAAATAGAAAGAAAACGTAACGTTGGGTACTATTTTGCCAAAAAAATATGTAGGGTACCAAAATAGGAAAACGGGTAAAAGTGGGGTACTAAAAATATAGTTATCCCTAGAATTTATTTGTCTTTTTGTGTGCCCCTTTATGTCTTACCAATAATGTTTATGTCATGTGTATTATAGAATATTTTCGTTATTTTATTGATTGTTTTTATTTTATTGGAAATATATGTGGCATAAAACTATCGAGGGGCATATAATCATGGCAGAGCCAGGATTACTTATTTAGTGGGGTCAATGTAGAGTGTGAGGTACGAGGAATATCATACCACTACAATAAGTATTGTTGACCTATACCGTAACAAATCAAGTGAGGTCAATTCTATTATATCATATGAAAAATTCTATATTAACTCCTTGAAAATTCCATTTAACTCTTTGAAATTCCTACACCCCAACAAATCAAGTGGGGTCAATTGACCCCCTTTTATATGTGGCTTCGCCGCTGCATATAATGGGGTACAAAAAAGAGACAAACATATTTTATTCCGAATAATACCAATACAGTTTCTTAAATAATGTTTTAGGTTCAAATTTTATAGACAATAATTTTAACTCGACGTAAAATAATTGAGATTCATGTTATTGTCGTATACTCCATGTGTGCATTGTAGTCTCCATTTTAAAAAAAGGCAAAACTACAAAATAAGTGCTTAAACTATGTTCTTTTTTTTATAATAGGTCTCTAAAGTATTTTTTGGCCGAAATAGATGTCTAAAGTTTTATTTTTGGCTGAAAATAGGTGCCTAAAGTGTTAGGATATTTGTTTTGATATAATAATTGAAAAATAATTTTGGACTAAATTGAAAAGATTTTGAAAATGATTTTAAGTCCAAACAACTTGAAAATATGTTTGAGAAAGTTTCAAAAGGTTTTGAAGTGTTTTTGAAACATTTTAAAGTAGCCAAACCTAAGTTCTCAGCTTAACTATATCGATACGGTATACCCCGTTTCGATATGTCTTAAGGTTTCAGCTACAGTCTATTTGAAACTGTTAAAACCCATACCGATACAGGGTCTTCCCGTATCGATACGAAGAGAGGTCGTTTCGATACGCCTCTTAGTGTTTCGATATGCCTACGTGGCAAAAACTGTAACGGCCAAACCCCTCAAACGGCTATTTTTCCAATGGTGTTTTAAATTGCAGGTCGTACCGATACACTCTTAAGTGTATCAATACGCATAAACTGGAAAGAGCTCAATGACTAGTTTATAAAGAACACGTATCGATACGGTTACCCGCGTATCGATACGATCAGCTCCAGAACTGCATTTATTGTAGGAAATAAAAGCCCCAACGGCTCCAATTCAATCCCAATGTTCACAAACGGCTAAAAACTCATTTGGGAGTATAAAATGAACCTCCAAGCATCTATGGAAGACTAATGATCCTAAAGTCAACAATCATATGATCAAAAATGTCTTAGTGCTCAATTTGTCAAATTTCTTGTATAGACAACACTTGTGAGCTTAATTGTAAATGTATGCTCAAGTGTATTAGGATTATGGTGAGTGCTTAAGAGTGCAAACTATCTACCTTGTGAGGATTTTACAAGTTTGCTTTTATTTCTCTTGTAAAAGAGGGTTTACTCAAGCTTTGGGATAGAAAGCTTTAAGTGTGTAAGGGTTGCCTCCTTAGCCTAGAAAAGGGGAAGAAATTCAAGAGTGAATTTGTTGAAACCCTTAGTGAGAAAACTAAGGTAGTGGATGTAGAGCTTGGTTAGAAGCTCGAATCACTCTAAATTTTTTGTGTCTCTTTCTTATATTTTTGCTTCTACCACCATCACCCAAATCATATCTTCTCCACCGCTTGACAAATTAATTTGGTTGAGGGAATCGAGTCTAACAATTGGTATCAGAGTGAGGCTCAATCGAGAGGATTAACATCCTATTGATTCAATCCCAGCAAGCTCGATCAACTATTCTATCAACCGATGTTCATGGCGCAATCCATCGACAAGGCACCATTCTTCAACGGTGAACATTATGCCTATTGGAAGAACATGATGATGTACTTCATCAAGGTAAAGGATTATCGACTTTGGGACCTTGTTGAAGATGGGTCGTTCGAGCCTAAATAAAGGAATGTGGATTAAAATGCCAACGACAAGAAGATGATGGAGATAAACTCCAAGGCATTGCTAGTGCTATTTTGTGCATTGGGACCGAAGGTTTATGCTACGGTTTCTTCTTGTGAGAGTGCCAAGGAAGTATAAGACAAGCTTAAAGTCACATACGAGGGAAACAAACAAAGTAAAAGGAGACCAATATGGGTTTTCTTAACCTTGAGTATGAAAACTTCAAGATAGACCCGGATGAAGACATCAAGAGGATGTTCGACCGTTTCTCCACTATTGTCAACCAACTAAAAATCCTTGGAGAGGAGATTTTGGAAGACAAACTCGTTTGAAAGT
This sequence comes from Hibiscus mutabilis, assembly GCA_019671005.1. Classification (NCBI taxonomy): domain Eukaryota; kingdom Viridiplantae; phylum Streptophyta; class Magnoliopsida; order Malvales; family Malvaceae; genus Hibiscus; species Hibiscus mutabilis. The sequence continues at coordinate 11,371,034 of CM033735.1, read as the reverse complement.
TGATTTACTCACTTCCCGAATCATGGGAGAGCAAGAAGACGGCTATAATTGAAGCCAAGAACTTGAAGGAGCTCAAGCTTGATGAGCTAATTGGATCCTTGCTAACTCATGAGATGATGCCCGAACCCTTGAAGAGGGAGAATGAGAAGAAGATCAAAGAGTAAGGCATTGATGTTAATGTCATTGCTCTCAAATCCTCCAAATGCCAATATGAAGAATCAAGTGAAGAGGAAAGTGAAGATGAAGAGGTGGTTCATCTCTTCAAAAAGTTTACTTGATTCATGAAGTGCGAAAAGGAATAATCTAAGCATGAATCGAAGAGGAAGATGAAGGATCCCCAAAAGAACCATAAATGCTTTAACAAAAAGGGATCATCTTCAAAGAAAGCATACATGGCAACATGGAGTGATGAAGACTCCACCGATGAAGATGAAGTTGCCTATATATGCTTCATGGCCATCCAAGAGAGAGAGGTAGCTTCTAGCTCATCTATTTCTAATTCCTATACTTTTGATGAGTTACAAAAAGCCTATGACAAATTAGTTTTTGAGTCCAAGGCTTTATTTTCGAAAAACAAAAAGTTGATTTCAAAATTAAAAATCGAAAATGATTTGCTTTTGAAAGCCAATTTGGAGTTTGAAGCAAAAATCAAAGATTTTGAGCTTAAAGTTTAAATTTACAAGAATTCCTTCAAACAATGGAAAAATATTATCAAAAGGAAGTTGATGATCTTAAGAAGGAAAAAGATTTGATTTCTAATGAACTTCAAAAGAAAAATAATTTGGGAAAATTAAATTTTTATGTTAGACAATCTAGTGCCCCTAGATTTATTAAAGGAAAATGTTTTAGAAGTATTTGGGTCCCAAAAGGACTAACTACTTCAATTAAAAATGATGAAATTGAAAAATAGATTCCTAAGGGGACTAAGTTATGTGTTACTAATGCTTATGGATCCAAAGCAATTTGGATACCAAAAATCATTTGATTGTCTTGTTTTAGGTGTGATGGAGAATGATCAACAAAATACAACATTGAGGGGGAGCTCCATACACACAAGGAAAGCACTTGAAGAAGGAAGGCCTCACATCCTCCCTCTGGTTCAAGTGTGGTAAAATTTAGTTGAATTTATTTGCTTTATTTTAGTTTATTTACTTTAATTCAACTAGATTATCATAAATTGTTTAACTAACATTTGTTTGATGCTTGAGTAAGATGGAGCCATTTTAAAACTAAAAATCTTATTTATGTCAAATATGTTTAACCTGCATTTTTATTTTGAACTTAAAGTTACTTAAAATTCTTTTTGATATAACAAAAAGTGGAGAAATGGTTTGAAAAACTGATTTTTCAAGTGAATAAGAGGGATCTTTAACTACATTTAAATTTTAAAATCTCTTATTCAATTTTTTAAATACTAAGGGGAGAATCACAAAAAAATTTCAAGTTGGTTTTATTATATCAAAAAAGGGGAGATTGTTAGGATGTTTGTTTTGATATAATAATTGAAAATAATTTTGGACTAAATTGAAAAGTTTTCAAAAATGTTTTTAAGTCCAAACAACTTGAAAATATGTTTGAGAAGGTTTCAAAAGGATTTGAAGTGTTTTTGAAATGTTTTAAAGTAGCCAAACCTAAGTTCTCAGCTCAACTGTATCGATACGGTATACCCCGTTTCGATATGTTTTAGGGTTTTAGCTACAGTCTATTTGAAACTGTCAAAACCCGTACCGATACAGGGTCTGCCCATATCGATATGGAGATAGGTCATTTCGATACGCCTCTTAGCGTTTCGATACGCCTACGTGGCAAAAACTCCAACGGCCAAAACTTCCACAACGGCTATTTTCCCAACGGTCTTTTAAATTGCAGGTCATATCGATACACTCCTAAGTGTATCGATACGCATAAGCTGGAAAAAGCTCAACGGTTAGTTTCTGAAGAACACGTACGCGTATCGATACGGTCAGCTTCAGAACTATATTTATTGCAGAAAATAAAAGCCCCAACGGCTCTAATTCAATCCCAACGGTCACCAACGGCTAGGAACTCATTTGGAAGTATAAAAGAGACCTCCAAGCATCTATGGAAGACTAATGATCCTCAAGTCAACAATCATATGATAAAAAGTGTCTTAGTGCTCGATTTGTCAAATTTCTTGTATGAACAACACTTGCGAGCTTAATTGTAAATGAATGCTCAAGTGTATTAGGATTTGGGTGAGTGCTTAAGAGTGCAAACTATCTACCTTGTAAGGATTTTACAAGTTTGCTTTTATTTCTCTTGTAAAAGAGGGTTTACTCAAGCTTTGGGATAGAAAGCTTTGAGTGTGTAAGGGTTGCCTCCTTAGCCTAGAAAAGGGGAAGAAATTCAAGAGTGAATTTGTTGAAATCCTTAGTGGGGAAGCTAAGGTAGTGAATGTAGAGCTTTGTTAGAAGCTTGAACCACTCTAAATTCTTTGTGTCTCTTTCCTATCTTTTTGCTTCTACCACCATCACCCAAATCATATCTTCTCCACCACTAGGCAAATCAATTCGGTTGAGGGATTCGAGTCTAACATAAAGTTTCATTTTTGCTTGTTTTAAAGTCAACTAAACAACTACTTTGGCACCTATTTCAACAATAACAAAAATAAAATTTTAGGCACATATTTCAGCTAAAAAATACTTTAGGCATATATTTCAGACAAAAATAAAGTTTTATGCAACTATTTTAATTAAAAAAAACTCTAAACACTTATTGCGAAAAAAATACATAATTTAGACACATATTTTGTAATTAAGCCTTCTAAAAATATAAAGAAGGCGGGCACCAGCCATGGAAAAGGAAGAATGAAACAAACATTCCTTTCACCTACTTTTTGATCGTCTCCCTTTTTTATAAACGGGAGTGGCCCATGAACTCGTGTGGCTGCTTCAGGGAACATAACCTATTGCCCACTTAATTAAAATCAACAAAAAAAGCTTATTTCTGAATATAAAACTACAAAATCTCTTAACATTCTTTTTTGTTAATGATGAAAAAAATATAATGTATAGTTTAAAGACATAAAGAGCATGGGACAAACTTAAAAGAAATGAAAGACAAAAAGTTAGTATCAGATATTTATGAACACGATTTCAAGAAAATGGTGTAATCCTCGAGTGTTGATGCTGGATTTTCATCTTACAGAAAATCATATAAAATCGGTATTTGCAAATTAAACAATCTATTAATATAAATATTTTATGTTGAAATCTATTAAAGATATATTTATTCTATGCAATTATGTCTTACATTGACAATGGATACAAAAATTTTAATCATAAGCACTAAATTTTTAACGTATTACTTAAAATATAGATCTTAAATTTTAACTCTAAACCTTAAATTTTAACCAAGGGCTATGCATTATAGTCCTTTAAACCTAAACCTCTAAACCTTAAAATGAATTTATAAACCCTAAAACCAGTGGTGGAACTTAAAGTAAAAGTTTGAGGAGGTCAACTTAATTTCTTAAAAAATTTGGAGGATTGAACGAAATTTTTTAAAAATTTTTGAGGGTTTAACTAAAATTTTTAATAATTTTAAGAGATTTAACAAATAAATTTAAAATTTTGAAAGGGGATTTAATTAAAAATATTCAAAATTTTGAAGGGGAAAAATTAAAATTTTTTTAAAAAAATTAAGACAAAATTCAAATTTTCTAAAATTTTGAGACCGGTCCCTAAAAATAAAACTAAACGTTTCTGAATTTTTTTATTTCCAATCTGTGTATAAAATATTTTTCCTTTTATTATCGTAGATACATTTATCAGTAGGAATCACGAATTGCAAGTAAAATATAGACGTGACACGCAGTACAGACCACGGATTTCATTCCAATTGAATTGATTACATTCATGTTTGAAGAATGGCTCAATGAAGAGGTAAACACAAACGGATAAGATAAAATTATTATTGAATTGATAAAATTATAGTAAAACACTATTTTCCCTCTTTATAAAATTAAAATGGATACTGATAAGAAAATAAAGATAAGCGGAACACACAAAATTTTGGTCACGAAAAAAAATCCAAATGGTAAAAACCACAAGACTCTGGTTACAGTGCAAACTTACATTCCACTATCAAGTAGAACTATAGGTGAGTAAAACTCGACTCGAAAAAATAAAAATTTTCGACTTGACTCGAAAACGATTTAAATAAAGTTTGAGTTGTAAAATAAAAATTTTAATAACTCAAATAACTCGAAAATTTTAGTAATTAGTTGATCGATTTTTAAGTTCGAGTCGAGACTTATAATTTTGTCTTATATATGTGTATGGTTATAGAAAATCGTTTAAATTAAAACTAATTAGGATCATTCATTATAAATATTTACAATTAAATTTGAGCAGAAACTTGAACAACTAAACTCGACTTTTCTCAATTCGAATTGATTCTAAGTAAAATTACAAACAATTTATCTCACCTCATGGGGATGGTTTAAAAATTCTCACAACAATAGTGGTTTTTCTATTTTTTATATCTCTCACTCGGATAAACTAACTTTCATTTGTGCTTTCTAATTCTATATCTAAGCCTTCCCAAAGTCACATATCTATGTACCCTTTTAGTTATGGCTTCCTTTTCAAAACATAAACATCTCTTTGATATTTCACAAAAAAAATCGGAAATCCATTTAACGGCTTCCTAATAAGCTATATCTAGATTTGATAGAAAACGACTCACCATTCCGATAGCATGAGCAATGTCGGTTCTGATATAGATCATGACATACATAAGACTCCCAACTGCATTTGAATATGAAATCTTTTTCATTTCGTCCTTAGCTTCATAATTTGAGGGACTTTGACTTCTGCTCAACTTGAAATGTCAAACCAGTGAAACACTGACTGGCTTGGACTTGTGTATATAACTCCGTAAAACTTTAGACTTAGTTGTATTGCTTGAACTTAAGTACATTCAGGATTAGTTTTTATGCATTTTTCTTTATATTTTATAGATAGGTTCGCTCTAGGATTTAATCAATATATTTGTGTGATTTGAAACTTGGAGAAAGGCAGTGTATGTGGTTGTGGTCATTGTGGGCGCAAAGTATAGATGTAGATGCAGGGAAGAAAGGTTAAGATCGATTTATTATCGATCTACTCCTTTTTAGTGTCCTTATTTATATCTCACACTAAAAAAATTAGGTTTAAGGTTTAGGATTAATGTTAGGATTTCATGAATTACAGGCATTATATATTGTTAGAGTTTAGAGTTTATGATTTAGAATTTATAATTTAAAATTAAGGCTGAAAATTTAAATTTTAATGTTAGGTATAAAAAGGGACAAAAAATTTGTGCTCATTTATAATAGAACAATGAAGTGCCCTAAAGGACATCATACATAAATTTTGGACTATATCATAATAAATGATGTACCTAGGAAATAATACCATACATGAATATGGAGTACATTCCCTAAAACATGCAATACATCAACTTTGAATATGTTCATCTCCCTAATTTCTAATTAAAGAGGCATGCACCCAACAAACTTATCCTAATTTTTTTTTGGGTCAATTAGTTTTACAGTATTAAAAGTCTAAAATAGAATTTATGCACAAATAATACACGAAACCAATTCCCAAATAACCTATTTTTCAACATATTATCTTGAAACCCAAATTTGCGTTCAGTATCAAGTATTCCTATCTCAACAAAATCCCCCCCCTATAACGTTTCTAAATGAAACAATACAAAAATGAACTAAACTAAAAGCAAACCAAAATTAAAAGAAAAGAAAATGAAAATCGCATGGAACAGTCGAAAGTAACCATTTATAGCATCACAACTTTTTAAAGGGTAAGAACCAATTTTACATTTTTTATGCAATATTTAAGTTTTTATAATTTTAAAAAATTTCAAATTAAATATAATTACATTTGAACGAAAGATTATTAGATATATTCGGCTCACTTACGTCATATGTGGTCCTAACTAACGAGGTCCATCCATCTTATTTTTTTAAATGTGAGTCTTCACATCTTTTGTACGTGTTAATAAAAAATGAGTAGTTATTTAAAAGTTAAAATGAGGTGAATGAATCTTATTGATTGAGACCACAGATGACGTAGTGAGCATGATTCATCTAATAATTTTTCTATTTGAACATATTTGAATTTAATTTTTTTTAAAATGTAAATAGAACGAAAATGGAGATAGCACAATAATATGTTATTTATGAGCTTGTTTTTCTGACCTATTTTATTATCTATATTAAAAATGTATAACTTTTCATTTTAATAATATCACTTTTAAGATTTGAATCCAAGTTTTCTCCTTGTAATAATGTGAATGTTCTTTTAAATATATTTAAGATTAAGAAAAAGATTGGGCACAATTCATACTAATAAACTGAACAAGTAGATAAATCAAACAAAATCGACTCGTCTTGATAAAAAAACAAAATCGATTACTCAGAACACTAACATCAAAAGTAGCATGTTGGAGGACAATTATTACTCATCCTCCCAGTCCGGTTTTTTGTCAACTTGGCAATGACACAACCCCACAAAACATTCGTCCTATTGCCACGTGTACGGTTCGATTCTCCGTCACCCCAAATCACAAGAGGATGACCAGATCACCATACACAAAAAAAAACCCGACTTCACTGGCAAATTCATGTTTTCCAAGAGGTGGCAATCGGCATTTACAGCTAGACATGCTAACGGGCCGGGACAGGGCGAGACGAATTTTTAATCGTCTCGATCTTAATTTGAAATGTAAATTATTTGTCCCGATTTTAATTTGTTCTGATTTTCATATATTTTATTTCGGTCTTGATGCGGCGGGACATAATAAAAAACATAATTTGACCTTAACTTGACCTTAATATTTAAATAAAAATCCTAAACTCGAGTTGCCACGAAAAAATTAATAAAAATATAATAAATATATTAAGCAGATCGAAATTTTTTTATCTTATATCCGAACTCGTCACGCATCGACTTTATTTTATCAATAACTCACCAGTCTCGTCTCGAACTCTATTTTTTAACAAAAACTCACCCCTACCAGATTATCGAGTCAAGTCAAATTAATACCAGTCAAAAACAGATTATTTTGCCATCCTTATTTATAGCAACCTTTGTTTTGGAAAATATATATATAAATAAATTTTTACTCAGCTTATATGATCTTTTTTATTTTAATTCTCAAAATATTATTATAGTACTTTAAAAGTCAAATTAAGCTAAATTCCAGTCTAAACAATACTTATCTTAAAAAAATCCTTAAAAATGCCTAAAATCGATTTAAACCCGCCTTTGCGAACAACAACAGCTTTTGGGAGATGGAAAACAAAAAACATACAAACAAAAATTTTGCTTACTTGGGTTTTTAACTCTAGCAAACACTCCTTTTTATCAAATCGAAGAAAGGGTTTTGTTCTTTTACCTTCTTTGTTTTTAATTTCTCTTTTTGTCAAGTTTGCACACTGTTTCTCAGCTCTGAGACAGTCATGGCGGATACCGGACCGGGAAATTACCTGGACCCGTTTGCACAAGAATTTTGGCCCGCCCACAACGCTGTTTTCCAACCCCAAATCCCCCTCTTCACACCATCCCAACTTTACTATCCGTACGCTGCACCACCCTTAACGGTGTCGTTTTCTGGTGGCGGAATTGCGCAGTTCCATACCGCGGTACCCGTAGCTATTTCTCTACCTGCACCTTCGTCGACCGCGTACGTTACAGGTTCTGCGACGGTTTCTCCTCAACCGCCACTTCCGCCTCCGAGTGCAGCGGCAACGAGGACTTTGGTGTTGACGTCGGTTCCTTGCGATGTGATCGAGTCTAGTGTGAGGGAAGAATTAGAGGTGTTCGGGGAAGTACGTGGGGTCCAGATGGAAAGGGTCGGGGAAGGGATCGTGACCGTTCATTTCTTTGATCTGAGACACGCGGAGCGAGCGTTGAAAGAAATACGAGAGCAGCACATGCAACAACAAAGACAGCAAGAAGCCATGGCCGCGACAGCAGGGTCGGAACCAGGGGAGTCCAACGCGTGTATTCCACTGTTTCGTCCCGGGCGTGGACTGATATCGGGGGGAACTGTTTGGGCCCACTTTATTATTCCGGCCAGTTATGCTTTGCCTGACGGGAATAATCAGGGAACTGTCGTCGTCTTCAATTTGGACCCCGGCGTTTCCAGTTCTAAACTCAGAGACATTTTCCAAACTTATGGTAAGCTTTTGCGTTTTCCCTTTGGAAAAGATAGTCAAAACAGGAATGGTTTAATTCCAAACTGAGGGTCTCTTGTTTTGTTAATTTTTTGATTAGGTCCCGTGAAGGAACTTAGAGAAACGCCATTGAAGAAACACCAAAAGTTCGTCGAGTTTTACGATGTAAGAGATGCAGCGAAAGCTTTACGAGAAATGAATGGAAAAGAAATCAATGGGAAACAAATTGTAATTGAATTCAGTCGACCCGGAGGTTATAGCAGGAAGTTCTTCAATGCCTGCACTCATAATATTTCATTGAGCGCCAGCAAATATAATCACCCTCATCCTCCGCCGTTGTTAGCTCAAAGATTCTCCAATAGATATTCTCCCAACCTGCCTCCTCGTTCTTTTCTTTCTCGAAGCCAATCGCCTACTAAGAAAGTGACTGATTCTAGCAAGGGAAACCCAAATGAGAATAACAAAAGCAGGAGCTCACTTGGAACGCCGCTGGCCGGTGGCGGTGCTGTGAAGAAGATTGAAAACCAGTCGGCACAGAGGAATAGCAATGGGGCTCAGCAGCAGCAGCAATTTAGGGGAAAGCCGTGGAAAGGTCCCCAAGGCAGGAAATTCGATCCTCGTTTCTTAATAAGCGAAGAAGCCATGGCAGAATCTAATTGTCAAGATTCAAGGACCACAGTGATGATTAAGAACATACCCAATAAATATAGGTTTGTCTTTTTCACTAACTCTTAACATGATTGTATTTGCTTTGAGATATATTTGTTGGTTTGAATTCGGCATTTTGCAGTCAAAAATTGTTGTTGAACATGCTCGACAATCACTGTATTCACTGCAACGAGCAAATTGTCAATGCCGGCGATGATCAGCCTTTATCCTCTTACGATTTCGTCTACCTCCCCATTGATTTTAAGTAATTTTCTTTCCTTTTTCACCGAATTTTCACATAGAGATAGAGTCCATTCAAATTGATTGATTGTTTATTGAAAAATGCAGCAATAAGTGTAATGTGGGATACGGATTTGTGAACATGACTTCCCCGCAAGCAACTTGGAGGCTTTACAAGGCCTTCCATCATCAACACTGGGAAGTGTTCAACTCCAGAAAAATCTGTGAAATAACTTATGCCAGAGTTCAGGTTTTTAACTTTTATTTTCTCTTCCTATTGGATCAAAAACCATAACTTCTTATTGGGTATAATTCGTTTTATGAATGGATGAAAATAGGGATTGCAGGCGTTGAAAGACCATTTCAGGAACTCAAAGTTCCCGTGCGAAACGGATCACTATCTTCCGGTAGTCTTTGCGCCGCCGCGAGACGGCAAACATCTGACCGAACCTGTTCCTATAGCCGGCGAAAATCAGCAGCAGCAGTTGATCTACAGCAATACCTCACCGAAACCCGACGACGACGAACATAGTGATAGCGTCGACGAGAACTCTCGTAACAATAATAATCCGCTCGACAAAGGTGCAAATTTGTGTGGAGAAAATAATAATGCTGCCGCAATCGCCAATCATTTCAACAGCGTCAACCAAAGGGCAAACGGCTGCCAAAAGAAAGAATCATTTGCTGCCTTGGCCTGAACAGTGTCTTTTTTTCATTCTTTTTTTTTGGGGCGAGTTTTACTTGTGGCTTGCATGGAGAACAGTGGTGGAGGTTTGAATGAATGCAAGTATAATATGAAGTTTTGCAACCAAGACAACTGTTCATTTTTACAGTTTACAGCTGTTAGAAATGGCCGCACCCACCAATTGACCAATGGGGTTCTTGTGGATCGCCTAATGCCTATAGCAGCCTCAGCTTCCCAACGCAACGCACCGCCAGTCTAGGGCGCTTTTCCCACTGCAATTCTGTTTCTCTTTCTGGTTAAACTGGGCCGACCACCATCACATCCATTTACTGTTCTCACCACCTCTTCCCTGTCCCTCCATCATCTTTTTCCCATCACCCTTTGTCACATCGAATTTTATTTGAGGCTTAATTGACCGGGAAGCATTTAAACCATGTCCTTTTACTCAAGTATTTATATTATATTTTTTGACGAACAAGTACGTAATTATTTTGAAATCTCTCTTTTAAAAAAATCCAGCCAAGTTATTTTGAAAAATTCTTACTTAAAAGGAAGGAAAATTTTAATTTTAATGGATATTAAATGGATGAAAATCGTCTGTTTTTAAGTTATATTTCTTTTGGTGCTTTATTTTATAAAAAGTAAGTTTTGAGTTTAAAATTTAGTATTTATAATTAGAGTTTAAGGAAGTAGAAGTAAGGTATATTTTTAGAGTATAGGATTTAGGACGTGAAATTTAATATTAAAATTTAATTTTTAATATATTTTATTTTTAATATATTTTAGTGTGGGGCATGGAAATGAATATTATTAAAGGATAGTGAGTTTTTGTTTATATTAAACTTACAATTTGATGGAGAGAGAATAATATTAATGGAGAGTTTTTAACAATCTACTCTAGAAATTATTGAAAAACAAAACATTACGTCCTTATTATGAAACTCATTGAAATTTGTTGATAAGCAAAATAGGACAGTAGTAATTGTAGGAGTTCAGATGGTTTATCTTTTTGATTTAGATGAAAAGAAAATGGTTATGCAGAAGGGAGAGGTAAAGATGAGTTCACGTTCTCTCTATTCGATTCTGATTTGAACAAAAAATATGGTCAATAGTTGTTATAGGAAGAGAGAAGAGGGAGAAAATGAGTTTTTATTCTCATTTAAATTTTGTCTTAAAATATCAATTGAGTTGTGGTAAAAGTATTAAGTTTATGCTTTATAAAATGTAATGATACGATAGTATAATTTTGATTATCAATTAATAAAATTAACTGACGAGTCGAATAAACTTGATAGTCATCTTATTAAAGATAATGTAGAGTTTTGATAAATTAATTGTGAATATTTTGGAAATGATCTAAATTCTATGTCCATATACACGCAAAATAATATTGTACAGAGAAAGTGTTGCATAAAACTTGAAAAAAAGAAAATTGATCCAACACTTATCCTCTTCTTTAGAGAATATCATAAATAGTGAATGAGTAGAAATTTATAAAAAAAAAAAACTCTAATTGGCTATTGTTGAGTTTCCTAAAAAAACTAGATATCAAATTTTATAAAGGATAAATTACATGAAATGTCATTAAATTTTAATTTTTGTATCGAGTGTGTTATTGAACTATAAAATAATATTATTATATTATTAAAATTTGTTTTTTTGTTACTATTATACAACTGAACTTTATTTTTTGCTATTATTATGTCACTCGACCGTTAAACTGTAACAGACTCCTTAAATGCAAAACGACGTCATTTTGGTATAGCTACTTTGGTACTTAAGATAAGCCAAAACGACGTCATTTTGTTAGAAAAAAATTAAGTAAAAGTTACATTTGGGGAGGTTCTAATCAAGAATCTCTGGGATAAAAGATTTACACCAAACCAATAAGCCAACTTAAAGACTTAATATAACGAAAATAATATATAAATAATACTGCAGTTGAACTTAATTTTATTAATCTCATGATATAATTTTATAATATTTATAATAAAATTTTATAAATATATTAACTTTATAAATAAATATAATTTATAATATATACAACTAAACTTTAAACTCAAACCCTATACCATACGAAACTAACTAAAATACAACCCTAAATATATATAATTAAATTTGAAATATCAAACTTCAAACACTAAATATATATAACTAAATCCTAAATCCCCAAACCTCAAATATTATTTATAATTTATATTACAAATTTTAATATATATTATAAATAATATTTTCATTTTAGGGTTTAGGGTTTGAAATTTAAGATTTAGTTATATATTTAGGGTTTGGAGTTTTGGGTTTTAAATTTAATTATATATATTTAGGATTAAGGTTTGTAGTTTAGTTAGTTACATGTATGGTTTAGGGTTTTAGGTTTGAGATTTAGGATTCAGTTATATATATTTAAGGTTTAGGGTTTGTAGTTTAGTTAGTTACATGTATGATTTAGGGTTTTAGGTTTGAGATTTAGGATTCAGTTATATATATTTAAGGTTTAGGGTTTGTAGTTTAGTTAGTTACATGTATGATTTAGGGTTTGGGGTTTAGAGTTTAGTTGTATATATTATAAATAATAATTTAGTTTTGTAATATAAGTTATAAGTAATATTTATTTATAAATTTAATAATCTATTAAATTATATTATAAATATTATAAAATTATATCATGAGATAAATAAAATTAAGTTTAACTGCAGTATTATTTATATACTATTTTTGTTAGGATTGTATCAGATCTTTAAGTTGGAATGGTGCTTTTTTATAAACCTTTCATCCTTGAGATTTTTGGTTCCAGCCTCCCTAAATACAATATTTTCTTAATTTTTTTTGTAACAAAATGACATTTTTTTACTTATCTTAGGCATATAAACAACTATACCAAAACGATATTGTTTCCGTTATAGTTTAATGGTCTAATGACATTTTATGTAATTTACCAAATTTCAGTAATATAATAGTATCATTTTATAGTTTAGTAGTATATTCGATATAAAAATTAAAATTTGGTGATATTTCGTGTAATTTACCTTTTTATAAATGGTTCATAAGTACGTTATTTTGAAATCTCTCTTTAAAATACTCTCCAACAAATTAAAACATTTAAAAAAAACATTAGATTCCATTTAATTGGAATTTAATTGTCATCATTCAACTGATGTTTGATCATTTAAATGGTTGTAGGTGCGAAAAAGCATTGTTCTAATCAAATTTATAATCAACGGATGATCAAATTTACAGATTTAAAGAGATTAGTCTCTATTTAAATCATTAAACTCATATACAAGAGACGCATGTTTCATAAAAAAAATGTCTCACCTATTAGTCTTCCTAGAAGATTATGTCAATTTTTTGAAAAGTACAATATATTTTATTGTTGTGCTCAATGTTCATCGAATCTTAAGTACCATTATCCTAAATTTTGGGATTATAGTAAAATAAAGCTGGAAATATTGAAGCTAAGGCTTCGTTTGACATAACTTCTCAAACAATAGTTTGAGAGAGAAAATTCGTGTAAAGAAAAGTTAAAAATTTTAATTTTTTTTTTGAAATGATCGTTTGGGTAAAAAACGCTTGTTTGAAGCGTTCTTTTTAATTTTTTTATATTGCTTTTTTCGTTCGACGATTAAAAGCTTGTTGAAAAACTGTACATTGAATTTGGATGAGGAATGAAGAGGAGAGACAAAGGATTCGGGTTTGTTTGGAAAGGGCGGGCAGAAGGCTTTTACAAGACTGATGCCAGTGTGGCTATTACTTTTGCAGTGGTTTAGCATTCTGCTCCCCTGCCTCTATTTTCAGCATTTTTGGCTTATTTTGTACCACTGTTTTTGCCGCATTATAATCTGACACTCTCACTTACTTTTTCAACTAATTTTTTATAGAATAAACTACACCAATAGTCTATAAACTTTTAAAATACTTTTAATATGGTTATTAAATTTTTAAAATTTTTAAGTTGTTAAATTTTTAATTTGCTTTCATTATAATTACTACCGTAAAAAAATAACTGACGTGGCACATAAAATTTTTAAAATAAATGTTTTCCCATCATATTTTCTCCTCGCTTCCAATTTCTCTCATTTCCTTCCATTCAAACATGTTTCTCTTCCTTTTTCTTTCTTTCATTTTCATCCTTACTTTCTTTCATTTTCCCATCCTATTATAGTAATCTATTATCTGATGCTAATTTTACCAAAAAAGAATAAAGAAACCATGTTGCTGCATAGAAATACTTAACGATCCTCCATGGCCAGGCTAGTTGTTTTAAAATTTGAGTGAGAGTTTTAGTGGGCCAGTATACCTTAATAGTTAACTTGCTTTAATTTGGTGCAGAGGTGGATGAGACTATAAGTGGGCATTTGGGAAAAGAAGATAAAGGGAAAATAATAAATAAACAAAAAGAGTGTAGAGAATAAATGGGAGAGGAGGAAGAAAAAGGAACAAAAACATGCTTGGATGGAAGGAAAATGAAAGAAAATGGGGGGAGAGAAAATAGGATAAGAAAACATTTATTTTTTAAACTTAACGTGTCACGTTAGTTATTTTTAACGAAAGTTGACGACAGTGAATGTAATAAAAGTGAATTAAAATTTTAATGACTGTATTGAAAATTTTAAAAATTCAATGACCATATTGAAAATACCTTAAAAGTTCAGAGATTACTAGTGTAGTTTACCATTTTATATGTAGAAAAGTTTAGTGTTCGAGGTAAAAATGAGCTAATTTACCCAAATATTCTCTTTTTATTATTATTTTCATTGAAATACTCCCTTAAAAAAATATTCAATAAAATATTCTCATTTCAGATACGTAGGACACAAACGTTTTCTGTCTAATACGCTTTTAAAAAGTACTGTTGATTGGACGTGATTTCCATCAACATTATAATTTTCTTTTATACATATAGAATTAAATATACATGAAAGTCGCGTTTAGTTAGCAACGCTTTCTAAAAGCGTGTTAGACATGGAGAGCTTTCGTCATTTTTTAGGAAATGAGAAAATATATGAGTGACAATTGGGTGGAGAATAACCACAAAATCATGGGGTTCCGAATTGAAGAGTATGGTGAATAACCAAAATCTTCATACACAGGGATGGGCATGGGGAAGTTTTATTATTGAAAGTCAAATGAGGATGGGGTCGATGATTACTATATCCGAACCGCAGGGATAACTGAACCGTACCCGTATAAATCACCGTGGGGATTCCCAAAAAATATCCGTAGGGATCCAAATATTTTACAAAGCTAAATGGCCACAAGGGTAATTTACCTATTTTTCAACAAAATCTAATCTCCCACAACACGAATATGGCCAGCTGTTAGTTGTGAAATCTTCCAAGAAACAAAGAATTATAGAGCAGTAAGTTTGAAAATTCTCCATAAATTCCATAAAAGTAATTAGAAAGTGGTCTAACATCGTTGTAATTGTGATTCAGTCTAGTTTTGTTTAGAACAAACAATGGTTGATTTCGACATGTATTTTAAATGATATGAATTTTTTAGTGTTAAAAGGTCATAGAAATATGGCTGTAGATTTCTTATAAAACAATTTTAGCAGTGACTTTAAAAAACACTAAAAATTCTACAAGATAAATCGAGAAGTGAACCTTATATTTCTACAACCATATAAAAGTCTAGATTCGTTTAAAACAAACGATGCTCGATTTCGAGTTATATATTAGGAGTTATTAATTTTTGCGTGACTAAATATCAGAAGAAAAAGGCAGCAAGCAGTTTTCAAAAACAACAATGGCACTGACTTCAGAAATTCGCTATAAATCGTACGAGTAAAGATTATCAAATCTAGTTCATTTTAAAACAAAAAAAATATGATTTTGAATTGTAGATTATCAAATTTGCCATAGAAGAGGTAATTTATATGGTTGGAAAGATTATCAAATCTAGTTCCTTTTAGAACAAACAAATTATGATTTTGAACTGTAGATTATTAGTTACATATATTTTTTAAAGATAGTGTATGCTGCCATGTTTTAATAGTTAATATTTTAATAATATTTTATAGTTTTGAAATGGTTTGTTTATCGTTGCTAAAACTAAATTTATCATTTATGTTTGTAATTTTGGAGATTTAATGTTGGCTATTTGTTTTAATGTATTAATATTTGTTATTTTTTTGGAGATGGAGATTAACCAAAATCCGCGGGGATCCGTAAGAGATGGGTACAAGGAAAACCCAAAACATTTAATAGGGACTTCGAAAAACCGTACCCGCAAGTGTTAGAGACAAAATATGGAATTCAAAACCTTCCCCGACACGCCGAGTTGTTAACCTTAAGAAAATATATTAATTGTAAATAGCGTTGATAAGCACATTGGACATTAATTGTTCGGTACATCAATATCAAAGAAAAAGGGCGATTCTACAGTGAGGCAGAAAAATTAAGGCTAAAATGAAGCTAACCGATTCTACCGGTACTAGGTTCGTACATAATTTCTTACGAGGCGGTTACCTAAATATTTACTGTAACTGTAAAGAAAATGGTAGTTACACAAACTCTTACAACATAATAAATTATGTGAAACTTAAATGCTAACCCGATAACATTAATACTTACAAAGTTCATAAGCATCAGCGTAGGTACATAAAGTACTAGGGAAAATACATAATTTCTTACATAAAATGTAAGAATTATGTAACAACACAATTATTTCCCGATATCACCCAATTCAAAATGAGCTCAACTTATGGTAAGCATTTGTGTAGTCACACGAAGTGTTACAAGATAACCTTTTTCTTACACAAATAATGAGAATTTGCGTAGATACATAAAATCTTTGAGAATATACATACTTTGTTACAGGAAATATAAGGGAAAATGTAAATACACAAATTCTTACCCGAGATCACTCGATCCAAAACGAGCTCAACTTATGATAAGCATTTCTGTAACAACACAAAGGGTTACATGATAACATTTTTTCTTACAAAAATAATGAAACTTTGAGTAGCAACATAAATTATCACAGAATATACATAATGTGTTACAATTAATGTAAGGAAAAGTGTAACTGCACAATTTCTTACCCGAGATCACCTAATCTAAAACGAGCTGAACTTACGATAAACATTTGTGTAGCCACGCAAAAGGTTACAAAATAACCCTTTTTCTTACAAAAATAATGAAAATTTAAGTACCATAAGATAGTAAAGAATATACATAATGTGTTAGAGTTCATGTAAGAAAAAGGGTAAATACACAATTTTTTTACCCGAGATCACCCAATCCAAAACGAGCTAAACATATGGTAAGCTTTTGTATAGCCACAGAAAGGGCTACAAGAAAACCTTTTTCTTACAAAAATAATGAAAATTTGAGTAGCTAAATAAATTCTTACACGAGATCAGCCAATCCAAAACAAGCTCAACTTATTGTAAGCATTTTTGTAGCCATACAAAAGGCTACAAGGTAACATTCTTTTCTTACAAAAATAATGAGAATTTGAGTAGCTACATAAATTATTACATAATATACATTATTTGTTATAATAAGTGTAAGAAAAAGTGTAACTACACAAATTATTACCCGAGATCATCCAATCCAAAACGAGCTGAACTTATGGTAAGCATTTGTGTAGCCATAGAAAGGGCTACAAGATAACCTTTTTCTTGCACTAAATTATTACAAAATATACCTAATATGTTACATGAAATGTAAGGAAAAGTGTATCTACACAAATTCTTACCAGAGATCACCCAATCCAAAACGAGCTCAACTTATGATGCAAACCTATTTCTGCTCATATTCACCATGTTTTTATCTTGCTTTACAAGCATAAACGAAGAGGGAGTTTTGCTTACTTTATCTTAATTACTCTACTCATATATTTATGTTATTCTTAGTTAAGCATGCACATCATTAATTAATCATCCATGTAACATATGCTACGAATATGATTAGTTTCATGCATCACACATATTATTATGCCTTTCCATACCTTATATTATATACTTTACATGTTAAGTAGTTACATGAATATATGACATTAAGAATAATCACATCTTTACTTTCTATTACATGCATACCATTCCTTATGCTTATAATCTATTTTTTCTTTAATAAGTCTTACATTTACTTATATTATTTGGTGTTTTCTTTATAGGACACATGAACCACATACACAAGGGATTAAAAGGCAGCTCGTTACTTGCTCGTTTGGTTCAAAGCAAGCTCAAATCAGCTCAACAAAGCTTCAAGGAAAAGCAAGCTTCTAATCAGCTCCTAACAATTCCAGCAGCTCGAGATAAGCTCAAGGACACTTAAGGACAAGCTCACTCAGCTAAAGGCAGCTCCTTTCTTTTTCCTATTTATCTTTCTAGATGCAACATTATTAACCTAAGTGTACATGCTGACAGAGGATGAAATTGCAACTCGATCGAACATCAATTTGACATCCAATCGTCCCATTTAGCGTTTAGAGACCATTTTGTAAAAATTATAGAATTAAGGGACCAATTGCGAAATTAAAGTTACCAATAGTCAATTAGTCAGGTTTTATGCCTTCATACCAAATTTCAGCTCATTTCGATCACCCAAACTTATTTAATTGAACATTCAAATATTCAGTGACCCAAACATAAGAAAACATAACTTCAGAAAGCTTCAATTAACTAACTTAAGGGTCAAGTGTATCGATACACTTGTGCCTGTACCGATACGCCAATATCTCGTCAAAATCTCAAATTTCTAGTAGCACAAAAGGGTATCGATACGGTCCCGTGTAAGGATACAGTTCTCTAATATGCCCTCAAACCGTATCGATACGGTCTACCCTGTACAGATACAATATGCCTAGTTTGGCTTTACTGTACCGATACGGTAGCCTGTGTATCAATACGCTTGGGCCTATAATGTCATGAATTGCTGATTTTTCAAGCTTAAACTTATCTAAAAACATTCCAACATGTTACTAAGATAAAAACATCCCGTCAGAGCATAAAACCATAGGCATTAAACACCAAAGCGTGCTTTCAACATCAACATATTATGATTATCAATCTATATGCATGCTTCCTATGTAAAATAATCATTCAAGTACCAAAATGCATACCAAACCAAATACCAACAATTAAAGGCCATTTACAAGTCCAAAAGAGCAATTAAAACCTGCTACAAACTATGGAGTTTCAAAACACAACCTCCCAAAACATTAAGGCATCCTCCCATTGCCAAATATTACTATTAGGTAATCCAAAAACCATACTTGAGCTATGTTTTCACTCTTGGATCTCCTCTTGCTTCCTTGCTGCCACCAAAGTGTTATTTCTCTGCATTGTTGGAAAAAGAGAGCGTAAGCATAAGTGCCTAGAAAGGGATGCTCAAGTTAAAATCCGACAACAATGCCTTTTAAAACCATTTATTAAATAGAAACCTCTTTCTCGTCATGCTCATTCTATCTCATGCTTTAAACCACTTTTAAGCAGAATCAACAACATTTAAACCACATGTATCATAAATCTCATGTATTAATCTTAATGCAAAACTCAAGCCAAAGCTTCTCATGCTTGTTTCTTATAAAGCATTTCTCAAAATATAATCTCGTGTATAAAACACATTATACAAAACATTTATAAACCATGATACATGTGAATCTCATATAGTGGCTTTCAAGTGACCCAGGAATAGGCTCACCCTAACCCATAGTGATAGGCTCACCTTTATCACAAAGTACTAGGCTCACCTCTAGTACACATCAGATACACGGATTCTCATGGTGGGCTCACCTCCACCAAATATCTCACTTCAAAAGGGAACAAGCTCACCCCTAACCCGTAGTGATAGTCTCACCTCTATCACTAAGTACTAGGTTCACCTCTAGTACCCACAATAGGCTCACCTCTATTCTGTCATCGAAGAATTTATCTCACGGACGAATTTCGTATATTATAGTGCACTTGTCATCCTATTGGTCGACCAATTGTATCCATTAACAATAATCTCATCACTTGCCAATTTACACTTAAAACCATGTTTACCTACTATTTTTCAATGCATAACATAAACCATTTCTCATCCCATTTCAAAAGTGTAAACAATGCATAGCAATTTCTCAACAAGTTCAATCTCTTTAAAAAAAACATAAATCTATCTCATGGGGTCACATGAATCATCTTTTAATTTATAAAACATGCATAAACAGTAGGTAAAAAATTCTTTTTCAAAACATGAGCATGATCAATCAAATCAATGGAAAAAGCCGAGAACTGAGAGAGAAACATCTCATACTTACTTACGATCTTAGATTAGCATTTCAAGCTCAATCTAAACCCCCAAACCTTGCTTTCAAACCTTTGAAAAGCTCTTAAATCATTTCCACTCAACGATTACGCCTCGCTTGCCTTACCGAAGCAAAATCAAGCTCCCGGATCAACCAAAACACCTTCCGAAGCTATCGAATCAACATCCCTTACTTCTAGCCAAAGCAAAACAAAGAATTAATGCATAACCTTGCATCAAAAATCCCCAGCAACACAAAACTACACCTTACCCTAACATCGGCTAAGCTTTCACCACCCGAAAACTACCGAAAATATCGGCAAAACCCTTCTAACTAATCTCTAGCCATTACCCCAATGAAATTAACATCGAATCAACATCAACTTACATCTAAAAACATCCTCTCAACACCATAGAACCTCCAGCAATCAATTCACCACATAAACAAGCCATAAACTCAAAGATTTCAACCTTGAAATCAAACAACTCACCTAGTTTCGGGTTTCTTATGATAAAATCATTATCTCAACATTATTTAACATCAAAAACATGATTAAAACCAATCATAAACCTAGCAAAACAAATCCATTATGATAATCACATAAATTCATCATTTAAAGCTTGATTTAACCATTTCTTTCAATTAAATCATAAAACCTCCATAGCAAACTTATTAAAAGAGTCAAAGACTTAGGAATTTCGATAAAGAACCCATCATTAGTGGAGAAAAACATAGCTCACCTCTAATGGATGTTTTTCCCCCTTAATCGATTTGATTTACATGTCAAAACAAAATTAAATCAATAAGGTTTTGTTAAGAAATCAACAAGAAATCACTTGATAATAAAATATTAAAGAAAACAAGATTTTACCTTAAGACCTTGAAGTAGAAATGAGTGTTTGGCTGGAGAGAATTTGAGAGAAAGCTTTTGAGAGAAAAGAAGTTAAGTTAATTTTGTTGAAATGAATTAATCACCAATTAATCTCTCCATCCAATTATGTTAATTAAAAACCATCTAAAATAAGTCAATTAAGGGGTAAAAGTATGATATTAGACTTTGGCTAAATAGCTCCTTAAAGATTTAAAGTCCTGACCCTTTTACAAAATAATCACTAGAAAAAGAAGTTTTCAAAAATTATGGTTTAGTCACTAGAATCAAAATGTTAAAGTTCCAACCATCACTTTCCAAAATTAACTTCACCCAACCTTTGTATACATTTAAAAAGGATTTTAGAACCTTTTTAAAACATTTAACCTCAAAACTAGTCTAAATCGTTCGAACTGGTTCAACCGAACCATCCAGCCAACCCGACTAACTTCTAAGCCCAAAATCGGGGGGTTACATGAATCTACCATTAGGATTATAGATTAAAACTTAATCAAGTTAATTTATAAAAAGCTGCACTATAGACATATAGAAGTTTATCGTGATTAACTTATGGTATTGCCATCGACAGAGGAATACTATTCTTGAAATCTGCTCGACAATAAATCTAAGGCATGACATTATTAATAACTGGCATAGCTAGTGTAAAATCCAAGCATCTCTTGCCAACGTTTATCATCCATTTGAATACTTATTCTTGCCAAACTGTTTTTTACTACATTGTTTTAGCCATTGTCAAATCTAAAATCCAATCAATTTCAACATTCTTGATTCCTTTAACAAGTAAACCGTTGAACACTTAAATTCTTGGTCAATGCATGTGGATATGATACTTAGCTTACTATTGTATTACCTGCTAACCGTGTATACTTGCACGCAATAGACTCACTCTTGGCATTATTTCCTACATAGTTACACTGTATTCTCAATGTTTTGCCAAGCATTAGCAAAGTCGACAAGTTTTTGGTGCCATAATTTTGTTTCGATTTACTTGTTTTGTTTTACTTAATTATTTATTTTGTTTGGTGTATGACCAGGGACTTCCCTACGACGGAAGATTGGCCATACGATCCAGAAATTGAAAGAACCCTATGAAGATTGAAAAAAAAAGTTCGAGAAATGGATGTCCCAAATAACCATGGGGATCCACCATTGAATGATGATATTTCGCCCGCTCATGCTGCTGTTGTTGACAATGCCGAAGAGAGACCGATTACAGAACACTTTGCACCAAATATGGACAATTTAATGTCAGGCTTGATTGGTCCCGAGATAAATACAACTAATTTTGAACTTAAACCGGTAATGATACAGACTCTTTTGAATGTAGGAAAATTTGACGGATCACCTACTAGAGACCCAAGGCTACACTTGAAGCAATTCATGGAAGTTTGCCAACTATTTCAACAAACTAAAGTGTCTGAAGATACAGTGAAGCTGAAATTATTCACATTTCCCTAAGAGATAGAGCAAAATTGTGGCTAAGTTCTTTGCCACCTGGTTCTTTTACTTAATAGGCAGAACTATGTCAGAAATTTCTTTTGCGATTCTAGCCACCTAAACTTAATTCCAAACTAAGGAGTGAAATCATTTCGTTTAGGCGGGCTGATGACGAGACCTTATATGATGCATGAGAGAGATTCAAGGACCCGTTGAGGAGGTGCCCTGTGCATGGATTCCTTAATTGGACCAAGATAAAAACCTTTTAGAACAGACTCAATGCTCATGCCAGGACTGTTATTGATGCTTCGACAAATGGTTCGCCGTTAGACAAGAATTATATGGAGGGAGCTGACATCCTTGAAAGGATTGCCCCCAATGGTTTACAGTATCCTACTTCCAGATTGGGAACAGGAACAAAAACTGGTGGAAAATTAGAGCTTGATGCATTATCATCAACCAATGCTCAAATTTTCAATTTCACCAATATAGTGAAAACATTGCAAAAGCTTATTGAAGTCCAAGAAGTGAAGGCATTAGACCCATTCTACACGATATGTGGAGAGGGTCATCATATGGAGGATTGCCCAGCAAACCTTGAGTTGATAAATTTTGTAGGCAATTTCAATCGTAATTATAATTCATATTCCAATAATTACAATGCTGGTTGGAAGCAACACCCCAACTTTTCTTGGGCAAACCAAGGTAGTAATCAATTCAATGCCCACCGACATAACAATAATGCACCACCAGGTTTCAACCAGAATGTGATGCCATAAAGAGCCCAAAACAATTTCCATCAAGGGTAAAGATCTAACCAGGGGAACACTTCGATTGATTACATGGAGCAAAATGATGCAACTGCCCAGAGTTTAGCAGTACCCATGAGAAACTTAGAGGTTCAGCTAGGACAGATTGCCAACACACTCAATAACAGACCCCAGGGAAATTTGGCAAGCGATACGGAAGATGCTCGACAGAAAGGTTGAAAACAATGCAAAACAATAACTCTTTGAAGTGAAAAACAATGGGAGACTGAGAAATCTTTCAAACGATCAATGAATTGCCAAGCCGATGCCAGCAAATAAACCCAAAGAAGAAGAGAAGGAAGATGCAATATATGATGCCAGACAACTATATGATGCCAGATCACTAACTGATGCCAAACAACAATTTGATGCGAGCACCACTTTGGCAAAGCCAATAGAGCCATAATTTGCTTATCCACCACTACCTTTCCCACAAAGAATCTAGAAACACAAGCAAGACCAGCAATTTAAATGCTTCTTGGAAGTTTTTAGATAATTGCAAATAAATATACCATTAGTGGAAGCTCTCGAGAAAATGCCCAACTATGTCAAATTCATGAAGGACACCTTGTCAAAAAGAAAAAATTGGGTGATTTCAAAATCGTAGCTCTTACTGAAGGATGCAGTGCTATGATACTCAATCAATTGCCACCTAAGCTAAAAGATCCAAGAAGTTTTACTATTCCTTGTACCATTGGCAATAGATTCATGGGTAAGGCACTGTGTGACCTGGGAGCCAACATCAATTTGATGCCGATGCCATTTTTCAAAAAGCTTGGAATTGAAGCAAGGCCTACCACGGTAACACTTCAGCTGGCAGACTAATCTTTTGCAAATACTAAGGGTAAGATTAAAGGCGTGTTGGTGAAGGTAGACAAATTTATATTTCTAGCTGATTTTATCATTTTAGAATATGAGGTAGATGTTAATGTCCCAATTATATTGTGTAGACCATTCTATGTCATAGGTAGGGCCCTAATTGATGTTCACAAATGTGAACTTACAATGCGTATAAATAATCAACATGTTACATTTAATGTGTTTCAAGCTCTTAAATGTGTAGATGAACCTCAGGAATGCCAAGCTGATGAGATGATGGAGTCTATTTTCACTATGGACGTGGCACAGATTTGCCAAGACCCATATGACGATGTTAGAGAACTGGATGATGAAGATGAGATGAGTGAAAAACATGAAGGACCAACCTTAGAGACTGAAGTTGTGAGTTATTTTGGATAGTCAAAGCCACTAGAGTTGGATGGAAGAGAAATTAAGGTACCCAAACCATCTATTGAGGAGCCACCAGAATTGGAGCAGAAACCATTGCCAAACCACCTCAAGTATGCGTATTTAGGTAATAACTCAACTTTGATAGTAATCGTTGTTTTTGATCTCACTAATGATCATGAAGAAAGATTATTGGAAATATTAAGCAATTATAAGAAAGCTTTGGGATAGACCTTGGCTGATATCCGAGGAATAAGCCCAACTATTTGCATACGCAAAATCATTTTGGAGGAGTACCATGGCAAAACAATTAAGGCCCAAAGAAGACTGAACCCGAGCATGAAAGAGGTAGTGAAGAAAGAAATCATAAAATGGTGGGATGCTAGGACAATTTATCCTATTTCTGATAGCTCGTGGGTCAGCCTGGTGCAATGCATGCCAAAGAAGGGTGGAACGGCCATGGTACAAAGTAGCAAAGAAGAGTTGATTCCCTCTAGGACTATCACAGGTTGGAGAGTGTGCATGGATTATAAGAGGCTAAACAATGCCACGAGGAAGGACCACTTTCCATTGCCCTTCATCGATCATATGTCGGACAGGTTGGCAGGTAAAACATATTATTGTTTTCTAGACCACTACTCAAGCTAAAACCAAATTGCCATTGCCCCATATGACCAGGAGAAAACCACGCTCACTGGTCTATATGGAACATTCACTTTTAGAAGAATGCTCTTTAGATTGTGTAACGCTCCAGCAACGTTTCAGCGTTGTATGATGTCTATTTTTTTCTGACATGATAGAAAACAATTTGGAAGTATTCATGGATGATTTCTCGATATTTGGCAAAACATTCAAGGAATGCCTTCAGAGTTTGGAACTTGTTTTACGAAGATGTATTGAGACTAACCTGGTCCTGAACTGGGAAATATGCCATTTCGTGGTGAAGAAGGACATAGTTCTCAGACATAAAGTGACCAAGAGAGGTCTGGAAGTAGACAAAGAAAAAGTAGAGGTAATCAAACAATTGCCACCTTTTACAAGCGTAAAAGGTATTAGGAGCTTTTTGGGACATACAGGTTTTTATCATCGTTTTATTAAAGATTTCTCAAAAAATTCTAAACCTTTATGTTTTCTTTTGGAACAAAATACCGCTTTTGCATTTGATGATTCTTGTTTAAAAACATTTTAGGAACTTAAAGAAAGGTTGATTAATGCCCCGATAGTCATGGCACCAAATTGGAATGAGCCATTCGAGCTAATGTATGATGCAAGCGACTATGTCGTTCAAGTAGTGTTAGGACAAAGGCATGGCAAAGTTTTCCATACCATATATTATGCCAGTCGGACGTTAAATTGCTCATCTTAGTTACTCCACAACTGAGAACGAATTTCTCGCATTTGAATTCGACAAGTTCATATCTTATTTGGTATGTAACAAAGTTGTGGTGCACACAGACCATTCAGGATTAAAATATCTCTTGGAAAAGAAGAATTTCAAGCCCAGACTAATCCGATTGACGCTCTTGCTGCAAGAATTCGATCTCGAGATCTGAGACAAGAAGAGGACTGAGAACTTGGTAGCTGACCATTTATCACGATTAGAGCATAACCTTGAGGTTGGCAAGACTTCTTCCATAAGGGATAAATTCCTCGATGACTATTTACTTGCAGTCGATTCTATGCCATGGTACACGAACATAGTCAACTATTTGGTAAATAATATTTTACCACCGAATTTGGCAAGTAATGCCAAGAAACAATTTTTGCTAGATGTTCGATAATATTATTGAGACGAGCCAATTTTTTTAAGTAGTGTGTTGATCAAGTGATACATCGATGTGTGCCAGAAGATGAACAACACACCATACTACAATTATGCTACGCAACACCGCATGGAAGCCACTTTGCTGGGATGAAAACCACGGACAAAGTGTTGTAGTTAGGATTCTTTTGGCCTACGTTGTTCAAGGATGCCCATAATTTTACCAAGGCATGTAATCAATGCCAAATGACGGGTAACATCTCCGAAAAACATCAATTGCCACTCCAGAACATTATGCCAATAGAACTGTTTGATGTATGGGGAATATACTTCATGGGTTCCTTTCCTCCATCATTTTGTAACCTATATATCCTTGTGGCCATTGATTACGTTTCAAAATAGGTTGAATCTGTTGCTTTATCAACAAACAATGCCAAGGATGTTGCCAAGTTCCTGCATAAACATATTTTCACTAGATTCGGTGCCCCTAAAGTTATCATTCATGATGAAGGTACAAACTTTAAATGTAATTTAATTTCTAAAGATCTATGTAGGTATGGAATCCAGCAAAGAATTGTCATAGCCTACCATCCCCAAATGAATGCCAAGTAGAGATTTCAAATAAGAAGATTAAGAATGTTATGGAGAAGATTGAACCCAACAAGGAAGGACTGGTCATTGAGACTAGATGACTCCCTTTGGTCTTACAGAACAACTTTTAAGACTCCTTTGGGAACCTCCCCATACAGACTCATTTTTGGGAAGGCATGCCACTTGCCAGTAGAGTTGAAACATTGAGCTTATTGGGTGACCAAAAAGCTTACTATGGAATGAAGGGCTACCAGTAAGAAGAGGCTATTAGATTTGAATGAGTTAAAAGAATTTTAGGCTCAGCCCTATGAGAATGCCAAGCTTTACAAAGAGAAGACAATGAGGTGGCATGATAACAGAATATTGCCAAGGTAATTTGAAGTCGACCAAAGAGTTTTGTTATTTAACTCTAGGTTAAAGCTACTTTTAGGAAATCTTAAGTCCAGATAGACGGGCCCCTTCGAAGTTGTCAAACCATATGCTCATGGAGCAGTTGACATTAAGGATTTAAAGATTGGAACAACTTTCAAGGTAAAGGGCCAAAGGTTGAAACATTATCTGGAAGGTAATCAAGGTAACGCCAAAGAGATCATTCTCCTAGCAGAGATTGAATGATATTGTCATTTTCGATCGATCAGTGTAAATAATTAGGTTAGTTGTTTTTCTTTTTTAGTATCTTATTTTTATTTTTTATTTTCTTTTGCTACTTTGAAATGCTTGCTTTAAGTGAGTGTAGGTACAGGATACATTGCCAGGTAATATGTCGAGATCAGGGTTGGTATGTGGAAACCAACATTGCACAATTGGATTTGTGTAAGTTAGGTCCAAGGAAGAGTGAATTTTTTTGCTAAGTGCAGGATAAACCCTAGTTGCCTAGGGTAAAACCTGAAATTCAAATTTTCACTTTATCACTTTATCCTTTTTTCCCGCGCCATCTCTTCATCTCCATCCTTTAGCCCATCATTATCCCTTCTCCCTAAACACGTCACTTTCTCATCATTATCCCCATTTAATAACCCAACTTAAACATCCCCATTAAAACACTCAACCGTTTCTTTTTCCCTCTACTTAAACACCGACCTTTACCATAGCTAAAATTTTACACTCTCTCTTTTCATCTTCCTCGACAAGAAAGCAAGAATTTGACTTTTCTTTTCCTCAATTTTTCCAATTTCTCTAAAAGTTTCTCAATGGAATCTTCTTCAACACCTTTCAAAATCTTCTTTAATGAAGAAATTCAAAAGAAGTATGAGGAGAACTCTGACGCACGAACGTTTTGTTATTAGAAGAATTTTGAGTTCAAGAACGAACCCAACTTGGGTTATTCACCGGAGTTCGTAGTAGTGATTGAAAAGCACAAGTGGGAGTTATTTTTCCAGCAATTTAGGGAAATTCATTCCAATATTGTCTGAGAGTTTTATGCCCACCTCACGACCAAAGATTCGCCTTTCTTGCTTATATGAGGTGCGTGTGTTATATTTGATGAGGGATCTATTAATAATATGTTTAAATTGGATGGTGAAGGGGAAGAGCACTCAGAGTTTTCTAACTTCTGGGACGCTGCCAAGAGACAAACGCTATTGAAGGAATTATGCGAGCCTAGCACCAAATGGAACGTGGCATCGAAAGGCCACTGGACGGTGAAATGGCTAACACTGAAGCCATAGCCAAATGGGTGGAACCACTTCTTGAAAGCAAATCTTATGCCAACCACCCATAATGAGACTATTTCAGAGGAGATGATGGCTTTATTGCACTCGATCATTGTAGGCCACAAGATCAACGTCGATTTTATCATTATAGATGAGAATTATAAATGTGCTGGTAAGGACAATGGTAGTTTGTTTTTCCCCTTATTAATCTTTACTATTTGCATGAAGCACAGTGTGCCACAACTTGATTCAGACAATGTCCAAGAGAGAAAAAAAATAACTATCACTCCTGCCCTATGGAGATAACTCATTGCCAATGAGAAAGACAAAGGAAAGGCTACAGAGCCAATGTCCAAGGCAGAACATGAGTCTCCTATACCAGTTGATTTAGTGGAAATGTTTTCTCAAATCTAAAAACACCAGGAGCTCATTCTTCAAATATGGAGAAAGTAGAAGAGCAGAACACCAAGCTCTGGCAATATACACATGCATAGGATTGTGCCCTCAAGAAAACTCTTAAAGGAATGTCCACCCATGCTTTACCAGCCTTCACTGAGTTCCCCGCTAACCTCCTTGCCACCGATAATATGCCAGTCAGTCCTTATTTTGTCCATACTCTAACACAATCAGATGTCACCGTACCAATGTCCCCTTTCCAAGCCGAGTTCAGAAGAATAGACACGCCGCCTAAATCTGAAGAAGAAGGAATTCAATCTAAAGCTACCACAACACTTGTTGCACCTACCTCATTTGCTGCCACTGATATTCCCGCTGCCTCTAAGCCAGTAAGGATTATTGTGGAGGTCCTCCGTGACATAGGAGCCTCCACAGTAGCATCAGAGCCCAGCCTGAAGAGAAAGAAACGTATGGCTCCTGATCGAGGGCGTTTTATTTAGAGAAAGACTTGTGTATCATGCCTAGAAAACTCTGAAATGAGTCTTCTTCCTCTTAAAATCCTTGCATTCATTTTGTTCATTTGTTCATGCATGTCATTTTATTTCATATATATATATGTCTTCATGCATTAAGGACAATGCACACCTTTGGTTTAGGGGTGTGTGTTGCCTCACATTTTGTTCATATGACCTATGAGCCATTGGATCATGCTGAGTTCAAATCTCCCAAACCATCGCTTGAGCATCCTCCAGTACTTGAACTTAAACCTCTCCCCCTCAATTAAAGTGCGCATATCTAAGAGAGGGTGATACATTGCCTTTTGTCATAGCTGCTTGCTTAAAACCTGACCAAGAAACTAAACTATTAATTGTTTTATCACAATATAAGGAAGGTTTTGGAAGGAATATTGTTGACTTGAAGGACATAAGTCATATTTTGTGCACATATGGGTTTTTGTTTGCAGAATACTACAACAGCTTGACAAAACCACAATGGAGATTCAATCCAACTCTGACAACTATAGACGAAACAAATATTATCAAATGGCATGATGAACACATTCGCCTTATCTTAAATGACCCATCTTGATTCCTAAACCAATGCCTAGGCAAGTTGGTCGAGGTGTTACAGTGGATGGAGATGTTCACTAGAGCTCCAGTTTTACAGGATAAATCTTCTACATCACCACCGGACAATTAGCATACCTAAATTCTAGCCTTTTTCTTTTATTTTGAATTTTTAATTTCATACATTATTTCAATTTTTAGGATTAGATTTTACTTAATTTCATTTATTTTTACTGTAGATATCAAGTTCAAACAAAGAGCAAGTACGCTAATTACGAACTCCCTGACAATAAGGGGATGATATATCAAATTTCTCCAAGATAACACACTCTTCAACGAATTGATTCTATCACTTCACATTTTTTTCCCTTTACCCATATCTTGTCGTACGTCGTTTCCTTATTCATCACACCGCATACCACTCGAATTCCACCCGAAGTCAAGACCCTGCATTAATAACAAGTGCGACTTTTCATGGTTATACCTACTACTTTCTTTCTTTGCCCTTCTGTATCCCCCTTTAAAGGGTAACACTTTGACCTCTCTCAAACTTCTTATCTCCTATCATCAACATCTTGAAACCCTAAACTCCCAACCAGTTCACTTATCTCTCTAAATCATGGTCCGACAACTTACAGTTACCCGTCGATCCCAATAGCCGCCTCAAATGGAAAGAAATAATAGCCCTTCGTCTTCTCCATACCCTCCCAAATCCTTGAAAAAAACCAAGACCACTTAGGATATATGACCTATGAGGAAATTCACGAACTTGGAGCCCGCCTCTATAAAGTAGACAGTGTCTTGACACCCAGGTATAAGCACATGGTCCAACAAGACCTAATCTTAAAGGAAGGTTTGGAGCTTACTCTAAATGTTTGCTACAAGTTTGAAATAGATATACATGCGGTTGTAACCACACAAGGGTGGGGAGACTTTGTTCGACAACTAGGCCAGGTTAATGTTGATTGGGTACATGAGTTTTACACTCATGTGGGATACAAACCAATTGGAAGGTTCTTCGTACGCGGAATGACAATTGTATTCTCGGCTGAAGCAATTACCGACCATTACAACCTTTCCACAACAGATGACGGACATCAGAGCTTTTTTGCTACACCAAAAGTGGATATATATGCCTAATTATTGACATAACTCTGTATTCCTAGGACCACATGGGACCAGGACGACTACTATGTTCAGAAGATAAACTGGGCACAGCTTAATCTGGTGTCAAAGTTTTGGATGCACTTCATCAACAACCACTTTCTTTCCAACCCAAAATTGATCTATAGTCTCTTGCCGCTAGCTAATGCTCATGCACTCTATCCTTAATAACCAGGACATCAACCCGTATGAATACATTTACAAAACCATCATAAATAGGGCAACGTCAATAAGAAAGCACAAGGATTTACCCTTCCCTAATCTCATCACAACCTTATAACAGAAGACATGGGTTGAAGAATGGGGAGGATGATATCATCAAGCGCCACACCAGTTGGTTACCCTCCTAGGTTCAACAAATGAAAGGATACAATATGCTAGCTAACCTTTTCACCACATCGTCTCACGACCTCCGCCAAACCATTCAGGGTGTGATTGCTAGTCTCATAGAGTTGTACTTCTATTATGTCCAACAAACGACAGTGGTGGAGCAAACCTTGGTCAACAAGCTCCTGCCAAAAGGCCAAGAAAAACCCAATAAGATGACACAAACACCTGTCGCCACCATCAAAAGGAGACAGCGGCCAGTAACTGACGCTGGCGCCTCCTCCCGCCCTACCAAGAAACAAGCGTCCTCCTTGGACAAAGGCAAGGGCATTATCTTCCGGGAACCACCACCCCAATACCTCCTTGGGTTAGTTTTTCTTTTTAGTTTAGTTTAGTTTCATTTGCATATTTTGCTTTTCCTTGATTTGTTTTTCTTTTATTTTCTTTTTGCATTGGGGACAATACTCTTCTCAAGTTTGGGGGAGTACATACCTATAAATATATTATGTTAAATTTAGGTAAAATTTAAAAAAAAATAGAACTGTAAATATCCTAATATATTTTATAGGTTCCCTTTGCTATGATTCCTTTGATTTTGAATTTGATGTTGTGTTGATTATGACTTCCTATGGTGAATCTATGTTGATGTTTTGCAAGGTATTAAGAGCTTTAGGTTTTAAACTTAATGATAAAGCTGATGTAGCCCTTAAAACCACATGTTGCATGCAATCAAACACTTAAGAAACTTTTGGGATGCTTTAGGTCCACTTTTTGATGCTAACGCATGAATTAAAGAGAATGAACTTAAATGCTCAATGTAGCAAAACAAATTCTTAAAAACTCCTTGAAAAATCAAGAAAATCAATTAATACTTGACAATTTAAACAAAATTGTTGATGACACTTTTCTATGAATCTTGTTATTTTAGTACACTAGGTGAGTTGTGTTTTCTATATTTAACTTTCTCTGGTAGGAATAATAAACTGACAAAGAGTGAATAAAAGTCTTCACGGGATGAAACTGCTCGTTGGGCTCGGGGATGGGCTGTTTGCTCCACTCTATCTTCAGGTACTAAAGGGTTAGTGTGATAAGCTGAAGCCCCAAGGATACAGTTTTCAAACTTAAAAGAATGTGGAGTCTTAAAAGAATATGTTGAACAGGAAAACAATATGTTGAGGTAGAAAAAGAAAGCAACCCTTAAGCTTCTCTAAGGCTATTAAGTGATGAATGCATGTAACTTAGCACACACTGCACCTACAGTAGGTTTGATCTTTTGAATAAAAATGTAAGCTTTAATGCATTTTCTTATCATCAACATAGCCGAGGAATGAATTATTGCTGCAGCATAACTTGGAATCACTATAATCATATCTTAGTAGACCCTTGGGACTTATAGATTGTTTTCTGTTCTTATTTTCTGTTTTTATTTTTCTTGCTTCCACTTTGTATCACTTGAGGAAAAGAAACAACTCAAGTTTGAAGGTATTTGACGGGTGCTTAATTGATCTATTTTATGTGCCCTTATTCATTGTCTTTTGCATGTTTTTAAGCTCATATAGGTTGTATTTAGGTTAGATTTTACATATTTGCATGTAGATAGGGAGTTATAGCGCTTGTACTTTAAATGTCATATATATTGGTGCTTTTCACGGGAAAAGTGGTGTTTTTGTGGTGCTTGTACAGGATGCTAGAGCAGGAGAGGTGCAGATTGCATGGCTGGAGCTAATGAGGCATGAAGATTTGGAGATGAATCTGCTTATGCCCGCGTAGACTTTCTTCCAAGTACGCAACATTAAACTCAACGGGAAACCAATAGCTTTTCATTAATGAAGTCGTGCTTACTTTAAGGTATTGAAACCCTAGTTTCATCGCCTATATAAGGAAGACTTGGACCCTACTTTGAGGAGAGCACGATTATAAATGACAGTCTTAGTCTGAAGCTTGCGAAGAACCACCGGGGCAAAGTTAAAAGATTCTCCTCAATGAATGACATCATTGAGAGAGGCTGATGGTGAGGAGACTTGCAGCACAGGTGGACGACATAGAGGGAGTTTTGTCGAGGACGCTCGGTTCTTTTCTTTTCCTTGCTTGATAAACTGTCATATTATACTTTTAATTATGGATGTTTTAGGCTCAGACATGAGCTAAATACTTTAGTTGGGATTATTGCGTCCCATGATTTTATGTTTTGATTACTTTATTTCAATGCTTTAGTTGTTTACTCTTTATCTATTCTCTTTATCGTTCTTCATACGTAGTTAATTGTAAGAGCTATCGAGAGAGGACTTTTAACTATTGATTTGTGGCTTAATATCGAGAGAGTTAGGTTATGCAAACGTGAACATTGGGGCGAAGCTGTTAACTTAGTCTTAATCTGGCTTACATATAAGTTTAGGGTTTCAATGACAACAATGGAGTTCTTAAACAAATAATAGAGTAGTAAAGGGTAACGCAGACATGTATCACCTTAACCACAATATTATTAACTTCTAGGAATCGAGAGAGTCAGAAGTTCATTAGAAAATCCTATCAAGTAGGTAAAGAATCTAATGGTTTACGCAAACATGTATTGCCAATCACTATAGCATTGATATAAGTATTCAATTATATATCCTTAGCAATAATCCCAACCTCCATAATTATCTGTTAAGTCGCTATAGTTGTTTGTCTTAATCATAGCATCTTTAGATTAGTTAATTTAGTTTTAATCAACCCAACAATCAACAATACTTGCAAACACATTCTTAAGTTTGATAATTTCGTAGTTATTGATCCAATCCTTGTGGGTTCGACTCTCTACTCACCACTTTATTACTTGAGACGACGAGTATACTTGCTCTAAAGTGCATCACTATTCGACAAGCATCATGTTTTTGGAAAACCAATCACCATTTGCAAGTGAAGAGAAGATAACCAAAACTTACTCTCAATAATGAAAAACGGGATTAAATCCCTCTTATCTCAAACTTTACAAAAAAAACCCCACAAAAATCCACATTTTCACTTTCTTACGATTTTCTTCCATCTTTACCTTGATGTGTAAGGTCCTTGGATGAAGATTATAATGCCCTTAACTTGAATTTTGAAATTCCTACTCAAAATGACAAAGATTTGATCTTTGTCTTTGGGTATCTAAGAAAAGATGAAGGGAGAGAGATGGGGATGGTTAGGGAGACAAGATCGATACCATCTCATGTTTTTCTGTAGAAAATTAAAGGGGAATCAACCTTCCTTTTTGAAAGTGAGGTAAATACCTCACTACCCCTCCATCATCCTCTCATCCCACTCACAACCCAAAACTCAAGCCCAACAACCCACAATGAAGCCCACCAAGGCTCAATAAGCACATATGGCCCAACATCTTGGCCCCAAAACATAAGTCCTGGGGCTCGAGTGAACCAACCCATGAATTCTAAAATTCGGGTAGTTACATGCCAAAAATTTCTCTTCGATGTCACTGAAGTAAAGATTGTACCAACTGCCTCACCTGTACTTGCCTTACCATCCTCTATGGCCATTACCATAAATAAACACTATACATTCATATAGTTGAACTAGATATAAAAGTGGAGGCAAAATCATATTTTGGCAAATACACTATCCTTTTTAACGCTCTCTTTTCTTTTCTTTTCAAATCAAACCCTACTTGTTGGTTTTTAAGCTCCCTTGGGTGGCGCCGCTCCCGGTCTTTGAGTGGTGGCCACTCTCTCTCTCTCCGCTTCCCTTTTCTGCTGCTCTTTTCCTTTCTACTTCGTCCTCTCCTCCTTGTATTCCTATTTTCTTTCCCTGGCGTTGTCTTCTCCAACCATCCTTGGTCATTTTGTTGTGGATCTAGTTCCCCTGGTGCCCAGGCCCTGTTCGGGTTACCGTCTGGTGATGTGAAGCTGAGAACACTGAAGAGACGTGGGATCAACGTCATGCCTCTTGGTTTATCGAGCTCTATGGATGGTGGTTTTTCGAGCTACCTCCTCCTTTGGCGATTGTCTTGACTCTGCCTCTCGGTTCGTCCGCCTCTAGTCATCGACGATTTTAGATCCTAACGCAATGATTCCAATGGTTTTCTTGGTGTATCACCGTCATTGTCTTCTTTTCTTTAGTGCCCCCGAAAGCAACCATGCAGAATGCAAGAATGGTAGCTGGCTTGGTGTCTTTTCATGTCTCCCTCGTCGTCTCTGACTTCTCTCTCCTTAGACGGATATTTGACTGTCCTTGTGTTTCTGCAGTGTTGTTCTGCTTGTGTTTTGTTTTTTGTTGTGGTGTTGTGATGTTTGTGTTAATCTAAACCATAACAGTTATGAAATCTAAACCCAGGATCTATCATGTCAAATCATCAAGAACAATAAATACTAGATTTGCGGAAGCGTACCTGAATCCATTGATGGAGATTTTTCAGAGGGTTTGATCTTCCGAGATGATAGATTATCTCTTAGCACACAACTCTCAGACGGGGAAAAGAGATATGCAAGTTAACCTAGATCTCGGGGACCACTACCCTTTATATAAACTGAATTAAAACAGTAAATTAATATTTACAACTTTACCCCTCATTGAGTTATAAATCTAACTTATGGTATCTACACTTTTAATTCCATGACAATTTAGTACCTATAACACGTGTAACATAATTGGTCACTTAATTACGTGTTAAACTTTATAATAGCAACGTACATTATATATATGTGCCCACTATTATTGAATTTTAATCCAACAATCTCCCACTTGGGCAACATATGTTACCTGACAAATGTACGACCTTATGAGCTCAAAAATTTGCTATCATGTAATAGGTATTCTATAACAATCTCGTCCATCAATTATATCCATATAGGATCAAAGTGGTCTTTGCCATATCAATCATGACTGGACCCATCAATGGTCACGTATACAAACATAATCAAATGACATAGATCAATCATGGATGCGTAGCATGGAAATTACATGTAAATGTGAACCGAACATGCCTATTTCCAATCGGTCCTCTTTAAACATAAGTGAGGTCCTTATCCAAATAAGAAAAGAGTGAATTAATCAATACTTTATTTCGATCGAGAAAATAACCAAATACATAAATGTCTGAAAATAAACATAAACATAAAGTGAACAAATAACAAACTCCCACTCAAACAATAATATCCTTAAATGATGTAACACCCATATGAGCAGTGTGCTCATGAAAGACCTTGGGTGGTAAACCTTTTGTGAGCGGATCCGCTATCATAGAGTTTGTCCCAATGTGTTCTATGGATATTTGTCCATTTTGCACTCTTTCTTTCACAACTAGGAACTTTATGTCAATGTGCTTTGACTTAGATGAGCTCCTATTGTTGTTGGAATACAACACTGCTGATTTATTGTCACAAAATAATTTAAGTGGTCTTTCTATATTCTCCAAAATACGCAGCCTAGTGACAAAATTTCGCAGCCATATTCCATGATTATATGCCTCGTAGCATGCTACAAACTCTGCCGCCATAGTGGAAGAAGCTACAAGTGTCTATTTGGCACTTTTCCAGGATATAACTCCACCAGCTAATAGATAAATATAGCCTGATGTAGATTTTCTGCTATCTTGGCACCCAGCAAAATCAGAATCCGTATACCCTACGACCTCCAAATGATCTGATTTCCTGTATGTGAGCATATAATCTTTTGTTCTCTGAAGATACCTCATAACCCTCTTGGCTGCTTTCCAATGGTCCATACCAGGGTTGCTTGAGTATCTGCCTAACATCCCAACAATGTACGCAATATCCGGACGCGTACATATCTGAGCATACATTAGACTCCCAATAGCTGATTTATAAGGAATCTTATGCATTTCTTGAATTTCAAGATTACTTTTAGGGCATTGGGCAAGACAAAACTTGTCTCCTTTAGTGACAGGGGTGTCTATTGGTTTACTATTTTGCATGCCAAACCTTTTAAGTACTTTATCGATATAGTTCTTTTGTGACAATCCAAGAATACCCCGAGATCGATCTCGATGTATCTGAATTCCTAAAACAAAATAAGCGTCCCCAAGATCTTTCATTTCAAAATGCTTAGATAGAAATCTCTTGGTTTCGTGCAGTAAGCCTATATCATTCGTGGCAAGCAAAATGTCATCGACATATAAAAACCAAAAATATGTACTTACTCCCACTAAACTTGTGATACACGCAATCATCAACAATATTTATCTCAAAACCAAACGAGACAATTACTTGATGAAATTTGTGATACCATTGACGAGAAGCTTGTTTGAGTCCATAGATGGATTTTGTTAATTTGCAAACTATATTCTTTGGGTCTCCCGACTCAAAGTTTTCTGGTTGCACTATATAAATTGTTTCTTCAATTTCTCCATTGAGAAACGCAGCCTCTTAACATCCATCTGATGTAACTCAAGATCAAAATGAGCTACAAGTGCCATGATTGTCCTAAATGAGTCTTTCGATGAAACTGAGAGAAAGTCTCTCGAAAAGTCAATGCCTTCTTTTTTAGTATAACCTTTAGCTACAAGACGTGCCTTATACCTCTCCACATTACCATTTGC
Organism: Hibiscus mutabilis; assembly: GCA_019671005.1. NCBI lineage: Eukaryota > Viridiplantae > Streptophyta > Magnoliopsida > Malvales > Malvaceae > Hibiscus > Hibiscus mutabilis. Next base: position 11,333,163 of record CM033735.1, on the reverse strand, counting down.
ATCCCTCTTGGTTTTAAAAATCCATTTACAACCAATTGGTTTTGCACCTTCGTAATGGGATAAGTTTCAAACTTTATTGTCTTGCATGGATTTATACTCTTCTTGCATGGCATCAATCCACTTTTGAGAGTTAATACTTTGCATGGCCTGATGAAAGTTGATCGGATCATCTTCCATCATTCCATTATCATCCTCATTTTCTTGGAGAAATACAATATAATCATCCGGAATAGCATTTCTCCTTTCTCTCGTGGATCTCCTTAATGACACTTGTTCTTGAGGTTGCTGAGTTTGCTCTTCTGGAACAATTACCTCATCCTGAATAAGAGGGAGCTGTTCGACATTGTCTTGTTGAGGTTCTGGATTCACTTCTTGATTGATGATCGGTATAGAAACTTGAACATCATCAAAAGTGATAGTAGGAACTGAGTTAAAACTCAATTCCTCCTCAAAGACAATGTCTCTTACCTTATTTCTCCCTCCAAACTCAACATCCTCAAAAAATATTGCAATTCTCGTCTCAAAAATATTCTTAATTATGGGATCATAAAATTTATAGCCCCTAGATCGCTCAGAATAACCAATAAAGTAGTTGCTTACTGTTTTGGAGTCCAATTTCTTTTCAAGTGTTTATTTTCAGACATTTATGTATTTGGTTATTTTCTGATCAGAAATAAAGTATTCAGTTAATTCACTCTTTTCTTATTTGGATAAGGACCTCACTTATGTTTAAAGAGGACCAGTTGGAAATAGGCATGTTCGGTTCACATTTACATGTAATTTCCATGCTACGCATCCATGATTGATCTATGTCATTTGATTATGTTTGTATACGTGACCATTGATGGGTCCAGTCATGATTGATATGGCAAAGACCGCTTTGATCCTATATGGATATAATTGATGGACGAGATTGTTATAGAATACCTATTACATGATAGCAAATTTTTGAGCTCATAAGGTCGTACATTTGTCAGGTAACATATGTTGCCCAAGTGGGAGATTGTTGGATTAAAATTCAATAATAGTGGGCACATATGTATAATGTACGTTGCTATTATAAAGTTTAACACGTAATTAAGTGACCAATTATGTTACACGTGTTATAGGTACTAAATTGTCATGGAATTAAAAGTGTAGATACCATAAGTTAGATTTATAACTCAATGAGGGGCAGAGTTGTAAATATTAATTTACTGTTTTAATTCAGTTTATATAAAGGGTAGTGGTCCTCGAGATCTAGGTTAACTTGCATATCTCTTTTTGCATCAGGGGTGCTTACCGCAGTGAGAGGTGCAGGTTGTTCTTCCCTTAACGCAAGGTCTATGTCCATACAGCCAAGCACTATCAGTAAGTGCCTTTTCCATTCCTTGAAATTCGTCCCATTAAGCATGGGTATAGAATTGACATTAGCAGATATTGTGGCAGCAGAAGAACTAGCTGAATATATAACAAAAGAATAAAAAATAAATAAATATGCTCACACCAATAATTCATAAGTAAACAAATAAATTCAAAATAATGACTAATTCCCCTCAAGATACCAAACACAACATTAATATCAAGTCTTTGGACAAGAATATTAATCATAAATGGTATTCTTGTTGTAGCAATCAAACATTGACAATAAACTATGTTGAACAACATGTTAATCTTTGGACTAACGTATTGCACACATAAATTACCTTATAATTGTCACACATTTATCACCACAGTGTGTTATTTGAAATTCGCCAAATATTAATTTTCCTTTGGGCCAATTAATAAACGCATGAATTACAAAAACACAAACATCTTAATATTTTAAATAAGTTAATCTACGCAGAAGCGGTCACTTTGGTGACATTGTGGTTCAATTAACCCACTAAAATATCAGACATAGCCAAAACATGATTTTATCTATTTCTAAAGATTTAACTTAATACCCAATGATCAAAAACTAATTTTTTTTTATCAATCCGAATTAAATATATATATTAAAACAAATATATTCCACATATTGCAAACATATAAATACTCTTTAGATTAAACAATGTATACCTGTCAAACCTAAAATTCAAAATATATGAGTGCAACTTGTCTCGAAATATGTTATGTTAGATTGCTAACCTTAATACATCCACGAAGAATTATGTGACGATGAAGAATAATAATTAATCAAAAATTAAAATCATAATGATTCGAAAAACAAAAACAAACCGTTTATGCATTAAACTTAGGGCAATCCAATTGTAAGAATACTTAATGGAATTCTGGAAATTAATCGCAATAATATATACCAAAAGCACTGTATGCGATTATTATTAAATCGAAACCCTAAAAAAAATTTAACATAATTCTAAATCCATAAAGCCTTAATAACGAATCAATAATCATAATAAATTAATTCATTGTTAATGATTTAACATGACGAGTCTCTGATGCCACTTGTTAATCTAAACCATAACAGATATGAAATCTAAACCCAGGATCTATCATGTCAAATCATCAAGAACAATAAATACTAGATTTGCGGAAGCGTACCTGAATCCATTGATGGAGATTTTTCAGAGGGTTTGATCTTCCGAGATGATAGATTATCTCTTAGCACACAACTCTCAGACGGGGAAAAGAGATATGCAAGTTAACCTAGATCTCGGGGACCACTACCCTTTATATAAACTGAATTAAAACAGTAAATTAATATTTACAACTCTGCCCCTCATTGAGTTATAAATCTAACTTATGGTATCTACACTTTTAATTCCATGACAATTTAGTACCTATAACACGTGTAACATAATTGGTCACTTAATTACGTGTTAAACTTTATAATAGCAACGTACATTATACATATGTGCCCACTATTATTGAATTTTAATCCAACAGTTTGTTCTTGTTTGTTTTCTTACATTCTTGCTCTGTTGTCTTGTTGGTGTTTTGTTGTTTTTTCTTCATCTTCTATCTTGTTTTTTCCCTGTATTTTCTTTTTCTTTTTTCTTTTTCTATGAATGCGGGCTTGCTTTAGTTAAAAAGAAGTGAATGCCAAATCATACATTTTCAAGTAATAATATCACTCTCATCCTTTTTGTAATTGCAGCAAGTTTTCTTGCAAAGGATCTAACAGTAATAATAACTGCTGTTATTGTTCTTTTTAATTTTCCTTTTCACCCAGCATGTAGCAGCACTACCTTCTCCTTTTCTTCTAAATCGATTTTTTGTTTTTTTAATTTTTATTACAGAAGAGATTATAGTTTGAAGATAAAAAAAGTTATAGTACTGTGATTCAAATCCAAAATCCGGTAGATGTTACTTCTTATTTGAGCATCCAATCAGTTCTGTTGGTTTGACTAAAATGTTAGAAACCGAGGAAACTTGGAGAATTGATCGAACCGATTGTAATGCTTTTCATGTTGCAGTGGCTGGTTTTAGGACCCCAGGTTTCCGAAGAACAGACGGGCTGATAGAGCTCAAGAAACAATTAGTATGTGGTAAGGTTGTGGACATTCACGACATCATCAATGTAAGAAACTTGGGTGGAAAGAAGTGCTCTGTATATGTTAGTAAGTCTAAATCTTTTGGTTTTACAACATTGTTAAATGCTGAACAAAACTATCTCTCTCTCTCTCTCTCTATATATATATATGATTCACTTACCCCATGTAAAACTTGAAAATTTTAAGACTGTTAGATGAAAGTAAATGAATGACTGAGATTAACAGTAAAAAATAAAAAATTATCACACGAAAAAAAATGTATATCTTTGCCATTTATTTACCATCATCCAATGATTCAAAAAAGTGTATAAATAATTGAGTTTTACAATGTATAAGTGGGTCTTTATCTTTATTTTTTTGCATATAACCCTTACGGGGCTAATAACTGTCGACTAACATCATCCACTAAACAAGCTAGTTATTACAAAACTACGGACTACCTGAGAGGTTAATCAATTAAGGCTAGCAGCATTACATGACCATTCCTCCATCAATGGTGAACACCTGCAAGATAATGATGCCCAGACTATCAGCTAAGTCAATGAAAGGAGCAACACAAAATAAGCCACAGTTATGACGTCGATAAATCAGAGAGCGTGGTGATAAGGTTAAAAGTCTTTATTCTAGTTGTTCCAAGGCCAAGGAAAGAATAAAAGTATAATATTATTAAGCTTGGGCTGCTGCTTACGGAAAATTGTAAGATACAAGTAGACTTGGCAAACTTGACTGGAGACTCGAAATCGACCCGAACACGATGATCCGAAACTCGAACCGAAACCGACCCGAATTTTAGTTGAACCGAAATAGACTAGAATCAATTTTTAACCAAACCGAATAAACCAAAACCGAAAACTCGAAATAAAGAAAAGATAGTAAAATAAATAAATAAAGATGATATGTGAACTGTAGCACAACTCACCAAAAAGCCAAATATACATGCTATATAAAGTTCTATATAGAGTGTAAAAACCTAACTGAAACCGATCTATCTCTTATTAACCCGATACTGTCCGACCCGATATTAACCGAACCGAAAATCAACCGACACGACCTGATACCCGAACCAAAATCAATATAGACCTGAACTAAAACCGAACCAGACCCGAACTAAAACCGAATGTAGTCAGACCCGAACTACAACCGAATGTAGTTAAACCCGAACCGAATGACCCGTTTGCCACCTTTAGACACAAGGAGATTATTAAAGCCCGAATGGATAAATGCCAACATGCAGCTAGGGAAGCAAATTCGATAAATCTAACTGCGGTAGTGCTGAGCGCTTAGTGAGAACCAGTCAAAAGTTATATAGCAGCATGTATGCCCATGCCACAAAAGGTTATATTAGCCTAAGCAAGTGTGCATGAAACACCCAAAGGCAAGATCAAGATGCAACACATCTATAACATTTAGGCATCATTTATACAAAGAGGCAGTGTATTATGCATACTTGTGAGTTTATATTAAAAGTTTGCCGATTGCATTGAACAAATTTTATGTACAAAAAGCTATAATGATAAAATAGATATATAACATGTCCTGTTATGTAATTGGAAGCAGGTTTTAGAGCCAAAAATTCCACCAGTCCGGCAACTTCTTCTGGTTGACCACATCTTCCTGTATCAATAATAATCATAGTTATCGGTGCTGCAAATATTGCCAAGTATTTTTACTCAAAATCAAAATTGAATCTGTAGAAACTAGAATATCACATTATCAATACGAGCTTATAGTAATAAAGCAACGGACAAAAGGCGTGCTAGTACAGTAAAACATAACAAAATGCAACATATTTCGTACTTTGCAAGATTAGCAGCAATAAGCACTCTCAGGTATTTCAGAAGAAACCTTTGGTAACTTTGTTAGGGCTCAGAAAGCTAACCGTATTTGAGAAGAACTAGAAGAAATTCACAAAGAGGTTATGAACTTCAAGTTTCTCACCTAAGGGGGTTGTTCCCAAGATTTTTTTCTCAATGTCTTCCCCTAGCTTGGCAGTCGTATCAGATGCAATGAATCCCGGGGAAACAACATTGACCTGGAAGAATATTTTTTATACAACAATATTAGAGCAAACATAGCCAGCATAAGCAGACAGCATATAAGGACATCATCCTTACTGTTTCTTTTCCTCATGTTCCATAATATATTAAAAACTGAATGGTCTAGCCAGCATCCTTGCTGTCTTCTTTATCCTCTGATGCAAAAGGGACAAATCTTGGACGACAGAAAAGTGGGGTATCAACATACTCCCAAAATGAAAAGGCAAGGATCTTTCTTATTTCCAGAATAGTAATAAAATGCGTGCTAGTACAGTAAAACATAACAAAATGCAACATATTTCGTACTTTGCAAGATTAGCAGCAATAAGCACTCTCAGGTATTTCAGAAGAAACCTTTGGTAACTTTGTTAGGGCTCCGAAAGCTAACCGTATTTGAGAAGAACTAGAAGAAATTCACAAAGAGGTTATGAACTTCAAGTTTCTCACCTAAGGGTGTTGTTCCCAAGATTTTTTTCTCAATGTCTTCCCCTAGCTTGGCAGTCGTATCAGATGCAATGAATCCCGGGGAAACAACATTGACCTGGAAGAATATTTTTTATACAACAATATTAGAGCAAACATAGCCAGCATAAGCAGACAGCATATAAGGACATCATCCTTACTGTTTCTTTTCCTCATGTTCCATAATATATTAAAAACTGAATGGTCTAGCCAGCATCCTTGCTGTCTTCTTTATCCTCTGATGCAAAAGGGACAAATCTTGGACGACAGAAAAGTGGGGTATCAACATACTCCCAAAATGAAAAGGCAAGGATCTTTCTTATTTCCAGAATAGAACATTAGAAAACTTACATTAATGTTTCTGCTGGCATATTCCTTTGCAACAGTCTTTGTCAAGCCAATAACTCCAGCTTTAGCAGCATTGTAGTTGGCTTGCCCAGGGTTTCCAACCAAGCCAATAACTGATGCAATATTAACTATTTTCCCCTGAAATTATAACATATATTTAGACAGGGTTCATATTCTAAAACACAACCTTGATGCACGCTTTAAAATACCTCTTTTACTTTATTTCTGACACTACAAATGAAAAAGCATCAACAAGAAAGATGCATCTTTTAAGCTATGGCACGCAAAGATACTGAGGCTCAGTTTTACAGGCTGTCGCTCAATAAGTTGATTTGCAGATAGAAAGTTCAATTCTAACCAAATTGAGAAAGCAAGTACACTTCCATAACCTTCAAATCAAAAATTTCCTATTACCTTTTTCTTTTTCATCATGATTTTGGCCGCTGCCTGCAAAAGTGTAAAGTAACTCGGTTCCAAAAGAATTATACAATCGTCTCCTACAATAATAATCAATCAGATGTCTAGCATTCAAACCTGTGTACAAAGAAACACTCCCGTAAGATTCAGATCAATAACCTCCTGCCACTGTGATTTCTTCATTTTTATCAACAAAGTATCACGAGTAATTCCTGAAATTGTTCTCACCAGATTAAGGTACTGTAGGTTAACATGTAAATAATAAGAGTTGTAAGTCTATCCTAACTAAGTAGTTTAGTTGTAGTATAACTCTATCCGTGTGAGGGATAAGAGTCCTAGCCTAGAGGATATCTACTCAATGTAAAACTCCTTGTAAAAGTCTATAAGTAGACTTATTTTCTGTAAATCGATATAACAGAGTAGAAAACTTCTCTAACCCTATTTTCTACATGGTATCAGATTAGGGCGATCCTACCTATCCAACAGTTTTTTTCCCTTTTTTCTCTGTCGACCAAAACCCTCCCTTTCAATTGCTCATTCAGAACCCTCTGTGTCAGAGATTAGTTCTCAAAATAATCCCCATCCCTCTGAGTTCTAGCTTTCAGATTCATCTCTTTCTCCAATTACATCCTACAAATTAAATGGAAACAACTATCTCCCTTGGTCTCAGTCAGTGAGGCTATATATTACAGGAAGAAGGAAAGCTTCCTATCTCTCAAATTCAATGCCTATTCCAGAAGAATCTGATCCAGCCTATTCTAACTAGTTGAGTGAGAACAACATGATTATGTCATGGCTAATTAATTCCATGGTTCCCGAAGTTGGGGAAAATTTCATGCTCTACCAGACTGTAGCAGAGATATGGAGTGCAGCCAGGGATACATACTCCAGTGTGGACAATACACCAAAATTATTTGGGGTTGAGAATCAGATTAAAGATCTCAGACAAGGAGATCTGTCCGTAGCACAGTATTTTGGAGTTCTCACTAAATGCTGGCAACAAATTGATTTGTATGAGGCAAATGAGTGGAAGTGTCTTGATGATATTAGCTTCTATAGTAAAATCAAAAATCAGAGGAGAATCTTTCAATTTCTTTCTGGACTTAATGGTGAGTTTGATGGGGCAAGGAGCAGAATTTTGGCTACTAAACCCCTACCATTGGTTCGGGAGGCCTTTCAGAGATTAGGAGAGAAGAAAGCAGACTCTCCTTGATGGTACCAGCTGCTCAATAGATAGATGCTTCGGCAATCATTACAAACTCCAATTCTGGGAGTAAACAGAGGGGGAGACCATGGTGTGAGCACTGTAAAAAGGCTGGGCATTTGATGAACCAGTGCTGGAAGCTACATGGAAAACCAGCAGACTGGAAACCTTCTAGATCCAGATTTCATAAGGAAGCAAATGTTGCATCTCCAGAAAATTTTTCCAGCAGCTTTAGTACACAGCAGATTGCGGAACTTCAACAAATATTCAGCCAACTATCGTCTAAGACTAATACTACTGCCTTAACAGCATCTAAAGGTAGAATTTCCTGTTTAGCAACAATTAATTCCTTACATTGGATAGTAGATTCGGGTGCCTCTGACCATATGACAGGAAATATTAGTCTGTTCAGAAAATATAGAAATCACAAATCTCCCTCCTCGATCAAGATAGCAGATGGTTCCCTCTCAACAGTGAAAGGAAGTGGTTCTATTGAATTAAGCAAAAACATAGTATTATCTGATGTACTTTATGTTCCTAAATTAGCCTATAATTTATTATCAGTGAGTAAGTTGATTAAGGATATTCACTGTAATGCTAATTTTGGAGCTGATGGTTGTATTTTTCAGGCACAGGGCTCGAAGATGGTGATTGGCAGTACTAGGCTATCTAACGGCTTATATATCCTTGATGGAATATCCTACCAGAACTCCTCTATTCCCAGTTGCCTGCAGACATCAGTTTCCTCTACAAGTTTAGGTTCAGATAATATTATGCCCTGGCATCTTCGATTAGGACACCCCAGTTTTTATTACCTTGCAAAGTTATTCCCAAATTTATTTATCAATAAAAATCCTTCTTCTTTTACTTGTGAAATGTGTCAAATGGCAAAACATACCAAAAAACCATATGTTTCTTCTCCTTTTAAACCTACTTCACCATTTGCTATTATACACAGTAATATTTGGAGCGCTTCTAAAGTTCGAAATATTTCTAGGTCTAGGTGGTTTGTGTCTTTTATTGATGATTTCTCTAGGACCACTTGGACATATTTAATGAGAGAAAAGTCTGAGGTTGAAGTTTTAAAACTTTTTATCAAATGATAAAAACACAGTTCGATAGAAATATCAAAGCAGTCAGGAGTGATAATGGGAGTGAATATCTTAGCAAGTCTCTTAGGTGTTTCTTTCAAGAAAAGGGAATTGTTCATCTCACCTCATGTGTCAACACCCCTCAACAAAATGGAGTGGCTGAGAGGAAGAATAGACATCTAATGGAAGTAACTAGGTCCCTTTTGTTTTCAGCTAGTGCACCTAAATATCTTTGGGGGAAGCTCTTCTTACTGCAACTTATCTTATCAATAGGATGCCTAGCAAGACCCTAGGATTCAAAATACCCACTGAAATTCTGTTTCAACATTTTCCACACTTTAAACCATTGTCCTCAGCTCTTCCTCTTCGAGTCTTTGGATGCACATCTTTTCTTCATGTGCACAGCAACAATCGTAGTAAACTGGATCCTAAGTCATTAAAGTGTGTGTTTATAGGCTACTCCTCGAGTCAGAAGGGTTACAAATGTTACTGCCCCACTAATAGAAAAACCTATATTTCTTTTGATGTTACCTTTTTTGAAAATCAGCCTTACTTTGCAGGGCCTCGACATTCAGGGGAGAGACCTAAAGAATCTCAGTCCATACAGTCCATTATTCCTATGCCTATCCTTCCCGAGCCTTTTCCACACTTTAAACCATTGCCTTGGATATCATTGAAATTGTTGTCCCTAATCCCAGACACAACTTCTCCACAGTCCAATACACCTTCTCCACAGTCTAAACCTTCCAAATCCTTTTGAGCTTATACAACACCTCCTCCAACACTCAGAACTATATCACACTCTGTGACTCCACAACCACCAGAGAAATAACTTAATGTCTACACAAGGAGGAAAAGAAATCAAACTGAAGATGTTGGTCAGCCTAGCACTTGCCATGAACCAGTTTTGAGTTCTGATGCTATGGTGACGGGAGGTAATGTTATTCCACAAGATTCTACTGTGAACTTAGATGACTTTCCTATTGCTATTAGAAAAGGGGTAAGGAAATGTGCTGCTCATCCTATCAATAAATTTGTTGCCTATGGGAAGTTATTATATGGTTTCAAAGCTTTTACAGTCAGCATTGATAGTGTGAAGATCCCTAAGACAATAGAGGAGGCGTTCGAAAGTCCTGAGTGGAGGAAGGTTGTTGAAGAAGAGGTCAAAGCACTACAAAAGAATAATACTTGGTGTTTGACTGATTTACCATAAGGGAAAAAGGCTGTTGGGTGCAAATGGGTATTCACAGTCAAGTATCACTCAGATGGGAGCATTGAGAGATACAAAGCAAGGCTAGTGGCTAAAGGGTTTACTCAATCATATGGAGTAGATTATCAAGAAACCTTTACCGCAATAGCTAAATTGAATACCATCAGAGTGTTATTACCAGTAGCTGTTAGCAGGGATTGGAAGTTGCACCAATTGGACATCAAAAATGCTTTCCTTAATGGAAGCCTTGAGGAAGAAATATTTCCACCAGGTTTGGAGGAAAAGACCACGAAGAGGACAGTGTGCAAACTAAACAAATCATTGTATGGATTAAAGCAATCCCCTAGAGCATGGTTTGACAGATTTGCTAAGGCTATGGTTCAGAATGGGTACAAGCAAAGTCAAGCAGACCATACATTGTTTCGAAAGGTTGCTCCATGTGGTAAGATGACTCTTCTAATTGTCTATGTTGATGATATGATCATTACCGGGGATAATATTGAAGAAGTAGAGATGCTGAAAACTGTTCTAGCAAAGGAGTTCGAGACTAAGGATTTGGGAAGCCTTAGGTACTTCTTAGGAATGGAAGTAGCAAGATCGAAAGAGGGGATTGTTATAAACCAAAGAAAGTACATCCTAGATCTACTTATAGAAACTGGGATGCTTGGAAGTAGACCAGCTGAAACCCCAATGGAACCAGGTTTAAAGTTCAGTAAAGATGAAATGGGGAATCCAGTGAATAAAGAATCCTACCAAAGACTAGTTGGGAAACTAATCTATCTCTCACTTACTAGGCCTGATATTGCATACTCAGTGAGCATAGTTAGTCAACATATGAGTGATCCTCGAGAAGAGCACATGGATGCAGTCAATAGAATTCTGAGGTACTTGAAATTTACACCAGGATCTGGACTATTTTTCAGGAAACATCAGGATAGGACAGTAAGGGTCTACACGGACTCAAGCTGGGCAGGAGAACTGACAGATAGAAGATCTGTTAGTGGCTATTGCACATTTTTGTGGGGAAATTTGGTCACCTGGAGAAGCAAGAAGCAAGTTGTGGTTTCTAGAAGCAGTGCAGAAGTAGAGTTTAGAGCTTTGGCTCTTGGAATATGTGAAGGAATGTGGATCAAGAAACTTCTCATAGAGTTAGAGCTGGATGGAAAGGCAGAATTTGAAGTTTACAGTGACAGTCAGTCAGCAATGAGCATTGCTAGAAATCCAGTACAACATGACAGGACCAAACACATTGAGATTGATAGACACTTTATCTATGAGAAGGTCAACAACGGGGTTGTAAAGCTTCACTATATTCCTACTAGGAACCAGCTAGCCGATATTTTCACCAAAGCACTTCCAATAGTGAGCTTTGAAGAAATGTCATCCAAACTGGGTGTACATAACATATACACACCAGTTTGAGGGGGAGTATAGGTTAACATGTAAATAATAAGAGTTGTAAGTCTATCCTAACTAAGTAGCTTAGTTGTAGTATAACTCTATCCGTGTGAGGGATAAGAGTCCTAGCCTAGAGGATATCTATTCAATGTAAAACTCCTTGTAAAAGTCTATAAGTAGACTTATTTTTTGTAAATCGATATAACAGAGTATAAAACTTATCTAACCCTATTTTCTACAGGTACTAGGCTGAAACCAACAATTTAATAACTAACGAGAAAATAAGGGATTCCTGAAAAACCTGCATTGTTTATCAATATACCAACCGTTCCCCATGCATCAACAGCCTGCATATATAAAGTAATGAAACATGAATCAACCACTAAATTACAAACAATGAAATGAAAGGTTACATTCACTCACAGTTTTTATCATTGCCTTTACATCAGCTTCTTTTGAAACATCTCCACCAAAAGTAAGAGCTTGACTACCATATGACTGAATCTACAAAATAGTCACATGACATACAAATATTAGTCGTTTCATCCATGACTACTACCTAAAGAACATTCCAGAGAACAAAAAACACTATATTAAGAAGTTTTGAAGAAAGATTTAAGTAGAAGCCAAACATAGCAAAATGTCAAGTATAAAAACGTTGCCAATTATTATATCTAGAAAAAAGGTCATATTTGGATGTGCTTAATTTCATTTGGATGCATACAAGCAAAAAAAAAGAGTTAGCACATAAAGAATCTTAGAATTAGTTTTTAACTTTAGGCATCTTACAAACTCTCATCTGTTACTAAAACAAAAGATTGCATTACGGCAAACCACAGAAAGTTACAAATTTGAATTCTTATTTAATACACAACAGAAAATTAAAAAACAAAGTCTGCAAAAAAAGAAAGAAAATCCCACTCAAATGTTCATATAAATTTCTAGAAAGAGGATATTGATCACCTCTTTTGAAACATCCTCAGCCTCCTTTGATGATCTAGCATAATTTACTAGGACCTGCAACAACATAAAGGCATCAACAACTGTCATTTCCATAAAAAAGTTGTAAATATAAAATATTGCTTCAGCTGTTAAAAGACTTGTTCTTAAAGTAACTGAAGGACACTTAGGACACAATTATTATCAGCAAAGAAGCATGGAAAGCTTAAGAATGCAGAACATAATGAACCATACATCCACCCCATAGTTAAAGTTTTAAAAATATTTGACTGGACTATATTACAGTAATCATGAGCACTGTACTCTTCACTATTGATGAGATTGATAAACCAATTCCATATTCAAGAGAGACTAGATGCAAACCGATGCACATCATCATATAATGAAGTTATCCTTCAATTTGTAGTTTTAGTCAAGACCTCAGCCGCTGTAATTTACATTCTTACTATGGTTTTATCTCAAATTTTTAGCCAAAGACTAATGACATAAAGGAGTGTTTTTCCCTTCTGAAAAATAGTCGGATACTAATAAGGAACGCTCGCTAACCTTGCAACCTGCTTTTCCTAAGGCCAATGCAACTGCTTTTCCAATTCCTCTAGAAGGTCCAGTAACTATGGCTACAGGAGCTCTCAATTTTTGAGTTGCTTCAGTGCTAGCTTGCAGAACAGTGGCCTGTGCTCTTACACCTGGAACAGGAAGAACTAAAAGAAATCAAAAGCCAAATTTGTAAGTAGTTTATACAATTAATTGGTAACCAATCTCACATTGTCTAAAAAAATCAAGCTTAAAGGAGTAAATAAGAAATTATTTTTTCATATTAATTTTAATTTTGAAAATTAAATTTTGAACTTTATAATTGTTCTTGATTAGTTGTCTTGAAAAGAGGCAACTCTTATATTGTCAAAGTTGTCCTGTTAAGACAACTTTTACATGTAAAAGCTAAACTGTAAAAAAACAGACTTTTATATAAGACTATCTTATTGAAAGGTACATCTGTTCTTTATCCATACAAATGATTTTTTGTATAATCATTTACACTAGTTCTACTTAGAGTTTGGAGCTTTGTTGCATCTTGGGGCATATTAAAGCCTTACGAAAGATGTTCTACATGCCTCAAAGCCATCTTACTTTCTTAAATCTTTACATTATTTTCTTTTTCTTGACTCGTTCTCTAATTTTTCTAACAATTTTAAGGCTCTAATACAATGAAATTAATGCTTCTTAATGGACGAGATATACAACGAAATGAACCTGAGTAGCATTCAAATATGAAAGACTTGATCAACGCTTATAGTTTCTGTTAAGACTATTGATCTTTTAAATTGGTGTTTTCTTTTTTTTTTTTGGTAAATAAGAGAAAGAAACAAAGATTTAGGCGAGTCTTAACATTGAGGCACCACTGCTGTCATCATGAAGAACTTGCAGAAAACCATCAGGCAGAGATGCATAACCCAAAGCCAGCGAGGCCATGATAAACACACAATTTTTTGATGAAAAAAGATTGAATCGGTATGAGCCTGAATACCAGGAATCATGAATTCAGAAACATTTAGTTTTAATCTATATAATAGATTTACTTATTATATTGAAGATTTATAATATTTGTTTCTGTGAGAAGGCTATAAAATAAATAACAAGCATTTCACTTGGTAGGCAGCTGATCTAAAAAGAATAAGCTTAAAGTATATATAATGCTTAATTTTTATTAAAATCTTAATCCTGAATTAATTAAATTCTAGAAATTATAATTATGCTTAAAATTATAATTGTTGTTGATAAGTTTTCCTTGTGAGTTATGAGGACAGATTTATTGTATTTTAAAAGTTGTCTTGTAAATCAACACAACTCATGCTTAGAGTATTAAGGACTTAATTTTTCTTTTCTTTTTCTCGTTACGTTCTCTAATTTTTCTTAAAAAATGTCTTGTGGATTTTCAATAATTTATCAGATGATCAACAAATGTTGCTTATTTGTTAAACTTGTAAAACAACAAATTCCACAAGCTTCAACGATAAATTTGACTATAAGTCTATAATTGAGTATCCCTGACTCCAAAAATACGATGAGCTTTTTTTCTGCTAAACAAGTAGAAACACAACCCATAAAGATGAAAACGAATGCTTAGAAGCAAAAGAAAACAAATACCGCCGGAAGCAAACGATCTCCTCGCTCCGCACTGGAGTCCAAAACTTGGCCGAGTCTGAATCGATCCAATTCTGCCGGAAATCGGAGAGCATTGTCGAATCTGAACAAATTTCCGGTCACCGGAATCTCCAAACTTCGCGGCTGTTTTCAGGGAAACTACAATGGATCCGGCAAGGCAGCCATTAGAATCGACGCTCCATAGAACCCGCGAAGAACGAGAAGCGAAAAGAGTAGGCAGAAGTGAAGATTATTATGATGATTTTATATAAAAGCCAAATGAAGACCGGGAATTGCTTATTGGCGTGCTTTGGAAAGTTGGCAATTCCAACGAAGTAAGTGCGAAACTGTTTACAGTGTTATGAGCGCTTTTAGCCCATTTAGATTAGGTGTGGCAACGGGGCAGGACCAGTTTTGTATTTTTATTATGTCCCTAATACTTATAGGGGTGACAACGGCACGGCTTGGACATGAACAGTTTTGTAGTTTTTATTCTGTCCCAACATTTACAGAAATAGTTTTTAAAAGAAATTGAATAGTCGAAGAAGTGTTTAATTTATATTTTTTTTGTTTGGTATTTAATAAATTTTTAGGTCACTTTACTGTCTAATATTTTATTTCGTAATTCAGATTGGGTTTTTTCGTGACGAACATTAAAAAAAATCGTTATCCAATAAAAACATAACACGTGACATATTCTGGTATTTTCTTTAATTTTTATTTTTTTAAAAATCAAAAAATCTTTAATTTTATAAAAAATGTATAGGTTAGGCATCTTTTTTACTATTAAGCCTTTGAAAATTCAATAATGTTTTGATAATTTTTTTGGTTCATATATCCTCTTCATGTAGCTTACCCTGCGTTTCAAGAAGTTTTTTATCCAAAAAAAAAACAAAACTTATTAAGTTAAAATATATGGTCAATTTTAATTTACAAGTCATATATACGTTACATTTAAAAAAAATCAAATCATAACACATTAAAATAAATATCCAACATTAAATCATTAAAATTATAAACATAAATAATAAATTTAGTTATGTCAATAATAAACTGGCCATTTTAAAAATATCCAAATGAAAGGTAAGTATATTTTTAATATATATATATAATATTGATATTCTTACGGATATTTTTCGGGGATCACCACATGGATTTATACAGGTATAGTTTGAGGATCTCCACGGTACGAATATAGCAACCCTCGTCCTCATTCCCATTTGAGCTTTGGGAATAAAATTTATCTCGTTCTCGTGGGTAAAAGTTTCGATTATTCTCTATCCTCGTCAATTCAGATCCTCACAATTTTCAGTTATTACCCACATGAATGCCACACCTACTTTTAAGTAAGCAAATTTGACATTTTTTTGGCTTAATTTACTATTTGCCCTCCAAATTATATACAATTCTATATTGGCTTAATGACCCATTTAGCCCCCCGAAGTATACAAAAAATACCAAAATGTCCCCTAAAGAAATTTTTGGACGTTTTTGCCCTGAACTAAAAACCGTGACCTCTTTTAGTCCATCTGTCTAATGTCGGTACAAAAAAATTTCTCAACCAATCAGGTTACGCCACGTGGCCAATTTTTTTGAATTTATAATTAATATTGTAATTTCCCGAAAATTAGTTTTTAATTAAATAAATAATATTATAATATTCAAAATAAACTAAGATGTCCCTTTTTTCTTCTATTAACATTAAACCTAGGTTTAGCTTCTCAGGTTTGTATCTCGATTTCTCTCTACAAATTTTTTATTTCAATGGGATTTTCTAACATGTCAAGTGGAAGTTCAAAATCGGTAGCTGGGGAAATTGTTGTTAAATGCAATTGTGGGTTGAGAGCATCGATTTGCATCTCAACAGTTCTTAGGAGCAAAGGGAGGAAATTTTATGGTTGTGCCAAACCAAAAGAGGTAATATTTTTGATTTTTCAGTTGTTTGTCTTAATCGAGAGATGGATATATAATAAGAAATATGTTGTAGTTTGATTTTTTTTTCTCATTTGTAGGATCGTTGTGAATTCTTCCAATGGATCGATAATGAGGAAGATTTGAGAAGTGAAGTTCAAATGCTATTATCAGAAAATAGAGACATTCGAATTGAAAATTCTGAATTGAAGAAGATGGTGGTCGATGAAGTGGGAAGGTTGGAGAAAAAGGTGATGAACGCTAAAGAAAAATTAAGGAAATGTGAAATGAAAATGGCAGAGTATAAGAATGAAGCAATGTTTTACAAGGCTGCATTGCTTGCTTCATGTCTAATTTTCATTGTGATTAGGTTATTTCTGTAATGTAGTGATGTGTAGTTAGTGTTGAAGTTGGTTTGAATGGTATTGATGTAGGCCTTTAGAATTTTTTTGAATGCCATTGATATAGGCCCTTAGAATTTTTTTGAATGCCATTGATGTAGGCCCTTGAATTTTTTTAAATGCCATTTATATTTTGGTTTGCCATTGATGTAGTTGGTGTTGGATATGGTTTGAATGACAAATTTACATTTAAGAAGTTATTTTGTGTCTCATTTAGTTTAAATGGCTAATTTACATTGTGATTAGGTTATTTCTGTAATGTAGTGATTTGTATTTAGTGTTGAAGTTGGTTTGTAGGCCCTTGGAATTTGTTTGAATGCCATTGATATTTTGGTTTGCCATTGATATAGTTAGTGTTGGATTTGATTTGAATGACTAATTTACATTTGAGAAGTTATTTTGTGTCCCATTTGGTTTAAATGGCTAATTTACATGACAAATTTACATTTGAGAAGTATGGACTATAAGTGTACAAGTATGGATTGTTATAACTGTAATACATGAAGATGCATTGTACAAGTGTTTACCTTATAACTATGTAACTGGAAAAAGTACATAAATGGAATTGCAAGACTATAAGATCCAAAGATAATATAATATTGTCATTCATAACCATTCATTACAAAGAGTTTGAAATTGGCATGCTTTATTAAAACAAAATACATGACAAAAGCACCACAAAAAAAGTTTCCCCATTACATGACATTAAGTTGTATAATATCAGATAGGCACCGCAAAAAGTTTGCAAAAATGCAACAAAATAAGTAGTCATGCAGGGTCAATCTTTGGTTTTCCTCCTAATAGGTAGTTTAGGGATTCTTGAGGTTGATGGGGGTTTAGAAACTGTTGTAGTCTAAGATGAAGCTAGAGGGTGAGACACTGGTGCAGTATGGGATGATGTTGGTGCAGTTGCAGATGAAGCTGGAGGTTGTGTCACTGTTGCAGTATGAGGCTGGTCCATGGTCTTTCTCTTGGGCGTCCTCAACGTCCTCTGACTTGGTCTACTAGGCTAAAAAAATTAAAACAATATCAGTAATTAATTAAAAGCGAGACATAACTAATTAATACATAACTAATTTTACTTACATTAAGAATTTGTATTCTACTGGAGAGGTTAGTGTAAATTCTATACCCTTCCATGACTCTACTACATGTTGTTCCTCTAGATGAGAAGCACCTCTAGGTCTTCCCCTTGATGTTGTTCCTCTATATGATGCACTTGAAATAGTTGGTGCTGAATGTGATGATAATGGCATAGTTGGCATTGTGTGAGATGATGTCTGAGATAGTGGTGGATCCAATGATGAATCAGTAGTTGGCATTGTGTGAGATGATGCGTGAGATGTTGGTGGCTCCGTTGGTGAATTAGTTTTAGTTTGAGTTCTCTAAAAAAATAAAAACAGATTAATAACAACAAATATGAGCATTAAAATGTAAAGAAAAAAACAAATATGCACTAAACCTTTTTTGGACATGTTCTAATATTGTGCCAAAATTCTCCACAATATCCACAACTCATCTTACTTCCATGCTTAGAGAGCTTGCTTCCTTTGGGTCTTTCTCCTTCCTCTCTTTTCCTCTTTTGTTTAGGTCTTCCAGGAAGTTTCATTTCAAAAGTGGTTCAATAGGTCCTATTTTTGTGTCTTTCCAGTAATCCTCACTAGGAAGAATTGGCAGGGCATAATTGTACAATGAAATGAATATTTTTTTGTATGCCTCAGCCACATATGTTTCAACTGACTCATTCCTAAATAAGATAACACATACTGCATGTGTGCATGGAATACCTGTCAGATCTCAATATCTGCAAGTACAATTCCATCCCCTAGCATCCATAATAAAAGTTTCCCCATTACATAACACCTCATAGCCATCTTGTCCATTCCAGGTAACATGACAAGAAAAACTATTGGATTTATTTTGTTCAACAATTTTTGCAATTTTAGGACAACATATTAACTCCCAACTCTGACACCTAAGTTTGTGTGCAAGATTTCTATTCATGACATAGTGCCTTATGTCCTCAAATAATGAGATTACTGATTTATACCTTGCTGGAAGTATTGCTGAATTGAATGCCTCACTGAAATTGTTGTCCACAGAGTCACAATTATAATGTGTTACAAAAAATGTCATTGACCAATATTTTGGATCTTTCTCCATCAAATCTCCATGCACAGCTTCCTTCAAAGCATGAATCCTTGAAGTATGCTTTCGAAATGCTACCTCATTTGTTGCCTTACAGCTTGCCCAAAACAGTTGTTGCATGTCCAAACCTTTGTGATCCTTTCTCCAGTGTGCATACATGTGTCTTGCATAAAATCTATGCTCAACATAAGGTAATACCAGTTGTATCTCTTCCAAAAGTCTATGCGATATAAATTTCATACATTTAGTGTTGTAAACAGATAAAAAATTAAATAACTTAGGAGAATCATAAAATCTAAAACACACATACCTTTTGCATGTCACTTATAACAGTGACTTTATCACCATTTCCTAATTGCAGATCAATTTGGACATTCCTCAAAACCAACCCCAAGTCTCCATGTTCTCCACTTCTACGACTGCCCATGCTATAGGAAATATTTGGTTATCGCCATCTCTACCAACAACCAATATTTCACCTTTCAATGTCCCTTTCAAATAACAACCATCAAGACACAAGACTAGTCTACAATATCTAATAAACCATTCCTTTCAACCACTAAAGCAAACATACAACCTTCTAAAAATAGGTTTATCACTGGGGGTTGGTCTCTCAACCACAAGGTCAAATGTTCATGTGGGATATGCTTCTCTCAATGCAAACACATAATCATATAAACAATTAAACTCCTTCTTTACACTCCCCCTAATTTGATTTACTGCCCACTTCCTTGCTCTACTACAAATATTCTTGGTAAGTTCAACTTTGATCTCCTCCTTACCAAGTGCCATCATGTCTTTCAATCTTAGCTTAGGCATGATTCTGAGTTTACTAACAAAATGTTTTCAATTAATTTATAATATGCTCTTTTATTTTTAAAAGTGACAGAACATGAATGTTTGCTCACTAGTGTCTTAATCTGGTAAACACCATCAGATCCCTTACCAAGATAAATCATAAAAGGACACCTCACACCCTTACACATAGCTCTAATCCTATCATTTTCATTCTTAGTATACTTGTAGTCGAATCTGTTAGCTACAACAAAATACTTAAGAGCTTCCTTAAATTGCATGTTACTTTCAAAAATCATACCCAATTCAAATCTAGGCTCAGAACTCTTGTTAAAAAAAATTCTTACTTTTTTTGCAGACAACTTCACCATCGGAATCTGTTTGATAGCTTCCAACATCATCTGATGCTAGATAATCAGTGTCTTGTGCATTGTCTTCTTGTCTTTGTTCAGTACTATGAAATGTATCACAGTTCTGATTTTGTCTCATATCTTTATCCCCCACAATTCCAGCAACTTTTTTTTCTTTAAATCTTCTTGCTTTCTCAAAAATACGTGTTATCTCTTCATCTTCATCATCAGTCACCCACACTTCTCCCCTTAAATCTTCTAATTCAGATTTCGTTTCAGCACTGTATGATGAGTCACTATCATCATCAGTTTCTTCTTCTTCATCATCACCATCTGCCATACCTTCATTAATATCCTCTTGACCAGCCTCCACATTATCTGGCTCTAACCTAGTGGACCCAGAAACACCAGATGGCCCAACAACACCAGTTTGTTTAGCAGCAACACTTAGACCAGCAACACCAGTTGGTCCAGCAGCATCAACATTTGGCCCATGAGTAACAGTTGGTCCAGGAGTAACAATTGGCCCATCATCAATCTCAACCTCTTCAACATTAAACCCACTATCATTAGCATCGACCTCTTCAACACCACCATCAGTAATATCAACCTCTTCGACACTACCATCACTGTTCTCAACATCTGCATTGTAAACCTCTAAACCATGGCCAACATATATGTTTATCTTCCTTGTACTACTCAAATGCTTAATCAAACCTATATAACTTTCATTATCAGAACCTAACATCCTCAAACCTCCATCTAAGCTTAAACCTGGTTCTAAGTAAGCTAAATAAGCTATTTTGTTACTTGGAAACTCTGCTTCCTCAATAAATGCAAGAAGTGTAGGATAGCATACAAAGTCAAGATCAATTTTTATTACAATTTTTTACCCCCAACATAATCAAACTTAGGTTTCCTAGTGAAAGTTCTCCCAAAATAAAGTACTACTATGTGCTCTATCCAAGCCATATTTCCTAAACAATTACCAAACAAACAAATTTTTGTTTTGTTAGTTAAACTAAAATTTTTGTCCACATGTTGTAGGAACAGTATACAATATGCCTCACACATGTGTCTATTATAAACAATATTTAACTAATATATAAAACATTAAAAAATTATCTCAGTTAAGGCATCGAATGGAAAATACCTTCTATTGGCTTTTTCTTCAACTCCTACCAGCTTCTTTTTGACAACTTTAAAGTCTCTCTCACTATCAAATATTAATCAATAAATTAATCCACAATATAAACATTTTCTTCTACCCAAAACATAACAAATATATCAGTTTAAACTTACCTTTTAGCTTCTCCCAACTAATCGATTTAGGGTTTACGACAAACCAATAAGGGTTGACATAATAAGCTTGCAACACCAAATTTCTGAAATTGAGTTTTTAATATCCAAAATTGATTTAGGGTTTCCAAAATCAATTTTCAGAAAATGGGTTTACAGGAAACACAATCGATTCTGGGTAAAATGAATGCTTATGGTTTACGGGAACCGATTACTTCTGTTCAGATTCAACAAAGAATCAAACATATTCAAAGCAGTTTTAATGATTTGTCAGAGCAAAATGCAAAGAAAGTGAAAAGAGGAAGACTAAACGAATGCTTATACTTTCGGGGGGAAGCCTTAGTTTATTTTGAATATTATAATATTATTTATTTAATTAAAAACTAATTTTCGGGAAATTACAATATTAATTATAAATTCAAAAAAATGGCCACGTGGCGTAACCTGATTGGTTGAGAATTTATTTTGTAACGGTGTTAGACGGAGGGACTAAAAGAGGTCACGGTTTTCAGTTCAAGGGGCAAAACGTCCAAAAAAATTCTTTAGGAGGCAGTTTGGTATTTTGTGTATATTTCGGGAGCTAAATGGGTCATTAAGCCTCCTATATTTTGATACTTGATTTTTATTACATTTTTTCCTAAACTATTAGTTCACGTGTCATGTTCTCTTTGGATACATGTAATCTTTTTGATAAAATAGAACAAGTTTGATGGTTTAAGTATTCAAGTTGTTATACCCTCGCTTCTCTCTTCGAGTATTTTTTTGAAACATCAAGTTTCCTCTACACAGGCACGATTCTATTATATGTGGTTTCAATGTTATAGTCCTCCAACACACCTTTGATTAGCAGTCGCGCTCTGTCATCACACAAAATCTCAACAATCGACGGATGAGATAGTTTGACATATCTAGTTGTTTCACCACTCAACAAATGAAAAAATAATGGAATATGTTTGGCTCTAATGTCACTTTTTCCCTATTCAAAGTCATCAAGTAATATCAAGGACATATAGTACACAAGAAGACTATCTCTCTTTGGAATGAGGCTATCTCTTTCTCTCTCTGGCATGGTCTAGTCCTTTTCCTTTTGGAGAAATTTCAACCCAAAGATTTTATCCATTCAATATCATCCGCTTGCAGTTCTTCGTTCATATTTAAGAGATGAATCACTATCAATCATCATCCTCGAATCCTAACTTTGCGAGTTTTTGTTCACATTAGAAGGAATGAATTCTCCATAACCTTCATAAACCTCTATTTCCCTTGTTGTACATCAATAAAAGTGAGATAAAATATTCTGCACTCCCGTTTTGTACATCAATAAAAGAGATAAGAAAATAGGTATCGAAACAAAATAAAAATAAGTATACTTAAGGGAGAAAGCTTGAATTAATATTTTTGGGGTAAAAATATGATTTAAGGTAGATGAATATTAGGTTAGTCAGCTTAATTGCGAACGAAGACCCATCAGCGGTGTGAACACGGAGACCACCGATTTTAATTTTAAAAAATCAAATAAATTGATTTTATATTCTTCCTACGATTTTTGACCACCATTCAAGGACCATAAAGATCCACATTCGATATTGCCTACGATTTTATAATCAATGATTACATCCTCATCGAATATAACCACTTCATCCTCAATATACGTAGCCCTTGCACCCTTGTTTGGATCCCTCAGATTGGTACTAGCTACCTTACTAGCATAAGACGCTCTTTCAGAGCCATGCATATTAGCGAACCACTCTTTACCACATTTCCCAGTTATTGGGACTCCAGAATCCATGCTGGTTGCCGCAAGCATCCCATCCTTAACACTAATATCACCATTAGCCTCCATAACATCTGCACCCGACTGTGAATCATGCACAAATGTATTCCTAACTTTCTTAATCAAACGAAGTGGAGTAGCAAACTCCAACCTTTTCAATGCCCGTGGAACCGAGATCTGAGGAATATTTTTCGACGACCGGCTGCCAGGGCTCGCATAGGGTAACGGAACATCGGACGCGTTAGTGTTTTTTAGAGAGAACATTGACTTATCTTATATTAATAGTTGATCGATTATATAATGATTTAAAAATAATTTAATTGGCCTACCAAAAAATAATTTAACTAAGATATTAACGAATTAGGTTGAAAGTGTCGTCTTTAAAATGAGTATATGCCATGTTTGATCACATAGTCGAAAATAAGAGACGATTTTAAATTTAAATCTGAAAAAATACAAAAATAAGATTAAAACTTGTATAAGACAAAAATATCTACCATTTTCATGAAAAAAAGAGAGTTATGTTAAATAAAAGAAAACCAAAATCTAAGATATGTAAAACAAATCTTAAATAGATGAGAAAGAGAGTTAGCATTGTGTTGAGATATTTATTTTGATATAACAATTTAAGTGAAAAATGTTTTTGGACTTATTCAAAAATTGCAAAAACAATTCAAAGTCCAAATTACTTGAAAATTTGATTAAATCTATTTTTATGTGTTTTTGCCCAAACCAATATTTTCATATGTTTTTAAAGGGTCTGTAGTCACCTATTTTATCCGCCCATGTATATATGATACAAAAGCCCAAAAAAGTATATGTAAAATGTAAAAATAAAAAAAAATCCATGTGCATTAGGCCCAATTAGGTCTCATATGTGAGAAACCCTAGTTTTGCTTGTGCAACACTCCTTTTATTCATATCAAGCAAATTAGGAAGGAAAATCATGTAGATACTAGGATTTTACTAGGGTTCTATTAGGGTTTTATTTTTCTTTTCCCCTTTATACCCTTGTAATTAATTGGCTATAAAAAGGCCAAACATTCACTCATTGTAACACACACCATATTGAAGAGGAATAAAAGCTATAGTTGATTTTTGGAGGTATTTTTACCCAAACGTTGTTCTTTTATATTTTTTTCTCTGTTACTTGGTTTCAAATAAGAAGGAAAAGGGGTACGAGTTCTCATTGAGCCGAGCTCAATGAGTAACCATTATCTCCAAGAGACAAAGCCGGCACCACCACCGATGACCAGCAGCAGTACCAACGACCAACAACATCACCGGCAATAGCAACGTTGACTAGCAGCGACAGTGGTGACGCTGTTCAGCCTGTACCCCACGTCGATAAGCTCGTGTTCCGATCCCACTGTTTGCAATCTCTCTACTTTAATCTTTTTACTTTTAATTTAGTTCTTGACTTTTATTTAATGCACTTTAGTTCATTATTTGATTCATATTCACCATGTCCTTTAATTCATCTTCATGCATTTTAACTCAGTAAATGATTATAGTAAACAGATCATTTAATAATTAATGCCTTTTAAAGAAAACTATTAAATAATTTAAATATATACTTTTAGTTTTCTTAATTACTAGTTTAGATTTTTTTCTCTTACAAGATTTAATTATCAATAATAAAACTTAGTTAAATACCTAGGCTTAGATTCCTTAAATGATGTATCACATAAATAATTTTTATCCTTAATTATAGATAATTAAATAAAACCCTTAGGTAAATTTTCGTAAAAGGTAAATAATTTATTAACTATAAATAATGGTAAATAAAAACTAACTTGGTAATTCTTTTAAAAAAGGAGAAAAAATTCTTTAAATGTAAATAAAACTCTTCATGTAATTGGTAGAAAAGTAAATAATTCATCTTTGTAAATGTAAATAATTAGATAGAGCCTTTTAGGATTAGTATCTTTAAACACATGCTTTTGAAAATAATAATTAACTTTGAACATTAAAACCACCTATAAATATTAAAAAAGCCATAAAACATCATTTAAAAAGAGATTATCTTTGCACGCATTCATCCAGGTTATAAGAAAAATACTAGTGATCAAGTAAGCGTCGTTCTACGGGCGTTTTGAGGTGCTAATCCTTCCCCACACGTAATTGTGCCCCCAAACCCTCAAGATTTCATAATCTCTGGTTGGTTTTTAGGTTTTCGGTCCGCCTAATACAATAAAAGGGACTGGTGGCGACTCCATTGTTATAGCTTGGTGACTCCGCTGGGGACATTTTAAGACGGCACAACTTTTACTTGATCACGAGTTATTTTCCTTAGTAATCCGTTGCATTTTTGTGTGCTCTAAACTATTTGCATCATAACATAAGCCTTCTACCCGTGCTTTATCCAACTTAAGTGGGAGAAAATAGCTATGCCTTCGTGAGTAACCCTTTGCATGGGCTAGTGAAAGTCTTCCAAGATCCATAGTACTCATGCTTTCATGAGTAACCCTTCGCAAGGGCATAACGAAAATGCATCCCTTTTAGCCGTTTTGATTCGTGAGCCTGTGATGGGCCAGGACCGAACGTCTTATCTACCTTGGAGTAGGGGATAGGGAAGGTTCAAGAACCTTTTTTAGAACCAAACCCACATGTTTGATAACTTAAGAAGCCCACCCTATTAGAGCCATGTGGAAAGCCCTAGAGAACTAGAATGCATGCGGATTAGGGTTTATTTTTTGTAATTATTTCTTGTATTTATGTTTATTGTTATCATGTACTAACGCTCTTATTTCATTGTGTTTATTTTCATTTAGCGCATCGCATTGCATCCAGTTGGTATTATGAAACACTAGTCAGTTGGAGATCATGAGTGTTCGGGTTGCATTATCCAGCTCTGGGGTCCATTGTTCGAACACCGACGTCCGAACTAAGTCCTTAGAGCTTTAGCGCCAGTATGGAGACAATGTACGGAAGAAAACCACCATCGAACTACCGAACCAAGTGCATATGGGTTTGCCTCACAATCATTTGTCATGACTAGTTACAATTTAGGAAAGCCTAAAAGCCTAAGACCGAAAAGAACAAAAACCCTTGCTTTACATGGGAATTCATCTATGCCTAGATCATGAAGGATGTAAAGCACGAAAAGGTCCTCGATTTGCTTGCCCTAACCATCTATGGTTTGGTAATTTTTCATAAAGTCCTGGGGCATGTTGAGATAACCTTAGTTAATCTGTTGGCCTAGAAGAATGTGAATCTAGTTCCAGCAATTCTTGTAGAGACTGTCAGATCCTTTAACTTTTTTCGAACTCGAGGAAAGGGCGTTTCACTAGATTCTCACAGCTCTTTTACTTGTGGTTACAAAGCCATTTCTAGGACAATGAAAAAATAAGCAGACATCCAACGTCTAGAGATTTAGTCCCGGTTAAAGAGGTTACCAGGAAGTAGCGGCCTCGAAATAAGAAGCAAGAGTAGTGGGTAGCTTTCTTCAAGAACTTGGCCGATGCTGATGTCATGTGGAGAGCCCCATGGATGTACCCGGTGCCAATTCTGTATAAGTGCGGAAAGATGGAATGGGTTCCTCTTATAGGACTATAGGGAGCTACCAGTTATGCCTATTTTCTTGTACATCGCCAGTATGGGTCTCAGCAATTTATTTATGTTACATACAAGTTGTGTGAGGAAGAATTCGCCTACACGGAAGATAATTCCACAAAACGAGTCATGGAGTTGAACAAGGAATGGAAGCAATCATTCTGAATGAAAATAGCCATGTTTGTAGGTGTTGTGCCCGAATACACCAGTTGGAGGAAGCAAAGGGTTGACAACATAGGTGTTCCGATCTTGGTGAGTCATCAGATAACCCTCAGCCTAGCATCCTTCTGACCAAGCTAGAAATTTACAAACAAGACTTTGAGAAAGAGAAGTTGTGGAGTAGGGTTACTGAATTTGAAGGCAAATTTGTCACCGAACAATATTAGAGAGAAGGCTATCAAAAGGAAGTGGAAACCCTGCTTCACCAAAAAGATGTGAAAAAATTGACCCAGGAAAATAACCGCTTGAAAGCTCAAGGGGCACGTGTTAGTATCTCCAAGGCCTCGAAGGAAAAAAAGACACGGTTTGAAGAAATAAAAGGAAGAGCTGAAAGTTTGGAAGCGTGGGGCCCGAAAGTAGAAAGAGAAGGCATACCACATTGCCAGAGAAAAACAACATTTAGAAGAGCAATATTCGGGGATACGTCATAGCCTTAAAAATGTCGTGACTAGAACCATGAGCTTCAAGAGAAATTGAAGGAAGAAGAGGTCAAGGGAGCCGAAGTTGAGGTGCTCTATTTGGGTATTGAAGATTTAAAGAAGTAGTTGCAAACACATATGGATCACATCCGTACCCTTATAGATGACTGGATTATGAGAAGATCTAGTGGGCCTACACTAAGCAGGCAGTGGATGTCGCATGCTTGGGTGGGCGGCTCTATATTGAGCATTTGAGATGTCAAATTTAGAAAGCAGTTTTTGAAACTTGTAAGATGAAGAATCGGGTCAGAGATCTAAGATTGATATTCCTTCCAACTGAAGAGGATGGACAACATTTGTTAGACTTCTTGGATGAGGCCATTGGTCAGTATCAACAGGTTAGCTAGTTTTTCAGCCGTATTCAGAGAAAAGTTACGCCCGTTGGAGGAGTCGAGCTGCCAGCACTAAAGCGCATCAATGGAGGAAAAGAGTCAGATTAAAGGATTACTTTCTTTATGTTTTAGAATAATGTGTACTCGAACCTTATGATCTATGAAGTACACTTTTATTTCAAAATACCACTGGTCTTTTTGCATTATTTGCATTTGCATTCATACATTTATTACACCTAGTAATTTTAATAAATAAACAAAAACAATTAATTATGGAAAGTTCAATCGTAGTTGACAAAATTACGTATCTGTACGAAACTCACTCCCAAACTCAAAAAATAGACATGGAAAATAGAATGATAGCAGTTGAAGCTAGCTTGAAGGGTGCCTGGGACAAGCTTGAGAAGATTGAAGGGGATTTGAAGAACGAAATCACTAATGCCCAAATAAACACCATGCTATAGATAGCAGCCATGTTTGGAAAAAACCCCAGAACTATTAAGGCCTTCAAAGATGCAAAGATGGTGATATCTCCACAAGAAAATAATCACGAGGTCATTAAAGGAAAGGTCCAAATTTATCTTCTAGGAACCTCGACCAATGCTCTGGTGGAGTCTGGGGCGGGTCAAGGTGATGATTATGACTTTGAAGTGCATGACCTTGATAAGATGGCTGGCAAAACCTAGGCAGACAAGAAATTGGAAGATCGTTGCGATAAGCTTGAGGGAATCGTTAAGGCCCTACAAGGAGTTAGCATACATCGAGGCTTGAATGCTAGGGACCTTAGCTTAGTGACCAATCTGGTCATTCCTTCGAAGTTCAAGACACCAAATTTTGAGAAATATGAGGGAACTACTTGCCCTTCGGCACATTTGACTATGTACTGTAGGAAGATGTCCTACTACCTTGAATACATTGTTTTCAAGACAGCTTGTCTAGGTCTGCCGCCCGTTGGTACACTCAATTGAGCTGAGCTAACACAAAGACATGGATGGATCTGTCAAGAGCTTTCATTAAACAATATAAAACTCTTTAAGTAATTGTTAGAAAAGTAAATAATTCATCTTTGTAAATATAAATAATTAGATAGAGCCTTTTAGGATTAGTGTCTTTAAACACATGCTTTTGAAAATAATAATTAACTTTGCACATTAAAACCACCAATAAAAATTAAAAAGATCATAAAAACCCATTTAAAAAGAGATTATCTTTGCACGCATTCATCCGGGTTATAAGGAAAATATTAGTGATAAAGTAAGCGTCATTCTACAGGTGTGATGGTGGTTCTAATCCTTCTCCACACGTAATCGTGCCCCCGAACCCTCGAGATTTCGTAATCTCTGGTTGGTTTTTAGGTTTCTGGTCCGTCTAATACAATAAAAGGGACCAGTGGTGACTCCGTTGTTATAGGGTCAAAAATAGGCCTTCAGTATCGGTACACCACTCCAGTACCGATACGAAGCTGCTCGTACCGGTACAGCCCCGCCAGTACTGATACATTTTTGTTTCTAGAATTCTATTATAGAGTTTTGATATCAGTACGCAAGACCCTGTACCAATACTCCCTAATCAAGTACCGGTGCGCTCTACATATTTGCAATGACTATTTCCTTTTTAAGAAAGTACCGATATAAGAAGGCTCGTACTGATACCCACTACACCAGAAATACATTTAATGGTATAATTAAAGAAACCAACGGCTCCAAATTGCCCCCAACGAATATAAACGACGAGAATCACACTTCACACTATAAATACAAGTCAAAGACACTTTAAAAAGGGAAAGATGGACCTCAAAGCCTAAAGTTCAAGAGAGAAGAGGCTTAATGTGTTTATTTCTTTTTAATATCTTGTAAATCTTTAGTGTCCAATCTTAGTGAGCTTAATTGTGTAAAGTCCCACCTAAAGAGGTATAAAGTTAACAAATGTCAATACCTCATGTTGGAAGGCTTGAACGATTAACCGAGTAGTCAAAAGCGGGTGAATTGGTTTTAAGGAGTTTGTGGTGGAAGCTATAGAAAATAAAAATTGGACACAATGATTTATAGTGGTTCAAGCTTCTAACCAAGCTCTACATCCACTGCTTTAGCTTTCCACTAAGGATTTTCCCAAATTCACTATGAATTTCTTCCCTTTTTCTAGGTTCAAGAGGAAACCTTTACAACCTCAAAGCTTATACCCCAAAGCTTTGAGAAAACCCTCTCTTACAAGAGAAAAACAAATAGAAAACTAGAAAACCCTCACAAGGTGCAATGTTTGCACAGTTAAGCTCTCTCACCCAAAACCTAACACTTGAGCATATATGACAATTAAGTTCACAAGTGTGTTCTACAAAGAAAATGACAATTAAAAGCACAAAACACTTTGTTTGATCATAGAACGTTGGCTTGTTGTTTCTTGTACTTCTATGGATGCTTGGAGAGGTCTTTTAAACTCTCTAATGGATTCATGGCCGTTGCTAGCCGTTGGGGGTTGTTAAGAGCCGTTGGAGACATAAATTCTATCCATAAATACAGTTCTAGACACTCTGGCATCGGTACTTGAGACATCGATATCGGTACTTGCCTTAAATAGAAAGAGCCGTTAGAGAATTTATTACACAGGGGTATCAATACAGATACATGAATATCGGTACAGACCCATTGGTATCGGTACGGTTGGGGTCGTACCAATACAGTTTTTGGCTATTGGAATTTGGAAAACTTGGGGATGAAAAATCCTATCGATACTCTTAAAAATCGTACCGGTATGGGGTCCTTTGGGTATCGGTACGAGTTAAACCATATCGGTAGTCATGACCAATTTTTGACACTTTGGCAGTTTAAAAACATTTAAAATATGTCAAAAACCCTTTGAAAACATTTCAAACATATTTTTCAAGTTTATGGACTTTTGAAATATTTTTTTATATTAATTTAAGTCTAAAAACATTTTTCATTAAAGTTATATAAAAAACAAATAGGTTTATCAATCTCCCCATTTTTGATATAACAAAACCACTTGAAAAATTATTTTCGTGAAAACTCCCTATTTGAAAAATATTTTTAGAAAAAAGTGAATATTTTGAAAATATTTAAAGCTCCCCCTTTTTCTTTTAGAAATTTAATTTTTCAAACTTATCTCTCCCCTTTTAGTTATATCAAAAATAATTTCAAAACTAAGTTTGAAAGCACATTTAAGTTCAAAAACATCAATTGTTGGAAAACTTTGTACCAATTGATAGGAAATATCAATTGTTTGGTGTAAGATACTATTTGGAGAAAAGAGACCCAAAAAAAATTTATCATGAAAAGAATTTTAAAATGGCTCTCCCTTACTCAAGAATCAAATAGATTATTAGTCCAACAATTCAAGATAAAAATATTGAATTTCAAATAACTAAAGCAAATAAACCAAGAAATTCAATTAATACATGTATAACAAGATTTATCAATAAGCATACAAAGCATGCCAAAAAAGAAGACAAAACTGTCCCTTTTTTGTCTACGCGTACTGGTACAAATTCATCTATATCAGTACTGATTGATGGCTATATCAGTACGGTATGAGCGATACTGATACCAAAGGCACGAATATGGTGAAAACTACAGCAAAAACAACTTAAAATGCCTTACAACGTAGTTTTAAGTTCATACAAAGGCTCTATTAAGTCCTAGATATACATTATGCACATTTTGCTACACATGCTTCTTAAAACATAACATTTAACATATAGAAAGCATGGTTTCACCAACATCAACCAAACACTACAAGTTTAAGGCAAAAAAAACATAGATATGAGCACATAAGGACAAAAACATGTAACTCATACAATTTGAGACTCCCCTTAACTATATGCAATTATGCACAACATGGAGTCATACAAACATGCTTAGATCAACATGAAAATTTAGACATGGAAAACATATGATCAATAAAATTGCATGAAAATAAATGTACCACTTGAACCAAGGTAGGATGTTAAGCCTTCCTTCTCCAAATGTCCTTCCTCCTTTGTGTGTCATGAGCTTCCAAGATTTGACTTTGATTATCAATGGCTCAAGCACACCTACACAAGACAATCAAGTAACTTTTAGTATCCAAATTGATTTGGATCCAATGGCATTTGTCCCAAAAAATTTAGTCCCCTTAGGAATCCATTTTTCAATGTCTTCATTTTTGTTTGAACAATTAGTCCCTTAGGGACCAAATGTCCTTAACCATTTTGCCTTTGAAAAAAATTGAATTTTCAAAACTAGATTTGGAGAATTCTCCAATTTCTTTTCTAAGATCTTTGTAAATCAAAACTTTTTTCCTTCTTAAGATCATCTAGCTCCTTTTGATGATATTCATGAACTTTTTGAAGAAAATTTTGTAAATCAACATTCTTTTGTTTAAACTCCGAGTTTTACTTCAAGTTCATCTTTGGTTTTAGAAATCAAATCATTTTGAATTTTCAAATTTGAAACCATTTTCTTATTTTTAAAAATGTGATTTTTAAATTCTAAAACCAAATTATTGTAGGCACCATGTAATTCATCAAAAGAATATGAAATTGAAGTAGATGAATTAGAAGTTACCCTTGAATCTTCTTCGATGGCAATGAGACATAAGTGAGCTACCTCATTTACGGTGGAGTCCTCTTCATCACTCCATGTAGCCATAAATGCCTTTTTATTGTGGCTTAATCCCTTCTTGTTGAAACAAGGGCAATCGTACTTGGTATGCCCCAGCTTCTTGCACTCGAAGCATATGATGGGATCATTCCTCTTCATTCTAGATTCGTGCCTTATTTTTTCCTTGTGGTACTTCATGAATCAGGCAAATTTCTTGAAGAGCTTGGCCATCTCTTCTTCTTTATCTTCACTCCCATCTTCACTTGATTCTTCTTGAATACTTGAGGAGGATTTAAGAGCAAAAACATTCAATTCTTCAATGCCTTGCTCCACTATCTTCTTCTTTCCCTTGGACATCATTATCTCATGGGTGAGCAAAGATCCCATAAGCCCATCAAGCTTGAGCTCTTTCATGTTCTTTGCTTCAATGATGGCGGTCTTCTTGGAGTCCCATGAGTGAGAAAGTGAGTAAATCAACTTCCTCATAAGCTTGTCCTCCAAAATCACTTATCTATAGCCTTTGAGTCCATTCACAATGGTGGAGAATCGATCGAACATAGCTTTAATGTCTTCTTCCAGGTCCATCTTCAAGTTCTCATACTCTAGGTTGAGAAGACCTATCTTTGTCTCCTCCACTTCATTGGTTCTTTCATGAGTAACTTCAAGCTTGTCCCAAATTTCCTTGGTACTTTCACAAGAGGATACTTTGGCATATTCTTTTGGGCCAAGTGCACAAAAGAGAATGTACAAGGCCTTTGCGTTTAGCTCCATCTTCTTGTGATCATCTGCACTCTATTCTGCCTTGCTTCTTTAAAGAACGAAAAGGTCATCAAGAACAATATTCCAAATACGATAATATTTGGCTCTCATAAAGTACATCATCATATTCTTCTAATAGGAGTAGTTGGTGTCGTCGAAGAAAGGTGGCCTACCGATGGATTGCGTCATAAACTCTGGTTGATGTAGAAAGGTTAAACACCTCAAGGATCGACTCTAGGATGTTAATCCGATGTAGAGATGAAGCTCTAATACCAATTGTTGGGAGGATTGAATGATCAACTGAGTAGCCAAAAGGGGGTGAATTGGTTTTAAGGAGTTTGTGGTGGAAGCTATGGAAAATAAAAATTGGACATAAGGATTTATAGTGGTTCAAGATCCTAACCAAGTTCTACATCAACTACCTTATCTTCCTACGGAGGATTTTCCCAAATTCACTATGAATTTCTTTCCTTTTTCTAGGTTTAAGAGAAAACCTTTACAACCTCAAAGCTTATACCCCAAAGCTTTGAGAAAACCCTAAAAAATAAATAGCAAACTAGAAAACCCTCACAAGGTAAAATATATGCACAATTAAGCTCTCTCACCCAAAACCTAACACATGAGCGTATATGACAATTAAGCTCACAATTGTGTTCTACAAAGAAAATGAAAATTAAAAGCACAAAACACTTTGTTTGATCATAGAATGTTTGTTTGTTGTTTCTTGTACTTCCATGGATGCTTGGAAGGGTCTTTTAAACTCTCTAATGGCTTCATGGCCGTTGTTAGCCGTTGAGGGTTGTTAAGAGCTGTTGGAGACATAAATTCTAGCCATAAATGTAGTTCTGGGAACTCTGGTATCGATACTCGGGACATCGGTATCGCTACCTACCTTAAACAGAAAGAGTTGTTGGAGCATTTATAACACATGGGTATCAGTACTGATACATGTGTATTGGTATAGACCCA
Organism: Hibiscus mutabilis; assembly: GCA_019671005.1. Taxonomy (NCBI): domain Eukaryota; kingdom Viridiplantae; phylum Streptophyta; class Magnoliopsida; order Malvales; family Malvaceae; genus Hibiscus; species Hibiscus mutabilis. The sequence continues at coordinate 11,298,833 of CM033735.1, read as the reverse complement.
TTGGTATTGGTACCGCTGAGGCCATATCGATACAGTTTTTGGCTACTGAAATTTGGAAAACTTGGGGATGAAAATCTGTATCGGTACTCTTAAAAATCGTACCGGTACGGGATCCTCTAGGTATTGGTACGCACCAAACTGTATCGGTACTTAGGATTGGTTTTTAACACTTTGGCTATTTAAAAACATTTAAAACATGTCAAAGACCCTTTTGAAAACATTTCAAACATATTTTTCTAGTTTATAGACTTTTAAAATATTTTTGTAGATTAGTTTAAGTCCAAAAACATTTTTCATTAAAGTTATATCAAAATTAAATAGGTTTATCACCTCGTAATAGAGGGAGAGGTTCTAGTTTAGCCTTAGAAAACTAGAGAGGTTTTATCTTAGCCTTTGAAAAGATATGGTTGTAAGATTATCTCTCTGTCCTCAAAAGAAAGAATTTATTAGTGAATTGAGAAATCCTTAGTGTGGATAGCTAAGGTAGTATATATTGACCTTGGTTAAGAATGTTGAACCACTCTAAATCGACTGTGCACAAATTGTCTTATTTTATTTTGGTTTTCTTTCCAAATTCAACAATACACCTTTACACCTTTCATTTGCAATTCGGTTGATTGTATTCGAGCCCAAAAATTAGTATCAGAGAGAGGCTCAAATAAAGGTCTAACTAGCGTTGAGAAGATCCTTGGAATGCTCGACCATTTTCTACATCAATCGTCCTTGAAGAGAGCTATTAATATTGATGTCAAGCTCCAAGATTCAATGATGAACCATTAAACATCCTCTCAAATCCAAAGGTGGCATGCTTATGTAATTAAAGATGTGTAACCTCTAAAATTAATCTATTTGATTATTTAGTTGTCTATTTTTTAATGATTTTTAAATGATCGTGCATGTTTAAATGTTAAATATTTTTAATGCTTGACATTGTATGAGCCTTTTTGCATAAGTGTTTTTAACATGCTCATTCTTGTTTTTTCATAAAGTCTAAAAGATCTTGGATTTATTGAATTTCATGTTTGTTTAAACATGATTATTCACAATGAAATTTAATAATTTTTTCTTAAGTGCCAAAGTAATTTGAGCTAATTTTCAAATAGAATGCACTTATTAAAGGGGAGCTTTTGTTTTTCAAAAGATTCTACTTACTCTTTATTTTTATTTTTGAACTTTAATGATTTGAATTATTTTTTATATAACAAAAAAGGGGAGAGGTAAGTGAAAATTTTAATTTCAAAAAGAAAAAGGGGAAGCTTAAATATTTTTCTAAAAATATTCTTTTTTTCAAAAATTGTTTTTCTAAGGGGAGCATTTTCGAAAACAAATTTTTAATTTATTTTTATTATATCAAAAGTGAGAGATTGCTGAGATATTTATTTTGATATAAAAATTGAAGTGAAAATATTTTTGGACTTATTCGAAAATTGCAAAAATAATTCAAAATTCAAATTATTTGAAAATTTGTTTAAAATTGATTTCACATGTTTTTTTTCTAAAACAATATTTTCAAATGTTTTTAATGGGTCAAAAACAGGCCTTCAGTACCAGTACACCACTCTAGTACCGATACGAAGCTGTTCGTACCGGTATGGACCCGCTAGTATTGATATGCTTTTGGTTTCTAGAATTTTAGTATAGAGTTTTGGTACCGATACAGCAAGATGCGTACCGACACGCAGGACCCCGTACCGATACTCCATGATCGAGTACCAGTACGCTCTACATATTTACAACTTCTCTTTCATTTTTAAGTAAGTACCGATAAGGCAAGGCTCGTACCGATACCCATTGCACCATAAAATGATTTTATTGCTGGAATTAAAGTCTCCAACGGCTCCAAACCACCCCCAACAGATATAAACGGCTAGAATCACATTCCACACTATAAATACAAACCAAGGACACTTCAAGAAGGAAAAGATGGACCTACAGGCCTAAAGTTCAAGAGATAAGAATCTTAATGTGCTCATTTCTTTTTAATCTCTCATAAATATATGGAGTCCAATCTTAGTGAGCTTAATGTGTAAACTCCCACCTAGAAAAAGGTATTAATTTTACAAAAGTCAAGACCTCGTAATAGAGGGAGAGGATCTAGTTTAGCCTTAGAAAAACTAGAGAGGTTTTATCTTAGCCTTTGAAAAGATAGGGTTGTAAGGATATCTCTCTGTCCTCAAAAGAAAGAATTTATTAGTGAATTGAGAAATCCTTAGTGTGGATAGCTAAGGTAGTATATATTGACCTTGGTTGAGAATGTCGAACCACTCTAAATGGATCGTGCACAAATTGTCTTCTTTTATTTCGGTTTTCTTTCCAAATTCAACAAGACACCTTTACACCTTTTATTGGCAATGTTGTTTATCGTATTCAAGCCCAACACATTGCTTTTGAAAATTGCAGTGAAAAAAATGCTTTTGAACATACTTTTTTAGAAGTGATTTTAAATTATTTAGTTTGATATTTAAGTGTTTAGTATTGTTGTCAAAAAGTGCTTTTGAAAAGATAAATGATCGTTCTAGGAATGATGTTGTAAGTTAAAAAATATTTCAAATGAGATTCACTAATTGACCTAGTGGTCATGGATGCTCATCTGTTTCACCTCTTGTGTGGGTTTGAATCCCTATATTTTCTTTGAGAATATTATTGTAATACAAATTAATAAAAAAGATATTCAATTTATTTAATGGTATAATATATGAAATATATCAATTTAAATTATGATAAAAATATAAAAAAAATTAATTTTATTAATAAATAAATAATTCTTTAACAATTGTATATGTTCCACGAAAATATATAAAATTTAAAATAAAATTTATCTAAAAAATTGACATGAAAAGATATTAAGTTTTTTAAATAATAAATAATTTATTAATTGTATAATATTTTCTTGGTAAAAAATATAAGTTTATGAAATAAACAATCATAAGATGACAAGTGGAGGTTAAAACTGGACTTTGGCTCCCAGAAACATTTTTCCAAACGAAAAAAGGTAGAAATTTCAATTTTTGCGTTTGGGTTGAAAAGCAATTTTCATGCACACTTTTTCTCCAAAAGTTATCGCATTGCTTAAAAAAGAGTTTTTGCTCAAAAAAGTGATTTTTCACCTATAAGCAATGTCAAACACTAGGAATGACAACGGTCCGAATTTGGACCGGATCCAGCTGGACTAAGATCCAGACCCATTTCCACATCTGGGATCCAAACCCGCCCCGGATCTGCGGGTCTAGAAAATTGGGATCCACATCCAACGAATCTCATGGATCCGGGTTCAAAACGGGCCTGCTAAAAAAATAACCATTCGACCTATTTTTAACGTAATAAAACTGTCATTGAATAATTTAACATCACATCTTCAATGGAGGAAAGATTATTTTCAATGCAACTAGTAACAGAATAAAAAATGATAAACTAATGTCTCAAAAAAACTCCAACACAATTACACAAAAGTCTTTTGAATAACACGAATATTAAAAAATATAGATCATGAAACACAAACTAAAGTCTCACGTTTTGTGGCGTCTCCCTCTATAAAATATTTATATATTTTTTAAAACATATTATTTCATTTGTATATATTTTAAAACTAAAGGTAGGTTTTTCTATAAACAGGTCCAGGTCCGGATCTTAGCGTCAGATTCGGGCCTAGATCTGTACTTTAATCAGAGGATCCAGATCCATTCCTGATTTGCCGGGTCCAAAATTTTAGGATCAAGACCCTATAAAGCATATATAGATCTATGGATTCGGGTCAGGTCCATGATGCATTGCCATCCCTATGCAAACACTTACAATTTTGGAGTGAAAAATCACTTAAAAAGTGATTCTCCCCAACCTCAAAAGTTAAAATTTCTAGCTTTTGGGTCGAAAATAACTTTGAGAGTGAAATTACTTTTTACCCTTAATTATTTAACACCAATATTAATACTAATATGTTAAAATATTAATATTAAAATAATATTAAATATAATAATGATTAATATATTAGATTAATAATTTAATATTAAATATAATAATTATTAAATATATTAAATATAATTATTAAAATAATATTAAGAATTTAATATTTTAATAGTTTGAATAAAATAAATAATAAAAAAGTTTTAATATTATAAAATAATATTAAATATAACAATTATTAATATATTAAATCCATATATAGTTATATTACACTAATATAAAAAATGCATAGTTTAGAGGCTAATTTTTTACTTAATTCAAAATTTTATATTAATTATTTAGAAATATTTAAAGTTTATATTTATATAGAAAAAATACTAATGAATTGTCACGTTTTTTGTATTTTTATTATAATTTATGTTGATTTACTTCATATATAATAATATCAATAAATTTTATGATAACGAATATAAACATTATTTATGTTCATTTATTTTTACTTTATAATATCATATCTAAAATGAACATTTTATCTTTTCAAAGGCACTTTTTCACAACAATGTCAAATAGTAAAATCTTACAACTAGCTTTTTAAAATTACTTTTCAAAATCATCTTCGCACAACACTTTTTTTGACAAATCCTAAATCTAATCTTAATCCTACCTAAAGGGGAGGGAAAGGGAAACTCTAAGGGAAGGAAGGAAGGAAGGGGAGTGCTCCTAGTGGGTCTAAAACCCATGACCTAAGGGAATATGAGGGAACAAGGATAAGCGGCTTAAAATTACCTTTCAAAAACACTTTTTCAAAAACGATGCAAAACTGGTGTTTAGCATTGGATTTTTGCTAAGAGAGGGTGAATTAGATTTTTGCTTAGGTGGATGAATGGCTAAGCAATAAAAATATTGACACAATAATTTGTAGTGGTTCAACTTGTAAACCAAGTCTACTTCCACTACCTTCGCTATTCACACTAAGGATTTTCTACAAATTCACTCATTTGTCTTTCCTTTTTCTGAGATCAATGAGATAACCCTTACAAACCTAGATTTGTACCTCAAAGTCTAGAAACACTCTTTTACAAAGAGGCTACAAATTAGCAAACAAAGAAAAACCCCACAAGGCAAATGTGTTTGCACTTCTAAGCACTCACTCAAAACCTAACACTTGAGCATATATGACAATTGAGCTCACAAGTGTGTTCTACAAAGAATTATGACAAAAATGAGCTCTAAAACACTTTCTCTATTATTGAATGTTGGTAATTGGTTTCTTGTTGTTCCATGGATGCTTGGAGAGGTATTTTAATCCCTTTAATGGTTTCATGACCGTAACTAGCTATTGGTGATTGTTAAGAGCCGTTGGGGACTTTATTTCCAACATTTAATGCACTTATAGATCATGGAGTATCGGTACTCGGGGTCTGGTATCGGTACCCACCTTAAGAAGAAATAGCTTTTGGAGCATTTAATGGACATAGGTATCAGTACACGATACAGAGGTATCAGTACACACCCTAGAGTACCAGTACGACTTAGGCCATACCGGTACTCAATTTGGCTGGGAGAATTTGCCAAAACTCGGGGACAAGGGGCGTATTGGTACTCAAAAATCCATACCGGTACATGCTCTTCTAGATATCGGTACGAGCAAAACTGTACCGATACTCAGTGCCTATTTTTGACACTTTGGCTATTTAAAATCATTTAAAACCATTTAAAACATGTCAAAAACCCTTTAAAAACATTTCAAACATATTTTTTAAGTTTATGATCTTTTGAAATATTTTCACAAATTAGTTTAAGTCCAAAAACATTTTTCTTTAAGTTATATCTGTAACACCCCAACCCAAATGTAACAAATTAGGCCTCAAGCCCAACCCAAACCCATAAAATTTCACAACTAGATTTAACCCAACACATTCATTTCATAAAAATCCATTAAGTCTGAATATTTAAAGGTTAATAAACCACTTAAAACGTTATATGTGAGATCCATTTAAAATGCATTTGACACATAAATTAAAATCCAAAATAAGAGTTACAATAAAACATAGGGTCCTACGAATACATATCCCAAATAAATCTAAGTATTATACTTGGACACAGGTAGATGCTGAAATCCTACTCTGATAGTGCTCCGATAATGCAGTTAACCTACTAACCTGCGAACAGAGACAACAATTTTAAACGTTGAGCTAAAGAAGCTCGGTGGATACACTTTCACTCAACCATGCTTCATGCAAATCATAAATATGAGCAAGTAGCTAAGAATAACATCATGGTATAAGTAAATAACATCGGCGCCACTTATCGACTATGAAACGCCATAGCAATAGTGCAAGCGTACAAGGTGGATGCAAGTATAGTTGATAGATTGATCCTATCAGATATCGATCCCACGAGGAAAGTGGTTTTCTTCCTATTGATGTTAGTGCAAAAGTTTTGAAAATAAAAGGAAATGTGAGTGAAGTTGTAGGTGCAAAGAAATATAAATGCAAAAGATTCCAGAAAGAGATGTAAGTGCAATAGCAATAGAATAGTAAAGGAAAAGATATTATATAAAAATACTGGATTTCCTCGGTGTAACTCGGTAGATTACCAAATGTTGCAAGGTTAAAGCATGAGATGATTATAAAGCAAGATAAATCAAACATATCCTACTAACTTTCCTTCAACTCTCAGCTAATGACTTAAACAAACACATCTACCACAACTTTCGTTGTTGGGAGATATTACGTGTCCTCGAACGAGTGGACCAACTTTTGTTGCGTCCCCACCCAACTTTCGTTGTGATGCTCATTAACTTGAACTGTCACTACATCTCTCAATGTCAATGGATGCAAATAACACTTTAGTGCAAAATAGCATTCAAGCCCAAAAGTTGAAACAAGAAATAAAGCTTCACAAATAAGTTGAAGTTCACAATTGAAAATAAGTTTCGTTCTTAAGGAAAGAAAACAGTAAATCATTGTCTAAAATATTTACAAAAGAACATGAAAGTAACTCTCTTCTCTAAAGATAGTGATATGAACCACTCTCTTTAGGTTAAGAATATATGTATATATATTCTTTTTATCTTCTGATTGGATGTTTACATGTGTCCTTTATCGATTTTCAGGTGTAAAATTCATGCAGGATAGTTGTATTTATAGATAGCTCATTGTCCTTTTGATCTTATCTTGGCATTTGTCATTGCAACAACAATTCTGGACGCAATTTGATAATAATCCTATTTTATTGTGGCAACATCCAGCTCGTACAATAGCTGTCCTAACTAACTGCCAGCTCATTGTCCTTTGATCTTATCCTGACAGCTATTGACAGTTATCATTACGGTGACAATTGCGCCCACAGCAAGTCCAGACAAAAGTTGTTGCAACTAGCTGCCAGCTCACGATCCTTTGATTTTATCTTCTTGTTGCCATCATTTGATATTATCTTTTTGACAGCTATCACTGTTGTGACAGTGACTAGATGCAATAATAAGATGCTATTACAACGACATCAGAATTGTAGTGACAAATCTGGCTGCAATAAAGAAGGTTTTGTAAAACGACATTAGAATTGCAATGAAAACAGCAGAATTTACCAAATTCAGTACAAAACACACAAGTATAAATGAGTTGAACGAATACATAATTAAACTAGGAAAATGCAAGAAAGTATGCATGAGAAACTAAAGTGGGGACAATTTAATCAATAAATCTAGGGAAAATGCATGCTCTTTAAAAAGTTATCAGCTACGTCTAGTCACCTAAACACATATCAAAACAGTAGAAGATATTAACCACACACACAACACACGGTACTCCATACCAACAAACCTAAAGTGAGACCCAATGCCACATAGCTTCGGGAATGTATACTCTTGGGTGAGGCCCGTTACCACACAGCTTCGGGAACGTACACCCATGCTCAGAATCTCTCATCGAACATCTTCGAATGAGACCCAATGCCACACAGCTTCAGGAACGTACATTCGGTAAAATATTAGCCACGGTGTTGCAACACACTCTTTCTCTCACATTGAGTATCTGGATCCCACCAAAACAAAGCACTCAACCATACAAATGCCCTTATGTGGCATAATACACTTATTCGATCCACCAAGGATCCTTATTGATCAAAACCAACAAACCACCCAAAGTTTTATTAATTTATTACTCATTAAGCTCATTTATAGGGTTTAAATCTTATTTCTCAGTTTACTTTTCATTTTTACCACTTTAGAAGCCCATTGGGCCTTAGTCCTCGAATTATAGGTCTCTCGAACTCAAAATGTATTTTTCGGGCAGATTGCCCAACGAGTACTAATACTCAATTAGGAGTACTGATACGCTTTAGTGGGTACCGATACCCACTTATGTGTATTGATACTCGATTTACTCATGGAGGGGTTTAACCAAAACCTCGTATAATACACGAGGAAGTGTATCGATACCCATGTATACTGATACGATCCCAAGCATATCGATACCCAGTTTGGCTACTGGAATTTGATGAAACATGGGGTTATCGATACCCCACATAGGTGTACCGATATACCCTTGCAATTTTACTTGATTTCATCAATTTTAACACAGGTACTGATACGCGTTCAACCTGTATCAGTACTTGAACCTATAACTCATTTTTTGGAGTTCGAGAATCATCTCCTAAGGCCCCCAAAACCCAAAACATCACTCAAGCAACAAGGCAATCAAATTGATGATTTTCATGAACACAAGGGAGTTAATAGTGTACTAACCTTGATTTTATTTTTGAAGAAGAAACTCCTAGACAAGCCTTTCAAGCCTTTTTCTTCCCAAGCTCTTTGGAAGATCCTCCCACTTCTTTCACTTGAAAAGTAGATCATTAGATGCTAAACAACTCTCCTCAAACCTTAATTCTAGGATTCCCACTGCATAAGACAAAGATTTCAACTTTAACTCTGGGGTTAAGGTGAATGAAATGGAGGAAGAAGATATGAAAAAGATATGGGAGACAAGGGTGATCTCACCATCTTCAAAATGTAGAAAAATTAAAGAGGGGTGAACCTTTCTCTTACTTGAGGGTAATTTACCTTATTACCTTTCCCTTCCTCCTCCCCAACCAACCACAAACCTAACAGCCAAGCCCAACAAAACATGGAAACCTACTAGAACCCCAATGGGGCCCTTCACAGTCCAACATCTCAACTTAACACTCGAGGCCCATAACTCGAGTTAAACCGACCCTCGAATTTTAAAATTTGGGTTGGTACAACTCTCTCATCCTTAAAGAAAATTTTATCCTCTAAATTTACCTTTTGGAAACAAATGTGGATACACAACTTCATATACTTCTCGACTTCCCACGTAGCCTCCTCGACATGGTTCCTCTACAACATCTTAACTAAAGGTATAAACTTGTTGTGCAATTCCCTGACTCCTTTGTCCAACACTCTTATCGGCTCTTCCTTGTAGGTCAAACCGGTGTTGATTTTAATCTCCTTAAGCGGGATAACATGCGAAGGGTCAGAACAGTAGCATCTCAACATAGACATATAGAACACATTGTGAATGCGCGCCATCTCTGGAGGTAAGGCCAACCAATAAGCTACAGGTCCAACCCTGTCAAGAATCTCATACGGCCTGATAAACCTCAGGCTCAACTTGCCCTTTCGCCCAAAGCGGATTACCCTCTTCTACGGCGAAAGCTTGAGGAATACCTTATCACCAACTGCATACTCGGTGTGCTTATGCTTTCGGTCCGCATAAGTTTTTTGACAATCAAAGGCCGCTTGCAATCTTTCCTTGATTATCTGAACCTTCTCCCCGGTTTGTCTAATCAAGTCTGACCCCACTATTCTTCTCTCGTTAAGCTCGATCCAACAAAAGGGTGTTTTACATTTACACCCATGCAAGACCTGAAAGTGAGCCATTTTGAAACTCAGTTGGAAATTGTTGTTGTAGGCAAACTCGACAAGCGGTAGCTGCTTTTCCCAACCTTTTTCGAAATCAATGATACAACACCGGGGTATATCCTTCAAGATCCGGATAACTCACTCGGACTGACCATCAGTCCGAAGGTGAAAATATGTGCTGAAATGTAATTTGGTATCTAAAGCCTCATTATTTTGTTCCACAACCTTGGAATGAAACGCAAATTGCTATCTAATATAATCGAGGATGGCACTCCATGCAACCTTACAATCTCTTGGATGTACATCTGGGCCAACCTCTTAATCGTTAAATCTATACGCACCAGCAAGAAATGAGTATACTTGGTTAAACGATCTACTATCACCCAAATGGCATCATGCTTCTTTTGAGTCAACGGTAACCCTGTTACAAAGTCCATAGTCACCCGATCTCACTTCCACTGTAGAATCTGAATAGGCTAAAGGAAACCTGAAGGAACCTGATGTTTGGCCTTAACCTATAACAAGTTAGGCATCTCGTCACAAACTCGAACACATCTCTTTTAATACTAGGCCAACAATAAAAGGACGAAGGTCTTGATACATCTTATTACTTCCCAGATGCACGGTAAATGAACTCTGATGAGCCTCCCGAAGGATGCGGTCACGCAAATCTTCCAAAGATGAAACGCACATCCAAACTTTGAAGTACAAGATCGCACAATCTCGTACTTCAAAATCGGATGCCTCACCTCCCTAAACCATTTGTATTCTTGCAATCAACTCATCATTTAACACTTGTGTTCTCTTGATCTCTTGCACCATGGTAGGCTCTACACGAAGCTCGGCTAGCAACCCACCATCCTCGTTCATCTTCAACCAGGAAAACTTCGCTCTCAAGTCTGACATAGACTTCCAGCTCAAGGCATTAGCCACCATGTTAGGCTTACCGAGAGAATACTCTATGATGGAATCATAGTCTTTTAGCAACTCAATCCATTGCCTTTGCTTCAAATTCAACTCTTTATGGGTAAGTAGATACTTTAAACTCTTATGATCGGTATAGATGTAACACTTTTCTCCATATAGAAAATGTATCCAAATCTTCAACGCGAAAATAACTACGACAAGCTCCAAATCATGCGTAGGGTAGTTCCGTTCATGAGGCTTAAGTTGTCTTGAGGCGCAAGCAACCACCTTACCTTCTTACATAAGGACACAACAAAGATCATTCAATGAAGCATCACTATACACCACATAATCCTTTCCCAGTTTGGGTTACGTGAACATCAGGGCCTCCATAAGATAAGCTTTCAACTGCTTAAAGCTTTGTTATCTTTTCTCATTCTACACAAATAAAACTTTTTTTTTGTAACAACTTGGTCAAAGGTGCCGCTATGATGGAGAAGCCCTTAACAAAACGATGATAATATCTGGCAAGCCCAAGGAAACTATAGACTTCCATAATATTCTTAGGTGGTTTCCACTCTATCGCTACTTGAATCTTTTATGAATCCACTTAGATCCCATCCCCTGCAAAAATGTGACCCAAAAATGCCACCTCGGAGAGCCAAAACTCACACTTACTGAACTTAGCAAAAAGTTGCCTCTTCCTAAGGTATAAAGAACAAACGAAGATGATAATCATGCTCTTCTTTCGAGCTTGAATAAACCAAGATGTCATTAATGAAAACCACTACAAACTAATCTAGGTAGCGCTGAAAGATCTGGTTCATTAAATCCATAAAAGCTGCAAGTTCATTAGTAGTAACCTGACCTCAAGTCGATCTTTGAGAATACACGAGCACCTCTCAACTAGTTAAACAAGTCATCTATCCTTGGTAGGGGATAACGATTCTTCACCGTTACCTTGTTGAGCTGATGCTAATCAATACACATCTTCATTGACCCATCATTCTTCTTAACAAACAAGATCGGTGCACCCCGAGGTGAAATGTTTGGTCAATGAAACCTCATTCTAATAACTATTAGATTTGATTCTTTAACTCTCTCAGTTCTTTCGGTGCATGCAATACGGTGCAATGGAGACTGGTGTCATGCCAGGCATCACATTTATCCGAAACTTCAACTCACAATATGGAGGAAGCCCGGGTAACTCCTCTGGGAACACATCTGCAAACTCTTTAACGAGTGCTTATTTAATCTATTTTGTATGCCCACATTCCTTGACTTTTGTATGTTTTCAAGCTTATTTAGGTTAGATTGTACATATTTGCATGTAGATAGGGAGTTACACCACATGTGCTTTAATTATCATATATATTGGTGCTTTTCACGGGAAAGTTGGTGTTTTATGGTGCAGGATGCTGGAAGATTGCTACAGCTGGAGAGGATAGGATCGTATGGTTGGAGATGACAAGGCATGAAGAGTTGGAGATGAATCTCTTTCTGCCTACGTGGACTTTCTCCCAGATACACAACATTAAATGAAGCAGGAAACCAAAGGCTTTTTTTAAGGAAGCCGCGCCAAAGTTAGGGTACTGAAACCCTAGTTTCACCCCTATATAAGGAAGAATTAGACGCTACTTCAAAAGAGCACTATTTAGGTGACATTCCTAGTCCGAAGCTTGCGGAGAACCACCGAGCCAAAGCTACGCAATTCTCCTCATCGAATGAAGCCATCAAGAGAGGCTGGCAGAGAGGAGGCCTGCAACACAGTTAGAAAGAACGGAGAGAATTTTGTCGAGGATGCTCAGCTCTTTCTTTTCTTCTGCTTGATAAACTATCATACTTTATACTTTTAATTCTGGATGTTTTAGGCTCAGACATGAGCTAAACCTTTTAGTTGAGATTATTGCGTCCCATGATTTTATGTTTTGATTATTCTATTTTAATTATTTAGTTGTTTTCATCTTTGTCTACTTGTTCATGTTCTTAATGCGTAGTTAATTGTAAGAGCTATTCGAGAGAGGCCTATTAACTATTGATATGTGGCTTAATATTTAAGAGAGTTAGGTTATACAAACGTGAATAATAGGGCTTAATATTCGAGAGAGCTAGGTTATACAAAAGTGAATAGCGGGGCTAAGTTATAACTTAGTTCTAATCTGGCTTAGACATACATTTAGGGTTTCAAGTTTTTAACAAATAATAGAGTTGTTAGGGTTAACGCATACATGTATCACCTTAAACACAATATTATTAACTTCTAGGCATCGAGAGAGTCAAAAGTTCACTTGAAAATCCTATCGAGTAGATAAAGAATCTAAGGGTTTACGCAGACATGTATTGCCCATTGCTATAGCATTGATATAGGTAATTAAGCATATATCCTTAGTAATAATCCCAACCTCCATAATTAATTGTTAATTCATTGTAGTTGTTTGTCTTAATCTTAGCTATTTTAGATTAGTTAATTTACTTTTACTTAAACCGACAATCACCGTTACATACAAACACATTCTTAAGCATAATAAATTCGTGGTTATTAATCCAATTATCATGGGTTTGACACTCTACTCTCACTTTATTACTTGATACGACGAGTATACTTGCTCTAAAGTATATAACTATTCGACACGCATCAAGTTTTTGGCGCCGTTGTCGGGGATTGGCAATTGATAATTTTGTTGAAATTACGCTTAGGACTTTTATTTTTATTGCATTTAATTTTTGTTTTTGTTTTTGTTTTCATTCTCAGGTACATTCCAATAAATGACCAAAATGTCCACCACAGAACCTATTCTTCCATATAATCCGAAAATCGAAAGAATTTTTTGGAGGCTTCTACGGGAGAACAATAATATGGTGAACGACGAAGAAATTCTATTAAGGAACAACCTTGAGAACGTGTGTAATCCAAAAGACATAGCTCTAGTCGATGGACAACGAGGTGTTGGAGCGGGAAATAATGGCCAAGTCTGACAGGAGGATCCACGACTTTCCAGACCCATAAGGCATATTAGAGACATCATTGAGACCATTATCAACAGCCTTAATCCACCGATTGTAGTACATGATCTAGGGACAACCCACTTTTAGTTAAACCTCGTTATGTTCAACATACTCAACAATATTGAACAATTTGGAGGATCAGCAAGAGAAGATGCTCGTGAGCACATCCAAGCTTTCTTGAATGTCTGTGATTGCTTTAGGCAACCAGATATACCTACCGATTCCTTACGACTCAAGATATTTCCTTTCTCTCTGTGAGATCGAGCCAGAGCATGGTTGAAGAATTGTTCCACAAGATCTATTACATCTTGTGATGACTTGTGCAACAAGTTTATGCACCGATATGATCCACCGAACGTGCACAACCAAAAGAGAAGTGAAATCATCTCTTTCAAACAATATAATGATGAATCCATATACAAAGCATAGGATAAATACAAAGATCTACTTCGGAAGTTCTCGATCCTTAGATTTACTGATTGGCTACAAGTCATGCCGTTCTATAATGGCGTCAATGCACCAACAAGGATGATGACCGACTCGTCAGCTAATCGTACTTTGCTCGATAGAGAACCTAACGAGGCTTTTTAGACACCTTAACCGGATAGCCAACACCGACTACCAGTTCCCACGAGGGAGATTGAAGCCTAGACCTAAAGCAGCAAGAACACTCTAATTAGAGGATTCTCAGGCTATAGCAGCTCAGCTTTCAACCATCACTAACCTGCTCAAGAACATGCAAGGTCCATCTAATGCCCGAGAGGCCAAGGTGGTACAATATACTTGTGAGCATTGTGATGGGGAAATTAGTCGAATGAATGCCCTAACTGAAAAGAATGTAGATGCTACGTAGGGAATACCAACCATAACAGTAATCCCTACTCCAACACCTACAACCCAGGGTAAAGGCAACATCCAAATTTTGGTTGAGGAGGTAACAAAGGAAACTCATCAACATAATCAGCTACATCACCTAAACCTCATAGATTTCAAAAGACTCAAAGGAGAGAAACAAATGCTGTTTTGAGGAATACATTCATCCAACAAACGGGTTATATCGACGTCTCCTAGGTTTAAGAATTCTAAAATCATGTGGGCCAAGAAGGAGAGAAACAAATGTTGGTTTAAGGAAAATGTGTGGATCTTTATCATGATGCAATATAACAACACTATCAATTTTGCACAACCATGAGAGAATCCATGCGCCAAGCCAGGCCACTGACTACTACACTATGATTCTACGAGATTTTCGTGTCTCTGGAATAAAATGGACTAGCGAAGGCCATGATAGAAGGGTACAATGGCGACAACTGAAGCCTTACTCCAAATTTTGGGCACACATAATTAACAACCATCTCTTGCCTACAAATAATTGGGAAACCTTTTCTCTTTGACGGGTGCGACTGTTAGACTCTCTTGTCAACGGGCATAATATATTGCTCGCGTAGTTGATTTGAGCTACTATTATAGAGGGTGCGACCACCATAAGAAAACTAAAAAAACTAACCTTTCCTAACCTAATCATTGCTCTTTACGCTCAGGCATGAGTCCCAACTAGAGAAGGGCACACGATTGTGGAAGCTAGTCCAGGGTTACTCCCGTTCTAGGTGGAGGAACTAAAAGGATATGCCCATATTGCACCCTCTTCTATTCCTTCCGCCGCCTCTCTTCCCATCACTAACATGGTGGCAAAAATTATTGGTACCTCCATCCAACTGTACTTTCTAGTTGTTAAACAGAGGGAAGCAAGGCTCCAAATGCTATTAAAGAGGGTTTTTCTAGATGAGCCAGTCGTAGTTCTGACGTTTCCCCTAGAAGCTTTTACAACTTGCACCACCACCAGACGGTGGCAGTAGCCAGATACTGGCGTCTTTTTTTGCCCTGCCAAGAAACCCATATTCACCCGAGACAAAGGAAAAGGCATCATCACCTGGGAACCACCACCCTAGTAACTCCCTAGGTTAGTTTTTCTTTTCTTTCATTTTATTCTGTTTTTAGTTTAGTTTAGTTTTTCATATTTTTCACTTGTATATTTTAGCTTTTCCTTGATTTGTTTTATATTTTTCTTTTTGCATCGGGGACAATGCTCATCTCAAGTTTGAGGGATTACATACCCATATAGATTATGTTAAATAATTTTTTTTAGATCTGTAATTAGCCTAATCTACCCGATAGGTTCCCTTTGCTATGATTCTTTTGATTTTTTAAATTGATGTTGCATTGATTATGGCTTCTTATGATGAATCTATGTTGATGCTTTGCAAGGTGTTAAGAGCTTTTGAGTTTTTAAACTTAATGATAAATATATTGTAACCCTTAAAACCACAAGTTGCATAAAATCTAACACTTAAGAAATCTTATGGATACTCTAGGTCAACTTTTTACTGCTTAAGAATAAAACAAAAGAAATGAACTTAAATGCTCAATATAGCAAAACAAAGGCTTAAAACTCCCTGAAAAATCAAGAAAATAAATTAAGACTTGATAATTAGCCTAATCTGCCCGATAGGTTCCCTTTGTTATGATTCCTTTGATTTTTGAAATTGATGTTGCATTGATTATGGCTTCCTATGGTGAATCTATGTTGATGGTTTGCAAGGTGTTAAGAGCTTTCGAGTTTTTAAACTTAATGACAAACATATTGTAGCCCTTAAAACCATAAGTTGTATACAATCTAGCACTTAAGAAATCTTATGGATACTCTAGGTCAACTTTTTGTTGCTTAAGCGTAAAACAAAATGAATGAACTTAAATGCTCAATATAGTAAAACAAAGGCTTAAAACTCCTTGAAAAATCAAGAAAATAAAATAAGACTTGATAATTTCAACAAAACTGTTGAGGGACACTCTTCTATGCATCTTGCTATCTTAGTACACTAGGTGAGCTGTGTTTGCTCCATTTAAATTTCCCTAGTAGGAATGATAGTACTGGCAAAGAGTGAATAAAAGTTTTCATGGGACGACACTCCTCATAGGGCTCGAGGATAGGCTATTTACTACACTCCATCTTCAAGTACCGAAAGGTTAGTGTGATAAGCTAAAGCCCCAAGGATATAGTTTTCAAACGTAAAAAGAATAGGGAGTAAAAATGTGCTTGCTAGTGGATTTAATCTTTTGAATAAAACTAAGGCTATTAAGTGATGAATGCATGTAACCTAGCACACACTACACTTACAGTGGATTTAATCTTTTGAATAATACTATAAGCTCTAATGCATTTGCTCATCATCAACATAGCTGGGAATGAATTATTGCTGCAACATAATTTGGAATCACTATAATCATAGCTTAGTGGAACCTTACGAATTATGGGTTGTTTATTGTTCTTGTTTTCTGCTTTTATTTTTCTTGCTTTCATTTTGCATCGCTTGAGGACAAGCAACAATTCAAGTTTGGGGGTATTTGATGAGTGCTTATTTGTTCTATTTTATATGCCCGTCTTCCTTGACTTTCGCATGTTTTCAAGCTCATTTAGGTTGCATTTAGGTTATATTGTACATATTTGCCTGTAGATAGGGAGTTACACCACATGTGCTTTAATTGTCATATATATTGGTGCTTTTCATGAGAAATATGGTGTTTTGTGGTTCATGTGCAGGATGTTGGTGGATGCTGGATTTGTAATATGGATTTAAAAGCCCGGATTAAAATGGGTGCCTACAAGCCAGTTGTCCAGTCTGTTACAACAAATTTTGTATGACTCTGGCATGCAAATAACATGTAGGAAAGGTGTCCTTCCTTTGGTGTCCTATAAAAGGAATATTTTAAAGGAAAGAGAAAATCATGCTTTTCCCATTTTTTCACACCATCTTCTACCTTCGAGCTTTTATCCTCCTTCTATAGCAGCTTAAGCTTATTTCTTAAGATCCGAGGTGAAGTGAGGCAGATCTATCGAAGGAAATGAGGAATCAAGTGATGAATCAAGGAAATATCTTGTTATCTTCTTAAACGTCTCTTTATTTTGATGTTGTTTTGGAGATTTACTTGTATTTGTGCTTTTATTGATGATGGTTTAATTTTCTGGAGCTTGTTGAACTTGTTTAAACTATTTTCTTAGTTTAATATATTTCATTGTTAGCTTTTTCTTAAGCTTTAATTGTTGGATTTGATTTAAATTTTGCATGATAGTATTAAAACTATTTATTGACATCGATAGATGCAGTGACGAGTAAGATTAACAAGTAGTCACAACGAGAGTTGGATGAGGATGCAGGGAAAGTTGGTCCACTTGTTCTAAGGGCTATAGTATTGACTTACAATGAAAGTTGAGGCTGATCTACATCCATGAGTCAATGGTTGAAGGTTGAATGGAAGCTAATACTCAAGCTGATCACGACATGGCTAATTGAACCATCCTTAATCCTCGAAGTACACTTGATCTTTCTGTCGAGCTAAGACAAGGAGATCTTGGATTTATTCTAATTATTCTCTATCTTTTATTATTCTTTGTTATTGCTACCACATTAAAACATTTACTCTCCTTTTTATATTACTATTGCAACCGCCATTGCACCCATAACTACCACTCTTACAATATTGTATTGTAGTCGCATAAGGATAAGCATAATTCACCATCCTCGTGGGATCGATATTCAAACAAGATTTCCTTATTTATATTCTTGCATCGATAGTGTAGCTTGCACTAAATAGTATGGCATTTTCACACCGATCAAGTTTTGATGATGTTATTAGGGAGCAAACACGGGTCACCCGCGTGACAGGCGGTAATACTCACCATTATACTACAATGACGAGTATACTTGCTCTAAAGTGCATCACTATTCGACAATGATCACTCTCTAACGGTTCAAAGACTCTTAATCATTAGACTCTCAACACTTGTGTCAACCACGTGAGCCAAAAAGGCCTCGCATCCTTTTTTGGATCATTCTTTGTGTTGCCAAAGCTGACACTACATTGGAAAGGCAAGGATTCATCTCGCCCTTCACTACCAATTTCACCCTATCTAAACTACAAAGCTTAAGGCTCTTCGCTCTACAACCTAAACGCACATCATGCTCAAACAATCAATCTATCCCTAGGATAGCATCAAACCCTTGGAATGGTAACACCATTAAATCAGCCAAAAAGATCAACCTTAAACCTCAATCAGACACCTCCGATACACCTCATCCACCAAAACATCATACCCCAAAGGACTCATCAAACGGACCCATATCTCAAGATCTTCGGCAAGAATACCCCACTGCTGAGATACCCCACTACAGATGTAGGAATGAGTAGACCCCAAATCCATAAGAGAAATAATAGAAACTAAGAACAAGGTAAACATACCTGAGATAACATTAGTGGCCTTACAGTTCTCTTGGTCCTTGACTGCATACTATCTCGCTGGTGCCCTAAAAGTGGACTGGATTGTATCCCACTCTAATGTCCAAACATGTAGCTCGCTCCCCATCTAGCAAAGCCCTATCCCCACTGAGCTGGATGAGAGGTTCCCTAAGTCTAAACCTGAATAGTGTTGGCAGCTATTGGACAGTCATTCACAAAGTGGTCTGGTGATCCACACTCAAAGCAAACCTTAGCCTAACCCCAACACTCGCCTTTATGCTTACGTCCACACTGATCACAAACTAGTGCGCCTACACTCTTTTGTGAGCCTTCTAGACTCATCATAGCAGAAGATGGTGAAGGCCTCCTATGACTAGCAGACTCTAACCTACAGTCTGATCTCAAACTCTATTTTGAAGGTCCTCTTCCTTGGTTCTAATGATTTCTATTCCTTCCGGAATAAAACTACGAGTTGTTGGAGAAGTTCTGAGTTCTCCCACTTGAGCTCCCTATAACCCCATTGACCCGGTCTAGTCGCATGACCGAATTGAGCGAGTCACACGAGGAATGTCGAAAAGAACCCGCGAAAGTTTTCCTTAACAAGCAACCTTTGTGTTTTCTTTTTATCTTATCTAGATGCTTTTATTACCTCCTAAGGTGATCATACTATTAGCGGAGAAACGTGACACAAATCGAGCGTTAATTGAACATCCGATTAAGCCCAAACGTAGATTAGGGATTATTTTGCAAAAATAGATAATTACAAGAGCTCTAACCAATTTAAGGTTACCAACCTTAAATTAGTCTCATTACATACATATATGTCAATTTGCAGCTTAACAAGACATCCCCAACTCATACAATTTCATCCACAATATTCAGGGACCAAACCGTGACAAAAACAAACCATTCATTGCCTCAAATAACTAACAAAACTGCCAGGTGTATCGGTACACCAAGGCCCGTATCAATACGGTTCCATCTTGCCAATTTCTTAGATTTCCACTGTCAAAACATCGTACCGATATGCCCTCGCATATCGAAATGCCTGCCTATTTTTGCCTTACACCATATCGGTACAGCTCCAAGTGTATCAGCACAACATGGCTATTTTAGGCATACCGTATCGGTACGCAGTCATGCGTATCGGTACACTTGGGCCTATAATGTCACAATTTGCTGGTTTTACAACTTAAAACTCATCCAAAACTAATCCAACATAGGCACAATATGGAATACTATTATTCTATAAGCATTGAACACCTAAACGCTCATCAACATGCTTTCAAAAATAAAAGGGTAAACTATAGGCATGCTCCCTAGAAAAATCAAACACTTTAAACCTCAAATGCAATCCAAACCAAAAACCAACTCTTAAAGGCCATTTGCAAGTCCATATAGGCAACTCAAACATATGCCAAAACAGGGAGTTTCATTAAACATGCTCCCAAACCAAATAGGTACCCTCAATTGCCAATTATTACCATCAACTAGTTTAAATCCGTACTTGAGCAAAGTGAAATCCCCTGGACTTTATTTCTTGCTTCCTTGCTGCTCGATCAAGCTACTTCTCTGCATTGTTAAGAAAAAGAGCGTAAGCAATAAAGCTTAGTGAGGGATGCTCATTTAAAAACCAATAACAATACATTTTAAACCATTTCCCAAGTATCTCTCAATCATCATGCTCAACACTTCTCATGCTTGAAATCTCTTTTCAAAGCAATTACAAAATCATTCTTTCAACATGTATCATGAGTCTCATGCATTTACCATAATGCAAATCTCATTTAAAACTTCTCAAGCATGCTCATCATCTAGCATATCTAAAATACAATCTCATCTATAAATCGCATTATACAAATCATTTTAAAAACCATGATACATATTCATCTCATATATTGTCATAATAAGTTACCCGGATAGCACTACCCCCATCCTTGGATAGCACTACCCCTATCCATTCAAGTTCAGATATGTGGATTCTTTGATGGAACTACCCTCATCAAGTCTCATGATAAAACTACCCTCACCATAATCTCACTTCGGCTGGGATGGCACTACCCTCATTGCCCGTATGTGATAGCATTACCCGTATCACTTCACAATAGCACTACCCCTATTGTGTAACTGAAGAATTTGTCTCACATATGAATTTTGTATTTTAGAGTGCACTTTAATCCTATTGGAAGACCAATTATATCTAAAAGTAATTAAATCTTAGCTACATGCCAATATACACTTTAAACCCATGTTACCTTACTGTTTTTCCAATGCAAAAACATAAACCATTTTCTTCATCCCATTTCAAGAAATCTCAATGCATAGCATTAACTTAACATTACATAATCTCTTTAAAAGCCATAAATCAATCTCATGGGATCATATGAATCATCTCTCAATTCATAAAAACATGCATAACAGTAGGTAACAATATCTTTCTAAAATATGAGCATGATTTAACAAATAATGGGAAAAAACAAAAACCGAGAGCGAATTCTTACATACTTACTTCTGAGCTTAGATTAGCGTTTCAAGCTTAATCTATACTCTCAAACCTTGCTTTCAACCTTTGAAAAGCTTTAAAACCAGTTCCACTCACCGACAACGCTTCACTTGCTTTGCCGAAGCGATCTCAAGCCTCTAGATCAACCGAAGCTTCCTCAAACGATACCAGATCAACTTTCCCTACTATTAACCATTCAAAACAGAGCATTAATGTACATTCTTGCATCAAAATCTCAGCAACTCAACTCCACAACCTTCTCTATCAACTACCAAGCTTTCATCATCCGAAAACTACCAAAAACATTGGCGAAACCAATCTAACCAATCTCCAGCCATTACCTGGCGAGATTAACATCAAAACATCATCAATATATATCTAAAAACATTCACTCAACAATCAAATATCTCCAGCAACCAAACAACCATATAAACAAACCATAATCTCAAAGATTTCAACCTAAAAATCTAGCAATTCATCTAGTTTCAGGATTACCATACCAAAATCCATTTTTCAACATTGTTAAACATCAAGATTATGGTCAAAATCAATATAGAACCCAGTATTGTCAAATAAAAATGAAACTCAACCATTTTCCTCATTAAAATCTCAACCCAAGCTTAATTAAAGTAAGATATCAACAACTTTAAGTCAAAACAATTTACAAGAGTCAGGAGCATGGGAATTTCAATAAAGAACCTTTTATTAGAGGAGAATTAGAAAGATCACCTCTAACACAAGCTTTTCCCTTGTTTGGCAATGATTTGGATAAAACCCTTCAAGAAATCTTATGCTAGCTGCTGTAAAAATGAGAAGATCAATGTAGGAAATCAAAGAATGAAATAAAGTGATTGTTTCTTCTCATTTTGATGGGCAAATCATAGTTTGGCTGGTGAGAAAGTAGAGAGAAAAAGAGAAGAGAAAATAGGAAGTTACGTAAAAAAATATGTAAGCCTTTTAGAAATCTTTTTATTAAATCCCTTAAAAAAAACAATTAATTAAATCATTTAAAAATATGTAAAATAAGGGAAAAACTAATAACACCTTGGTGTAAAAGCTCTCTAAAGATTCTAAGCTTTGACTCCTTTCAATTTAGTCACTAAACACATTTTGCATTCTTTATGATTTAGTCACCATTTTAAAATGTCGATTACAACGAATCCATTTTATCCAATTGGCTCCACCAAAACCTTCAAAACATTATTTTATGATTTTAGAATATATTTCCATATTTTATCCCGCTCAAAAGCCTTTTAAATTGATTTATTCCCGAAACTGGTTCAACCTAACCGCCTAGCCAAACCCGGATGACTTATAGGCCCAAAAGTGGGGTGTTACACTCCCTTGCCCACCATACTGGTCATAGGTTAAACCTTGCACTTGCTATAGTTACTTGGAACTAACAGCCAACTCTGAAAACATCTTTATTGGGACAAAAATCAAGTAGGTCTGAATCTCCTTCCTTAAACCCTTCAAAAACCTCTTGCATCTCGTCTTCTCAGTGGCAACCAACTCAATGGAATATCTACTCAACTTTAGAAACTCTTGTTCATATTCAAAGACCGACAGGTTCGTTTGGACCAAGTGGTTGAGCAGATCCCTCAAGCTATCAATGTATGCCTCTCTGACATACTTCTTCTCAAACTCTTCTAAAGAGTCATCCCAAGTAGGGTGGTTAGGATACCAACCCAATTGTACGGTCTCCAACCATTCTCGAGCATTCTCCTTCAATAGGGAAAGAACACTTGTCCTTAGATCTCAACCTTATCTGACGTATGATCCCACAGGTGTTCCTTAACCATTGATCTGCCTTAACCTGGTTGTCTTGTCCTGATACAAGAAAGCACGTAGCACCATGTCAATGAACCCTTTCAATTGTTGCCTCGCGGGGGGTAGCTGAAGGCCTATATATGGCCCTCACGATCCGGTGAAGTGCATGGTGCAGATGGGAGAAATAATTGGCTCTACGACCACCATCATCCTTAGACATATCCTCGAGAGCCCCAACTCTCCTCTCGGTCTCGTTCCATCCTCGACATGATTACTATTTTGTACAAGCAAACAAATAAGGTTACACCATCAAATTTTTAGCTTAAACAAGTACGACTTCGATTTATGGGTAACATATTCACGAGACACCTATACCACATTCTCTAGACAACCTGAGGACTTGAACTATTTGAAAGTATGGTTTTTGAACTCAACTAGTAGTCATAAAGGCAATGGGGTTCATTGTTGTTTGGGAGGGTTCTTGGCTAAACTTCTGGTTTGTGCAAGTTTATATTGTTGTTGTGGAATTGTATGGGGCCTTATATGTTTGGTTTTGAAGTGGATTTATGTTTCATGCTTTGGTTGGTTCGGTTTTTAGGAAGCATGCCTCTAGACTTTTGATTGAAGCATGTTGCCATGATTTGAGCATGTTTCTCTGTTGTTCTAACCTGTTAGATGTTTAGTTTAGTGGTATATGTGTTTGAGGCTTGATTAAGCATGTTTGAATCCATGTTTGTTTGGAAAACCAGCAAATTTGGTCATTACAGGCCTGAGCGTATCAATACGTGAAGCTCCGTACTGATACAGGTAAACTTTAATGCACTGACAATGAATTCGTGCTTGAGGAATGACATTACAGCCTACTATCAGTTAGATGATGAGACTCTTTATACTACATGGGGGAGATATAAGTCTTTGTTGCGATGATGTCCCAATCATGGCATTCAATCAGAAACTCAGATCGAGATCTTTTATAATGGGTTGAATGCATCCATAAGACATATGGTCGACAAGTCGTCTAATGGTCCCTTACTTAATTTACCAACAATGATGTTGTGGGTGTATTGGAGCAATTTGCTTAGAATGATTCACAATATCCTATCTCTAGAGTTGTATCATGCAAGGCTACACCATGAGTGTCTACTTTAGAGAATAAAATCAAGAATATGGAGGGGACAAGTGGCGTTGCTCCTATCCAGCTAAATCAAAAAACAACTACCTTATATTTCATGGGAGATTTGTGGAGGTAACCATAGTTTTGAGGATTGTCCACAACATGCGGAAAATGCGAGTTATGTTAGCAACATGTGAGGCAACAACTTGCATATATTTTTTAATGTGACTAATCGCCAGCCTTGGAGTAACTCTAATTCTATGTAACAACAAGGAGTATTTTGCTCTGGGAATAACTATTTTCAAGGAAATTCTAGTATGCGCCAAGGAAATTTCGGTTACTCACAGCAATAGTTCACACTACAGACTCTAATGCAGCCACAACAAAAATGGATGCAACCATAACATATTACATCACAATCTTAAGAATCACAATTTGGTATACAATCACAGTATGGTGCACCATCTCAGGCCCTATCTCAGATGAGCCATTATGATCCGTCAAGTGTATCTGATCCATGTTCCCTTCTTGAAGAGATGACGAATGATCACTTGTCATGCATGATCACTTGTCTCGCACTGAAGTGATAGTGTAAGGTCACTCTTCATCAATACGCACTTTAAAAGCTCAATTGGGACAATTAGCTACTTATATGAATTCTAGACAATCGGTCACTTTACCTAGCAACACGGAGAGTTTGGTGAATAAGGGTAAGGAGCATTGCAAAGCTGTTACTCTGCATAGTGGCAAACAGGCTACTGACTCGATGCAACAAGTACACGTGTCTACCCATGAACGAGGAAAGCCATATATACTTGATCATATAGTAAAGGATAGAGAGCATGAAGACAAGTCGAGTAATATCCATCCTATTATTACTCCAGTTCTATTTAATGCACAACCAACTGTTGTCGCCACAACATCCAATGTTGGTGGAGCAACTAGATAACTCATCTCCACCTTTTTCTCAACGGTTTAAGAATGTTAAGTTGGATAATCAATTTCAATTCTTTCATGATACTTTGCAACAAATTATAGTTCAAATTCCTTTAATTGATGCCCTTGTACAGATTCTAAGCTATACAAAGTTCATGAAGGATATCTTGTCCAAGAAGAAGAAGCTCAATGCAATGAAAACCATTGTGCTCACTGAGGAGTGTAGTGCAGTGATATCTACCCCTCTACCAGGAAATATGAAGGATCCAAGCAATTTCATCATACCTTGCTTAATTGGGAATCATTATTTTAGTAAAGCTCTTTATGATTTGGGGGCTAGTATAAATTTAATGCCACTTTCTACTTTTCAAAAGTTGGGCATTGGAAAAATGAAGCCCATTGTAGTCACATTACAATTGGCTGATAGATCTTTAACTCATTCAGGCGGTTAAATCAATGATGTCTTGGTCTATGTTGATAAGTTTGTTTTCCTAGCTGATTTTATTATTTTGGATTGTGAGGCTAAAAAAGATGTTCCTATTATTCTCTGTCATCCATTTTTAGCTACTGGGAAGGCAGTAATTGATGTGTCAAAATGAGAGCTTACAATGAGGGCTGATGATGATACAATCACATTTGGGATGTTTACTACTGCTATGGGAAGGAATTCTGAAGAATGTCATCATATTGACATTCTTGATCACATTATTCAAGAAGACCTCCATCATCGCGGTATTCTCTTTGCATCATATATGACGCTGACAGTGGAAGAAGAATATCTCCCAAATTGTGACCATATCGTTGAAGTTCTCACTACGGTAGTGCAACATAAATGGCAAGTTGAATCCTTAGATCTTGCTCACCGGTCAATCCTTACTTTCATGCCATCGATTGAATAAGCCTCAACTCTTGAACTCAAACCATTTCCAGCTAATCTTAAATATGTATTCCTTAGAGATGTAGAAACACTCTCAGTTATTGTCTCTATAACTCTAGACGTAATACAAGAAGCTAAGTTGATAGATGTATTGAAAAGAAACAAGCGTGCTATTGCTTGGACAATTGATGACATCAAGGGATTAGCCAATCATTATGCATGTACAAAATTAAGCTGGATGATGAAAACAAATAGTCCATTGAGCCTCAAAAAAGATTGAATTAAAAGATGAAAGAAGTGGTCAAGAAGGAGGTCCTTAAATGGTTGGACGCATGCATTATCAATGAAATTTCTGATTGCATGGGTGAGTCTAGTCCACTGCGTCCCTAAGAAAAGTGGCATTATTGTGGTTCATAACGATGCTAATGAGTTGATTCCAACTCGTATCCCTACTAGTTGGCGAATTTGTATGGACTATAGACGCCTCAATGCAGCCACAAGGAAGTACCATTTTCCTCTTCCATTCATTGATCAAATGTTAGATAGAGTTGAGGGCAAGGAATAGTATTGCTTATTAGATAGAT
This sequence comes from Hibiscus mutabilis, assembly GCA_019671005.1. Taxonomy (NCBI): domain Eukaryota; kingdom Viridiplantae; phylum Streptophyta; class Magnoliopsida; order Malvales; family Malvaceae; genus Hibiscus; species Hibiscus mutabilis. The sequence goes on along the minus strand of CM033735.1, from coordinate 11,272,061 downwards.
ATTCTGGCTACAATCAAATTGATATTGCCATTGAGGACCAAGAGAAAACTACCTTCACATGCCCTTTTGGGACCTTTGCTTTCCGTCCCATGCCTTTCGACCTTTGCAATGCTCCAGCCACATTTCAAAGGTGCATGATGGCAATATTCTCATATATGATTGATAATTCCCTCGAAATATTTATGGACGATTTTTCAGTTTACGGGAATAATTTTGACCACTGCCTCGAAAATTTAGAAAAAGTTTTGCAATGATGTAAAGACACCAACTTGGTTCTGAATTAGGAGAAATGCCACTTTATGGTCACTGAAAGAATTGTGCTAGGCCACAAAATTTTGAAAGTTAGAATTGAGGTTGATAGCGCCAAAGTTGATGTAATTGAAAAACTGCCACACCAACAAATGTGAAAGGTATCCGCAGTTTCTTAGGCCATGCCGGATTCTATAGGAGATTTATTCAAGATTTCTCAAATATCACCAAGCTTTTATGTTTACTGTTGGAGCAAGGAAAAAATCCTTTTTGATGATGCATGTATGGATGCATTCAATAAAATTAAAACACAGCTTATGAATGCACTGATCGTTGTTGCACCCTACTAGGAGCAACCATTCGAGCTTATGTGTGACGTAAGTGATTTCTTCATAGGCGTAGTATTGGGTCAACACAAGGATAATGTATTTCAAGCAATCTACTATGCTAGTAAGACTTTTACTGAAGCTCAAATTAATTACACTACTACTGTGAAAGAGCTATTAGCAGTAATTTTTGCTTTTGATAAATTTCGTTCTTATCTTGGTGGTTCAAAAATTACTATTTTTATTGATCATTCTGCGTTGAGATAACTCTTTGTAAAGAAGGATGCAAAACCTAGACTTATCTGCTGGATCTTATTGCTACAAGAATTTGACATTGAAATTAAAGACCGCAAGGGGTCAGAAAATCAAGTTGCAGAAAATCAAGTTGTCGATCACCTTTTGAGGTTAGAAGCTGGAAGCAAAGATGGCAATCAGTTGCAAATTGTCGATGCATTTCTTGATGAAAAGCTTTTCATTATGAATGCAAAACCATGGTATGTTGATATGGTGAATTATTTAGTTTGTGGAAAGACTCTTGTCGCTATAACTAGGCACAAAAAGGCTAGATTTCTTAGAGATGCTATGAAATATCATTGAAATGAACCTTACTTGTTGAAGGTTTGTAATGAAAATATAATTCGACGTTGCTTCCCTGAGGAAGAAATGAAATTTATTCTACAACATTGTTATAACGCTCCTTATGGAGTGCATTTTGGTGGAATGAGAACAGCTGCAAAAGTCCTATAATCTGAATTTTATTGGTTGAATTTATTCAAAGATGCTTGTGAGTTCTCTCAATGCTATAATAGATGTCAACGTACCGAGTCCGTATCTAGGAGAAATAAGATGCCTCAGCAGAAGTAATAATAAAAATTGAGTTATTCGATGTCTGGATTGGATTTTATGGGTCATTTTCCTAACTCTTTTAGAAGTCTATACATTCTGGTTGCGGTTGATTATGTGTCGAAATAGATAGAAGTCATCGCAGTGCCTAAAAATGATGCAAAGATAGTACTAAAGTTCTTTCACAAACACATACTTACTCGTTTTGGAACACCAAAAGCATTGATCAGCGACCAGGGCAAACATTTCCACTACAACCAGGTGGTCGCTCCTTTGAAACACTATAAGTAAATCATAGACTGACCTCAATGTATCATCCTCAATCGAATGAACAGGAGGAGGTATCAAATCGTGCAATCAAAAATGTTCTAGAAAAAGTGGTGAACACTACTAGAAAAGATCGGTCCTCTCGTTTAGATGATGCATTGTGGGCTATACGTACTGCATACAAGACTCCATTATCACTTGGTGTTTGGAAAATATTTTCATCTGCTAGTAGAGCTTGAGCACAAGGCTTTATGGGCTCTTAAGCAAGTCAATCTTGATTGTGAGGCAGTAGAAAGGAAGCGTTTGCTAGATATCATCGAATTAGAGGAAATTCGATGGAATGCTTATGAAAATGCCTCTATTTACAAGGACAAGAGCAAATGATGGCATGATAAGATTATCTTGCATCAATAATTTGAAGTTGTACAATTGATTTTGGTATTCAACTCTAGATTGAAACTGCACCTAGGAAAACTAAGAGCACGTTGGTTTGGACCTTTTTAAGTTGTGGAAGCATTTCCACATGGTGCTGTCACAATTCAAGATACAACAAGGGGACTCCATTCAAAGTCAATGGCCTATGTTTGAAACTCTATTATAGTGACTTTGACCCTGGAAATATTGAGACCGTTAAATTAGTCAAATTGTTTTGAAATTCTCTTTAATTACTTTATTAATTTTAAATTTTATTTTCCTTGTTTTTCTTTTTAATTTCCTTTATTTATTTTTGCAGAATAAATTTCTCTTCAATTTTTCTCTTCTCTAACAACTTGTACCTATCAAGGAGATAATTGAGAAATATTCGGTTGCATCCAAAAATGTGGATGCAACCACTGGAGGACCTGAGTTGGAGCCATCCATTACGAGATCGGCAGAAGTTACGTCCACAGATGATGAACAAGAGGACAATCCTCTTGCCATAGTGCTATACAAGGCACCACTATAGTTCATCCCGTCTGAGGTTGTGGCCGATGATGCTAAAGAGTCGGCATTAAAAAAAGAAGCAGAACAATATAATGAAGAGACTTCTCAGTCAAAGAAAGATCAGAAGAGAAAATGCTCCAAATCAAAAGAGAGGGGCAAAAAGAAGAGGAAAGAAAAGAAGAGGAGTAAGAAAAGAAAAGACGTTCCACCTCCTTTTCCCATGAGCCAAAAAACTTAGTTAGTTTTGTTATTAGTTTTCGTCGGCATACATTTCATGTAGTGTAATTTCATTTTGTATTATTTTCACTGCATTTACATTTTTTATTGTAACAACATATAGTTGTAAACACATTACATCCATATTTGTAGTTACATTATGTTTTTTGCATTTCGTCATTGCATTCCTTCATTTCATCTTGTTTTCTTTTGCATTGGGGACAATGCAACCTTTAAGTTTGGGGGTATACGCCTAGGAGTTGAAATGCAGCCCTATTTCAAAAATTTTGAGAAAATTTTTTTCTATACAAATGCAAGGTTCTCGTGCTTTAAAAATTATCCTGCTTGCATTCAATGTATAAATCTTGAATTGTTCTAATCTTTAATAAGTCTGTTGGATATATTTGATGGATAATTGCATCCCCTAACTCTGCATTGGTATATCTATTGGTTTGATGAGAGAATATCTTGCATCATTCCTTTTGTTTTTGGATGACCTTCTCCTTTTGCAGCATGTGTGATATATATCTATATTTGTATATCTTATAAATAAAGACATTCCAATTTGAGTGCAATGAAATAAATAAAGTAGCTTTAAGGGGGAACACTCATCTGCATGCGTTAGAAAAAGGAATCTGGCCAAAGGTTGTCACTGCATGAGTGTGTGTCATTACAATGAAGTACTTCCTAAGGGTTCGTTGCAAAACATCTTACTTATCAGGACTTAGGGTGCATTCATTGTTCGATATCCTTTGCTACATAAAAAGAAGAGAAAAGAGAAAAAAAAAGAAAATGATAATATATATGATATTACATGTGTTGCTAAATAAATGTTGATAAGAGGATTGAATCTAAAATGCTTGGGATGATGTTAGGTATTTTTGAAATGTCGGCTTATCTATTGATGTGGAGATTGGTTATGCACTTTTCCTTCTTGTTGATGCATCAGATTTATTGATTAGATTAATTCAAGTATCTAGAATGCCTTTGATCTTTTGATTGACCTTTTTGTTTTGAATTTTACTTGAGGACAAGTAAAAAAATCAAGTTTTGGGGTGTGATAGCTCTTTGAAGAGCATGTATTTTCCCTCAATTTATAGGTCTTATTGTCCCCACAATGACATCCATTGTATCCATTTCTGTATTTTCATGTCTATTTCTGCATATTTTCTAACTTAGTTTCAATGGTTCGTATTTTGTATATTTCTACCTATTTTTATCTTGTTGTGGCTGCAATACTAATGTCGCTACAGAGGTTGTTCTCACCACTATAGCCAGTTTGACACTACATCTGCCAGTTGTCTAGTCTAGTTGAGAATAAGAACGAATATGTCAGCCGGCCTTTTTGTTATAATAAATTTGTACGACGTTGAGCACACAAATAATATGCAAGACATGTGTCCTTCCTCAGGTGGCCTATATAAAGACGATTTTGGAGGAAAGAGAAAGTCACGCTATTCCCATTTTCACATCATCTTCAACCTCTAAAGCTTTTATCTTCCTCCCATGGCGGCTTGAGCTTATTTTCTAGAGATCTGAGGTGAAGCAAGATAGATTTATCCAAGGAAATGAGGATTCGAGTACTGAATCAAGGAAATATCTTGTTATCTTCTTGAACTTCTCTTTATTTTGATGTTTATTTGGAGAATTACATGTATTTGTGCTCATTTTGACCATTGTTTAATTTTCTGGAGCTTGTTGAAATTATTTAAATTATTTTCTTAGTTTAATATATTTCAGTGTTAGCTTTTTCTTAAGCTTTAATTGTTGGATTTGATTTACGTTTTGCATGAGAGTGTTAAAACCAGTTACTGACATCGATGGATGCAATAACGAGTCAGATTAATGAGTTCCTGCAGCAAAAGTTGCTCGGATGAAACGAAAGTTGATCTACTCGTTCAAGGGGCCTTAAATTCAACTTAGAAAAAAAGTTGGAACTGATCTTCGTACATGAGTCAATAGTTGAAGGTTAAATGGAAGTTAACGCTAAAGCTGACCATTACATCACTGATTAAATGAATCCTTAATCTTCGAAGTGCACTCGATCTTGTCAAGATAACCCAAGGAAATCCATGCTTATTTTCCATATTCTCTCTATCTTTTATTACTCTTTTTTATTGCTACCACATTAAATCATTTACTCTCCTTTTTATATTACTATTGCAACCACCATTGCACCACAACTACTAATTTCACAGTATTGTATTGTAGTTACATAAGAATAAACGTAATACTCCATCCTTGTGGGATAGATATTCAAACAAGATTACCTTGTTTCTATTCTTGCATCGATAGTGTATCTTGCACAAAAAAATGTGACGTTTTCATACCGATCAAATGTTCAAGGCCTTTGCATTGAGCTCTATCTTCTTACGGTCTTCTACACTCCATTCCACCTTGCTTCTTTGTGGAACGAACGTGCCATCAAGAATGATATCCCAAAGAATGTAATCTTTGGCTCTCCAGAAACATCATATTATTCTTTCAATAAGAGTAGTCGATAGTGTCGAAGTAAGGAGGCTTGCCGATGGATTGCGCCATGAACTCTGGTTGATGTAGAAAGGTTGAGCAGTTCAAGGATCGAATCTAGGATGTTAATTCGATGTAGAGACAAAGCTCTGATACCAATTGTTGTGCTGCTCGAATGATCAACCAAATGCCAAGATGGGTGAATTGGAATTCGCTTGCGTATATGAAGGGCTAAGTAATAAAAATATTGACACGATAATTTATAATGGTTTGACTTTTAAATCAAGTCTACTTCCACTACTTTTTCTGAGATCAAGGAGATAACACTCACAAACCTAGACTTATACCCTTAAAGTCTAGAAACACCTTTTACAAAAAGGCTACAAATTAGCAAACAAAGAAAAAACTCATTAGGAAAATGTGTTTGCACTTCTAAGCACGCACCCAAAAGCTAACATTTGAGCATATATGACAATTGAGCTCATAAGTATGTTCTACAAAGAATTATGACAAAATTAAGCTTTAAAACACTTTCTCTAATGTTGGTAGTTGGTTTCTTGTTGTTCCATAGATGCTTGGAGAGGTCTTGTAATTCCTCTAATGGCTTCATAATCGTTACTAGCCGTTGGGGGTTGTTAAGAGCCGTTTGGGACTTTATTTCTAGCATTTAATGCACTTCTAGAGCAGGGCGTATCGGTACTTGGGGTCTGGTATCGGTACCTACATTAAGAAGAAATATCTGTTGGAGCATTTAATGTAGAGAGGTATCGGTACACGATACATAGGTATCGATACACACCCTAGAGTATCAGTACGGCTGAGGCCGTATCGGTACTCAATTTGGCTACTGGAATTTGCCAAAACTTGGGGACAAAGGGGCGTATCGTACTTGGAAATCCATAGTGGTACAGGCTCTTCTGGTATTAGTATGGGCAAAACTGTATCAGTACTCATAGCTTGTTTTTCACATTTTGGCTATTTAAAATATGTCAAAAACCCTTTGAAAATATTTCAAACATATTTTTCAAGTTTCTGGACTTCTGAAATATTTTTGCAAATTAGTTCAAGTCTAAAAACAATTTTTCTTTAAGTTATATCAAAATCAAGTATCTCAACACATGATTTCAAAGGTGTTTTTGGTCTTAAAAGTACTTTTCAAAAGTAATGATAAAACATGTAAGAAAATAAAAAAAAGTGAGAAAGGGATAGAGAGTTGGGAGGGATAATCACATGTCTTCAAGCCACCACCACCAATGACAACAACAAAAAATTAATAGGAAAACCTACACTTATGGTCAATAAAGTTTGAGAAAGTTCTTATTTTGGTCATTAGAGTTTCCAAAGTTACGTTATGGTCATTAAAGTCATTGATAAATCACAAGATGATCATTTTTTAATTGACTTCTATTAAATTAATGTATGTAATTGGCTTTCGCAAAATTGATGACGTAGCACATTAACAAAAAGGACTAATATCCAATTTGATCCCTAAATAATAACAAAAACTTTAATTTAGTTATTTAACATTTTTAAACAAAAACTATTAAAAAATAAAAGAAATCTAGAATAAATTCATAATGTAAAAACTTTGCCCAAAATCTGATGCGATAACACTTTTAATTTTTGAAACATCGAATGTTATCTAGGTATTGAAACCCATGTAGGAGTTTAGATACTCGTGATCTGATTTTGATACCTTGGAGTTGGTTTTGATACCTATCTTGAATCTAGAATCGAAACCCGTAGAAGAGGTTTGATACCTACAGGTAAGTTTCGACACCCACATAAGTGTTTCAATACATATGATTGAAAATGACTCCAATGAATAAAACATTGTTAGAATCTTGTGATAAGTTGTTAAATGATTCGAATAGTCTTAAAAAATATATAAGCTAAGAAAATGTTAAAACACACTTAAGGATAATAAACTTGGTCAAGAAAGCTTTGGTTGAACTAAGATAGTAAGATATCTAGTGATAGGCCTTGTTTGACTTGAATGTGGTATGACCTTGACGACACTTGTGTGATTTGATTGTGAGGAGATTTGGATACCAGTTAGATGTACTGTGTACTTATGAATTGATGTGTATTTGATGCTTTATGATTTGGGGTAACATCCATTGTACCTGATACTATGTGATTCTGTGTAAGATTGTGTTATACTCGATGCTATGTGATCCAAAGTTTGTCACGAGGTGCATGATGCTATATGATCCCAGGTACGACCGCGATATACTTGATACTATGTGATCCCAGGTATAGTGTGTTAAGTATTGTTGTGATCGATTGTGATGTTGAGCATGTTGATGATGATATCATATGTCTTCATTTTTTGATCATATATCTTGATCTATGGTTGTTGTACACTAGATATTAGACATAGATAACATACTGCTCATTACTTACATTGCATGTTTATGTTTATGAAATGTATGAATTACAATGGCGTAAAAATGAGCCACTAAGCTTGTAAAGCTCAACGTTCAATTTGTTTCTATTCGTATGTTAGTAGACTTGGTTGTGACCGAGAAGCACATCGATGAGGATTCCCCAACACCGCTTATATCAGAGTACATTACCTTAGCTTTCAGATATGGACTTATGTATTCTTAGAACCTAGCATTATTTTTTCTCTGTGACTTTTATTATTATTATATACGATTTTTTTATACTCGAAGTTTCGGTTTTGTAATATGATTTTATGAATGTTTAACTTAAATCATTATTACCTTATAATTATGTTTTGAATGTTTGCTAAATAAGAGGCTTTAAAAGAAAAATAATTTGATCGGTTGTTTCAGTGACCCAATGTGACACCTTAGATCCTTCAATTGGATCGGGTCAGTTTTAGTGTTACATTGAAAATCACAATTTAACTAAAATTTTAACTTTAATATTTTTTATATCACTGGATTTTATCACATAACGTGGATGAATAAAAATATTTTATATAAAAGTTACTTACAAATACTCATGGGTGTAATGATAAAGAATTTACATACTGGTTTTTAATTAAATTTAATAAAGGCATTAGATTTTTGTCATAATTTTAATTATTCTTCTAATATTAATATTACAAAATATCAAACAAAACTAGAAGTCCGAACTAATGGGTTAGACCAAGTGTTAAGCAACTTAATAACACTTAAGCATATTTTTAGTAGGGATGTAAAAAGCTGATCTGACCTGTAAAACTGACTAAAACCGACTTGAGTCAGAACTGCTTATGACCCGAGGTGGTGATGATCCGAAATTGATTCGAGTCTGAACTGGTGTTGACCTGAACTCGAGTTGGGCCTGAAACTTTTGGATATGAACCCGACCTGCACCCGACCTGAGAATGACCTGAACCCGAATTCAACATGATAATGTGATAACCGAACCCGACCTACATCCGACATAATATGAACCTAAACCCGAGATTAATCTAGTAAATAACTGGTATTACCCAACCTGTTATCAACCTGACCTTTTATGAACCTGATCTGTAACTGACTCAACCTGTAAATGACCTGACTTGTTATTGAACTGATCTGGTATTTACTTGACTTGGTATTTATATGACTTGTAATAACTAATAAGTTACAATTGATGAATTTGTGAGATTGTGAATTTATTATATTAAAGTGTGACAAAATACATCTTCACAATTTAAGGTACATGGTTAACTATGATCATTAAATTAATATGTTTACTTTTTTATATTTATAAATTATAGTATATAAAAATATTTAAAAGTTTTATTAAATATCTAAATGTTGTCAACATAATTCCTTAAGCTTTATGATTTATGATTTAATATTAACAGTTGATGGTTTAGTTTAGTGTTATTAGTTTATGAGATTAATTCTGATTCTTTAAGATTTATGGTTTAGTTTAGTGTTTAGTTTAGGGTTATTGGTTTATGTGATTAATTTGGATTCCTTAAAGTTTAGGGTTTAGTATCAATGGTTTATGATTTAGCTTATGGTTATTGGTTTATGAGATTAATTTCGATTCCTTAAGGTTTATGGTTTTGGGTTTAGTATTAATGGCTTATGGTTTAGTATAGGGTTATTAATTTACGAGATTAATTCAAGTTCAACTTGCTAATTTATGCATTTGAATTTGATTAAATATTTAAATCAAAGCTTCATGTGTACAATTGAACTAAATTAAAGTTTCAACTTTCATGTGTACAATTACATATTTACATCCAAATCAAAAAATTGTGTATAATTATATTAAATTAAAATTTATATGGTATAATAATAATGTTCGAATTGAATTAACTTATTAAACTTAGGATCTGATTGAGCTAAATTAAAACTTAGAAGCATAAATCATGGACATAATTAAAAGAATTCTAAAACTAAATATGGAATTTCAATTAATTTAATTTAAATTAGGACTCAATTGAATTAAATTAAAACCTAAAAGTAAAATTTTGGGACTTAAATGAAAAACATCTAAATTTGGAAAGGCTAAAAAATAATTTATCCTAACCTAAAAAATAATTATATTAAATTTGTGTCGCCATGGCTCTCTAATATGTTGCCCCTGCATTTTTCAGACCGAAAGGCATCACCTTGTAACAAAATGTGCCTCACCCTGTCACAAACGTGGTTTTTTCCATGTCTTAGGGATACATTTTGATTGGATTATAGCCTGAGAAACCATCCATGAATGAGAACAGGTGCTGTTTTTCCGTATTGTCTACCAACGTGTCTATATATGGTAGAGGGAAGTTGTCTTTAGGACTAGCACGATTAAGGTCACGATAGTTGACACACATTCACACCTTTCCATTTTTCTTTGGTACTGGAACAACGTTAGCCACCCATTTTGGATACTTGGCCACTTGTAAAAATCCAGCATCGTATTGTTTATTTACTTCCTCTCGTATCTGAAGTAACATTTTTGGTCTTATTCTTCTGAGTTTTTGTTGTACAAGCTTACATTCTGGCTTCAACGAAAGTTCGTGTGTCACTATATTCGTGTTTAATCTAGGCATATCTTGGTAGGTCCAAGCGAACACATCTTTGAACTCTTGAAGTAGGGAGATGAGTTTGTCTCTTGTGAATGAAGATATGAAAGTACCGATCTTTGCTTCTCTTTTGTCATCTTCGGTTCCCAAATTCACTATATCCATTGATTCTTGGTGGGGAAGGATTTGTTTATTCTTATGCTCAATTAATCTAAGTAAATCAGGAGACAATTCACACTCCTCATAGTTGTCGTCGCACTCATACTCTCCTAAGCATATAGCCTACTCAAAGCCGACTTTTGAGCTCGAAGCAATGTCATTCGTGCAATTGATATCTAAGGGCCTGCAAATTTGTAAGAGGAAACATATATATACCAGGCACAAGAAAGAAAAATGTAGAATGTTTAATGAAATGGGAAAAGGTAAACCAAAATGAAAGAGAAAGAGAGAAGAAAAAAATGAACAAACAATAAGACTAGATTGAAAGGGAAAATGCATTCATTTATTGAATTGATAAACTGATGCCTAAATAGGAGCCCTTACAATAAATCCCCACTACTTTCAGGCTTAAGCAGTGGGGTAAGTTCCGAGCATTACTATGATAAATATTTAAAAACAATGGGGATTTCCACAGCGGTCCAATTATTCAAGACATAACCTAGAGGACACGGGCGAATTTTCTACAATTTTCTACAATAGCATTTATGCTCAATTCTTTGAACCTCTTTGGCGATACCACTAGGATTTCTTTTTCCTTCCCAAAATGAATGTGTCTCTTAGACACAAAGGTTTTAGAAATATGAGGAAATACCATCAATTCCCCTTCGATACTCTGGCCAATCACTCTGGCCCTTCTCTGCGCTCTCATTTCCAAAATTTGTTTCATCTTTTGACGTGGATTTGGCTGGAATCCAACACCACTTCGATCATATTTTAAAAATGGTTGTATTGCCGTATGTATTCCTTGCAAGGGCTTCCCAAGCCTTTTTCCTGATTTGGCTCCTTTTCCAACAGCAGGCCTTATCCCCATCATAGTATTCTTTGAGAGTTTGGGTTTCAGGATCTTCTTTCCTTTGGCGACAAATGTCTCATTCACAAACTCGAGTGATCGAAATGCACACTCGACTGCATTCTCATCCACATCTATGTATGGGGCATCAGTTGATGCAGATGTGATGATGTCATCTTTGGCACCAATGTAATACCCCAAAATTTACTAAGTTGATTAAGGGTCATTTAGTACTAAGATAATAGCTTAAAAGCTAACTTAGTATCTAAAATGACAAAAATGCGAAAGCTGGGATTTCTTTAATTATAGGTTTTGGAAAGGAGATTTCTAAGGTTTAAAGGTCTCATGGGATAGATAGTGAATTGAATAAGGTACTCTTAAATTTTGGTTGAATTCCAAGGAAAATTGGAATAGGAGTTGAAGTTTAAAGAGGTAGTGACCAAAATGTAAATTTTGAAAATTTTATGCCTAAAGTTGCAATTTCCCAAAAGTTAAGGGTTTTTATTTCATAAATAAACAGATCACCTAAGGGTGTGAATCGAATGTGGAATTGTAGGTTTGGTCTGATACTTTGATTATTGGGAAAATCGCAGTTAAAGTTTAAGTGGAATTCGGATACCCGAACCGAACTGGAAAATTTTGAAATTTTGCCATATGTTAGAGAAAGGTTATAAAAGTCATTTCCAAGCGTTGGAAATATTTTTAGTTCGATTCAAGATGAATCCTACAGTTTATTTCTGAGTAAATGATTATTTATCAGTATATTGGATCGAATGGAAATTTTGGAGACTGGTCCAAAAGCTATGGAAAAGTCATAAAATTTTATTTTAAGAATATTTTGTTATAGTTGGTTGGATTCCAAATAGATTTAGTTGAATTTTTGCAAGAATGGCAAACTAGTAAATAAAAACTAGTTGGAGGGCAAATTGGTCATTTGGCCCTAATGGCAATTTTGAAATATTTAAAAAGTTATAAGGGCAAATTTGGAAAGATAAAATGGAAGATTAAATCTTGGCCCTTGATTGATGATAAAATCAATCTCAACCATTAGATAAAAAGGGTAAAATTGTAATTTCACTATTAAATAAATTTAATATTCATTTAATAGTTATATGTGTAAAATAATGGTGAAAAAGATGAAGATTTTGTTCATCTTTTACAGCCAAAAAAGTGAGGGATAGGGAAAGAAATAGAAATTTTTCCAAGCTCGATTCAAGCCCCGAAACTCAGTTTTCAGGTAATCTCTTCAACTACAAAATTGTTCTACTCTTCAAGCTCTATCTTTTGATGTCAATAATTCCTGAAATCCATGCTTGATTGATGATAATTTACATGAGAAATAAATTAGGGTTTATGGATCAAATTGAGATTTTATGATTCCATGATTGAATTCAAGTTGAAATCAAGCTAGTATGATGTTAAAATCATGATATTGAGTTGGGATTTAAGTTCGACATGTTTTGATTATTATGAAGATGATTAGGGTTTATGGATTCAACTTTAATGTTGAATTAATGATCTAGTAAGCTTGAATTGTTATTTGAAAGCAAAACCCTAAGCTAAAGGTATAGGGACCATTTTGACAAGTTTAAAAGTTAGAGGACTAAATCTGATTTTTATGATTTTGGTGTGTATTTATGTTATTAATGATGTTAGAGACATGAAATTGAAGTTAGAATGTTAAAATGATGTTGAACCGAATTAGTGACCATTTTTGACAAATTGTCAAAGTTAAGTGACCAAATTGAAATTGAAGTTTTGTATGGGGGCTAAATCTTATTTTTAGTTGTAATTATGGAATTAAGGTAGTAATGTTGAATTGAGGACTAAATTTCAAAGTTGAAAAGCTTGAATCCTTATCTTTGCATTTTAGTGACTATTTTGGTAAATAAGGAAAATTAGGGAGAATTATTGTGAATAATTATTTGGTGAAGAATGTGATTAGTTGGTGGCTTAAAGCTAGTGATTGGACTAAATTGAAAAGTATAGAGATAAGGAGAAGTTAGTATAAAAGTTGAAGTTGTGTATAAAAACTGGTTTATGGCAGTAACTTTGAAAATTCACCATAAATTCTACGAAAATGGTTATAAGGTTCAATTTTATGCCGATGAAAAGATTTGTTCTTCTAGTTTCGTTTCCAACAAACGGAAACTAATTTTGAGTTCCGAGTAAAAAATATGTGTTTTTAAGTGCTGAAAGGACAAAATAGTATAGCGGGCTGTTCTAAAATTCAATATTGGAAATTGACTTTGAAAATTCACCATAAATTGTACAAGTTGAATTTGAGCTATTAATTTATATGGTTGAAAATCTTATTGAATCTAGTTTCTTTCAGAACAAACGAAATCGAATTCTGAGTTGTAGATTATTTTATAGAAATATTTCTTTGAAGGTAGTGCAATCTACCAGAAAATGAAAATTGATATATTTTGTATCTAAGGTTAATTAGTAAGCTTGAAAGGGGTTAATGGAAGTTCAAATTGGTCACTGAGGACCATAATGAGTTTTCGAACAATACAAGGAAGGAAGGAAGTTTTGGAAAATTCTGTATATTCGAATGATTAAGTTTGATAGCATATTTAAAATATTGTTAGATTTGAATCTAACAATTGTTATTTATATTTATAAAGTTTGATCCGAATCAAAAGAGGGTTCGTGGTATTATTAAGGAAAGGATCGAGTAGAGCTTAGTGAGGCAAGCTAATAAATGGCCCAGGTGATTGCAATTGCATACATGTCATACTACATTGATATTTTATACATGATTGGGATGGCTTGCGATGAGCCTACCCTAATTTTTATTGTTATAATATTTATGTCATTGAGCAGATGATTGACATATACGAATATGTCAAGAAGTGGAATATAAAATGCATTGATCACATGATTATTTATATTGGTAAGTTGAAATCTTGATATATATATTGATATATGTTTCCATTGATGAAATAAGTTGTTTACCATCTACAGAAGGATATATGGAAAGATAATGAAATTGATTAATTGCCCAAGATTTACTATAGAGAGTTACAGTCTGGTGGCATGCCATTAGAGGTCTAGCAGTCAAGGACTGCGTATAGCTACACACCGATCATTAGATCTATATGTTTATCGGCACTTTATGTATCTATATGTTTTCGGCACTTTACGTGTCTACAAGTTATTGTCACTTCGGTGACTAGTACTCAAGGAGTACCGACCTTGCATACTCAAGTTTCTCTCTATACATAAAATTATATTATATAGAGTTACAGTATAGTGCCATGCTATTAGAGGTCTACAGTCAAGGATTGCATGTAGCTACACAACAATCTTCGGATCTATATGTTACCGACACTTATGTGTCTATATGTTACCGACACTTTATGTGTCTATATATTTATCGTCACTTCGGTGACTAGTACTCTGGGAGTACCGATCTTGTATACTTAATTTTCTCTCTATTTAAAATTCTTGGGCTAAATGAGTAAAATGAATCAAAGGAACGAGATGATAAGCTTGAAAGCTTACAAATGGAAACGGCAACAGTATCGGTAAGATCTAATGTTGTCACTTTGATATATGTTGTTACATATGAAATTATTTATGTTTATACACATAAAAAATGGTAAGGTGATTATATGCATTATTAATCATTTAAATTGATATTTATGTCAATATTGCACTCTACTAAGAATTATTGCCTCACTAAGTTTCATACTTAGCGTGTGATTGTTTCACACGTAGGTTAAGTTGGAGCACTTGAAGAGGAGTCGAGCTTGCTGATCAAGCTTTAATCTGCACAACATTAGTAAGATAATCTAGCTTATGATAATTTCTAGTGGGCATGTAATTATTTATCTGCTGGTAGTATATGATGCATTAAATTAGATTAAACAATAGATAATTGATCAGTTCTAAAGATGAATTATATATGGATAATTCAAGATAAGGTATTAGTAATATGAAAGCATAAACTAAAGTAGAAAGGAAGCTTACTTTGTTAATATAAATAATCGATAAGCTTAAAAAGGTAGTAAAACATGTTTACATGTTTAATCGGTTTAAATTTTATATATCAGCAATCGCGTAAAGATTTTAAAATCAAGAAAGGGCCTAAGCAGTGAACCTATTCTTCACCCCGAATTGCATTATCGTTTTAATAACTGACTAATATGGTTTACAAACTAATTCAGGGTCGAAATTAGCCAACTACACATAAGTTATGATTTCAAAAAAATTGAGAAAAGAGTTAAATTAATAAAGACAAGATTTATATGTATAAAAAAATTATTATAAGTCATGATTTCTTTAAACGACTCCGTAACATCTTTAATGCATATTCGGTCTACGGGTATACATTAAGGTTATTACATTTAATGGTATCAGAGCAAAGATTTAGCTGGTTCTGGATGCTAAACCGAGTTTGCATATGAATTTGTCAGTATATACATGCCCCTAGAATATCATGTTACTGATGTGCTTATTGTATGACTTGATGCTGCTCCTTATTAGTATAAGATGGAATGAGATTAGAATAAGGAAAGTAAATCGATAATAGATTTCTTCAGTTAATGAATCTTGGAGGTCAATAAAGGACTCATAGCATATACGATACAGTGAAATAAGCATGGAAGTTAACTCCTCTTTAGGACAATCTATCTGCATAATAAAATGATAATACAGTAAGTATAAGACATTTGGATATGAAAAGGAGTTGGTAGAAATGTTGGTATATGAAATTAAAGAATTAAGGAATAAAAATCTCATTGGTCGATGCTCTGAAGAGTAATCACAAGGTCGAATAAGCCACTTGGGAGGCTGAGAAGAAAATAAGGAAGTAACATCCGTAAGTGTTTGGAACAAGTACGCATTGAAAATTCAAGGATGAATTTTCTTAAGGGGGAGAGAATTGTAATACCCAAAAATTTAATAAGTTGATTAAAGGTCATTTAGTACTAAGATAATAGCTTAAAAGCTAACTTAGTGACTAAAATGATAAAAATGCAAAAGCTAGGATTTCTTTAATTATGGGTTTTGGAAAGGAAATTTCTAAGGTTTAAAGGTCTCATGGGATAGATAGTGAATTGAATAAGGTATTCTTAAAGTTTGGTTGAATTCCAAGGAAAATCGGAATGGGAATTGAAGTTTAAAGAGGTAGTGACCAAAATGTAAATTTTGAAAATTTTATGCATATAGTATAAACTTTGGAAAAGTTTGGGGGACTAAAGTTGCAATTTCCCAAAAGTTAAGGGATTTTATTTCATAAATAAACATATCACCTAAGGGTGTGAATCGAATGCGGAATTATTGGTTCGATCAGATACTTCGATTATTGGGAAAATCACAGTTAAAGTTTAAGTGGAATTCGGATACTCGGACCGAACTGGAAAATTTTGACATTTTTCCATATGATAGAGAAAGGTTATAAAAGTCATTTCCAAGTGTTGGAAATATTTTTATTTCGATTCAAGATGAATCCTACAGTTTATTTATGAGTAAATGATTATTTATCGGTATATTGGATCGAATGAAAATTTTGGAGACTGATCCAAAAGCTATGTAAAAATCATAAAATTTTATTTTAAGAATATTTTACTATAGTTGGTTGGATTCCAAATAGATTTAGTTGAATTTTTACATGAATGGCAAACTAGTAAATAAAAACTAGTTGGAGGGCAAATTGGTCATTTGGCCCTAATGGCAATTTTGAAATATTTAAAAAGTTATAAGGGCAATTTTGGAAATATAAAATGGAATATTAAGCCTTGGCCCTTGATTGATGATAAAATCAATCTCAACCATTGGATAAAAAGGGCAAAATTGTAATTTAACTATTAAATGAATTTAATATTCATTTAATAGATATATGTGTAAAATAATGGTGAAAAGATGAAGATTTTGTTCATCTTTTCCATCCAAAAACATGAGGGCTAGGGAAGGAAAGCAAAAAAAAATTCCAAGCTCGATTTAAGGCCCAAAACTCGGTTTTTAGGTAATATCTTCAACTACAAAGTTGTTCTACTCTTCAAGCTCTATCTTTTGATGTAAATAATTCATAGAATCCATGCTTGATTGATGAGAATTTACATGAGAAATAAATTAGGGTTTATGGATTAAATTGAGGCTTTTGAGATTTTATGATTCCATTATTGAATTCAAGTTGAAATCAAGCTAGTATTATGTTAAAATCATGATATTGAGTTGGGATTTAAGTTCTACATGTTTTGATTATTATGAAGATGATTAGGGTTTATGGATTAAAATTTAATTTAGGGTTTGTAATGTTGAATTAATGATCTAGTAAGCTCGAATTGTTATTTGGAAGCAAAACCCAAAGCTAAAGGTATAAGGACCATTTCAGCAAGTTTAAAAGTTAGAGGACTAAATCTGATTTTTATGGTTTTGGTGTGTATTTATATTATTAATGATGTTAGAGACATGAAATTGAATTTAGAATGTTAAATTGATGTTGAACCGAATTAGTGACCATTTTGATAAATTGTCAAAGTTAAGTGACCAAATTGAAATTGAAGTTTTGTATGGGGGCTAAATCTGATTTTTAGTTGTAATGGTGGAATTAAGGTAGTAATGTTTAATTGAGGACTAAATTTCAAAATAAGAAGCTTGAATCCTTATCTTTGCATTTTAGTGACTATTTTGGTAAATAAGGAAAATTAGGGAGAATTATTGTGAATAATTATTTGGTGAAGAATGCGATTAGTTGGTGGTTTAAAGCTAGTGATTGGACTAAATTGCAAAGTAGAGAAATAAGGTGAAGTTAGTATAAAAGTTGAAGTTGTTTATGGAAGCTGTGTAGAAAAACTAGTTTATGGCAGTAACTGAAATTCACCATAAATTCTACAAAAATGGTTATAAGGTGAATTTTATACCGATGAAAAGATTTGTTCGCCATAAATCGTACAAGTTGAATTTGGGCTATTAATTTATATGGTTGAAAATCTTATTTAATCTAGTTTATTTCAAAACAAACGGAATCGAATTCTGAGTTGTAGATTATTTTATAGAAATATTTCTTTGAAGGTTGTGCAATCTGCCAGAAAATGAGAATTGATATATTTTTTATCTAAGGTTAATTAGTAAGTTTGAAAGCGGTTAATGGAAGTTCAAATTGGTCATTGAGGACCATGATGAGTTTTCGAACAATACAAGGAAGAAGAAAATTTTGGAAAATTCTGTATATTCGAATGATCAAGCTTGATAGCATATTTAAAATATTGTTAGTTTTGAATCTAACAATTGTTATTTATATTTATAAAGTTTGTTCCGAATCAAAAGAGGGTTCATGGTATTATTAAGGAAATGATCGAGTAGAGCTTAGGGAGGCAAGCTAATAAATGGCCTAGGTGAGTGCAATTGCATACATGTCATACTACATTGATATTTTATACATGATTGGGATGGCTTGCGATGGGCCTACCCTATTTTTTATTGTTATAATATTTATGTCATTGAGCATATGATTGACATATACGAATATGTCAAGAAGTGAAATATATAATGCATTGATCACATGATTATTTATATTGGTAAGTTGAAATGTTGATATATATATTGATATATGTTACCATTGATGAAATAGGTTGTTTACCATCTACATAAGGATATATGGAAAGATAATGAAATTGATTTATTGCCCAAGATTTACTATAGAGAGTTACAGTATGGTGGCATGCCATTAGAGTTCTAGCAGTCAAGGATTGCGTGTAGCTACACACCGATCTTCGTATCTATATGTTTACCGGCACTTTATGTGTCTATATATTTTCGGCACTTTACGTGTCTACAAGTTATTGTCACTTCGGTGACTAGTACTCAAAGAGTACTGACCTTGCATACTTAAGTTTCTCTCTATACATAAAATTATATTATATAGAGTTACAGTATAGTGCCATGCCATTAGAGGTCTAACAGTCAAGGACTACGTGTAGCTACACACCGATCTTCGGATCTATATGTTACCGACACTTATGTGTCTATATGTTACCGACACTTTATGTGTCTATATGTTTATCGTCACTTCGGTGACTAGTACTCTGGGAGTACCGATCTCGTATACTTAAGTTTCTCTCTATTTAAAATTCTTGGGCTAAATGAGTAAAATGAATCAAAGGAACAGGATGATAAGCTTGAAAGCTTACAGATTGAGATGGAAACGGTATCGGTAAGATCTAATGTTATCACTTTGATATATGTTGTTACATATGAAATTATTTATGTTTATACACAAAAAAAATGGTAAGGTGATTATATGTATTATTAATCATTTAAATTGATATTATGTCAATATTGCACTCTATTAAGAATTATTGCCTCACTAAGTTTAATACTTAGCGTGTGATTGTTTCACACGTAGGTTAAGTTGGAGCACTTGAAGAGGAGTTGAGCTTGCTGATCAAGCTTCAATCTACACAACATCAGTAAGATAATCTAGCTTATGATAATTTCTAGCGGGCATGTAATTATCTATCTACTGGTAGTATATGATGCATTAAATTAGATTAAACGATAGATATTTGATCAGTTCTAAAGATGAATCATATATGGATAAGGCATGATAAGGTATTAGTAATATTAAAGCATAAACTAAACTAGAAAGAAAGCTTACTTTGTTAATATGAATAATCGATAAGCTTAAAAAGGTAGTAAAACGTGTTTAATCAATTTAAATTTTATTTATCGGTAATCGCATAAAGATTTTAAAATCAAGAAAGGGCCTAAGCAGTGAACCTATTCTTCACCCTGAATTGCATTATCATTTTAATAACTGACTACTATGTTTTATAAACTAATTTAGGGTTGAAATTAGCCAACTACACATAAGTTATGATTTCAAGAAAATCAAGAAAAGAGCTAAATTAATAAAGATAAGATTTATATGTATAAAAAATTATTATAAGTCAGGATTTCTTTAAACGACTTTGTAACATCTTTAATGTATATTCGGTCTACGGTTATACGTTAAAGGTGTTACAATCAACACTTATAAGACGCCCGTCAATCGTAAGTTTAACTTTCTGGTGAAGTGTTGAAGGTACTGCTCCAGCTGCGTGAATCTAGGGTCATCCCAACAAACAATTATAAGCAGGTGTGATATCCATAACTATAAATTCTATGTTGAATGTGGCTGGACCAATGAGAAGCGGGATATCAATCTTCTCTACCACTTCCCTCCTAGTTCCATCAAATGCTTTTATAGTTGTATGACAAGGCCTCGTGTGAACCTTGTCCACTAGAAGCCTGCTTAGTGTGGTCATGGGCATGACATTCAAAGCAGATCCATTGTCGACTAAGACATGAGGTAGTATATGTCCGTTACAGCGGGTAGTTATATGTAATGCTTTGACGGATCTCGTACCCTCAGGAGGAATTTCATCATCACTAAAGGAGATGAAGTTATCAACTTGCATATTGTTCACTAATCTATCGAGCTTACCCACTGAAACATCATTCGGGATGAATGTCTGGTTCAACACTTTTAACAGAGCGTTTTTGTGGGGCTCCAAACTCAGCAACAAGGATAGTACAAAAATACGACCTGGTTCTTTGTGTAATTGTTCAATTACATTGTATTCACTATGTTTGATGAACTTCAGGAATTCACGCGCATCCTCCTCTTTCACAGGTTCATTAATTTCTGGTTTTTCTCCCATCAGCGGGAACTTGTCTTTTTGCTCAGCATCTCTTATTTCCATTGGTTTTGCAGCGTCGGGGGTGACACCTTCCACTTCGAGTGAAGTTCCCAACTCTACTAATTCTTGTAGCTACAATTTCAGAATCATTTTTCCCTATAATGGTCATGTTACAACCATAAATACATGGCACCTGTTGATTACTTTTGTATAGGAAAGAGAAAGAAGCCTCGATCACCAATCGAGACGGAGGTTTCTCTGATCTTTCTTCAGGCATTCTTGGCCAATTAATCACAAAAGCTCGACTAGCCTCACCACTCTTTTTGGATAACTGTCCATCCACTGTAAAAATATCCCTAACTTCTTGACTATTTTCGAAGAATTCTATTTCTTTATTGTCCATCAGATTCTGGACAATCTTTTTGAACTCATCACAATAATGAATCTCATGACCCACTTCCCCATGAAATTCACAGAAATCACCCTTACTAGTCACAACAGTTCCATGGTTAGAACTCCCCAATCATCTTTCTGCCATTTTCTTCCAAACCCACTTTAACAGTGATTGTACTTCAAATAAGCATGTTTTAATCTTGAACTCACCATTATTCATCACAATATTAACCCTTGGTTCCTCATGTGTTGGTAGAGGGTTGTTAGCAATATTAGGCCCCTCTGTGTGTTGAATTGAAGAATATTTTGATTGATCAAGCTCTGAACCCTTCTTTTGAGTGCTGGACAATTTTTGATTGTATGTCCAGGAATTCCAGCATAGAACTCACAATGTGCGGAAGGATCATACCATTTTGGGTATGGTGGTTGCAATGGTGTGAGAAAGACATGGGATACCAATCGTTTTCTAATAATTTATCATACAACTCTTTGTAAGAAACTAGGATATACTTGAAAGATTGCCTTTCTGTGTTAGCCCTTGATGGCTTGGGCACTTCTTGTGGTTGTTTTTCCTGGCTTGAAGAGGTTGTATTTGGTTTCGAGTATCCTGTATGATACACAAATTGTGGTGAAGATTGATATTTGGGATATGAACGTCCACCGTCTCCCATGACATTAATTTCATTCTCTCTCCTTTTGGTATATGACTTTTTAGAAGCCTCAAGATTGCTAAGTTTCCCGCTTTTAATTGCACGTTCAATTGCTTCACCTGTTGTTACTAGATCTGCAAAGTCTCTAGTGGTACTACCGACAAGCTTCTCATAGTACGTGGATTCCAAGGAATTAATAAAAAGGGTTGTCGTCTCTTTCTCAAGTAGCGGTGGTTGAACTTGTGCAACCATGTCCCTCTACCGTTGGGCATATTGTCGGAAAATTTAATTGTGCCTTTTTTCCATGTTTTGGAGTGTTAAACGATATGGCACCATATCCAAGACATGTTTGTATTGTTCTTTGAAAGCACTTGCTAAGTCTATCTATGTGCTTATTTGGACCCTATTCAACTGATTGTACCATCGCATGGCAGACATGGCTAAGCTATCCTAAAAGCAATAAATTAACAACTTATCATCATTCCTGTACCCCGTCATTTACGGTAAAACATGGTAAGGTGGGCATTAGGACAGCTCATGTCATCAAATTTCTTGAATTCTGGCACTTTGAATTTTTGGGGCAAAATCAGATCAGGGACCAACTCAACTCCATTATATCAGTTCCAACGAAGGCATCAGTACCTTCCATAGCTTTGATTCATTCTTCCAAGCACTTGAACTTGTCATCAGCTGTATCGAAAAATTTGGGTTTCGCTTTCTTCAGTTTTTCCAACTCAGCTGGGTCATCGAAGTTTGGGACCTCTAGTTTGAATGAGCTTGCCCACTGCCGCAACCCCCCTTTAAAGGCGTTTCGACGTTTTGAAAAACTCAAAAATCAACGGAGTCTCCACCAATCTTTAATGAAGGTGTGATTGGATCACCTAAAACGGATTATTTTAATAAAAAACATTTATTTTATTTAAACAACATTTTTGGTTTGCAAAAACACAAAAACGGGTTCGGGAGTCGATTACGTGTGGGGAAGGGTTAACACCCCCCACGATGCCCAAAAACTGGTACCTTGTCAGTTACAAAAGGTTTTAAAGTCGGATTTTGCGAATTGACGTAAAGCTTAAATTATTGTTCGTCCATAAGTTTAATTCCATTTTAACGACCTTACTATCCAAAAATGAACTCCAATCACTGTCAACACTCTTGGCGCTAACCCGTCATTTTCGTTTAGTAAGACACCACATTAAATTAATTTCTCTTTTTAACAATCAAACAAAGAAACGTTAGGTTTGTTGAAAGTTCTATTCATTCTAAATCAGCATTTATCAACCTAAAAGAGTCTAAGTATATTTACGTATTTAGGGGTTAAAGTTTTCTTAAGCGTGTTTTTATTTCTTGTGAAAAGAATTTTATTACAAAGAAATCTCTAAGTTTTGAAGGACATATTCCTAAAGCCAACTTAATTCTAAAGCAAAAAGACAAGAAAACAGTATTTACAAAGCTTAAAACATTTTTTATGTTTACCATGTTTTTAAAAAAAAAAACTTTTTATATTTTTGTTTTGTTTAAAAATATTTGTTTTTAAAAAAATATTCTTTTTAAGAAATTTTTTAGACTTTTTGAGTATTAAAAAACGTTTGTTTATTTTAAAAGAATGATTCTTTATCATTTTAAAAAAATTATTTATTTTTGTGTTTCTAAAAAATATTTATGTTTTAAAATCAAAAGTGGGAGGTGACCAAATTAAAACAAAGTTGAAATTGAGATTTTTTTATTTATTTTCAGAATTTTTAAAGGAGAAAAAATGGGTGATTTAAATAAATGGTCCAAAGTGAGTTGGGTTTAAAGCCCACATACACCATCTTTTTATTTTTTATAAATCAAATGGATCAAACACCATATTTTAACAAAAAAACATATTCCTGGTGTTCATCAAAGGGGATGAACAAGGAGGAGGGCCACCGTGCCGGCCGCCATCCACCGGTGCCGAACGCCGCTCACCGGCGGTGACCTCCTCCTATGTATATTTTTTTTCAAAAAAAAGTGAGGGAAAAACAACATTAAAACAAAGATTAGCTCGAACAAAACCGGATTAACATAAACAAATACGAATAAATGAAGAACATCACATGAACAAATATATATATATATAAGAGAGATAAATTATACCGACAAAGTAGCAAAAATGCTTGTTTTTCCTCCTCCAAAATTTGAACAATGCTGCTCCAAACTTGAACTAATTCCATCAACTTTCGGATGAATTTTCAGAGATTTGTTTGGTGATTTTCGAATGGTAATTGATGGTGAATTGGTGTCTTCAACAATGGAAAAAGGGGCTCAATTTATAGGGTTCAAAACCCTTCTCTCCAAGGCAATTTGGGACAAGAAATCCTTTAATTCCAATCAAAATAAATCAGACCTATTGACTTGCCAAGAATTTGAGTTTATCAGATTTTTTAGGGGACAAATTCGAGCTAAAATTGGGTGATTTTGTCCCCAAATTTAATTAGGGTTCAAAACCATATCTTCTCTATTTTGCAGGATAATAGCGACGGCAAGGAGCGGTAGCAGTGCATTGGGCTAGGCCGACCGAGGCGAGTTGATCGACAGCCGCAGCGACGGTCGCCAGCGGCCACAATGTGGCGGGGAAGGCTGCGGCAGCAGCCTCGTTCGAACAAGGGAGGGATTTGGGGGAACCAATCCCGCGCGTGTGGCAACGCGGGTTGGTCCCCTTTCCCTTTTTTTTGATTTTTGCTGATCCAATCTGGTCCTTTGATCTCCAATGCCCTATATCCAACGGCCTTTATCAAACCTGCATAAAAGGGATAAAATAGGTTAGTTTGGGCCCTTTTATTTAATTCAAAATAGGTTGTTATTATTATTATTTTTTTAAGGAATAGGCTCTACAAATAAATTAAAAATAGGCCTTTTATGGTGGATTTAAAAACGAGCAGGTTTATTTTATTTAAAGGCGAATTTCATTTTAATGGGTATTGTTTTAAAAAAATGAATTATATTTTTATTTTTGAGCTTTTTATATATAAAATGGGTAAAAATTAGTGACAACAGCTGCCTCTTCTTTGCTTATTCCAGTAAAATAGGGATATAGCAAAGAATATGAGGCACTAATTTTTACCAATCACCGGTTTACTACTCGGCACTCTTCTCCTGATGCCTGAACAAGTAGGTGGGTTCTATTCTCCCTGTGCCCGAATAGATAAACGACTTCCAATCTCCTTATGCCCGAAAGGATAGACGGGTTCTATTCTCCTAATACTTTAATAGATAAGCTAGTTCCATTCTCCTTACGCTCGAACGTGTAGGCGGGTTCTATTCTCCAAATGCCTGAATAGATGAGCTGGTTTTATTCCCCTTACGCCCGAACGGATAGGCGGTTTCTATTCTCCAAATGCCCGAATAGATGAGATGGACATTCTCCTTATGCTTAAACGGACAGGCGAGTTCCATTCTCCTTATGACTGAACGGATAGACAGGTTTCATTCTCCTTATGCTCGAATGGATAAACGGGTTCTATTCTCCATGTTCCCGAATAGGTGAGCAGGGTTTCATACTCTTTACGTCTGAATGGATAATTAGGTTTTATTCTCCATGTGCCCGAATAAATGACTGGGTTCCATTCTTTTTACGTCTAAACGGATAAACGAGTTATATTCTCTATGTACCCGAATAGATGAGCAGAGTTTCATTCTCCTTGCGTCTGAACGGTAGACGGGTTCTATTCTCCAAATGCATGAATAGATGAGCTGGTTCCATTCTACTTAGGCCTGAACGGATAGGCGGGTTCCATTATCTTTATGCCTGAATGAATAGACGAGTTTCATTGTCCTTATGCTCGAATGGATAAAAGGGTTCTATTCTCTATGTGCCCGAATATGTGAGTATGGTTCCATTCTCTTTACGTCTGAACGGAGAGATGATTTCTTTTGCTTAAAAAGCTTCTGTACCTGTAAAAAACGGATACATGATGCAATTAAGATGAATATGCCCCCTAAGGATATCTAAACCATGAATGCATGTCTCATTTTTTTGCTTTTTAAATTTTTTTCCTCACAATTAATTTTTCCTTTGGTTTTTGAGTCTACACGTTTGCTCGCTCAGTCCAGATAGACAATTGTGCTTTTTCACTGAATTTCTTTGATTCATGAAAAACATCTGATCTTCGTAGGCAAATGTCTCAAGTCTTCTATTATTGTAGTGATACATCAATATCGAGTGAAAGGCCTCCGTGAATGGTCTTGAAAGCTTCAAGTCTCCATATGCCCCTTAAAATAACATTAAGCACCTTCAGTGCTTCTTGTGAATTCTCAAATTCTAGCCCCTACAGGACATCTTGAAGTGTTTGCATGCAAAACCTTCTAGCAAAGCTTATTTCCACCTTGAATGATATTGGCGCCTTAATCTCTTCCTTTCGCGCCTATCAAACTTAGGGATCTTGAACACTCTAGCTAATATAAATTGCCCCAATGGGTGGCACTTTTTGCCCATGGGCACAGTTCTATCCTTTTTTATGCTTTAAGGATCTTCAAACTTACATCCTTTAATCACATGTGTTTTCATCTTCTTAATGCAGGGTGATGCCCCCATTCAAACTGATGTTTAATTATCGATCACTTCATTATTTCCTGAAGCGATATAAAATATTCATTCCTAGTTCCCTACGATTGGGATAAATACTAAGAAATCTTTTGTTTTTTTCATGAATCTATGTTAGCCTACTTGTAAGATGTAAGAAAATGCTAGAAATGAGAATTTAAAAAGAAAAGGAAGAAGTCATGGAAAACATAAAGAAGAGCAAAGTCAGATGCCCCAAAATTCATAGTATGAATGATTTATGAATCCATCAACCGGATAGTGTCCTATTTTTAGGTGGCTCTCTTTAATCACTCACTCCCAAAATTTCAATTTTCCCACTTTTCTAATCTCAATCAGACATTAAAAGTTTGAGGTCCCTAAAGAAAGGTTAACTCAATAAGGCAGAAGGTGTTCTGAAGACAAACTCCTTTTCTCAAATATTCATGTGTGATCCAAATGGTCTTTTAAGGCTTGTATTGTACACTAGGCTCGGGTTACTAAGAAAAAGGTATATAGGCTCAAATACATGTTTGAGGGTGATTAAACTAAAGATCAATTATTTATTGATGAAATCTTTGTTCTTCTTCTATCCTCTGAATCACTTTAGACTGCTCATTTTGGGTTTTCACCCTAGAGTTCATTTCCCTTTCTAGTATATGTCTCATTTGAAGGATTTGTTTCAAATTTTCCTTCGCACTCCAGCTTTCAATTCTTCTTTTTTTTCCTTTTTTCCTTTTTTCTTTCTTTTTCTTTTTTCTTTTTCTTTTTTTCCTGTCTTTTTCACTTTTAGTTTTTGACATTCAACTTGACCTAACATGTTTTTCCTTTGTTTGCAAACATCTTTTCATCCTTTTTGCCCCCCGGTATGGGGAGCGATCCTTGGTTAGGGTTCAATCATAAGAAAAATAATATCAGGCTCAAAGGGGGGACAACAGTGAATTTTTATTTTCTTATTCGTGAAGGGAAATGAAGGAATGCCAATTGTTATTTCACACACAAATACCATCGAAGAGAAACAGTCTTCAGTTGGTAGATGTTTTAGAGTTATCATTTCATTCAAAGACCTTAACAACAATGTCTGAGTGGAAAATTCACTCAAAACATGTACATGGGATCTTCCCATTACTGAACACACTTTATTGCCCCTCTATCTCGAGAATAGATTCAAGAATCATTCATACAATCAATTGTAGGAACTCTGCAAAGAAGATGGATGAACAATGAAAAGAAATGAAAAAAGAAATGTTTGCCGCTTGAGAAAACAAAGGGAATGCATCTTTAAATAAGTAGAATAACATAGAAGCCCCTACAAAAGATCCTTAATGCTCGCGGGCAAAAGCAAAAGGGTTGATTCTAGGTATGACCCCAATTGTCTAGCATTATTTCAAGAAAGCATGAATGAATTCCAGCCAGTCTTGGGTATTTTAGGTTATAGGCACTCATCATATTCTTCTTTCCCGAGTCTTCCACTTTTGATAGCCGTCAATATCAACTCTCTATTCACGACAATGTCTGCAAAACTTTCAGTGATATGGTTTAACATACGGTCATAGAAAGGGCCATTTAAACTCTGTACAAACGTTGGAGTAACCTCATCTTCCAACAATGGAGGTTGAACTTGGGCTGTCATATTCCGCCACCTCTGGTACACTGGTGAAAACTCTCGTTGGGCCTTTGTTCCATTCCCTACATTGTGGTCCTACTTGGGACCATGTATGTCACATGCCCGTACTGTTCAGGAAAAGCTCTTGAAAAATCTCCCCAATTTCCTATGTTGACCCGGTTCAATTGGGTATGCCATCGGGTAGCTGACCCCAATAGACTATCTTGAAAAAAAACATGAGCAGCTTCTCATTTTCCAAGTGCAGTGATATTTTTCTGCAATACATGGTCAAGTGCATCAAAAGGCAAGTGGTCCCGTCATACTTCTCAAAGTCAGGAGCTTTGAATTTTGGAGGAACTACCAAGTCAGACACTAGGCTTAGATCCCTAGCGTTTATGCCACTATGAACGTTTCCACCTTGTATGGCTATGATGATCTCTTCGAGCTTATCACAACAGTTTTCTAGCTTCTTATTTATTCTGGCTCTGTTGGCTGACTTATTGAGAACCTCAATGCCTTGGTTCTCCCCATGATTTATCTCAAACTCTTTTGGAATACAGGTTGAGCTTCCTGTTATGCGGATCTTGGACCTCCCACTTGGTGGAAATATATGTATAGTCATCCGGGCTGGGGCGACGAAACGTCAACGGCTTTAACTGCCTTTCCTCTTCTTGGGTCTCTAAATTCCAACATTGACATTATCTTGCTGACGGTGTTTTTCTGAGCTTGTGCAATTTCTTCTTTCAAAATTTTCTCCATTTTGTCAAACCTTTCTTGGGTACTCTTATGGTTTATTTCTAGAGTTGTCAATTTATCTTATGTAGTCATAGCTCGAGTACCGTGCTTGTGCAAAATCTTGCTACGGAGTGGAATATGACATAATTAATATTTTTATTATGTGTGTATGCATGCAACGATCAAAACATAAACAAATGCAATGACAAAAACTAATACAAGCAAACAAAAAAATGCAAATGCATGAATGCAGACGAAGGGTCATCGATTCCATTAAGCTATTACTCCCGAAGTAGCTTTCCATTGGATATAGAAGCTCCTTATTATGAAATACTCGCGAGTATTTTTTCGCCTTAAATGTCTTCGATTAGCCATATGAGTCTCAGCCTTATTTCTTCAATTAGCCTAGCATACTGCCGTAGAGCTGCAGCTTCTTTGACCAACATCATCACAAGCCCGGCTACATCCTGGACTTGGGTCATGACATTCTTATCGAACTCGTTACGCTCCTAGAATCTCGTGGCATTGTCCCAATAGACATTGCCCCCTCATCGATATCTTCAAGGACCAATATCTTTGTCCCATATTATGGAATGATATTCTCCATGTGTTCGCTGATTAACCTTGGACCAGTGACGTGCATCCATATTGTCTTCCTCTTTTGGAAGAAATCTTCTATCCATTGCGAAAAGCTTTTTCTAATTGAGCAACATGCTTTTAGAATCGACCCCTTCTAGATATGAGATGCATACAATAAACAAGTATGCAAAAAACAATAAAACAAGAAAAAGAAAGGGTTAGTATACTTCAAAATAACAGAAATAAACACGAAAGGTCCAAAATAATTCCATTGTACAAATAGTAATTGAGCAGCGCATTCTAACACTTCTAGACATGTCTCTACGAACTATCCTTACGAAATGATTTTGACCAAACTCCAAAACCTAGGCTTTCTATATGGCTCAAATGGGGTGGGCTTCTAGATTCTCATACAGGTTTGGTTCTAAAAAGGTTCCTGAATTGTCCTCGTTATCCCCTACCAAGGGTAGCAAGGCCCCTGATTCTCACTCATTATAGGCTTCAAACAAATCAGGTTCAACTCAGAGGGATTCACTCCTATGCCCGTACGGAGGATCAGTATCCACACGAAGACATCGAGCGTGGGTCCCAAAGGTACTTTCTAGGCCCATACAATATTCCCACGAGAGCAATAGTGTTTCCCTCACTTAAACGAACGGGACGAAGCTCGGGCCTAGAGCTTGAAATTAAGTCTTAAATGCGTAAAATGGAATTAAATTCATAAACGGATAATTAAGTTAAGCTTTACGTGAGTTCGCAAATTCTGATATTAAAACAAGGTGTAATCGACTTGTGGCCTGACTCTCTTTTTTTGTAAAAACCAAAAAAATTCCCTAGTGGAGTCGCCAAGCTATTGCAACCCCCCTTTCGAGGCGTTTCAACGTTTTGAAAAACTCAAAAATCAACGGAGTCACCACCAATCTTTAATGAAGGTGTTATTGGATCACCTAAAATGGGTTATTTTAATAAAAATCATTTATTTTATTAAAACAACATTTTTGGTCTGCAAAAACACAAAAACGGGTTCAAGAGTCGGTTATGCGTGGGGAAGGGTTAGCACCCCACGAAGCCCAAAAACTGGTACCTTGTCAGTTACAAAAGGTTTCAAAGTCAGATTTTGCGAATTGACGTAAAGCTTAAATTATTGTCCCTCTATAAGTTTAATTCCATTTTAACGATCTTACTATCCGAAAATGAACTCCAATCACCGCCAACACTTCTGGCGCTAACTCGTCATTTCCATTTAGTAAGACACCACATTAAATTCATTTCGCTTTTTAACAATCAAACAAAGAAACGTTAGGTGTGTTGAAAGTTTTATTCATTTTAAATCGACATTTATCAACTTAAAAGAGTCTAAGTATATTTTACCTATTTAGGGGTTAAAGTTTTTTAAGCGTGTTTTATTTCTTGTGAAATGAATTTTATTACAAAGAAATCTCTAAGTTTTGAAGGACCTATTCCTAAATCCAACTTAATTCTAAAGCAAAAAGACAAGAAAACAATATTTACAAAGCTTAAAACATTTTTTTATGTTTTCCATGTTTTTTTAAAAAAAACTTTTTATATTTTTGTTTTGTTTAAAAATCTTTATTACTTGTTATTTGAAAAGATTGTTATTTCTTTTTATGTTTTAAATTCTTTTTACCCTTTTCACATTTGAAAAGTTTTTTGTTTTTTAAACTTGTATTATTTTATGTTTTTTTAAAATAAATTATTTCAAAACATTTGTTATTATTTCTTGTAAAAAAATATTCTTTTTAAGAAAAAAATTTAGACTTTTTGAGTATTAAAAAATGTTTGTTTATTTTAAAAGAACGATTCTTTATTATTAAAAAAACTTATTTATTTTTGTGTTTCTAAAAAATATTTCTATTTTAAAATAAAAGTGGAAGGTGACCAAATTAAAACAAAGTTGAAATTGAGATTTATTTATTTATTTTCAGAATTTTTAAAGGAGAAAAAATGGGTGAATAAATGGTCCAAAGTGAGTTGGGTTTAAAGCCCACAGACACCGTCTTTTTATTTTTAGAAATCAAATGGATCAACCACCATACTTAAACAAAAAAAACATGTTCTTGGTGTTCATCAAAGGGGAGGAACAAGGAGGAGGGCCACCGTGTTGTCCACCGGCGTCGGCCGTCACTCGCCGGCGATGACCTCCTCCTATGTATATTTTTTTCAAAAAAAAGTGAGGGAAAAACAACATTAAAACAAAGATTAGCTCGAACAAACCCGGAATAACATAAACAAATACGAATAAATGAAGAACATCACATGAACAAAAATATATAAAAAAGAAAAGAGATTATACCGACAAAGTGGAAAAATGCTTGCTTTTCCATCACCAAAATTTGAACAATGTTGCTCTAAACTTAAACTAATTCCAACAACTTTCAGATGAATTTTCAGAGCTTTTTTGGTGATTTTCGAATGATAATTGGTGGTGAATTGGTGTTTTCAACAATGGAAAAAGGGGCTCAATTTATGGGTTCAAAACCCTTCTCTCCAAGGCAATTTGGGACAAGAAATCCCTTAATTCTAGTCAAAATTCCAATCAAAATAAATTAGACCCATTGACTTGCCAAGAATTCAAGATTATCATATTTTTTGGGGACAATTTTGAGCTGAAATTGGGTGATTTTGTCCCCAAATTTAATTAGGGTTTGAAACCCTCTCTTCTCCATTTTGCAGGATAACAGTGACGGCAAGGAGCAGCAGCAGTGGCGTTGGGTTCGGCCGACCGAGGCGAGTCGATCGGCACCCACGGCGACGATCGCCGGCGGCCACGGCGTGGCGGGGAAGGCTGCGGTAGCAGCTTCATTCTAATAGGGAAGGGATTTGAGGGAACCAATCTCGCGTGCGTGTCGCGCACGCGCCAGGAGCGTGGCGGCACGGGTTGGTCCCCTTTCCCTTTTTTTGATTTTTGCTGATCCAATCCGGTCCTTTGATCTCCAATGCCCTAAATCCAACGACCTTTATCAAACCTGCATAAAAATGATAAAATGGGTTAGTTTGGGCCCTTTTATTTAATTCAAAATGGGTTCTTCTTATTATTTTTTTAAGGAATGGGCTCTACAAATAAATTAAAAATTGACCTTTTTATGGTGAATTTAAAAAAGAGTAGGTTTATTTTTATTTAAAGTCAAATTTCATTTTAATGGGTATTTTTTAAAAAAAATGAATTATATTTTTATTTTTAAACTTTTATATATAAAATGGGTAAAAATTAGTGACAACACCCACACGTTTGAACTAGAAGCACCATGAAGATTTGCTTGGTTATGGATATTAGATTGCAGTCCACCGGTAGAGAACACAAATCGAGGATGTGTTTCCTTTGGCCCAAAAGGTAAAGATGATGAATCACCCTCGTGAACCTCACGAGTTTTTCCTTTCTCGTCATTTGGTGTCTTAGATAGCAAGTGAGACAGTTTGTCTTCTAATTTGGTTAGAAGAGTCTCATGACTTTTTTCTATGTCATCCCTCAAGCCTTTTATATCCTGGGTGACTTGTTCTTGAGATTTCTCTAGCTTTTGGAGTCTCTCTTATATCTTTCTAGCCTTGAACCGCGTGTAGTGGGGGTGATTAATTTGATCATCTTTCATTTCCAAAATCACTAATATTGAACCCCCATGAATTAGTGTCTTATTTAATGTTAATGCCTATGAAATAGATATTGTACAAATGTAATGTGTAATGATGGATGCAAGAATGAATGCAACTAGGTGTTGCTCGAAAAATTAATAAGATAGAACAATATTCGCACGAACCAAGAAGAATTTTATTAAATAACTAGAAGGGGAAAAGTCCATCCATCGAAACATCCTAAAACATTGAAAGAAAAAATAAATAAATAAAGTGGGAGAACAACCATCCACTAAAACAGCAAATATCTAACCTAAAAACAAAACCCTATCAATGTTTTTAATAATAGCAAAAAGAGAAAAAAAACAATTAACGCCAAACTCAACGATATGGCGTAGCTTCATTTCCCAACTTCTTGACTTTTCCCCATAACTCCATCCACTCGCTTGCAAAGTTTGTCGAGGGGTTGATCCAAAACTTTAGCCACTCAGCTTCCTTGGCCAAGCCGGTGATCCACTCGGCTACTTTTCAAATTTGAGTAAGGGCTTCTCTCATCAAGTCTTCCATCACTTTAATGTCCCCTCTTGCAAACCGAAGTCTTAGGTCCCATTGCTCCTCCTTGAGCCTTGAATTCCTTTGAATATCATCTACCAAGTCTCTATGTTGTTACAGTGAACTCTCTAATGCTGTCACCAACTCTTTCAAATTCTCATTTTCAACTCGCGCCTTTTCTAACTCGATCACTGAGTCTTGTTGTTGGTATATTTGAAGAATTCCATGCAGAGATGCTAGATGTTCCTAAAATTCTTGGCTCTGAGCACGACTAGCCATGAGATCATTAAAGGTTACCGTATTTGTCTGTTGGGCTGCTTGCAAATTAGCTATGAGTTCTTCCACTTGCTTTTCTTTTGTTTTTAATAATTTCATACATCGCTTCACATCATTCTCCCGATCACGAAGCTCCTGCTCCAATTCTTGTGGAGTTTTGCGCAAGTTGGCATTCTTTATCTTCTCTTGAAGTCCCATATAATCCCCTTGTAAGTCTGCACTCACAATGTTCAGCTGCTTCTCAAACCCTTTTGACTGATTTTCAAAATACGTGGTCAAGCTCTTCGTTTCTGGCTTCCAGTTCAACGATTTTTTTGTTCAAAGCATTCTTTTCCTCTTCACATTCCTGTCAAACAATCTCAACTTCAGTCGGTATTTCCTTGAAATGTTCCTCTAAGGTCAGAGCTTTTCCTTGGCTAGGGGGATGTTGCAGTTTTTCCTCTTAGCTTTCCAAACTAGGTAGTCTGCGGTAAGCTTCTGTAATCCAAGCCTGGCCTGATATGGATGAGCCCAAGCCCTAGCTATTTCAAGAATTTGCTTCTTAGACTTTTCACCTTCAAAGGTGAACTCACACAACCCTAATCCCCTCGTAGCTAGGAAAAACTATAACGACCCATATTGTCTTGATACTAATAGAGGGGCATATCCAGTTGCACCCCAAATCCCAAGAAGAGGGACCCAATGAAAGGCACCACACTTGTACAAGATGTAAGTGTAGTCCAACCAGTAAACCTTCCAAGTAATATCCTCTAACCTCAGGTCTCGCAAGATTGACTCTCATTCTCCCGATGTCTTCTCTTTTTTTGACTCTTCTAATAAGAAATCTCGTAATGGCGAATATTGCGAAGTATGCACGTGCCTGGTCAATTTCCTCTTGGGCCCCAAGTGACTGTGTATCCATACGGTGAGGAGTTGCGCACACCCTAGAAAATGCACACCATCATGCTTTTTGAGGAAATTAAGGGATCGAAAGGTTTATGCCAAGATAGCTGGAACTGGGTTAAGGCCTGACTCGAGCTCCCCGAACAAATCTATCACTGATGCTTCAATATGTCCGGCCACTTTAGGAAAAATGATCAAGCCATAAATTCCTAAGGCAAAAATGTCAACTTGCTTTCTCGAATCAGGATGAGAATGGATCAATCCCTAAAGTCTATCCCAGACAATAGCTTTGCTTCCCCTTTTGCCTTAAAACTGAGCCTCAAACCATGATATGCTAGTCCCAGTCAAGGTCACAAGCTTCTCTTTGTACATTTTAGGTTGAGCCCCCTTCACATAGATTTCGAACTCATGCACTTTCCTTAGATGGAGAAATGCAGCATACTCCTCTATCATCAGGGTCATGTCTTCCCCGTTGAATGTGAAGTAGTTGTAAAAAAGGGTTCCAAAATTGCACCATAGCCCACATCAGCCTTTATCTGCGTATACTCGCAGCAAATAGGCTATGTCTCCATACGCATCGTACAACATTTTTCTCTGATCAACTCTCCAATGGTCCCAAACCTCTGCTAACTCTCGAGTGTCATTCTACTTAAGCTGAAGGTGAACATAACCTGAGAATTGCTCATCTGGTCTTGCTAATATTTATCGCCTCTTCTTCTCTGCGTGCTTTCTGACCATCTTCGAACGTCTTCATTTTTCTCTGATAAGCACTGAACTCTTTTAGCCATAGCGAAGATTTTTCTATCAAATCAATTAAATAACCAACACCTCCCTATAATGATGATGATGCATATGTACATAAAACAATAAACAATACAAGAAATTTTGGTTAGTGCCACGTAGATATAATAAATAGTCAAGTAAAAAACATAATTTAAAGAGCAAAAAAACACATGTTCATATATCAATGGGTAACACACTAAGGCTTAAGTTCAACATGGCTCTAACAAGGTTGGGTTTCTATGATTTGCTATATGGGGTTACGGTTCTAGACAGGGTACCCGAATTGTCCTCACTAACGCCTGCTAAGGCTAGTAAGGCCCCCAGTCCTCCCCCATTATAAGTTCTCAGGACCAAGTTCAACTCGAGAGGATTCTCAAGACCAAGTTCAACTCGAGAGGATGCACTTCCTTGTGACTATACGGAGGTTACCCTCACAAAGCCATGGATTATATGCATCTAAAAGGTGACTACTATCCCATACAAAGGTTAACCTCACGAAGGAGCAGCGTTTTACCCCCACTAAAGCGGGACCGAGCTCGGGTAGAAAGCTCATGAAATGATGCAACACAACATGTACCCCTTTTGTGTGGCATGACTCTCTTGAATGGTCCCCAGCAGAGTCACCAAGCTGTCGACGTCATTTTTGTCCGGGTCAAAATTGGTTGGGTCTTCAAAGGCTCGTCATGGTTTGGAGTCGTCATCGATCGTTTTGGGTTGGATACGACCAAAAACCTGTAGAACTGGTCTGCTTCTAAACCAGAGTCATGGTCGGACTCAGGAATTGGTTACGTGTGGGGATGTTCATATCAAAATTGGTTGGATCTTCAAAGGCTCGTCATGGTTTGGAGTCGCCATCGATCGTTTTGGGTTGGGTACGACCGAAAACCTGTAGAACTGGTCTGCGTCTGAACCGGAGTCATGGTCGGGCTCGGGAATCGGTTACGTGTGGGGAAGATTATAGCACCCCACAACGCCCAAAATTAGTACCTAATGGGGTTGTGTTGTCTAAAAGGCTTCAAAGATAGGGTTAATAACACTATTATAAAAGACGAAAATATGCAAATAAATCCAATAAATCAACAAACAAAATTAAACATGCTAAAAAATATAAAAACAAACGAAAAATTAATATTTTAATCGAAAATCATAACCTTAAGTCAAATCATAATTAATCTTGAATTAGGCAAATTATTGACCGAACATATTTTAAAGGTTGAATCACATTGTCCCGCGCAATTTTAAGACTAACTTATAATTAAACTCAATTTTAAGACTAATTAAATAATTAATCATCCATTAACAGGTAAATTAACCTATGACTAAACAATTTACGGGCCTAATTAAAAGAACCTAAGTAGTAGAGGTCATGTTTAAAAGAAACAAACTAAACCTAGGACCTAAGGGAGCCTAAATAAGAAAAGGGACCTAAAGCGTGGTTTTCCTAAAACTTAAGGAAACATGTTAGACAGCTATGTGTTTTACTCTCCCGAAGTTATTCAATTCTCAATATGAGGGGATTTTAAATGCTCTGTCAAATAGCAGTCTACCTCATTTATTTATTATTTCCCATGTCAACATTTAATCAATTTTCAGAAGCAAACGACACCAACAAGCAATCACGTTCGAACTGAAATTAAAGGCAATATCATGTTCCATAAAAGCAATATTCTTATTCACTTCCCCATCTTCTTACAAGTCTTTTAAACGTTATTTTTTAAAGACTTGTTTTATTCCTTTGAAGTAAACAGAAGTCTTCACTCTTCACTTTAGTTTTCTCAACTCTCCCCTCCGCCTCCGCCGGTCTAGCACCGGCGACGGTGAAAACAAAAAAAGACGCTTTTCTTGTTCGTTTTTCAATTATAAGCCCGGATCTAACGTCAATTTCAGCAAAAACCAAGTGAATCAAAGTAAACCTAGACAAAAAGATTCAAATTTTACCTCTCTCAAGCTCTCGAATCTGTCGTTGGATCGGACTGTTCTCGGGATATGTTGAATCCGACCGTGTTGGGAGCTCTTCCACCGTTCAGATCTGGCCGATGCAACTCCGTTCATCGAAAATCGTCTAGTAACCACTCAACTTCTCTTACTTTTCTGATTCACTCACTAAATCTCACTATTTCGCTTCGATTGCTCAGATTTTTCGTTGATGTTCTCTGTGTCTCTCAGATTTTTGGAGTTCCTATTTATAGGCCGAAATTAGGGTTTTTCAAGCCCTTTCTTCCCGGATTCATAGGAAGACCGTTGGGATAAGATTAGATCTGTGAGTAAGGTGCAAGAAATGAGATTTTTGAGCAAGCAAACGAGTCCTTTTGATTGTGGACTCTTGTATACGGCGGATTAAGGTTGTCAAAGTGAGATTAGTTTTTTTTTAATTTTCGATGATTTCCCTTTTTTGGATATTTTGTGATTTTTATTTGTTTATTATTATTATTATGAA
Source organism: Hibiscus mutabilis (assembly GCA_019671005.1). Classification (NCBI taxonomy): domain Eukaryota; kingdom Viridiplantae; phylum Streptophyta; class Magnoliopsida; order Malvales; family Malvaceae; genus Hibiscus; species Hibiscus mutabilis. Next base: position 11,234,136 of record CM033735.1, on the reverse strand, counting down.
CCTAAGCTTGATATGTGACCAAAGCCTGAAAATTGGCATGTAAATTTTATTTTTTGAGTTTTTTCGATATTTAATTTTGTTAATAAATTTTCAGTTTTGGGATAAAAGAATCAAAACCTACAAAAACAAGTATGGAAATTTGTTCTTGAACTGGAAATGTTAGATTTCTTGATAATATTTAGGTTAGTTTTTTTAGTTTTTTTTCAATACTTAGGACAAAAGTATCGAAACTTACAAAAATAAGTATAGAAATTTATTCTTAAACTAAAAATGTTAGATTTCTTGATAATATTTTCGGTTGGATTTTTGAGTTTTTTTAATACTTAGTTTTTTGATAAATTTTTGATTTCGAGACAAAATATCGAAACTTTACAAAAATAAGTATGAAAACTTATTCTTGAACAGAAAATGTTAGATTTCTTGATAATATTTTCGGTTGGTTTTTTGAGTTTTTTTTTTTGCAAACATCGATACTTATTTTGTAAGTTTTGATACTTAATTTTGTTGATAAAATTTTTAGTTTGGGACAAAAGTATTGAAATTTACAAAATAAGTATCAATACTTGTGTCTTTGAACTGAAAATGTTAGACTTCTTGATAACTATAAAACATATATTTGTTTTGATATAACAAAGTGTTTAAGGACTAATTTGTAAAATTAGATAAATTTTTAAGTATTCAAAAAGTCTCACAAAATGACAAGGATTCGAATTTAAAATAATTCTAACTCAAAAACTTAAACCCTAAAAAGTTTTTCTAAGTATTTTCATACTCAAATAACCAAAATCGCCTAGGCATATCGATACGTCCTTTGGTATTTCGATATGACTTTTGACTACTGGAACTTTAATTACAAAAACGTACTGATAAGGGTTTACTCGTTCCGATCGACCTTCAACCTGGGTTTGTGTTCTTGGTTACGAGTGTACGGATTTACCTGTACCGGTACGGGGTGTTAAGATTTTCAAATCTTTGCATTTAATATATGACCGTTACCTTGTCAGTTATTGGAATCATCAAACTTCAATTTTCAGTTACACCGTATCGATACAACCCCTAGGTGTACCGACGTAATTTTTCTTAGACTTTTACCTCAGATTTCAGTGAGCAAAAATTGTACAGATACGATCTATCTATTTCGATACGGCTATGTTTTTATACTATACTCGTTCCGATATGCCCTCAAGCTTATCGATATTCCTTTGTACAACAGTTATTTCTTCTTATGGAAGGTACTGATATGGTTGTTCATGTACCGATACGGTAGCTTACTAAACAACATTTATTGCGAGAAGAAAGCAGCCCAATGACTCTATTGATGATCCTAACCCAAATGGTTAGAAATCTACGGGTGCATAGGTTTCATCAAAATCGATTCCTTCCTTTTGAGTGTAACCTTGAGCAACAAGTCTAGCCTTGTTTCTCACTATGTATGTACCATCCTTCTTAAGTGTGACAACACTAGTGCCATATGTCTCACTAAGAATTCCATCTAACATTGTAAAACCAAACACATAGAGATAAGACATCATTTCATTAGAGATCGTATCTTGAAAAATGATATTGTTCTAGAATATGTAGACACATTTAACCAATTAGCGGATATCTTCACCAAATCTTTAGACAAAAAGCATTTTTTGTCTCTTAGGAGAGAGTTAGGTTTAACTAGCCTTCCTTGAACCATAGAGCCCTTTTTGGTGTTAAAACTTGCTTGAATTTTGTTGACTTCATTGCTTATGTCTTGTTGCTAGGGGGAGTATGCATCTCTTTTTGCTCATAAATAATGTTCTCATATCATTCTCGTGCATTTCGATGCGAGTAAAATCGAATTTTTGAGCACCTCGTAGTCAAAAATGACATTTTTGGCTCAGGGGTACCGATACGAGGTAACGTGTATCGGTACATGTATCATGAGACAGTTTCAGTACAAGTTGACCTATACCAGTACGGGATCGAGTATCAAAATGGCTAAAAACCGTTTCGGTACGATGTTTCCATACGCATAGGTGGCGTATCAGTACTCATAGTTGATGGTCTTTAAATGAGTCATTAAAAAAGGGTTTCCAACTTTAAATCAAATTTTAACTTTCTCTCAAACCCTAGATACGAAAATCTCATATATAATCCCATCAAAACCCTTTATTTTTCACACAAATCATAAAATCTTTTGAGGGCTTTGGGTTTTCTCATCAAACTCAAGCAAAATCATCAAGTTTTGTCCATCATCATCTCTCCATTCATCCACAATCCTCATTCAAGGTATAAACCCTATTTTCTTTATTTTTCGATTTTGTTCTTATTTATATACTGTTTATGTTTCAAAATTATATATTTAGTATGTATATAACATAGTTTTCAAAGATTTTACAAAAATTCTTTTAAAACTGAAATTTTTTTGTTCGGATATAAAATTATACTCATGTCTTGAAAAACGATGTTGTTTTAGAATATGTAGAAACCTTTAACCAATTAGCAGATATCTTCACCAAACCTTTAGACGAAGAGCATTTTTTGTCTCTTAGGAGAGAGTTAGGTTTAACTAGCCTTCCTTGAACCATAGAGCCATTTTTGGTGTTAAAACTTGCTTGAATTTGGTTGACTTCATTGCTTATGTGCTCTTGCTCTTATATGCATCTATGCTTGTTGCTAGGGGGAGTATGCATCTCTTTTTGCTCATACATGATGTTCTCATATCATTCTCATGCATTTCGATTCGAGTAAAATCAAATTTTTGAGCACCTCGTAGTCAAAAATGACATTTTTGGCTCAGAGGTATCGATACGAGGTAACGTGTATCGGTACATGTATCATGAGATAGTTTCAGTACAGGTTGACCTGTACCGCTACAGGATCAAGTATCAAAATGGCTAAAAATCGTTTCAGTACGGTGTTTTGATACGCGCAGGTGGTGTATCGATACGCATAGCTGCTGGTCTTTAAATGAGTCATTAAAAGAGGGTTTCCAACTTTAAATCAAATTCTAACTTTCTCTCAAACCCTAGATACGAAAATCTCCTATATAATCCCATCAAAACCCTTTGTTTTTCACACAAATCATAAAATCTTTTGAGGGCTTTTGGATTTCTCATCATACTCAAGCAAAATCATCAAGTTTTGTCCATCATCATCTCCCCATTCATCCACAATCTTCATTCAAGGTATAAACCCTATTTTCTTTATTTTTTGATTCTGTTCTTATTTATATACTGTTTATGTTTCACAATTATATATTTAGTATGTATATAACATAGTTTTCAAAAAATTTACAAAATTTCTTTCAAAACTGAAATTTTTTGTTCGAATATAAAATTATACTCATATATTTTTTAACACTATTTTTCAATTTTTATTTTACCAAAAATTCTTTTTATACTTGTATATGATTTTAAACTATACGATATATATTTTTACATACTTTGATCATTGGATTAATTATTGGATTGAATGTGATGTTTATGCATATATTGTTTTTGTAGTTTGATTTTGATTTCAAGGTTTTACCATGGCACCTAAGAAACGAGCAAGAAAAGAAATCGCGTCTAATTCCTCAAATCCAAATCCCAATTCCGAAAATGATGGTACTAAACCCAACCTCACCTATATTTTTCAAAATTGTTTTAATGAACCTAGGTATCCAAATGACATTGATCGTTGTAAACATTATCAAGGTTTTAGAATCCGCTGTGAGCGTGTGGCTTTTATCCCTTTCATGACTTTTGAACAATTTAATTTTAGATATCTTGATTTAATGAATCAATAGAAGTTCATGCATTTTTTAAGCATACCCATGATTTTATACCGAAATCTTGTCCTTATTTTTTTACCCAAATGTTTGGTGTATTTACAACCAAGATAAATCTGAAGTTGTTGCTATTGAATTCTATCTCATGGGAAAGAAATTTCAAATTGATTCTTCGGTTTTAGCAACCTTTTTGGGTTTGGAGGATGTGGGAATAGATGATGAGGACTCTTTGGGACATGTTCAAAGTGGCTCTGTGACCATGCTCGATGCTTCTGATTGCTTCTTTCACCTTCTCATCACTTGGTGGTTTCAACCATCCGATGATAAATTCTCCACGATCCTCCAAGTCGATGACTTTTGGCTTCCTTTCTTTCGTAGGGGTAAGCATCTCAACCTTGCTCAAATTATGTTTGTTGAGATTGTCTTCACCGTGTAAAATCGCCATACAACTCTTGTCTTATCTTTCACTTATAGCACCGCTTTGAGCTACGTGTTTTATAATATTGCTATTGATTTCTCCTATGATCTTGCTAAACCTCTCACCGAGCTAAGTTCACCATCTATAATGGATAATGGATCAGTATTGCGGATCTTCCTCAAAATGCTCAACCCGACCCGGTGGCGGCTCTTCAAGCGGTTCCTCAAGTTTCGATTGCTCAACCTTCCCTTGACGTGCTTATGGCCTATCTTGTTCGGAAATTTACCTCTTTGGATACGAGTATGAACTCAGGGTTCACTACTCTTGATACTCGTATGACATCTCTTGACACTCGTATGGCATCCTTGGAGGAGAGAGTTACCTCGATTGAGAATCGCAAGCCTTTATGGATTTATCTCTCACTGCTTTTCATGGAAAGTAGCGACAATCTCTTGGAACACATGCTATGGATAAAGATGAAAAGGATGAAGATGAAGATGAAGAGGCTCATTAGTCTCTTGCATCTCATGACATATCGTATCATATTAGGATTTATGTTTTATGCACATATGGCTTTGTTTTATGACCTCCTATGCTTTGGTTTATTTGTTTTGGTTTATGTTTTTAGGTATTAAGTTGGATTTTGATGTTGCTTTGAATATTATGCTTTGAATTTTAATGATATTTATGTTGTTTCCTTCTTGCTTTAAGTACCTTTAATGTTTATATCCTATTGATTTTGATCTAATAAAAATGGGAGAAGTAAAAAGAGCTAAAACTTTTTTTAAAAGTTTTTCAAAATTAAATCTTTTAGACTTAAAGAAAGGGGGAGTATTTTTCAAACCTACTTAAAAATTAATTATGGTTTTGTTATATCAAAATGGGGAGATTGTAAAACTTATATTTGATTTTGATATAACCAATTGTTTAAAGTCCAATGAGTAAAATTAGATAAATTTTTAAGTATTCAAAAAGTCTCACAAAATGACAAATTTGAACTTAAAATATTTCTAAGTCAAAAACTTAAACTCCAAAAGTTTTTCTAAGTATTTTCATACTCAAATAACCAAAATCGCTCAGGCGTATCGATATGCCCTTAGGTGTTCGATACGACTTTTGACTACTAAAATTTTAATTGCAAAAAACGTACCGATACAGGTTTACTCGTTTCGATACGGCCTTCAACCTGGGTTTGTGTTCTTGGTTACAAGTATCGGTTCGGCTTCACATGTACCGATACGAGTTGTTAAGATTTTCAAATCTTTGCATTTAATATATGATCGTTACCTTGTCAGTTATTGGAATCACCAAACTTCAATTTTCAGTTACACCGTATCGATACGCCCCCTAGGCATACCAATGCAATTTTTCTTAGACTTTTGCCTCAGATTTCAGTGAGCAAAAACCGTACCAATACGGCCTATCCATTTTTTATACGGCTATGTTTTTATACTAAACTTGTTTCAATACGCCCTCAAGTATATCGATACTCCTTTGTACAACGGTTATTTCTTCTTATGGCAGGTACCGATACGACTATTCGTGTATCGATACGGTATGTAATACCTCAAAATTTTGGTTAGTGGCCAAAATGTAAAATTTGAAAAGTTTGGCGCCAAAGTGTAAAATTTAAAAAGTTTAGGGACTAAATTGTAATTTTTAAAAGTTATGTATTTGGTCCTGTAAATGAATAGTTTACCCCAAGAGTGGCATTTTCGTGATACACAGATTTTTTATACGGAGTTTGTATTAAGAGCTATAAAGCGTTAAAGTTCGAGAAAATTTCTAGATATTTGGATCGAAATAAAAATTGTTAAACGTGCTCAGAGCAGAGTAGCATTAGGATGGGTGACCTTATGGGAAGGTCTCATGTTAGTAGTTGAGACTGATAAAAATGGGAATTAGTTAGAGTTGAAATTTTATTTTATGGATATCTGATCAAGGATTGGTAAGAGAAATTTATCCGATAAAGATTTCAGGTAAATTATCAGTATTTGGAACGAGTCAAAATTTAAAGATTTTGATTTTTACAAAATTATGAAATATTTTGTATGTCAAAAATATTTACATATGGAGATCAGAATTATGAGAATTTCAGATTTTACCCGATAGTTGGAAAGTGGAAAAATCGTAGAAAGTGAATATCGGGTAATCGAACCGAATTTGAATTTTAAAGACAGTTCCAAGGATTATGAAAAACTCATAAAATATTATTTTATGGAATTTTATTACATTTGGTTGGATTCTAACTAGATTTAGTTAGAAGGGGGTGAAATGGCAATTTTCAAGCCTTGTTAGTAAATAAAGTAAAGTTGGAGGGCAAATTGGATATTTGCCATGGATGGCATTTTTGAAATATTTTGAAATGTTGAGGGCATTTTTAGAAAATGAAAAACACATGGATTTAATCTTGGTCCTTGGTTTATGATAAGATTAAATATAGCCATTGGATTTGAAGGTTAAATTAGTAATTTCACTAATTAAATGAATTTAAAATTCATTTAATTATCACATGTGAATTAAAAGGATAAAAGATGAACTAATTTGTTCATCTTTCTTAGGTATTTTCGAAACACAAGGGGGAAAAGGAAAGAAAATTTTCTTTGGCAAATTTGAAGGTTTTAAAGTTAGAATCAAGGTATGTTGCTTTGAAATAAATTGATCTATGTTTCATGCTCTTTCACTTGATAGTAATATTGTATGCTATTATGAAGAATAGTTCATGTTCTTGAAGAGATAGAAATTGGAATTTCGTGAACTATGTTGGAATTAAGGCTTGATTTAAGTAACTCAAGTGTTGTAAACATGAGAACAAGCTTGAATTTAGTTTGATTCTATGTTCAAGGTTATAAACCCTAACCCTAGAATTTGGGGATTTGGTTAGGGAATTTAATAAAGGATGGAAATGAATAATTTTTCATATTAGAAGCCTTAATTCGATGTTAGAATAAAAAATTTCCCTTAGGAAGAATAATGGACCAATTCAGTTAGAATTGGAAATAAAGGGGAAATTATTGTGAAAATTATTCTAGCATTAGAAATGATGAGATTTTGATCAAATTAGCTTGATTTGATAATTTAGGACCAAAATGGAAATATTGGAAAGTAAGGGACCATTTCGGTCAAAGAAGAAAAATTTGAAGAAATTATGGAAAAATTTCTGTAAGATTGGATATGATGAAATTATGATTTTACAAGCTTTAAAATGTTATTTGGACCATTTTAGAAGTTTGTAAAAACATAAGGATCAATTCAAAAATCTTGGAAAGTTTGGGGACCAATTTAGCATTTTGAAGAAAGTTAAGGACTAAAGTGAAAAATTGTTTTCATGGAAGTATTATGCTGGAATTAAGGTTAGAATGAGTTATAAATCATTCTTTGAGTAAGGGTTGAAAGAAATACAAAGTATTGAGGAAAATTCAAGGTGTTAAATGTATAATGACTTATGTTATGGAACTAAGATTGGACAATTATAGGAATAATTGTAGGAAAATTATTCCTATTGTATTTATGTGTTAGTATGATACTAACATATAATTTGAAATGTATATGTGGCTTGTTAATACACATGTAGATCGTGATCAAAACCGAGATCGAGCTAACAATCGAGGAAAGGACATAGATCAAAGTCAAACCTTAGTGAGGCTAAGTACATATTGGCAATTTATAAAGTGTCAAGGTGAGTCCATTTTTATGCATGGATGATATTATGATTATCATTTGGAAGACTTGTCATAAGTCTACCTTATTAATAATTGCTTGATAATTATATTTTTAAATCATGAACATATATTTGACATATTGAGAATTGTCAAAGGTAGAACTATGATGCATTTGATCACTAGATATATTAGGTATGTATGTTTATGTTATATTTAGGGTATGAACTGCCCAATATTTAATTATATTGTCATGGATGAATCGAATATGGAATTGGAAATTATGCCCAAATAGGTAATTGAGGTATAGAGTATAGTTGGCATGTCATAAAATCCAGCGGTTTATTAACACTTAGGTGTGGTTCTTTAGCACTTATGTGCGGTCTCTTAGCACTTCGGTGCGGTTTATTAGCACTTTGGTGCAGTTTTGACTCGTGTACTCAAGTCCTCAAACTATGTTGGGCAATAATCTATTTGATAGTAAATGGTTAATAAATTAGAGAGTAAGTGAACTCTCGGACAATGGTAATAAAATTAGAGAGTAAGTGAACTCTCGGATAATGGTAATAAAATTAGAGAGTAAGTGAACTCTCGGATAATGGTAATAAATGGTTAATAAAATAGAGAGTAAGTGAACTCTCGGATATGGCAATAAATCGTTAATAAATTAGAGAGTAAGTGAACTCTCGGATAATGGCAATAAATGGTTAATAAATTAGAGAGTAAGTGAACTCTCGGATAATGGTAATAAATGGTTAATAAATTAGAGAGTAAGCGAACTATCAGATAATGGTAATAAATGATAAATAATTTAGAGAGTGGGTAAACTCTCAGATAATGGCAAGGTTAATAATAGGATTTATGAATCCGGATTATATTATGTTAATTTGATTAATATAAGGGAAATAAAGGAATAGTGATCAAACTGCATGTTTCTTATATTTTTGATATAATTCAAGCATGTTGATTAATATTAAATAGTTATAATGCCTTACTAAGTATATACTTAGTGTGTGATGGTTTTTCACGCGTAGGTAGAAAACACTATTCGGAGTAAAAAGTAAGGCATCACTATCAAAGGGGATATATGTAGTATCGGTAATTACATCTTTTATGTATTTTGATATTTCTAGTTGGCATGTATAAATAAATAGTAGCTCATTTCAAACTAGTCTAGATATGGATTGTAATAATAATATCTAGATAAGTGGTTAGTATATGATATTGAGTTTTATTTAAATGGATACTAGTTTAAAGAAATTGCTAGTAACGAAAATCGGGTAAGATTATAATAATGAAATTTTAGAGTAATCAAAATGATTTTTATTTTAGGCAATTTTGTTAATTGTATAGTATAGTTAAAAATTGCCAAGTTGCTGGCTGAAATCGAGGTCTATCTGATGGATTAAAAACTGGAAATAAATTTTACGCGATTAAAAAGGAAAAATTTTAAATCGTCATTTTTGATTTGTTCGAGTAGCATAAAATATGGTTTAAACATCATGTGACACTTTATACTAGTATTGGATAATAAATACTGGTAAAGGTGTTACATTTAATGGTATCAGAGCTACAAGTTTAGCCGGTTCTGGATAGTAAATGAGTCTCTGTAGAAAGTCAGAGTTATATACATGCCACTAGGAATATTGTGTAGGATTATGACGATGCCTGATGTTGAGTAGATTACTCCTTACTTATTTTAGATAATCGTGACATGAACAGATGTCGGGTTATCAAGAATCCCGATAGTCTATTGAGCAGATGTGCATGTTCAAGCAAAGAATCAGAATCCACCTCGTGTTCAGCAAAATGTAGAGTAATTGGCTCAGTAGAATGTAGAGCAACAGGCTCAAGAACAAAGAAATATGCTGGTACAAGATCAAGGCTTATTTCTGCAGTCTTTGGAGGCAATCTTAAATCGGGCAGCACCATGATCACCCCAAAGGAATTAAGGAAAATTGGGGCACGAGTGCAGGGTGATATTGATGTAGATCCTATGGTTGCGGATTATTGGTTAAATGATATAAAGATCATATTAAATAGGATTCCTTGTGATAATCAAGGAAAATTAGAATGAGTAGTATCCCTATTAATGGAACAAGCCAGCATATGGTGGAACATGATAACTGTACAAGTACCTCAAGAACGGATTACTTGGGAATTCTTTCTACAAGAATTCAAGGAAAAATATATTGGAGATGTGTTTTTCGAGGAAATGAGACAACAATTTCTACAGTTGAAACAGTACGACAGATCAGTTTATGAATATGAATTCGAGTTCAATAGATTAAACCGATTTGCAACCGAATTTCTTCCAATTGAGAAGTCCATAATATACATATTTATAGCTGGGTTGGATCCTCAATATAAAAAGATTTTGGTTTCTAACAACTTCACTTCTTTTCAAGAAGTGGTAAATTGAGCCAAGGCCATGGAGAAAGTTGGCCTTGGGGAAAAAGGTGAAAAGTATATTCATACCAGAAAAAGGTTTGGAGGTTCATTTGCTGCATCATCATTTAAACGCAGTAAAAGAATACCACAACAATATCCTGCAGCATCAGCCTCTTCAGTTAAGAAGGGGTATGCAAGAGGAAAATCGAAGCAATCCCAGACGAGTACTACGGGTACTCGAGATTCTGGATTTTGCCCCTATTACGTATCACGAGCATTGTGGCAAAAGGAAACCTGGTCGGTGTTGGTTGACTCGGGCATGTTTTCTATTGTGGGCAAGCTGGTCATATCAAGAAGCATTGTCCGAACTTCACCTAAATCAGCCTATTGTAGCACATCGGGCTGGTAAAGGAAATAATGGTAGTAACCCGAACATCTGCATTTACGGACTAATCGAGAGAGCAAGGCTACAGCTCGGGTATACCACATCAAAACTGTTGAGGATCCGGATGATGCAGAGATCGTGGCTGATATGATCGAACTCTTTGGTGGACCTATCTTTGCATTGATTGATCTAGGCTCTACTCATTCTTACATTAGTTCTAAAAAATACTGAAAGAAATATCCCAATAGAACCAAATTCGAATAAAGTAGTTGTTGTCAATCAATAGGACAAAGTGCCAAAGTGAGTCGAATATGCAAGAAATGCCTTTTAAAGATTCAAATAGTAGAATTTCTTGTTGGTTTTATGGAAAATATAAAAGGATTAATCTTGAAGAAGCCAGACGGTTCAAAGATGGTATTTGTAGGTGAAAGAACGGATAATCTGAACAATGTGATTAGTGCTTTAGAAACAAAAATAAATCTAGAAAATGTACCAATGGTACAAGAATTTCCAGATGTTTTTAAGATGAATTACCGAGATTACCTCCCGATTGAGAGGAAGAATTTGGTATTGATGTGCTTCATGGAATAGCACCAATATCGATAGCACCTTATAGGATAACTCCTACAGAGCTTAGAGAATTGAAAGCTCAGTTACAAGAATTATTAGACCGAGGTTTTATATGGCCTAGTATATCACCTTGTGGAGCCTCACTCCTATTTATATAGAAGCAGGACGGATCAATAAGATAATGTGTAGATTATCGTTAACTTAATGAAGTGACGATCAAGAATAAGTATCTTTTACCGAGGATTGATGATCTCTTTGATCAACTTAGGAGCAACCGTGTTCTCAAGATTGATCTTGATCGGGTATCATTAATTAAAGATTAAGAAGGCAGATAGACCAAAGATAGCTTTCAAAATTAAATATGGGCATTATGAATTGTAGTAATGCCCTTCAAACTTACAAATGCACCGGTGGCATTTAAGGATTTAATGAATCGAATCTTCTAGCTGTATATGGAATCGATTTGTGGTAGATTTGTTGATAATATATATTGGTTTATTTGAAAACCAAAGAGGAGTATGATACTCATCTTCAAGTAGTTCTTCAGATCCTACGAGAAAAGAAGTTGTATGAAAAGCTGTCAAAATATGAAATTTTGGTTATTGGAAGTAATTTTCCATGGGCATATAGTTTCAGCCGAAAGAAATTGAGTTGAACCTAAGAAGGTTAAAGCAATCTTTGAATGGAAAGTTCATAAGAATGTCTCTGAAGTAAGAAGTTTCTTAGGATTAGTTGGTTATTATTGGCAGTTTGTGAATTTTTTTCCAATGGTTACCTATCCGATAAACAAGCTGTTAAGAAAGAATATGCCTTTCGTTTTGACGGAAAGGTAAACTCAGTCCAAGGTTCATTGACCTTTATGAAATACTAAAGAGAGTTGGATTAGTGGCATGATAGCATTGCCACCCAAGATGAATCAAATTCATGATGTATTTCATGTATCCATGTTAGAGAGGTATAGATCACATCTTTTTATGTCATTACACCTAAGAAATTGAAATTTAACCGGATTTGACATACGAAGAAAAACCTCATGAGGATCTTAGCTAAGGAAGAAAAGCAGTTGAGAAATAAAAAAGGATTCCTCTAGTCAAAGTTTTATAGAGAAATCACAAAATAGAGGAAGCTACCTGGGAATTCGAGGAATCAATGAAAAAAAAACAAAAAAACAACATTCGTATCTTTTTAACTTCATACATAAGGAAAATTCAGGGATGAATTTTCTTAAGGGGGAGAATTGTAATACCTCAAAATTTTGGTTAGTGACCAAAATGTAGAATTTGAAAAGTTTGGTGCCAAAGTGTAAAATTAAAAAAGTCCAGGGACTAAATTGTAATTTTAAAAAGTTATGTATTTGGTCCCAAATGAATAGTTCACCCCCAAGAGTGGCATTTTTGTGATACACGAATTTTTGATACGGAGTTTGTATTAAGAGCTATAAAGTGTTAAAGTTCGAGAAAATTTCCAGATATTTGGATCGAAATAAAAATTGTTAAGCGTGCTCAGAGCAGAGTAGCATTAGGATGGGTGACCTTATGGGAAGGTCTCATGTCAGTAGTTGAGAATGATAAAAAGGGGAATTAGTTTGAGTTGAAATTTTATTTTATGGATATCTGATCAAGGATTAGTAAGAGAAATTTATCCGATAAAGATTTTGGGTAAATTATTAGTATATTGGACCGAGTCAAAATTTCAAGATTTTGGTTTTTACAAAATTATGGAATATTTTGTATGTCAAAAATATTTACATATGGAGATCAGAATTATGAGAATTTCAGATTTTACCTGATAGTTGGAAAGTGGAAAAAACGTAGAAAGTGAATATCGGGTAATCGAATCAAATTGGAATTTTAAAGACAGTTCCAAGGATTATGAAAAACTCATAAAATATTATTTTATGGATATTTTATTACATTTGGTTGGATTCTAACTAGATTTAATTAGATGGGGATGAAATGGCAATTTTCAAGCCTTGTTAGTAAATAAAGTATAGTTGGAGGGCAAATTGGACATTTGTCATGGATGACATTTTTGAAATATTTTGAAATTTTGAGGACATTTTTAGAAAATGAAGAACATATGGATTTAATCTTGGCCCTTGGTTTATGATAAGATTAAATATAGCCATTGGATTTGAAGGTTAAATTAGTAATTTCACTAATTAAATGAATTTAAAATTCATTTAATTATCACATGTGAATTAAAAGGATAAAAGATGAACTAATTTTTCATCTTTCTTAGGTATTTTCAAACACAAATGGGGAAAAGGAAAGAAAATTTTCTTTGGCAAATTTGAAGGTTTTAAAGTTAGAATCAAGGTATGTTGCTTTGAAATAAATTGATCTATGTTTCATGCTCTTTCACTTGATAGTAATATTGTATGCTATTATGAAGAATAGTTCATGTTCTTGAAGAGATAGAAATTGGAATTTCGTGAACTATGTTGGAATTAAGGCTTGATTTAAGTAACTCAAGTGTTGTAAACATGAGAACAAGCTTGAATTTAGTTTGATTCTATGTTCAAGGTTATAAACCCTAACCCTATAATTTGGGGATTTGGTTAGGGAATTTAATAAAGGATGGAAATGAATAATTTTTGATATTAGAAGCCTTAATTTGATGTTAGAATAAAAATTTTCCCTTAGGAAGAATAATGGACCAATTCGGTTAGAATTGGAAATAAAGGGGAAATTATTGTGAAAATTATTCTAGCATTAGAAATGATGAGATTTTGATCAAATTAGCTTGATTTGATAATTTAGGACCAAAATGGAAATATTGGAAAGTAAGGGACCATTTCGGTCAAAGAAGAAAAATTTGAAGAAATTATGGAAAAATTTCCATAAGATTGGATATGATGAAATTATGATTTTACAAGCTTTAAAATGTTATTTGGACCATTTTATAAGTTTGTAAAAATATAAGGATCAATTCAAAATCTTGGAAAGTTTGGGGACCAATTTAGCATTTTGAAGAAAGTTAAGGACTAAAGTGAAAAATTGTTTTCATGGAAGTATTATGCTGGAATTAAGGTTAGAATGAGTTATAAATCATTCTTTGAGTAAGGGTTGAAAGAAATACAAAGTATTGAGGAAAATTCAAGGTGTTAAATGTATAATGACTTATGTTATGGAACTAAGATTGGACAATTATAGGAATAATTGTAGGAAAATTATTCCTATTGTATTTATGTGTTAGTATGATACTAACATATAATTTGAAATGTATATGTGGCTTGTTAATACACATGTAGATCGTGATCAAAACCGAGATCGAGCTAACAATCGAGGAAAGGACATAGATCAAAGCTGAACCTTAGTGAGGCTAAGTACATATTGGCAATTTATAAAGTGTCAAGGTGAGTCCATTTTTATGCATGGATGATATTATGATTATCATTTGGAAGACTTGTCATAAGTCTACCTTATTAATAATTGCTTGATAATTATATTTTTAAATCATGAACATATATTTGACATATTGAGAATTGTCAAAGGTAGAACTATGATGCATTTGATCACTAGATATATTAGGTATGTATGTTTATGTTATATTTAGGGTATGAACTGCCCAATATTTAATTATATTGTCATGGATGAATCGAATATGGAATTGGAAATTATGCCCAAATAGGTAATTGAGGTATAGAGTATAGTTGGCATGTCATAAAATCCAGCGGTTTATTAACACTTAGGTGTGGTTCTTTAGCACTTATGTATGTTTATCTTATACTTAGGTATTAACGGTTTATTAGCACTTTGGTGCAGAATTTGACTCGTGTACTCAAGTCCTCAAACTATGTTGGGCAATAATCTATTTGATAGTAAATGGTTAATAAATTAGAGTACTCAAGTCCTCAAACTATGAACTCTCGGACAATGGTAAATAAAATTAGAGAGTAAGTGAACTCTCGGATAATGGTAATAAAATTAGAGAGTAAGTGAACTCTCGGATAATGGTAATAAATGGTTAATAAAATAGAGAGTAAGTGAACTCTGGATATGGCAATAAATCGTTAATAAATTAGAGAGTAAGTGAACTCTGGGATAATGGCAATAAATGGTTAATAAATTAGAGTAGTAAGTGAACTCTCGGATAATGGTAATAAATGGTTAATAAATTAGAGTAGTAAAAACTATCGGATAATGGTAATAAATGATAAATAATTTAGAGAGTGGGTAAACTCTCAGATAATGGCAAGGTTAATAATAGGATTTATGAATCCGGATTATATTATGTTAATTTGATTAATATAAGGGAAATAAAGGAATAGTGATCAAACTGCATGTTTCTTATATTTTTGATATAATTCAAGCATGTTGATTAATATTAAATAGTTATAATGCCTTACTAAGTATATACTTAGTGTGTGATGGTTTTTCACGCGTAGGTAGAAAACACTATTCGGAGTAAAAAGTAAGGCATCACTATCAAAGGGGATATATGTAGTATCGGTAATTACATCTTTTATGTATTTTGATATTTCTAGTTGGCATGTATAAATAAATAGTAGCTCATTTCAAACTAGTCTAGATATGGATTGTAATAATAATATCTAGATAAGTGGTTAGTATATGATATTGAGTTTTATTTAAATGGATACTAGTTTAAAGAAATTGCTAGTAACGAAAATCGGGTAAGATTATAATAATGAAATTTTAGAGTAATCAAAATGATTTTTATTTTAGGCAATTTTGTTAATTGTATAGTATAGTTAAAAATTGCCAAGTTGCTTGCTGAAATCGAGGTCTATCTGATGGATTAAAAACTGGAAATAAATTTTACGCGATTAAAAAGGAAAAATTTTAAATCGTCATTTTTGATTTGTTCGAGTAGCATAAAATATGGTTTAAACATCATGTGACACTTTATACTAGTATTGGATAATAAATACTGGTAAAGGTGTTACATTTAATGGTATCAGAGCTACAAGTTTAGCCGGTTCTGGATAGTAAATGAGTCTCTGTAGAAAGTCAGAGTTATATACATGCCACTAGGAATATTGTGTAGGATTATGACGATGCCTGATGTTGAGTAGATTACTCCTTACTTATTTTAGATAATCGTGACATGAACAGATGTCGGGTTATCAAGAATCCCGATAGTCTATTGAGCAGGATGTGCATGTTCGAAGCAGTGAATCAGAATCCACCTCAGGTTCAGCAAAATGTAGAGTAATTGGCTCAGTAGAATGTAGAGCAACAGGCTCAAGAACAAAGAAATATGCTGGTACAAGATCAAGGCTTATTTCTGCAGTCTTTGGAGGCAATCTTAAATCGGCAGGCACCAGTATCAGTCCCAAAGGAATTAAGGAAAATTGGGGCACCAGAATTCTGGGGTGATATTGATGTAGATCCTATGGTTGCGGATTATTGGTTAAATGATATAAAGATCATATTAAATAGGATTCCTTGTGATAATCAAGGAAAATTAGAATGAGTAGTATCCCTATTAATGGAACAAGCCAGCATATGGTGGAACATGATAACTGTACAAGTACCTCAAGAACGGATTACTTGGGAATTCTTTCTACAAGAATTCAAGGAAAAATATATTGGAGATGTGTTTTTCGAGGAAATGAGACAACAATTTCTACAGTTGAAACAGTACGACAGATCAGTTTATGAATATGAATTCGAGTTCAATAGATTAAACCGATTTGCAACCGAATTTCTTCCAATTGAGAAGTCCATAATATACATATTTATAGCTGGGTTGGATCCTCAATATAAAAAGATTTTGGTTTCTAACAACTTCACTTCTTTTCAAGAAGTGGTAAATTGAGCCAAGGCCATGGAGAAAGTTGGCCTTGGGGAAAAAGGTGAAAAGTATATTCATACCAGAAAAAGGTTTGGAGGTTCATTTGCTGCATCATCATTTAAACGCAGTAAAAGAATACCACAACAATATCCTGCAGCATCAGCCTCTTCAGTTAAGAAGGGGTATGCAAGAGGAAAATCGAAGCAATCCCAGACGAGTACTACGGGTACTCGAGATTCTGGATTTTGCCCTATTACAGAATACGAGCATTGTGGCAAAAGGAAACCTGGTCAGTGTTGGTTGACTGGGGCATGTTTCTATTGTGGGCAAGCTGGTCATATCAAGAAGCATTGTCCAGAACTTCACCTAAATCAGCCTATTGTAGCACATCGGGCTGGTAAAGGAAATAATGGTAGTAACCCGGGAACATCTGCATTTACGGCTAATCGAGAGAGCAAGGCTACAGCTCGGGTATACCACATCAAAACTGTTGAGGATCTGGATGATGCAGAGATCGTAGCTGATATGATCGAACTCTTTGGTGGACCTATCTTTGCATTGATTGATCTAGGCTCTACTCATTCTTACATTAGTTCTAAAAAAATACTCGAAAGAAATATCCCAATAGAACCAAATTCGAATAAAGTAGTTGTTGTCAATCAATAGGACAAAGTGCCAAAGTGAGTCGAATATGCAAGAAATGCCTTTTAAAGATTCAAATAGTAGAATTTCTTGTTGGTTTTATGGAAAATATAAAAGGATTAATCTTGAAGAAGCCAGACGGTTCAAAGATGGTATTTGTAGGTGAAAGAACGGATAATCTGAACAATGTGATTAGTGCTTTAGAAACAAAAATAAATCTAGAAAATGTACCAATGGTACAAGAATTTCCAGATGTTTTTAAGATGAATTACCGAGATTACCTCCCGATTGAGAGGAAGAATTTGGTATTGATGTGCTTCATGGAATAGCACCAATATCGATAGCACCTTATAGGATAACTCCTACAGAGCTTAGAGAATTGAAAGCTCAGTTACAAGAATTATTAGACCGAGGTTTTATATGGCCTAGTATATCACCTTGTGGAGCCTCAGTCCTATTTATATAGAAGCAGGACGGATCAATAAGATAATGTGTAGATTATCGTTAACTTAATGAAGTGACGATCAAGAATAAGTATCTTTTACCGAGGATTGATGATCTCTTTGATCAACTTAGGGGAGCAACCGTGTTCTCGAAGATTGATCTTCGATCGGGGTATCATTAATTAAAGATTAAGAAGGCAGATAGACCAAAGATAGCTTTCAAAATTAAATATGGGCATTATGAATTGTAGTAATGCCCTTCAAACTTACAAATGCACCGGTGGCATTTAAGGATTTAATGAATCGAATCTTCTAGCTGTATATGGAATCGATTTGTGGTAGATTTGTTGATAATATATATTGGTTTATTTGAAAACCAAAGAGGAGTATGATACTCATCTTCAAGTAGTTCTTCAGATCCTACGAGAAAAGAAGTTGTATGAAAAGCTGTCAAAATATGAAATTTTGGTTATTGGAAGTAATTTTCCATGGGCATATAGTTTCAAAGAAAAGAAATTGAGTTGAACCTAAGAAGGTTAAAGCAATCTTTGAATGGAAAGTTCATAAGAATGTCTCTGAAGTAAGAAGTTTCTTAGGATTAGTTGGTTATTATTGGCAGTTTGTGAATTTTTTTCCAATGGTTACCTATCCGATAAACAAGCTGTTAAGAAAGAATATGCCTTTCGTTTTGACGGAAAGGTAAACTCAGTCCAAGGTTCATTGACCTTTATGAAATACTAAAGAGAGTTGGATTAGTGGCATGATAGCATTGCCACCCAAGATGAATCAAATTCATGATGTATTTCATGTATCCATGTTAGAGAGGTATAGATCACATCTTTCGTATGTCATTACACCGGAAGAAATTGAAATTTAACCGGATTTGACATACGAAGAAAAACCTGTGAGGATCTTAGCTAAGGAAGAAAAGCAGTTGAGAAATAAAAAAGGATTCCTCTAGTCAAAGTTTTATAGAGAAATCACAAAATAGAGGAAGCTACCTGGGAATTCGAGGAATCAATGAAAAAAAAACAAAAAAACAACATTCGTATCTTTTTAACTTCATACATAAGGAAAATTCAGGGATGAATTTTCTTAAGGGGGAGAATTGTAATACCTCAAAATTTTGGTTAGTGACCAAAATGTAGAATTTGAAAAGTTTGGTGCCAAAGTGTAAAATTAAAAAAGTCCAGGGACTAAATTGTAATTTTAAAAAGTTATGTATTTGGTCCCGTAAATGAATAGTTCACCCCCAAGAGTGGCATTTTTGTGATACACGAATTTTTGATACGGAGTTTGTATTAAGAGCTATAAAGTGTTAAAGTTCGAGAAAATTTCCAGATATTTGGATCGAAATAAAAATTGTTAAGCGTGCTCAGAGCAGAGTAGCATTAGGATGGGTGACCTTATGGGAAGGTCTCATGTCAGTAGTTGAGAATGATAAAAAGGGGAATTAGTTTGAGTTGAAATTTTATTTTATGGATATCTGATCAAGGATTAGTAAGAGAAATTTATCCGATAAAGATTTTGGGTAAATTATTAGTATATTGGACCGAGTCAAAATTTCAAGATTTTGGTTTTTACAAAATTATGGAATATTTTGTATGTCAAAAATATTTACATATGGAGATCAGAATTATGAGAATTTGATTTTTACCCGAGTTGTTGGAAAGTGGAAAAAACGTAGAAAGTGAATATCGGGTAATCGAATCAAATTGGAATTTTAAAGACAGTTCCAAGGATTATGAAAAACTCATAAAATATTATTTTATGGATATTTTATTACATTTGGTTGGATTCTAACTAGATTTAATTAGATGGGGATGAAATGGCAATTTTCAAGCCTTGTTAGTAAATAAAGTATAGTTGGAGGGCAAATTGGACATTTGTCATGGATGACATTTTTGAAATATTTTGAAATTTTGAGGACATTTTTAGAAAATGAAGAACATATGGATTTAATCTTGGCCCTTGGTTTATGATAAGATTAAATATAGCCATTGGATTTGAAGGTTAAATTAGTAATTTCACTAATTAAATGAATTTAAAATTCATTTAATTATCACATGTGAATTAAAAGGATAAAAGATGAACTAATTTTTTCATCTTTCTTAGGTATTTTCGAAACACAATGGGGAAAAGGAAAGAAAATTTTCTTTGGCAAATTTGAAGGTTTTAAAGTTAGAATCAAGGTATGTTGCTTTGAAATAAATTGATCTATGTTTCATGCTCTTTCTTTTGATAGTAATATTGTATGCTATTATGAAGAATAGTTCATGTTCTTGAAGAGAGAGAAATTGGAATTTCATGAACTATGTTGGAATTAAGGCTTGATTTAAGTAACTCAAGTGTTGTAAACATGAAAACAAGCTTGAATTTAGTTTAATTCTATGTTCAAGGTTATAAACTCTAACCCTATAATTTGGGGATTTGGTTAGGGAATTTAATAAAGGATGGAAATGAATGATTTGTGATATTAGAAGCCTTAATTTGATGTTAGAATAAAAATTTTCCCTTAGGAAGAATAATGGACCAATTCGGTTAGAATTGGAAATAAAGGGGAAATTATTGTGAAAATTATTCTAGCATTAGAAATGATGAGATTTTGATCAAATTAGCTTGATTTGATAATTTAGGACCAAAATGGAAATATTGGAAAGTAAGGGACCATTTCGGTCAAAGAAGAAAAATTAGAAGAAATTATGGAAAAATTTCCATAAGATTGGATATGATGAAATTATGATTTTACAAGCTTTAAAATGTCATTTGGGCCATTTTATAAGTTTGTAAAAATATAAGGATCAATTTGAAAATCTTAGAAAGTTTGGGGACCAATTCGGCATTTTGGAGAAAGTTAAGGACTAAAGTGAAAAATTGTTTTCATGGAAGTATTATGTTGGAATTAAGGTTAGAATGAGTTATAAATCATTCTTTGAGTAAAGGTTGAAAGAAATACAAAGTATTGAGGAAAATTCAAGGTGTTAAAGGTATAATGACTTATGTCATGGAACTAAGATTGGACAATTATAGGAATAATTGTAGGAAAATTATTCCTATTGTATTTATGTGTTAGTATAATACTAACATATAATTTGAAATGTATCTGTGGGCTGTTAATACACATGTAGATCGTGATCAAAACCGAGATCGAGCTAACAATCAAGGAAATGGCATAGATCAAAGCTGAACCTTAGTGAGGCTAAGTACATATTGGCAATTTATAAAGTGTCAAGGTGAGTGTATTTTTATGCATGGATGATATTATGATTATCATTTGGAAGACTTGTGATAAGTCTACCTTATTAATAATTGCTTGATAATTATATTTTTAAATCATGAACTTATATTTGACATATTGAGAATTGTAAAAGGTAGAACTATGATGCATTTAATTACTAGATATATCAGGTATGTATGTTTATGTTATATTTAGGGTATGAACTGCCCAATATTTAATTATATTGCCATGGATGAATTGAATATGGAATTGGAAAGTATGCCAAAAAGGTAATTGAGGTATAGAGTATAGTTGGCATGCCATAGAGTCCAGTGGTTTAGCACTTCGGTGTGGTTTATGTTATATCATTATATATATCAGCTATGTATGTTTATGTTATATTTAGGGTATTAACTGCCCAATATTTAATTATATTGCCATGGATGAATCGAATATGGAATTAGAAAGTATGCCCAAATAGGTAATTGAGGTATAGAGTATAGTTGGCATGCCATTGAGTCCAGCGGTTTAGCACTTCGATGCAGTTTATTAACACTTAGGTGTTGTTCTTTAGCACTTATGTGTGGTCTCTTAGCACTTCGGTGTGGTTTATTAGCACTTTGGTGCGGTTTTGACTCGTGTACTCAAGTCCTCAAACTATGTTGGGCAATAATCTATTTGATAGTAAATGGTTAATAAATTAGAGAGTAACTGAACTCTCGGATAATGGTAATAAAATTAGAGAGTAAGTGAACTCTCGGATAATGGTAATAAATGGTTAATAAATTAGAGAGTAAGTGAACTCTCGGATAATGACAATAAATGGTTAATAAATTAGAGAGTAAGTGAACTCTCGGATAATGGTAATAAATGGTTAATAAATTAGAGAGTAAGCGAACTCTCGGATAATGGTTAATAAATTAGAGAGTATGCGAACTATCAGACAATGGTAATAAATGATAAATAATTTAGAGAGTGGGTAAACTCTCAGATAATGGCAAGGATAATAATAGGATTTATGAATCCGGATTATATTATGTTAATTTGATTAACATAAGGGAAATAAAGGAATAATGATCAAAATGCATGTCTATTATATTATTGATATAATTCAAGCATGTTGATTAATATTAAATAGTTATAATGCCTCACTAAGTATATACTTAGCGTGTGATGGCTTTTCATGCGTAGGTAGAAAACCCGGTTCGAAGTAAGGAGTAAGGCATCACTATCAAAGGGGATATATGTAGTATCGGTAATTACATCTTTTATGTATTTTGATATTTCTAGTTGGCATGTATAAATAAATAGTAGCTCCTTTCAAACTAGTCTAGATATGGATTGTAATAATAATATCTAGATAAGTGGTTAGTATATGATACTGAGTTTTATTTAAATGGATACTAGTTTAAAGAAATTGCTAGTAACGAAAATCGGGTAAGATTATAATAATGAAATTTTAGAGTGATCAAAATGATTTTTATTTTAGGCAGTTTTGTTAATTGTATAGTACAGTTAAAAATTGCCAAGTTGCTGCCTGAAATCGAGGTCTATCTGATGGATTAAAAATTGGAAATAAATTTTACGCGATTAAAAATGAAACATTTTAAACCATCATTTTTTACTTGCTCGGATAGCATAAAATATGGTTTAAACATCATGTGACACTCTATACTAGTATTGGGTAATAAATACTGGTAAGGGTGTTACACGATAGCTTACCAAACAACATTTATTATGGGAAGAAAGTAGCCCGACGGCTCTATTGATGATCTCAACTACCCAAACGATTAGAAATCAATGAGGGGATATAAAATCAAGTCTCCAGTGCTTCAACAACAATAAGTGAACAAGTCAAAAGCAATCAAGCACAAATCCAACACCTTTAAGCCTATTAGAGTCATATCTTGTAACCCACTTGAGTGATTTTCATTGTATTCATTTTTATTCAAGTTTGGGATTTTGAGTACACTTGTATTAGGCAAACAAACACCTTTGAGAGGATATTTTCTATTTGCATTCCACTTCTTCTAAAGAGTGTGAACTTGATCAAGCTTTGGGTAGAAAGCTTTGATCGATTGTAACAATTGCTTCTTTAGCCTAGAAAAGGGAAATAATTCTTAGTGAATTGTTTGAAATCCTTAGTGGGGAGCAAGGTAGTGAATGTAGAGCTTGTTAGAAGCTTAAATCACTATAAATCCTTGTGTCCAACTTTTTCTATCTTTCATTTGCTTCTACCAAATTTTTTATTTGCCAATTCACCTCTTTTGGCCTTCCGCAACCGATTGATTATCTCAACAATAACATTTTCAGTTTGGGACAAAAGTATCGATACTTACAAAATAAGTATCAAAACTTGTTCTTGAACTGAAAATGTTAGACTTTTTTATAGCATTTTCAATTAGTTTTTTTGAATTTTTTTTCTGTAAGTATCGATACTTTTTTAAGTATCTATATTTTTGTCCTAAACTGGAAATTTATCAAAAAAACTAATAACAGAAAAAACTCAAAAAACTAACCAAAAATGTTATTAAGAAGTCTAACATTTTCAGTTCAAGAATAAGTATCGATACTTATTTTTGTAAGTTTCGATACCTTCGTCCTGATCTAAAAATTTATCAAGAAACTAAGTATTGATACTTACAAACTAAGTACCGATACTTACAGAAAAAACTCAAAAAAACTAACAGAAAATATTATCAAGAAGTATAACATTTTCAGTTCAAGTACTAGTTTCCATACTTATTTTTGTAAGTTTTGAAATTTTGTCCCAAACTGATCGTTTTTTAGCCGCACCATAGCATGTTGTACCGCAGACCTACCTAGTGAATTGGAGTTTTCTTGGAAATGAACTTGTTAACGGTTAAAGAAATATGAACCATTGGGTCATGCAAAGGATTAAAATGGGTGAGTCTAGCGTATAATATGTTTAGGGTACGGTTAAAAGATGACAAGTTTTAATTTTTTGTCTAAAAACTTAAAATGTTTGACTTTTTGATAATATTTTAGGGTTTTTTCATGTTTTTTTACAATTATTGAAACTTAATTTGTAAGTAAGTATCGACATTTACAAAATAAATATCGATACTTGTTAAAAAAATAAGAAAAAATTAACTTAAAATATTATCAAAAAGTCAAATTTATCGCTTTTTAGCTGGCGCTCCAAATGTTTAAAATGGAAAATCTGAGCCGTTTAGAACATGCTTCGATCAGAGGATTTCCTTTCACCAACTTAATTTTGAGCTATCAAAGAAAAAAATATTGAAAAATTCGTAGGTCAAAACTCAAAATCATGCCAAGTATGGAATATTAAAGCATTCATAGGTCAAAAGCATGCTCAGTACAAAATTCATCTCTCCTTGGTAAAGCTCTTGAACAAGATCCTATAAATCTCTTGTTGCGCCCTAATTCAGCAAGCAGTTTAAACCTTATTTTATTATGCTATAGAATGCTTCAAAATAATGCTATTTTTGTATTCAACGATAACCATTTGAATATTACAACATTAGTATGGAGACACCAAAATATTATGGACATTAATCTCACATCAAAAAAGAGAAAAAAATATCTTGAGATATAAATGTGGTGACATTGTACATCTATCGAGCATATTTTTTTTAGAAGAGGGTAATGACTTATAACAATTAACATAAGATTTTGATCAAACACTATTACGGCCTACATTATTGATGGAACAAAATATGTATTTTTTCGATTAATAGGGGAAATATTACTACCACGAGCCTCATTAAAAATCTTCTTAAACTTAGGTGAAAGAAAAAAATATTCATAGTAATAATTATAGAAACATCAACACAACCAAGAAAACACGAACAAACCCCATGCCACTAGACGCAAGAACAACACTAAGAAACATGGGAATCCGCCAATAACAAAGGTAACACTTCCTAAGGGGGAAGCACATGGAACCGCTCCCCCGACAACACAACCCTGAACCATACCAGCAAGGCCATCAGCAACCTTATTTTCCTCACGACAAACCTGTACGGTACGAATATTCTATTTCCTATTCTAGAGCTCATGAATCCGGGCGACAAGTCCGCAGTCCGCTAATGCCAATGAGACACCCCTCAAAATCTGAGTCACAATGCTATTATCCACATCAAGTTTCACATTCCTATAACCAAAACGCCAGGAATGCATAAGCGCATCGTGCGCAGCCCACAGTGCCGTAACAAGATCTGTGCACAATCCAAGACTTCTTAAAGCACCAAACAACCAAGCTCCCGTAGCATCACCCAGAACCACTCCAATGTCATCCATGTTCGACAAAATATGCATTATTGATAAAACATATACAATAACATGGACACATCAAAACATTAACATGCGACAACTAATGTAACTAAAATGAAAAAGGTAAATTATGAACTTTATTCTTAAACCTATTTTGGTCACTGAAGTTTTAAAACGTTCAATTTACTCACTGAAATTTAGTTATTGAATATTTTTTGTCACTCTTCCGTTAACTTTTGACGACGTCCATTTACCGGCGAACGAATGAACTTTTTCAAGATTTGAACAGTAAAAAGTTTCATCAGCATGATGGAAGTAATATAATGAAAAACGAGCTCCATCCGACAGTAGAGGAGGGAGATCGACGAAAGAGAAATTGAAATATTTTTACTTGATTTGTAAACTTCGAGGCACTTTCACTTTTCACAAAATAAAGGTCTAATTCGAACTCAAGTGGATGAGACGAAACGACTGGTAAAATTTAAAATCGAATAACCATCGTCTATGGCCGTCGACGGTGGCGTTTGGCGGAGATGAACGGCGTCCACGTCATAACGTTGTTAAAAAGTTAACAGATAAGTGACAAAAATATTAATATCTAAATTTTAATGAGTAAATTAAACGTTTTAAAATTTCAGTGACCAAAATAAATTTGGAAGTAAAGTTTAATGATAATTTATGTAATACACCCAAATGAAAATTATACAGTCAAAAAGATAAAACAAAATAATTTATTTTAAAAAACTGAAAAACTAAACTGCTTTTGCACTTTGCACCAGATGTATAAACAAATTAAATTGAAATACATTATCTAGTAATCATAGATGCTCATTTACTTTATTTATGTATGAGTTTGTATCTTAATCTTTGCTTTAAAAATATTATTGTAACACTATTTAATAAAAAAATAATATGAACAAAATAAATTACGATGAAACAATCGGTACTGGAACGATGACACATTACCACCGCCGTTTTAGCTTTATAATGCCATTTTAATTTTTTATAATCATACTAATAAAATATATTTATATTGCGAAAAGAAAAGAAAAGAAAAGCAAAACACCCCACACAATAATAAAAAATTAAGAAAATAAAAAAATGAAATAAAGCAAAATACTTTTTTTTAATGTAATTAATGTTCATTTTATAATTTATGTGACTCTCTTTTAATAATATTTTTGAGTTCGATTATATATTTTTTTCTCGATAAAATAATGTGTATTGTCATTGCACCTAATTTTTTAAATAAAATAAAATAAAATACTTTAAAAAAATATAAAAGAATCCTCAAAATTTTCTTATTTGATTTGAGAAGATCTTGAAACCATTTTCTTCTTTTCAATGTATTCTTCTACATATTTCAAAAGTTAAAGAACTTATTTTGTTGTGTATAGAGCAAGCCAATGATGAAAAAGAAGAAATAATAGTTTATTTTTGGGTTCATACATTAATAATATTAAAAAATTACACTTCTATCGAAATTTTTAGAACGCAAAAATTAAAAATTTTATCTTTTGCGTGGTTGAGTGTTGTCCAAAAGCACTTATTCCTTTAAAAAGTTGTCGTTCAACATTGTTTTGGCCATTGAAATCAAATTTTCAACCAATTTTTTTTTAAAGATGTTAGATATTAACCAAAATTCTATTGAATAATTATGTTAAATTTTTTGTATAATTCTTGTGTTTAAAATTATTTGCTGATCAAGTTTGTTTAGGTATTTGAGTAAAAAAATTTGGTGAATAAATATTTGATTCTATAAATACACGAGAAAAAATTATTGAGAGACATGTAATTCTTTTGAGATTTGTATTTGTGAGATGAGTTTTTGTAAGAATTTAGAAAGAGTTTTTGGTAAAATATAGAGTTTGCGAGATATATTGGGTTTGGAAAATATACTAAGTTTTTGGATATATCAAAGTTTTGGGATACAAAGAATTCCTTGTAATATACTCTTTGTAATTTTTATTTATAATGGATTTTTTCTCTCATTTGTGAATGTAGACAAAATTAAACCACGTTAAACCTCGTCTGTTGTGTATGATTTATTCTATGTTATGTGGATTTATTAGCAAGATTAGAGACATTCAAAAAAAGTTTGTTGCGACGATTTTTTAGTTGCTGGAGAGTAATTCTCAATCAATCTAATGTTGCTTTAACAAATATTATGCTTACATAAAAATTGAAATTGTTGAAGACTACAAGGTCAATTTTATGATAAAAATTGTGTCAAGGGAAAAATGTTTGATAATGACCCAAATTTTAATTGGTAATTAAGATGAATTTTTAGTGTAATTATAATGGTTGAAAATTACTTGATAATTATGGTTATTCCCGTAATAATTCTTATAGAATAAAGTTTCTTGGTAATCAATCATTCAGTTCTATAAACATAGAGTAAGTCTTTACTTTTAGAATCATAAAAGAGTGAATAATTGAGAGAGATATAATACTTTTGAGATCTTTATTTGCGAGATGTATTTTGTAAGGATTTAAGAAGAGTTTTTAGCAAAACATCGAGTTTATAAGATATACTAAGTTTGATAATATATAGAATTTTGGAACACGAAATTTCTTGTAATATGCACTTTATAATTTTTATTTATAATTGATTTCATCTTTTATTTATAAAAAATAAACAGAATCGAACCATATTAAATTTCTTCAATAGTACCGCCATGACATGGTGTTGGTACCGCCATTTTTGACGCTTTGATCTACTTTATTTTCTTAAGGAAATCATTAACGCGGCGATTAGCTCAGCGCATCAAATCATGTTGGGAGTAATAAACCAAACAAAAGCTGTTGTTGGTATTGTTGTCTTATTCATTTATTTTTATTTATTATGAGCCAGAAAGCAGCCGTCCTTTTTTGTCCCATATAATAATACTAATACTAATACTAATACTAATCAATAATAATAATCAATGTTCTTTTTATTTGTTTATGGATTAGTTGGGACGTTGAACTAAGTGGGGGAAATTGATATTAGACCTATAAAATATATCGCAATTTTATTAGGCCCCAATACTGTTTTTTAATTATCAAGTCTAAGTTCGGTTGTAATTTAAAACTTAAATAAGCACGCGTTATTTTTTTATTTATGAATGAAAAAGAATTTATGTAATTTAAATAGACTATTGTATTAAACCCAATAAGTGTTTCAGTAGAAAAACGAATAATATTCATTCTAGAAAACACAAGTTTAAATAACTTTATTTACAAGCTGTATGCCTATTATTAAAGGGTTAAAAAATAGTTTACATTCTTAAAAATCATAAAAAGTTTACTTATAATATCCAAAAATAACTTTAAAATTTTATAAAGATGCTGATAAGAAAGTGGCACGTAAAACATTTTTATTGGATGCAAGTAAGTTAAGATGAAATAATAATTTAAATATTAAATTAAAATTAAAATTAAAATCTTGAAGTGAAAAAATAAATAAAATAAAATACTTAAATCATCATTCAACTTTACTCTGTGATCTATTTTATTCACTCAACTTTTAAAATACTTAATTTTAACACTAAAATTTAAACAATAACCTATTTTAGCCATTCTACCATTAAATCTTTAACTTTATTATGGCGCGGAAACAAAAGTAATAAAAAACATATATTTTTAATAATATTTCAATACGCTTTATTAAATAAAAACAATTTGTTCCTTAACCTTAACCTTAACCTTCACCGACAACCCCCACCCCACCCCTTTCTCATCTTCACCAGCAACACCCTAACGCCGCTACGGTGAATTTTTCGGCGAACCAAAACCACCGGCCGACTCCTATTCTTCTCTCCTTTCCTTCTACCGATTTATTTTTCTGGAAACCACCCTCAAATGACCCAAAACGAGTCCAAACCTTTTCGTCTTGGTAGCGCAATTCGCAGCCGTCCACCGTCGGATCGGCCTAAAAATGAGGTATGTTGATCTCCTCACCAAGGCACCTCGAATGTCCGTTAGGATTCACTGTCCGATGAATAAAAGTACTCTGTTACACTTGTTTGACCATTTTTCACTCTCGGGTAATATTAATCTTCTCTTTTTAATTATGAGTTCCCCCTTTGATATTGATAGTTTTAATTGGACGAATGGCGTGACTGTAAGAATACAAGTTTGATTTTTATTTTATTATGTTTGAATTTGTTTCTCCATATCAGATGCTTGGAGAATAGTGCTAATGGAGAACCCTTAAACCCCAGAAACCCTAGAAACTAAAAACCCAGATTTGAAACTCTTAGAAGAAGGTTATGATTGGTTTACTTTGAATGAAAGTAGTAATGAGTTGGGCTCCGCTTTGGATGCTCTGGTTCAAGAAAATGGCAATGTTGTTGGACTAGATAGTTTAGCTATGGATGTCAAAGAAAATTGTGTTGGCATCATCGACATTGTAAAAGGTTGTTTAGTGGGTGATGGAGTTGATGAAAAGAAAGACAATTATATTGGTGTCGTAGTGCCTGTACCAGATGAGGGGCTGGAAGTAATAGTAGATAGTGGAATCGAGGTCTATTCAAAAAAAGATAGTGGAATTGAGGACAATGTGGTTGTAGAAAATTATAAGAATGAGGGTCAAAGGAAGATCATTGTTTGGAGATTAATGGAGTGGATTCGGTTAAGAGAATACAAGATCATATTTGTGTCGCAGTGGCCGGATCAGAAGAGAGTTTGGAAGTAAGAGTGGATAGTGTGAGGACAATGCAGTTGTAGAACATGCTAAGAATGAGGGGTCAAAGGAAGATCATTGTTTGGGAATTAATGGAGTTGATTCTGTTAAGAGGATACAAGTTTCTGGAGACAACATATCACTTTATGTCGACTTTTCAAGTTTTTTATGTAGACTTAATGATGGAATTGATGAGAAAAAGGAGGATCATATTGGTGTTGTAGCGGCTGGATCAGATGAGAGGTTGGAAGTAAGAATGGACGGTGGAAATGTAGACGATGCGTTTGTAGTAATTTTTAAGAATGAGGTGACAAAAGAAGATGATCCTTCGGGAATTAATGAAGTTGAAAAAGAGGGTTGCCGGTGAAAAAGTTGAAAAAGGTGACAAAAGAAGTTCACTAAACAAATGTTGAAAAAGAATGGTGGTTCGGGTTTAGGTTTGTCGAAAAACCCACCGGAGCAGTGTTAATGGGATGAAAAAGAGGGTTGCAAGTGAAGGTGGGGGTGGGGGTGAGGGTGAAGGTGAGGAAACATGTGGTTTTTATTTAATTAAGTGTATTAAAATATATATATTTTTATTTTTTATTTCTATGTCATAACACTGTTAGAGATTTAATGGTAGAGTGACTAAAATAGGTCAATGTTTAAAATTTAATGTTAAAATTGAACATTTTAAAAGTTAAATGATTAAAATAAATCATAGAATAAAGATGAGTGATAATTTAAATATTTTATAGAGTGTTAGAATGATCATTTAAGTTTTTTTAATATTATTAAAATGGTTCACACCTAAAATCTTGAAAACAAAGTTTTGAGAATTCATCGGTTTTTATTATTATTTATTTTCAGCTTATGGACATTGATGCTACCGTTGACACTTGGCGAGTTCTAGTTAGCTTAGTGGATCGAGAAACGCGCTAATTTTCTAATACAGATGTAATATTATTGAGAAATGGACCCCATAATATTAAGAAGGATAAATTACACATATTATTACTCAACTACCTTTTTACTTTTATTTTGATCATTCAACTTTTAAAATTTTTAATTTAATGTTTAAACTTTCGAATTGTTCTTATTTTAGTCACTCTTTATTTTATTACTATTTTGTATGACATGATATATTTTATTATTAAATAAAAAAATTATATTTTATATCTAAATTCACTCAAATCCTAAACCTCAAATTATAACACCACCTTCCCCATCGATCCCTATCCCTAAATCGCCCCTGTTAAAAACAGAACAATCACTCTAAACTTCCAAAATCAAATGCTTAGCAAGTTCAAATTTTGCATAAAACCCATCACATATAGCCTCTTATAAAGTTATAATAAGTTTAAGCAACAATTCTTCCATGGCTTTCAGTACAACAACGTCAAAAACAATTAAAACAAAAAGCACCCATAATTTTTTTTCTCGTTTGCATAAGGCTCGATGATTAATTCAAGTTTTTTTTAATAAAGGCAAGATACCTTAATAAGCATTTGAGTTAAAGTCATATACTCATTAGCTAAAATCTCATTTTCATTCTCCAGATTCTTCAACCATTGTCTAAACAAAGATGACTGAATAGGCGATAGCAACCTGTAATATTCACATTCATTATTTGATCAAACAATGGGTACTTCCCAAATTCCAAAAACTTCAAAGAACTAAGACGAAAAGAAGAAAGAGGCTATTAATCTAATAAAAACTTCAAACAATTTGAGTGGAGCGGTTTGGGATGGGCATCAGAGAGGAATGAGAAGGTGGAATTGTATTGAGGTTTATGGTTTGGGTGAATTTGAGTATAAAATATAGTTATTTTTACTTAATAATAAATAAATATTATTTTATTTTAAATCATTTTTATATTTTAATAATAATAATAAAATATACCATGTCATACAAAATATTAAAAAATAATTCAGAGTGACTAAAACATGAATAATTCGAAAGTTCAATTATTAAATTAAAAATTTTGAAAGTTGAGTGACCAAAATAGAAATGAGAAGATAATTGAGTGATGATATGTGTATTTTACCCTATTAAGAATTATTAATATATCACCCAATTCCTTTTATCTTTCGAAGTTAGGTTCAAAATTGTATTTAATAAACGTGTATATATAAATATAGTTCTTTAAATATCTTATATCTAGAACTATAAAAAATATCTTATATCTAGATCAAGCATATTTGACGGGTTGGTCAAGTTACTCAATAATAACTCGTAATTTAGACTCATAGTGAAAAAACATTCTACAAACATGTTTAATTTCACCTCTAAAAACTAAAACTTAAATCCTTAACTTTAAAATTTTAAACTTAAATTTCAATGGTTTAAATTTTAAATCTTATAATATATTCCGCTACTCTAGATTTTAAACTTTAAACTAACCCTCTAAAGCTTAAATTAGATTCCTTTGTGTAAATTTTTTCCCACTAGAAGTGCATTAAATATTTTTCCTTTATGTGAACTAAAAAAAAAACAAAGATTCCATTGTTTATACATGTTTAACAATCTGAACCTTATACATAGTATAAGGACTACTAACATAATTTTACCAAACAGAACCCTCTCTTCTTCTTAAATTGCGACATCTTCCTAGCTATATTCTCCCGTCTCCACTTTTTTCAAACACATTGTTCAAAGTTTAGACCCTTTACTATTCAAAAAAAGAAAAAGAAAAAAATATTCTTCATTTCTTGTTTGATTCCTCATCATCTACCTAAAAACTTTCTCTACAGTTAATCTTTCTCCTCTAAGTACATTTCTATTCTATCTCTTTTTTTCTCACATGATTTTTTTTCTGGGAATATCCAATATTCCCTCTGCAACTTTATTTTCCCAGAGTTCAATGATGTTTGCATGAATTGCTTGTCTTTTTGTCTATCTGATTCATAGTGGGTTTCTTCTCTTTCCTCTCACTGATTCATAGATTCATTGCCATCTTTGTCTGATTGCAACTGAAGTAATATTTTCTTTTGTTTGAGCATCAAGTGGTCGGTTGTTAACTTGTTTTTTTTCTCGATTTTTTAAATATTTTCTTCCCACTGACTGCTTACCGGTGGAGATTCTCTTCATTTTTTATGTACACTAATTGTTTTAGTTAGCTGAAGAAACATCGTTAATCTATTTTTTTCTCTACAGATCATATCAATCAAGATTGAAATCTGTGTTTCTTTGAAGTTGCAACAATGGTTCTTGGCCTAAGAAGTACGAATAGAAAAGGCAGCTTACATCAGCTTGTTTACACTGTAAATGTAAAGGAGATCAACCCTTGGACACCCCTGCGATCAGCTCAATCTGTTTTGCTTCAATGGGAAAATGGTGATCAGAGCTCTGGGGCCATAACTTCTACCATTGATAATGGTAAGATCGAGTTCGATGAATCTTTCAAACTTCCATTAACTTTAGAAGCATCCCGTAAGAGCAAGAATCGAGAGATTTTCCTTAAGAACTGCTTAGAGTTTCACTTGTATGAGCCTAGGAAAGATAAGGTGTCGAAAGGTCAACTTTTAGGATCTGCAGTCGTAAACCTTGCTGATTATGGGATTATCAAGGAAACTATATCCATTAGTATTCCTTTTAACTTGAAGAAGAGTTCTAGGAACATAGAACAGCCGGTTCTTTATCTTAACATCCAGCCATTCGATAAAGATGGCTCGAGTTCGTCAACTAAAGGTGGCTTGTTGAAAGAAGCATCACTGGAAAAGGATGGCAGTGAATCTGTTTCTGAATCCATAAATGAAGGAAATGATGAGGAAACCGAGATTGCTTATTTCACCGATGATGATGATGATGATCTTTCCTCACGGTCATCCCAGACTATTTCTTCATCTGTTTTTTATCATTCTAGAGAGTCACATATTCAACATGATGAGGTACTTGAGTTCATCATTCTGCTTCTGTTCTTTGTTTCCATTTTCATTAAATTATCTGTTAACTGTTGTTGTCTTTGATTTTGGGTCTATGATTGAATTGGATTTGTGAATATTGGCTTAGCAGACTCTGATATTTAGGCATTACAAATGCTATTGTTAATTGGAATGGGATTTCAACTTGGGACCTTTCTTAAGGTGATTAATTTGTAGATAGATCCCTCTTTAACCATTTTGCAAGCATAGCTATTAGTTTTGGGCACACACCAGATGACAGTTCTTATCTACCACTTCCAGCATGATTCTGTCCTAGGAGGTCTGTCATAGTTCTGGTTAATTTGGTGTCTGTCAATGCAATCTTAGCAAAGCTAGTATTTCAACTCTTGAGTGTTCAGGCATCCAATTAATATTAGATTGGATAGATAATTGGCTTTTACTTAATGAGGGATGCCAAAAGAAGGAATAAGTCTTATTGTTGATACATGTGAGTAACATGTTTTTGATGTTTAATTGTGTTTGTGTGACATTATTGATTACAGAATGGATCAGAATCAGCCACTGGTGGGATTGAAATCCTTGAGGTCACTCTTCCCTCTGGTGGAACACATGCAAACTCAGGGATAAGTCCAGCTGTTGAAGCATTCAAACATGTAAGCAGGAAGACTGATACTTCATCTTCAATAAACTTGCCCTCTGACCCCAAGAATCCTGTAACTAATCCTGTGGCTGAAGTTTCATCCTTAGAGACGAGTGTTACCGTTCCGATAGATACGAACTTAGACCATGCAAAAGATACAGATTTGTCCTCCAACCCTGAGAACCCTGTAACCTATCCTGCTGAAGTTGCATCTTCAGAGACAAGTGTTACCATTTCAGTAGATATGAACTTAGACCATGTAAAAGATAAAGGTTTCTCCTTTGACCCCAAGAATCCTGTAACTTATCCGGCTAAAGTTGCACCTTCAGAGATGAGTGTTGTTATTCCAGTTGATACGAACTTAGATGATGTAAAAGAAACAGATCTGTCCTCCAGCCCCAAGAATCCTGTAACTTATCCAGATAAAGTTGCATCTTCAGAGAAGAATGTTGCCATTCCGGTTGATACAAACTTAGACCGTGTAAAAGATAAAGATTTGTCCTTGAACCCCAAGAATTCATTAACTTACCCCATGGCTAAAGTCGCATCCTCAGAGACGAGTGATACCATTCCAGTAGATATGAACTTAGACCATGTAAAAGATAAAGACTCACATACCAAAAGAGAGGGTGATAGAAAAACATGGAGGCATGATCAAAGCCACGTAGACAGATCTTTAAGTAGCATTTCACATGTTGGTCATTGGAAGGGAAATGTGGAGAAAATGCTGTGGGAAGACGAGCTGGATAGCCAGATTTTGAATGCTGATGAATATTCTCTGCAAGACAGATTAGGTTTTATACCAGCACAAGATTCTACAAGAAAGAAAATTACTTCAAGGAGTAATACTTTTGCATCCAGCTTGGAAACAACTGAAGTCAAAGGTGGTTTCGTTGCAAATGATAGACAAAAGCATGCAACACCTCGTCAGTCTCGTCAGTCACAGTTTGACAAAGCTAAGAGTAATGGAGTGACAAAGAAAATTCAGTTCGTGGAGAAGGCAAAGGAAAATGGTATTCCCGAGGAGATTCCAAATGGTAACACAAGTGATATGCTTTGTGAAAGGGAAGAAACCGTAAATACTCAGTTCATGGAGAAGGAAAATGAACCCGATATTCCTGAAAAGGTTCATAATGGTTCTAGAAATGACACATGTAATGAAAGCAAAGAAAATAAAAATAGCTTTTCCATTAGCAAAGTTGAATTGGAGTCCAAAATTGAAATGCTTGAAGAAGAATTGAGAGAAGCTGCTGTTGTTGAGGCTAGTCTTTATTCTTTAATAGCCGAACATGGGGGTTCTACGAACAAGGTTCATGCTCCAGCTAGACGACTTTCTAGATTCTATATCCATGCTTGTAGAACAAGTAACCAAGATAAGAGGGCAAGTGCAGCAAGGGCTTCTGTTTCAGGATTGGTTTTGGTCTCTAAAGCATGCGGAAATGATGTTCCGAGGTGCGTTCTAAAACTCTGCAATTTTTTTTATTTATTTTAAGTGTAGAAAATTAACTGGCAGATTTTAGCTTTTGTCTTCTCTATTATCAAATATGTAAGCTTGCACTTTGTTTATCATGTTTTAGTATTTATGTTCTCGTACCTATTTGCATCTTTGTTTCCTTATAATTTTCTTCTTTCATTTAATGAAATACTTCTCTTTGTGGATTTGCCCCGTTTGATCATTCCTATTCTGTTATTTATAGGTTAACCTTCTGGTTTTCAAATTCAATTGTATTGAGAGCAATTGTTAGCCATGCTATTGGGGAAATGGTGTTCGAGGAGGCCTCTCCTCTGCAAGAGGAAAGCGATTCAACAGGAAGTTCTAATGTTTGGGTGGACCCTCAAACATTTTTACTTGCATTGGAAAAATTCGAAGCTTGGATCTTCTCCAGAATAATCGAGTCTGTCTGGTGGCAGGTCTATCCTTTTCTTTAAAAGCTTACAGCATATTGTTTTCTGAGTTCATATCTGACACTTTTTCTTCCTATATTCTTGCCAGACTTTGACTCCACATATGCAGTCTGCTGCTACAAAGAGCTCAAGCTCAAGGAAAACATCAACCAGAAGATACGGATTAGGTGATCAAGAGCAGGGGAATTTTTCAGTTGAGCTTTGGAAGAAGGCTTTTAAGGATGCCTGTGAGAGGCTTTGTCCTATTCGCGCATGTGGACATGAATGTGGTTGCTTATCCGTGCTAGCTAAATTGGTATTATGATACATCATATACTATAGCTGCTTTTAATGTATGCATAAAAAATTTGACCTCGGAGTCTATGCTTCTTCATGTTCATAATGTCTATTTGTAATATGATGCGGCCATATCCTTGTTTCTATTATTTTAATGGTCTAATTGCTAACTTTGTTGGCATGCAAATTTGACATTAGCATTGTTTTCTGTTCCATGATCAGGTCATGGAGCAATTGGTGGGTAGATTGGATGTTGCAATGTTCAATGCCGTACTTCGTGAATCAGCCGACGAAATGCCAACAGATCCTGTTTCCGATCCAATATGTGACTCGAAGGTTCTTCCTATTCCTGCAGGCAAATCAAGCTTTGGGGCCGGTGTACAACTAAAAAATGCTGTGAGTAATTGGTTGCTCTTTCTGTTAAGCTACTTTAGCTCTCTAGGCAGTTACTGATCTTTGTCCATTTCTGATTAGCTGGAGACAATTAATTCTATCAATTAGTATGCATGAAGGATTGAAAAAGGCTTCAAATGTGCTTCGGAGAAGTTTCTTTAATAATGAGCCAAGAATGCAAAAAGTTATTATGTGTATGGCATTTGACTAAAAGCTTATTCTGTGTTAGCAGATTGGAAACTGGTCAAGATGGCTAACAGATCTATTCGGTATTGACGACAATGACGGTCCTGAAGATAGCAAAGAAGTTGGTAATGACAAACATGCTGGATTTAAGACTTCCCTCAAGCCCTTCCGTCTCCTTAATGCATTGAGTGATCTCATGATGCTTCCATCCGATATGCTTGCCGATCCATCCACAAGGAAAGAGGTATGGCACTATATATATAGTATTGTTACTATTGCATATATACCTTTTCCCTTTGCTTCTTCTGTATACATGTATGTTAAATCTCATTTCCCCTTCAAATTTGATTGTTGTAGCTATGCCCCAAGTTCAGCGCACCACTGATCATCAGGGTTCTTAACAACTTCCTGCCAGACGAGTTCAACCCGAACCCAGTTCCAGAGGCAGTCTTTGAAGCATTGGAGGAGGTATGTCATGAGATATGTCCCTTTCATTTATCACCCCGGATTCTTCCATGTTTATGGTGCCGGACTTTAGTTTTCCTGACTGATCTGTTTTCTCGTATTCAGGATATTTCCGAGGCCGTGGATGGGTCTATCACAAACTTTCCATTTGTGGCTACTCCGACAGTCTACTCACCACCTTTGGCGGCTTCCCTAACAGGCATTATTGGAGAGATCGGAAGTCAAGCCTTGCAAAGGAGTAGATCATCAGTGCTTAGAAAATCATACACCAGTGATGATGAGCTTGATGAGTTGGATTCACCAATCACCTCGATCATTATCGAGAACCCCGGGAATTCAACCACTTCAAAAGCACCCAATTGGATGAGAAGCGGAAAGGGAGGCCGGAAAGTTGTCCGATATCAACTAATCCGAGAGATATGGAAGGATGGTGAATAATGTTTTGACCCCCACTGAACATGGTTTTTGTATATATTGGCTGTTGTATCAAGTTGTTGAGTTTTGTTGGAGTTGAGCAGATAATGGTATTTCTTTTTTATCATCGAGTTGCGCAGTAGCATCTATGGTTTGAATTTGTCATCGAAAACCTCATCAAATTTGGTGTCTGAAACAACTGTATCACCATGTTCATATTCAGTTTCATCAGATTTGCATTCACCATCACCATGAAACACACATACTTGACAAAAGAATACGACTACACAATGGATTGAACTTAGGCCCGACTCAATTTCGATAATGTAATCCGTATTAATAAAAAAAAGCGGATTCACTAATATATAATATAATAAAATTAAGGCAAAAAATAATATCTCTGCGGATAAAAACTGTTAGTCAATAAACAGTAAATTGCTTAAAGTGATGCGACAAACCTAAATGACATTGTACATTAGTGTCATATAGACAAAAGTGTTAATTTAAAAGAATGTTTGACGTGTCATTCTGTTAAGTCATTTCAAGCTGTTTACGTTAGTTACTAACAATTTTCATCCGTAGAGGGACTATTTTGACCCAAAATAAAACGTTAAAGATTAAATTGCTTCAAAAAATAGAGATCAACATGATTAGTTAGTCAAATGCTAGGAGCATATTTTTTACATTATGCCTAAAATTAATTTACAAAATTTTATATACAGTTCATATGTTGACAGTGTTCTTCAATGACAATGCATTTAATCTTGAATACTATCTTTATTAATATATATTTAGGGCTAAAATTTGATGTATAGGTAATGTAAAAAAAATCACAATCATGCCTGTTTAAACTTTAAAAATTAAAATCTAAATTCTTAAATCTTATAGCCTAACTTTAAACTCTAAATCCTAACCTTAAACCCTTAAATTAAACCCCTAATCCAAATTGAGCATGCTTGTAGAAAAACATTTCTATTACCGGTACATAAAATATTTTCTTATACATTTAATGTATAAAATATTTTATATTTCTCATGTCCCATTAAAATTGTTTTTATTGACATTTTGTCAATTTTTTCCATTTTTCATTATTATATATTTTATAAATTTTAATTATTTAAAATATCTTAAATAATTATGATCAAATTTTAAAAGTTTAATAAAAAATGGGTAAACTATCATAATGCTCACTTACGTTTGAGTCCTATACACTTTTGCTCGTTGATTTTAAAAATTGAACTTTATGTCCATTTACGTTTTCGAGGTGTAAACTTATTCTCACTGAAATTTTTTCACCGTTAACATTTAACGGGAAACTGATTTGGCATATTAAAGATTAATTAATAAAAGGCTTAATACCTAAATAGGTGCCCAAACTATACTTGTGGATCACTTTTGGTGCCTAAACTATTTTTAGCTCTAAATAGGTGCCTAAAGTTTCAATTTTGGTCATTTTAGGTGCCTAACCGTTAACTACCGTTATTTTTATTAAATTTTTTTTAAGTTTTACTTTATTTCTTTTTTAATTTAATTTATTTTTAACTTGATTTTTTTATAAAAACCCTAAATTTCCCAAAACTCACAAAATGGCCCCAAATTCGAAATCCCTAACTTCCCCAACCGAATCCACTGCCGATGGTTATGTCGCCGCCCCTGTACCTGTCGCTGGACTACCAAGATCGTTTCCCTCAACCACCCATCGCCGGTAAACGGCGGTAGGTGTGTCGATCGGCTTCCTAACGTCGAAAGAAGCCAAAATCGTGAAAGGAAGTCGTCAGCACACCTACTGTCGGTTATCGACGATGGGTGGTTGGGGGAAACGGTTGTAGTGGTCCGACAGCAATAGTGGTGGTCTTCGGTGAGGTAGTAAACGATGACAACGACGGTAATTTGGGGTTTTGGGTTAGGGATTTGAGACTGTTTTGTAAAGATTTAAAACTGTCATTTTTTTAGAAAATTGAATTTTGAATTTTATTTAAAAATTAATTAAAAGAAATTAAAAATTAAAAACATGTCAATTGTCACAATTTAATTGGCTAGCAAATTTTTATTAACGGTTAGGCACCTAAAATGACTAAAATTGAAACTTTAGGCACCTATTTAGAGCTAAAAATAGTTTATGCACCAAAAGTGATCTAAAAACATAGTTTGGGCACCTATTTGGATATTAAGCCTTTTATTAATTAACCTTTAATCTGCCAAATCTACTTTTCGTTAAATGTTAACGGCGAAAAACATTTCAGTGATGATAAGTTTACACCCTGAAAATGTAAATGAGCATAAAGTTCAATTTTTAAAATCAGTGAGCAAAAGTGTACACAACCCAAACGTAAGTGAGCAACTTTAATGGGATAAATGTGAATATTAAATAATTTTTTAAATATACTGGATTATATTCAAAGTGAAAGGATTACGAATGAATCACACCACAAATATTGAAAATTTAACGCTTAAAAATAAATACAATGAAATGCTAAGGGTGTGAAAGACATTAAAATACCAAGCCTATCACTTTCAAAATGACTTGAACAATTTTCTGAATGAAATCCAGCAAACAACTACTTTGATCAGAGTGCTCTAAGAAAAAAGCAAACTCTTTCGCAACTTATTCTTGACATATCGGCAAAACCACAAAAGGGAATGGAAAGCATCACAGACCACCGATCTTCGCTGCTATGAACGCTTGGTTGATATTTGTCATACGAATGTTAAACTGCTTAAAAGCAGGCAACACTGTCACAAAGATAGACTAAAATTGTTATAAAAGCAGACGAATGAACTGCCATAAAAATAGACGAAAAAAATTAAAAAAAACATATATGATATAAATCTGTAAAAACTAATAAAAAACAACAAAATAAACTTAAAAATATTAAAAGAGTATTCGTCAACTAATATGAATATTTATTTATTTACAAACAAAAGCATAGCAAACGGTTAAAACTGCGGTCGGCTAATTTTTTTTTCAAAAGTTTTTTAAAAATTGACAAAAACTATTGCAGAGTAAAAAAGTAAAAAAAGTAGAGAAGAAAAAAATTATTGAATAAATAATTATACAGTTTTAATTTATTCAAAACTCGGCATGTGTTACTATAT
The DNA here is from genome assembly GCA_019671005.1 of Hibiscus mutabilis. Lineage (NCBI taxonomy): Eukaryota > Viridiplantae > Streptophyta > Magnoliopsida > Malvales > Malvaceae > Hibiscus > Hibiscus mutabilis. The sequence continues at coordinate 11,192,748 of CM033735.1, read as the reverse complement.
ACATAAAATACAGTCATATAATTATAGTTTCAATTATTTAAAAAAGTTATGAAAAATGCATAAACTAATTAATTTTTTTCAAGATTCCTAAGCCGAGTAATATCATCTCCATTATTAAATTATGGTTTAAGGGTATAATAAAACTTTTGAAAAAAGAAATCAATTAAGTTTTTAATTTTTTTGTCCAATTAAGTCTTTATATTTTAGAATATTTAAGTTAATTAACTATAACTTTAGAATTTTAGACCAAAATATTTACTTTTCAAACGTGCAAAGATTAAAATGTCTATTTTTTACAATAAAAAAATTTAAAATAAACTTTTAAATATAATATAAGGTTTAAAATGTTTTTTTATAGTAAAAGAATTAAAACAAACTTTTAATATAGTACAGGTACTTATGATAGACTTTAACAACTGACAGTGTATAAAATTATGAATCATATGGTAGTTTTTTTCTTTTATTCCTAACTATGTTCTTTCTCCTATAATAAACCATGTTTCAAAGATAAGATGGTGTTCTAAATAAAAGACTTCATAACTAGAACATAATTGGTCTACTATTTTTTTATGTTTTTTTATATATTTCACTAATAATTTTATGGTATGGTCATTAATGATTATTTTCCACTGCTTTAGTAATTATTTCTGTTTTATTTAATTTACGTAACATAAAATCATCAGTGGAACATATAAAGGGGCACAAACAGGGACGAAATGACATGTAACCTACGAGGGATAATTCCCCCTCCCAAATTTGGTGGATTAATTGTATTTTAGGCCCTAATAATTTTAAAATCATTACAATTAAGCCGATTTGCCACCTTTGACCCTCCCAAAATTTTATGGTTTATTCCTTTTAGGACCTTTTAATTTAAAATGAATAAAATTAAACATTGATCTTTTATTTTTTTGGTTTAATTACTTTTTAAAATTAAACTCCCCTAATTTTTTTAATTTAATTACTTTTAAGATCATATTTATTTCAAAGTTAATCGGTATGGCTCCACATAGTTTAATTCAGACTCCGTCCCTCCCTAGACTCTGAGAAAGTTTCAGACGATTTCTATTCTTATAACTATCCGTTGGCGTTGGCGTTGGCGTTGGCGTTGGCATAGTAAGACGATGGAATTGTTTCCTTTAAAAAGAGTTACAATCCATCTACTGATGAGTCACAAGAAAGGCAGCAGGTAGGGTAGCCAATTGAACGAAGCAATGGTTGTAGCAAGTAGGGTAGGCTTTTTCTTTCGTTGCAGCTACATTTGTTAGAATAAAGCAGATGTTCAAGGCAAATAAACGTAAAGATATATAGACTTTTTATTAATATATGTGACATGAAATTGTTGGTGAAGCTCAATGCCTTTGCATTTAAAATACGAAGTTTGAGAAGAGGTCAAATGTTGGGCAGATCTTTTTCCAGAAAACATTTTCTGAAAAGTTTTTTAAGTGAAACAAACTTACCCTAACCTTAGCATATGAAGCTCGGGGAGAGATAAATGTTGGGCAAATCTTGAGTCGGCAAAGCAAAGTAAGTTAAACAAATCCAAAAGAGGAATGATGAAGCCACCCCAAAAGCAAAGCTTTATTTCTTTTCCTGCAGCAGCCATGAAAACAATAGTTCATTCCAGTAAGAAAAAAAAAAGTATCAATCAAACAAAGATAATGCTCAGTATAAAGAAACAAATTAAAAGATCATTGAATATGGCCCCACGCTTGCAAAGCACCAATATTACTTTGCTTTCAAGAGCAATCACCTCCCTCCTTCACTTTCCAACATTGTTTTTTTAACGAGGAAAGATGATTCAAACATCGAATTAAAATTGGTATCAACTGAAGATTTAATATCAAATTTCTTGTCACTTCCCGTTGGTTGAATTCAAGCAAAAAAAAGAAAGCTAAAGCCCCCCATATTCCTATATCGCTATTCCTTTCTCACTCGGTTTGCATTTCTTTTCCTTTGCTTGCATTGAATCAAAACAGGCTGGTTAAAGTCCGGTCTCCTGAATGTGTAGGAGATCAGAGAAAAAGAAAAGACATGGGCAATTGTGTTACAGATTGCAAGAACAAAGATGCTGCAGACGTGAATCTTAGTGCCCAAATCCAACCCCCCACCAACGATAACGTTGCCAAAAGGGAGAACTCCATTGCTGAACTCGGATCCAGGCCTCAGCCGTCATTAATGGACCAAAAAACTAGCTTTGGAGACTTGAGTATGTTTTCCAACCTCGCTTTCTTGATTTGTTTATCATCTTTTGATTGTTTGAGTCAAGACATCAGATTGGTAGATTGGTCTTGTCTTCTGATGTTTGTTCTCTTTTCTTTAAATTTTGTTCTTTATGTGACAGATTCACTTAGTATTGCTCTTGGGTTTATGTTGATCTCATCTCAATGAGAAAGTTTGAAAATCTATTTGGTTCTTGCTCATGTCTGTTTATCATTTTCCTTTCCTTTGCTCCTATTTGTCTGATCTATCCTATAAACTTGTTCCACTTAAATTGTCTCATCTAAAAACTTAACCACTTTTATTAGACACATTTTCTTTTTTAATTTTTCAACAAATCAAACTTTAACTTTTCAACGATGAAATAATCATTTTAATTATTTTACAACACATTTATTACACAAAATTTTTCTTCCTAAAACTGCGTGAAAATCAACAAGAGATAAGATTTGTGGGACGGAGGGAGTAATATTTTTAAACGGTGGTATATTTTATGTCCCTATACTCCTAATAATTATATATATACTCCTTATAATTATATTTTTCTTTTTAAAACTACGTGAAAAATCAATAAGGGATAAGATTTGTGGGACGGAGGGAGTAATATTTTTAAACGGTGGTATATTTTATGTCCCTATACTCCTTATAATTATATATATACCTATGCTAGACATGACATATATCTCAACATGGATATGGAAATATCACTCTCAACATCAAAAATCGACTATATCTTTGTTATATATATACTTGTGCACGTATTCAACTATGCATTGTATATGAGTATCGAATGTGAGAATTCTCAAAAAATAAGTGTCCGGATTAATATAATTTGTATGCAGGTAAAACAGAGGAGAATTTTTTCGATTCAAGCCCATGGTTAGAATCTGATAGTGAAGATTTCGTCAGTGTCAACGGTGGTGAGAGCAATTTTTTTATTTCCCCATTATAATAAATAATAATAGCCGCATTGCTAAGTTTCTTAACTTCAAAATCATTGCTTGAGTTTCATACAGATTCTACTTTCTCTCGCGGAAATAGCCCTAAAAACCACACAAACTTGATGGCAAATTCTCCCAAGAAGCAACTAATTGAGTTATTTCGAGAGAGCTCCGATGATGATGCATGACTCATCATTAATTTATTAAACCATTTACCCTCTTCTTCAGTAATTTACATGTACACTATTATTTCATTCTAGTAATGTAATGCTCATGTTTGGATGCCCAACCCAACTAGTGTATTCATGTCATTTCTCTGCCTTTTAAGATGTTATATAAATTTAATGCTATATAATACCAAATCTAACTATCCATACCCTATTTTTTCGTATCTCTTTGAAAAAAAAACTTAGCCGTCGCTTATCTTTGAAACCCCACCCTCAATTCTCTCCTTTTCCCTTACGCCGCCGGCAGCCCTTGGTGCTATCCTCCTTTTTTGTTTTTTCGAGGAGTCACCGGCGAGATGGCACTGACATCCTCGGGTTACGGTCAGTTGACGTTTTCCTTTGTTGTTCAAGCTCTTTATGTTTGGAGATAGACCACTGTTCTTCTCCCTTCATGGTTGTTGTCAGCGGTTCCCGATGGCCGATTGACGGAGACTTGGTTTTTCGGCGGTCCACGGTGCTCCCCACGAAATCTTAGAGGCAGTTCGGGAGATAGGTCGCTGTCTTCAGAGATAGGGGGTATGGATGGGCCGAGAACATCTTCGGTCTCCCTTCGCCGGAGTCACCGCTGACTGACTTCTCCCCCTTTGGCCATGGTGGTCGAACGTCCTCCCCCAAAACCATCATTCATCCTCTGGTGGTCCCCTATTTGTTGGATTTCTCAAAGCGTGACGTGCTTTGTTGCGGCTCTTCCATGTCCCTGAATATGTTGGTGTTGGCCTTTTGGTTCGTGATGGCCGTTTGTCCTTTTTCCCTTTCTCGGTTGTTTCCATCCTCTTTGTGTAGGGTTTGCTTTTGGCCTTATTTTGCCTTTGTTCATTTCAACCATTTAGTTGTCTTCCTCTTGGGTCTCAATCTCAACGTTCATGTATGTTTCCTGCTTTATTAATGAAGCTCTCTCGTTTGTTCAAAAAAAAAAAACTATATATACCCTTAGTTTTAAAAAGTGCACCTTGACGTTTCGAAATACAGGAAAAACGTCTCTACTTTCTCGGGCAGAGCCGTGGAGAAGGCACCTAAGCAGTGGCGGATCCCCGTTAAGGGTTGGGTGGGCCCGTACCACCTGAACTTTTTAAAGTTTACATATTTAGCTTTAATTTTCTTAAATTTTGTAAATTGATCCTTAATTTCTTATATTTGTATAACGTGTATTCACCCTAAAATTTTAAAATTTGTATGACTTGTGTTCGCCCTCATAAATATTTTAATTTGTGCTCACCCTAAAAGAATTATGGATCCGCCACTACACCTAAAGAGCAAGAAGACGCGCAGAGGTGCGCAATTTTCACCAGGCGTAGGGTGTGACGCGTTATCAACCTTATGGAATAAGAACCTCACTTGATTTCATTTGAAGAGGGAAAAAACCATAAATTGGAGAAAATCCAAGAATCATCCCAGGTATGTCGTTCTCATCTTTTATTTTTTTCATTTTCAATCTCTGCTTCTCGTCTTATTTCTATCTTTTTTTCTATTTTATATTCTTTTTTTCTCTTTGTTTCTCGTCTCATTTTTGTTTTTTTTATTTTCAATTCCTTTTCTCTCTATTTTTCATTTTCAATCTCTTCCTTCTTCACTCTTTTTTTTTTCATCTGCTTCCCTTTGTGATACACTCCTACTCTCGAATTGATGTTGTTGAGAGAAGCTTGATTGTTTCCAACCTTAAATGAAAGTAAGCCTTGTGAAATCTGAATGTTTCCAACGAATAAAGATGGAAATAATGATAGAAGTTTAGGGTGTGGAAGTGTTTAGGCGTGATGAAAGAATTGGATGAAAGAAAGAAAATGGTTAAGGGAAGTATGGGTTCGGATATGGTGAAAGAAAATGGAGAAGATGGTGATAGTATTCAAAGAATTCAAGGATAAAGCTATGCTATATAAACATAACCTAGAACCTTAAAGGATTTTCTTTGAGGTGGATAGGATAGGTTACCCCACAAGCAAAGCTTGATAAGTCGATAAAGTTTTTAAAAAGAACAAAGTTTGAGAGAAACCTCACAAAGTATATTTAATTCAAAGATATGAATTGTTTTACAAATGAAATGGAATGCTCTATTTATAGGATTACAAAGGGTATGGTCGAAAGGTTATATGCCTATTTAGCTAAGCTTGTGTCTCCCTCCAATGCATGGTGTTTATTCGGCGAAAATGGTGTCTCCCTCCAAGTGCAAATTGCCGCCTAATCTGATTCTCCCTCCAAAGCAATGGTGCCACTTTGGTGTTCCCTCCAAAGGTGATGGACATGTCTTTTGGGAGGGAACATGACCCTTGGGTATGGAGTTGGCATATGAAGCTCAGGTTGAGATGAGTTGGTGGAGCTGAATTGAGTTGAGCTACTAGCTAAATGAACCACACTTGATGTTTGAGTTGTTTTGAGCTTCTACAAGTTGTCCTTAGCTAGGTGAGCTTCTCCTGTAGTCCCTTGAGTTATCTTGAGCTGTTTGGAGCTGAAAGAAGTAGAATAGAGTTTGAATGAGCTAAACCGAATTGGTCGAGCTAGAATTGAACTGAATGAGCTAAGGTGAGCTGCCCCTCGATCAATCCTTTGTTTATGTGGGCTGGTATGTCCTACAAACAATGCAAATAAACGTAAGTACTGCATACTTATAATATAAGATAATAAATAAACTAAAAGAAAGATGTGGTTATATATAAACTTAGATATACATAACCATCATATAATATTTAAAACATAAAGAGTTATGACATCTTAATAAGTAATATATAACCATGATATAAGCATAGATGGTATGAATGATATAATAAGCTAATGGGTAAACTACACTAGTGACCACCGAACTATTTGATGATACTTATTTTGACCACCGAACTATGCAACTCGTTAATCATACCACTAAACTTATTAAATTGACATATTTTGACCACCGTTGTTAAAAAACTAACTAATGGATGATGTGTCAGTTAAATAAAATTTGTAAAATTATACATGTGGTCCCTGTTATTTACTTATTATATCAATTTGGTCATAATTTTAATTTAATTAAAAAACTAATCAACCAATCGAATGACGGCACGTGACATGTCTTTTTATTTTTAATTTATTTAATTTAATAAATTTAATCAACCAACGAGATAGTAACACGTGTCACCACCTGGTTGGTGAGAAACAAAGGAAAGGAATAAAAGGAAGAAAGTGAGTTGGGTGGGATTTGAACCCACGCCAAAAGGTTAAAAAAGCAAGCACCCAAACTACTATGCTATCACTTCACTCTTGTGAAAGCTTTGTAACATTTTTTATTTAAGCCATACGTTTTGGGGAACTTAAAGAGAGTAAATATAATGTGAGGGAAATCGAATCCAGTTTTAATAAAAAAAATAAGAATGGTAAAAATGATAGAATATTATTTATTAATCAATATGTTATTAAATAGAATATTAATAATAACGTTACTACCTTATACTGCAATAAAATTTGGTTTCATTAATAAATCGAATGCCTGATAATATTTTCCATTTGTAATATTATAATAATTTGATTATTAAAATTCATTGATATAAATCAGTTAAGTACATTGTAGTGGTATATTTTATATGCTATTAATATCAATTTAATAAAAAACTAATTTAAATTTATTGAATATAGTATCATTAATAAATAATATTTCATCATTTTTAATCAAATATTAACTCTGGTCCAACGATCAAGCACCATTCTTATTTTTTTTTTATTAAAACCGGATTTGATTTCTCTCACATTATATTTACTCACTTTAATTTCCCCAAACGTATGGGTTAAATAAATAATGTTACAAAGCTTTCACAAGAATGAAGTGATAGCCCAGTGATTTGGGTGCTTGCTTTCCAACCTTATAGCTGTGGGTTCAAATCTCACCTAGCTTACTTTCTTCCTTTTATTCCTTTCCTTTGTTTCTCACCAATCAAGTGGTGACACATGTCACAACCTGGTTCGTTGATTAAATTTATTGAATTAAATAAATTAAAAATAAAAAGACATGTCACATGTAGTCATTCGATTGGTTGATTAATTTTTTTAATTAAATTATAATGTCACTATCTGGTTTGTCGATTAAATTTATTGAATTAAATAAATTAAAAATAAAAAAGACATGACACGTGTCGTCATTCAATTGGTTGATTAATTTTTTTAATTAAATTAAAATTATGACCAAATTGATATAATGAGTAAATAATAAGACCACATGTAATTTTACAAATTTTCGTTAACTGAGACGTCACTCTTTCCGTCACCCATCCGTTAGTTTTTTAACGGCGGTGGTCAAAATAGGTCAATTTAATAAGTTTGATGGTTTGATTAACGAATTACATAGTTCGGTGATCAAAATAGGTATCCCCAAATAGTTCGGCGGTCTGTGATATAGTTTATCCTAAGCTAATATGCTCCTAACATGCACACTTAAGAATAATGGCAATGTATAAATGTAGAGAAAGTTAGTAAAAGCTCTCTCGCCTTTCATCCTTCTAAATGAAAAAAAATGAAAGTATGGTGAACAAAAGTAGTTGGCTGAATTGAATTTGAATATTAGCTCTGTTCTACTCTGACTTTGGATATTGGTAGCCAGTATTTATCGGTATACAATATTATTTTTCTTTGATATTGGTAGACATTATTTATTGTTTCATTATGTTATAATGTAAACATATCTTAATTATATATATATATATATGAAAATATAAATCCTAAAATTATTATTTAAATTTAATAATTTGATTATATTTTATTTTTAAATGTAATTATGCAAAAATAAAAGTAGTTAAAATAAAAATTGATGTAAAATATTAAAATTTTAAATCGATATGGACATGTGTACGGAGTTATTCAAGGAATATACCAGGCTTTATACTTAGCCTTGGATATGCGACGGGATTAGAGGACAGACTAGTGCATCTGCTGCGTTAATACTAATCTTATTATGCATTGTTTGTGCGTCATGCTTGAAGTGAAACAAATCTATAATTAGTTCTCCCGAAGTTCAGAAGCAAATGACTTGTTATGTGAAACTGTTATTAAAAAAACCCTAGAATTTTAATTTTTATAGACGTTGATACTAAAATAAAAAATATTTTAAGAAGTTTTTTTTATAGAAATCGAATATTTTGATAGTGCACCTCACCAACAAAAAGCGCACCCCTTCGCCTCGGTGCGCCTTTTAAAACGAAGTCCATACAAACCTGCAAGGTATTATTTGCTAACCTTCACGGTGTTATCTGCCTCAGTACCATGACACTCAACATATAACACGTCTTGTAAGACAGAGTGATCAGGGCTTTATTTAGCCGCTAGAACAACAATAAAAACCTGCCAAACCAGCTCCACCTGTTTATTCCATCATTGTATGAATTACCATTGCAAGTGGCAAAGAATTGCCTTCTGTTTATATCACTTACATTCTTCTTAAATATATTCACATCCAAGATCCAACAATACATATTCGAACCTAAATATGAGAGTATGATTCCTCTGTATATCTGAAGAGGAAAAAAAGTTTAAAGATAAATTAATCCATGTCAGACATACCATATCCGACTCACCCGAGCTCAAATGACATAGATTGTCACTAAAATTCCATGGCTACTTAAAAAAATGTGTACCGCAGCAGGTTTGAGCAAATATGATGCACAAACTTGTCCTAATAAAAACTAATCAGTGTTTCTGCATTCAACAACACAAGCATTTTCCTCGATACCAACATCTACTACTTGATCAAAAAAATACCAATCTCTACTACAGATATTTTCTTTGTTGACTTTGATTCTTTGTCCTCAGCTGCTACCGAAGCTAAGAACCACGACCAAACCAAATGCACCACAAAATCAAGGAAAACTAAATCCAAAGTCAAGAAATAAAAGATTTCCCTTCTTCATTTCCAGTATTCCATAGCAGCAAAGCAACAATGAAATATATAAGTATTGTCAAGGAGGAGAAAGTGATGCATAAGAAGAATACTCTTCCATTAATTGTTTCATGGTTCAAAAAATTTGGGGAAATCAAGTAGACTATTGTATCCATCAAAGCACATAAAAGAAGAAAACATCCATTCAGTCCCCTTGAAATCTCTAATAGTGCTAAGATCAAATTAAACGACCTTACTTCTTGGTGCCTTTCTTTTTCGAACTCACAGCCACCTGTGGCTTGGGATGCTTCTCAGCTTCATTGGGATCCAACCAATTGAATGGGTGGCGGTTGAAGAAAGGCCAATTTGGAACCGTAATCAATGCCGTGAGAGTAACACCGCCAGCATATATGATCATCATTATCTGAAACGATCCCAATACATAACCTGCAACCAATGCAATCACCGCAGACACCAACAGCATTATCTGCATTATCTGCTCCGCTAACTTTTGTCATCTACAATACAATTCAACTACAACATAAGCCAAAGTCTCAAGTAACCACAAAACAATCCCTAAAACGATTAGAAGAAACTATAACTAGAAGCCCATCCATCCTTATAACTGTCCCCCAGTAAAATGATTTAGTTTTTTATTTTTACCAATAGAGAGCATTGACTGCGGCAGGCATCTATCACTATTATAAGCAAATTTTTTTATACAAATTAATCCCGATTCTGCTACTACGGCAGGCATCTCTGAAGTTCCATTTTTCGATAAACCCTAGAGAGCATTGACTGCGACTTGGGAGCAAAGATCCTCTAAATCAAAGCCCTAGAAGATGTTTGGTTAGCGAGAAATAAGAAAGGAATTAAAAAAAAACACTTAAAGACATCTAAGCTAATTGTTCAATGCAATCACCAAATTCACTCGCGATCAGAAGATAGGAAATGGAGAATTAAAAATTGAAGGCCAAAACTATATTTGGTTTCAGAGAAAATAAATTTTGATGTCCATTTTCTTCGAAATTCTAAAATTTCGATCCACAAGCAAAAATAAAATAAAATAAAATCAGGAAAAATAAAGAGGACGGGGAAAAGGATGAATCAATTAGAAGTTATAAACCCTAGAATTTCAATTTTACTAAAGAATGAGAGAGTCAAAAAAAGAGATAAAGACTTACCGGAAAGCGAAGAGAGCGACAAGATGTCTGAACGTTAGAGTCGGCAACGAGGAATACAAGTGAGAAATGAAATTGCAGGTTTTTAAATACTATATATTGGGAACGGACCGATAATTCATGGCCCCACGATCCAAAGCAAGAGCGGATGTGATAGCCGTTGGATCAAATTATCAATAACGTAGTCGCATCTTAATTTAATTAAAGATAAAGTAACATTTAGTATCTAAATTTAGCAGCTTGTTCCAACTTGGTACCTATCTTTCTTACATATAAATCTCAAAGTTTTCCAATTTTCTCAACTTGATCCCTAAACTTGAATATTTAATCATTGTGATTACATAGCATTTGAGATTGTCACATCATCCACCAAAAAAGTATGGGGTAAAATACACCCAAATCACTCAATTATTAGTTCACTTACAAATGGGTCACTCTTTTTCTTAAAGTTGCAATTTAGATTCTCAATTAAAATATTGTTACAAATAGGCTATTAGACTATTAAATGTTAGACAAAATAGTGGTGTGGTCAGGTATAATAATAATAGTTACATAAATTTAGCCATTTTTGTTAGGATATTTGTTTTGATATAATAATTAAAAAATAGATTTGGACTAAATTGAAAAGATTTCACAAATGATTTTAAGTCCAAACAATTTGAAAATATGTTTGATGGATTTTATAAGGTTTTGGAATGATTTAAAATGTCATTAAAGTAGCCAAACCTGAGTTTTTCAAGTAACCGTACCGATACGGTATTCCCCGTATCGATACGTCTTAGGGTTTCAGCTACAGTCTATTTGAAACTGCCAAAACCAGTACCGGTACAAAGCTTGCCCGTATTGATATGGAGAGGTGTCTTTTCGATACGATTCTTAGCGTTTCGATACGCATACGTGGCAATAACCCTAACGGCCAAAACCCCTAACGACTATTTCTCAACGGTCTTTTAAATTGCAGGCCATACCGATACGCTCCTACGCGTATCAATACGCATCAGCTATGAAGAGCATAACGGCTAGTTCTTGAAGAACCTGTACTGATATGGCTACTCGCGTACCGGTACGGACAACTTCAGAACTGCAATTATTACGAGAAATAAAGGCCCCAAGGGCTCTAATTCAATCCCAATAGTCTCCAACGGCTAGAAGCTCAATTGGGAGTATAAAAAGGACCTCCAAGAATCTATAGAAGACTAATGATCCTCAAGTCAACAACATTATGATGAAAATTTGTCTTAGTGCTTAATTTCCCATTCTTTGTATAGACTACACTTGTTGAGCTAAAATGTCAATGTATGCTCAAGTGTATTAGGATCTGGGGGAGAGCTTAGGAGTGCAAATAATCACCTTTTAGAGGTATTTCTAGTTTGCTAAGTTTTCTCTTGTTAGAGAGTGTTCCCAAAGCTCAGATTGTGAGCTTTGGATGCTAGACTTGGTGAGTGAGTCTAGGTTGTAAATGGTTGCCTCCTTAGCCTAGAAAAAGTGAAGAATTCTTAGTGAATTGGTTGAAATCCTTAGTAGGAAGTTAAGGTAGTGGATGTAGGCTTTGGTTAGAAAGCTGAACCACTCTAAATCCTTGTCCATATTTTTCTATCTTTTTTCTTCTACTCCAAACACCCAAAATATTTCTTTTCCACCACTTGGTAAGCAATTCGGTTGTGATTATCGAGTCCAACAATTGGTATCAAAGTGAGGCTTAATTCGAGAGGACTTATATCCTATTGAGGTGATCCCGGCAAGCTCGACTGATAAACAATCAACCGAAGCCATGGCGCATTCCATTGACTGACCACCATTCTTTGACAGGACCAACTACTCCTATTAGAAGAATATGATGATGTATTTCATGAAAGCCAATGATTATCATCTTTGGGACATTGTTGAAGATGGTCCGTTCGTGCCACAATGAAGCAAGGCAGAATAGATTGCGGATGATCATAAGAAGATAGAGCCAAATTGCAAGGCTTTGTACATTATCTTTTGTGCTTTTAGCTTGTACATCTATGTAAAAATGTCTTCTTGTGAGAGTGTCAAGGAAGTATGGGACAAACTTAAAGTGATCCATGAAGTTACAAACGAAGTAAAGGAGACCAAAATTGGTCTTGTTGAACTAATATTTTGATATAACAAATTAAAAGAAAAATGTATTTGGACTTAATCGAATATATTAAATATTTCAAAAATAATTTAAAGTCCAAACAAACTTGAAAAAATTGTTTCAAATGATTTCCATCTTAGCCGATCTTTTTCTAAACAAGTATGATTCGTTTTTTGCACTAAAAATTCTATTTTCCAAACTTCAAGGCAAAAATGATCAACCCCCTAAATAAAGGGATCGGGATCGATCCCTTGGTTGACAGTTTCATTGTATTTTTTTACTTCCAGCCTTCTAGTGCAAAATGATCGATCCCTGGTTTATTTGATCGATTCCTTAGCTTCAACGGTCATATTTTATGAAAAAAGATCGATCCCTCGTGCTATAAATGCTGAAATTTTTGTCTGTAAAGGCTTTATGACATCCTAAACGGCTCCAAACGGCTATTATTGATAAAGAAGATATAAAATCAAGGTCAAAGCATCTCAGCAATATAAGAAAGCCTATCCAAACATTCAAGTCATCAACAACTCAAATTGTGCTCAAATTTCCATCTTTCTTGTAAACACTAGTGTTGTTCTTCATTGTAATTTATTTCCTAGTGTTTCTTTGGGTGTGTGAGAGTGCTTACATTGTGCAAACATCTATCTTGTGAGGATTTTCTAGTTTGCTTCTTTGTACTAAAATTTGGGAAAGAATTCAATAGATTTTAGGGTATAAGTCTATTGAATTGTGTAAGGTTACTCCTTATCCTAAAGGAAAGACAAATGAGTGGATTTGTGGAAGATCCTTCGTGTGGATGTAGACTCTAAACCCCTTTGCATTTTCTTTATTTGCAAATAATGACCACCAATCTTTAAAAATCCAATTCACCCCTTCTTGGATATATTCGATCGATTGCTACACTCTTCAATTGGTATTAGAGCTTGGCTCATTAGAAGGTCTTACAACCTCTTGAGAAGATCCAAGAAGTGTTCAATCATCCACAAGGTCATCCATGGCTTCCTCTTCCGCTATTTGAAGCTTGGGGTGATTCACAACCCACCAATAAGCCTTCTTTCTTCAATAAAGTCAACTATGCTTATTGGAAGAACCAGATGAAGTTATTTATTCATGCTTTTAATCGTGAAACTTGGAAGATCACCATGACCTGTTACACCGCTCCAACTAGTGACATGGAATCTTGGAGCAATGATGAGAACAAGAAATTCTCAACAAATGCCAAGGTCATGCACATCCTCTTTTGTACACTTGGTCCCGATGAATATAGAAGGTTCTCATCTTGTTCTAATGCCAAGGAGATTTGGGACAAGCTTGAAGTCATTCATGAAGGTACCAACCAAGTGAAGGAGACCCAAATCGGGCTCCTCAACCTTAACTACGAAAACTTTAAAATAGATCCCGAAGAAGACATCAAGTCCATGTTTGATCAATTTTCTGTGATCGTAAATGGTTTGAAGGGCTATGGAGAAGTGATCCTGGAAGATAAACTTGTGAGGAAGATGATCTATTCTCTTCCCGAATCATGAGAGTCAAAGAAAACGATGATCATTGAAGCAAAGGATCTCAAAACTCTCAAGTTAGATGAACTCATTGGTTTTTTGCTTACACATGAGTTGATGTCAAAAGGGAAGGAAGAAAAGAAGAAAGAAGTGGAAAAGAAGAAATTTGGAGTTGCTCTCAAAGCAACAAAAGAAGAGAGTGATGCTAGTGGAGAAGATGAAGAAAAAGAAATGACCATGTTTGCCAAGAGATTCAAAAGATTCATGAGGTCCAACAAAGGAAGAAGATTTCAAAGAGAATAGGGCTTCAAAAATGAATCCAATGACAAAGATCAAATCATTTGCTATGAATGCAAAAAGCCGAGACATATCAAGTCGAGTGTCCCTAATTAAAGAAGAAGAGCTTTGAGAAAAAGAAGCACAAGGCTCATATAGCTACTTGGAGCGATGATCAATTATCCGATGATGACGAGAATGAAGTAGCCAACTTGTGTTTCATGGCAATAGATGATGACCCTATGGTAACCTCTAATTCATCTTTTTCAATTGATTATACATTTGATGAATTGCAAGAGGCTTATGATGAATTAGCTTTGGAATTTGAAGAGTCAATTTTGAAAAATAGAAAAATCATTTCAAAATTGAAAATTGAAATTGTCTCTCTTTCCAAATCTAATAAGGAGCTTGAAAGTAGAGTTGAGGAAATGCAAGTCAAAATGAAAGAATTTGAAAAGAAAAATCAAGACTTGCACAACTTACTTTCAAGGATCTATGATGATCATCAAAAGGAACTTGATAATCTTAAAGCTTCTTTTAACAAAGTTAGGACAAAAGGTTTTGAGAAAGGTGAAAATTCAGGACCCAACTATGTTAGAAAGAAATTTAATGGTTATAGATATGATGGTCCCCAAAGTTCATATAATAAAAATGTAATTAAAAGTATTTGAGTTCCTAAGGGACTCATTGCTAACAAGGAATATGATCTTTTGTCAAAATGGATACCAAAAAGGGCTAGAATTTTAGGAACTAACTCACATGGACCTAAAAGAATTTGGATACCAAAGCATAGTTTCTTTTTGTAGGTGTGTTGGAGCCATGATGAGCCAAATGAAGAAATTGAAAAGCTCTAGACACACTAGAAAGAAGGACACTTGAAGAGGATGTGGTCTAATCAACCTATCTTGGTTCAAGTGGTATTTTTTTCATTCAATGTTACTTAATCATGTTGTTTTATGTGTTTTTATATCTTGATAAGCATAGTTGAATGACTTTATATAGTGCTTTAATGCTTATAGTAAGGGGGAGTCAACAATGCATGAGTTGCACATTTATGGCCTAATATGCTTATATCTATGTTTTGGCCTTAAATTTGTAATATTTGATTGGTTATGTGATATCATGTTCTCTATGCTTCATTTATTTTTGCATGATGAATTTTTGAGAATATGATATTTTTGTTGTAGCAAATTTGTCAAAAATGCTTGCTTAGAACCTATAGAGCCTTTAAGTGTATGTAACTTGAAATAAACTTCATTGTGTGCAATTATAAGACTAAAAATTTATATATGGTGTTAATTGCATATCTTGTTGTTTCAAGTTGATATTTATGTCCTTAGATAATTTCTAAGGCATTAAAACTCATTTCATATGATTCATATGCCTTAGGATGCCTCAATTAGAGTTTGAATTCCATCCTTTTGACCCTTGTGCTTAGAATGCATTTTTCCAAAAAAAAAAAGGATCGATCCCCCAAGAAAAGGGATCAATCCTTTCCTGACAGTAAGCCCCCTTTTTCGATCCTCAATTTTTTACACTAAAAGGATCAATCCCTTGCACCCGAGGGATCGATCCCTTTAGGCATGAGGGCTGGGCATTTTCTTTTAAATGCTAAAACATGCACTCTTACTTTTTTAAAATCCTTGATCGTCCAAAACTCACCCAAAACACTCTAAACCGACCCATTTTTGAAAATCTCTTAAAATTTCCATCCCAATCGTCTTTCAACACGAATTTCTTGGGGTTTTCTTCTCCAAATCGGATTTGGCTCTTGTTCTTGAGTTGTGGTTCTTCAAAAATCATCTTTTGGGTAAGTTCTATAAACCTAACTTTTCCCATTCGAAATTTATTTGAAATTTTTAGTTTATTGGTTGAATTAGGTGATGTTAGAGAACTTATTTTGTTGAAAATCATTGATTTTTGTTGTAGGAGGTTTACCCTTTGTTCAAAATCTACCGAAACCCTTATTTTTTCTCTACACCCACAAGGTGTTTGATAAAAAGCCTCCACCAAAATTTCACCTATACCCACTTCGGCCAAACCTTATTTTCAAGCTATTCTTGTGTTTTTAATTCATCAAAAACTCCCTTTTATCTTCCCTAAACACCTTTTTACATTCTTCTCTTAATCAAAATCCTTTTTTAATTTGAAAATGTCAAAAAGAAAGACAATGGCTTCTAATGGGAATGGGTTTTTATCCAACCTCCTCCATCTTCAAATTCTTTAGAATCTTGTTTTAGAAGCTCTAAGGAAAGTGATCATTTTTGAAATCTTTTTGCATCTGCACCGGTTAAGAAAACTCGTTCCATTGATTTTGATTTCCTAACCAAACTTGGTTTTGCTTACTTGAAAAGATTTTTTGAATTTAAAGGGATGGAATTTTTAAAATTCAAGGGGCCAACTTTTTTTACTCTTGTTCGAGTATTTTATTCTAATGCCACTGTGTCTTCTTCAAAACAACCGGATGACACCATTGTTCGAACAATTAAATCCTATATTTTGGGTAAGCATATCTCTCTCGCTGCTAATTTTATTGCGAATGCTTTTAGTCTTTCTGATGAGGGTATTGAAACTGAAAAATGATCTTATCCTTGTAATTCTCGTGTCAAGAACAATCAAGCCACTTTCTTTCAGCTTCATGATTGTCTATTGCACCTTATTCTCACTCATGTGATTCATCCTCGTGGGATAAAGTATTCATCAGTTCGAGAGTCTGATTATTGGTGGCTTCATTGCATTTGTAATGGAACTCTTCTCCATCTTGCCGCATTCATCTTCGAAGATAGAGTAAAGATCATCAAGGCTAAGAAAGTTAAAACCTTAGTCTATGGTATATATCTTAGCCATATTTTTGCTCTGCTTAACATTGATACATCTTTTGAGCTCAGCATCGATCCTTCCACCGACAATATTATTGGTCGTTATTCCATGGATCGATGGAGATATAAAAAAGAACCCGAATTCTCTATGAATTGGGTGAAGAAGAAATGCGAAGTTCCTGAAACTGAACACCATGAAGAAGGAGATGAATATCATGAAGCTGAACTCATGGATGATGTTCCCGGAGCTTACACCGATGCTAGTTCTCATGACATGTCTTTGAGGGAACTTCACGAGTCTCTCATTCGTCATGTGGACTCATCTATCGGATCTCTTAGGTCTCACATGGATTCTAGGCTCGATTCTCTTGAGGCACGTCAGGTTTCTTTGGGAGATGCTTTTAGCGCTCTTCAGCGCAAGCTTGATGGTTATCTATTCCCACCTCCATCTTAGATGCATGCATACATGGACATCATATTACATTATGCTTTGGTTGACTTTGCTACATTCTATTATTACGACTCTTTGTTGGATGATGCTTATGTTGCTACTTCATTTGGTTACTCATAGATGTTTTATGGATTTTAATTTAAGTACCTATGGATATTAATCCTTTATAATACATTACTATTAGGACATTTTAATCAGTACGCCATAACAAAAATACCTAGAGGAGACAATGCCAGAGCAGACGCTTTGGCATGATTAACAACAACACTCGAAATCCAAAGGAAATACAGGTTCTTGATGGAATATCGAGAGTTCCCCTTTTTTGCAGAAGAAAGCCAAGTGTGTCAACTTGATACATGCGATACTTGGATGACTCCAATCATGGCATACATCAAGATAGGAATGTTGCCCGATGATCGGACCTAAAGACTTAAAATAATGCGACGAGTCGTCCAGTACACCATCATCAATGACATCCTATACGAGAGAGGATTTACATAACCGCTTTTGTGATGCTTAGAACTTGAGAAGGCCAAGTTGGTATTACAATAAATGCACGAAAGAGTCATCGGACACCACCCGAGTTCGCATTCCCTAGGAAGTATGAGACAAGCTTGAAGTGATCCATGAAGTTACAAACGAAGTAAAGGAGACCAAAGTTGCTCCTGTTGAACTAATATTTTGATATAACAAATTAAAATAAAAATGTATTTGGACTTAATCGAATATATTAAATCTTTCAAAAATAATTCAAAGTCCAAACAAACTTGAAAAAATTGTTTCAAATGATTTCCATCTTAGCCGATCTTTTTCTAAACAAGTATGATCCGTTTTTTGCACTAAAAATTCCGTTTTCCAGACTTCAAGGCAAAAAGGATCGATCCCCTAAATAAAGGGATCCATCCCTTGGTTGACAGTTTTATTGTATTTTTTTCACTTCCAGCCTTCTAGTGCAAAATGATCGATCCCTGGTTTATGAGACCGATCCCTTAGTTTCAACGGTCATATTTTATGAAAAAGAATCGATCCTCTTGGTAAAATGATTGATCCCTCGTGCTATAAATGATGAAATTTTTGGTCTGTAAAGGGTTTATGACATCCCAAACGGATCCAAACGGCTAGTATTGATAGAGAAGATATAAAATCAAGGTCAAAGTATCCCAGCAATATAAGAAAGCCTGTCCAAACATTCAAGTCATCAACAACTCAAATTGTGCTCAAATTTCCATATTTCTTGTAAACACTAATGTTGTTCTTCATTGTAATTTATTTCCTAGTGTTTCTTTGGGTGTGTGAGAGTGCTTGCATTGTACAAACACCTATCTTGTGAGGATTTTCTAGTTTGCCTCTTTGTACTAAAATTTGGGAAATGATTAATAGACTTTGGGGTATAAGTCTATTGAATTGTGTAAGGTTACTCTTTATCCTAAAGGAAAGACAAATGAGTGGATTTGTGGAAGATCCTTAGTGTGGTCACTAAGGTAGTGGATGTAGACTTCATTGGGGGAGTTGAACCACTCTAAAACCCTTTGCATTTTCTTTCTTTGCAAATAGTGTCCACCAATCTTTAAAAATCCAATTTACTCCCCTCTTGGATATATTTGATCGATTGCTATACTCTTCTGGTCTTCTTAACCTTGAGTATGGGAACTTCAAGATGGACCCAGATGAAGATATCAAGAGGATGTTTGGCCGTTTCTCCATAATCGTCAATCAACTCAAAGGTCTTGGAGAGGAGATTTCGAAAGACAAACTCGTTCAGAAGTTGATCTACTCACTTCCCGAATCATAGGAATCCAAAAAGACGGTCATTGTAGAAGCAAAGAACTTGAAGGAACTCAAGCTTGACGAGCTTGTGGGATCTTTGCTCACCCATGAGATGATGTCTCAACCCTTGAAGAAGGAGAAGGAGAAGAAGATCAAAGAGCAGGGCATTGATGTGAATGTCATTGCTCTTTCAACCTCCACATGCCAATATGTAGATTCAAGTGAGGAGGATAGTGAAGATGAAGAGGTGTCCAAGCTCTTCAACAAATTCATCCGATTCATGAAGAAAGAAAATGAAGAACTAAGACAAGAATCAAGGATGAAGAAGAAGGGGCCAAGATCTTCAAGCCATAAGAAAAAGGCTTATGTGGCTACTTGGAGTGATGACGACTCCACCGAAGATGAACAAGACAACCTTTGTCTTATGGCCATCGAAAAAGATTCAAGGGTAACTTCTAATCCATCTACTTCTAGTTCATATTCTTTTGATGAATTAAAAGATGTCTATGATGATTTGGTTTTAAAGTTTAAAAATCACATTTTGAAAAACAAGAAAGTGATTTCAAATTTGAAAATTCAAAATAATTTGATTTCTAAAACCAAGATTGAACTTGAAGCAAAACTCAATGAGTTTGAGCAAAAGTGTACAGATTTACAAAATTTGCTTCATAATGTTCAAGAAGAAAATGATTTGATTTCTAAAGATCTTGAAAAGAAAATCAATTTTGGAAAATCAAATTTTTACCAAAGACAATCTAGTGCCCCTAGATTTGTAGATGGAAATGTTTTAGAAGTATTTAGGTCTTAAAAATACTAGTTACATCAACTAAAAAGGATTAAATTGAAAAATGGATTCCTAAGGGGACAAAATTGTGTGCTACTAACGCCTATAGATCCAAAGCAATTTTGTAACACCCCTTCCCGGTCTAGTAGAGGACCGGGTTGGAAAATGTTACCAGAAACTTATTCGGAGATCGGAAGAAAGAATCAGAGTTTGGTACTTGTTCGGAATATTTTATTAGTCACTTACAAGACTTATCGAACCTGTTCATTACTAGTCTTATTAGAATCGAGGTCAATTTTTAACTTTTACAAACTTAGGGGCTAAATTGTAAACTTTACAAATTAGCGATCCTAACCTGAATTCTTTATTACCGACTTGTAATTAAACTTACCAATTATTAATCTATGAGACCCATTACTATCAGATATCGTTAGCCTGCTTAATTAGACCGAATAGTTATTAGTGACCAAATTGCAAACTGCCTAAAACTTCTTTTTATTCTTTATAACATAATTAACTAACACCGTATCGATAACCTAAGGGCCGTATTGATACGCTAAGCCTAATTTTTGATTTCCATATTCGAAGGATGTCAAACCCGTACCGATACAACTAGTCCAGTATCGATATGCGTTGACCGCGTTAACCTCGTACCGATACGCTCTATGTCCATATCAATACCTTTTCCCCATCTAGATTCTAGTGACCAAAATCTGTACTGATACGCCCTAACCATATCGATACGCCTTGTTTTCTTTTAGCCAAATTATGCTTGATCGTATCGATACGCCATCACCCGTATGGCGTATCGATACGCTTTGACTTGTAATGACAGAATTTTACTGGTTTTTATTCGAATTACCCAACCGAACGTTATTCAAATTTTATCAAACTTTATCAGCAATCTTAAAAACAATATTTCTAATTGCATGTCAAATTTTAGAGCATTTCGTATCCATTTGCTAAGATTTTATCAATTAGTGCATTTAAACTCATTTTAACTAGGTTACTAACCCCAAAATATACCATATTACACATACATCACTTAGGCCATTTTAGGCTTATACAAACATATCAAAATGAGTTATTTCAACACGTCTAGACCTTATGCCGCCGTACTAGGAGTTCGAAAACGAAAGTAAACATACATATGGTAACAGAGGTGACTTACAACCATAGATTACACGGTCGAGGCTTGGAAGGCTTCAAAGTCCTGAAATGCATGAGAAACACACACATGTTAGGCTTATTTAGCTTAGTGAGGTAGTCATAAAATAATCAAGTGACATGAGTAGCATACTATGATCATGAACAACATATCATCATACTTAATTAACATAATCACACTATTAATTACATTAGTCTCATGCTTAAGTCATTTACCATACTTTCACATAATCATAGCAAAACTCAACACATATCAATTCCCTTGGACAATGTAACAAATGGATACACAGATTTCCCTTTACACCAACACATATATCAGAAAATAGGCCGTATCCTTGAGCCGTAGCTTCGGATAAATCTCTTACACAATCCATCATTATCGCCCCTACATATAGGCCGTAGCCCTGGATCATAGTCCACCCTTACTTATACGAGCTCAAATAACCTTATGGCATGCCAATTATATCCAAAACTCACAAATGTCCAGGGTTCAAATATATCAATGTATTTACATTGTTCATTTATATCAGATCATATGCCACATGTATATTCATAGTCATATCAAAATGACACAAGGGCTTACCCAACCTTACTATTCAAATTTATAGTTGATTACTCTACTTGAGCTTTGACACAATGAGTAGCAAACCACAATAATGCAATGGGATGGCACCGAGCCTATCCCATGACACGACTGCACTCACCTTGATTACGAGGCTCTAGAATCGAAATTCTGATGTGCCTAGCTTTCCTTCAGGGATGACAATGAGTCATTCTCCAACACTTGAGCTAGCACAAATTAAAGGTCATCTTAGAGTTCGAGTCAAGGATTCAGAAACATGTTTTGAACTTACCGTATTTTAGGGACAACATCGAATTAACAAAATCAAACTCCTAATTCATGGGTTCCTACTTGAACCGAAAAAACCTAATTTTGAAATTAAGCTCCAACGAAGATTGGAATAATCAAATCAAATGAGGGGTTTTGCCTACCGAATTATAAGCTTTCAAACGAGGTATTGAAGTCGAACGATGATCGAGGATTGCTAAGCTAGAGGTTGAAGACAACAATGAAGGAGCTTGCTTATTTGGGAGACAAAGTTTGGGTTTGCTTTCGGGAGTCCAAAGATGAGAGATGAGAGTTTCTCTTTATTCATTTCTTTTATTTAAAAGATTGAGGCTTAATCATTTCTCACCTACATGCCAACCAATGAAAGGCTTACTCTCCATCAAGGGTTTGCTTATTCCCATGGTCATTAGTCTTTTCTATTTAGCTATTGACTTCATCAATCAACTATTCAAATGATTTTCACGTGGGAATTGTCAAGCAAGGAGGTGAGTAAGCACATTGCTTGATTTTCCCCTCAATTTGAGCTTCAAACAGATTCAAAACAGGGGACACGTATCGATACGCTCGTAACCGTATCGATACGCTCATGCCCAAACAAATAAGTTAGTTAATGGTAGTTAGGCTGTATCGATACTGGCTTGACCGTATTGATACGCCTAGCTCAGAATTTTCATCTTGGCTTTGAATTTTGTACAAAGAAGTTCATCCACTCAAATAGGACCAAATTGAGATTTCATTACAAAAGAGAGGTACAAAAGTCAACTATTACAAATGTGTAACACATCGGATTCAAAATTTTCGATCACCAGAACTTACTTCCGACTAGGCCAATTTTTGGGATATGACAACTCTCCCCCTTAAGAAAATTCGTCCTCGAATTTTCACATTAAGCAAAGAGGTGAGGATACTGCTTTTGCATAGTCTCTTCAGGTTATCATGTTGCCTCTTCAACAGAATAACTTCTCCAAAAAACTTTCACTAAGGGCACAGACTTGTTACAAAGCCGTTTGTCTTCTCGAGCAAGGATCTGTATAGGTTCTTTCTCGTATGTTAGATTGGACTGAATTTCCACAGACTTTGGCTCGATCACGTGGGAGGGATCTGACCGATACTTGCTTAACATAGATACGTGGAAGTCGTTGTGAATCCAACTTAACTCCTCAGGAAGAGCTGATCGATATGCTACAGGTCTAATTCTTTCAGTCACTTCGAACGGGCTAATAAAACAAGGGCTTAACTTCCCCTTTTTACCGAATTAGAGGATCTTCTTCTATAGAGATACTTTGAGGAAGACCTTCTCACCAATCTCGTACGGGATATCTCTTCTTTTCAAATCAGCATATGATTTCTGTCGATCGAAGGTAGCCTTAAGCCGATCATGAATAATGGTTGTCCTTTCTTCAGTTTCCCAAAGTAAGTCCGGACCTAGCATCTTACCTTCACCGAGTTCGGTCTAGCAAAGAGGAGTTCTACATCTTCTTCCATATAGAACTTCATACTAGGCCATTTGAATTGAAGCTTGGTAACTGTTGTTATATGCGAACTCAACTAAGGGTAAGGATTTCTCCCACGTATTCCCGAAGTCGATAACACAAAACATCTAGACACACAATTCAAAGGAGGATTTAGGGTTACCTGAATAACTCTCTCGAATTGGCCATCAGTTTGAGGATGGAAAGCAGTGCTAAGGTACACTCGCATTCCCAAGGCCTCATGTAAGGTCCTCCAAAACTGAGCTGCAAATCAAGGGTCATGATCGGAGATAATAGACACAGTGACTCTGTGTAACCGAATAACTTCACGGATATACAACTCTGCAAGCTTAGGCAAACTGAAATCTATTCTCACCAGAAGAAAATGAGCGAACTTAGTAAATCGGTCCACAATGACCCAAACAGCATCACTCTTCTTCGGTGTCATAGGTAGGCCACTTACAAAGTTGTGCTCGACTTTGACTCGTTGGCAAGTCAAACACCTAGTCACAAAGTCTGTGATCTCATTTTTTATTCCGGACCACCAATATAGATCCTTGTATATTTTAATAGCTCCTGGGTGAATAGAGAAAGGGCTAGAATGAGCTTCACGCAGAATCTAATTTTGAAGATCATCATCATTGGGCATACAGATACGGTTGTCGAAACATAACAAGCCTTTGGAATTTATAGTAAAGTCAGGATCTGCGTTATCCTTGATCTTAGCAATGAGAGGCTGCAACTCCTCATCATTTTCTTGGAGTGCTTTGATTCGGGATACAATGGTCGACTGAAATGTTAATTCAGGCAACAACTTGCCACACTTCTTGAGCCAAAAGTGAGCATTCAAACATCTCGGAGAAGGAGTGGGCTTCCGGCTAAGAGCATCAGCCACAATATTGGCTTTACCGGGATGGTAATCAATGACCAGGTCATAGTCTTTCAAAAGCTCCATCCACCGACGTTGATGAAGGTTCAACTCCTTCTGAGTTAGGAGGTATTTCAGGCTCTTATGGTCGGTGTATAGGTAGCATTTCTCACCATATAGATAGTGTCGCCAAATCTTCAAAGAAAACACAACTGCGGCTAACTTTAGATCATGAGTCAAATAGTTTAGCTCATGTGGCTTGAGTTGACGTGAAGCAAAAGCTATGACTTTGCCTTCTTGCATCAGAACACAGAAGTGTCCCAGGTGGGATGCATCGCTGTTTCATCATACCAGTACGCAATTTTATCCGTACCAGTACATTTAGTTGCTATTGGAATTTATTTCCAAAATAGTATATCGATACGCGTTAAAAATCGTACTGGTATGGTATGTTCAATCATTCAATATTGTTGGTTTAAGTTAGATTTACTATCTGTAATTATATTTTTGAAATTTTGAGTTAACTCAAATTCCTTTACCATGTACCATTTTAATAATGTTGCTTTTCTTTAATTTTGCTAAATTACAAATCTTGTCGAGATGATTGATAACAAAGATGCCAAAATTTAAACTAAAGAGTTGGCGCTTTATAACGAGGATGAAGATGAGCATAATCAGGATAAAGATCGTTACAATAGTGAACCAGATTATGAAATTGATACTGAAGAAAAAGAAACTGATTATCTTTTTGACGATGACATACATATAGATGATGAGAAGACCCTTGACTACTTCATTGATGGATGCATATGGGACAAGATTGGGAAACAATTGAAAGATTACGATGCGAATGATATGAGTATGCTGAAGTGGAAGACTTTAGATGATTGCGTTGAATTTTATCATACCTATACCAAAGTGAAAGGTTTTGGAGTTTGAGTCAACCAAACAGTGAAAAGTCGAACTGGTGATCACATAATTGCAAAAAAATTGGTGTGCCGTAAGAATGGATATAGAGCGGAAAAGTGGAGTAATTTTCCAAACAGAAAATGTGAAGAAAGACCAACTGACAGAGTTGAATGTGGAGCATTTATTAGATTCAAATTGGATGAGTGATATCAATATTGGAAAGTTGTTAAATTCCAAGCAGAACATAACCATGACATGGTTCACGCAACACAATTTGCTTATATAAGGTATGTAATTCATCGATAAGTAAATTTTTACATACTAACTTATAGCTTATATATATATATTTAATGTTTTTAATGATTTATTTTGTACGTCATTCTAGAAAATTAGTCAGTTAAACAAAATTAAGATTAAGAGCATGCCCCACTCTGGAATTACTCAAAGTAAGATGGTGCACAATTTCGTGAACAAAGATGGTTCAATTGAGAATGTTGGTTTTCTACAAAAGGATTTGTACAAATATCTATATAGAATTAAACGAGAAGAAGTGGAAGATGGTGATGCTGAAACGGTGATGGTGTATTTATATGGAAAGCAAGAATCTGATCCTTTCTTTTTTTTTGTGAGGCACACGAGGGATGAATTTGGACACCTGGAGAAGTTTTTTTGGTACGATGGTATATCACACGCTGACTATAAAGAATTTGGTCATGTACTCGCATTTGATACGACTTACAAGTGCAACACATACAACAAGTTGTTCGTTGTTTTGGTTGGTGTCAATCATCATCGAAACACAATGTCATTTAGATGTGCATTGGTAGTAAACGAGAAAGAGGATATCTATGTGTGGGTATTACAACAATTGATTGAAGCAAGAGATGGCTACAAACCACTTATTGTTATTACTGATAGAGATAAGGCAATGGCAAATGCAATTTCTCAAGTACTATCCAGGGCAAAGCATAGATTGTGTTTATGACATATCATGAGGAACGTGCATTCTCATGCTGAACACACTTTTCTTGATGGGTTTATGAGATGCGCTAACATGTGTAGAACACCATCAGATTTTAAAAGGGCTTGGAAAGAATTAATGGAGAAACACAAAGTTGAAGGAAAGAGATGGGTAGAAGAATTGTACGAAGATAAAGAGAAATGGGCAGAAGCATATTTGCAAGGATATTTTTATGCAGGTGATAGTATGTAAACTTTATTTGTATATAATATTATATTTATTTATTGTATTGAACTAAGTAATTAAACATTTTGGTGTGCAACAATAAGGACTACTCAATGGTGCGAGTCAATGAATAGAACATTGAAAACTTGGTTGGACAAAAAAGTGGTGTTGTATCGATTTGTTGAGTACTATTATAGACAACTGCAATCTCTAAGATGAGAGAAAGGTCATCAAGACTACAAAATAATGGATGAACAACCACATTGTGATGGTGTGTTGGGAGATTTAAAACGTAATATAGCCCAGGTATATACGAGAAATTCTTTTGCTACATTGTGCAAAGAAATGTCCTATGAGGGTTATTATTTGGTCAAAAAAAGTGAAGTACACAATGCGTGTTTGTGTTATTGGTTAGAGCATGTTGAAAAGGATAAATGGTATATTGTAGTTAAAGATACCACAAATAATACCATGTACTGTTGTTGTATGAAGTTGGAGTTCGTTGGATTTCCATGTCGCCATATGTTTGCCATGTCGAAATATGAAAAGACAAAAGAAATACCCTAAGGATGTATAATGAAACGGTTGACTATTTATACGAAGAAAGATGTTAGATTTCAAAATAACAATGCAGATGTCGAAGATAATAATCCAACAATAGTTCAAGCCAGGTATTCCACTCTAGCCTCTTATTGTATGACTATATGTCACCGGGCATCATAGACATTCAAGACTTTCAATGAGGTTAAAGATCAATTTGTAAAAATGAGTCTTAAATTGCAAGCGATTAAAGT
Source organism: Hibiscus mutabilis (assembly GCA_019671005.1). Lineage (NCBI taxonomy): Eukaryota > Viridiplantae > Streptophyta > Magnoliopsida > Malvales > Malvaceae > Hibiscus > Hibiscus mutabilis. The sequence goes on along the minus strand of CM033735.1, from coordinate 11,165,409 downwards.
GGGATGTAAAAAAAGAACCACTAAAGGCGAAGAGACTGTTCGAATTGGTGATCCTATAGTTCTTGAAACAGGAAGAGGAAAACCCAAGATAACTAAGCGTCAAGCTTCATCGCCCAACCCAACACGTGTTTTATATGATGAAGATGTCACATTGGACTCGCATAAAACATCTGATACTTCTCTGAACAAGCTTTTTGATCAGGATACGAGGCATACTGATGCCCTTTAGAAATCAAAATTAGCTGGATACAGTATTTTACCGAACCAGTATTGTCTTGAATTTTTGTTTAATATTTCACGCATTATCCCATCTCAAATAATTTGATTTTAGTGGAGTTTATATATCATTGTTTTTCTAAATATCGAACATACTATACCGATACAGTCTTTAATGCGTACCGGTACACTATTTTGGAAATAAATTCCAGTAGCAGCTAAATGTACCGGTATGCAGCCAGTACCGGTACGGATAAACCCGCGTATCGGTACAATAAAACCAACGTACTGGTACGGACGACAGATTGCGATTTGGGGATTTTAAATCAGACATGGGATTCAGAGTTCTAACATAAAAATTAGGATACTGTTAAAGTAATTGGGGTTATAATATGGCAATTAGGATACTCAATTTGAGAATTAGGGTTCGAATAGATCGAATTAAATATAGTTAGGGTTCGAATGAGGAATTTGGGATAACTTACCTACTTGCAATGAAGGAGGGGAAGGGCGGCAAAGCTCAACGGCGGCCACGGACGGGCGACGGCAGGACAGTGAGGATGTGGCCGGCGGCGGCGATGTAGAAGAAAAAAAACTAGGGTTTTGATGATTTGTGATATAAATTTTGATTTAATATTTTTTAAAAGAATATGAAAAATAAAAAAGAATTTTAATTAAATTACCTTTTGATTTTTCAAAAAATTAAAATTATACGGTAAGTCCTTTGGATTTTAAATCTTTATAAATTAGATTAATAGTGCTCATCGGTGCTCGTCGTTAGTGGCGCTCATCGGTACTCGTCGAGCGTCATAGAATTTTCGATCATTATAATACACAATTAAAATGATAACAAACATGATACGTCAAAATTCCTAAAACTTCAACATGTACACAATAATTTATAAGGTAAACTACATGAAAGACCACCAAGTTATAGAGGTTTTGACCATCATACTTCTAGTTTTGTCAATAAGATTATTTAATTATGTAAGTGATATCAATCAAGCTTTTTGACGTTAAAATTTAACGGAGAGAATGATGTGACATTCAATATAAATTTATATAATTATACGTTTGATCCCCGTTATTTATATATTCTATAAATTTGGTCATAATCTTAATTTAATTTAATAAATTTAATCCTCAAATCAAGATCTAGGTAATAACATATCACATGTTATCGTCTAATTGGATGGAAAATTAAAAAGCTTTAGCCCAACCATTGAACCAAACCTATTTTGCAAGTAACAGCTTACAAAAAATTATTGTTAAATGTTAACTTACACGAGAAAATTAAGGAAGTTAAAATAACGTTTAGAGGGGAGAATTCTTATATATTAAACTATTATATATTTAATAATATTATATATATAATAAAGTATTGATATACTTAATAATAGTTTAAAATTATTATATTAATAGTTTCATAATATTTTATTGATATATTAATTGTTTAATATATTTTATTAAATATTACATTTAATAAACTATTTAATAATATATTATATTAATATAATATTATTAAACTAGTATATATATAGTACTAGTTTAATAATATTTTATTAAAATAATACTATTATTAGATAGTTTAAATATAATATTTAATAAAATGTATTAAACTATTAATATATTATTAAATATAATAGTTTAAATATATTAAACTATCAAACTATTTAATAATGTTTTATTAAATATAGTATTTTAAATATATTAAAATATTAATAAAATATTATTAAACTATTATTAAATATATTAATAGTTTCATATATAAATATTATATTAAACTATTAATATTTATTTTATTTTTTGAATAAATTAATATTATTTAAATATATAATAGTTTAATATATAAAATTTTCTCTCCTCTAAACCTTATTTTTACTTATTTAATTTTCTCTCATAAATTAACATTTAATAAAATAATCTAACGTAAACTATAACATATAAAATGTAGGGAAACGCCGGTACATCCCTTGGCGCAACGAAAAAATTATCTGGCGAATTCCATCAGTGATTCATGTACGAGGAACGAATCCGGGGTGAAAAGGGATGAAACGTTACCTTAATTAAATATGATAACCTGCAGGGACGTAGCTGAATCCAATTCCATTAGCACAATGTCAAATCCTAGTCGTCACAACAACGTTCAAACCTCTGCGCAGTCCACCCGAATAAACGAACAATATTTTACTTCTCTAACTGTTAGAGAGGTTTCTCGCAATAAGCATATCATTGGCTATTACACCTTATGCCTTTATATAGCATTCAAAACTTTAATCCTAATTAAATTCGGATTCATTAAATATACAATATATTTAACCGAATATAATTAAATATGTAGAATGTAATTCTACTTTAATTAGGTTTCTTTAGGGATATATATTTAATAGTATTTGATAATTATAATAATTTATCTAGTATTAAAATATATAAATGAAATTATATATATTACAATAATTATAATAATTTCGATTTTAACTAATTTTGTGTACAAGTTTGCACACATGTTATCTAGTCGATATTTGTTCGTTTCAATCATAGGGTGTGACCCTTGTAGTTTCATGTAACGTTAGCGGTAATATCTAGAACAATTCTAATATTACAAACAATGAGTGTCATCTAGCAATATACCATTGCTACCTAAGTTACAGGAAGTTGTGGTTCCACATAACCTCTTCGTAATTAACTCTTTTCATGTATTATATCATTTTGTCCTTATATTTAGATTGGACACAAGTCATGGAATAGCCACACTTGTATAGTTCATCTAATATTTCTTGATATCTTGAGTAGACTATTATAAACGAATAACTATGATATCTCATATCAACTTATTCGAGCATTGCCAGGCATTTCTAGTCTCACTCAATCAAGTGGCCCATGATAATACTCCTATTATGTATGAGAGACAATTCCTATCTTGATCAATTATATCCCACTACATAGATTGTGACATATCCAATATAAGTATTTATAACGTAGTCGGTTAAAACACACGTTTGATTGTATCAAAATATGTCACTCACAATGTTAAAATAATGATGATCTCAAGTCTGAGGATCAAACATGTAGTTATCACTATGAGCAATGTTGTGACTGTCACATAATAATCCAATAAACATGCTCATAGCGGGTCAGTCCAGTATGTCGTTCTCTAACATATACTTATGTATTGATTTTGACATCTCCATGTCAATGACAACACTTTGCCATCAATCAACTACATATTAGTCTTAATATATTATTGTTGTTCATGCCCACAATAATACTCGACTAAGGACATTAAAAAATAACCATATTACTCTAATAACTTTATTATAATTCAATTTATTTATATATGCGCAGGAGAATGACTGAAATAATAATAATGGTTTTATATTAATAAACAAGATAAAATAAATGTCTTTTACAATCATCTTATGATTAGTCTTTGGGCATACTTTAACATAAAATAAATTTGGTTTAATGGTCAGGGTAAAGGCCTTCCAACCCACGTACCATAGGTTCAAACCTTATTAGAAGTTAACTTTGTTTTTTAAAATTTTCATTCAATCAGACTGTGACAAAGTGGTTTTAACTATATGTGACATGATATCAACTTGATTGATGTCATTTTAATACTTAAGTGATGCAAAATTGAAAGTATAATTAGGTGGCATTCATGTAAATTTATCCTAATTTATATAGTACAAGTTTGTTTGTTTGTTTGTAACATTTCAAAGTAAGTCAACAATATCTAGAGCAAGTAGTTAGAAGCTCTTATTTGACATTTTTCTCTCCTTTAAATTGTGGGTTCTTGTCCCATTAGGAGCAAATTTTTTCTTCCTCCCTCTAAGTAGGAATTGTTTAAAAAAAACTTTTCAAAGTAAATTCAAATTCTATCCACTAAAATTGTTTTTTATTAATTTTTTTAACTTTTCAACATTCCATATCACTTAAAAAATTTGTTTAAAAAATTTGACAAAAAAATTAATAAAAGATAATTTTAGTGAGATGGATGAAGTATTGTATTATATAATAAATAGAAAATGATTTGAAAGAAAATACGGATTTATGTTAAGAAGGCAATTTGAATTACAAATTTGGATACTTATGGACATTTGATCTGTTTTTTTTAACTCAGATATTATAAATTTGAATAATATGTAAATAATTTACAGTAAAAAAAGTAATTTATATTTTTACATAAATTTTAAATAAATAAATAAATACATATATGTGTGTGATTAATGGCTTGCACTCTAATGATTAATTCGTGATTAAATATAATATTCATATTTTAGTTGTTTTCTCTATTAATCGTTCATTTCTTGAGACAATTTAATTTATATTTTACAGTTCATATTTTTTGATCAAAAGGAAGAAATATTATCAAAGAGAACAATTACAAGAGAATCCTCAAGTCGTGAGGAAGCACATGGGGCTAATTAATAGGCCAAGAACCAGTTCGAACCACCTTCACGATCCAATCGACAACACAATTACAACTGCGTTTAACAACAGAAAAGGTGAAATAAGGGAACGGGGATATCAATCCAAGGATATCGCCTTCTACGACAGTAGACTCCCAAGCTGAAAGCTTTTTAGAGTTAATTCTTTCAATGACGCTCGTATTGTCGGATTCAATAATCACATTGCCATGGCCAACGTCAATAGCTAGGAAAGTTTCTAGCCTTACCGCAAAGGCTTCGGCTACTGCAGCAGAGGGGGCAAAGAAGGCTTTAGCATTGCTGCCAATCACCTGACCATGCTCATCTTGTAGGATAGCGGCAGCTCCTGCATAACCTGAGAAAGGATCAAAGGAAGCATCGCAGTTGATTTTCACAAACCCTGGGTATGGTGGAATCCAAAGCGTGGCAGTATGAGGAGAAAAACCATGAGGCTTGGAGGTCGAGAGGGAGCAGCCTTTGAATTTGGAGAATGAGTTTTCCGCTCTAAGCCACACATCAATCGATGACTCAATAGAACCTGAAAAGAGAAAAGCATTTCTGGATTTTCATAAGTTTGAGCAAAGAAAGGTAACAAGCTCAAGACCCTAAGCTTCCTTTGTCCCGAAGAGAAACAAGCTTTTTCCACCACTTGAAAAATCCTTGAAAACCCACATCGTTGGGAGAATAGCTGAAACCGAAAGAGAGCCACACTGCCTGCGCAAAGGGGCAAAAGAACAACATATATTCGATGCTTTCAAAATCCTTCCCACATTGAGGGCAAGAGGAGAAAGAACAGAGATTGCCATGCATACGTGCTCTAAGATTTCCTTTAGTAGCTAAAATATTGTGACAGGCCTTCCAAAAAAAAATTAAGTTTAGGAGGATTGTTAAGACCCCAGATTGTTTTCCATAAATCTGAGTCTTGAGAAGGATCATTACTTGAGCAAGGGCGAGGACAAGGTGCCGGAGAGTTGAAAACTAGGTGGTACATAGATTTCACGGAATATTGTTCATTCTTGTTTCCAAACCAAATAAGCTCATCTGTACAAGGAGGGCCACCAATAGGGAAAACACAAATAGCTTTGGCTTTATCTTCAGAGAAAAGCTAGGAAATTTTATAACATCGTCATTCTCATTTCTCCCCGTTGATGAGTTTGGAGACAAAAAATCTTGGCATCGAGGAGGTCGTACAGACGAGGTTGAAAAGAATGACAGATTAGGAATCCATTTATCCTCACATATTGAGACATCTCTTCCATTTCCGATTCTCCAAAGTGAGCCTTTTGAGACAACGTCGATACCCTCTCGGAGACTAGCCCAAAGCTCATGACGGATTTTGACATTTTGGAATAGAAAAGTTGTTCCCATTTGGAAAATAAGTGCCTCGGAGAATGCAGGCAACTAAGGAGTTCGGGCTTTTAATAATTCTTCAAGTTTGCTTGGCCATGAAGAGATTTGCTTTGTCCACCGAACCATAAGCCCCATAGACTTTTAGCTTTGCAAAGTTTCTGCCAACTAAGCCAATGAATCCCTTTATCCTTCTCTTGAGAGTTATTCCACCAAAATTTACCAATAAGAGAGCAAATATCATCACAAAAAGTAACATGAAGCAAAAAAAAAACATTGCATGACGTACGAAGGGACAGCAATAGAAACAACCTTAATAAGAATCTCCTTCCCGACATGTAACGCCCCAATTTTGAGTCTTAGAGTTTTTAGGTTGATTAGACGGTTCGTTGGACCGGGTTAGAGATTCGAGTCAGATTCGAGATTTAAATCGGAATAAATATTTTTAGTTTGAGAAAAATATGGGAAAAATATCTAAAAGTCATTATTTAATATATAGATATTTTTGGTAAATCCAATTTTGAAAAATGGAATTTGAAAATGTGACATTTTGGCTAGTGACCAAAATGTAAAGAATGGAAATTGTTTTTAGTGACTGTTTTGTAAAAGGGTCAAAACTTAGAATCTTTAAGGAGCTATTTGCCCAAAGTATAATATGACATTTTTCTCCTTAATTGGCTATTTTAAAAAGGTTTGGGAAAATATAAATAGATTTTTCAGAATTAATTCTATAATTAATTTCCTAAGCAAACTTTACGTAACTACCTTTTCTCTAAAAGATTTTCTCTCAAATTCTTGTCAGCCAAACACTCTTCTCTTCTTCAAAATCTTCAGGGAACTTCTTGATTTCATCAGTCTTTTGGTTTCAAATGAGTTCTTAATTGTTTCCTAACATTAATCCAATTAATTTAAGGATCATGCCCCTATGAGACGAGCACACGATCCTAAACTAATTAATTTTTCTAATTCTAATCTAGAACTAACTTAACAACCCAAAGCCCAAAACTAATCCCAAGGCCCACTAAGCTAAAGCTAACCCTAAGCCCAAAAAACAAATAAATACATTTACCATATATTTCATACTAAAAATATATTAGATCTATTTAACACTATATTATATTATTAAAAAACTACGTATTATGTACATTAAACGTATTAAAGGAACTATAGGTTATATTAAAATTATGTATTATATTTTATAAAAGCTACGTGTTATATATAGTATATATAAAGAACTATATATATTATATATTATGTAAAACCATACATTATATGTATTATAAAGGAAAATATAGGTTATATAAAAGTCATACATTATGTATAAACTATTCATATACCATAACCACAAGAAGCAATCTTTATCAACCGCAAATCAAATGATCTACTAATTTCAACAAGAACAAGTACATTAAACAACAAAACGGGAAATTAAAGCATGAAATAAGGGAAAATGATATTGGACAATAGATTAAATTACAAGAAAACAAAATCAAAGGACCATATTTAAAGAAAAAACAATTTGGATAAAGAAGGGACGAAATTAAAAACGATCGAAAAGTTTCAAGGGCCCGGGGTGTAATTTATAAAGGCGAAATGGCTTACTACCGTAATTAGCCCACACAGAGGGACTAAAACTGCGATTTGCCCATACAGAAGGACCGCAGGCATAATTATGTTAGGGCAGAGGGATTTATAAAGCAATTTACCTAATTTTAAAATGATATCCGCTATAAAAAAAACCCACCGGCGAAGGGTTTGCCTCTTTTGGCCAATTCGATAACCCTAAACTCTCATCAGTTCTCTTATTTCTCCCAACACGGGGATGAACACCGCCGCATGTTCATCCCCAAACTTAGATCTCTGCCAAATTTCTAGAAACCGGTAGGGTTTCGCCGCGTCGGCCGCCGCTCGCCGGCGACGCAAAAACCATTTGAGTTTGACTCTTTTTTCTTTTATAAAACTAGAACTGCCCTTTGTTTTTTTTTGAAACCGAGTACTTTTTCTTTTTTAAAAAGCCCCAAAAAAATAATTCGAAAACCTCCCTTTTTGAAAACCAGGACTAAAACCACCCTTTTTGGTCATCCCTTTTCTTCGATTCACCACGCACAACCATAAGGAAGGCAGAGAGGCTTGTTATCAAAGGAGAAAGGCATCATCCAGGCACAACAAAGGCAAACTGACACCGAAGGGACCCAAAAATAGAGGTAAAATATCTCAAAACCCCATTCTGTGCTCATGCTCATGTATGATGTAAAAATGAAAGAAGAAGAAGGAGTATACCTCCAAAAATCTTGAGGCTCTTGGTTTTTTTCTGCTCTATTGCTTTCAAATCCCATCTAGGGTTTGCATATATTTTTCTTTCGATTATATAGTGCCCGAATATTACATGATTATTGAAAATGCAAAAAATGGCCCTAAAATGCTATTGACTGCCCTCTGATTCATGTGCGTTGTTGCAATTCTCTAAAATTTCTTGATTTTTTGGTTGATTTCTTGCATTCCTTTGTTTGTTTGTGTGACGTGGTTGAATCGAGCACTAGAGGGGACCAAGGGGGAAGAGGGGGCCATCTTCCATCGTGGCGGTCGATGTGAACGAGTGGACATGATATGGCATTCAGACACTGGCTTCGCATACTGGCGTGGAGGCAAGGAAATGTCACTGGATGACAAATGGCCGGCGGTGGACTTCACGTGCGCGATTGGAGGAGATATTGAGCTGGCAAGTGTAACTCACGTGAGAGTTGGAAAGCCTCGATATGGACCGTCAGATCTTTTTAGATCTGACGGTGGATATCCTGCGGTGCCAAAGCAAGAGGATGGGTTTGGCAGATTAGGTTATTTAGGGTTTAGTTATTCATGGGCACTAACAGGCCAAATGTAATAATATGTGATAAATTTTTGGGTTTTTATATGTAAATGGACTGTCATTCTTTAAACTTGGGCTGAGTTTTTTTAATTGGGCTTTATTTATTTACTTGGTCTTTTTAAATTTTTAGTTTAGTAATAATAATAATAATAGTAGATAATGACAATAATAATATAATACTAATGATAATATAACAATAATAATACCGATAGTAGTACTGATAATTAATGATAATAATAATAGTAAATACTGTTAATAGTATTTAGGGGTTTTTCGAATAGATCATAGTAGAAGGTATTATATATCACTAATGCAAACTTAATCATAAATAAACAAATAATGCTAGTAATGTCTTTGTTTATTTTAGCTTTAATGATAAGCAAACATGTAATATATAAAATAGCTAAAGCCCCTTTTGCAAAAATAAAACGGGTTAACCGCAGATAAAATTAGTGATTACAAGTACCCTAACGATTGAGGGGTTATATGGTACCGAAAACTCCCTTTATTAGATTATGCGTCTAAACGATAATTGGGTTGTGATGGTACCTGGTTGTGAATGTACCTTGAATTCCGGTTGAGATGGCATGAAGTGTTGAGATGACACTTGTTGAATCCGTGTATCCGATGTAATACTTTGGAAAGTGGAACTTGGTTTATGATCACTAGAAAGCCAATATAATTGTTAGTGTATCATGTTGATGGATGTTGATGTATAATGTTGGTTTCTACATGTTTACTCTTTTTAAGCTTTGCATGTGGATTGTTATGCATGGGAAAGTGTAAATTGAGGGTTAGAAAAGGGGATTTGCAGTTAATCTATGATACATGTTGCATATGGTTTAATACGTTGGTTTTTGAAAATGTTAAGTGCATGATTTTCAAGGCATGATATTTTGTAAAACGATTAAAATGAAGATTTCAATGTGTTTTGGTAAAATGGTTTAAAATGCATTGATGGTGTGTTGTTTGAGCACTCCTCACTAAGCTTAGTGTGTTTACGCTCATTTTGTCCAATAATGCAGAGAATTAAGGACCGAAGGTAGCGAGCAAGTGAAGGAAATCCAAGGACTTCGGCAATTTGAAAGTATGGTTTCAATCTAGACTAGTAGTAATAAAGGCAATGGGGTTTATTATTTTTTGGGAGGGTTTTTGCTAAACTCCATGTTTGTGCAAGTTTATATCGCTGTTGTGAGTTTTTAAATGTCCTTTTATGGTTGATATTGCTTTGGATTTATGCTTTGGATGTTGGATGGCTTGGTTTCTAGGAAGCATGCCTCTAGACTTTCTTTTAAAGCATGATTCCATGTCTTGGTGAAGTTTTGTGATGTTATGATAAGGATTGATCCTTAGTAATGTTGTGGGTGTGTTTGAGGCATATCGGTTTATGATTGAATCCATGAAGGTAAGAAAACAAGCAAAGTGGGACATTTCATGTTCAGGCATTTCGATACGTGGACTAGCATACCGGTACGAGTATGCATATTTTGAACAAGGGTTTCAGTACTCGAACAACTGTACCGGTACGAGTCTGTGTATCTTGGCTGGTCGTTTTGATACTCGAAGAGGTATTTCGGTACGGTTTTAAGCTACTGGAATCTAGGATTTTGAAATGGTGGAAGTGTACCAAAACACTTGCTCGTGTATCAGTACAGATGGTTGTTAAGTTAGTTAAAGTAAAGTTTGTGTTTAATATTCTTCTTTTCTAGTCCCTAATTGTTGTGCATGCAATTGGATAGGTTTGGGTGGTTGTTTTAAGCTGAAATTTGACCTATGAGCATGTAACTTGACTAATTAAGGATTGGTAACTTCAAAATGGAATAATTCCCTGTAATTTTCTTGAATTACAATTTGGTCCCTAAATTGCAATTGCGTACAATTGCATGTCGATTCGACGTCCGATTGAGTTGATATTTCACCCACTACCAGTATGCACACCATAGGTTATAATGTCGCATCTAGATAAGATAAAAGAAAAAATGGACGTATTTTGAGTTAAACCTTTACGGGTTTTTTCGGCAAACCCAATATAGATTGCTTGGTTTAGTCTTGCGTCTAAACTGGGTCAAGAGAGTTACATTTGGTAGTATCAAAGTCAGGTTTGCGATAAGTGGGAAAAGGTTATGATTGTGAAATGTTGTTATTGTTTAGTTACTATTGTTTGCTATGCATAGTGATTGTTATATTGTATGTTGTTGTTACATGCCATGTTGGGGGATAATTGTGGGACATATTGCCTTATTACTATAGCCTAAAATGTTTTGATTTAAAATGAAAGTCTTGGATCCTTGCTTGAAGTTGGACTGATTGTTTTTGTTTTGGTGTAATTATCACGCCTTAGATATTTTAGCACAATGAGATCGAAGAGAAAATTGAGATCTGGCACGGTTGTTGTTGCCATTGGGAAAGGAAACCAGGAAGATATTATACCTCATTGAGGTTTGCCACCTCCTCCACCTAATCCACCTATAGAAGTGGAGCAAGTACCACCTACGCTAATTGGGCTAGTGTTGGGTGATATGATGCCTTTGATAGAGGTGATGATTGTAGCTTTTCAAATTGTTGTTGCTGGAACACATGTGCCTACGCCAGTTGCTGGAAAAATAGGGTTACCGTTGGAATGTTTGTGTAGTTTGGGAAGAGTTGAGAAAGGGTTGGCACCTGAGGCATCCGTGTGGTGGATAGCCAGTACTGATTGGATTTTGGATCAAATGGGGTGCAACAATGCCCGTAAGCTAGGATGTGTTGTATACCTATTGCAAAGAGATGCTTATAGTTGGTAGACTACTATGATAGCAAGTATGGAACCCGACGATGTGACCTGGAAGTTCTTTCGAGCTACCTTTAAGAAGAAGTATCTGAGACTTAGATATTTGGATGAAAGAAAACATGAGTTAATGGCCTTGGTTTAGGGTGTTATGTTTATGGCTGAGTATAAGGTACAATTTGTTCGGTTAAGTCGGTATGCTCCTGAACTGGTACCGAATGAGAGGCATCAATTTGATCGATTCCATTACAGATTGGCACAAGATGTTGAGACATATATTTTAGCTTCTGGCTATATCGATTTTGACGTAATGGTTACACGGGCGAAGGACATTGAGCAAAACCTGGGTTTATCAGTTCGTGTGAGAGGTTCTGGCTCTAGCAAGAGAGTTGCAGACTCTGGTTCCAGTGGTGGTCAGTTTACGAGGCATCGTGATAAGAGGTATCGTCATGAGTTGAGGCGAGGTAGAGGTAGTGTTGGGCGAGGACCACAGGGTCAGGGTACCCAAGCTAGATCAGCATTTAGTACCTGTTGGGTATGTGGATCGCGTGATCATATAAGGCGAGACTGTCCATGTTTTTCTCGTGAGGTACAGGCTCCTGCAGCTATGGTTGCTAACTCTTGTTGGAGTTGTGGATTGAGAAATCATTTGAGATGCTTCTGGCCGTTATTGGCTAGTGGTGGACAAGCTAAAGCACCTGTGGCTGCACCACAGAGGGGTCGTGGCCAAGGGTAGTTTTAGCATAATGATGAGGGTCCGAGGACAGTGGCTTACATTGTTGCTATCCAACTAGAAGGTGGTGGTCCCGCGAGGGTGTATGCACATCACGAGGGATGCAACAACACTAATGTGATTGTATGTACATTTACATTGCAATCTTTGTTGTTATTTTCTTTGGTTGATTCTAGTTCAACGCATTCATATATCTTGCGTGAGCATGCGCATTTGTTTAATATACATGTTGAGGTGTTAGATGTGGGAATGCATGTAACTAGTTCTTTTTGTGAGACGGTTGTTACAAGAAGGTTGTTTAGAAGATATCCTTTAACAGTTCAAGGTCATGTGTTTGCGGTCGATTTGATGGAGTTGTCGTTTCACAGTTTTGATGTAATTTTAGGCATAGGTTGGTTGCCTAAGCATAGAGTTGTGGTTGATTTCGAAACCAAGTGAGTTTCCTTGAAACTTGCTGATGATTATGAAGTGGTTGTTGTGGGTAAAAATAATAAGTTCTTGCCCAATGTTGTTTCATCTCTAAAAGTGAGTCATTTGATAGAATCTGGGTGTCAGGCATTTTTATCCTATGTTACGAATCTGAGATCAAAGGAGGTGTGTGTTCAGGACATTCGTACAATATGTGAGTTTTTGGGTGTTTTTCCAAAAGAGTTGTCGGGTTTGCCACCGGAAAGAGAGGTTGAGTTTGGCATTGAGTTGCATGCAAATACCACTCCAGTGTCTATTGCTCCCTATCGTATGGCGCTGAAGGAGTTGAAGGAGCTAAAGATGCAACTTCAAGAGTTGCTTGATCAAGGTTTTATTACGCCTAGTGTTTTATCGTGGGGTGTGCCGGTGTTGTTCATGAAAAAGAAAGATGACATGATACAGATCTGCATTAATTATGGGCAATTGAACAAGTTGACGATTAAGAATAAATATCCTTTGTTGTAGATTGATGATTTGTTTGATCAGTTTAGAGGTGCTTCGGTTTTTTCTAAAATTGATTTGAGGTTTGGGTAGAATCAGTTGAAGGTAAAGGAAGTGGATGTGCCTAAGACTATTTTTCGTATAAGGTACGAGCATTATGAGTTTTTGGTTATGCCTTTTGGTTTGACCAATGCGCCGGTTGCATTCATGGATATGATGAATAAGGTGTTCTATGAGTTTTTGGACTAATTTGTGGTCGTGTTTATTGATGATATCCCTGTGTATTCTCGTACCGAGGATAATCATGATAGACACTTACGGATTGTACTTCAGGCTTTGTTGGATAATTAGTTGTATGCCAAGTTGAGCAAGTGTGAGTTTTGGCTTAGGGAGGTTGTTTTTCTTGGACATGTTGTGTCAGCCGAAGGAATTCGGGTTGATCCACACAAGATTGAAGCAGTGATAAGTTGAAAGTCACCTAAGTTTGTGCTGGAGGTTCATAGTTTTCTTGGGTCGGAGGGTTATTACCGTCAGTTTGTGGATGGTTTTTGAGGATTGTTGCTCCTTTGACCAAGTTGTTGCAAAATAATGTCCATTTTGAGTGGACAAAGAATAGGCAACGAGCTTCGAGAAGTTAAAGGATATTTTAACACAAGCTCCTATCTTGATTCAACCTGAGTCGAGTAAGCAGTTTGTTGTTTATAGTGATGCATCATGCGTAGGATTGGGTTGTGTATTGATGCAAGAAGGTAAAGTTGTGGCTTATGCGTCGAGACAGTTGAAGGTGCATGAGCGCAACTATTCTGCACATGATCTTAAGCTTGACATGGTTGTGTTTTCTTTAAAGATTTGGAGGCACTATCTCTATGGAGAGAAGTGTGTTGTGTATATAGATCACAAGAGTTTGAAGTATTTGATGACACAAAAAGATTTGAATATTAGGCAACGTAGATGGTTGGAGTTGCTTAAGGATTATGATTTGAAGATCGAGTACCATCCGGGTAAGGCTAATATTGTAGCCGATGCTTTGAGTAGGAAAATTGTGGTGGCGTTAAGGGCTATGCTTGCACGGCTAAGTGTGACACGGGATAGAGGCTTGTTGGCCGAGTTACAGGTAAAACCATCATTGTCGCAATTGATTAAGAAAAAGTAACCTTATGACGATGCGTTGCTACTGCACATTAAGGATATCATAGATGGAAATTTGATGGATTTTCACTTTAATGATGATGGGGTGTTATGTTTTAAAGATCGGATAGTGGTGCCTAACGACGATGAGTTGAGGTGTACCATTTTGACCGATGCGCATTCTAGTTCTTTTGCTATGCATTCTGGTAGTACTAAGATGTATCGAGGATTGAATGAAGAGTACTATTGGGTTGGTTTGAAGAAAGATGTGGCTGATTTTGTTGCTAGATGCATGGTGTGTCAGCGTGTCAAAGCTGAGCGTTAGTTTTCTTCTGTGTTGTTGCAACCGTTGAAGATACCGGAATGGAAGTGGAAGAGAATGACCATGGATTTTGTGTCTGGATTACTGTTGACGCCTATTAAAAATGACTCTATTTGGGTGATTGTGGATCGGTTTACTAAGTGTGTACATTTTGTACTTATGCATACCACTATACTTTGGATAAGTTGGCGAAGTTGTATATTGTTGAGATTGTGCGTTTGCATGGGGTGCCTAAGTCTATAGTTTCGAATAGAGATCCACGTTTTATAGTGAGGTTTTGGGAGTGTTTGCAATCGGCTTTAGGTACATGATTGAATTTCAGTACTTCGTATCTTCCTTAGATGGATGGTCAATCTGAACGTGTGATCCAAGTTTTGGATGATATGTTGAGGTGTTGTATCATTGAGTTCTAAGGCTAGTATACAAATGGCGTCGTATACAAATGGCGTCGTATGAGGCCTTATATGGTAGGAAGTTTTGTACGCCATTGTGTTGGGCTAAGGCTGGGAAAAAGCATGTTTCTATGTCAAATGTGTTGAAAGACATGAATGAGAAGGTGAAGCTTGTTTGTGATCGCTTGATAGCGGCTCTGGATCGCCATAAATCCTATGTTGATTTGAAGCATAGAGGGATTATGTGGTTGGTGATCGTGTGTTCTTAAAGGTGTCACCTCAGAAGTAAGTGATGCGTTTCGGACGTAAGGGTAAGCTTATTCCGAGATTCATTGGACCGTATGAGGTTGTGGAGTGTGTTGGTCATGTAGCTTATCGTTTGAGGTTACCTCCTGAGTTGGAGAACATTCATGATGTGTTTCATGTATCGATGTTGCGAAGGTATTAGCTGGATCCGTCGCATGTTATGCTGGTGGAGGACATTGAGTTACAAACGGATTTATCCTATGATGAGGAACCTATAGAGATCTTTAAATCTAGCAGTAAAGTTCTTCGTGGCAAGACGATTGAACTTGTGAAGGTGTTGTGACGACATCGTGGAGTTGAGGAGGACACGTAGGAGAGCAAAGCGGACATGCTGCGATAGTTTCCCATTTGTTTTCGTCAGGTAACATTTTGAAGACAAAATTTCCTAAGTGGGAGAGAGTTGTAACGCCCCAGTTTTTGGTCTAGGAGTTTTAGGTTGATTAGACGGTCCGGTGGATCGGGTTAGAGATTAGAGTCAGATTCTGGATTTAAATCAGAATAAATATTTTTGGTGCGAGGAAAATAAGGGGAAAATATCTAAAGATCATTATTTAATATATAGATATTTTTGGTAAAGCCAATTTTGAAAAATGGAATTTCGAAATGTGACATTTTGGCTAGTGACCAAAATGTAAAAATGGAAATTATTTTTAGTGATTGTTTTGTAAAAGGGTCAAAACTTAGAATCTTTAATGAGCTATTTGCCTAAAGTCTAATATCAGATTTTTCTCCTTAATTGGCTATTTTAAAACGGTTTGGGAAAATATAAATAGATTTTTGGAAATTAATTCTATAATTAATTTCCTAAGCAAACTTTATGTAACTACCTTTTCTCTAAAAGATTTTCTCTCAAATTCTTGTCAGCCAAACACTCTTCTCTTCTTCAAAATCTTCAGGTAACTTCTTGATTTCATCAATCTTTTGGTTTCAAATGAGTTCTTAATTGTTTCCTATCAAAACTTTATTGTTTCAATCTTGTTTTCTCATGTAAATCAAGCCAATTAAGGGGGAAAGTCAACATTAGAGGCAAGCTTCGTCCTTCTCCTCTAATGTATGGTTATGTATTGAAATTCCCAAGTTATTGATCCTTTATATATGTTTTCTAATAATTTTGATGAATTAATTATGAAGTTGGTTAAATTAATGTTTAATTGATGAGATTATATGATTTTCGAATTGGATCTGTTTTGTTGAGTTCTTGATTGATTTTAATCATGATATCAATGTTTTATAATGTTAATATGTTGGATTTAACATTGGAATCCCGAAGCTAGGTGAATCTCTAATTTTCTAGGTTGTTAGTTAAGTATTTTTGGGGTGTTTTGGTTGTTTAATGAAGGCTGGAGGTATAAGGATGATGTTAGGTTATTTTTTAAGGTTAATTGAAGGTGATTAATGGATTAAACCTTTAGGTTTTGGTTGGGTTAAGTGTGGAAGGTTTTTGATGTTGTTTTCGGTTGTTTTGAAAGGGTTTTTAGATAGCAATGTTGGGGATTAATGTTGTTGAGTCTTTGAATGCATTTTGGTGCATTGAATCCCCTATTTTTGTGTGGTTAAATCAGGTTTGATTGATCCTCAAGCTTGTGGTACCGTTTTGGAAGCTTTGGAGGTGTAGTTCGCATCGGTGAGCGAGGCTTTACGAAGTCTGTGAGTGAGAATGTGGATTACAACTTTGAAATGGTTTAAAGGTTATTTTGGGAGTTTAAATTAAGCTTGAAACGCTGGTTTAACGGAAGTAAGTATAAAAAGATTTCTCCTCGGTCGTGCTTTGGCGATATTATTTTTATGCACATGTTTTTTAATTACATGGTACCTACTGTTTAAGCATGTTTTGAGTATGTTTTATGCCGAGTTTTGATCATATATTGATGATGGATGCATTGGGAAAATGATCATGTAAGTATGTCTAATACTTGTAATGCACGGTTTAATGCATTGGAAAATGGTTTCGATGTTGCATATAAAAACAGTGAGGTACATTGTGAATAATGAATTATATTGGCAAGTGATGAGATTTAAAATATTATCAGATATAGTTGGCTAGCCATAGGATTGATAGTGCACTATAAATAAGTTGTCTCGGGTGTTGAGGGGTTTATGTGTACCAAATACTCCACCATGAGTGGTCTAACGGTTGAGGGGATCTATGGTACCGAAAACTATCGTTAGTGGATTATGCATCTAACCGATGATTGGGTTGTGATGGTACCCGGTTGTGAATGCACCTTGAATTCCGGTTGAGATGGCATGAAGTGTTGAGAGGACACTTGTTAAATCCGTGTATCCGATTTAACATTTTGGGAAGTGGAACTTGGTTTATGATCACTTGAAAGCCAATATAATTGTTAATGTATCATGTTGATGGATTTTGATGTATAATCTTGGTTTATACATGTTTACTCTTTAAGTTTTGCATATAGATTGGTATGTATGGGAAGGCTTAAATTAAGGGTTAGCAAATGAGATTTGCTGTTGATCCATGATACATGTTGCATATGGTATAATATGCTAGTTTTTGAAAGTGTTAAGTGCATGGTTTTCAAGGTATGATGTTTTGAAAAACGATTGAAATGAAGATTTCAATGTGTTTTGGCAAAATGGTTTTAAAATGCATTGATGGTGTGTTGTTTGAGCACTCCTCATTAAGCCTAGTGTGCTTACGCTCTTTTTTTCCATCA
The DNA here is from genome assembly GCA_019671005.1 of Hibiscus mutabilis. Taxonomy (NCBI): domain Eukaryota; kingdom Viridiplantae; phylum Streptophyta; class Magnoliopsida; order Malvales; family Malvaceae; genus Hibiscus; species Hibiscus mutabilis. Next base: position 11,147,315 of record CM033735.1, on the reverse strand, counting down.
ATGCAGAGAATTAAGGACCAGGGGCAACGAGCAAGCGAAGGAAATCCAAGGACTTCGGCAATTTGAAAGTATGGTTTCAATCTAGACTAGCAGTAATAAAGGCAATGGGGTTCATTGTTGTTTTGGGAGGGTTTTTGCTAAACTTCCTGTTTGTGCAAGTTTATATCGCTGTTGTGAGTTTGTAAATGGCCTTTTATGGTTGATATTGCTTTGGATTTATGCTTTGGATGTTGGATGGCTTAGTTTCTAGGAATCATGCCTCTAGACTTTATTTTAAAGCATGATGTCATGTCTTGATGAAGTTTTGTGATGTTATGATGAGGATTGATCCTTTGTAATGTTGTGGATGTGTTTGAGGCATAGTGGTTTATGATTGAATCCATAAAGGTAAGGAAAACCAGCAAAGTGGACATTTTAGGTTCAGGCGTTTCGTTACGCGAACTAGTGTATCGGTACTGGTATGCATATTTTGAACATGGGTTTTGGTACTCGGGTAACTGTACCGGTATGGGTCTATGTTTAATATTCGATGAGGTGTTTCGATATGGTTTTAAGCTATTGTAATCTAGGATTTTGAAATGGTGCAAGTGTATTGAAACACTTGCTCGTGTATCGGTACGGATGGTTGTTAAGTTTGTTAAAGTAAAGTTTGTGTTTAATATTCTTCTGTTCTGGTCCCTGATTGTTGTGCATGCAATTGGATGGGGTTGGATGGTTGTTTTAAGCTTAAATTTGACATATGAGCATGTAACTTGACTAATTAAGGATTGGTAACTTCAAAATGGAACAAATCCTTGTAATTTTCCAGAATTGCGTCAAGAGGGTTACATTACCTATTCTTCTGTTCTGGTAGCTCGCTCGGTTCGATCTTGTGTCAAGGGGGTTACACGACCTGTGACAAGAAGTTTAATTTCCAGCTCTAAAATTTACTTTGAACATGTTCTAGAATAAAACTAAGAGCTTTTTTTCCTCTGGCCCATATAGAAGGGAGGCCTAGGTTTGCTACCTTATTCCATAGGGCAGAAACCCAAGAGATTAGTAGGAGAGCTCTTCAAGTTCATACTCACGTTTGGAGAAAAGAAAAATGAAGATTTACTTAGGTTAACCGATTAACCAGTAACCTTGTAGAAATTGTCTAAGATACGTAAAACAAAGTCACAATTATATTTGTTCGCTTTTGTGAAAAGAATACAATCATCGGCAAACATAAGATGACTAATCACAAGGCAGCGTCTACTAATACGGAAACCATAATAAGCTTGGTTTCGTTGTTCCCTTTCAATGAACCAAGAGAGCAAATTAGAGATTAAAAGGAAAAGGAAATGAGAGAGCGGATCACCTTGTCTAATACCTCGGTTAGGCAAGAACTCGTTATGCCTCTCCCCATTGACAACCATAAACATAGAAAGAGTTGACATGCACTGCATAACCATTTGAATCCACCACTCGTTGAAACTCATTCTCTCCATAATCACCCGAAGCACATCTTAATCCACTTTGTCATACGCTTTCTCTAGATCAATCTTAAGCGCTATAACCCCTAACGAGCCCTTCATTTTATTTTTTATAGCATGGAAAGCCTCATGTGCAATAATAATATTGTCATGGATCATACAACCATTCACAAAGGTCGATTGCATATGAGGAATGATATCGGGGAGGAAACTCTCCAATCTTGAGGCAAGGATCTTGGTAATCACTTTGAATGAGAAGTTGCAGAGACTGATGGGTCAGAAATTAGTAACTTCAGTAAGGGGTTTTCTTCTTCGGAATTAGGACAATGTTGGTGTGATTTAGGTTCTTGTCAAGAATCTCAAATGAGAAGAAATCGATCGTCATACCAATGAGGTCTTTCTTAATCGTAGTCCAGAAAGTGTGATAAAAAATACCAGAGAAACCATCTGGTCTAGGAGCTTTGAGGGCACCCATTCTAAAAATCGCTTCACGGATTTCCTCTTCTTGAACACCTCTACATAAGGAACTGTTCATTTTCAAAGAGATAAGACTCGGGATAGAGGAAGCAAACCCTTCAATATGAATGGAAGGGTCTTTGGTAAACAACCTTTTGAATATGTCCAACAATGTCAGGCCCTTCCTCGAGCCAATTATCTGTGTCGTCTCTTAGTTTACAAATGGAATTATTCCTTCGATTCTGAATAGTACTAGCATGAAAAAACTTAGTATTCTTATCACCGTATTTGAGCCAATCTACTCTAGCCCTTTGATGCCAATGTCTTTTTCACTTTCTCATAGTTTGTTGATCTCCAATTTCAAGAGTCGAACTTCCTCATTAGTCATCTCAGTAAGAGGACAATTTTAAAGTTCCAACAAACCTTTGTTTGATAACCTCGATTGATCTTTTGTTTTTACCATATTTTCTCTGCTCCATTTGCGGAGTTTAACCCTAGTAGAAAATAGTTCCTTAGAAAATGATTTAGGGTTGATAGGATGGCCCCCGGATTCCCAAGATTCCTTAATATTTGATAGACATTCTTCCTCTAGAAGTCATTTAGACTCAAACTTAAAATCTTTCTTGCTCTTCTTATTAGACCCAGCAAAGGAGGAGGATAATTGGGGTATGATCTGTGATAATGGCCGCATCCATCATTTTGACAGCTTTCAGGAAAGCCAAACTCCATTCCCTTGAAAAAAGGATTCTATCTAATTTCTCAAGAATAACTTCTTCTTCTTCACATCTTTGATTTGACCATGTAAAGAAACCCATTTGGTGGGAATTTTCAACATTCCTAAGTTGTTCAAGAAGTCATAGCACCATCGGACTAGAGATGGATCGGACGGGTTCCCACCTAATTTTGTTCTTTTTCAGCAATGACATTGGAGTCTCCAATAATGCACCATTTGCAATCTATGAAGGTCTCAAGGTTGCAAGCTTTTCTAAAAACAAATTCTTTTAAACATAGGGAGGAACATATATAAAGGAGAAAAACCACTCCTCTTCACTATTGATATAAACCAAAGTATCGATAAGGTTGTGGCTATACTTGAGAATAGTTACTTTAAGCTCTTTCGACCACCAAAGAGCTAAACCATTAGCAGTACCGTGGGGCTCAACATAATAAATTCATTAAATTTTAGTTTCCTCCTAATCTTTTTTCAAGGTATCTTTTCTTCTGTTTCGTTTCATTTAGAAAAATCATACTTGGTTTGTATTTAAAAACATCTTTGAGGGCTCTAATAGTATCCGGATTCTCGAGACCTCTGACATTCTAGGCCAGAATGGCCATATTACTCCCACAGACAGATACGGTATGGATAGCCGAGTGAACAGAACAGCCCAGCAAACACACAAGACAAGCGACAAAGCCTTCAACAGGGAAACTTAAACATAGAACGAGCAAGAACCGACCACCAATGTCAGGATGAACAAGATGGACCAGAATTCGAATAAAATCAAAAAACACAAGGCAAAAGAGGCAAATCGGATATCTCAACAAACCAGCGAAGAGATCCAATACAACCTTAGCTTGATTCCACAGAGATGAAAAAAAACCTCTTAAAGTGCAGTCAAAGAAAGAACCATCACCACAACTCGTAAGAGAAGAAGAAGCAAGAAACCAAAACCCTCTAAACACCAAGTAACAATTGACCCAAAAAAATCCACGCAAAAACGAACCAAAACGCAGAGAAGCCGAAAAAAGCAACTCAAGAGGGAGAACCCAAACACTAGAGACAACCAATCGAACAAAACTTCATAGGGAAAGGAAACCAGTTTGGGCAAGGTTGGAGACCGAAGGCTAGGGCTTTTTTCGGGGATATGCTGATCAATGTTGAAATTTTAAACAAATATAAAGAAATTATTTGACAATTCAAATTTTATCGATTACAAACAAAACAAAAATATTGCAAATGAATTGCTTTTACTACACGTGCTCTTTGGTTGGCATGAAATAATTTTAATCAAAAGATTTAAAATAAATAAGAAAAGGTAAGATCTAAAAAGAAAGTACGTGCACTGACGAAAATTAATTTTAGGGTAAAATACAAGAATGATCACTAAACTATCTTTAAAGATATAAAATAGCCAATAAACTTTCAAAAATAATATAATGGTCATTAAAATTTAGTTTTTATTACAAAATGATCACTAGACCTTTAATTGTCATTAACTGGGAGAAGTTACAATTACGAAAATTTATATAATAACATATTTAATACTCAATAATTACACTTCAATCAATTTAAAGATAATAATAAGGGGGTAAGGTCATATATAGGATCTTTGAATCCTATTATGACCGATGCACCACCCATAATCGTAAAATGCCCTGTATAGGACCCTAACAGTAAACTTGTCGCACCACAGTGGCGAGTTCCAAAAAAAATATTCTATTTTTATTCAAACTCGTCATATCACCCAGGCAAGTTTCAATTTTTTTCTCCAAAAATTATAATCTTGTTTTAATCTTAATCAGGTAATTAACCAAATACTAAACCAAACTCGCCACATGGGTATGGCGGGTTTCTAATGGGTTAACGGCCGTTCAACATCTCAATCAAACGTTGTAACGGGGGAACCTGACCGTTGGATAATAGATAGAAAATGGAACTCACCGTGGAGCCATGGCGAGTTACCTTTTATACTCGATGGCCAACAGTCAAATTTTTTAAGTTAGGGTTTTAAGTTGTGTAGTATAAATAGGAAGTTTGGTCTAAAGTGTTGAGCACCTAAATATACTTCAACATCTTTAGTTCGAGCAGAGCAAGTGATATCATTGTTAAGCCGTGTGAATTTCGTAGAGCCCTGGAATCAAGCAATCAAAAAATTTTAGAAGATTGAAGGTAAATGGTTTTTTGATTTTTTATTATGGTGTTTTCGAGTTTATTTGATAAAAATATTTGTTATTCGATTGTGTTGTTAGGTTTAACATTTTTGGTAGAGAATTATTAGAACAAAAATGGCATTGTTAAGACGAGAAGAGGATCACATTATGAACAACATGGACTTATTGGTAATAATTGATTAATTGTTTTTTTAATTTTATTTGTAGTTACTAAAAGGTATGTTAGTAATCTAAGGGTTATAATCGTGTGTTTGTAGAGGGAGGAGAAAAAATTTCGGCATCGGATTCTATAGAATGAACCGCCATGCACAAAAATTTATGGATTTCTAGAGACATCCAATTACGCGGAGAAGATTCATGATTTTTACATTGTTCCGTATGTGATTAATGCGTTGGTGGAGCGTTGGAGACTGGAGACGCACACCTTTCGCATGTCATGCGGGGAGTGCACAATCACCCTCCAAGGTGTTGCTATGCATCTCGGCGTCCCAATTTCGAGATTTTCAGTCATTACGTGCAACAACTATATTATAGAATCCCTTTGTGTGCAACATTTTGGGAAGGCACCAATGGGGGCGAAAATAGGTGGCAAACGGGTGAGTATGACGTGGCTCAAGAGTGTGTTTCAAGTGAATCGAAATTCCACAGCATTAGAAATTGCAAATGGTGCTCGAGCGTATGTATTGTGCCTTATCGGTGGGATGCTAATGCCAGATAAATCGACTTCCCACGTGCACACATAGTACCTCAAGTTTTTGAATACTACGCACGAAGCAAGAAGATTTAGTTAGGGATCTGTAATATTAGTTTTCTTTTACCGAGAGTTGTGCAAGGCAGCAACCAAGACATTCGTCAACGAGAGATTCGTCCATGGCGATATTGGTGGGTGTTTGGTGTTGCTTCAGTCATGGGCTTGGTTCAAGCTTCCATTCTTGGCTCCAATTTCCAAACCTCTATATGAATTCCCACTCACAACAAGGTAATAATGTTCATTCCCATAATTACTTTTAATAATTTTTAGAGAAACCATGATGTATGTATGTATTTGTATTATGCAGATGGAGACAAAACAACAAAAAGAATGTGTACCACACAAAATTAATCCTCCAAGTAAGAGTGAAGATTTATCTCTACTGCCAAGATCAGGTAATGCAAATTTGTAATTTGAAATTTGTATCCCATATTTGGTTTTCGTTGGTAGTTGCAAAATTATGTTAATTTATATATGAATTATTTTCTATAATGGACAAATTGTTACAGCTCGTATGGATGTCATATTTTGATGTTGATTCTGAAGTCTTGATTTCAGACATTGCGTACGATGATGTTGATAATTGGTTTATCGTAATGTCGTTTCTACATTTTGCGATTGCTAAGATGTTTTACGGCAATCGGGTCCTTAGGTAGTTCAGATTCCACCAGTCGGTACCGGTTGATCCGCTCATCTTGAATGAATTGGAAGACTTAGACGTACGTGGTAAGAGTGAAAATGACTGGCCAACCAAACATTCAACGTACGTAGAAGAGTAGCATGGAAGGGCAAACACGTTTCCTCTGTCGAATCCATTCGAGCGGATGATTTCAATTTCTCTACTTATGAGTACAATAAGTGGTTTGCCGCGAATAGCAAACTGTACTTGATGATCGAAGGAGAACGAGATATTTTACTTTTAATCCAACAAGCCCAAGAAGCATCGACATCTGGTGCGGGGACATTAAGAGGTAGATTCGGGAGGAGGAGAGGTACAAGTAGAGGTAGACGCGACACAAGACAGGCAGAACCGGAACAAGATCGGAATCTAAACCAAAACCAACATTGCAGCCATTTGATGTCGCCAATTTTCAACCATCATATGGGTCCCCGAGTTTGGATCAAGTTGTTTCCATGACACAAGGGTCATGGAATTTGCATATTCCATATGAAGCAAGCATGTGGAGAGGTATGTCTGGTAATTGGGTGAGTCAAGGAGAAGGATCTGCATCACAGGTGTAAGGTTTTACATGTAAATTTTTCGAAGTTGTTTGTGCCTGAGTTTGTGGTCCCATAAGCTCAGTATCATGAAATGAAGCATCATGATGCATAGTTTATGACATCATTATTGTCAACGACGTCTATATCAGGTCTTATATTTTCTAGCATTTTTAAGGGAGCTGGGTTTGAGTATGTTCAGTCAACCGCGTCATATGACTTCAGATCATGAAGATGAGACAGACGAGGAGGAGAGTGGGGATGTTGGTGATAATAATGATAATGATGACGACGATGACGAACAAACCTTGATTGAGCCAAGAATTTGGCAGGCACCACGTCTCTATGACCAGACGCACTTAGGACACTGGCAAACCCTAAAGCTGAAGAGAGAAAGAAGACAAAGAAGATGAATATAGATTTGTTATTTTGTTTTTAATAAATTAATTTTGCAGTACTTGTTTTTTTGTTTAATTAGTATTGGAAAAATTTAATGGATAGTTGTTGGATATTGATTTCTCATTGTTGTAAGAACTTTAAATTCGATCTAATTTATTTTGCAATTTTGTTGATAATGTTCAAGCTTATCATATATTTATCTTTACATTTAAAATAAAGTTTGTATACTCGGACATTATTTGTCACGAGTATTTATAGAAGATACACAAATTTGTCTAAAAGCTGCATAAAGACGATTGAGCAAGAAATGATAGGTGCAACTCGCCTTACACTCACGGCAAAAAAGTTACCTAAAGACCCCTATGGAAGTCATCATGATAGGCTTTTTAAGGCAAGATTTCGAGCATTTTTCGAATGCATGAAAGAAAGGAGGTCACGCCATCCGATAGATAAACACGTATATGTTAGGGTGACGATAAAAATACGACAAGCATGACATCCTAACACCGCAAAAAAGTTACCTAAAGACCCCTTATGGAAGTCATCAAGGTAGGCTTTGCAAAGCAAGATTCATGTTTTAGGTGAATTTACAAGGTATTGGGGGATAATATTTTGTATTTCTAAACTTTTATGTCATAGTACTGAAATATGTCTTGAAAATGGTGTAAAGATCGGTGCGTATAAGGTATAATAAATAGTGTAAAAATCGCGTTAAAACGCTATCTAACCATATTTTTTTTTGCATGTGGAACAAGTAAACATTAGTTAATGGGCGTGTTTAAATGGCTTTTGTGGTTTGTTGTGGGAAATTTTTTCTTGTTGTTTCAGTTTTATGTCGTACTACTGAAACATATGTTTACAATGGTGCTAAAATTGGCGCGTATAAAGCATCCTAAAAGGTGTAAAAAAAACTGTGTTAAATATATGCCAAAAGAACACTCCTAAGATGACATTTAAATCATTATTGGAAATTACATTTTTCAAATAGCTAGTGCTTGCAAAAGTGCTGAAAGTCTAGTTTTAAGTTGTTCGCAAGTGTTGACATACACCGAAAAGGCTCAGACAATTCAGATAGCTAGTGCTTTCAAAAGTGTTGGAAGTCTAGTATTTATTGTGGAAAATCACCCATCATCTATTCATGTACCCACCTGAGCCTTGCATGCAGGACCACAGTACAACAAGGCATCAGTCAATCTGCATGGCATACAATAATCCAAAAGCCTTACACCATTCTCAAAGCCAATGCAACACTGATATCGTTGGTGTCCAACAATGCCGTTGACACTTTTGGCAAAGATGTCTCGGGAAAAGAAGCCCCAAATGATGTAGTTGTATAGCTAACTTTGTAGAATACTTAATGTTGTAAGAAAAACTTCGTAAATGTAAAAAGATAGGCACTTGTGGAAGAAAATCGACATATGGTACATGGTATGTAAAAGAAGATTTAACATTTGTGAGCTATTTTTGCTTACGTGAACATTAGTTGTTACAGCTATTTATAGGGAAATATGCACTCTACGAGTTCAATAAAAATAATAGATGCATTTATTGTTTGAAATCTGCATGTGTAGTACTTGCAGAAAAATGGAAATGATAGGTGGAACTCGCACTCTACGCAAGGTGAGTTCAATAAAACTCGCCATGCCTTCACGGCGAGTTGCACCCATCATTTCCATTTTGTTTTTTCAGGTACCACACATGCAGGTTTTAGACGAATACCACCATAAACCCTATTTTTTAAAACAAGCAGAGCATATTTTGAATGCGCAAATGGGGGCCATGTCGTACCATAGATATAAATTTCTATTATTTTATTACAAAACTTAATACATTTCTTATATTACAGAATGGTTACAAATAAATGTTATATATGTCTAACAATGCGATTTCACGGAACAATAATGTTATAAGAAGAACTTCCATTACTATTGGGGCTAATAATATGATATTTGTCAGCCCAATTACAATTAACGCTCTGCTTCCTCATATGCATCAATTGGGGATCTGCAATAAAGTTTATCTTGATCCTCTTTACTATACCAGCAGAGAAGCCTCAAACGATGGATATGCAGCTGTCTGACCCTTCATCACTTGAGAGAGTGATGTAAATCGGCGTACAATTTGGGCAAAAAATATGACTTTTGGCTGGCCCATTATGAGCAATGCACACCCTCCACATCTGTCTCAGAATCTAGAGAGATGTAGTTGGCTCCGACCCTCTACGTGCTACACAGAGTAAGCCAATATGGCATATGCAGCAATCAAGGCTGAGTTGTGAGGCATGAGGCCGTATGCCATACATCTACGATGCATGAGCTACGAGGATGATTTGTAAAGCGTAAATAATGTTGTAAGAAGAACTTCGATAATTTCAAAGATACATTTTTTACTTTTTGTTGAAAAGTAAGTATATAGATCATCGCATTTAAAGAAAATCCACATACAAAATAGCGGAGCGTTTCATGTGGTACGAAATAGAAGACTTAAAATTTGAAGAAAAAAGTTTGTATAGTCGAACATTATAGGAGATGCATAGATTCATCCGAAAGCTGTATAAAATAGCATAGTATTTATAGGAGATATGCATATATTCGTCTGAAAGATGTATAATTTTGCCTGCACAAGAAATGATGGTGCAACTCACCTTACATGCACGGCATGTTCCATTAAACTCGTCTTCCATGTACTGCGAGTTGCTCCTAAAACTTTACCTTCTAAACAAGTGAATGTTAGGGTTTTTAAGGCAAGATTCGAAACATTTTTTGAATGCATGAAATAATGAGGGCCACGCCGCCTCATAGATTAACACATGTATGTTAGTGTGGCGAAAAGAATCTTAACACGGTGAAAAAGTTGGCTAAAGAGCCCTATGAAAGTCATTATGGTAGGTTTTTCAAGGAAAACGAATGCACTTTGATATGCATGTTTAAGGTGAATTTACGGGGTGTTAGGGGATAATATTTTGCAGTTTTGAACTTCCACGTCATTGTAGGAAATAACATTTTCAATCCGTTAACATTCACAAAAGATTTAATTAAAAAACGTACGAATCACCCAATTACATTGGAATAACTAGCATGTCTGAGGTTCGTCGTATCTTTTTATTTTCCACACGTTGTTCACCCTCTTGATTCGTGATACATGGATCATCTAGTTACATATGTGGTCCTTTTCGACACATTTTGCAATATAGTTGTCCGTATTCGTTTTTTTCACTGTTGACACAATTGATCGGCGTATGTTGTAGTTCTTAATTTCATACTCCATGATTTTCTTTGTCGAGAAAATCATTCCAAGCTGTAGTTCACCGCCAATATCGACTGCATCATCGCATGACTGTCTCCCTATAGATAAGAAATCATCTGAGTTTCTAGCCATTAAAGAGCGACTTAGTATGAAATTGACTAAGACAACTATACAGAGAATTACTATGAAATGAAAGGTGCATGTTTTTTAGGATGTGGATGGGCTTATTTATAACGGTGTAAATGAATGGAGCTAGAATGAACAAGACTATGTTAATAAATTGGAACTAATTTATTACATTTATTGTTAACAAGGTTTATAGGGAAATGTAATACATTCATAAAATAATGTTGTTAGGAGAATTTTGCGTACGTAATTTGTGTTGCACAGTTGTCCGAATGTTCATCACTTGCTACAATGTTGTAAGGCAACGTACAATTAAGCTTGATAGTATGGTTTCTTTTAGCCCTATTTAAAAGAGAATGAGATGCCAGTGCACGTACGAGAGCATCAATGTACTACTTCATCCTAATAAGAAGACCATGTCGAGGCTGACATTGGAATCTATAAACTGAGACTTACTCAACATACCTAATATTGTAAGGAGAGATTCGTTGGTGGAACTCACGATATTGTTAGTTCTGAAGTTTCGCAGCCAGAATTCAATATACATGCTGCAAAAGAAACACTTGTTGTGAATAGTGATGGGAATATGATCAACTTTTTATGTGTACTTTTTTTGCTTCGTGCGAACAAGCTTCTCTAGAATCTACAAAAGATTGTTGTAGGAGATATGACAATGATTTTGAAGCGTAAATAATGTTGTAAGAAGAATTTTGAAAGTTTGAAACATACACTTATGACTTTTTGTTCAAAAAATAAGTTTATAGATCATCACATCAAAAGAAAATCCACGTATAAAATAGTTGAGCACTTCGTGTCGCACTAAATAGAAGATTTAAGTTATGGAGGAAAAAAAGTTTGTATTGTCAAACATTATTTGTCACGATTATTTATAGGATATGCATTGATTCGACTACAAGCTACATAAACATACCAAAGCAAGAAATGATAGGTGAAACTCGTCTTACACTCACGGCGAGTTCGAACAAGCTGCGAGTGTAAGGCGAGTTGCACCTATCATTTCTTGCTCAGGTGAGTACATGGTAGGCTTTTGAAGGCAAGATTTGGAGCATTTTTCGAATGCACAATAGAAATGTGGTCACACCGTCCGATAGATAACCGCGTGCACGTTAGGGTGACAAAATATGCTGCGAAAGAACCATCTTTACACGGAAAAAATGTTGCCTAAAGACCCCTATAGAAGTCATCATGATAGGGTTTTCAAGGCAAGATTATGTGCTTCGATAGGCATGTTTTAAGTGAATTTATGGGGTGTTGATAGATAATATTTCGTAATTTTTGAACTTTCACATCATAGTAATGAAACATCTATTGAAAATGGTGTAAAGATCGACGCATATAAGACATACTGAAACAATGTGATTTTACGAATCACTCATGTTGTAAGAAAAACTTCTATTACAATTTGGGTTGACAATATGAATTATGTGACCCCTATTACGAGCAACACACCGCTTCCTCATGTGCATCAGTTGAGGATCTGCAAATAAAGTTCACCTTCATCCTCTTTACTAGACCAGAAGAGAGAATCGAACATTACATATGCAGCTGCCTGACCCTTCATCACTTGAGAGGGTGTTGTATATCGGCGTACAAATTGGGCAAAACATATGACTTCTGTGCAGCCTAGTATGAGAAATGCACGCCCTCCTCCTGTACCTCAAAATCTAGAGAGATTTAGTTAGGTCTGACCCTCTTAAACTTTACCGAAATAGGATATCGGTCTTCTCATTTGCGTGCTGCACAAAGTAAGTCAACAGGGCATATGCAGCTATCAAGGCCTAGTTGTACAAGTGTATGCTTCGGGTTTGTCCATATAATACACTTTCAACCTTAACAGCTGCACCTACTCCGTGCGCACATCATGTTGAAAGGAGAACTTCGTGCATCAAACTAAGCATCACCAACATAAGTCACGACCACTATTTTGATCGAATGCATTACGATACAACAAAATTCTAACCGTTTTTTAACTGATATTTTATGTGATCACCCTCCAAGATGTATACAAGCTATTTATAGTAGGACTTTTAATTAGAAACTCGCTTTGCATGTAAACTGAGTTACAAACGTCATGTGTCTAAACCCTGAAGAATATATAGCTTGCAAAAGCATGCAGAGGGGGACAACATGATAAGTTCGATAAAATACCTATAAATATCAAGTTTTAACCTTCACTTTTTTCTTGTCAAACTGACCGTGTGGGTGCTTAATTGGAGCTACGTTATTCCGAGGAGATAAGCTTGTTATTCCCGTCAATTCTAAACGAACCAAGAATATTTTACGCACCATGGGTTCAGACAAGTTACACATAGTTCTCCTTGCACCATGACATGTCGCTACTCCTTTTTTTCTCGAAGGTATTGCAAAGCTTAATGTTGTAAGGAGAACTTTGTGTAATGAGTCCAAATCCATGCTCTTGATTCATTTGGAATTTATGAGTTTACCAAGCATGACATAGCGGTGTATTTATGGACACGGGCGCCCGAAATAATCTAACATCAAACCGCGACGACATTGAAATAATTGTAATGACTAGATTTTGTATAATGTTTCTAAATTTTACTGTTTATACGTTTGGAATTTATGTTTTTCATATCGGTTGTATTTTTTATTTTATGCATACGGTGCTAATTCGTTTGCAATAAAATTAAATATGATCTATTCTGAAACTCACGTGGTGCTTTTCTTTTACTATAAACCCCACGCTCCAATTGTGTCTATTTCACCAAAACATCCAACACTTCGCCCCCCATGGCTAAGTTTTTCGCAACATTTTATTTTTTTGAAACCTATTTCGACTTAACAATCACCAACAATATGTCACTCAACGATTTGTTGTAGTTGACATCAAACGAGATTAGTAAACGTACAGACAAGCAAATTTCTTACTTGAATGTAAAATCCCCACACTGACGGCATCTGAAACACACTACGTTGCGAGGCTTACCAATGAAAGCGACGTACACAAAATGTATGACCAACTCAATTCTGCAGGAGCTAAATACATCCATTTAAATGTTAATTTCGATAAGGTCGACGCCGGCGAAGGTAGTACGTATGCGCCCAGAGAAGCTGAATCGTCCACACTTGCATCGACCACTGAACAAGCTCCATCTTCATCAGATGTTGATGCAGATGCTGATGCGTTGCAGCTTTTTATGTACAGGCGCAGACAAGAAAAACAACAGCTGATCGAAGAACTTAAGTTAACTTCAGACGTCTTAACTGACTACGATAATACCGAGCCAGAATCCAATTAACCTTTCACTGCTCAAATCATCGTAAAATAATGTTTTATGCGTTAGTTTTTCGACTGATGTTCTAAGTATGTCCAACGTTGTAGGTTACCCTTCTTTATTTATGTGAAACGTGTTCCGTACAAATCATCCTATAATTATCTTTTTCAGCTCGTTATAGTAGGGAGATAAAATTTACCACATTATTCTAACAACATTGATTACCATTAACGTACATGTTAATAATACCCTAAACCCAAATCGAATAAAATTCCAAACCGACCCTCTTTACGTTAAATAACCCTAAAACTTTATCTAACTCGCCGTACATACACGACGAGTTTCAAATTCTCTAGTTACGGCATTTGGTTGAGACGTTGGAAGGTCGTTAACCCATTAGAAACTCACCATACCCATGTGGCGAGTTCGATTTAGTATTTGGTTAATCACCTGATTAAGATTAAAACAGTTTTATAATTTTTGGAGAAAAAATTGAAACTTGCCTGGGTGATACGGTGAGTTTAAATAAAAAAATTTAAAACTCGCCGCGGTGGTGCGGCAAGTTTACTGCAAGGGTCTTATACATGACATTTTACGATTCTGGGTGGTGCAACAATAATAATAGGATTCAAAGATCTTATATATAATCTTACCCCAATAATAAGGATTAAATTAAAAACAAATTAATTAAATATATCAACATGGAAGAGTAAATGTTATATTATTCAAATATCTATAACTATCAAGTTACCCAATCAACAATTAATAACTCAGTGACCATTTTTTAACAAAAACTTAATGCTTGTCATGTAACATTTAAAGGTTTGATAAATATTTTATATTTTTAGAGATAGTTTAGTGACCATTTATATATTTTAACCTTAATTTTATTATTATTCTTTAAATGTATTATATTTGCATATATCCATATATGGAGTATATGGAAAACATATTTCAACCAAAAAATTAATCATAGGCGGTACCGAAGACAAGTTTAAACACAGATGTCCAAGAAACATTAGACTAGACATGGTCTTAAAAACAAGCGAAACCATCCAAATACAATCTCGTTCTATTTTGAAAACTATAAAAACAAACTTCCTCAAAAGCAAGATATATTCCTTAACTCGCTAAACAATTATAACTTCGGATTCAAGAGGAGGCACCACCGGACTTCTTGGACTTGCTAGCTGCCAACTGAGTTTCAGGCTGAAAGGAAACAAATTTTATCAGCTTCATTACAAAGGTTTCCATTCATCAAAGATATTTAAATTCGATCTATGTTATTCGGACTCTAGTGTGAAGGTCAGATATATAGCTGCAAAATTTGAATATGCTTCAAAGAAAATGAAAGGTCGAGCGGGTTTAATTAAATTACCTCTTTCTTGACAGGCTCTTCCTTCTCGGACAAAATCAACTCAATGTGGCATGGGGAAGACATGTAGGCTGGCAAAAAGAATAATACCAATTAATATAAGAATGTAAGAAAACAAACCCTTGAGTGCATGATTCAAATACATACGGTTGATTCTTCCATGGGCACGATAGGTTCGACGCCTCTGTTTCTGAGCCTGGTTCACTTGGATGTGAGAAATATGGAGTGCATCGACATCCAAACCCTTAACCTGTGAAATTAATTTCATATTGTTAGGAAACAAGAGCAAGCAACAAAGCTTGCCAAAACCGACTCCTCAGAGTAGGCATACCTCGGCATTGCTCTCGGCATTCTTCAGCAAATCCAGAATGAACTTGGCAGATTTTACAGGCCAGCGACCTTGTCCATTAGAATGTCTGTTCTTTGCCTGAGCTGTTCGTCCAACACCACGGCAAAAGCGACGGAAGGGTATGGCCTGCTTGTGGGCCATAACATCCTCCAAATACCTCTTGGCCTTAACCAAAGGCAACTTTCTTATGGCAAATGCCGTCTCCCTCGTGTTCTATAGAACAAGAACCCCAAATGAGACTCATTAATGACAATCCAGAACAAGATGGGGAACATATCACAAAACCAATACTGTAAGAGTTCACAAATGTAACCAACCAACATCTAGATACCTGAAAGGTCAAATGAAAAACTCATTCTCATATCACAACTAATCCCAAAACAAAGTTCCTTCCAAACAATTAGAAGCTGTGGCATCATTTACTGAACTTTCAGTAATTTGTTCACCACAAAAATCCAGAAGTTCAACCGATAACAATGCAGGTAAATTGCTTAAAGTTTATGAGTCTCATGCAAAAATGCAACAAGACCCTTCTTTTGGCTTCATGTTTAAGAAGCAAAATATTGAACTAAAAAACTTATGGCCATAAACAACATCAAACCAAAGTTCTCCCTCAAGCAACAATGGACATTAAAAAATTTAAGAGAAGTTTCATGGAAGCCTTCAATTATTAATTATGATAACATTAATCATATACATGCTTTCAAGAAAGCTACTGTTCAAAGCTAATCTGCATTCATTAAACAACCATTTATCAGTGTCAGATTATGATCTACTGGATCTATAAAACAATATAGTCAATACCCAGAAGTTCACGCCAAGAAGTAAATAAATTAATATTATGTTATGATGTTAATACCTTAAAATGAACCCTAAGATCGGATCCCCTTGCCTTGCAGGCTGCACGGAACCAACAATAAAAAACACCGGTTAACGAAAAGACTGGGATTAAAAAAATAAAGGGAAATTATCGAGATGAAAGTAACAAGTGGGTGCTTACACTTGGTGGGATTATCGGGCTCCTTCGAATACTTCACCTGAAAAACAATTCAAACAAAATAAAATCGCGTATATTGACATAAACATCATTTCACCAAAAGAGGCTTTAAAACATGAAATCAAGAAGCAATTGAAGCGAAATGAGTACCATGGCGGCGGATTCGGTTGCTGCTTCCGCTGGCCTGAGTCGTTGTTTTGGGGTCTGCCTAACAGATTAAGTAAAAGAGCGGCCGATGGAGCTGGATTGTCTAACACTTTTATATGGGTTCCTGTCTTTAGGGTTTTGAAGTGGCCTCCTTTTTTTTTAACAATTTAGGGTTTTGTTTTGGGTATTTTAGGGGGAGAAAAACCCGGAGCAACCCAAACCCTTTGATTTTGGTCTATGGGCTTTAAATTCTGTATTGAACAGATGCATTATATAGCAAATCCATTTTATACTGCTAGTAAAGTTGGCTTAAGTAAAAAATTAGCCCTTAATCTATGCATTCTTTTGCTTTTAGTCCTTAAATTATTTTTGGGTCAAAACAAGTATTTAAATGCATTTTTTTACTTTTAGTCCTTAAACTATCTTTTTTATCAAATAATTATTTAAATCTTTGAGACGTGTCAACATCTAATTAGCCAAAATATTTTTTTAATTTAGATAACGGTCGGACTTAAAATGGTTAGATATAATAGTTTTATGTACTTGTTTTGACCAAATTATAGTTTAAGGACTAAAAAGCAAACAAAGAACATAATTTAAGTGTTGATTTTTCATTTAAGCCAATAAAGTTCATAAAAATAAAAAAAATGTTGAAAATATCGGATAAATCCATCTATTATAAAGATATATTCAAACTAGTCACTCTACTGTTAAATAAATTAATTTAGTACTTATGTTTTCTCTCTACCGTTAAATGAATCAAATTAAGCCTTGCACTAGTAAAAGTAATAAAAAAGTACCAAAATTTACATGGTTTAAATTTTATCGTTTTAAGAAAGCACCATTTGTAGTTAACAAAGTTAATATTTCTAAAGCTACTAACAGTCTAACAAGAGGTGGGAAAATGTGGTATTGGACTTCTTTTTCACGCATTCGAATTAGGTTCAAATCTTAGAGTTATCATCGTTGAGAGGGATTTACATGAATACCATTCCTCACTCAAGAAAGATTATTCTCAAACCATAAAATAGACAAGAACACTAGTGGTTATATACCAAAAAGGTTAATATTTCTAAAGCTTTTGTATGCACCGAATTATGTCCAAGCCAAACCACTGGATTCGGATCGTCTCGGTTCAACCAAACCAACTCAGTCGCACTCTGGTCAAAGTCTCTCTCCCTGGACAACAATTGGGAGTCATTTAGATCGTGGAATGTAAGATTATATGTGGGAATAAGATTCTTAGAATCTAACATTGCATGACGGATTCTTGGGATAACGTTTTTGTTTTAATTGACAGAAATGTAAAATGACAATGTTTGGTTGGAGGATATAGGATTGTCTGAAAGCAAATTTGACCAAATTGTCCTTATGATATATTTACTTTTAACCAAGCTAAACTTCAAATATTAAATTGAAAATATTTGCACATATATTTATTTTTATAGTTTTCGTAAGTAATGTATTTATTTATATATGAGACATAATATAACATAAATAAAAAAGTAATTGTGATCTCAAGTGCACAAAGATTTTGTTTTTACTTTGATTATCTAACATTTGATTGTGAGATTAGATTAATGATATTATCTAATCTTATTTATATTATGTGGACATGTGATAAATTTCTATTTCCGGTTGTTGAAAATAAAGTTATTTTGTAACGATCCAATTTTCGAGTTAGACATTTGGATCTTAGGCTCGAGTTTGGGTAAATTAATAATTTAATATTAATTAAATCGAAACTTAGAAGATAAATTTATAAGAGTAAAGACGTGTTGGTGCAAGGGTTTTAAGATCGAAAACCTTATGTGTGATTTGCCCATTTTCATTTGGAAGGCAATAATTTTAAATTAAATATGGTTGATGGGATGGGAGAAATTATTTTTATTTTTCTCTCTCCTTCTTTTCATTATACTTTTCTCTTATTTTCTCTTTTTTCACTAAAGTTTTAATTTTAATTTACCGAAATTCAATCGTCCATTTTTAACACCTCTATCGTCGTCGTGTTCATCTCGTCGAGACAAGTTCGTCGATGTCAATTACGTCATTATTGGAGTCTCCATCGGAGGGGTGGGAGAAAAAAATCGGTTGGCCGAAATGAAGCCGTTTCGGTGGCCAAAATTAAAATCTGAAGTCACCAGCGTCGGGACAACAGGATTGGAGATTGCCACCTCCATCTGACCATCGGAGGCCACTTCACGCGCCACCGCCGCCTGCGCATGGGTGTGCGACAACTAAAGAAGGCAGGTGCACGCAGGCTCTCATGAGCTATGCTACATAGGATCCTGCTACCCAGGTGCACTGAATGCTCTTTGTACTGCGCCACACTAGATCACTGTCGACCTTGACCAATTGTGTTGACAGGACGTTAATTTTTTTGGAGACCTTACTCGAGGGGTTTTCAACGTTCTGAGTCCATTTTCGTAGCATGTTTTACAAATTTCGAACCCAATAAGCTGTTTTCTCGCGTTTAACCTTACGAATTAGTTAGAGAATGCGGTTAATTAATATATGTTGTATCTATATTTATATGAGGATATTTGGGCTTGAATACCGGATCAAGAGGAGCGTTTGGGAAGCTTGAGTGAGGAATTGTCGGTAATTGCTTGAGGTTAGTACACCTCGAACTCCGAAATGCTTTATGAGCATCATAAGTGTAATTGGCTTGCTTGTTAGTGTCTACAAATGTGTAGAAGAGAAATAAGCATGTGTAGAGACCGATATTATGTGGCTTGATACTTATAGGATGCATGATGATGTTTATGAATATGACGTGTCTCGTAGGGGCTTTAGGGACCGAGTAGAGTCTTTTGGTATTCATGTAATTGTCGATGATGGATTGATTTTTTATGTTGTGATGTTTGGGTGCTAGTGGCATGTAATTGACGTGATTTTTTAGGAATCATACTTAAGGGATTAATATCGAAAATTATTCGATTAAATGATTATAAAGTCAGTAATTGATATTAAGTGATTAAATGTGTTAGTCATACTTACAGACAATTGCATATAGAGTTTTATTGACTATTACTATTGCTTTTGCGGATCGAAGCTTTTCAAAATTGAAATTTGTGAAGTCATACTTATGAACAACTATATCACAAGAAAGACTAAATGACTTGCTTTAATGGCAATCGAGACTGATCTTTTGGAAGAAGTTGATATCGAGACTAAATGGACTTTCTTTAATGGCAATCAAGACTAAATGTTAGAGTTTTAGATGTTTGTAAGTCATTTTTATGCTGCTTAAGAGAGTAATTTCACATTTTTTTGTATTAAGTAAACTTTATTTTTTAAAAAAAAACTTATATTTTTCATATGACAAAGTAAGAGCCATTTTAATGAATTGTACAAAGTTTCTTAAATCTTTGAACCGCCCATGTATATGATTTTGTAGAGAGGAATACCTAATTTATGTTGATTGTATAAAAAGTATTAATAATTTTTCGAATATATAAACTATTGCACCATAGTTTTAATTTAGTCTCCATTTCATATCCACGATAATGAGTGTGGATCTGAAATAAAGAAATTAAAGATAATTCATTTTGTGTTTATATAAATTTTAACATATTAATGATTTGTATTATTTGGATTTTGATTTGTTTGTATGTGTTTGTATTATAAGTTTACTAATAATTAAAATTTTGATTAAATTTAGTGTCATGAGTTAATTTAATACCAACTCAATTAATAATTACAATAATATCTTTATTGTAAATAATAATCAATATTCTTATAATCATATTTTATCTTTTTATATGTTTTTTTAGAAAAATAATGCATTGAAAATAAGATATTAGAAATATATGGTATGTTGGAGTTTATTTAATAAACTAACGCATTTACTACAGTAAATGGGGAATTCGTCTTGTGTTCCTAACGAGTTCTTTACATTTATTATTTTTAATAGAACAGGGGAACTCGTTGTGTACTCCTGACGATTTCCCCCAAATATTACAAGATTAGTTACCCTGTCCATTAATTAAATAATAAACGCAGGGAACTCATAGGAACATACGACGAGTTCCCCTCTACTGTAGCAAATGCCCTAAGAAAATGAGAGAATCAAATTATTAAAAATTAAAATAAATAAGTTAAACTTTAGAAAATGAGGATCAAGTTAATGAAATGTATGTGTTTTTGGACTAAAAATATAATTATACCCTGCAATAGCACCATATTCATTAAAACTTAACAATGACCAAAATAAAAAATTGTAACGTTAGAAAAGAATTAGTTTGATGACCAAAATAGAAAAGAATTAGTTTGATGACCAAAATAGAAAAGCAATAATATCTTGGTGACTACTTGTGTAGTTTACCCTTCTTTATATTTATTTTGGGTTCAACTCCTCGATAGTGAAGAAATCAGGAGGGTTTGGGTTGAATAAAATTTTCGTTTTCAGAGAACAGCTGGAAATTCCAACGAAAGCAGTATCTTTTAAATGGGTTGGGCTTGGACCATTTTTAAACACTTTGAAACATAATTAATTAATAAACAATGACCCAATAAAGAAATTAAAAAGGAATAATAATGGCCATAAATGAAATGGGAAAAAAGAATAAGTGCATTGCTGATTACATCCCCACCACTATCATATCATTATACTTTATTTTCTGACATTTAATTTCTCATAACTCCTTAAAATATTTTTGACGAATATTAAATTTAATCCTAATAATCTTATTTATAAGAAAAAGGAATGATGACTCTAGAGAAAGAAAACGAGTATTCTTAATAGGATTAGAATTTATAACTTAAAAAATATAAAAAAATAAAAATAAACGGCTAAGCCAACTAACCAAATGTGCTTGCTCTTTTTTTTGAAAATTTTAAAGTAAGATTGGTAATAAATAATACATATTATGAACACAGTAACATAAATACTATATGAATTATGAAATAAATTCTTATTAAATTGTTGATACGTGAAATACTAATGGTACACCAGGAAATACAATAAAAATATGGCAGTAAAAAATCATTGATATGATACAAAATATTGAATATGAATTTCATTTTTGAACTCTTAATTTAAAAGACTTGAAGGCAAGAGTAAGTATTTTTTTACCGGTTGGTTAAGCTGTTCATTTTTGTTTCTATATATTCCTTTATGTTATGGGTTATGGACTCACAAAGAGCATCAATTTTCTTCTCTTAGAGTTTTCCCCTCCCTTTTAAGGAAGATTACGATTAAAAATATTATTTTTCAAAAAAATTAAAGACGAAGTCTCATAATCAAGCTTAGAATAATAGTACACATCTCTGAAGTATATTTAAAAATTGAAAGATAAATAAATAAACAAAATCTTTTTTGGATAAATAGATAAATAATATTTGTAATTTTTACTTTCATTCCCAATGTAATATATAGTAATTTCAATTTTTATATAGATATAAAAAATATATTTTTTACAATATTTTTTCAACATTTTGGTGTGCTTATATATCGGTATATGTTCTTTATTTTTAACTATTTGAAAAGTTATACACATTGTACATACAAGTTGTTTGAATCCGAATCTCCTAAGAACAACAACACTCTTTTTTCACCGGAATCACTAAATGGATTCAAAGTATTTAAATTATTTACAATCTTTAACCAAAAGGGTCATAATCTCTAAAACTTTTTTCGGTTTAACAACTTTCTCAACCTAATTTTCTCCATTCACAACATCAAAACTCAAACCCTAACATTGCTTAAGGGATCTAGTGTCTCACCCCACTAAATCAATTGATTGTCGGTATAATCTCTAAAACATTAATTTAGAAATAATTAGAGTTAAATATATTTGAATATAAAGTCTCAAAAACATTGCAATGGAAAAGGACCCAATGGAAATGATCATCCTTAAAAGGATAGGAAGTAGCCGCATCCTCCACTTACAAAATTCATCTCTCTCCCACTACTTTAATATTCTTTCTCTTTAATATTCTGGTCACTATGTTGGTGTGTTTGTTCCCTTTTTTTGACCACCAAATAATCAGGGGGTCGAAAAATTCTAAATGAAATCCCATTGTCTGCCACAGAAGTCCCCTCGTTCTCATTGCAATTGTTTAGTATTCCCTCAGTTTCCAATGTTTCTTTACCCTTCTCTCAATTCAAATTTAGTTTTAATTCCATTTATATCTTGTGAAAATTATAGATTTAAATATCTTAAGAAATTTAGATATTATATAAAAATCAAACCAACTTATTGAATACACCAACCAACAAGAAATTCAATTACCTTCACCCCAAAGGTAAGCCAGTTTCTTACACCTAAACCTAAGAGATTTATGGTAGTTTGATAATTCAGCCCATCCATCTACATACCTCATTCTGTTTTATTTCTTATTTGTTTGATAATTTACGTTTTCGATTAGGAGATTTTGGAAAGAAAATTTACACCGAGAGAGTTAAGTTCAATGTAAGCAAGATTCTTAGTATTTGAGTTTTTTTTTTTGTCAAAAAGAATTGGGAATACTCTATTCCATTTAAGTTTTTTTTTTTTGGTTTAACAACAGGTTTACGACCTATTGGCCGAGAGGCTCATTATAGGGACGAACCTCCCAACATATTTTTTTTTATTTACAACGTCAGGGTTCGAACATTTAGCTTTGCTTAAAGAATTTAAGATTTCATTCCATTAGACCAACTAATTATTAGTAGAACTTTATTTTATGAATCTGAATATAATTAAAACATATACGTTTATCAAACACCAAAAATTTTGAGAATAAAATATATGTTATTGAACTATTGTCCGACAAGATCTAAAGTTGGAAATAGCATTTTCCAGGTAAGTATGTGAGAAATTGATTTAAAGCCACCCAACCTTGAAAATTATGCAATTCCCTAATCCACATTGCAAGCCAAAACTACCATAAAAATGAAATTATACTCCTTGTCCTAGAAAGTAAGTATCAAATATTGGATTTTTTTTTTGCAAATATTGGATTTTTTGGCAAATATTAATTGCTCTATAAAATAAAAAAACCTGGAAACTTGAATCTCACACATCAATTGAGATTTGATATCTGATGGTTTAAAATTAACTCTAACTTACACCCTAATTACGGGAAAGAAAACTCTGCCGTTTCAACAACTGTCAGTAATTATCCCCCCCCCCCCTCATTTTGTAGGGCCGTTAAACATCGCCGTTACGTTTTTTAACTTCCTGCAACGACATCATTATTTCCATCGACAGCTTCGTTACCATCGCCACCGTCAGCTTCTTCATCGAGCCACCGTTCTACCGGCGCGCACTCGGCTTTGTGGCGGAGCTTCCAATCAAGAGCCTGGCAAGCGCGTGAGCAGTAATTCACAGCCCCGCAAACTGAACACCAGCGGAACTCGTGCTTCCTTGTCTCCGGCCTTCCGCAACCGACGTGCGAGCATAGCCTCAAACCCGGCCCGGGCATCCCGCCTCGAGCGTCAAACCACTCCGCTAAGAACCTGCTGGCCGGATGCGCCTCCGGCGCCGGCACATTGCATCCGAAATCACTCAACAATGGGCATCCCGGCACAGCCGGGTGACGTTGGCTGACATGCGGGATTGGGTGTGGGTTCCACGTCAGCCAAGAGTGCGTGTTTATGGTAGAAGCGGTCGCTGATGATAGCACAGCCGCTAACTCCCGGGCGTTGGCTTGGACGAGAAACCGCCGTCCCTCGGTGATGTTTTGCCGTACGCCATACCCATCCTGTAGACAGTGGCCAAGCTCACGTAGGGCGTTGATGTGGCCGAGAAAAGATGCACGGGCGCATAAAGCCACACCGGCTCTTAGGTCCTTATCATTTTTAGAGCCGCCGCTGCCGTTAAACTGAATCACAGCTAAGGAGTAAAGTGCCGGCGCGTGGGAACTAATCGCCGCCTTAGCCATAAGAGTGGCTCCGCTCCCTCGATTTTGTAAACAGTAGAACCGAATCTGATAGCAAATCATATAAACAATAACTCGTTAGAGAATGTTTCTATTCTTAAACAAATAATAATATTCAGATTGTAAAATAAAATCAATTCCATTCCGAAAATCCGAGTTAACTCACCATTCCGAGAGTATAACAAGCTTCAACATTTCCGGCATCGGCGCAAGTCTTCAAGAACCGGTGAGCTGATTCACACCAGTTTTTGGCTTTAATGGCAAACATTTTCGGCGACGCCTTAGATAACACCACAGAATTGAGTGCTAAACTATTAAATCTCTTGCATCTGTTTTCACCAAAAATAAAATAAAAACGTAAGAAACACCCAAAAAAATTGAGAACCGAAAACACCAGTGAACGTGAACGTACGTAATCAAAACGTTGATGAAATCGGAAGGGCAACGGGCGGTGGAGCTGAGTTTAGAGAGTATAGAAACGGCGATATCATCGGGTAAAACATCGAAAAAATCACTCTTTCCGGCAGTCTCGGGGGATAACCTTTGCCGTTTCCGGCAACCCATGAAATCTCCGGCGAAATCCCGGGTTTTAACGACTGTTTTCTTCTCTACAGAAACATCGGCCCTAGGGTAACAGACCCCTCTCCTCGTTCTCATTTCTCTACCCCTTTATCTCCAATCTCAGTGGCTCAAAAACTCGATAGAAAAAGCGAGAGGAAATGGAGAAAGCAAACCGAGACCTTATATATATATTAACAAAATGAGCAAAAAGGAACAAGAACAACGACAAAACCGAAATCAAAAATAAAATATTTAAAGTTTAATGTTTGAGAATGAATGATTTTTATAAACAGTATCTGCTGGCTTTGTGATAACATGACAATAACTAATATAATAAGCTGGGACACACTTTACATTCCCTGTTCACTACTTGTTTCTACGGTCAATTGCAGTTGACTAGACCCATATCTTTTATCTCCTCGTCGGTTTAATGATTTTACTGAGAAAATCAACAACTCCAACACTCTTTTTTTATGTTATCTGTTTGTTTTTTTATATTAGATTGAAGGAAGAAAATAAGGGTTGCTAAGAGAGAAAGGTAAAAAAAAGAAAACGCCTCATCTCATTTTTTTACTACTAATTGTTTGGTTCAGGTAACAAAAATGGTTATGGCGTTGTGGGTTTGTTTTGAAAGCGGTTAAATTTGTTGCAGTAAAAAAACAAAACTAACTACGGTTATTTTCAGTTATTCAGTTTTTTCCTCTTGAAAGGGTTATTTATATGAGAATCAACGTGGTTCCGGCGCGTGAACACCGCCGCCCATTTAGGGATCTTGTTTTGGGAGTGATCCACACGCTCTTTGTTTGCTGGTGTGGAAATTCGTCTTCTCGTATATAAAACTCGGTTAGTCGTCCCACGATTATAATAAACTTATCTGCTTAGCTAAATCAACAGATGTTCACTTCAGTTATTTTAGTGAACTTGTATAAATTTAGGCGTTTTGATTCATAGAATGTAAAATTATTTTTTGAAAATATTATATTTTGAAATATAACATAACTTAAAGTTAACATGATTGGTTTATTTGGTAAATATTTTTAAAGTCTTTGGTTGCTGTGTATAAGATTAATTGAAAACAAAATTTATCAACTTGTCCTTATGATATATTTTTTAATAGGTTAAACTTTCAATTATTAAATTAAAAACATTTGCATAAAAACTTATAGAACTATTTTCGTTACATTATCTAAAATTTAAAAAAAAATTCTAATATAATTAATATATTAAATCATTTTTAAAAAAGTTTGAAATTTATATACCTTTATTCATAATTTAAATTTTTTTAGCATTTAAAATATTAAACGTTCTATTTATTAAATTTTTAATTTTTATTAATTTTTAAGGGATTTAAAACAAATTCAAGTAAATAATAAAACAAACCTAAAACTAGTAAAAATGATAAAAATAAATTAACTTATTAAATTTTTTAAAATAAAAATATTTTATAAATCAAATAATAAAATTAATAAGAAAAAATTAAATTGAGATAATTTTCTCATAACGTAGCTTTATAATAATATCTGAATTATTTAACCAATAAACCATATACATGTAATTTTAAAAAAAATTGTTCCAATTGAAATATATTCTCCATTTTGATGAATTAGCTAAGGAATTATGCAAAATAGGATAGAGATTAACAAATGGTTGATATTTCTTTTTTGATATCTTAATTTTAATTTTTATTATTTCTTAACTTAGTGATAGAATTGTCCCCATATATTCTCATTTGTTAATTTAAATTATAAACGAATTCTGTTAATTATATCCTGTTAAAACAAAATTAACAGTAAATAAATTAATTTTTGTAAATTTAAATAGGAATTCAAATTTAAAATAAATTTCTTTTTTTGTTCCAATATATCCGCCGATATATACTCATCCGCCTAATCCTCTTGTATAACATTTTTTATTAAAAATATTATTGTAAAATGCTTTTTAATTAAAAAAGAACTTGGAAATTGAAAGTTAAATTTTGAGGTTTGCATACTTATATATCATGGTTTATATTATATTAAATTATTTTTTTGCTTAACGATTTATTTATTCTAAAAAATTTAAATCATTTCAAAGAAAAAATTTCCAAAATTTGTGAATAATCCATTTTGAAAAAATCATAAAATATCAAATGTCAAACAAGTGAAAGACAAGCAAAACCATGAATTTCAAGAAAATTCAAATCAATAAAGAAATTAATGAAAATTTACCTTATATTATAATACAAGATATATCTTGGGTGATTGTAAACAACCATAAAGAGAATATGTTGAATAAAAAGATGGTAATATTGTAAAATATATCAACAATTCAAGAAATTCAAATTAAGCAAATCGTTACTAAAAAAGATGATTAAAAAAATTCTTAATTGATATCCGTATAAATCAATTAAGCAAATCCCTGTATACTTCTAGACCTTGCAATGAATTGTTGTTGTGTATGATCCTGTTCAAAATATCTAGACGCGTTGATATCGAATGCATTTCATATTTTTATTTATTTCGTTCCTTTTGATTTTAGTTTTATTTCAATAAATTTTTTCTTAAAGTATTCTACCTTTTGGCAAGTTTTTATTTTGTTTTGCATTTTATCGTGTTTTGTCCTATAGGTGACCACAAGTTTTAAAATTGCTTTATCTGCTGATCTCTCCCCGCTTCGGACCATCGATTTGGATTTTGATTAAAGTTTAATCACTTCTATTGTATTTTAATTGTTTTTTTGGCATAATGCCAAAAAATGCCTCTAACATTTGACTAAATTGTTATTTTAACTCTTATTCTTTTTTGAAGTAATTTAGCCTTTAATGTTTTATTTTAGGTCAAAATATCTAGTTTATTTCGAATTTAAATTAGGTTTTACCTTTTCTTTTTATGGTTCTATTTGATCTGTGGTTAAACATGTTTTAGGGATTTGTCGCGATAGCATTGTAAATTTTCTTCAAATATTTTGATTTTATAAAAAATAAATCGGTCAAAATTTTTTTAAAAAAATGTATAAAATATTTTTCTTTAAATGTGTTCAAACTTTAAAGTCAAAGTTAAATTGTTTAAATTATTAATTGAAAACAATTTTTATTCATTTAATTTATTTTGACTAAAATAAAATTTTATATTTTTAAAAAAGATACTAGAACTAGAATAACTATTCGTCAAACGTAAAGAATATTTTTTGGCATTACGGTTTTTTTTTTTGCATGTCAGGTTGAAAATGCAAACCGAAGAAGGTGTGGTTGAGAAATGTGGGGGCTTTATCCATTGAAGAAGCTGATAAGTTCAGCTGTGTGACTAACAAACAAGTGTTTTGTCATTTGTTACTAAATGTTCATTTCTGAACCTCCACCATCGGTAACGTTTGGTGGAAATTCATGGCAGTAATTATACCGCCATGTGCACCCATGAAACCAAAACAAAATTGCAGAAGCAGCCATTATTACTCAAACAAACACATCAGTTTAAAATATAAATGAAACCTACGATATTTTTTAGAAGCCAAGATTAAGGGCCCTTGGGGACTGGTTAACGTAGAAATATATCAATGTCGTCCCTTAAGAATTCTTTTCAGGGATCTCTCCTAAAGTGTTATCTAACGAATAGCCAGTTGAATCATCAATAATTTATGTCATATTTGTTATCTGAGGTTGTTATTTTATTCCAAAGAGATTACACTAGGATGTGTTATAAGGTTGGGATCTGAACCTACTTTTTCCTTTATGACGTGGTATTAATGTCCCGGCAATTTACATGAGCTGGGGTTCGAGATAGAGAGGCCATTAATCAATCTTTTTAACTTGAATCGGACATTTGAAAACGTGCAGTTTATCTTAATATTCAAACAATCGGAGAAGAAGACAATGGAGAGGATGTTGCTTGACGCATTAGGATCATCTCACCCTCTTATCTGCTGTGATTTGTGAATCACAACAAAAACCCTAAAAGAAGGGTGAGGCTTTGCATGCATGCATGCGCAACCACGTGATGAGGGGTTTTACCCATGTGGACTTGTGTGGTTGAGTATGTTTCAAGCCAATTTATGTTGTTTAATTTGTGCCCATAATTTACTAGGAAATAATACCAACCATGGTTCTTTTAACCGACCAATATTAAAATTGGACCCAATTTCTTTAAAGTATCAACGAATGAGACACTTGTTTTTGCAAGGTTTTAAAAATTCGATTTAGTCATTGTAGATAGGGTGAGCAAAACTCGACTCGACTCAACACAGAAAAAAACTTAACTTGTTTTGACTCGACTCAACTCGGCTTGAAATCTCATAAACTCGACTAAAAAATTTCAAATAAAATTTGAATTATAAAATAGAAATTCGAATAACTCGAATTTTTAGTAATTAGTGGATCAATTTTAAGTTTGGTCGAGTTCCCTCAATTATGCCTAATATGTGTGTGTTATAAAAAGTCATTTAACTTGGATATAAAAAGTCGTTTAACTTGGAATCAATCTGTATTATAACATTGTAAATAATTACGATTAAATTTGTACATGAACTTGAAAAACTCGATTTGACTCAAATTTTATAAACTAGACTCGAATCGAAGAAATTACCAATAAAGTTTGAGTCATAAAATAAGACTCGTAAACTCGACTAACTCGAAACTTTTTAACTCGACTTAACTTGACTCGACTTGGTGGAACGCTCACCCCTCGGGTTTGAACTCAAACTATTAAGTAGGGACGGAAATTATGCTCGAGTTTAGCTTACTTTTTTGGTTTAATTTCTTTTTTCAAACCTTGTGAAATCAGTGAAATTAATTCATGACTCCAGTTTTCCTGGTTTAATTATTTGTTAGGTATTCATTGGTTTTGAAACTAAATAAATTAAATCATAGTCGTTATTTTTGGTTTAAATATTTCTTAGGTCTCTGTCAATTTTAAAGTTCAACAATTTAACCCCTCTTGGTTTTCATCCTACTTTTGTCACTGCCACCAAGATTACTACTACATGTTTCAAAAGTTTTGATTTAGTCATTATAGATTCAGACAAGAATCGAATTGGGACGAAACATCAAGGGGACAAAAATATAGAGTGACAAAATGAGAGATTTAGAGTCTAATTGATAAGTCATTAATTTAAAAATAAAAAATGGTGATTACAGTCTAATTCGTGTTATTTTGAATTGATAGGATGTAAGAATTATTTAAACAAAAAAGGGATAGTGCTTAGTTTGTCTAATTTTAAAATTGACAAACACCTAAAAGGTATTTAAACCAAAATAATGGGACACGACTTAATTGGCCTACTTTCAAAACTTATAATTAGCAAAGAAGTAATTAAACCAAAATAATCGGATAGATGCCCAAATGTAGGATGGCAAATGGGCAGGACAAGTGCGGATATTCCCTCCCCATACATATATCCACCTAAAATTTTTATATTCACCACCTACCTACCACTCACGAGGTATAATTTTCAAATTCACACCGGCCCACACAGATACATTCTCAAATCTATTTCTACACCCACTAACCAACTGGACATATACCACCTAATCCGTACCCGCCTAAAAGTAACCATTAATATCGAATTATATAAAAATAAACTATAAACTTTTGTAAAGAAGAGTAAACTCCGCATACTTTATTGATTGACCAAGCGTATATATAATACATTTAGACCGATATTTAAAAAAATTGAACACAAAAATCGGGGCATGAGTCCCCAACTTTTATAGTTTAATTACTTTTCGGGTCACTATCAGTTTTAAAATTATTTAAATTAAGGTTTGATTCTAGCTTTTTTATGTTTTAATTATATTTTAGGCCCCTATCAAATCACTATTTATTTTTTAAATATTTCTTTATTCCCTGTCAATTTTGAGGTTATGCAATTTAGTCCCATGATTTCATTTAACTCTGTTATCAAGGTTATTGAATTCAAATATCCTAATACTTGATTAAATAATTTACGACTAATTAGTATTTTTTTATTTCAAATAGTATTAACATTATAAAAATCATAAAAAATATAAAAATATTTAAAAATGGGATCACATTTTCATAATTTTTTATAGTTTTCGTGATTTTTTAAATAATTATAGTTTTTGTTAATTTTGATATTTAGTTCATAATTTTCATTTTTTAATAAACTTTCTGATTTTTTTTAATAATTTTCAATAATTTATATTTTTGCATTTTTTATTTATTTTTATAATTATTTTGGTTTTTTATAATCTTAAAATTTTTATTATTCTTTAATATTTTTTTATTATTTTAATAATTTTACTGTTTTATATATTTTATTGTTTTTATGTTTTCATAACTTTTAAAAATTTATTATTTTACTACTTAATTTTTATATAGTCTATTATATTTATTGTTTGATAATGTAACCCTTTTATAACGTGTAACATGCCACCATTGCACTTATTCATTTGTCTTAATTAATAGATAAAATTGATCGAGACCTAATAAAAAAAGGGCCAAAGGATTTTTTTCTATCAAAATGACTCAATTAAGGAGACTTTACTTTATAATGACTCAATGCACAACTGATTTGTTTTACAAATAACTTTTTAAACCCCTTGGACATTTAAGTTAATATATGTCGATGTTTTTTTGGATCGAATATGTCGATATTTTTCAGTACTATGCATTCCAATTTCATTTATTAGAACTAAAAATAAAAGTTATTATTATATTAATTTTTCATGATTTTTATCAACAAAATTAAAATGAAATATATATTTATAAGTTTGCTTTATTTAAACCATATCTGTGCAGCATAGTCTTGGAAGCAGAGACGAAGGTCATTTAAGTGTTATAAACACATATCTGCAAAATTCTGAGCCGTGTGATGTAACGCGACATGAGGAGGGGTTCATGGAAACACGTGACAGATATCCGACCAGATGTTTGACCGGTCTTCTTTTTTACATCATCTGAATTCACAAATAGATTGAAAATATACCTCATTAATGGTTATTAAGAAAAATATTTTCCTTTGGTCTGGGTAAGATAAATTCGCGTTCAGTTAAAAATGAGTTTTAAATTTGCGCTTAGCTAAAAACGAGTTTTGTGCAAAAAAAAAACTTGGTAAATGTTATGAATATTTTTTATTTATACTAGATATTCATATATTAAACGAGAATTTAATGTGCTTTATTATTAGGGTTTAATACCCATTGAAATTAGAGTTTTCATCTTATGTATATAAATATAGAGTTTGGAGAAAGCATTGTACACAACCCTACTTTGAGAATATAATACAAGTCTCTCTATTTGTCTCTCACCTTGTTCTTGTTCATCTATTTTGTTCTTGCTCTTTACTTTATTCACAACACGTTATCAGCATGATCTCGCTCAATAACCGTGGTTCTTGTCGGTAATTCCTGAAAAAGATTTCAACAAGATATTAGTGATTACATCTACTATATATTCAACTTAGCTTGGAAATTCTGGTATGTTTTGTTTATTTATATATCGATGTAAAGATTAATTAATCACTCTTATATTAAGGTTAGTGTATTTTGATATATTGTTCGATTATTATTTTATTTTAATATTTGACCAATCACCCTTAATTATCTGTCACTTTCTCTAGAATTTATTTTTCTCTCAGATTAATTTTTCCCTCATAGCAGCAACGTCTATAAATAATATATACTTCGCCATGTTCGGGTTTGTAATAGTAATGCAAAGGAAACAAGAAATTTCTGAGTATTTTGCTAGAAGAAGAAAAAGAAAATTTTGGTTCTTACATTGCAAAGGGTTGTGCGACATTATGGGGATAAGGCTTCCCTTGCTCTCAACTCTGGACCAATGCTTCTCGAAGTAGAAGACTTTAACTATGGGGGTAAGAAAATTATGTCGTATACTTATTAATATATCCTTATAATTAAAGGTCCATATTTATTTATGTTATTTTATTGATTAAAGTTTGATATTTTTAATCATATTTTGAGTTTTACATGATATCTTTAAATGACTAGGAAAAAGATATGACATAAAGAGATTATGAGGAGTTGTCTTGGTAATTTATATCTCCATTGTCCTCGAGAGGAAAACCAATATCGACAAACTCTATTTTTATTTTTATTCTTTAAATTACGATTTTAAAGTGCAATAAATTATGGTGATTTATGATCTACAAGAAGGTTGTTATAAATTATGGTGATTTATGTTCTCTGTTCTGTTGGTTTAATCTAAGTATATTGGCTGGACATCTCGTTCTGCGAGGCTATTGGTCTCAAAGAAGGTTTCTAAAGAACCGTGTGAACTGGTTTAACAATGTCGCGTACGAGGATTAAATCTTTGGAATAATCTGCTCAAAATAAGGCCAGAGCCATTATACTTCTTCACCCTCACCTCCATAAGGGGTTGAAATCTGAATATTTAACGGTGAAAGATCTTCTTATTCCTTGAAATAATCTAAAGGAACGATATGACCATCAGAAAACTGTTATTCTACCTAAAGCTCAATATGGTTGGTTGTATCTGACATTGCAATATTTTAAATCAGTAAGCGAGTATAACTCTGTTATGTTTCGAATTACTTCACAATTGAAGTTATGTGGTTAAAATATTATTGATGAGGATATGTTAAAAAATATACTCCATTTTCACGTAAATAATGTTGTCCTCAGACACAATATCGTGAAAAATATTTTAAAGGCCCAATGGCTCCACTCCAATCCTTGAAGTGAATGTGAGATTTTATAATGAAAAAAATAAATACCACGTTAGTAGTTGTGGCCATGGTCAAGGCTGTGGACATAGACATTATAGTCATTTTGAGAATAATTATACCCACTACAAGTGGAACAATAAAGATGACAATAGTGCAAAATATCATTCCAAGAAAGAGGAATCTATGTGTCATAGATGTGACAACTTAAATCATTGGCTTTGTATTTGCCGAACGCCAAAGCATTATGGACCTTCACCACAATCATGAATGATAAAGAAAAGAAAATATAAACAAATTTTGTTTATGGCGAAAATAAGTATGACGTTTTTGGTCCAACTTAATTAGATATTGTTGATTTTCTCATAAACCTTGAAGGGAATAATTCGCCATTTATTTTATTTCCCTTATAACCTCTAAAGGGAATAATTGATCCTTTATTTATTTTGTTTTATGTTAATTTGTTTTATTTATTATTTACTTATATTAATTTAATTTATGTTAATTTGTTTTACATATGATTTATTTATGCTTTATGTTAACTTATCATTTGAAGAATATGATTACTTCCGGAATAAAATATGCAATGAATTGTGGCGATTTATGCTTAGCAGATAATGCAAGTACTCATACTATATTTAAGCATAAGAACTATTTTCCATTTAAATGTAAGGAGGGAAAATATGAGTACTATATCTCAAAGTACTAAAATATCAATGCTCCGGAAGAGTAATACGTTTTGTGACATTATCTTTGATAGATAATTGATTTGATATGTGCTATATTTAATATTTTTCATCCCCTGAAGTGAATGGTACAAAGCACATATTTTTCATCCCCCGAAGTGAATGGAATAAAGCACATAGTGAAAGGTGCATAATTATGCCTATTTTCCCATTTAATAATACAAGGGAATAATGTGAGTACTATATCTGACAGTATTAATATCATAGAAAGCTCTAGAAGAGCAAATATGTTATTGCCAAATGGAGCTCTATTCCATATTCACAATATGTTATACTTGCCAAAGTAGCAAAGAGAATTATTAAAATTTTAAAGATATTTACAGAAATGAATATCATATTGTGACTATTAGTCAAGGGGATGCTGACTATCTTCATATTACGAGTATAACCCAATGCAATAAGAAAATCTTGATAAAATTACATACACTATCATACGGATTGTACTACACAAGAATTAGTACAAATTGAAGCTCATGCTATTGTAAATCAGAAGTTTACTAATAACTTTATTATTTAGCATCACCGGTTAGGCCATCCCGGTTCAATTATGATGTGAAAAGCTATTGTACTTCATCTGGTTATTCATTGAAGAACTAATAGATTCTTCAAAGTAATGTTATTCATGTGATGCTTGCTCTCAAGGCAAATTGATTATTCAACCATCACCAGATAAGATAGATTATGAATCTATTAATTTTTTGGAGCAGATACATGGTGATATATGTGGGCCCATACACCCTTCTTATAGATCATCTAGATATTTTACAATTTTAATCGATGCATCGACTAGATGATCATATGTATCCTTGTTATTAACCTGCAACTTGGTGTTTGCGAGGTTACTTGCTCAGTTGATAAAATTGCGAGCACATGTTCCAGATTACCCTATAAAGATAATTCGTCTTGATAATGCTGGTGACATGTCATTTTATATGTAGCATCACTAATTCGCATCAAGAAAACAAATTATCATAATTTTTCCCCATTACATATGATTTTTTTTGTTAGGAACAGTTGCCAAGGCAACCCCGTTGTGCAAGTTGCCACGGCAACTGAGTTGCCCGTGCACTCTTTTACCAAAACGATCCAATCGGCTATCACACCTCAACTCACGATAACCTGGCCTATCTCTCTCTCTTTTTCTCTCATATTTTCTTTTACTTTATTGCTTTCTAGTTTAGTTATTAGTTAAACTCCCATAATCCTTTAATTGTGTTTTTACTTTTCACAGTGCAGTAACTTAAGCAAAGTGGCCCAAACCAAGCCCTGTGGAGACGATACTCGATACTCATATCACTTTATTACTTGCGACGTGTATACTTGTGCATTTGCGTAGCACTTATCACACGCAACAAGTTTTTGCCAAAAACTTGTTGCGTGTGATAAGTGCTACGCAAATGCACAAGTATACACGCCGCAAGTAATAAAGTGATATGAGTATCGATATCGCCTCCACAGGGCTTGGTTTGGGGCCACTTTGCTTAAGTTATCGCACCGAAAAAATAAAAACACAATTGATAATAGAGGTTTTAATTAACGAGAAAAGTAAAAGCAATAAACTAAAAGAATATATGAAAGAAAAAGAGAGAATAGGTCGGTTATTGTGAGTTGAGGTGTGATAGCCGATTGATCGCCTTGGTAAAAGAGTGCAAGGGCAACTCGATTGCCGTGGCAACTTGCACAACGGTTGCTGCTTGGCAACTAATCGATGGTTGCCTGGGCAACTAGCTGGGCAACTACTTGGGCGTCTGGGCAGCAACTTCAACGTTCGGCGGAGCGTTCTTCAATGGTTTCTTCTTATCCCTAAGTCGAAACTCTAGCTACTTGTGCATGCCTTGATAATACATTCCTGCGTGAATCAAGGGTGAACAACAACCAATCTTGCGCTCCTCTTAGCCGTTGAAATCCTTAACTTATTCCTAAGCCGGATTAATCTTCACCATCAATAGATTGAATAAAGACCATACTCATTCGTTTCTTGAATCTAACTCTCCCGATATTAGATAAATAGATGAAGTTACGAGATTCTCTCCCAATTCACTCGCAAACAAGAATAAAAGCCTAGAATGAGTAAACCTTGAATAGAAAAGTGCAAACTCTTATTACCTAAACAAAATCCAATTGTTTCTCACAACAACAAAACACAATAACCCCAACCGATCAAGTTAGTTCATGGTTGGGTTCAAAAGATATACAAAGAATAATCCCCAAACCATGATTCTAATGAAAGCAAAGAAGAAGAAGAAGTCGAAATTTCCCCTAATGCTCTCTATCGAAATTTCTCTATTTTTCTCTCTATGGATTGTCGAAATCTCCTTGCTATTTATAGGGCTAGGCCAAAGTCCTTCTTTGAGGAGGAGTTTGAGTTGGAATTAAATTATCTTTAAAGAATATAATTCTTTATTATAATTGTATTCCTACTAGAACTTCTCCTATCTTCTTGGAATTTAATTCTTCTTTAATCTCTGCATGGAAATCAAATTCCTTTGGGTTTGGGCTTTGCTCCACGTCATCTTGGGCTTGTCTAGTCATCAATTTCGACATCCCTATTGCATTTTCTCTTTGTCGACAATTGCCATGGCAACTGCTCTTGTCTCCTTCATGCATTGCCCGGCAACTAGCTCGGCATTGCTTTGGCAAGTGATCCTGCACATACACACACAAAAACACACCAAAGCAGCATCTTTTTCCACAAAAATCACCAAGTTATGTAATCAAGCTCAACAAAGGAAAGAAACATGAATTAATGCATGAATAACTAATTATGCAACTAATATGAGCTTAAGTCTAACAATAATATGAGTAAAAGGGTAATAAAAATAGTACTTTTGAACACTTATCACGCCCCAAACTCGAACTATTGCTTGTCCTCAAGCAATGCAAACTAACAATTACCCGCCAAGACTTTAATCATCAAAGACATGCTTCAAACTTGAATTCAAACCTCGGAACCATGGCACAAAGTATGATCACCTTTTAAATTTTTCAGATAGCACAAAAATTTCCTAACAAAACTATAATGCTCGTGACAATGTGTGTGCGTAGTTGTGTACAAGTTGATTTTCAAGATTCTATGTGAACAATAGGCTTTTATCAATTTAATTGCCGGGGCATTTATTTTCATTTTCACTAGAGCCAATTTCGGGCACCTCTAGCAAAGTAAGCAATTTCTTATTTTATTTTAGTCGACTAGAGCCAATTTCGGGCACCTCTAGCGATTCTTTAATGTGCATTAACTACTAGAGCCAGTTTCGGGCACCTCTAGCAAGAAAGTGTATTTACTACTAGAGCCAGTTTTGGGCACCTCTAGCAAGAAATTAACTTTTAATTTTCAATTTTAAATTTACCCAAATTTTAAGCAACCTAAGTTCACTAAGTTTCTTTCAATCAACAAGCCACAACCGTGTAAAAAAAAATCAGCATCATAGTAAAATTCTAAGTTCTTTTCATGTAATCCTAAAATTAAAGGTTTTTTCAATTAAGTGCAGTGGCAAAAATTCATCATTGGATATTCAACAAGTCTTAAGCAATTAAATCAAATTAAAGGCATGGCAAGTAACATATGCAACCTATATGTGATTGCTAAAGATGAATGCATGAAACTAACTAGAAACCAACACCCCCAAACTCGAGAGAAGCATTGTCCTCAATGCACGTAAAAGTGAAACAAAATTTAAAAGAAACTAAATGAAATGAGTTAGTCAGAGAGGTCGTCACCTCGAGTGATGAGTTTCCTTCGTGCCGTTTGCTTGATTCAATTTCCGGTCAGTGGTTGAATGCTTGTGGCTGGTACCGTGTGAATAGCATTGCCTTGATTTGGTCCATGTTTGCCGATGCAGGTTCACTTGCATGGGCATCAGTAGTTCCCGAAGCCATAGTTGTTGCCTGGGCATCGCCAGTTTTTGTTGTGGTTGCTGTGGCAAGTAGTCGGCAGTGAATTTCCTTAGCATAGTAGTTGTGAGTCTTGTTGTGAAAAAGAAATCAAAGAAAACCTGAAAAATAAAGATAATGAAAAAATAAAATATATCCTAAAAAATAAAGAGAAAAAATAACCAAAAATAATAGAACAAAATAGTTCAAAAAATAAAAATAAATGTATCAGTAGTTGCCGTGGCGTCGAGGGTTGCCGAGGCATGCACATCCATGGTTGCCGAGGCGTCAGGGGTTGCCGAGGCGTGCGTATCAGAGTTGCTGCGGTGTTGAAGGTTGCCGAGGCATGTGCATCCATGGTTGCCGAGGCATCAAGGGTTGCTGCAGTATTGAAGGTTGCCGTTTTCGATACTTCTTATAGTCCATCCGCACCCTCCATCGGGTGACAATATTGCCCAAAAAGAGTTGGGCCAATGTGCTCCCAGCTACTCCCTTTTGCATTACCATGGTGGAGGTGTCTTTCTTCTTTGTTCGCTTGTAGTCCATGTATACTCTCCACCTTGCTACTATTCCTGAAGGCACAAATATATTAATAGGAAAAATTATATCCATTCTCAACCATTCAACTACCTCATTCTTGTCGACTTCTAGCATGGTTGGATGTAGCCTTTGTTGTCGTGGCAATTGCTGCTCAAGCCAATTGTCGTGGCAATCAGTTGTCAAATTTTGCTTTAAGTCAAGGGAAGAATCAATTTTCTGAAGAGCTTTATGAATCCAAACACCTTTTTCTTTTGGCCTCTCAAACATCTCCATCAGTAGAGATTTCGATGGCTTCAAATCTACCAACCTCGGTTCCTCAAGACATACCTGCAATAGACGAGGTGAGTTTTTAAAGAATTCAAAAGGTTCAACTATTACCTGCTCATATTCCATTGGCAAAGTATTATCATCTCGTTGATCTTGCATGTGGTCGTGTAATTGCCGTGGCAATTGTAGATGAGAGCAATCTGCACATTCCTGCTTCAACATCAACGTTATAACTTTCTGGGCATCAGGTTCCTCAGAATTTGTTGTAGTATTGTTGTTCTCAGCTTCACTGAGTGTTGTCGCGGCATTGCTCTGTTCAGGCTCCTCAATCATTGCCGAGGCAATTTGTTGTTCAAGCTCATCATGTGTTGGGCAGTCTCTCTCATTGGCATCCTCTTGACTTTGAAGTTCTAGTTGTTCCTCACACATCGGAGAGATTTCTTTGTATTGCTCCATATCCTCTTGCCTTGGGACGTTAGTATCCCTAGGAATGAATTGTTGGTGCATGTTATCCATGACATATGTGGATCTCCCCAATTGATCTTCTGAATCCCCTAAGGTTGCATCCCACTGAGCTATCCTTTTATCCATAGATTTTGATAGTTCTCGAATCTCTTCAATTGATCCGTCAAGTCTAGCCAAGGAAGCTAGTAACGTTTCCTCCAAGGAATTGGAATGCTCTTGAAAAGGACTACATTGCCATGGCATATCTGTTGCTGCGGCAAAATTGTTATGGTAAAAAAAATTTTGAGCTTGTTGACCATACCATGAAGAATTTTGTTGCTGGTTCCCTCTATTGTCCTCCATGTAGTTATATGCACCGAAAATGTGAGGGCAATTTTCAAACACATTATGTTCTCCACACATAGCACAAGATTTTTCCACAGTATAAGTTCTTTGGGCTTTTCTCGGTTGGTATAGGTAATCATCAAAGGGTGCAAGGAACTCTTGATTGGATTGATTCATATCTTC
The DNA here is from genome assembly GCA_019671005.1 of Hibiscus mutabilis. Lineage (NCBI taxonomy): Eukaryota > Viridiplantae > Streptophyta > Magnoliopsida > Malvales > Malvaceae > Hibiscus > Hibiscus mutabilis. Next base: position 11,107,192 of record CM033735.1, on the reverse strand, counting down.
CAACATCATCTCTCGAATAGATAGGCTTTTATATCCCGACATGTTGATGTTCCTTAACTTGTAGCGCACCTAATTTTTTTTTTTTTTTTTTTTTAAAACAAACAAAAAGAAAAGTTAGTAAAACTAAGAGAAAAAAATACAATAACAAAAACAACTAACACCAATTGCCAATCCCGACAATGGCGCCAAAAAACTTGTTATGTGTGATAAAGTGCTACGCAAATGCGCAAGTATACACGTCGCAAGTAATAAAGTGATATGAGTATCGAGTATCGTCTCCACAGGATTGGTTTGGGCCACTTTGCTTAAGTTCTTGCACCGAAAATAAAAACACAATTGATAATAGAGGTTTTAATTAACGAGAAAAGTAAAAGCAATAAACTAAAAGAATATATGAAAGAAAAAGAGAGAATAGGTCAGGTTATCGTGAGTTGAGGTGTGATAGCCGATTGGATCGTCTTGGTAAAAGAGTGCAAGGGCAACTCAGTTGCTGTGGCAACTTGCACAGCGGGGTTGCCTTGGCAACTAATCGATGGTTGCCTGGGCAACTACTTGGGCGTCTGGGCAGCAACTTCAAGGTTTGGCGGAGCGTTCTTCAATGGTTTCTTCTTATCCCTAAGTCAAAACTCTAGCTACTTGTGCATGCCTTGATAATACATCCCTGCGTGAATCAAGGGTGAACAACAACCAATCTTGCGTTCCTCTTAGCCGTTGAAATCCTTAACTTATTCCTAAGCCGGATTAATCTTCACCATCAATAGATTGAATAAAGACCATACTCATTCGTTTCTTGAATCTAACTCTCCCGATATTAGATAAATAGATGAAGTTACGAGATCCTCTCCCAATTCACTCGCAAACAAGAATAAAAGCCAAGAATGAGTAAACCTTGAATAGAAAAGTGCAAACTCTTATTACCTAAACAAAATCCAATTGTTTCTCACAACAACAAAACACAATAACCCCAACCGATCAAGTTAGTTCATGGTTGGGTTCAAAAGATATACAAAGAATAATCCCCAAACCATGAATCTAATGGAAGCAAAGAAGAAGAAGAAGTCGAAATTTCCCCTAATGCTCTCTACCGAAATTTCTCTATTTTTCTCTCTATGGATTGTCGAAATCTCCTTGCTATTTATAGGGCTAGGCCAAAGTCCTTCTTTGAGGAAGAGTTTGAGTTGGAATTAAATTATCTTTAAAGAATATAATTCTTTATTATAATTGTATTCCTACTAGAACTTCTCCTATCTTCTTGGAATTTAATTCTTCTTTAATCTCTGCATGGAAATCAAATTCCTTTGGGTTTGGGCTTTGCTCCACGTCATCTTGGGCTTGTCTAGTCATCAATTTCGACATCCCTATTGCATTTTCTCTTTGTCGACAATTGCCATGGCAACTGGCTCGGCGTCTCCTTCATGCATTGCCCTGGCAACTAGCTCGGCATTGCTTTGGCAAGTGATCCTGCACATACACACACAAAAACACACCAAAGCAGCATCTTTTTCCACAAAAATCACCAAGTTATGTAATCAAGCTCAACAGTGGAAAGAAACATGAATTAATGCATGAATAACTAATTATGCAACTAATATGAGCTTAAGTCTAACAATAATATGAGTAAAAAGGGTAATAAAAATAGTACTTTTGAACACTTATCAGGAACCAAAATTTTTCCATCTTAGAATTTTTGGGTATGCGGTATATGTTTTAATTGCCCCACCACAATGCACAAAGATGGGTTCTCAAAGGAGGTTGGTAATATATGTCAGATTCAAATCCCCATTGATAATTAAATATCTTGAGCTTCTGATGGGAAATTTATTTGCAGCTCGATTTGCTGATTATCATTTTAATGAGTCAATTTTCCCAACATTAGGGGGAGAAAATAAAATAGCTGGAAAAAGAAATAAGTTGGAATGAATTATCATTATCTTAGTATGATCCACGTACTCAACAATGCAAACTATAAGTTCAAAAGATAATTCATTTAGCAAATCAATTGCCAGATGATTTTGCTCACCCTAAAAGAGTGACTAAGTCACATATACCATCTATGAATGCTCCGATTAAATTTGATGTCCCAAAGGATAAACTCTAGCTGCTACTAATTCCAACTTACGCATGTAGCGTGATAGACAATTAGGTTCTAAAGATAAAATTCCTCAAAAAAGAAAATGAGCTATATCTTGTGATGGCCCGATTGAGGAATCAACGAAATATGAAATATCTCGATAAGAGATTAAAAGGTCTCTAGAAGAGATAATAGACATGACTCAGGTACTTGATAATGATGAGATCTCAATAAACTATGTCATGTCTAGTAACAAGTGGAATCGAAATTAAATCGACGTCGATAATACATTTGCATGCAATATAGCACTAGAGATATTGATGTGGATCATGAACCATTGTCAATTGGACAATGTAAACAAAGAAATGATTGGCCAAAATAAAAAGAGTCAATTGAGGCGAAACTAAAATTTCTTTTGAAAAGAGAAGTATTTGGGCCTACAGTCTGTACATCGTAATGTGTAAAGCCCGTGGATATAAATGGGTCTTTTTGAGAAAGAGAAAGGGGAAATCACGAGAAACAAAACTCGTTTGGTTGTACAAGGATTCTCACAAATACATGGAATCAATTATGAGGAAACATATTCCTTGATGGTGGATGCAACTACTTTTAGATTTTTGATTAGTCTAACAATAAAAGAACGACTTAGTTTTTGCCTAATGGATGTTGTTACATCCTATTTGTATGAGCCTCTTGATAATAACATTTACATGAAACTTTCAGAAGGGTTTAGACTGTAGAAGCAGTTAATTGAAGTTCTCGAGAATACTATTTAATCAAATTGAACTTATCTATTTATGAATTAAACAATTTGGGTGCATATTGTAGAATCGCCTCAACGAATACTTATTAGCGGAATGTTATAAGAATGATTCAATTTCCCCGAGCATTTTTATTAAGAGGTTTAGCTCTGGATTTGTCGTCGTCGTTGTTGTTGTGTATGTTGATGATTTGAATATCGTTGAGACTCGTGAAGAGATCTCCTTAACAATGGAATCCTTGTGCATCAATTAACATACACAGAAAAATGTTTAAAGAGACTTTACATGCATAACGCATATTCGTTGATCACCCTTATGGTTGCTAGGTCTCTTAATGTAAACAAAGATCCATTCCGCCCTCGAGAAAAGGGTGATGATATTCTTGGTCCAAAAGCACCATATATATATATTTTAATTGACCTGGAAGCATCATATCTTAGTTGGTCCAAAATACTATCTAAGTGCTACAAGACCATTACCTTTAGATCTTTTAAAACTCAACGCCTCTCCAAATCATGTAAATAATTGCTATGCACGAGGCAAAGCCGAAATATGTGTTTGGCTAAACATATCCAAAAGATATGTGAATTGCTTTCACAAGATAAGATGCAAGCTATCTTGTTAGAGATAATGAAATTTTATATCTCAAGGTGGATACATCAAATGTGATAAAACGAAACATATTTCTTCAAATTTTCGTCCCTCATGATCTTTAGAAGAATAGAATTTGATGAATCCTTTCAAGCAATAATTTGAAAGATATATTCACCAGTGCATAGTCTACTTCAACAATTGAAGATTATATTCAAGATTGAATTATGAAAATTCAAAGATCTTATGTGATATTTTCATGAGGGGGAGTAAATATGCGTTGCACTCTTTTTCCCTTAACCGAGGTTTTGTTCCAATGGGTTTTCCTGGTAAGGTTTTTAATGAGGCAACATGTTATGTGTATCAAAGATGCGTGTACTCTTTTTCCTTCACTAAGAAATTTTTTTCCACAGGGTTTTTTTTATCTTAGTAAGCTTTAACGAGGCACATTATCTTCATGGATATCCAAGGGGGAGTGTTATGAATATTTTTATTTATGGTGGATATCCATATATTAAATGAGAATTTAATGTGCTTTATTATTAGGGTTTAATACAAGTCTTTCTTAATGTGCTTTATTATTAGGGTTTAATACCCATTAAAATAGGGTTTCCATCTTATGCCTATAAATATAAAGTTTGGAGAAAGCATTGTACACAACCCTACTTTGAGAATATAATACAAGTCTCTCTCTATTTCTCTCATCTTGTTCTTGTTTATTTATTTTGTTCTTGCTCTTTACTTTATTCACAACAATAAATTATTTTTTTAATTTCTTATCTACCTACTCAATACATAACTCGTGTTTAGCCAAAAGCAAGTTTTAAACTCGCGCTTAGCCAAAAGCGAGTTTCAAACCCGCATTTAGTCAAAAACCAATTTACGTTACGTGGACTAAAATGAGGGTATTTTTCTAAATAACTATTAATAGAAGTACTTTTCCAATTAATTCTTACAAAAATATTCCTTTGATATAGCCTTGAGTTTGACGCGCCACCTCACACGCCCCACTGCCCAAACGTTTAACGCATTCTTCTTCACTTTTTCCATGTATGTAATTTCACCGAATCAACTTTTCTCCAACCCTTCAGTCTCCTCCCCATCCTATCTGGATTTTTAATTTTAATTTTGTTTTATATTTTCATGTGTGTAGATCATAATCAAGGCAATTTTTATTCAAATATTATTATAAATAAATTATTTCTTAATATAACACGTATTAAGTTATTATCAATTAATTTTCAACACTATAATTTAAAATAAACTGAATTATATTTAAAGTGATATGATTACAAAGCTATCACACCGCAAATATTGAAAATTTAATGTGTAAAAATAAATACAATAAAATTTTAAAGGTGTAAAGATATTAAAATACAAAATCTATCACTTTCAGAAGGACTTGAATAATCTTTTGAATGAAATCCAGCAAACAACTACTTTGATCAGAGTGTTGTATGAAGAAAGCAAATTATTCTGTTACTTGTTCTTGACATTTCGGCAAAACCACAAAAGAGAATCATAAGCATATATAGATCGACCTCCTTTGCTAACAAGAACGCTCGTTGATTCTCATCACCCAAACGTTAAATTGTCAAAAGACAGACAACTATCACAAAGACAGACTATTATAGCTATAAAAGCATCTGACGAAACTGCCATAAAAACAGAAAAAAGAACTACCACAAAAACAAATGTGATAAGAATCTGGCCAAGCATAAAAGAAACAAAAAAACTTGAAAAGAAAATATTCATAAGCAAAAATGAATTTTATTTATATACAAAATCAACAAAACGCCAAAGGCCACCGCTGGCAAAAAAAATATTACAAAAAATTAATTTTTTTGTAACCGCCGCAGAGCAAATGATATTTGATTATACTTAAATAAATAATCTTTTAACACAACATTTTTTACACGTAAAACAAAGAGACTTCTGGTTAGTTATACATTTTGAAATACGTATTTAATTGAATATATTTTTATTCTATGTGATAATCCAATCAATAAATAATCAGTAACGGAGCCACATGGCGTTGGAGGGGTGCACTTACACCCATTTTTGGGGATTTTTTTTAATTTTAAATATATTTTAAAATTTTAATTTAGTGTGTAGATGGGAAAAATGAAAATCAGTAACGGAGCCACATGTCTTTGAATGATGCTGGCATTTTAATCTCTTCCTCTCACGCCTATCAACGCTGAGGGCCTTAAATCATTGGCCAACGTAAACTGCCCCAATCTAATGGTATGGTTTATTATCTAGTGTTATTTCAATGAAAGATGCCTTCTAGACCCTAATAATCATTTTTTTTTAAAAAAGAAGCCCCTGATATCAAGTGCATGGGTGTCTCTGACTCAACCTTCTAGTGATCACTTTAAGCATAGCTTAAGTCTTTGAAGACTTTGAATGTTGCGGCGATATTTCAAAGCTGTGAAATTTTCCTCAGACAGCTCAGTTTATCTTTATGATTATCGCATTACTTGATCCAGTCAAAAGCAACTCATTTTTAGTTCTCATCATTCTTCTCCATTCAAAAATTTGTTCATGCTTCTCAGACTTGCTTAACCAAGAGAGTGCAAAAATATATTTCTAAGAATATAATTCTACGAGTGCATGTGTGAGTTTCTGATTGCAACTAGCCACTCTTTTATCAGTTTTTTCTTTTTTGGCCTCCTCGAGATTTCATTTCATTAATTTGTTTTTTCTTTTATCAGTTTGACTTTGTCAGGATTTGAAAATCACTCATAAAGCCAAGGCATTGAGCAGATAGATCATTGCTATCTTATTAGATACTCGGCCTCACGGCTACAGCGGAGTACCCTCGAGGCTTTCTTTTTGTTGGTCATTTTTACTTATCTCGATATTTCATCTCATTAGATATTTGACTTTGTCAGGATTTGAAAACCACTCATGAAGCCAATGTATAAAATAGGTGGAGCATTACTTCCTTATTAGATATTCAACATTATAGCTTCAGCGGAATGCCCCCGAGATATTCTTTGAGCTACTCGTTACAATCGATGTGTATTTAGTGGGTATAGAAGACTATCATTAGAATTTCAATTCTTAGCAACTCTCATTGGTTAAACTCGCCTAGTTCACGATTCCACATTCATGAATTTCAAAGATTTTCTCGTCATCGAACGTCATCAAATGCATGTCAATCTTTTTTTTTCTTGTTTTGCCAATTTGAGTAGTCTAAGAGGCAAATCATACTTCATCGTTTTCCCAACAATCAATTGATCTATATATTAGAACAAATGCCACAACATGCTATTGATATCCGAGGACATATATTCAAGGTTTTATGGTCAAGGACGCATCCTTCATTGAAAACGCAAAAATCTACAGTCCCACCACAGATGCCTCTACAGAAAGATCCTTGTTGTTTCTAGGCAAACTGGACTTCAACATGGCTGTGTCCCACTAAGCTTGCATACTCTTGCGGTTTTAGTTCAGCGAAAATTGCTCGGGTATCGTACTTATACGAGGCTTTTTTTATTAGATTTTTCCAATTTTTACCATAATTAGTCCTTTTATTATGTGTGTATGTATGCAATGATCACAACATAAATTAATGCAAGTAACAATCAAACAAAAATGCAAATGCATGCGAAGGGCCATCGATTCCATAACGTAATTGCTCTAGAATTAGCTTTTTATTGGATGCCAAAGGTCCTTATTACAAAAGGTTTTACATTATATCACAAGTACATCTTAGCTCAAGCACGCGGCTCTTTAATCTCTTAGATCAACCACATGAGTCTCGGTCCCACTTCTCCTATTGGCTTGATATATTAGCGAAGGGTTGTAGCTTCTCTGACCAGCACCATCATATTCTTAACTACGTCTCCAATTTAAGATGTGATGCTTCAGTAGAACTCGTCTCACTCTTGGATCCTTCTGTCATTGCCACTCAGTCAAGTGGACCAATAATCATTGCCCCTTTTATTGACATATTCAAGAACCAAGATCTTCATTTTGTAACGACTGCTTGGTTGTACCGTTGAAGTGGTCCCATAGCACTTGCAGCTTATGCACAATATTCTGCTTGGCACTAATATGAGCAAACTTTGGTGTTTCTGCAACGTGATCACCTGACTAACTTTCTTTACCCGTTGGTGGACCTCAGACTGGTGACGTACATCCGCATTGTCTTCCTATTTCTTTAGGTACCTTTCATCCATGGCGAAAGTTTTTTCTAATTGAGCAACCTGCTTTAGAATCGACCCTTTCTAGATATGAGATACATGCAATAAACAAGTATACAAAATAGAAGCAAGACAAAGAAAGGATTAAAACTTCGAATAACATAAAAGGTCCAAAATAACTTCATTGTACGAATAGTAACTGGGCAACGCGTTCTAACAATTATGGACATGTCTCTACGGACTATTCATATGAAATAATTTTGACCAGACTTCAAAGCCTAGGGTTTTCCGCATGGCTCTAATGGGGTGGCCTTCTAGATTCTCACAAAGGTTTGGTTCTAAAAAGGTTCCCGAACTGTCCTCGCTATCTCCTACTAAGGGTAGCAAGGCCTCTGATTCTTACCCATTATAGGCTTCAAACGAATCAAGTTCAATTCAGGGGGACCCACTCCTATGCCCATACGGTGGATCAATATCCATACGAAGACATAGGGCGTGAGCCTCAGAGGTATTTACTAGGCCCATAAGGAGAATCAGTATTCCAACGAGAGTAATAACGTTTCCCCCCACTTAATCGAACGGGGCAAAGCTCGGGTCTAGAGCTTGTAACCAAATCTTAAATGCGTAAAAGAGAATCAAATTCACAAACGGACTATTAAGTTAAGCTTTACGTGAATTCGCAAAATCCAAAATTAAAACAAGGTATAATCAACTTGTGGCATGACTCTTTTTTTTGTAAAAACAAAAAGTTTTTCCCAGTGGAGTTGCCAAGCTATCGTAACCTCCTTTCGAGGCGTTTCGACGTTTTGAAAACAAAAACAATGGAGTCGCCACCAATCTTTTTTAAAAAAATGTGTGATTGGATCACCTAAAAATAGGTCATTTTAATAAAACATTTTTTTATTAAAACAACGATTTTGGTCTGCGAAAACAAAAAAAGGGTTCGGGAGTCGATTACGCGTGGGGAAGGGTTAGCACCCCCACAACACCTAAAAATTGGTACCTAGCCGATTACAAAATGTTTTAATGTCAAAATTTGTGAATTCAAGTAAAATTTAAATTATTATCCATTTATAAATTTGATTCCATTTTAACGGCTCTACCGCCATGAGAGTAAACTTTAATCACAGCCAACACTTCTGGTGCTAACCATTTACCTCCCTTTGGTAGGACACCGCATTAATTACGTTCCAGTTTTTAAACAAACAAGCAAAAAAATATTTAATGCGTTAAAGTTTTTATAAAAAGGGTAACATGAATCTAATTCACAAAATTAAATAAAATAACAAAAAATGAAAAGAATTTATTAGAACCTTGAATGACCCACTTTTGTTTGAAATGGGTACAAAACCCCAAAACACCATCGACCTAATTTTATTTTAAAACAAAGATCAAACACCATATTTTAAAGAGTTCATCATGTGTTCATATAAAAAATTGAAAATGAAGATCAAGGTTCTTTAAAACTTGAAAAAAAAGGTTAGAATTGCTCCAATTATAATTAAATTCAAAATAAAAAGAATAAATAAATAACAAAAGAGTAAGAACAAGATACCTAAAAACCAAGCATTTCTTCTTGTATTCAACTTGAAAATGCCAATACAAACTTAAGAATCTATATGTGAATTTCAGATGCTTGTGGTGTGTGAATTACAAGTGAATGGTTGATGAATGAATGAGTGGTGGATGTGAAGATTACAATGGAATGAAGTCTATTTATAGGCTTCAAAAACCCTAAAACCTAAAATTCCTAAAGCATATTCCCTTTTTATGCTTGGTATACACGGAAAGGTACCAAACCATATTCAATATAATCCTAAACAAATAGGGAAATATATAATCTTGATTTTAATAACAAATAATCAATAAATCCATTGAAAATTTGTATTAAGACCAAAATCCTGTATTGAACCCGTACATGATTTTTTGCACGCGTCGTCTTCAATAAAATGAGCATATCTTGAGCTCCCGATGTCTGATTGAGTCGTTTCAAGATGCGTTGGAAAGGTAACTGAAAGACGATCAATACTTAAAAAGACTTCATGGCCTAAAAATGCTTGGATCCTATCAAAAATTTGCCATAAGTCCGTAGTGAGGAATCCTTTGCACATAACTTGACTTTCCATGTTTGTTTGAAATTTGCTTGATTCCTTGCCTTATTTGAATGATTCAAATTTCTTTTTGATTTTGGTCTGATTTGCACTGATTTCTTCCTTTTTGGTTTGGCTCAGGCTAAAATTTAGTGACAACACCTCCACTGACATCTCCTTTCTTTTATGCTTCAGGTAATTTTTGAAGTCATTCCATCTGGGAGGTAGTTTTTTTGTGATGGCAGCTACTTGAAAGAAGTCACTTATCACCATTCCTTCAGCAAGAATTCCGTGGATAATCAGTTGGAGTTCCTCCACTTGACTTACTACTGGCTTTGAATCAACCATAGTAAAATTCAAGAATTTCGCGACTAAGACTAAAAATTTCTTAGTCCCAGCATCTTCTGCTTTGTATTTTCTTTCCAATGCAACCCACAGTTCTAAAGCTGTTTTGTACACATCATATACCAGATACAACGAGTCTTGCAGTTCGTTGAGGATGTAATTTCGACATAGGTAATCACTATTTTCCCAATCTTGGGTGATGCTGAAGGCGGTGAGCTCATCCACCTTCCATTCTCCGTCTCCTACCGTGACAGCCGAGGATCTTCCTTAAGATATTTTACCATGTTCAATACAGTCAGGTAGAACATCATCTTCTGTTGCCATGTTTTGAAATTCAGCCCACAGAATTTCGGCGGCTTCTCATTGTGGTTCATTACCACTGCCGTTGCTTTTAGATTCGGAATAGGTTGTTTCGAACCCTGGCCCTAAGCCGACACCTTGGTGTTTGACGAATCAACACAGTTTTCTGTAGTCATTGTTCCTTTTCACAAAATAATCCAATACTCAAAATCAGTTATAATTCCAATAAATCGAAATTCAATTTTGTTTATTTCTGATTTTGATTTTTCACAAAATCTGTAACCTCAGTTGCTCTAAACTACAATTTTTGTAACGCATATTTGTCCCTTTTTTGAGATCTAAGCAAACCCGTTAAAACGACGGGATAATTCCTAAAACAAATTTATTTGCTTGACTCACAATCACTTATTTCAAATTGCCTTGGATATAAAAATTCCGTCTTAAGATTGTTGGACAAATAGAGTTAAATTTGAAATAAATTAATATTAAACGGGAAAAAAGAAGAAGAACATAAATTACAAGAATAAAAACAAGATTCAGAATAACAGAAAATAAGTTTGAAATAACCAAAAATATGGTTGTTGAGGCATGCACGAACACAATTTCCTTAAGACAGATTCGATCGCTCTTCGGTGCTAGAGATCTTCGGTCGTCGCTCCCAAGATACAACAGTAGATGATTATCTTCAGCAGCACAACTGAGTAATCACGAATGAAATCGAGCCTTCGACAATCACCAAAATAATGCAGGTTTTCTGGGAGAGAAAAATAGTTGAAAACTGTGTGTTTTTCGTGTATTTAAAACTGAAAAGAAGCCATGTATTTATAGGGGAAAATTAAGTTAAACGTGACTAAACCAATTTTGTCCTTTACAGGATATTTGCTTTAACTGCAAACATAAAATCAAATCCAAAAATATCCCTTTAATTTCGGAATAATATACTTGTCACAAAAGGAAAAATTAATTCAAAGTGGTAAAATATCCATAGGCCTATGCAGGGCTCGACCGGTTTGGACATTCGCGTCGCCCACATCGTGCGGGTGCGATCCAGCCCGAATGTGATTGGATTCGCACCCCCTACGTGCGAGGCACATGTTCAACACAAGTCATTCAATGACCACAAAGTGAGAAAATGTATATAAACACTTCCCATTCTATTTATCCCATTAATGTGGGATTGGGGGTTTCCATTTCCTTTTCTCAATTCATACCTCTTACTTTGAGCATCAATTTCTTATTCACTACTCATCCGTTTTGAGCACATGAGATACCGTTGTAAAGGTCTCATGAAGTATAATAAGATCCAATCGAATCCTTATTCAATCCTCCTTCTTTACCCATTCTAAATATGGCTTAAAGTTATTATTTTATCACTTTTTCCCAACAATCCCCCACATGAATGAAATTGATGCATTTTTATCAAAAACATTTTGACTCGATGTGTGATAGTTTCTAAGATTGATAGTTGCATAGGATAGGTAGGTTTCCTTCTTTGAACCTTCCCTTGTGAAAATATATTTACTTTACTAGCTATCTAGTAGACGTGATGTCATTGAACTATTCAGCCGTTTGTGTAAACAATGATATACTCCACACAACTACATTTCAGACACAAGTTTTGTTCTTATGGTTATGTCCTTATGGCCGTGGACATCGCCTGGTTCTACAAGAGTTTGAGAGAACTATGCCTTAATAGTCTCCTTGAAGCGGCCCTACTTCACTCTCACATAGGTGACTTATGTTTCTTGGCTCACCAAAGCACACAATGGTCATTAAAAGCTTTGCTTAGCCTGTTCTGTTTTTAGTCGCTGTTTACATCATAGGAATGGACTTGGGAGACTAACCCCCATAGTGACCGCACAAGGTCTATGCGATTAGGTTGTCTCTTTGAACCTAGATCTTGGGATCTCCAGTCAACTAGGTAGGGTTTTCCTTCACATAGCGCCTTAAGTTTTCATGGGCTTTAGTCTCATTCCTTTCGATGTTTTCTCAACTTGATCTCAATTTAACCCTTTGGTTAGCGGATCCACAACGTTATCCTTTAATTTTACATAATCAACAAAGATAACTCTATTTGAGATTAGTTGTCTAACTGAGTTCTGGCTATACCAGAATCATTATTGTCAAATTTCTCAAGAATTTATCCACATAGTGTGACAATATGAGACTTTTATGTGACCATTTAATTTGGATGTCTAAAAACCATGTCGTCTAGTATCATATTTAACATGACATTGGTACGTTTGACCATTTCATTGTTGTATATAACAATTAGTGTGTCATCAACATAGGATCATATATCCTATGCACACTTTTGTCACACTTTTATTTGTCATTATGACAGTGTTTTTGTTTCAACCTCTTGTTGAACATATGAACTAATTTCCATTGATAGTCTCCATGGTTCGTTCCATTGAACTTGGACCAACTTCCCTAAGTATTTAGGAAATATATTTCAAAGAATGAGACATTCTTAGTTATTCATCAACATAGGAAATCTATTTGCCTTAGCCTCCTGAAAGGTTTCTCTATTGAGCTTTCTAGCATTGCTTCTGTTTTCTTCTTCAATACGGAGTCTGGCAATCATTTCCTCCAATGACTTCTAATTTCGTTTGTGCTTCAGGTAATTTTTGAAGTCATTCCATCTGGGAGGCAGTTTTTCCATTATGGCAGCTACTTGAAAGGATTCACTTATCACCATTCCTTCAGTAAGAATTCAGTGGATAATCAGTTGGAGTTCCTCCACTTGACTTACTACTGGCTTTGAATCAACTATAGTAAAATTCACAAATTTCACGACTAAGAATTTCTTAGTCCCAGCATCTTCTGCTTTGTATTTTCTGTCCAATGCAGCCTACGGTTTTAATGCTGTTTTGTACACATCATATACTGGATACAACGAGTCTTGTAGTTCGTTGAGGATGTAATTCTGACACAGGTAATCACCATTTTCCCAATCCTAGGTGATGCTGAAGGCGGTGAGCTCATCCACCTCTCATTCTTCATCTTCTACTGTAATAGCCGGAGGATCTTCCTTATATATTTTACTATGTTCAACACGATCAGGTAGAACATCTTCTGTTGCCATGTTTTGGAATTTAGCCCACAAAATTTCGGTGGCTTCTCATTGTGGTTCATTTCCATTTCCGTTGCTTCCAGATTCAGAATAGGTTGTTTTGAACCCTGGCCCTGAGCCGACTCATTGGTGTTCGATGAATCAACACAGTTTTCCGTAGTCATTGTTCTTGTTCACAAAAGAACCAATACTCGAAATCAGTTATAATTCCAATAAATTGAAATTCAATTTCGTTTATTTCTGATTTTGATTTTTCACAAAATCCGTAACCTCAGTTACTCTGAACAACAATTTTTGTAACACTGATTTGACCCCCTTTTTTGAGATCTAAGCAAACCCGTTAAAACGGCAGGATAATTCCTGAAACAAATTTATTTTCTTGACTCACAATCACTTATTTCGAGTCTCCTTGGATATAAAAATTCTATCTTAAGATTGTGTTGTCATTGAATTTTAGCCTGAGCCAAACCAAAAAGGAAGAAATCAGTTAGTAAATCAAGCCAAAAAGGAAGAAATCAATAAGCAAATCAAATTGAAAAAGGGAAAGAATCAAGCAAATCAAATTATTCAAGAATGGAAAGCATCACCGAAAATTAAGGGATTTGTATTCCCAATATTTGTATTTTAGGTTAGAAAAAACCTATATAAACCCCCTTTCCCCTTTGTAAACACACACTGAAAAATCACAAGATTCACACAAGAAGAATCACCACAAAATTCAGTGAAAAAATATGAGGATTCGAACATATTGTATATTGTTTTTTTGGAGAGGAATACAAGAAGCATTCAAGTAATTGCTAGGTATTTTTTTTCTTACTTTTTTATTATTATTATTTATTTTATTCTATATTTGAATATATATTTTTGAAATAAAGGTAAAAACTTGGCGAAATTGGGGGAATAATCCATTTTAGGATTATAGTTAGGATTATAGGGATGTTTAACCAAAAATTTGGCATTTAGGCCAAAATCTACAGGACCTCGTCGTCTGCTCCTAGCGTCCTTAAACCTCGCCACCTCCACATGGCGAAGTGCTGTGAAACCCCTTAATCGGCTCAGTGAAGCATGACAAGCCACTGCCATGGCATGCAAGCTGCGGAATACAGCTTTATACGCTGGGTGAAGCTCGCCACCTAGAGGTGGCGAGGTGTTGTTGAGTCAGCATGCATGCATGCACAGACCAAAGCTGGTCACAACAGCATTAATTTTTTTACATTTGTATAGGCTATATAATAGTAGTAGTGTATGGAGAAAATTTTGAGAGATTTAGAATTGTATTGTATTTGAGAGAGGTTGAGACATCAATTTGGGTGATCGTTTTTGAACATATATTCGAAGATGGTGAAAATTGTTGAAGTGTATTTTTCTGTAGACCTTCTTGGTTTCTCAGAAGTAAGTAAGCGTATTTTTTTAATTAATTTGTTGTTGTTTTCTTAATTGTAGAGGGTTTGTAGATTTTTTTGTGTGATTGATTGAAGATATATTTGAAGGCTTTTGAGCACATTTTTCTTGTAAGATTCGGTATTTTGTCAACTTTTTATATTTTTAAAATTTATATTCGTATAGATCAAAATTTTTGAAGTTAATAAATTTTTGGTTGTATATATATTCGAATGATAATTATTTTGTACATCTGCAAATAGAAAATGGCATCTGGAGGAGTTTTGTTGTATTGTCATCATGAGCACATTTCGTCTCATATTCATGAAGAGCAAGTAAGTAATTTTGTTGTAATTTAAAATTTATTAGGTCATGTGTAATAATATGAAATAATTTATTATAATAAATTAATTATAGGTGTAAAGCATAGCATCTGCTGTCGAGGAATGAAGATCAAGGAACCTTCTGATCACATAGTTTATTATCTACAGCTTGTCGGTTTTTATAATGCTTCATTTCTCCGTGGATTTAAGATAGTCCCCAAGTTGATTACTGCATTGATTAAACGGTGGAGACCAGAGACTCACACATTTCATTTTTCATTTGGCGAATGCACAATAACTCCGGAGGATGTAGCAGTACAACTTGGTCTCCCAACAAATGGGAAGCCATTGGTTAGAGAGAACAAGTATAATGCATTTGAGCTTTGCAGGCAGTACTTGGGTGAAGCTCCTCCTGAGTCATGTGTGGATGGTTTATGTCTCAGAATTTCATGGCTGCAGTGGGAATTTATGGTAACATATGGATATGGTCGCCGAGAACTTGAGTGTGCAACTTGAGTGTATATACTGCAACTGATTGGTGGGGTATTGATGCCAGATACATCTGGTAATATGGTTCACACACAATATCTGTCGTTCTTGGCTGATTTTGACACAACTGCTACATATAGTTAGGGATCTGCAATATTGGCATTCTTGTACCATGAAATGTGCAAGGTCGCAATTATGAATGGTGAGAACAAGAATTCAGATATGGGTGAATTTCAAATCTTATTGCAGTCATGGGCATGGTACAGGCTACCTTATCTAACGCCCATTGTAAAAGTACCCGTACCGTTTGAGTTTCCGCTTGTTGGAAGGTAATATTGTGGCTACAGTCGTATATAGGTATTTTACTTATCTAATATTTATTTGCAACGACTTAAAAATATAAGTTCAATATCTTTGCAGATGAAGACATAAGTTGAGGAATGCGGGGGTGGTGCACAACACTGCCAGAGATATAAGACTGAAGATCCAAACAATAGGGAAAGATCATATATCATAATATTATTTTTAAATTAATTATTGACTTCGTATTTTTTTAAGTAATATGTTTGTTTTTGTATGAATATTAACATTTGTGTTTTACAGTTTATTTGGCAGCCATATGCGAATGACACAATCAAGGCTTGCCTACCAAACACTGTACTTCAATGTTCATCATTCTGGGGTGCAATTGTGCCTTTGATCAATTTTTCTATTGTTGAGAATCATTGTGCTGACCGGGTGTTGTGGCAGTTCAACTTCCATCAACCAATTCTTAGAGCTCCACATGAACCTATTCATATTGTTCGTAGAGGTAGATTTAATAAGAATTGGACTCTGAAGCAAACCGATTTCATTGAACAGTGGGAGGAAAGATGGACGCGGTGGGATCATAATTTGAGTCCACTTCAAGCCAGTGATTTTGAATTTAATATAGAGTATTGTTCATGGTTTTCAGAAAATGGAAAATCATTCATAGTATCTCCCGAAGACGCAAATAAATGGCTTGGAGATCCACGGTGCTCAAGACATGTACACTTCTCATCCGAGTTTGGTTAGAGCTCTCAAGAACCAACAGACGAACCAAACTTGGAAAGTTTTTCGGGTTGGCCTTATTCGTGGTCTCATGTGTAATCCCAATCCCTCTCAGTCATGTAAGCATTAATCCTTGGGAAGAAGAAATACAACACGGGTGTCCACCATTTGGTAATGTTTCAGAACAACCACCACTTGGAGAAAGCTCATCATTTCATCAAACATTTGGATTTGGTAATGTTTCGGAACAACCGCCAATTAATTTTCCATTTGATGCTAGCTCATTTTCTCAGCCGGCTTACAACGATGATGAAGGATACATGCCACAATTTCAGTATCCTCAAACATCCGTATATGGGGAAGATATGGGTGTTGGTAGTATGATAGCTCTATTGTCGACTATCACCATTAGCAGCTCATCATTCCATCCGGAAGATATGTATGGTACACCACTTTCTACGCAAATTTTGGATGATCAATTTGTGAACGATGAGCAGGCTCCGAATCGACCACGAAGAACTCATCATCCCCCTCAGTGGTACGATCAAACATCATCCTTCCACTGGCAGGATTTACTGAGAAGGAAGAGGAAATAGGAAATATGGTTTCTTTATTTATTTGTAATTTATGTTTCGATTTTGAATATTTGTGGTCCTCGGGTATTTCATGTTATAACATGTATTTCTTTCGATTTCATTTCGATATTTAAGTTTTTTATATTTCGGTATCAAAATTGAAATTCCAACTATAAATTTAAAAAAATCAAGAAATAAATAAATGGTTAAAAAATCAAGAAGGTTAAATTTGGTTCGAATATTAACTGTAAAAAAGGAAGGTTAAATTTGGTTTAAATATTAACTGTAAAGAAATGGTTAATTTTGTTCGAATGAATAGTAACTATATATTTAAGTTCGTTCTTTAACTTCAATATTCAAATTCCAAATAAAAAATGCAAACATGAAAGATAAATGTATTTACATTACCATAAAATGTACGATCAAACAAAATCTAAGTTGATGGTCCGACACGATAATTGGAAAGATTGGATTTGTTCGGACACTTGTTTCTTGTATGACCCGGTACTTGTTTCTTGTATGATCTGGTCCTTTACAAATAGTACAATGTCTACTTTGAACCCCCTCTCTATCATCCGGATCATCCATATTAGTATGAATACGAGTGGATGCCGGTCGACCCTTCAGCTTTCTACGAAGCTCTAGATTTGGTAACCATTCTTCGTATATTGGCTTTATCAGCCAATAGTCTTGGTTCGGGATTATGTTGAACCGGATTCTGTATATATTTGCCATATTCTCCAGTTTATAACACTCATTCGCAAACCCGTAAGGGTCGAGACGAAAATGCAAGCATATGGCGTGTGCATGAGAGCAGGGGTATCTAAATGCTTGGAATGCACCACAATCACACCATCTCTGAGGAAGGTTTATGGTGAACATTTTTTGCTCTCCTCGGACCTTAGCTTCGACAGAAAATTCGAAGCCATGTGGGTCGAATGTTCTGACTCGCATAGAGATTGCTTTGTATTGAAGAAAACAACAGATGCAATGCTAGAAAGCTCAATAGAGAAACCTTTCAGGAGGCTAAGACAAATGTTGTCGAAGTCAGGAGTGGAAGGCAACCTCAACAACACCAAGCCAGGACAAAGTTGGGGGCCAATAATGGAATTTCCAAGAAGGAGAAATTCAAGGGATCCTGCTTCAACTGTGGATAGGTGGGGCACAGATCTTCTGAATGTAGACATGCAAAGAAAGACAAGGAAGCTAGTATTGTGGAAGAAGAAGAATTATATGCCTAATAAAAGGGGATGGTTGTGGGTAGAGATATGTTATAATCTCTGTAAAACCCAAGAATTATGAATAAAGAATATTGTTTATTTTCATTTACATGATTTATGGCATGGACAAGTTAATTATGATTCTTTGCGTAGACTAATTAACATGGAACACATCTCTTTTCGTTTCAAATGTGAAACATACGAAGAAGTACAGAACCGCTTGATATGAATCATAACGGTGTTTATTCAAACGATAAAACAAACTAAATTTTGCTTAAAGGAAAATATGCTATAGGGAAATTATTCTCTATATATAGGATGTTGAAATCCAAAATTAATATATTGATTAATTTGGAGAAACTCTATGTGAGTAACGTTGCAACATCAAAGGGTACAATGAATTTGAAGATAAGAATTGAAACTTCAAAATATGCCTAACATGTGGGGGGAGTTGTTCTATCAACTAATAAGACACCATATGAGTTATGGAAGGAAATAAAACCATCCTACAACTACATAAAAATGTGGATGGTGTCTTGCAAAGGTAATATTCTCATTACCGAAGTAAATGGAAATAAGTGGACTATATTTTCATTGACTATGTAGAACATAGTAACGAATATCAATTTCTTGTGTACAAATAGATTCACAAGAATGTGATAATGAATAACTAAGAATGTCTCATTCTTTGAAATATGTTTCCTAAATACTTAGGGAAGTTGGTCCAAGTTCAATGGAACGAACCATGGAGACTATCAATGGAAATTAGTCCATACGTTCAACAAAAGGTTGAAACGAAAACACTGTCATGATGACAAATAAAAGTGTGTATTAGGATACATGATCCTATGTTGATGACACGCTCATTGTTATATCAATGAAATGGTAAAACGTACCAATGTCATGTTAAATATGAGACTAGACGACATGGTTTTTGGACATCCAAATTAAACTGTCACATGAAAGTCTCATTGTCACACTATGTGGACAAATTCTTGAGAAATTTGACAATGATGATTTGGTATAGCCAGTACTCAGTTAGACAACTGATCTCAAATGGAGTTATCTTTGTTAATTATGTAAAATCAAAGGGTAGCATTGCGGATCCGCTAACCAAAAGGTTAAATCGAGATCAAGTTGAGAAAACATCAAAAGGAATAAGACTAAAGCCCATGAAAACTTAAGGTGCTATGTGAAGGAAAACCCTACCTAGTTGACTGGATATCCCAAGATCTAGGTTCAAAAGGACAACCTAATTGCATAAACCTTGTGTGGTCACTGTGGTGGTTACTCTCCCAAGTCCACTCCTATGATGTAAACAATGACTAAAAATGGAACAGGCTAAGCAAAGCTTTTAATGAACATTGTGTGCTTTGGTGAGCCAAGCAACATAAGTCACCTATGTGAGAGTGAAGTTGGGCCGCTTCAAGGAGACTATTTGGGCATAGTTCTCTCAAACTCTTGCTGAACCAGACGATGTCCACAGCCATATGGACATAACCATGAGAACAAAACTCGTGTCTGAAAGGTAGTTGTGTGGAGTATATTATCGTTTACACAAACGGCTAAATAGTTCAAGGACATCACGTCTGCTAGGTAGCCAGTAAAGTAAATATACTTTCACAATGGAAGGTTCAAAGGAGGAAACCTACTTATCCTATGCAACTATCAATCGTAGAAATTATCACCAAATCGAGTCAAAATGTTTTTGATAAAAATGCATCAATTTCATTCATGTGGGGGATTGTTGGAAAAACATGATAAAATGGTAATTTTGAGTCATATTTCGAATAGGTAAAGGTAGAGATTGGAATAAGGGTTCGATTGGATCTTATTCTACTCCATGAGACCTTTACAACGGTATCTCATATGCTCAAAACGGATGAGTAGTGAATGAGAAATTGATGCTCAAAGTAAGGAGGTGTGAATTGAGAAAAGGAAATGGAAACCCCCAATCCCACATTGATGGGATAAATAGAATGGGAAGTGTTTATATACACCTACTTACTTTGTGGTCATTGAATGAAATAAGTTGAACATGTGCCTCGCGCGCAGAGGGGTGCGAATCCAATCCCATTCGAGCTGGGGCGCACCCGCACGACGTGGGCGACGCGAATGTCCGGACCGGTCGGGCCCTACATAGGCCTGCGAATATTTTACCACTTTGAATTAATTTTTCCTTTTGTGACAAGCATATTATTCCGAAATTAAAGAGACATTTTCGAATTTGATTTTATGCTTGCAATTCACGCAAATATTCGATAGAGGACAAAATCAGAATGTTGGTTTAGTCACGTTTAACCTAATTTCCCCTATAAATACATGGCTTCTTTTCAGTTTTAAATACACGAAAAACACACAGTTTTCAACTGCTTTTCTTTCCCAGAAAACCTGTATTATTTTGGTGATAGTCGAAGGTTCGAGTTCGTTTGTAATTACTTAGTTGTGCTGCTGAAGATAATTATCTGTTGTTGTATCCTAGGAGACCAACGACTGAAGATCTCTAGCACCGAAGAGCGGTCGAATCTCTCTTAAGGAAACTGTGTTCGTGCAGGCCTCAGCAACCATATTTTTGGTTATTTTGAACTTATTTTCTGTTATTTCGAAACTTGTTTTTATTCTTGTAATTCTTGTTTTTCTTTTTTCCCCGTTTAATATTAATTTATTTCGAATTTAACCCTATTTGTCCAACAGGTTTTACCACGTGAAATATACACAATTTTAAAGAAAGATCCTTATTAAAATTCTAAAATAATCTAAAAAATTTTGGGGTGAATTGATTGAACTTCAAAGTATAATGGTTTAATTGGGTAAAAAAAATTCAAAGATTTAATTTTTTTTTTGTTTTATTATCCAAGAAAACAATAAACTGCTACAATAAACCTAAAGTCATCCTATTGGTGGTTAACGAATCTTAATTGATTTTTTTAAATTTTAAGAGTTTATAGTATCGTTAAGCCATTATTTTTATTAATAATAAACACAACAGAATATCAATTAATTGAATATTTTCAAAAGAATTTAATTATCGTTAAAGTTCTTGGTTGACACCCTCCCCTCTCCTTAGGTTGTGAGTTCAAGACTTAATAGGAGTAAAATTCCACTTCTCCCTCCTCTAGGTAGAAATTGTTCAAAAAAAATTGAATTGTTCATACAAAATTTAATTATTTTACATATGTACATCTTATTTTTTTTCAACACTTTTTAAATACCGTAATAATTAAATATAACTTTTTGAGTTATTAATTTTATTGAGTAATGTCTTTCTTATTTAGAATTTAATTTATTCACATGAACTTGAATTTTTTAGAATTTTTTCATGTGTATGAATATTAGAAAGCTGCATCAAAGAGTGTAAATTCACAAAAAAATGTGAGTTGATTTAATAAAATAAGATAATAAATCTTTTAAAGTAAATTTAGCGCTTTAAATCCTAACATTATGAAAGAAATAAACTGAGTCACAATATCATTTTCATGATGAGTTTTTATAATATTTAATTTAACCGGCCAATAGATTGTATATAAAAGAAGTGTTAGATTGAATATATATATATATATATAAGTTTTTTTATGTTTTTGAGAATGGTGAAATGTTCTAAAGATAATAAGTTTGTAAGACAAATAAGTATATAAAGTATTCTAATTTTTTTATTTAAATACTTAAAGTATTTTTAAATTTTTTTGAATACTGTCAAATTAATTATCATTACTTTTTATTTAAATTAAGTTGGTGTCTCATTAACCAATGACATCAATTAAGTCAAAGGTTTAAAGTAAATAGTGATATATAGATAATAATTTTAGGTCAAATGGTCAAATTTGTCTCTGTAGTAAACTCAAATCAGTAATATTGCCCATAATTTTTTTATGTAATTTTGCTCTTGAAATCAATCAATTGCAGCAATTTTGACATTTGACCGACGTTGACCGTTAAAGTGCTGACGTGATGGTCCATTGTGCTAACGTGACGGTCCACGATACTAACGTGGCAGTTCATGTGTAATGATGATGAGACAGAGGGGCTGAGTTGCTTTTTTTTAACTGACTTCAAGAGTATAATTGATTTATTTACTAAATTCAGGAGCATAATTGATTTTAATAAAAGTTAGATAATTTATTTAATATTTAAGCTAAAAATAAGAAATTAAAAAATTATTAAAATTTTAAAATATTAAAAATGGACAAATAATTTGTTTAAAATTTAAATTGATTTAATTGATTTATTTAATTTTTGAATAAAATTGGATAAATAATTTAGTTTTTCGAGTTGAACTTTTACAAACAAAATATATAAAAAATCGATTAACAAATTGATGTAAATATCCTCTGGGTCCTTGTAATTTTAAAAATAAGCAAAGTGAGAACTCTCACAAAAAATAAAAATATTCTTTATTTTTTAAAAAATCTATAAACTTAATAAAAATAAATAAGATATTCAAAAAATTATTGAAAATAAAAACTAAAATGTATTAGAAATTATAAAACGATAAAATATAAATATTAAAAAATATTTAAAAAGTATTTAAAAAATTAAACAATTTCATCAAGTTTTCTTTCGCTTTTCTACATCAAACTGATGCTCATTAATATTAGTTGGCTTAGCATAAGCAGAAACAGTCGAAGACTTTTTCAATTGTTTTTATAAATTTTTTGATTTATAACTTTTGATATTTTTAATTTTATGTTTTTTACTTAATTTTTTAAATTCATCATAGTGTTTTTATTTTTAATATTTTATAAATATTTATATATTATTTAAATATTTTTAAAGAATTTTATTAAATAAAGATGTATTACATTCTCATGTCGGGATTCGAACCCATACAAGATGGGGCAATATGAGCATCCTTAGCCACTAGGTCAATTAGTGGATCTCAAAAAAATTTAAAAATTTCTTATTTTTTAGCTTAAAGATTAAATAAGTTATCGAAGTTTTAATTAAAATCAATTATGTCCCCAAACTCAGCAAAAAAATCAATTATACCCTCAAAGTCGGATGAAAAAGCAATTCAGCCCCTCTACTACATCATCATTACACGTGTATTGCCAAGTAATCATTACACATGTACTATCATATCACTATCGTAGACCGTCACGTCAGCACCGTTAATTGCCACGTCAACACTGTAACGGTCAACGTCGGTCAAAGGGAAAAATTACTGCAATTGAATGAATTCGAGAGAAAAACTACATGAAAAAGTTAAAAGCAAAATTACTGATTTGAGTTTATTACATAGCAAATTTGACCATCTAACCTAAAATTTAACAACAAAATTTATTAAGACGGGGAATAAATTGATAATTTTTCAAATAAACATAAATGTAACATTCGATATCAATTAAAGTGAACTGTAATAAAAAAAAATGGCAATCTATCAATTTTTAACACCTTTTAATACATCAATTGAAATATTACTAAGACAGTTGTTAAGAAGAAAAGGCAGTGAGTGATAAGAGTAAATGTAATAAAAAAGCAGGCTGATGGTGGTCGGTGACTAACTTTGACTAAGATCAAGGATTATGTGGTCATTAATCAAATTTAATCAGTAAATTAGTTTCAAAGTTTACTAGTCTTGGATGGAAACATGTCGCCGCCCATCAACAACTGTTGTCTCATTCTCATTTTCCACGTTTTCATTAGCTGTTTGATGGCAACTGATCTGTATCTGCTCTCACTCCCTCCTCTATATTTTGTATACGTACTTAAATTCACTCAAACTTATAATTTTGATCTTTAATGTTAACTTATAGTAATAGTTTTAGAATCGTAAATGTGATTGTATTGACCGAAAAATTATATTATGAACCCAACTCACCACATCAATTATGACCCAATCAATAAATATCATTTACGTCAATTTTTTATTTTTTCATGGAAGTTAATCTTCACTCATTTTCTTTCACATCAGATTTTAAAAAATAATTTTTTTAAATTACTATTTGAATGAGTTGATGATATGTAAAAATTGATGAGATCGATGGTTTATATTAATTAGTACTATAAATGATGTGGTAAGAAATTTTTATAATATAATTTCTCGAATCGACAATATTCAACCGTTAATATTTGAAAGGAGAATAACATGGATGCTGGATGCAGATGTAGATGCAGATGCAGATGAAGGTAACGTAAATTGGGACCATATATTCTTCAAATTGATTATACTTCCCTAAATGGAATAATAATTAATTTAAATAGGGATTTGTGAGATTTTAGCGTAACGAACCATAAATGGGATTAGGGAGAGGGAACTAAGGATGTTGCAGCTTAACGCATTCGCCATTTCTTATATTTATATATTTATATAGGGATAAAGTATTATTTAGTCCTTGAATTTAACATTTTTTCTTAATTTAATCCTTATTTTTTGGGGTCAACATTAATCCTTGAACTTGATTTTTGTTCATTTTTATAATGTGGTATCTCAAAGTTCCACGTCACTAAAAAGACTAAAAGATAGAAAAGTTGTTAAACTGAGAGATTAATGTGGACCAATAAAAAATTGAAGGACCAAGTTAATTTTTTTATTAATTTTAAGGATTAAATTAGTGTAGAAGACATTACGACAGTATGGTTAGGATTCAATCTCTCGGGTTGCTAATGCGTTTGCAGTTGTATTAGAGAAGAGGGTGTAATTCGTCTAGCTTGATTTTGTATGCCCTAATGATTCAGACTGTTTTTCCCTAGTTATGTTGCAAGTTATCTTTTATGTTGGTCTTTTGTGATTAAGGGTGTGTTGTGTGGCGTGTGGAACGTTTGTTGGGTCCATATCAGGGTGAGTTTGTGTTTTGGTTTTGCGAATGTGCTTGCAAAACAAGGAGTCGACAAGGAGTCGATATTCTCTGATGGATTTGTCAATGTGAGGCTTCCCAGTTGTTTCAAAAATTAACTTGCCACAACAATTGTCTTGTCTCGATATTTAACTTGCCACGGTATTTAGCTTGCCGCAGTAATGTGTGGTTATTGGGTTCCTTGGCTGGGCGTCATGGTTGGTAGCTACCTGTTTTGCTGCATCGTGTGGGGCTGTGAGAGGTTGTGGCCATGGGTGGTCTGGTTCAGTTGCGAGGGATGTTAGAGTTAGGGGGTTGGGTGATTGGAGTTGTTTTTGGCTTTGGGCGTATGTTATTGGGATTGGCTCTAGGGTGTTGTTACTTTTTGGTTCGAACGTTTGTCCGTTTTTGTGTTTCGGGACGTTGTTTCAGTATTTTATTTACTCGTAGTATACATGGTCATATGATACTCTTTTCCTCCATTTAGGCTTAGGGAGGTTTTTAATGAGGTCTATGACCATGTCTCAGATTGTATGATTTCCCTTAATAAAATCATATTATCTTGCTGATCAAAAAAAGTTTAAGGACTAAATATTACTTTTTACCATTTATATATAAATAGTTTTTGGGTCCATTTTACCAAGGGGTGAGCAAAACTCGACTCGAATAAAAAAATTGATATTTTTTCAATTTCGAGTTATTCGAGTCGAGTTATTCAAGTTATTTGAGCCAACTCGAGTAACTCAATTTTTTTTGAGTTCAAGTCGAGTTGAAATTTTCCCAATGTGAAAAACCAAAAAATCGAAAAATCAAATTTTATAATTTTGCAATTTAGTCCCTGATTTCATTTTTCTTCAATTCCTCCATCATTTTAAGCCTATTTTTGACCAAATTTGAACCACATATTCCTAAACCAATGTAGAATACTTATTTATCTTCATTTTATATTTTTGAAAATAAATTTTATATTTTTTCAATTCAGCCCCTTAACTTTGTATGATTTCTTCATTTCTTCAATCCCTCCTTCATTTTAAGTCAATTTTTTTTACCAAATTTGAACCGTATGCTCCTAAAACGTCGTAGAATACATATTTAGCTTCAATTCATATTTTTTAAATTAAATTTTCAACCTTTTCAATTTAGCCCCTCAACTTTGAATGATTTCTCATTTCTTTAATTTCTCTTTCGTTTTAAGTCTATTTTTGACCAAAATTAAACCACATGATTCACTAACACTAAATAATATCTATATAACTTCAATTTATATTTTTAACAAATATATTCTTTTTGCAATTTAGTCCTTTAACTTTACATTTTATTCAATTTGATCATTCAACTAAATTTGTTTGTATTTTTTTTCTTCACATCAATTCATTGACTCGTTTATACTCTCATCAATATTTTATCCTCAAAAGTGTCTTATTTAAAAATAATATTATAAATATATTTTAGAAGTTTAGATTATATTTGTTATTAAACAACATTACAAATCTTACTTATACATGTAAAAATAATATGAAGAAATATATATATGCATATCTTATATGATTAGAAAAAGTCGTTTAAATTGGAATCACGTTGTACAATAACACGGTAAATAATTACAATTAAAATTGTATAGGAACTCGAAAAATCGACTCGACTCAAACTCGAATTTCATAAACTCGACTCGAATCGAAAAAATTTAAATTAAGTTCAAGTTGTAAAATATAACGCGTCAATTCGAAATTTTTTTACTCGACTTGACTTAACTCGATCGAACGCTCACCCCTAATTTTAGCATCCTCGTGTGAAGGGGAGAGCATGACAATAATGAGCCCCTTCTTTCTATGCTGACTTTCCCACTCAAATCCTTGAGTAAGTTTCAAGCCATCCTAACATTCTCTCTTTCCATATTTTTTTACAAATTTTAAATTGTCGCTCAAAAAATCAAATTAGATCGATCGGTAGAATCGGTTTAATAAATAATCGACTTTATGTTTAATGTTATTGTCATTTTTTTTAAATAAAATCAGAATAAAAGTATAGAGTAATTGAATGAAAAAGTATGCACATTTGGAACACTTTACTTGCGTTGACGAGTCATATTTTTTTAGACTCGTTTGAAGTCAATTCGAGACAACTAATCTATTGCCTTTTGTTCATGAAAAATGATTTCTTTGAATTCGAGTTATTTTTACCTACTATAGATATTAAGTCAGAATTTCATCACATGTGAGTTCAAATTTAACTTTATACATTAGTTTAAACTTTCATCACATGAAAATATTATTTACGTTTATTTTTATTTAAATCTAAGATGTATTATTCGATTCATTGTAGTTATTCGAATTGTATTAAGAACGTGAGGATAAATCAATGAGCATTTGTAAGATTACTTAATGCCTGCCTGAAATGGGACAGTACGCAGTTACGCCCTTTACGTGCATGGTAAGTGAAGTTAACCCAAACTCAATGCTTCCAAATCCCTTTAATCTTCCCTCTCACGATATTATTTAACAATGCTTCATAATATTATATAAATAGTAAAATTTAACAATTTAAAACTTATATAAATAGGAGTATATAATATCATAAATATAATAAATGAGTTAAAAAAACATTTACCTTTATCGTAATGGTTTTCCCATTTAAATACTTTTGTGGATAAAACCGAAAGTTAGTTGGAAAATTATGATAAATTAGAAATTTTGAGGCAGATTTTTTATGAGTAAAGATGAAGATTCGAATGATGAATTTATGGACTCATATTCTAATCCATAAGATCTTTATAACGGTATCTCATATGCTCAAAATGGTTACGTGATGAAAGAGAAATTGATGCTCAAAGTATGGTATTTGTGAATTGTGTAAGGAAAATGAAGAACACATATCTCACATTAGTAGGATATCAAGTATGAAAAGTATTTATATACACTAAGCCACTTACATGTTATTAAATGACTTGTGGTGATGTTCTTTGTTTGAAGGTTTAGGAGTGATATGAATGTCTTGACTTTTTGGGCCCTTTGTTGACTTATAAAAGATATTTTACTCACAGTAAATTGATTTTTTTCCTAAATGTGATATATCTTTTTGGAATATTTCGAATTAAATATATGGTAAAATATTGTATTAGTCGTCAGATATTATTTGATATTGCCTTGCAGTTCACGAAATATATTCAAATATGTGTACAATATTAATGACTTATTGACAAATTTATTCGGATACAATATTAATAACCTTAATTTCAAAATATATTATTTCCAATTATTCTCCCATGTGAAACTCCTATAAATACCTTGTTAACCTACTAGGTTAAACACACAACAACACAGAGTTTTTCAGTGATAGAAGAAGATGAGATTACGGTTTGTTGATCACTGCAGACGTGCTACTACTGTGCTCATTCTGTTGTTGTATCTTGAGAGATAGACATCCGACTTTGTTCAGTGGATCAAAAGATAGTGATTTGGCCAAGAGGGGGTGAATTGGCTATTTAAAATTTGAGGAAGCAAAAAGAAAATTGAAAATTGAAGGACAAAGGCAATTATAGTGGTTCAAGCTTCTAACAAGCTGTACATCCGTCACCTTAGCTCCCACTAAGGATTTTCAACAAAATCCACTAGATTTTCTTCCCTTTTTCTAGGATTATGAGGTGACCTTTACAATCGGTCAATCTTTCTACCCAAAGATTGACCCAAGAAATCTCTCAATACAAAGAAGAAGTTGGCAATCTAAATATATCTCTCACAAGATGGATATTGCCCAATTAAAATCAAAACACACCCCAAACTCTAAATAAAGATTTACAATGAAGAACTTCAATGAGTTGGGTACAAAGATATGACTCTATAAGGCACAAAGGTTTGGATTAATGTTTGGATGTTGCTTGATGGTTCAATAGTTGTTGCTGGTGCTTTTGAGGCTTGCTTTTATACCCTTGCATTGATTTCTAGCCGTTTGGATGGTTGAGATCATTATTGTAGTCGTTGGGCTGCATTTTTCGCGCAATTAATGCTTTTGATCAACCATCCGTATCAGTGCACGAAGGCCCGTATCGGTACTTGTCTATAAGAAGAAAGAGGTGTTGTGCACAAAATAACAGGGGCATATCGATACGCGGGGAAGCATATCAATATGGTCTTAGTGAAAACAAAGGGGCGTATCGATATAGAAGAAGTTGTATTGATGTAATTTTGCTCACATGAGCTACTGACTGAACCTGTATCGGTGCATCTTGAGGATGTATCGATACGAGTCTAACGGTATTTTAAAATTGGTCTTTCTCGATAACTGACTCTAATGACTATAACATTAAATGCTGATATTTGAGAAAATCTTTAAAGCGTATCGAAACACCTAGTGGCGTATCGGTACGCAATGCTAAAAACTGAAACCCAGTATGAAAGCCGTATATATACAAAAAGAGCCATATCGAAACGGATGCTCACAGTGGCCAATGTTTCAAAAATTGTATCGATATGCTTAGAGGCACATCGATACGCTTGGGCGTATTTCAATAGTTTGGCCTTTAAAACACTTAGAAAAATTTAGGGCTTTAAGTTTTTTTTGACTTAGAATCGAATATGTTTTAAAATATTTGTCAGTTTGGGAAACTTTAAAAATTTGTTTGCTTTGCAATTAAGTTCTTGAAAAATATTTGTTATATCAAAATCATCAAAGGTTTTACAATCTCCCCCTTTTTGATATAACAAAACCAAAGCAAATTTTTAAGTGTTTTGAAATTACTCCCAGTAAACTAGGTTTTGAAAAAAAAATTAGCTTATGCACATTCTCCCCTTTTGTTAGATCAAAATCAATGATAGTAAAGGATAATTCAAAGCAACATACTTAGCATAATTCAAAGCATAATCTAAGCATAGGTTCATTATCCAAAGCAACATAATCATTAAGGCAACATAATCTGAATCCAAACAAAGCTAAAATTAAAGCATAGGTTCATAGAGTAAATAACGTAGGTGCATAAAAAAAGTCTAATATGATATGCAATGAAATGAAAGTCTAGGAAGCATCATCTTCATCCTCGTCTTGATCTTCATCTTCATCATGTGTGTGATTAGCCTGAGATTGTCGCCATTCTCCACGGAAAGCCATAAGTTATATGTTCATCGAACTTTGTTGGCTTTCTATGGCTTGAAATCGATCCTCTAAGGAAGTAAATTGAGTATCAATAGCCGCAAACCCTTCAGTCATGGTTGTCCTCAATGAAGTAAATTGTTCATTGAGATAAGCCATGAGAGTGCCTATAGCTTGTGGAGCAATCGGAGCTTGAGGGGCGGCTGGAGGAGGAACTTCCGATGCTTCAGGAATCACATCGTGTGGAAGCTCAGCAAGACGTAACCACTCACCATTAAAATAGTGGAACTTTGAACGATCAAGAGATCGCTCATCAATGGGATCGATAAAAGGCTCAAAAAATCTGGCGAGCGAGCAATCAATCTCTAACTGAGTGAACATGTAACTCAAAGTTGTCCCATAAGTGAATGATGCAACAAGAGGGGTGTGACGATGTTGGATAAGGTAGACTAGCTCCGCAAACATGATTTGAGGAAGATTGAGCTGCTGCTCTTCAGGAAAGAATCGAATAGAAAAGTCATTCACTTGGCGAATAGTGGAAAACTTTCCACCGGATGGCCGAAACCACCAAGTGATCATGAGATGCAAGAAATGATCATGAGCATCTAGAATCGTAATAGAACTGCCAAGAACATGTCCCAGAGAGTCTTCATCATCGATTCATTCATCTTCGAACCCAAAAACATTAACAAGAGTTTGAACATCAACCCAAAATTTCTTCCCCATTAAGAAAGACTCAATAGCAACAACTTTAGTACGGTCTTGGTTGGGGATACACCGGGCATTGGCAAAGAAAATCAAGACAAGATTACGGTACAAAAACCCAGGGATTGATAAGAAAGGCATAAAGTTCCAACGGTGTAAAAGAAGAAGATATTTGAACTTGAAACGTTCAGAATTTAGAAAAGGGATAGATGTTACTCTTTCGCAGCGGATTTTATAATTTTGGTATTGCTTGAAATTGTTTAGAGCCGCCGGGGTTGCAAAACTCTTTTGATAGATGAAACTGAGATTAAGACGTGCCAAATTATCTTCAGTAGAAGACTCGCCAACCTTGTTTGTTCGACCTCTTTTTCGTGGTGCCATATTGAATCTGAAAAAAAATAAGGCACAAAACATATGTGTGCATAAATCATCAAATTCAATCTAATATTTAATCCAAAATTCAAGGTATTAATGAAAAACTATACAATATAATTTTAGAAAGATTTTAAAAAAAGAAATCTAGAAAACAGATTTAAAAATATATGGAATAATTTTTATATTTGAATCAAAAAATCGGATTTTTGAAAAAAAATTGCAAATACTTTAAAACCCATACTATTAGTATACTTTTTGTACAAAAAATATTAAAAACAGTATATTAAACTAAACAAAAAAAGAGTTTATACCTTGATTTGAGGAAATTGGAAGAATGGGTGAATGATAATGCACCAATTTGATGAGAGATCTTAGACTTGGTTTGTTGAACAAAAACCCTCAAAAAATTGTATGAAAATTAGAGGATTTGAAGGGTATTTATAGTTGAAAGAGTTAAGGTTTCGGATGAAAAAGGGTTTATAAAGATTAATTTAAAGTTGAATTCTCATTAAAGGCTAATTTAAAGACTCAGCGCCCGCGCGTACGGGTACGCCACATGGCGTATCGATACAGGTGTGTCGAAACACATGGACCATTTTGATACGGACTTACCTGTATCGAAACATGTTCTTGAGACCTTATCAATACGTTTGGACGCGTATCGATACACTTGTGCTGAGAAATGCAATCTGGGTTGAGTCAAGAATGGTGTATCGATACACTTTAACTTGTTTCAATACGAATAACCCAGAAAATGCATTTTGGGCCACAAGTTGCTCAAAAGTTCAATTTTACTTGAACCAAAATGCATGTATATGATAATGAACGGGATGAAGGTTAAGAATAGAGACAAGCTCCCCCTAGCTAAAGGCATAGATGCATCAAGAGGCACAAATTACATAAACATGACAATCAAATCAAATCAAGCAAATTTTTGGTCTTTTGGGACTCTAAAGGGTCAAGGAAGGCTTGTCAAACCTAACTTTCTCCTAAGGGTCCAAAAATGTTCTTTATCTAATGGTTTAGTAAAAATATTCGCTAATTGGTTCAAGGTATCGACATACTCTAGAACTACATCATTCTTTAAGACATGATCCCTAATGAAAAGATGTCTTATTTCTATGTGTTTAGTTCTAGAGTGTTGGATGGGATTCTTAGTGAGACAAATAGCACAATTATTGTCACACTTAAGGGGTATGGTATCTATTTCAACACCATAGTCTAAGATTTGTTGCTTCATCCAAAGGACTTGAGCACAACTCTCTAAGGATATGTACTCTGCTTCAGTGGTAGATAAGGCTACATTATTTTGTTTCTTAGAGAACCAAGATACGAGCATACTACCTAGGAATTGACATGTTTCAAAAGTACTTTTCTTATTGATCTTACACCCCCATAATCTGCATCCGAATAAGCATAAAGGTTGAAGGAAGAGTCTCTAGGATACCAAAGACCTAAACTAGGTGTATCTCTAAGGTACCTAAAGATCCTCTTAATGGCTACTAGGTGCGATTCTCTAGGGCTAGCTTGAAACCTAGCACACAAGAAAACACTAAACATGATATCGGGTCTACTTGCGGTAAGGTAAAGCAAAAAGCCAATCATTGAACGATAAAGCTTAGAATCGTCACACTTACCTCCTTCATCTTTGTCAAGCTTAATATATGAGCTCATTGGAGTGGCTTCAGGCTTTACGTTCTCCAAGCTGAACTTCTTGAGCATATCCTTGATATACTTAGCTTGATTGATGAAGGTGTCATCCTTCCTTTGCTTGATTTGGAGCCCCAGAAAAAATGAGAGCTACCCCATCATGCTCATCTCGAGCTCACCTTGCATTAGCTTAGAAAATTCTTGGCAATAAACCTCATTAGTAGAACCAAAAATAATATCATCAACGTATATTTGAACTACTAAGATGTCATTGCCACATCTTTTAATGAAAAGCTTGTTTTAAACCGTAAAAGGCTTTGGTCAATTTAAAAACATGATTTGGAAAATTTGGATCTTCAAAACCCGATGGTTATTCAACATGCACTTCTTCATTAATAAAACCATTTAAAAATGCACTTTTAACATCCATTTGAAAAAGCTTGAAATCATGAAAGCATGCAAATGCAAGAAGCATCCTAATAGCTT
Source organism: Hibiscus mutabilis (assembly GCA_019671005.1). Lineage (NCBI taxonomy): Eukaryota > Viridiplantae > Streptophyta > Magnoliopsida > Malvales > Malvaceae > Hibiscus > Hibiscus mutabilis. Next base: position 11,073,714 of record CM033735.1, on the reverse strand, counting down.
ACATCCTAGCTACGGGTGCATAAGTTTCATCGAAATCTATTCCCTCTTCTTGAGTGTAACCTTGAGCAACAAGTCTAGCCTTGTTTCTCACTATGTTACCACTCTCATCTAGCTTGTTTCTAAAGACCCATTTAGTTCCTATAGTATATTGATTATTAGGACTATCAACTAATGTCCATGCTTGACTTCTCTCAAATTGATTAAGTTCTTCTTGCATGGCCAATATCCAAAAATCATCTTTTAATGCTTCTTTGATATTTTTAGGCTCAATGCATGAAATAAATGCAACATTATTCATAAGTTTAAGAGAGGGTCTAGTGGTTACCCCTTGGGATGGATCACCCAAAATTTTACCACCTTTGATATAGTGGAACTCCCTTGGGTAGGTTACGTCCTTTTCCTCTAGAGTCAAGTCCTTCAAGGCTTCAAGAGGGGGATCTTGTGTTTCCTCTTCTTTGCTTGGAATCTCATCCACCTTTGATGTTTGTTCTCCATCAATGGCTTCAATGATCCCTACATCATCATCATCACAAGATTCCTTCCTCGGAAGGAGGTTATCATTGAAAACAACATGTATAGACTCTTCTACAACCAAAGTTCTTTTATTAAATACTCGATAGGCTTTAGAGTTTGAAGAGTAACCTAGAAAAATAGCTTCATCACTTTTTGCATCAAATTTACCTAAATTATCTTTTCCATTGTTTAAAACAAAACATTTACAACCAAAAGGATGGAAATAGCTAATGTTGGGCTTTTTGGATTTCAAAATCTCATAAGATGTTTTCTTCAAAATAGGTCTAATCATTACTCTATTAATCATCCAGCAAGCCGTATTAGTGGCTTCCACCCAAAAATATTTAGGTAAATTATTTTCACAAAGCATGGTCCTAGCCATTTTTTATAAAGTTCTATTTTTCCTCTCAACTACCTCATTTTGTTGAGGATTGTTGAGGAGTGCGAGAAGTCAAAAAATTGTGGCTAATACTATTTTCATTACAAAAATCTTCAAAACCCATATTTTGAAATTTGGTTCCATGATCGCTTCTAATATGTGAAATTTTAAGATCAAGATCATTTTGGGTGATTTTGAAAATGTGGTGAATTTTTCTAAAGCCTCATCCTTAGTACTTAAAAAGAGAACCCCAAGTATATCTAGAATAGTCATCTACTAATACATATGCATATGACTTACCACCCAAACTCATAGTCCTAATAGGCCCAAAGAGATCCATATGGATCAATTATAAACATCTATTAGTAGAAACATCATTAATGGATTTAAATGAGGTTCTTTGTTGTTTACCCTTAGCACATGCATCACAAATTTTATCTTTAAAGAACTTTAGATTAGGTAAACCTCTTACTAGATCAAGGGAAACCAATTTCTCTAAAACACTAATACTAGCATGTCCTAGTTTCCTATGCCACAACCATATATCATTTTTATTATGTGCCACAAGGCATGCATTGGATGTATGTATGTCGTCTAAATGCACCATATAGATATTACCTATGCAATGATCTATGAGCATTATTTGATTTCTTTTAATGTTCATGATTTTACACTCATTAGCATCAAAAAGAACATTAAAACCCTTATCTCACAATTGACTAATGCTCAACAAATTATGTTTAAGATCATTGACATAAAGAACATTTTCAATAATAGTAGTTGGGAGATTACCAATAGAGCCAATTCCTTTAATGTGGCCTTTGGAGTTGTCACTAAATGTTACTACTCCTCCACTCTTTGGTTTGAGCTCCAAGAATCTACTATTGTCTCCGGTCATGTGTCTTGAGCAACCACTATCAAGGTACCAAGAATTTTGACTTGTGGTTTTGACCTTGTAGCATTGCTCCCCCTATAAACAAAGATCAAGTTTTGAATTTTGGTACCCAAATCATTTTGGGCCCATAAACATTAGTTCCCAAAATCTTGGTTCCCTTAGGAATCCAAGAAGCAATAGCATTCATATTGTTAGAAACTATGAGTTCCTTAGGTACCCATACACTCCTAACTCTTTTAGTTTTAGATTGCTTTTGAAAATTTCTTTGTTTGGGGTTAAAAGTCTTTCTCTTTACATATTGGGTTTTTGAAGAACTACTCTTTTCAAAAGTATTTTTCCCAATAGTAAGAGAAGCTTTAAGATTATCCACCTCATTTGCGTGATAATCTTGGAAATCGAAAAGAAGTTTTTCTAAATCGTGATTTTTCTTTTTAAGCTTATTTGAAATATTTACCAAATATAAAACTTTCTTTTCCAATTCAGAATTGGTTTTTGAAAGAGACTCGTTTTGAAATTTCAAATCGAAAATATTTTTCTTGTTTTTCAAAATAGACTCTTTGTATTTTTCTACCAATTCATCGTAAACATCTTGTAGCTCATCATAAGAATCATATAATTCATCATAAGTAAAAGATGATGAGTTAGAGTTTACCATTGGTTCCTCCTCAAGGGCCATGAGGCAAAGGTTGGCCACTTCATGCTCCTCATCCTCAGATGACTCCTCGTCACTCCAAGTTGTCATTTGAGCTTTGAGCTTCTTCTTATTCCTGAAGCTCTTCTTCTTTAGTTGAGGACAATCGGTGCGAATGTGGTCGGGCTTCTTGCACTCATAACAAATGAGTTGGACATTCTCTTATTCTTTGCTCTTATTCTTGAACTCTCATATTCTATTGAATTTTCTTCCACGATTGGACTTCATAAACCGGGTAAACCGATTGGCCAATATGGCCATCTCTTCGTCTTCTTCCTCGCTTGAATCGCTCTCCTCAAAGAAAGCTTTGAGAGCAATACCAAGCTTCTTCTTGTCCACATCCTTCTTCTCTACTCTTTTCTCTTCTCTTATATTATCTTTTCTTCTTCCCTTTCTTGCTTCATGATTTTATGAGTAAGGAGAAATCTTACTAATTCATCGAGCTTCAACGTCTTCAAGTTCTTCGCCTCGATGATAGCAATTCTCTTCCCATCCCATGAGTCAAGAAGATAATAGAGTAGTTTTCGGACAAGTTTTTCTTCGGGAATAATCTCACCGAAGCCCTTGAGACCGTTTACAAAACCAAGAACCAGTCGAACATCTTGGAGACGCTTTCATTTGACTCCATCTTTAAGCTCTCATAGCTTAGATTGAGGATCCCGATCTTGGTCTCTTTCACGTCGTTGGTGCCTTCATAAGTGGTCTCTAACTTGTCTCACACCTCATTTGCACTTGTGCACGAAGACATCTTGGCATACATGTCAGGACCGAGTACACAAAACAAGATATATATGGTTTTATCTTTGATTTGGAGTCTTCTCCGATCTTCATCGGTCATCTCCACCCTTGTCTTTGGAACAAGTCTTTCTTCATCATCTCTTTTCATCAAAATGGTCGGTCCATCTTCTACTACATCCTAAAGGACATATTCGGTGGATTTGATGAAGAGTCTCATATGGTTCTTCTAATAGGGATAGTTATCCCCCATTAAAATAAGGTGGCTTTGTGATTGATTGTGACTCGTGTAGATTTTGCCATGAGGTAGAAGCCATGGCAAAGAATAGATAGATGATCAACACTCTTCAAGGATCTCCTATTGTGGATGTTGTTAAGCCTTCAAAGAGTTAAGCTCTGATATCAATTGTTGAGCGGATCAAAAGATAGTGATTTGGCAAAGAGGGGGTGAATTGGCTATTTAAAATTTGAGGAAGCAAAAAGGAAATTGAAAATTAAAGGGCAAAGACAATTATAGTGATTCAAGCTTCTAACAAGCTCTACATCCACTACCTTAGCTCCCACTAAGGATTTTCAACAAAATCCACTAGATTTTTTTTCCATTTTCTGGGATTAGGAGGTAACCTTTACAATCGGTCAATCTTTCTACCCAAAGATTGACCCAAGAAATCTCTCAATACAAAGAAGAAGTTGGCAATCTAAATATATCTCTCACAAGATGGATATTGCCCAATTACAATCAAAACACACCCCAAACTCTAAATAAAGATTTACAATGAAGAACTTCAATGAGTTGGGTATCAAGATATGACTCTATAAGGCACAAAGGTTTGGATTAAAGTTTGGATGTTGCTTGATGGTTCAATAGTTGTTGCTGGTGCTTTTGAGGCTTGCTTTTATACCCTTGTATTGATTTCTAGCCGTTTGGATGGTTGAGATCATTATTGTAGTCGTTGGGCTGCATTTTTTGTGCAATTAATGCTCTTGATCAACCATCCATATCGGTACCTGTCTATAAGAAGAAAGAGCCGTTGTGCACAAAATAACAGGGGCGTATTGATACGTGGGGAAGCGCATCGGTACGGTCTTAGTGAAAACAAAGAGGCATATCGATATAGAAGAAGTCGTATCGATGCAATTTTGCTCGCATGAGCTACTGACTGAACCTGTATCGGTGCATCTTAAGGGTGTATCGATACGGGTCCAACGGCATTTTAAAATTGGTTTTTCCCGATAACTGACTCTAACGGCTATAACATTAAATGCCGATATTTGAGAAAATCTTTAAAGCGTATTGAAACACCTAGTGGTGTATCTGTACGCAATGCTTAAAACTGAAACCCAGTATGAAGGCCGTATCGATACGGAAAGAGCCGTATCGAAACGGATGCTCACAGTGGCCAATGTTTCAAAATTTGTATCGATACACTTAGAGGCGTATCGATACGCCTGGGCGTATTTCAATAGTTTGGCCTTTAAAACACTTAGAAAAATTTAGGGCTTTAAGTTTTTTTTTTTGACTTAGAATCAGATATGCTTTGAAATATTTGTCAGTTTGGGACACTTTAAAAATTTGTTTGCTTTACAATTAAGTCATTGAAAAATATTTGTTATATCAAAATCATCAAAAGTTTTACAGACTTTTCTCAAGCACTATAGGAGAGGGCGAATTTGTCGTAAGAAAACTATATAAGATACATGCCTGAACAAATAAACAGTTTCGATTTAGTTTCCTTTACTTTCGATTTACTTTCGAGTTATTTTATTTTGTGCTATATTTGATATTATAAATAAATTCGGTATTTATTTTTACTATCTACTTTTATTCTCTTGGATTAACGCTTTTTATACGACAAAAGTTTGATCAATTCAACTTCACACTCCATTTTTTACTCCGTCGGCCTCACAACAAACCTAAATTCAGATTATCTAACGATTATCAGTTCTTATCATCACCATCAATTCATTTTTTTATTTAAATTATAAAAAGGGACCGTTAAAAGACAACAAAAAGAAAGCACCATGCCGAAATGCAAGATTTAACTTTTTTAATAATTAATTGAGTTAAATTTTAACGTTACGAATAGCGTTATAACTAAATACTCCATATCACCATAAAACTATGTCAAAAGTTGTTCACTTTTTATCTCAAGTTTTCTAACTTAATTTCTTCATGATGTGATTGGTTTCTATATACTCTGGGGCTTTTAGTCTAAATTAGAAAAAAAAAACCATATTTATAAAATACCCTTATTACTTTCTGGTTCGATTTTAAATAATCAATCTTCGAGAGTATATATTGTTTATGATCGAATTTAAGACTTAATATAAATCAGAAGTAAAATAATGTCTTAGGGTCAGTTTGGCAGTACTTTTAAAAAATGTTTTTAAATGTGCTGTCAGAGAGTGATTTTAAAAAGTTAATTGTAAGATTATAGTGTTTGACTTTGCTCTCAAAAAAATGTTTTTGAAAAAATAAAATGTCCATTTTAAACATGATATTGTAAAGTACAAATAAATGAACGTAAATGCTGTTTAAATTCATTATTATAAAATTTATTAATATTATTATATACAAAAAAATTAACTTAAATAATAAAAATCATGAAGATTTATTTTTTAAATTATTGTAATTTAAAAAAATATTAATTTAATATATTAATAATTATTATATTTAAGTTTTTTATTACTTCTTTTTATTTAAAATATTAAATTTTTTACATTTAATAATTATTTTATTTAATATTAAAATATTATTTTAATATAATAATTAGTATATTTAATATTATTTTAATATATTATTATTATTATTAATATTAATAATTAAGGATAAAAAATAACTTCTCACTTAAAAGTGACCTTTTACTCCAAAAACTAGAAATTTTAGCTTTTGAAATTGAATGAAAAATCACTTTTTTAAATAATTTTCAGAAGTGTTTAATATTATTTATGGGTAAAAATAACATTTTTAAGCAAAAGCTATTTTCTAAACAATATCAAAAGGCCCTTACTAATATACCACGAATTTAGTTGACCAACAACCGTTCTTCCGTTTAATATATATTTATATGTATGTCGATTACATCTTACAAGTTAGTGGACATCAACATATTAGTTAAAGCTCCCCTTTTGTAGCTAAAACGAAACGTTATTAGTAAAAAAGAAAAGGGTTCTTTTCCAAACCTGAACTTTTTATTTTCTTCCAATTTTGCAATGAATATTTGTATGCATATATAACCAATTGAACGTCAGCATTGAGAGCTCCGTATGATCTAACTTCATGGGTTTATTTATCTATTGATTTATATATTTTTTAAAAGAAAAAACTTTATACACGAACTTTGTAAATTTTAGTTTAGACAAGTCTTTTGGCTTTAGGAGTTAGGAGTTTAGTGTAAGATTTAAGTTTTAAGGTTTAGAATTTAAGGTATCTAATTTAAAGTTTAGAGTTTAATTTGTTAAGGTTTGAGTTTTATAGTGTATATATACGAGCTTGTGCAAAATAAATTTATATAGTTTGTGTATCAAAGTTTTACCTTTTTAAAAACAATAATAATAGAAATAAATATAATTAAACCGCTTTCGAACCCCTGCCTAAAAAAATTCAATATATGAATATATGATAACAAAATATAATAGACAATAATTGTAATATGAGTTGGCATATATATTTCAAGAAAAAGAATTGAAACGAGAATAACATAATAGATTACAAACTCATGGACGTATAAATTTATATAAGTATGTGTATTATTTGAAATATTTATAATACGAAAAGAAAAAAAAAGAAAAGAAAAGAAAATTATGATAAACAACCAGAAGCAAAAGGAAAAAAAAAAACAAGTATACTAGATGTGGGTGGATCATTGGCTTTCTACAAATCAAAATTTTGACCCATATATCAAAATTTCTTTAATTTCATTTCTAATATACACTTCACTCTTCTTTTTTTTTTGTTTCTTTTAGTAAAATGATTTCTTGTCGTTTCTTTTATATTTTATTATAGTAAATTTAATTACAATAACACATTAATAATTCATATAACGATAAATAAATTTCCTTATCTTAAACTTGTGATGAAATAATTTATATTATTTTTTGAGTGAAAATAATTTATATTAATAAAACTTATAATATATATATATGTAAATTGACCCCTAATTTTTTTGAATTAAACACGAGATTTTATTAAAATAATAATAAAAATACACAGATAAGCATACCTTAAAATACAAAAATAAACGTAAAAAAACAAAGAGTATGCAAACATGAATAATAAATTTAAATCTCCTCATAAAATCTTCATCATTGTTCTTCAAATCTAACATCATAGCTAAATCTTGGAGTGCTCACTAGAAGACCGCAAATCATTGAATAACTCCAATTAACAAAAAGAGAGAGAAACGACGTGGTTAACTCTACGAACAACCAACCCACGCAATGTTGTGCGGTAAGATTCAATTGTAACATGCACCAGGTTATAGACGTCTTCAATATCAACGTGCCATAGAGGCAGACAAAAAACGTGTCATAACGGCAGATGAAGAATAGGCTAAAACAGCCGACGAAAATAAAAAAAATAAAACAAAAAAGAAACAAAAATAAAAACAAAAAATAAATAAAAAAATCACTGCTGGTAGACGGTCAAAACTGCCACCATTAACTTGAAAAGCTTAAAAAAATTTCTTTTAAAATAACCGCTGCAAAAAAAAGTGAGAGTGGGTTACCCTAAAATTGAAAGGCGGTTGATGAGATTAGGTAATTTAGCCAGCAAGTGTTGCATCATTTTATGTGTAAAAACAAAAATCGTGATGCTTGGTCGGCATCTAATTAGTACTAATGCTAATCAAATATTAGCAAGCAACAAGGGGGGGGGGGGGATGATTAATTAAAGAAAAAATATTTTATTATAAAAAAGAAACAAAAGTAATTTAATAAATCACAGAAAAAGTTTAGGGTAAAGTACTCAAATGGTCATACATTATTTTAAAATGTTCATTTTGGTCATCTAACTTTCAAATGTTACAAATGATCATTAAACTTTAGATTTTGTTACAAAATGGCCAACAATTAAGATAGTTTGTATAGTTGCATATTTAGTCCTCTATATTTATACGTTCAAACAATTTAGTTCTAATTTTAAAAATAATCAATTTAACTCTCATTATTTACCCGTTCTATCATTTTGGTCATGTTTTTTGTTAGATAATAGTTTAATATTTTTTCTTTAATCAAACGATGGCACGTATTACCATCTAGTTAAAGGAAAATAAATTAAAAAATAAGGTATGAGGGGACCTGAACCTAAAACAAAGGAGGTGATATGGGGCGCACTAACCATTGGATCAAGTAGAACTTTGAACGTAAACGAAGCAATTTTTATGTCTTATATTTTTCTCTTGCATTGTTGATTTTGGCCATATTTGATAAATAGTGATTTAAGCTAAAATTAAAGGTTTGACCAGTTAAATTTTCTAATTTAGATGTTTGGTGAATAACGGTTTGGAATAGCGGATTAGGGTAAAACCTCTAATTTTAAAGTTGGAAGTTTTGACATAAGAGTTATAAAGACCTTTTTAGCCTTAATAATTATAAAAAATCTTCAAATAACTTAAATTTAATCTTTTCTATTTTATTTCCTCACCCTCATGTATTTACATTGTGACATTTATAAACTAATATTTTTTATTTTTTTATTTTTATTCTCACACATTTATATTTGTTTTTAAATTTAATAATTAATTAAAGTGTATTAAGAATAATTATATAAATAATAAATTAATATATAGATACTTCTAATATGCGTAGTATTGTTATATTAAAAAATTATTGTTCATAATCTAATTAATATTAATAGATACAAAGTATTATAACTAATAAACTATTCAAACAAGTATCGAATATAATCATGTCCTTATATGTCGTTTTGCTTGTTTAAATAATCAAACAACTATCGGCTATCAGTTAATTTTACCAAACACTTTTATACAATCATCTAATACAATTCATTAGTCAAATCAGCTAATATAATCAGCTTTTAGTTATTAGCTATCCACTAATTACCAAACATGACATTTCTTCTCTTCGAAGAACTTGTTCTTAAAGATTTTATTATTATTATTTGAACGCACACCAACAAATTAAGCTGTTAGAACCCAAATCACCTAGATGAAACATGCCATCTTTTATCACTAGAATCACTCTTGGATCCGTCTAATTTGATTTTAAGTAGTCTTGTTGAAAAAAATATGTTTTATTTAAATATAGTTAATTATAAGAAGAATTGGAAATAAAATGTAGGCTAAGAGAAAGAGATAGCTCCTGACCAATTAAGCAAGTGGTTTTAAGGTGTGAAATAATTAAACAGAATACATAATTAGAGGAGAGATAGCTCCTGATATGTAAGCAAAATATCACAATATTTGATGGCTGCAAGATTATTAATTCAACTTGAAGATTTGCATTTCTACATGAAATTTTTGGAAATGTTACCGGGGAAAATAAAAACAATTTTAATTATTTAAAGTTTCAAACTCGATGGCTTCAAGTATAATTCGAGAAATAATCATTAAGACCAAATGAATATACTTTTATATATATAAACACTAGTATGATTCAACTTTGAGAAGTAATCACAACCGTAGCTCCAAATAATAAATTTGAGTATTCTATTCTAGAGTACAATTAAACAGATAATCGATGTATATTCAGATTCAGATTAAAATAAATCTAGATAATACCGACACGTGATGTGATTTAAAATAAAATTGAAAAGAACCTACGCATCATTTATATAAGTGGAACTCCGATGATGTAAAAAAAAAAACTCAACTCTACCATTAATTCAAAGCCCCGTTAACGTAAAATTAAATATTATTAGTAATTATGTTCAGAAAAATATTATGAGTAAACTTTTCCTAAATTTTTCGATAATTTAGAACTAATTGAAAGTAACTTCATCCCAGCTTATACATAAATTAAATAATTACATAAGTTTGAGAGGATAAGGATTAGATAAAAATAATTTTAAAATTATAACCATGATTGAATGTTGGGTTGCTGATATAATGCATGATCGATCTAAGAGCAGTAATTTTATAGTAAATTAATTAATCGTTATGGCTTAAAACTTATCAAATGTAAGACAAGATTGGCACACACACCAGTGAAGAAGAAGAAGAAGAAGAAGAAGAAGAAGAAGAAGAAGAAGAAGAAGAAGAAGAAGAAGAAGAAGAAGAAGAAGAAAGCATGCTTTGTGACAACATCACGTCCTAATAGATAGGGTTTATCCATTATTTGTTGCCATTTCAAGTTTTTAATAAAAGAGGGTAGTTAGGTGCTTAACCCATGAGTAAAAGCAAGGATGAATTGAGGGGCTTGAGGGAACAGTCGTCTACTAGAATTTTAAAATTTATATATAATTTAGATTTTTTTAAAAAAAAATTATTAAAAATTTATTTTTGCCCACAAAAAATTTTATAAGTTCGCATTTCCCAAAAAAATTTAGATTCGTCCCCTAACATAAAATCATGTGTACATCCCTGTGTAAAAGTCACTTCATTCATATGTGCTAATGTACTCGAGTATAAAAAACGATAACATTTTTAATTCAAAAATAAAGTAAATTATATGATAGCAATTTTATAAAACGATTTTAAATTTGGTGTTTGACAAATTAACTCAACGTTTCATGTTGTCAAAACTCGTCGTCTCGAAATCTAGGGTTTCATGTAGGTGATGGTGATATCTCCCCAGTGTGCTGTAGGGAAGCTTACATGTATAGTTTCAAGTAAAAAATCACACATTTCAAAGAGGGTTTGGGGAAGTTGTTTAGGGTCATTTATAACAATCAAATGTCCCATAATTTACCACTTTTAATAATTGAGTGTTGTTCTTTCTCCCACACAAGCCAATGATGCTTAAGGGTGGAGGGATTGAGTACACCAAATATAATAATTGAACTATTTTTTATTAGCTTTTATATAATTTAATACGAAAAAATTTGATTTTAAATCTTATAATTCGTCGAATCATTTTATAGTCCATTTGAAAAGAATATTGTATAATTAATGTGTGATAATAGTTTTTTAATAATCAAAGAGATTTTTATAAAGAATAAAGCTGAATTGAATCGAATTTCCTAAGGTTATGGTAATCTGATTGACCCCAAATCTGATCATGTATAATCAGTAGCACTATAATAGCCAGCACATGGTTGGCTTTAAGTGAAAAGAGGGGCATGGAAGTAAGCCATGCTCCCTTTAGAAAGGGATTTCCGGTTCCAATCAAACATGCTTTGATATTGTTGGTAGACCTCAAAAACAAATTACTAATTACATTCTGGATTATTATTATTATTATTATTATTATTATTATTATTATTATTATTATTATTATTATTATTATCTTTAGATGCTGAATAATCACGTTTGCTTCCTTAAAAAGATCAACGTACAACATAATGTTTGGGGGGTCAGCCATGAGCCATCCCATGTGAAAACCTGTTCGTCCACCTGAGCCACTTATATATTGGTAAGTATACCAAACGTCCCTGCTTTTAACCTTGTGGGGTGCCGATTGTCAGATCATTATGTGTTCATTATCTATAAGCAATTGTATAGGTTGAGATTCAAATTACAGGTCAAATTAGATTTTTTCAAATAATATTTGTTCATAGTCAAATTAGATTTTTTCAAATAATATTTGTTCATACTTTTTCTTAACCTAATTTTGATAAGGCGTACATACATTGCAAACAAATCTGTTTGAACTTGAGTCTTGTAAGACAGACATCATCCTCTTTTCTACTGAGACCACTCTCGTTGAATTTGATAGAATCGATGGTATTAGTACTTTTTTAAACCCTAACATAGAATTTGATAGAATTGACGGTATTAATACTTTTTTGGTATAAAGTCAAAAAATACTCTCAACGTTTGACTCAATAGTCACTTTGGCCCCTATTTTTTTTGAAACAATTCAATCATCAATGTTTCATTTTGGGTCAAAATAGCCCTATGTGAATGAAAATTGTTAGAAAACTGACGGTAAACAGTTTGAAATGACTTGACAGAATGATAAGTCAGTAGAAAAAAATATTTTATATTTTTATATAATTTTATAAAATTGTTTTTTAACTGGCGTAACATTTTTTCAAGTCAACACATTTGTGTATATGATACTGTTATGTTAGCATGCACTGCCATATAAGTTTGTCCTATCATTTCAAGCTATTTACTGTCAGTTGACTGACAGTTTTCATCCACAAAGAATTATTTTGACCCAAAATAAAAAATTGAGAGTTAAATTACTCAAAAAAATAATATAGGCTAAAATTATTATTTAATTAAACGTCCGGGTATTTTTTTGGCTTTATGTATATTTTTTTTCAAGATGACAAAAGGTTGAGAGATTTTGTGGGACGAAAAGGGTAGAGTATTGGGGGTATGGAAAGACAAGCAAGTTGATTGATGGAAACACTGAGAATCTGTGGTTGTGGGCCTTATCTTTATCTTATATTTCAACTGGAGGGTTATGATTTTGCCCAAATATGTGAAGATAAGAACCCAGTCTTTTTTCTTTAACAAAAACATATATCTACTTATCTAATAATCAGACATTATGGATTTAGCTGTCTGGTTTTTGGTTGCCAATCTTTTGTTCTTTTAGGGTCAAAGGGTTGATTGTTTTTTCTGATTTAGGGTTTTGGCTGATATTTTTTTATTTGGATTTTTAAGGCCTGATAAAGGCTGTAAAGTAGTATGGGCTCAGGAGATTTGGCCATAACCGATTGATCATAAGCAGGGTAGGTTTATTAAGAATTAGTACAATAACATTATGAAAGTCATGGGTTTAGGTTGATATTATACGTATAATATCTTTCTATTTGGAATTATTACTTAAAAGTAAATATTAAAATGAAATTTTAGTTACAATTGAGGGGTTAAATGAGATATTTTCTATAATTTTAGAATGCCACGTCACCCCAAATAATAGCTAACACAACGCTACCCATTTTATAAGAAAATTTATAATTTAATATCTATTTTATATTATTTAAAAGTTAGATAACCAAAATAAATATTTTAAGATAATTTAGTTACAATGTTTGAACTTTACCCATATTTTAAACATTGTATTAATAAAATCTCAAAATGAAGTGCTATTTGAGTCTATTGTTCTCGATAAAAAATCATTGATGCCCTAAAGTTAGAATCTGATACCAAATATGATTATCAACGACAACTTGTAATATATTAAGTGTCTATTAAACCTTACAATTTTATCTATAAAATGTATATTTTAAATAAAAAATTAGGAATAATACAATTTTTATTTCGTTAAATTTGGTCCTTATTTATTTTATCCAGATTAGTTCATAAAGTTAAATTTTAGACTCGTCGTAATCTTTTTGATACATGAGAATAGTCCCTATTTTTTTAATTCAAATTAGTCCATGAAACTCGAGAATGTCAACAAAATGACTAAAATAGGTCAAAAGCCCAAATTTAAGAACTAATTGGACCAAGAAAAATTATAAAATTTAGGGCAAAATTTAGCTTTATCCCTAAAAAATATTTTTAAAGTCAATAGAGTAAAATAGAACCGACATTTCAAACCCAAAGCTCCATTGCCCTTGTTAGACCCGTTTCTAAAATTTTAGTGGCTTAAATGTAAATTTAAAAATTAAGCTCATGATAATAAGTATTAAAAAAATAAATTTTAAGATTAGAAAAAAATAAGTTTACTTATAAATTGGGGCCTTAATAACAATTGTGTATTGGAAAAAAAATAAATTTTAAGAGTAGACAAAAACTAAAGTAATTTGCTTGTAAATTGACCCCATAATAATAAGTATTAAAAAAATAAATTTTAAGAGTAGACAAAAATAAATTAATTTACTTAAAAATGACCCTATAATAACAAATATTGAAAAAAAATTAAATTTTAAGAGTGAACATAATAAATTAATTAATTTGATTATAAATTGGACTAATAATAACAAATATAGTTCTTAATTATGTTCCATGGACAAGTACCCCTCCTGCCCGACCCAGCTACTGTCATGGCCCCAGTCATTCATTTATAATTTTCAGGTGCTAATGGAGAAAAATAACAATCTTTTGGTTCTAATTTGAATATAGAATTAAATGATGCATGAATGAAGTCATATGTTTTCAATTTCATGTTATGGTATTTTAGTTTGAACAATTTAGATAGATTGCTTATATAGTTATATATGCGAGCAAATAGAAATTGTATCCAATAGGGTTCAAGGATTTGTTCATTTGATACATTCTTATGATTTCATGTAACGATCCGAATTTTGAAATCTGTTAGTCGATTTAACACGAGTTGTAGGTTGAATTTGGGCTTTGGTGGAGGCTTATAGGAGCTTTAGTGGACTCCTTTTTCAATTGTTGGTCTTAGATGTTGGATTGGATTTTGTTGGGAAGAGGTTAAAGGGACAAATGGGTAAATTCCCCTCAAATTTGGATGAAGGAGGGCTGTATCCTATTTAATTTATGCAGAAAGGGGAGATGAATGATATCATCACTGTCCTATTGTCTTCTTCCCTTAACCATTCACCATTCTCCCAACTTCTACACATTAAAGGTTGAATCTTTGTTCCTTGGAATTGTAATCTCGGATTTTAGGTTGAGAAAGTTGTGATCTTTATCCAACGATCTATCTTTTGAGGTAATAATGGAAGGTTTTGGTGGAGGAAGGAAAAACATGTTATTTGATAAAATTTAGGTTTTTGCTTTTGAAAATATGCCTCTCAAAATGCATTGGTAAAAATAATAAAAATTAGTTAACCAAATAAAAACATCATTGTATAATCATAGTTCTATTATTTGATAAAATATTTAAAATATCCAAAATAATGTGATTAAGTAAATCCCAAATAAAATAAAATAAATCATATAATAATAAAATAATGTATTCAATTAAATAAAATAAACCATCTTGGTAATGTATCTAATGAAAAAGAAAACGATCCTCCAAGTACCGTATGCCTAAGTCTGAGTATCTGAAATAAGAACTAAAGGGGAGTCAGCTATAAAGTTCAGTGTATCTTCAAAGTGCAAAATAAATCATATTTCAAGAAAATCCGATCAACATGCTCAAAGTCAAACAGACAATCCGATATACAAATATGTATACAATGAAACACGATGTTATGCACCCATCTACATCACCGTCCGAAGAGTAAGGTTTTCCCCAGAACCACTCTCTAGATTGTCACCATGTCTAAAGTGGAATTCAGCCCAAAGGTGAAACCACTGATCTTTCCGTACAATTTCCCACCCATATGATATGAAATATTAATACAAATTTCCGAATCATAATGCATTCTTGTTTAATTAACAAGGATGCATGCACAAACAATCTGAAATTAATTAGTCCAATTTCTAATACACGATGCAAGGCATGTCATCATATAGACCATATCATATCACAATTCACATATCATACAAACACAAACACATCATACATAAATCATAGAAGCAAGTAGCATAGGCAGAGACACACCTCAAATTACTAAAATCAATGTCGAGAGTAACGCCTCCCACACTTAGCCCTAGCACTAGGTCGGACCAATTCAAAACCTATGAAAAACACTATGTAAGAATTTACTACTACCATATGTCGTAAGCTAAAAGAACGTTAATTTGAACAAACTCACAAGCAAATCTAACAGGTCATGAAGATGAAGGATGTCCTGGTGGAGGAGGAGGAAGAATCTCGGTCTCCGAATCAACGTCACCTGAACACAACAATTATTCGAATCAAATTCTAATACAAGTTCTCAAAATTACTAAGTAAAAATAAATGTAGATAGTAAAATAGCCTTTCATGTTCGAATTTGAAAAAAGAGACAATAGATTTGGATTTAGGACGTTGAAAAACGTAAAGTTAACTTTAACAAAAAAAAGTCAACACCCAAAAGTTAATATTGACATTATCACTAACATCATCCTGCCATTATCAACGCTGACATCATCATTGACGTCAATGCTAATGTCATTTGGTTCGGTTAAAAGCTCAAACGGTTCAATTTGGTTCACGGTTCAGTTCGACTGGTCTGATTCGATTAACTCGGTTCACTCAGTTCGGTTATTGGATCCAGTTCAGAAGGTCCGAGGCAAATTTGGGCCAGTCCATTTAGGCCATTCGAATGGCCCACAACAAGGCTCCTTCACACGGGCTCAACCCAACTCATACCACACACACATACAACCCCGAAACTGATTTGGTTTCACCCCAAATCTTCACCCACACCAACCGGCCCAAGACCCTTTCCCCTTTTCTGAAATCTGAAAGCCTGGGGTTCTAAACCCTCCCACGGCGCCGTCACCGGCGGTGCATTCCGGTGACCACAATGGTTACAAACAAGCCGACATACAAGGGGAAAAGGGAAGATTAAAACACAACCCTAAAAAATGAAGAGCAAAACAAAGATTACAAAGGTTTACCCAACTCATAAGGACAAACGACGGCGGTGTAAAGGATTTCTGAAGCAAAATCGAAAGGTTTGTTACGATTCTGAGCAAGAAACGACCGACGAGGGGTGATGGGTGGGCGGGTTAAGACCGAAATAGAAAGGGAAACACGCTGACAGTCTTAGATCACCGAACGGCCGACGGTAAGAACTTGGTCGAAGCTTTATCGGAAAGCTAGGAGTGTTGAGGGAGATGGTTATCAAATAAGAGCTGAGGGAGAGAGCACGGCAGTGGAGTGAGGGTGAATGGGAGTTGATAAGCCATTAGGGCCGAAAAAGATAACGTTATACCCCATTTTAATGGGTAAATTACACATTAAGGGTCCCTAAGATATCCCGCTTTTCAGGTTGACCCCAAAGGTTCTAAATTTTCCAATTAGGTTACTAAAATTCAATTAGAAATTCAATTAGAAATTCAATTTTAATTTCCCAAAATTTAGGGTTATGAATTAGGGATTTTATGAGTTAGGGTTTTTAATTTGGGGGTGGGGTGGAAATTGGGGTGTTACAACTTGAGTATGGTCATTAATGGCAAAACTCAGATTTCTTATTATAAGCTGTAAAAATGCTATTAAACCACCATAATCAATCCTATAAGACATAGGCTTTAGTTTTAAAGGTTAAATGTTACGTTTCAAGGGCTTGAGAAGTGATTTCCTGAGCCTAGAAAGCCATTTTTGGGCTTCAGTATCGGTACGCGGGGAGGTGGTACCAATACCCTAGTGTTATGGGTTTAAAGAACACTGTTCCATTGGATGAACAACAAAGTGGTACCAGTATGTTGTTCAACTTGTATCGATACGCCATGCAACCTAGTATCGGTACGAGTCGACCTGTATCGGTACCCTAAGGCTTTGGGAAATTCCAGTGAGCCAATTTTGTATGGTATGCTATGTGTACCGGTACCCATAAGGTACCTGTATCAGTGCATGAGGATCTGTATTGATACCCACTTGGCAATCTTCCCAAAATATCAATTTTTGCCCGAAAGGATTATAAATTATATTGTTCGATCTGATGGACCCATAATGGCCTAAGCTGATTTTTAAAACTAAGAAATATCCTTATACTCAAGCATTAAACTTAAGAACTCAGTAAAAGTCTTGTGTGACTTATGTGTTGATAGCAACCATATGATGATATAGTTATGTGATTTTGTGTACCATGTGGGCACTTGCTTGATGGGATCCAGATACCCAATGAGAGTGTTGTAACACCATGGTAACATGTTTTCTCAAATGTACGTTCCCGACGCTATGTGGCTCCGGTTCTCATTCGAAGGTAATCGATAGGGGATTCCGAGTATAAAGTGTAAGTTCTCGATGCTATGTGATCTCAGGTCTCACTTGAGTGCACGTTCTCGACATTGTGTGGCCCTAGGTCTCACTCCAGGTTTGTGGATATGATTGTTTAGATGCCTTGATGCCATGCTTTAAGTGTATAAATTGTGATAATGTCATACTTGTTTTCAATCCCATGTCATCTTTCTAGCTATATGCTTATAATTATGATTTGAATGAAGTATGGTAGAGTAGAGATGTATCCATTGAGCTTTATGAGCTTAGCATTCAGAATCATTGTTTTCGTTCTTAGGTTTTTAGGTGGCTACGTTGCATTGAAATAAACTATCGGAGTAGGACTTAAGCTTATCGATATGATCAAGAGTACGTTACTTTGACTTATCGGGTAATGTATTCATAGGATCCTTAATTTATGTTTGTAACTTTAATTGGATTATTTTAATCATGTTGAATAATTTTAATTACCTTGTTTTAAATTGGAGCTCTCATACAAACGATTAACTATTTTGTATTGACTTTTCCAAAAAGTTGTTGGACTTATGGAAATGCTTATGTTTTAGGCTAAATCTAGTTGCAAAGTTTTTGTAAATGGGTTGGGCTTGAGGCCCAAATGTGATGTCGGGTTTAAAACGTTACACTTAGTAGTATCAAAGCCTAGGTTTAGCCGATTCTAGGAAAGCCCCAGGGTAGTAGAGAGTCAAAAAGCGGTGTCTAGTGAATACATGCCCATAAGTCAAGGTCGTACTTAGTTTAAGCTGAATATTTGATGGTGTAACCTTATTTGTTTGCTTGTGCAAAAAGTGAAATCATGCCTAGAAGAGCACGTGATCAGGAGAGGAGTTATAATGATTACGTCACTAACACTAATGAGATGTCAGAAGACGAAAAGAGTCGTGGGGCCAATTATTTATCCCATCTACATCAGGCTCTTTACCGTATCATAAGGGTCATACCTAGTCCTTTGACTACCCATTATGAGGCATCGATTGAGAGGGTGCGATGTCATGGAGAAACGAATTTCCTTAGGATGAGACAAGATAATCTAGTGAAGGCATATTAGTGATTGAGGGGTACTCGCTGGATTATACAAAAAATACGGTTGAAACCTGAGGACAAATTGATATGTGTTCTCTCTTTGTTAAAGGATAATGCTAGAGAATGGTGGGAAGCCATTGAATTGGGGTGGTAACCTAACTGATTATCTTGGGATGATTTCTTAGATGAGTTTGAGAAAAAATATGTAGGTGAAGCCCACATCGATAGCTTGAGGGATTAGTTCACTCACCTAGTTCAAGGGAACAAATATGTCTTCAAATATGAGTAAGAGTTCCTACAGTTAAGTAGATATGCTCTAGATTTGGTTGCTACAAAGAAGATGAGGTGCAAGAGATTTCAAAAAGGGTTAAGGAAGAAAACTCACATGTATTTGACTGCTTACCCACCCAAGGTGTTTGCAGACTTGACCACCAGTGCCAAGTCTCTTAAGCAAGCTCCAGGGTTTACTTATAGCTAGGCTAGTGGCCAAAAAGGCTCGAGTAGAGGAAATCATACTTACTCTAACCAGTCATAGTCTCATTCCCGATGAAATATAGGCCGTTAGAATCAGAGTAAGAGAGCTTCGCATCAGTCTGCAAGATTGGATACGAGGTTAGAGTTTGCTAGTCGGAGGAGGTTCAACTTCTCATCTTCGGCAATGAGCTCCGGAGGATCGGTAAAAGGGTTAGGTGCACTTGTTTGTGATTAGTGCGAATGCAAGCACCATGTGAAGTGCTATGGAATAATCAGAGTATGCTATGGTTTTTAATCGTCAGACCACTTTGTGAGAGACTGTCTAGTGGCAGCTGATGTCACCCTAATTCAGAATTAGAGAACTTCGTTTATAGCTTAGAGGGGAAGAGGCTTCGTTAAAAGAGGAGCAAGCCACATGTCGGGATAACAGAGTTAGGGTACCGTCCAATTTTCTACAAGAGCACCATCAAGGCAATATGTGGTTAAGGCCCAAGAGGACGGCGAGGCTATAGACGTAATCTCAGGTACCTTTACCTTGTTCTATGTTCCTATTGTTGCTTTAGTAGACTCGGGGTTAACTTATTCTTATATTCATAGAGTGATATCCCATCAGTAGAGTATTCTTGTCGAAGACCTTGAGGTTGGGTTGCGAGTGACTAGTCTTTTAGGGTATGATGTCTTAGTGAATAAGGTATATCGAATGTGCCTGATAGAAGTTCATAGTTTGATATTTCCTACAATTTTAATGATTCTACCCTTTTAAGAATTTGATGCCATCTTGGGCATGGATTGGTTATTTGAGCATGATGCGAGTTTGGGTTGTAGGGTAAAGAGCCTTAAGCTTCGAGGTTTGGATAGGGCCAAGCTTGTGGTAAAAGATGAGAGAAACCATTGCCTTTCCAATGTAGTGTCAGGCTTAGCAACACATAAGTTGATCCAACAAGGTTGTGAGGGCTTTTTGGCTCACGTGGTTGATATAAATGTCAAGGGTCCGAGGCTTGAGAGCCACCAGACTGTTAAAAAGTTCGCCGGTGTGTTTCCAAAAGAGTTACCCAGACTACCTCCAAACCATAAGCTAGATTTTTAGATAGATATGATGCTTGGCACGACACTAGTGTCCATTGCACCGTATCACAAGGCATTAATATAATTAAGAGAGTTAAAGAATCAGACCTAAGAGTTGTTGGAAAGAGGTTTCATACGATTGAGCATCTCACCTTGGGGCACGCCAGTCTTGTTTTTTAAGAAAAAAATAATTTAATAAGGATGTGCATTGAATATTGTCAGCTCAATAAGGTAACAGTGAAAAACCGTTATCCCTTACCAAGGATAGATGACCTGTTTGACTAGTTAAGAGGTGTCTATGTGTTCTCAAAAGATCGACTTGAGGTTGGGTTACTACCAGTTAAAGGTAGTAGAAGAGGATGTTTAGAAAACCACTTTCAGGACACTGTATAGACATTATGAGTTCTTGGTAACACATTCTGGACTTACCAATACACCTGCAACTTTTATGGATATGATGAATCAAATTTTTCAGCCTTATTTGGATCAGTTTGTGGTGGTCTTCATTGATGATATCTTGGTTTATTCAAGCTTGGAGGAGAAGCATGAATATCGCCTTCGTGTTGTTCTTTAAACCCTGAATGAGAGACAACTTTTTGCTAAGTTCAGTAAGTGTGAATTATTGCTCTCCGAAGTGACATATTTGGGCTACATTGTCGCATCAGATGGGATCCGTGTTGATTCGTAAAAGATTCGGGCAGTGGTAGAAAGGAAACCACCTAGGAATATCGTAGAGGTTCATAGTTTCCTTAGGCTTTCTAGATATTAACGTCATTTTGTTAAAGGCTTTCTATCATAGCGACACCTATGACCAAGTTTTACAAAAAGGAGTTCCATTTGAGTGGAACAAAAGAAGACAATAAAGCTTTGAACAACTAAAGGCTTATCTGACGAGCCGAGTAAGGATTATATGGTCTATAGTGATGCCTCGTTAAACGGGCTTGGTTGTGTTCTCATGCAAGAAGGTGAAGTGGTTGCTTACACCTCGAGAGAACTTAAGCCTCATAAACGAAATTACCCTACGCATGATTTGGAGCATGTCGCAGTTATCTTCGCTTAAAAATTTGGAGGCACTATCTAT
This sequence comes from Hibiscus mutabilis, assembly GCA_019671005.1. Lineage (NCBI taxonomy): Eukaryota > Viridiplantae > Streptophyta > Magnoliopsida > Malvales > Malvaceae > Hibiscus > Hibiscus mutabilis. Next base: position 11,052,038 of record CM033735.1, on the reverse strand, counting down.
ATGGAGAAAAAAATGCTATATCTACAACGACCATAAGAGTTTGAAGTATATTCTCAACAAAAAGAAGTTGAATTTTAGAAAAAAGTGTTAGATTGAGTTGTCAAAGGACTGTGATTTTATCATAGAATATTATTCTGGTAAAGCTAATGTGATTTTCGATGCCTTAAGTCGGAAGACTATGTCAGACTTAAGGGCGATGTTTGCCCATTTGAGGATGGCCGAGGATGCCAGTCTGTTAGTCGAGCTTCGTGTGAAGACTACCTTAGTGCAAGAGATCAAAAGAACACAAGTGTTGGATGAAGATTTAGTGGCAAAGATAGAGATGATCCTAAGAAGCAAGACTTTTTGTGTAACGAACCATATTTTAGAATTTAGGAGTCTATTTGAACCAAAGCATGAACTTTGCCTTTAGGTCGAATGGTGGATTTTAAATGCCTTTGTAGGCCATCCTTGGTTGTGGGCTTGAGAGTTTTGAGTGGGCCTTAGTGTATGATGATAAAAGGAGGGTATTTGGGTAAATTACCCTATTTGGAAAAGAGGGAATGAAGTGCTTAATTTTTTTTCTACAGTGTGTAAGGAGGGAGAGGTCACCCATGTCCATTGTCTTCTTTTCCTTTCATTCTCTTATATTTCAAAGGCCACATGACTAAGTTAAAGGCTGAATCTTTGAGTTTTAGAGAGAAAATCTCATTTTGGGGCTTGAGGAAGAGTAGTTTATCATCCAAGGATCTATAATCCAAGGTAAGTTTGGCTAGAATTGGTGGGGGAGAGGTTTTAGTGGGGGTTGAAGTTTGAGTACGAGATTTAGGGATTTCAACCCCATTTCTGGTTTAAAAGCATACCTTGAACCCTTACCAATCTTTTAGCAACGTTGTATGTCATTCTACAACGTTTTCTTGTAGTGAAGGAGATTGGAGAATCTTCCAAGAGCCAAGGAAAAAGTAAGGCTTGAAGCTTGAGGTTGGGGGCTCTTCTATCAGCTTAAATTTGAGGTTAGTACACTACTAACTCCCACTTATTCCTAGAAATCATAAATTTGATTATTTGCTTGATTATGATACTTGAGTAGGGCAAAATGGAGCTTGAAATCTATCCATGATAAATTCTGATTTTGATGTTTAAATGATGCAAAAATGGTATAAATTCACCTAAAGGTTTAACCATAACTTGTAGGACTAGTTTGGAGACTTGCCTAAAAGGTTTGGGGATTGTTGGGGCGAAATTTGAACTCTAGAATTCAAATTTTTAGTTTGCGTATTAGTACAGGCTTGGGTGTATCGATACCCCAAGCTTATTTTCTGAAGGTTATGCGTAAGTTTGTAAAGACCGTATCGATACGCGGGGTTAGCTTTTCGTTACCTTTTTGGCCAGTAAAAGTTCAATAGTCGATCTCCGTATCGGTATGCCTTGGGTGTATCGGTACACCACTAGAGGTATCGGTACACCTCTGCGTGTATCGATACGGGTTGGTCATCTAAGGCGCCGAGGATTTTGAATGGGGTATCGGTACGCGAGGAAGGCGTATTGATATAGGGTGGCGTATCAATACACTTGAGGAGTGTATCGATACGGCCAGGGCAATCTACCTAAAAACTTTGTTTTTAATTCAAGGGATCCATAATTCGAGAATAAGGGCCCGATAGGTCCCCAAAAGGGTAAAATTAATAATGATATTAAGAAATTAAGTCTTTAACACTGATTGAGACCTAGTTGATGATTAATTTGTTTTATTAAAAATGAGTGATATATGTATGTGGTTGCAAACCCCGTAAATCTTTAGTGGGTTATATGTGAGGGTGCTGGTAAGGGCACTATGGGATGTGAACCTTGGTTACGGGATCCGGATACCCAATAAATAAATATTGCTTCATAAGAAAACTATTCGATGTGAGATTTCAAGTGATGATTATGCTCGATGCGAGATTCTGAGTCTACCCGCTCGATGTGAGATTCCGAGTATTGATGCTCGATTTGAGATTCTGAGCAAGTATGCACGATTCAGAAAGTGAGACATCGGGTCTCACTTCAGGTATGATAATATGATTTCTATGCTTGAGTTTGAGATTGTACTTCTTTGATTCTTGTGTTTAGGCGATTACGGTAGTGGCATTGCTTCATATGCCATAATATCTTGTAGCATGCACTTATTTATGATTTGTATGAATTGTGGTTGAGTGGAAGTGTACCTACTGAGCTTTGTTAGCTCAACGTTCAAAATTGTTATTTTCGTTCGCAGGTTAGTAGGTTGGCGTACGTCTTGGAGCACCATCGAAGTAGAACCTCAGCATCGACTTGTGTCCAAGTTCAGTACTTAGATTTAGTGGGCCATGTATCTGTAGGACCCTATGTGCATCGTAACTTGTATTTTGGATTTTAACTCTATGTTGAATGCTTGTAAACTATGTAATTTAAATAGAGCTCCTCATGTAACGTTTAAATATTTTATTGGTTTGAATTATTTCAACTTAATAGTTTTCATGGAAACGAGACTGTTAGGCTAAATCTAGTGGTAAAATTTAATAGTTTGGGTTGGGCTTGAGGCCCAACTTGTGACATCCAGGTTGGGATGTTACATTTTGGTTTAGAAGTATGAGATTGTGGGATCTTGTACTTCAAGGGTCAGTTATGTGGCTTTGGAAGATTTGTGGGACCATATCCTTCGATAGGCGCACCGTAGTCTGTTTACCGTGCATCTGGGAAATAACAAGATGTATCAAGATTTACGTCTTTTTTATTGGTGGCCTAGCATGAAAAGAGATGTGTCAGAGTTCGTATCAAGGTGCTTAGCTTGTCGGCAAGTTAAGGCGGAATATCAAGTTCCTTCGGGTGTGCTATAACTCATTCAAATTCCACAGTGGAAGTGGGATCGAGTGACCATGGACTTTGTGTCGGTTTTGCCTTTGACCCAAAGGAAACATGATGCTATATAGGTGATAGTAGATCGGTTGACTAAGTTTTCCCATTTCTTGCCTGTGCATATGGATTTTACACTTGAGAGGTTGGCGCGGTTGTACATTCAAGAGATTGTAAGGTTGCAATAAGTGTCATCATCAATCATACCGGATAAGGATCCTCGGTTTGGGCAGAAGGACAAGTTGAGCCCGAGGTTTATTGGACCATATGATGTGTTAGAGAAGATTAGACCCGCAACTTACCGTTTAGCTTTGCCTCCGGAGATGGCACACATTCACAACGTCTTCCATATATATATATTGATTATAATTTTGCTCTTATCCATCTTTATTCTATGTGCGTTGTATATATATTTATTATATGCGCATTGTAGATACGTATATATGCTCATCTCAAGAAATACAGGTTTAAATCTTTTTATTTATAAGGTGTATGTGCATTGTCAAATGGTTAAAAATATGTATAAACAGGTACTACTACTACTATCTTATAAACACGTATAGACTATTAAAAAATGTGACTTAAAATTTATTTAGTTAGAAAGTATAGCTGCAATGATTGAGTATTGAACACATAAAACTCCATCGTAAATGTTTAAAAAAAAACTCCATTGGAAATCCACTAATTGGCCTAGTGGCCAAATATGCTCATATTGATCCATCTTATATGAGTTCGAATCCTGATATATGAATGTAATACCTCTAACTAATCAAAAAATTCCTTTGTAAATCTCAATCATTGCGTTTTGGACAAATTAAGAACAAAAGATGGGATTTGTTTAATAATGGAGGACATCGTGCTTAAAATTGGAAATTCATCGGTCAACCAAAAGGATTCATGTTCAACAATAATCAGTTTTAGGGCTTTCAAAAAAATTTATTAACATGGATTAGAATAAATATTCATTTATGTATTATATCAGAAAAAAACTAAATCCTCTTAAAACATAAAAATTAATTAAAAAGTCACACTAAAGTATTTTTTAATAATTTAAATGTGATTTAAATGTGTAGTATATGTTCATACATATTCTTAACCCTTTGACAATAGGCATACATTTTGTTGACAAAAGCAATTTGAACCTGTGTTTCTTAGGATGAACATCATTTGCTTTTTTACTAGGACACTTGTTGGGTTCTCACACTAAAATATTTTTAAGTATTATTTATATAACCACATTTATAATTTATATAATTCTATTAACTCGAATTAAAATTAGTCATTATAACGTACAAACAAATAATTTTGAAGAGTTAATTACATAACAATTCCTCAAATATTACATTCATTTTAATTGGTTTTTAAAATTTTAAACATTTCAATTTGACTCGTAAATTTTTGAACGTTTTAATTTCATCCTCAAAGTTTTGAATGTTTAAATTTTATTCTCAGACACATTAATTTATATTACGATACATAAAGTTTAATTTTACTTTTACAAATCACTAATAATATTATTATAACTTCTATTATTATTATTATTATTATTATTATTATTATTATTACGCCTCATAAATAACTATCTTTACTTAATATAAAAACAAATAAAGTAATCTACTTTCTGAAAAATATAATAATATAATTAAATTATACATATTTTTAATTTACGGCATTAAAAATTCACATATAACCTTGTACGAGGAATCAAAATCCATTAATAATCTAAAAATTATCTAATTTCCAAACTACAAATTTTTAATGTTTAGTCTGCATAATCAATAGTGGAGATATTGCTATATAGCCTGTGGGCTCTTCAATTGACAGAGTTGAAGAACATAGAGGAAAAAGAATTAAAAATAAATCTGACAAGAAAAGAAAATTAATTTAAAATAAATCATCTTACCATCTTCTCGGCAACCATAAGTACCCACTTTTAAATAATAATAATAATAAAAATATTAATAATAATAAAAAGAAGAAAAAAAAAAGCTGATTTTATTCTTATTTATTAGCCTGATTTTATTCTTATTTATTATGATATAATATAAAAGCAAAATTCTAATTCAGTACAATAAAAAAGGTAAAACTTTGATACACAGACTGTGTAAAATTAATTTTATACAAGCCTGTGTATTTATACTATAAAAACTCAAATTCTAAATTCCTAATTCTAACCCTAAAAAACTAAACCATAAACCTTAAACCATATATACTAAATTCTAAACACTAATCTTAAATTATAAATCTTACAACCTAAACCCCTAAACCTTAAACCCTAAACTAAAACATTAACCTACAAAACTAAAAGATACGTGTAAACTAAAATTTAGCCGGGTGTGTATCAAAATTTTTCTATAAAAAAAATTACCACTATTTTAAAGTATAATCATTTATGATTGAATTCCGACACAGGAACCATGGCTGAAGGGGGCGCATTTTAGCAAAACTGAGCACCGCCGTGGCTGCTCATGTTAGCGGCAGCCGGAATCTCGAAATGCCAGAGTCTACCAACTGCCTTGACCAAGTATTTCTTACACAGAAACTCCGCCGCGAAAGTCTTCTCCACCTTCCGATCAACGTCGTGTAAGAACACGTGCGACACGCCGGGCCCTTTCCGGTTCCTCGCCATGACGGCCACCGAGAATATCGCCGCCATCCTACCAGGCGCTGACGGGAAATACCCACGCGGCGCATCGATCATTATTAAATCCCACTCCGTATCGTAGAACTCATCGGGAAACCCCGTCAAGGCAAGCTTGCACTTCTCGTTGCCGCGTAAGTAAGCTTTCGACGGGAAACAGCTCGGCTCCGAGCGGTAATGGGAGAGCAAACGATCAGCTTCCTTGAGCTGCGTACAGTACTTGACGGGGTGCGCGTGGAGGCTCGGCGCGTCTTTGAGCACCGTCTGGACCCATTTCGGATCCTCTTCGAGGAATGTAGTATTCCCGTTCGGGTTGAGCGAAGTCCACATCAGGGAATCGTACCCGAGTCCGAAGACGAGGAAATTACAGGGAGACCGCTTCTTGAGGACGTCGAGGGTAACGGAGATCTCCCCGAAGCTTTGTTGCGGTACGATGCGTGATGTGGCGTAGTGGATGATGGCTTGGAGTTGGATCGGCGTGGCGGAGTTTTCAGCAACGGCTTGAGATGATGATCTGGTGTTGGCGACGGAGACTTCAGCAACGGCTTGTGATGACCTAGTGTTGGCGAAGGAGCATAGCACCGAGTAGTCGGCTGCTTTTATGAAACTTGAGGTTAGAATCGCTCCGGCGATTAGGCCAGCGATAACGAGAGGGAAAACCCATCTCCTGTCGGTGAGGAAGTGGCGATTTTTAGCAATATCTTCCCTGTTCATGCTCTCTTTGTTTCACTTAATTGATAATCTGATTAAATGAAGAAAAACAAAGAAAATGAAATTCTGGGTTTAAATTTTGACTTATTTTTGCTGAACAGAAGATGACGAAGGAGAACAGTAAGGCGATGGAATAAGCGGACCAGATTTTTGACGAATAAAACAAAGCTGATAAGGAGAGAATTATATTTTATTATTCAATTATTGAACTGATTTTTATATAAAAAATATCTATAATTTCCATACTTAAACTACTTGTAATTAAATAATCCGTTTGGGTTGATTTAACGCGAATAAAATGTCGTGAATATAAAAATATTAAATACTTTGTAGAAATATACTATTATTTCTGATCCTTCTTAGTTTTTTTATCCAAATATTCTGTTTTTTAATATTAGTTACAGATCTGATATTAATATATACCGAATCCCCATTTAGTACCTATTTATGAAATTCGTCGGATTAATATGTCGAGTTTTTAGATTTTTTTTTTACTTTTTAATAATTTTTATGCTAAATAGTAATGTGCGGTACATCGAGAATTAATGTTTCTAAGTGTCTAATACATAAATTATATTAAAAGATAAATATCCGGGTAAAATTACCTTCTGCTTAACTCGAAACATATATACAAAATATCCAATTTAGTGTTACATTTAACGATTTTTTTGGTTAAAGTAATTACTAATATTTTGACAAAAAGTGTTTTAATAAAAAACCAGGTTACTGGGGAGTGGTAAGCAAGATGTAATAAAATAGAAAATTCTATGGCAATTGACGAACACCGATGAACATCACTAATTTGAACACTGTTGAATACTATTAAATTGATTAATAAAAATTAAAATTTTAAAAACTCAACATGTAATTATAAATTTTATTTTAAAAAAAATTAATTAAATTATTTTTCATATATATAATATTTTTTTATTTTTTTAAAAATAATTAGATTAAATACTAACTGTAAATTTAAAAAATAAATACCCTAAACTTAAAATTTTAAATCTTAAACCCAAAACCATAAACCTTAAATCATAAACCCTAAATTTGAACCTTGAGTTTATGCTTTACCGTTTGTGTCTTTTTTTTTTCTCAATCAATGATGTATGCTCTTTTGTTTTCTTTAGATCTTTCTAAACCAAGTTAAACTGAGCCTGCAATTCCAATCCCCTACCTGCTCGAGTTTGCGATTTTTAAAAATCGAAGCTAAATAAAATATTAGTCGGATTCAGACTCAACATCCTCTAAATTTGCAACTTCTTGCATGTGTAAGACGAAATACAGCAATATTTGAATCATTGACAAAAACATCATGCTTACTTCGGATGGCATAGCAACCTCTGGCAATCCCTAATCAATTTGAACATTGGGTTTATTCTTTAGGGTTTATGTTTAAAGTTTAGAATTTAAGATTTAAGGTTTTTTATTTTTTAAATTGACTAAGATTAGTATTTGATCTAATTATTTGAAAAATATTAAAAAATATAATATATATGAAAAATAGTTTAATTAAAATTTTATTTTAAATAATTTATAATTATATATTAAGTCCTTAAAATTTTTAATCTTTATTAATTAATTTAATAACATTTAACGATGTTCAACGTTAGTGATGTTCAACGATGTTCGTCGAACATGGTAGACTTATGAATATCTATCCTGTTTTAAATTTTGAAGAGTTATCTTGTCTGACAACGTAGCATTTGGTGATTGGAGATGTTGTATTGTGGGCTCCACACCTTTTTTGTTTCTTTTAAATTTAATTCAATGTGTAACTTTCCAACAACATACCAAAATAAATGAATGAATACTAAAATAAGCTAACTCTTTGATTTATCAACCTTTTGTCATTAACTTATTGCCATAGCTAATCTATAGGGTGTTGTTTAATGTTATTTTTTTTTAATTTTTGGTTTATTGCTAGAGTCCGTTCCTCCACGGCGAAATTACTCTAATATGTACATGATTTTTTTATTTTTTAAAATAGTGTACATATATTTTTTCTTTTTTATTAGCATAATTTTAGCCTCATTCTTTTTTAAGATAAATATAACTTTTAATTTATATTTTTTTGTCAAATTACACATTTTTTAACTAGCATGTTAATTAGACCGTTAAAATTTAACGATGATGATGTGGCATATACATAAGACAATACATATTAAATGACATGATAAATTTATTATTCTAAAATTTCTGCTTTCTTAAAAATATAATTTTAACTGAAAAATACAAATTACATAGTGTTTTGGAAAAATACAGCTTTTAAAATCGTTAATATGTTTGAACTTTAATATTTAAGCTTTTTGAAACCCTGAATATAAAAATCTTCAGCGGAAGGATATAAAAGTCAACATATAACCTATAGCTAAATTTTGCAGAGAATTTATTTCGATTTAACCTTGCAATTTCTTTCGATTCAACCCAAAAAACAGATTTTGTTTAAAATTAATAAACTCTGAATTAAACTTTTAAGCCTCCAAATCAAATCAAATATAAAAACTTTAAACCCTAAGCTAAAATTATAAAAATTAATTGATAATAATAAAAGTTCTCCTTTTGATTTAACAATAAAAGATCTCTACAAAGCTCATAATCACGTCAAGTTTTCATTGTAATTCTTCTTTTGTTCGTTGATTCAAGTTGATTCAAGTTTTAAAGAAAAAATTTGATTCATTTTGAAAAAAAATATTCAATTCCAAATGAGATTTCTTTACACGTCTCTTTTTGTTTTTTACTTTTAATTGTTTTTAATTGTTTTTATTTAAAGTTGAATTGCTTTTATATTTTATGTTACAATAAAATTATATTACACATGTAAATATATGATATGTTAGATGCTATATTATTTAAAATATATTGTCACACGTATGTGTCATATCATCCCCGTTAAAATTTTAATGGCTCAATCAACATGTTAGTTAAAAATGTATAATTTGACAAAAAGTTATAGGTTGAGGGTTACATTTATCCTAGAAAAAAAATAAAGTCTAAAATGACAAAAATTATAAACGTCAAGGGCTAAAATTATCCTCATATCTTTTTAATCTATAGCAATAGCTACATTAAAAATAAAATTAGTATGCAAACATGACAATGTTAATGTTCATTTATTATTTTTTATTAAAATAATGAAACTCATATGGCCTCAATATCGACTTTAATATATTTCCAACTCCCCATGCAAGGTGGCAGGGCATACATGCAGAGGTGTGTGGCAAAGGTTCAACTGATTTTTGTTTTTTTAACTAAAAAGGGATCTATAGTGAAGTAGGTACCTCCCGGTGTTTACCTAAATATATAGAATAAATTAAATATTAAAATAAAATTTACTGCAAGTCATTTATCGAAATAACATTTTTTAGACAAGATAAAAGTGTTACTAGTGATGCTTTAGTATGATTTAAATAAGGTGATACGATCTAAGGACATAACAGAAAAAAATAAAAGTAACATGAAACAAAATAAAAAATAAACGAATTTTGGCTAAATATATATAACCTGTGTGATATATGTCGAAGGCAAGGCCCATACACGATATGTTAGATATGATTTTTTTACCTCTTTGAATATAGTCATTTAACACACTTATTAAATGATTGAAATACAAGACACGTACACGCGAGTCTTCGCTCAACCCGACTCATGCTCGTGCTAATACATATCGCAAACGTTATATTTTTTGATAATATTCATATATTTTTTCTTCTTTTCTTTTAATTATTAATTTTTTATCTCGATCCTTAAATCATGTCACCTTACTTAAAACCCACCAAAAACACACTTCATCAATCATGTCTTCTCAAGATCATCTCACGTAGTGAAAGCACGCTCGTCAACCATTCATTTTCCCTATGTGTTAGAAAGGGTGTCATTTCGATAAATAAACTTCAATAAGCGTTATTTTTATAATTAATTAAAATAAAATGTATATTTAGATAATAAAAAACAACACTTCATGCTGTTAATAATATGGATACAATAAAATTTGAGTATTTTATTATTTGATTTCCACATTTATAAATTCAATTACTTTTTAGAATATATTATTTTCTTGTAAGTGTCGAAAAACTTAAATTCAATCTTGAATTTAATATAAAAGGTTGAGTTAGAATGGAACAAGATAATGAAGCCAATCTCTTAATCCTCAACATTTCGATTTTGATCGATATGACTTTTTTTAATGAAAATCTTAATTGACAAATGATAATTCTTATAGCTTAATTGTCACATGTGCTCAATTGATTATGTCGCATAGTGCCACATTAGGGGCATATCCACATGTGCTTAATTGCTTACATGACATAATATCATTGCTAGTAATTAATTTAATAATCTCTAATAAGATAGTGACACATGTTGTCACCTTATTGGATAATAAAAATAAGACAACTAAAGAAAAGACTCGATCCAATACTTAACCACTAGACAAATTATGTAGTAATCACATAATTCACAAAAAATAATATTCATGTTGAAATATGGTTTAAATTAATTATATTATTTTATAAAATATATTAATTATAACATAAATTATAAATTATTATAAAATTTATGTATAACATCAATTGAAATATTATAATTATGTACTACCAATACTCCGCGTAATGTTCTGCCGAACATCACTCCAAACCATGCTAAGAGCCTTCCACAACCGGGAATAATTCTGACTCTTTAGTACCAACAGAACAACCTCGACACATTTGTATTTAGCTCGAAGGAACTGTACCCACAACGCCTCTTTGCAAGCAACTAAATTGAAAGCTATTTTCATTAGGAAGACTCATTTTGAGCTTCGAGTTTCCGGAACCCAAGGTCGCCCTGCTCCATTGGACGACACACCTCATCCCATTTAACCAAATGCACGCCACCCCTTTCCGATGTAATTCCCCAAACAAAACGACGAATGATTTTCTCCAACTCCGCAATCGTTCGTTTGGTAAAACAACCGTTTGCATTGTATACATAGGAATCGCTGCCAGCACAGCTTTAGCTAAAGTGATTCAACCCACCAAAGATAACGAATGTGCATTCCATCCACTTAATTTCTTTCGTACAGCCTACACCAAATAATGATATGAAGCCAAAGTAACTCGCTGATGCAACAGAGCCACCCCAAGATACTTACCAAGATTAGTCACCTCCTAAAAATCGAACCCATCGTTAATACCTAACGAAAGGTCTCCGGCACATTCTTAGAGTAAAAGATATTCGTCTTCGCAATGCTAACCTTATGTCCTGACGCTCCATAAAAAGAAACAAGGATCAAACAAATGCTAAACATCTACTCAAGAGAAGCTTTTGCAAATAAAATCATGTCATCGGCGAAGAAAAGGTGGAAAATCTCAAGACCAGCCGCCGAAGTATGAAATGACCTTCATGAGCCACGTTGGGTTGCACACTGAATACTCTGAGCCAAGCGTTCCATACATAGAATGAACAAGTAAGGTGATAAGGGATCACCTTGTCCGATACCCCTTGTCAGAAGAAAAGATTCTGACATAGATCCATTCCATAAAACCTAGGTCGAAACAGATGTCACACACTGCATAATGAGTGCACACAAACTATCTGGAGGAACAATATCAGCGAGAGTATCCGCAATAAAGTCCTATTCTAGGCGATCATACACTTTCTCAAGATCAATCTTGATTGCCATCCATCCCTTCGAACCCGTCTTCTATCGTATGGAATGTATTACATCCTGGAAAATAACAATATTATCCGTGATCGATCTACTAGGGACAAAATTCGTATGGTTCTCGGAAACCCATTGTGGTAAGAAAGGCTTGAGATGATTCACAATAAATTTTGTAATAACTTTGTATAGGACATTGCACAAGCTTATCGGCCCGAACTAATTGATAGATTCTGAAACCTTAACTTTTGGAAGAAACACGAGCAACGTACGGTTAATAACTGGTGGAACCAATCCAAACTCAAACACTAATCGTATAAAACCACATACCGAATTCCCAACAATGCTCCAGTTCCGTTGGTAAAACATGTCGTCAATCCCAAGCGCCTTGAAAGGTCCCATATCACAGATGGCCCGATAGATCTCGTCATTAGACACCAACACACTAAGACTATCCAAATCCACCTGAGGCACGACGGGAAACAAGCCCCTAGTCGCATAAACCTTATTCGGGTTAGTCGCACTTGTAGCGATGTCCCTCTCGCTAAAAAAGGTGGTTTTTATTTTGTTTTACTTTATTTTTTGCTTTTTTCTCTTTTTTTGAATTTCATTTTTGCTTTTTTCATTTTTTCTATTTTCTTGCTTTTTTCTTCATTTTTTCAAGAAACAACATTAACAAAGAGAACTTGAAAAATAGTAAAGTTGGATCTAACCATGCCATAAACGGAGGGGTAGAACATTAACTGAAACCCTACTACACCATCAGCGGAGAAACATGATAGCAGCAACTTAGACCTAGCCACTCCATCAGCGGAGGGACTGGATCGGATAATGACGACCAGGAACCGGCTACACTATTAGCGAAGAGCGGGATCTGAGGACGATGACAACTTGGACCTAGCCACACCATCAGCGGAAGATTGGATCGGATAATGACGACCAGGAATCGATTACACCATCAGCGGAGAGCAAGATTAAAGGACGACAGTAGCTTAGACCTAGCCACTCCATCAGCAGATGACTGGATCGGATAATGACGGCCTGGAACCAACTACACCATTAGCGGAGAGTAGGATCTGAGGACGGCGATAGCTTGTACCTAGCCACTCCATCAGCGGAGAAACTAGATCGGGCGATGATGACCTGGAACCGGCTACACCATCAGCAGAGAGGAGGATCTGAGGACGACAATAGCTTGTACCTAGCCACTCTATCAGTGAAGAGACTAGATCAGGCGATAACGACCTGAAACCAGCTACACCATCAGCAGAGAGCAGGATCTAAGGACGACGATAGCTTGTGCCTAGCCACTCCATCAGCGGAGAGACTAGATCAGGCGATGAAAGTTGATAAATTTTCTTTTGATTTTTCATTTCATTTTTTCGATTTTTGATTTTTACTCTTTTTTTTTATTTCTCCTGATGATTTTTTTGATTTTTTTGATTTGATTTTTTTTTGTAACTGTACAAAAAAGTAGCTTGAGGAAAAAGTTAGGTCTAGCTGCACCATCAGCGGAGAAACAAGGCATGAGTAGAAATTTGGTCTGCTGCACCATCAACGGAGAAGCGAGATTTGAAAGATCCTGGATCTGTCACATCACTGGCGAAGAGACGAGATTCGAAGGAAATTTTGACCTATTACACCATCAGCGGAGGAATGGATCGAATAATGATGACTTGGAACCGGCTACACCATCAGCGGAGAGTAAGATTAGAGGACGGCAGCTTAGACCTAGCCACTCTAGCCACTCCATCAGCAGATGGTCTAGATCGGGCGATGAAAGTTGATAAATTTTCTTTTGATTTTTTCATTCTTGATTTTTTCGATTTTTTATTTTTCAATTTTTCTTCAATTTTTCTTTGAATTCTTGTCTTTTTTTTTCAAAATTTTTCAATTCTTTTTTTGATGATATTTTCTCTTTTTCCTTTCTTTTTTGTTTCCTTTTTCTTTTTCCTTTTTTAAGATACAACTAGAAAGTTAGTAAATTTTGACCAAGCTACAACACCGACGAAGAGGCATGGTCTAAAGTTAGTAATGTTGATCAAGCTACAACATCGACGAAGAGGCGAGATCAATAGTTAGTGGATTTGGTCTAGCTACAACATCGACAAAGAGGCAAGACCAAGAGTTAGTGAATTAGGTTCAGCTACAACACCGACAAAGAGGCAGAACCGAAAGTTAGATTTGACCAAGCTATAACACCGATGAAGAGGCAAGGTCTGAAGATTTGATCCAGTTACGACTCCGACGAAGAGGCAGAATTAGATGGTTTTCTTCTTTGTTTTTTGGATTCTTTGATCTTTTTCTTGTAACTAAAAAGAGATTCCAAGGAAAAGTTTGGTCTAGCTGCAACATCGTCGAAGAGGCAAGACCTGAAGAGGATTTGATCTGCTACACCACTGACGGAGAGACTAGATCAGTAAAATGTGAGACCCGCTACACCACCGACGGAGAGGTAGGACTGAATGGAAAATCTGATCTGCAACACCACCGACAGAGGCAAGATCTAGATTAAGTTGGCGTACCACCACTAACGGAGGCCAGATTTGCAAGATGTTGAATTGTTGTGCCATTGACGGTGAGACGATGTCTGGAAAAAATTTGCCATGTTTCTCTATCGACAAAGGGCATGATCTGAAAAGAATTTCTGTTGGCAGAAGTGATAGTCAGGAAAATGTTGGCGTCCACCACACCATCGTCGAAGGAATGAGATCCTAAAATGAAAAAAAAACATTTATTAGTAACTGTTCAAAAACTTGTCACTTATACATTTTATTTTAGGTGTTTAAGCATTTTTTGTGTGTTTGGCATCCTCTAAGACTAAGGTTGGCCGTCGTGTTGTTGCCCTCATGGCTGAGGCTCTTCGATACCTTTCGTAGACCTGTTATGTACAAGTGAAAATGCATGAATGCATTTAATTTTATGCCTAGATGCATGTGTCTATCCTAAATGTATGACAACTTAAATGTATTCACCTAATCTAAATGTATGATGTATGCAAGAATGATTCAATGCAAGATGAATGCAACTAAATGCATGAATGCGACATGATTTGATTGATTTTTTTGTCTTCAAATGGATGCCCCTGACTCTCAACTGGTCATGTCGGGATCTTGGTCCATTGTGTGGTGGTGCCCCAACCTTCTTCGGTTTTGAACATATTCTTTGGACTCATTTTCCTGTTTGGATGCCCTCCAAACTTTTACATATTATTCTGGGAATGCCTTTGTAGCATGTTTCAACTTTGAGTTGCATTGTCGCCTTTTTGGATGACTTTCAGTTCTCTCCTGAACGCGTTGCGTTGCCTCTTAAGTTGGGTTTATGATTTGTCATGTTGGTTCTTGGCCGCTTATCATTTTCGGATTAGGTGGAACGTTGTAGATGGCGATTGGTGTTTAGCATTTGGGATGTGGAGGTATGATTCTAAAAGAAGGGTAGCAAAGGTTTGCTCGGCTTTCAGTTTTTTTGAATGGCTTTGGGTAGAATAGTAGAGTTGAAGGGCTTGGTTGTCGGGTGATGGTAAGTCGAGAGTTCAAAAGGACTCAAACATAAGGGTTTAGGCAGTGAAATGAGGGGTTCTCTGTTCGAGTATTTTGGTCGATGAATAGCGATGGTAGTGGGGATGGAAAAAACTTTATTGTATTTTCGGTTGGAAATGGTGAGTGTGAATAATTTCTGAAGGATGAAATGTGGTGGGTTAATTTCGGTGATGGTGAGTGAAGGGTGAGTGTTGGAATTTGGCACTTGTCGAGAGATGCCCTCAGACTGAGTTCTTGTAGAGGTTTGGTAATGGTGCTAAATTGCCAGAGTTTGCTTTCTCTGGTATTAATGACGCGGGACTTCCCAAGGACCGATTTTAAAATTGATGCATCTATATAAAAAATGTGTCTTAAATGCAAAATGATTTATGTGAATACAATGCAAAATTAAGATTGTGATGATGTTGTGTAATGATGCAAATGAAATTGATGTAATGAAAATGAAACGAGGCAGTATCGAATAAAATGATTAAATAAAACAAATGATAAATATGACAAAAATGGAGTAATTAAAAAACTGTACATAAACAAGAAATAAGGCACTGGAGCCTAAATAGGGTGACCACTAACGGGCAGAGTACCGATATGGCTCTAACAGGGTGGGCTCTATGGGCCACTATATGCAGTTTTGGTTTTAAGAGGTACCCGAATTGTCCTTGCTGTCCTCTACTAAGAGTAGCAAGGCCCCCGGTCATCACCCATTATAGGCTCCTTTCAACCGGGTTCAATTCAGGGGGACTCATTCGCTTATGCCTGTATGAAGGAACGATATCCTTACAAAAACATAAGGTACCCGAGTCCCGAAGGTACTTGCTAGGCCTACACGGAGGAACAATATCCTAACGAAAGCATTAGCGTTTCCCCTACTTAAATGGACGAGTTTATATGCCAAATTTTAAATGCCTTAAAATAAACGCAATTATAACCGAACGTTACTTTAATAGTCACTTTAATCCAGAATTTTCAATATTAGTAAAGCGATAATTATTTAAAAAGCTCGACGCTATTTTATTTTTGAAAACCAAAAAATGTCCCCAGCGGAGTCTCCATCTGTAGCGATGTACCTCTCGCTAAAAAAGGTGGTTTTATTTTGTTTTACTTTATTTTTTTGATTTTTTGCTTTTTTTTTTTGCTTTTTTTCTCTTTTTTTGAATTTCATTTTTGCTTTTTTCATTTTTTCTCTTTTCTTGCATTTTTCTTCATTTTTTCAAGAAACAACATTAATAAAGAGAACTTAAAAATCAGTAAAGTTGGATCTAACCTCGCCATCAACGGAGGGGTAGAACATTAACTGGAACCCTATTACACCATCAGCGGAGAAACAAGATAGCAGCAACTTGGACCTAGCCACTCCATCAGCGAAGGGACTGGATCAGATAATGATGACCAGAAATCGGCTACACCATCAGCGGAGAGCAAGATTAGAGGACGACAGCAGCTTGGACCTAGCCACTCCATCAATGGAGGACTGGATCGAATAATGACGACCTGGAACCGGCTACACCATCAGCGGAGAGTAGGGTCTAGATTAAGTTGGCATACCACCACTAACGGAGGCCTGATTTGCAAGATCTTGAATTGTTGTGCCATTGATGGTGAGACAATGTCTGGAAAAAATTTGCTCTATTTCTCTATCGACAGAGGGCATGATCTGAAAAGAATTTCTGTTGGCAGAAGTGATAGTCAGAAAAATGTTGGTGTCCACCACACCATCGGCGGAGGAATGAGATCCTGAAATGAAAAAAACATTTATTAGTAACTGTTCAAAAACTTGTCACTTATACCTTTTATTTTAGATGTTTAAGCATTTTTTGTGTGTTTGGCCTCCTCTAAGACTAAGGTTGGCCGTCGTGTTGTTGCCCCCATGGCTGAGGCTCTTCGATCCCTTTCGTAAACTTGTTATGTACAAGCGAAAATGCATGAATGCATCTAATTTTATGCATAAATGCATGTGTCTATCCTAAATATATGACGACTTAAATGTATGCACCTAATCTAAATGTATGATGTATGCAGGAATGATTCAATGCAAGATGAACTAAATGTATGAATGCGACATGATTTGATTGATTTTTTTGGTCTTCAAAGGGATGCCCTGACTCTCGACTGGTCATGTCGGGATCTTGGTCCTTTGTGTGGCGGTGCCCCAACCTCCTTCGGCTTCGAACATCTTCCTTGGACTCATTTTCCTGTTTGGATGCCCTCCAAACTTTTACATATTGTTCTGGGAATGCCTTTGTAGCATGTTTCAACTTTGAGTTGCATTGTCGCCTTTTTGGATGACTTTCAGTGCTCTCGTGAACGCGTTGCGTTGCCTCTTAAGTTGGGTTTATGATTTGTCATGTTGGTTCTTGGCCGCTTATCACTTTCGGATTAGGCGGAACGCTGTAGATGGCGATTGGTGTTTAGCATTTGGGATGTGGATGTATGATTCCAAAAGAAGGGTAGCAAAGGTTTGCTTGGCTTTCGGTTTTTTTGAATGGCTTTGGGTAGCATGGTAGAGTTGAAGGGCTTGGTTGTCGGGTGATGGTAAGTCGAGAGTTCAAAAGGACTCAAACATAAGGGTTCAGGCAGTGAAATGAGGGGTTCTCTGTTCGAGTATTTTGGTCGATGGATAGTGATGGTAGTGGGGATGGAAAAAACTTTATTGTGTTTTCGGTTGGAAATGGTGAGTGTGAATGATTTCTGAAGGAAGAAACGTGGTGGGTTAATTTCGGTGATGGAGAGTGAAGGGTGAATGTTGGAATTTGGCACTTGTCGAGAGATGCCCTTAGACTGAGTTCTTGTGGAGGTTTGGTAATGGTGACGAATTGGCACTTTGGTTTCTTTGGTATTAATGACGCGGGACATCCTGAGGACCGATTTTAAAATTGATGCATCTATATGCAAAATGTGTCTTAAATGCAAAATGATTTATGTGAATGCAATGCAAAATTAAGATTGTGATGATGTTGTGTAATGATGCAAATGAAATTGATGTGATGAAAATGAAAACGAAACGAGGTAGTATCGAATAAAATGATTAAATAAAACAAATGATAAATATGACAAAAATGGAGTAATTAAAAAACTGTACATAAACAAGAAATAAGGCACCAGAGCCTAAATAGGGTGACCACTAACGGACAGAGTACCGACATGGCTCTAACAGGGTGGGCTCTGTGGGCCACTATATGCAGTTTTGGTGCTAAGAGGTACCCGAATTGTCCTTGCTGTCCTCTACTAAGAGTAGCAAGGCCCCCGGTCATCACTCATTATAGGCTCCTTTCAACCGGGTTCAATTCAGGGGGACCCATTCGCTTATGCCTGCACGAAGGAACGATATCCTCATGAAAGCATTAGTGTTTTCCCCCCACTTAAAAGGACGGGTTTATATATAAATTGTCAATACGGTGCCCTTTTATCCGAGCGTAAATGGGGCCAGTATCAGGCGTAGTGATGGTGGTTGGGCGTTTACTCTCGGATAACGAGGCTTTTAAAATTCACCCGCACTTATAACCAAATTTTAATTTAATCGTCACTTTAATCTAGAAAGTCTAATATTAATAAAGCGGTAATTATTAAAGTACCAATTTTGGGCGGTGTGGGGGGTGTTAATCCTTCCCCATCCGTAACCGACTCCCGAACTCATCAATTTTAAATTTCTGGTTTTTTACGGTGTCCGGTCCACCTTGAGTGGCCGGTGGCGACTCCATTTTTAAATAAAACGCGGTTTCTTTAAAACCCTACGCAGAAGACATTATTTTCAAAATAAAGTAAAACAAAATAAAAACCACTTTTTTTTAGCGAGAGGGACATCGCTACAGCACTCGTGAACAAACCCTTCTATAAATTAAAGGCCAAAATTGCCAATTGAGTTTGATCAGAGCACCAATTCCCATCATCCAATTTCAACGTAGAAAATATAGTTTACCCGATGCTGCGCCTATACCGACACATGAAAGAACTTCGTGTTACGGTCCTCGGCCCAAGAACCATTGTGATCCCGCCTTTTGCTGCCAAAGACACTCTTCCTGCTCCAACACCATCTCAAGCTCAGAACGCAACCTGGACGCAAGCCAGAACAAAGAGTTAGAATGATGCACCGCGAGCATGTTTAATTCCCTAAAGACGTGCCATCAATCTACGTTTTCTGCGACTAATATGTCCAAATACTTCTGTATTCTATTTTCCCATAGCTACACAAAAATTATCCACATTTTCAACCACAGAAACATCACCCTTCCACACTGTTTGCAAGAAATTTTGAAAATCCAGATGATCTTGCCATGCTGCAAGAAAACGAAATGGTCGATCATGTGGTCCGTTAAGCCCTTCAGGGAGACGAAGTAGAAGCCGGCAATAATCTGAACGAAGCCTCTCCAGATGTAACACATGACTATCAGGGAAGCACGTGACCCAATCCGAATTAACTAGCCATCGGTCTAGTCGCGGATATAAATCCTCATGATTCCATTTAAAATGAGGATCCCCGAAATCCTAGATCAATAAATTCAGAGTGAAACAAAAAATCAGAAAAAAAGAAGACTACCACCAGCATGACGTGAAACCCCTCAAGACCTCTCATCCGTAAAAAGAATAACGTTGAAGTCGCCCTCCAAAATCCACGAAATACCATTACCATGAGCAAGAGCTTCCAATTGTTGCCAAACATGCTTCTGATGTACAAAATACGAGCTAGCATAAACAACTGTAAAATGTACTCAAAAGTCACCATCAACCTCACGAACTCACCCATTAATAAACCGGTTCAAAATGTACAGCACATCCACCATCACATTGTCCTCCCACAACAACCATACATCACCACTGAACCCATGCGACTCTACCCTTATAGAATTAGCAAAACCCAACCGAGAAACCACCTTGTCTGCAACATGGCCAATAATCCTCGGCTCAAATAACGCCATCAATCATGGTTTATGCATCACACGGAAATTCTGGAAGTACCTACGAAAACCAGAGCTTGCTGCCATGACAATTCCAAAACATGACATTAATCATTATAACAAACGAAAAACAAAACGAGTACCTTATTGCTCAAGAGGCAGGCCCGCATCCTTTGTATCCGTCATGATATACTCATTGTACATATCAAACATATCCTCCGCATCATTCGAAAAATCCACCGAATCAGACATGTCAGCCTGAGTAAGATCCCCAGGGTCGAGATTCTCCCACCCTCGAAGGTCAGGGCATTGCCGCGACATATTCTGACCCAACTCAGCCAATATCGGGCAAAGTGAGGTTCGAAAATCACTTGGTTTGACTCGTGGGTTGGGGAGATTGGCCCTTTGTTTAACTTTCTTTCGCCCTTGTTGCGAGCCACATTGCCAAGAATTTTGGTTATTGCCATGGCGGACGACTCCGACACGTGGTAGTGGCAACTATTTCAGCATATGTTGCCGCATTACGTGCTATTGCATATTGCCACAGTTAAGGGCCCGATTGTATCGGTGGGAGGTGATGTTGTGGGTTGGAAAGGTGGAATGGCAAATAAATTTTTAGTTAAATCGGCTTATTTTGTGCGTATGAGAGCTTCAAACGTGGTTGTGGATAATGTTTGGAAGGTGGTGCATAAATATAGGGGGTTGCAGCGTGTTCGTGTGTTTTTGTGACTCGTGTGTTTAAACAAGCTTATGGAAAATGTTGAGCGTGGGCGGCGCCATTTTACAAGAGATACTCTTTGTTCGATTTGTCGTGTTGTGCCTAAGGATGTGGATCATGTTCTTCGTCTTTGTCCATCAACGGCTACAGCATGGTGTTCTCTCGTTAACCCTGCTAAGTTATTCAAGTTTTTTCATTAGGATTAAATGATGGATTGTTGTGAATCTGACCAAACCAGATTATTTTGTTCGTCATGAGCCAAATTGGGATATATTGTTTGGGGCGCTTGTTTAGAATTTTTGGAAGGATTAGAATGCAGTTGTTTTCAATAACCTTGTTGAGGGCATAGGGTCGATGTTAGAGCGGAGTCGACAGTTGCTGGCTCTTGCACTTCGCGTGTTAGACATGGTTCTAATGGTCTCGGTCGCGAATAGTTCGATTCCATGTGGTGCGTCAGTCTGGGCGCCTCCTGAGTCGTTTTGAGTGAAGTTGCATCGGATAGGGCAAGACATAATAGTACTGGGATTGCTTCTTGTGGCGGCATTCTCCGTGACCATGTTGGCCATTGGATTATTGGTTTTTTAAATTTATAGGGACTTGTTCAGTCCTCGATGCTGCGTTATGGGGTACGTTGCTTGGTTTGGAGAGTGCTTGGGACCGGGGGTTTTGTCAGGTGATCCTTGGACTTGATAGCTTGGATGCTTTGCGTTTGCTTCATTGTGATCTTCTGGTTTAGCGGGGCTCTTCTTTGCTAATGCATTTGCATGGATTGTGGAACCGATGATGGACAGTTAGGATTCAACATGTTGGCGAGGCTGGTAATAAAGTGGCGGATGGTCTTGCGAAGGTTGCGTGTCCCCATAGTTTTGATGTGGTGTATTATCATATACCTCCCCCTAGGGTTGTCGGGATATTAAGTGAGGATGCGGTTATTATTTGTATTTTTTGTTTGCTTGTATTGACTCTTTATTATTTTCAAGTGCATTCTTTTTCCTTCATTTAAGCTTAAGGAGATTTTTTAATGAAGCACTTGGAAATAATCTATTTTCACTTAAAAATATTATAATTATGACAAAAATATATTATTATATAATTTTATGCTTTATTTCATGATAAATACATTTTTATAAAATATATTGGCTATATTTATTTAGGTTTTGATATACACAACCCCAAGGGTTGTGTATAAGAATTACTAAATTCTTATCAATAATTGTTATTTTACTTTTTCAATGGAATCCATTGGAATGTAATTAATTACATTCATAAAAAATTAAACATCATTGATTCAGGGTGTTTAATGTAATTAATAATTATGTAAAAGGTTTAGGTGTTTAGGGTTTGTGATTTATAATTTTAGGGTATAGGGTTTATTGTTTTAGACTTGTAGTATTTTTATGGTTTTTATGGTTTATGGTTTTTTAGGGTTTAGGGTTTGTAGTTTAATGGTTTAGGATTTATTGTTTAAGGTTTAGAGTTTATGGTATGGTCTAGGGTTTGAGGTTTTATGGTTTAGTGTTTAGGGTTTGGGGTTTATATTTTAAGGTTTTGGGTTTATAGTTTTAGGGTTTATGATTTAGAGTTTTTAGTTTTATGGTTTAGGATTTATTGTTTAAGGTTTAGAGTTTATGGTTTGGGGTTTTATGATTTAGTATTTAGGGTTTGGATTTTATATTTTAGGGTGTTAGGTTTATGGTTTTAGGGTTTTATGGTTTAGGGTTTATTATTTTAGGGTTTATGGTTTAGGGTTTGTAGTTTTATGGTCTAGGATTTATTGTATAAGGTCTAGAGTTTATGACATGGTTTAAGGTTTTATGGTTTAGTATTTAGGATTTGTGGTTTATGTTTTAAGGTTTAGGGTTTATTATATGGTTTAGGAGTTTTAGGGTTTAGGGTGTTAGGATTTAATTACATTAAATACCATAAATTAATGATATTTAAATTTTTAGAAATATAATTAATTACATTCTAATATATCTTATTGAAAAGTAAAATAACCATTAATGATAGGAATCTAGTAGTTCTTATATAAGGCCCTTATGGCTCTGTACAACAAAACCTTATTTATTTTGTGAAAATATATTAACTATAAGATAAATTGTGAAATAACATACTAATATAATATATAATTTATGTTATAATTAATATATATTATTTCTATTCTTCTTCATCATTTATCTTTTAGTTTGGTAACATAATTTATAACTCTTTTATGAAATTATTATATTTTAATGAATGTTATAAATATATTCTTACCATATTTTATCATTTATATTATAAGTTAATATTTTTATAAAATAAACGTAATTAATTTCAACGAAAAATTTTAACCTAGATATTATTTTTGCCAATTGTTGTGATTGCTCTCAACTATGATATCCGACAATAAAAGTCAAGACAATATTTTTAAAAGACTATCTTGGAGAAAGTACTGAATAAATGTTTAATGATTTTGATATAACAAATAAATCAAAGTTTAAAATATTTTAAATAAAATGTTTCAAAATATTTTCTAAGTCATTTTAAAAGGTTTCAAAAATATTTTACAAATGTAATTTTAGGCATAGAGTACATGTACGGCTTCTATACGTATTGGTACGACATTTTAACTTGAAAAACAAAATGCTCAACTAGTACTAATGTCGAGTCAACTCAGTACCGGTACGGTTATACGCGTACCGATACACCTAGGTTTGTAAAAATTCAAGTGAGCTATTTCAGTATCGGTACACTAAGCCCCATATTGATACTCAATGTATGTGTACTGATACGCCCTTTGTTTCACAACGTCTCTTTCTATTATGAATATGTACCAATACATATACTCGAGTACTGATACACATACTCAAGTACTAATATTGACAGTTGCTTGTAGTCACGTGTTTTTATCCAACCCATTTCATTTTTTGTCTTATTTTATTTTAGTTTTAGTTTTATTATTATTAATAATGTATTTTATTTATTTTTACATATTACAAAAGATTCTAATCACGTTAGATATGGGAAGATTGCAAAAGATTATAATCACGTCAGATATGAGAAGATTGCAAAAGATCATAATCATGTCAGATATGAGAAGATTGCAAAAAATCTTGTTCAACAAATATGGTAAGTCAAGTTGCATGCAAGGAATTTTTATTGAGGACTTATGACGACTTTTTGATAGGATTTGAGTATTTATGGGTCAGAATGTTTTCTTACAGACAACCTTTCAATTACATTTCAAACGCATCTTGAAATGTCTCAATTGGACGTCAAGAGCACAAAATATGCTCGTTTTAGTGATGACAACGTGTGTAGAAAACTAGATACGGGATTGATACGGTAATTTGATTTTATTACGAATTTTTAATTATTTTATTAATTATTTATAATTAAATTCAAACTTATACTTTCCCTTATTTGTTTTATTTATTTTAAAGTCATATTGAGTGTAAAGGAAGTGGTTTAGTGCCTAAGTAAATATATTATTCCATTTTTAAACATTTAGCATTAATGTGGAAGATATTTTTTTTATGTTTTTTTTTTATATTTCTAGGGCTTTGTGGTAGCCTATAAATAGGTTTAATTCTCATGTAATTTTTACGGGAGCATTCTTGAGAGAAATAAAGAGTAAAATATTTTTCTAGCCTTTTTTGGTTCAAAATTTTATGTTGCTTCTGAAAGGTGAAGCGTTCACTTTTATTTTTTCTTCAGAATAATGTAGATTTTATTTCTATTTTATTTTAATTAATGCATGTTATTTTATTATTGTTGCAATTTAGCCCCAATTTCGTTGTTTGTTCAATGTTTCTTTGTTTCAATTGTGTATATTTGTATACAATGCATGCATGTTCTTTTCCTTAAGTTATATGTATAGCATCTATACATCTATATGTATTTATATGTTATTTTATTATTAAATACATATTTTTATATTTATTACATCTTTAAGTATATATATTTTTATCTATATACTTATTATTATTTCATCATTATATGCGTAGTATATATATATATTACCTTATTACCTTATTTTTTATTTATAGTTGTATATAGACTTAAATATACATTTGACACCTAAACTACGCATCATCTCTCAGTTTATATTTAAAGAATTTTTGCTTTTAAATTGGTACCTGAATTAGGCACATTCTCCTAAATTGATGCCAAAACTTATAACTTTTATCAATTTGGTCATCATTCGAAACAAATCAATAAATTTAACCCTAAATATTTAAGAATTCTATCAATTTACTCTTTTTTATTCTCCTAAATTATTTTTCCCCTCTCATAAATATTATATTACTTTCCTGACATAATAAAAGTTTGACAATAACTCATTGTTTTATCGTAGAATGCAATTATCAAACTGTTGATATGATCTGATAGACTTGCATGGTTTGACATGAAAAATTGACTAAATTGATGTAATTATTAATATCAAGAG
Organism: Hibiscus mutabilis; assembly: GCA_019671005.1. Classification (NCBI taxonomy): domain Eukaryota; kingdom Viridiplantae; phylum Streptophyta; class Magnoliopsida; order Malvales; family Malvaceae; genus Hibiscus; species Hibiscus mutabilis. The sequence goes on along the minus strand of CM033735.1, from coordinate 11,026,620 downwards.
TTGAATTTATTGAATTATTTTGAATTATGATCAAATTGATAGAATGTATAAGTTTTAGGACTAAATTTTTTAATAAAAGTACCACAACATTGAATGAAATTAAAGTTTGGGTACTAACTTGAGAGCAAAATTTTTTTAGGTACCAACTTGCGAGAAAATACCTAGTTCAAGTATCAACTTGAGAGAAAAAATTTATTTAGGTACCAACTTGGGAGAAAGTGTCTAGTTCAAGTACCATATGTATATTTAAGCCTTGTATATATAATTAGTGTTTTATAAATGTACATATTTTAATTCTTTTTGGTATGTGTTTTTATTAATTGCGATAATTGACTAATTAGATTTAATTTTTTGTTTACATATTTGTTAGTTTAAATTAATTTGCTAACTTCTAGTATTTTAATTCATTGTTTATATATTTGTTTATTTTTTTTACCATAACAATTTTTTATCTCTTTTAATGTGCATGCATATGTAAATTGATTTTGTTTCATTTAATACATATAATTTACTTTTATAATACTTTAGTACATATATATTTTTATTGGCCCTGTTTGGCAATTAGCGGATAGCTAATAGCTAATAGCGGATTACATTAGCTGATACTGATTGCATTAGCTGATTGTATAAAACTGTTTGGTAAAATTAACTGATAGCTGATAGCTATTTGATTATTTAAACAAGTAAAAGACATATATAGACATGATTATATTCAATACTTGTTTAATTAATTTGATTATGAAAAATAAATTTTTAATATAAAATTACTAAGCATATTTGAAGGATCTATATATTAATTTATTATTTATATAATTATTTTAATATAATTTAATTAATTATTAAATTTAAATACAAATATAAATGTGCGAGAATAAAAATAAAAAATATTAGTTTACAAATGTCACAATGTAAATATATAAGGGTGAAGAGTTAAAATAAAAAGGTTAAAATTTGAGTTATTTGGAGATTTTTGATAATTATTAAGGGTAAAATGATATTTATAACCCTTATATCAAAACCTCTAATTTCAAAAAGCTCATAATAACAACTTTTCAAAATTAGAGGTTTCACCACAATCTGTTATTTCAATCCGCTATTCACTAAATATCCAAATGAACAGATTTGACTGGTCAAACCTCTAATTTTGGCTCAAACCGTTATTTATCAAACAAGGCAATTACCTTTTTAATATAGATAAATATGTAAATTGATTTGTTTCTACCTAATATATAACATTTATTTTAATACTTTATTACATATTCTTTTTATATATGGAATGTTACTTTGATGTACACTTTTGAGTAAATAAATAAATTATATGTTTTGGTTAATTTTACCCGTATATATATATATATTTATATCACGTTCTTTTATGTAGTATTATATATACACGTGTTTGTAGTATTTATATTTGGTAATAAATATCAATTAATATGTAAAGTATTTTTATATAGTAATGTGTGTTTTGATATGTGTACTTTTATTGTATGCCTTTATTTATTTTTGTTATATTCATTAATTTTGTTCGTATTATATGCATGCTCAGGCATATAAATTGGTAATGCGGTGTCTCACCACTAGGGATAAACTTGGTTAGCGTCAGAGGTGTTGACGGTGATTTTTATTTATTATCCGAATGGCGGAGTCATTAAGATGAACCCTCATTCATAAATGAATAGTAATTTAAATCTTGGCTTAAAGACCAAAATAGCACCCTACATCCTAATATTACAAAACTAGCACCTAAACTTCTATATTTTCAGACTAGCACCATTATAGTAAACTTGTCGTGGAAGTACGACGAGTTTGAATAAAATAATATTTTTTAAACTCACCATAGAAGCACAACGAGTTAAAAAAATTCAATTTTTCATGTTTTAACTTAATTAACCACATTAACATCTGATTAACAAATCTTAATTGAAACTCGCCATGCATGCTATGCGAGTTCCATTTAAATTTTTTACAAACCTACAAAAAAATAAACTATTAGGAATCCACTTCACATCTTCAATATATTGAAAAATGAAAATTAAAAAAAAATGAACTATTAGGAACCAACTTTGATATTTAGCTCCATACATTGCAAAAAAAGGATGTTGGCATTAGCTTATATATATAGGCTTAGCTAGAGTGTAAGTCTTTATTTTCTTATCAATGTGGGATTCTTGAAGCTAAAATATAGTAGCAAACTCTTTAGCTCTAAGAATCTCGCATTGATAAGAAATAAAGACTTACACTCTAGCTAGGCCTATATATAGCTAATGTTAACATCATTCTTTGCAAATCATGGAGCTAAATATCAAAGTTGGTTTCTAATAGTTCATTTTTTTATTTTTGTTTTTCAATTCATTGAAGATGCAAAGTGGGTTTCTACTAGTTTATTTTTTTTTTCATTTTCGTCCTTCAGTAAAATAGTTTGATTTAAAAAAAAGTAATTGAAACTCGCTATGCATTCACGAAGAGTTCCGATTAGGATATGCTAATCATTTTTAACTAACTAATTAAGTTAAAACACAAAAAATTGAATTTTTTGAACTCACCGTGCTTCTACAATGAGTTTAAAAATTGAAAAAAAATAATATTGTATTCGAACTCGCCGTGCTTCTACGAAAAGCTCACTGTAATGGTGCTAGTTTTAAAAATATAGACTTGGGTGTTATTTTGGTTATTTTAGGATGTAAGGGTGCTAGTTTGGTGTTTACCCCTTAAATCTTACATGAACTCACAAATTTCGATATTAAGACAACTTTTAATTGAATATATACCAATTTTTAGCATCGTGGGGTGTTAACCCTTCTCCATGCGTAACTGACTCCCGAACTCAAATTTTGATTTTCCCTTACCAAAATTGTTGTTTTAATAAAAATAAAACGTTTTTATTAAAATAAACTGATTTTAGGTGGTCCAATCTCAACTCAAAAGAGATTGGTGGAGACTCCGTATTTTTTAAAAGCCGAGCTTAAGGACCGTTACGACATTGCTGAAGTACATTTAATGCGAGAAAATCCCCTCCTCACGATTATAAACAAGCCTCCAACTATCCAAACGTTCAGAAATCAATGAGAGGGTATATAAACAAGTCTCCAAAGCTTCTTCAAGTATAATACAAAAAAATCAAAGCATTCAATCCATATTCAATGATTTTTATAGCTTTATTGTATCATTCTTGTGAGAACGTTTGAGAGAGCTTTATTGTAATATATTTTCTTCAAGTTTTTGTGGTGTGTGAGGGCTTCATTTTGTTGCAAACAATTACCTTGTGAGGTTTCTCTAGACTTTGGGGTATAAGTTTTAGAGAATTGTATAAGATTACTCATTGTCTTCAAAGGAAAGACAAATTAGTAAATTTGTGAAATCCTTAGTGTGGTAGCTAAGGTAGTGGATGTAGACTTTATTTAGGAAGTTAAACCACTCTAAATCCCTCTTACCAATTTTTATTCCTTAGCATTCTTTCCACCAGTTTTTTATTTGCCAATTTACCCCCTCTTGACTATTCTTATTGATTGATCTACTCATAGAAAGTATTTTTATGATACAACTTAGTGGATACATAGCTAAAGGTCAAAAGCATAGAGTCTGTAAGTTGTAAAGATCCATTTATAAACTTAAACAGGTATCTTTGTGTTTGATTCAAACTTCAATTGTAACAACCCAGATTTTGGGATTCAATAGTCGGTTTAAACCGAAGAGTGGGCTTAACTTTTAGGGTCAAGTGTTAGGCTTTTTAGAGCTTAGGTGGGCTATCTTTTGTTGTGTGCTTTGGGGCTTGGGTGGGTGTTAGTGTAGGATGATGGAAAATGAGGGTATTTGGGTAATTTACCCTTTTGGAAAAAATGAGGGATGGGGTGTTTAATTTTTCTACAGTGTGTAAGGAGGGTGAGATCACCCTTGTTCCTTGTCTCATTTTCCCTCTCATTCCCTCATCTCTTAATGCCCCATAGACAAGTGAAAGGTTGAATCTTGAAGCTTTTGGGGGTAAATCACGTTTTGAACTTTGAGGAAGAGTTGTTTAATGTTCAAGGATCTATAATCCAAGGTAAGAATATGTTGAAATGGTGAAGGAGGAAGTTTTGGTGGGTGTGTGTGGGGAAGTACAAGATTGAGTTTGGAAGCTCAATCCTTCAGTAATTGTAAAGTGTTTTAACTTCACTAGTTTTTCCAGCAATGTTTTAACACTCTTTGCAACCTCCGTTTGTAGTGAAAGAGGTTGGAGAGGCATATAATGCAAAAGGGAAGAACAAGGTTTGAAGCTTGTGGTTGGGAGCTTTTTTCTCAGTTTAAAATCAATGTTAGTACACTACTAACTCCTTTGTCTTCTTGGAAATCATGATTTGGATTGCTTTGTGGTTTGGTTAACATTTTGGTTGTTTGAATGCTTAGAGCCTCTAAAATGGTAAATCTTAAGATTGATGTTAAAATGGCTAAAATTTGGTAGGAAACCACTTAAAACACCTTCCATAACATGTATATTTAATTTGGGGTTGTACCTTTGGATTTTAGGGGTATTGGGAGTGATTTACAAGCCCTAGAAAACGAATTTTAGGTTCAAGTATCAATACGGGTGAGGGCGCATCGATACGCCTAAAGGGGGTATCGATACCTTTTTTCTCATTCGAATTTCTAATAGACAATTTTGGTATCGATATGCTTTAGGATATCGATACACGTCCTCGTGTATCGGTACGAGGTTGTTTGATTAAAACCCTGCGTTTGTAAGTCAAGTATCAATATGCTTGGAGTCGTATCGGTACGGAGGGGGTGTATCGATACCCTTGGGGGTGTATCGATACCATTTGGACAATTTGCTCAAAAAATAATATTTCAGTTTGAAGGGTCTATAATTCGAGGGCTAAAACCCGGTAGCCTTTAAAGTGATAAAATGAATAGTAAAAGTGAGAAGCTGAAATTTAAACCTTATATACGAGCTTAACGTGAAATAAATTAATTAAAAACCTTAGGTGATTTGTTGTGTTGTATGATTAAGGATCCTTGGTGGATCGAATTGCGAATCTATGCCACGTAAGGGCATTATTATGGTTGAGTCACCTTGTTGATGGGATTCTGGATACCCATGAGAAAAGAGAGTGTTGCAACACCATGGTGAAGATCCCAAATGTATGAACCCGATGCTTAGTGGGACCGAGACACATTCGAAAGCTCGATGAGAGATTTCGAGCAAGAGTGTGCATAACCGATGCTTAGTGGAACCGGCCCTCACTCCAGGTTTGTTGATATTATGCATATGGTTGCTATGTGAGACTTTTTACCTCCTATTGTTTAGATGTATTGAGACGGCTAGGGTTAAGGCCACGTTGTTATGATATGATTGCCTTATTGTCATCTTTATCTACATGCTCTTATTTATGATTTGCATGAAGCATGGTTGAGTGGAAGTGTATCCAATGAGCTTCGTTAGCTTAGCGTTCGGAATTGTTGTTTCCATTCGCAGGTTTGTAGGTTGACGTGCATTCGTCGGAGCACCATCGGAGTAGGACTTTGGCATTAACTTGTGTCCGAGTACAATACTTAGATTTAATTGGGCTATGTATTCGTAGGACCCTATGTTGTATTGTAACTCTTATTTTGGATTTCAAATTAAGTGTCGAATGCTTTAACTATGTAATTTTAAATGGAGCTCCCCATGTAACGTTTTTATTACGTTTCTATTTTGAAATGTTTCAAATTTAATGGATTTAAATGAATGAATGTGGTTTGGGCTAAATCTAATTGCGCTATTTTATAATTTTAGGTTCGAGCTGGAGGCCCAAATATGACATCCGAGTCGAAGGTGTTACATCAATTATTATATTTGATCAAACAATTAAGACTTATAGTTTTGAGCAAATCTTTTTTGAATCTTGTGTTGGTGAATATATTGGGGATGACAAAGTAGTTGTTGAATAAATGATTATTGATTTTGATATAACAATTAATTTAAGCATTTTATTTTGCTAAATAGAATTTTATATTATTTTTGAAAGGCTTTGTCTAACCTATGCCTTACACATAGATTAAGGCCTGTATATGTGTTTTTTGTTTTTGGATTGTAGATTGAGTTTGATTGATCTCAATGAACTTTCACCAGAATATATATAAGAAAAAAGTACAATGAAACTTTTATCATTAATTCTCTCATTTAATATTTTCATCCTCTTACCATTAGCTAGAACTTTAATGGAAAATAAGATTTAAGGTTTCACATGGAGCAACTTTTTTCCTCTTTTTTGCAGCAACTGATGAATCTTGATTTATATTGTAGTTCTCTCTCTCAGTGCAAGTAGTAATGTTGTGAGAAGTTCTCTTATAAAAGCTGCAAGCCCTAACTTATTTTGCTAATTCTTTTTTACCTCTTTTTAGTTTGCTTTAGGGATGCCCCTTGATAATTAAATACAGAGGACACTGAACAAATACATCCAGAGCACACTAGTATCACTAGCAGATGGACCTTGAAGACTAGGTTCTCCTTCAACTGTAGATATTATTCTATGCAATATTAAAGCATGCCCAACTTTACGAAATTCACCCCAACACCAACACAATAAAAATATCTAGTTGGATTCTTAAAATAGTCTTTATAGAGAAAAATGCTCAAGAAATGACGACAAATGATTCCCCAAAATTCAAAATTTTGCAACTACAATTAGTTACAAGACCATCCCAAAAACTTTGCGTCTCTGTGAATGTGGCTTATCATAATGCTACACAGTGAATAAATTATGATTTTTTCACATAATTTATATTAAGTTGTCATCTCAAATTGAACTTTGAATTTTTTAAAAGAAAATTTTGTGAACACTTGATTTTCTAAAGGTGACGAAATCCTTAATGAAAACGCTCTATATGTATCCACATAGTATGATGTAATTGAGTTTGCTTAATAACTTCAACACCAACAATATCCTGAAATTTGTGATAGAAAACAAATTTATACAAAACAAAATATAAGTATAAATACTAATAATTAATTAGAAAACATAATGACTAAAAGAATATCGCAATAAGTTAGGTAAGGAACTTATTTAATGAGTTCAATTAAGCATGACCGAGAAGAAATTTAACGCTTCACACAACTATTTATACTTTCTGATCTTCTAGTAGTTATTATAGTGTCAAAAAAGTAGGGACGAAGATAGGTTAACACACAAAATCTCTTGATCTCATACAAGTTGATTACATGTTTGTTATCTTTTATATTGAAATTTGTAACCACAAGAGGCCATTCATGCTCAAACTCTTCAATGTTGTCAAATTTATACAACTTGTAAAGCTCACCACACCATGCCATATATTTTTCTCTTAAAACTGAAGTAAATCAACTGCTAAACTTAGACGTTATATGCCAAATACAAAATGCATGTTTCGCTAGTGGAATTTGAGTTGCAATAGCTTTAGTCGTCTATGGGTCTTGATCATTGATAATTGTCTTTGGTGACTTTTTCATAAGTGTAACGAAAGTCTGTAAAAAATCAAATTATATATATATATATATAATTGTATATGTAAACAGATATCCTTATAGTATAATAAGACGAGTGTAGATTGCATTAACAATATAGTAAAAAACATCAATATATCTTGCCTTCATAAGCCATCAGAATGTAGCTACAGTTTCATTACGAAGGAGGGAACAAAAAATTATAGTCTTTTCATTATTGTCAATACCAAAAAAAAAAAAAAAAAGGCATGTTGTAGTAGTTCACCTTTTACGTGGTCTCAAAACCAACCAAATCACCATACTCTTAGAACAAAACAATAAGCTGGTGACCAAAAAATATGCTCTAACCTATTATTATCATCAAGAGTATAATCGTATTGGAACCTTGAATCGTCACCTTTAGCTAGCTTTAAATGTTCAATAAGATCTCAAGCATCATTCTCTACAAGATTTGCCAAAATCTTTACGAAAGAAATTGTGAATATCTTCTCGAAGAAATGAAAGATGGCCATGACTTATTTTTTTGAAGCTCCATAGTCTGGATTATTTGTCTAAAGGAAAGACCAGTTTTTTTAAATAAGAGAACTCGTTGCTTATATTCCTTTGAAATAATACGATAAGATGAAACAAAATGCACCAACTGAAGGGGAAGCAAATTATGATTGTGTTCTGATATGAATTGAGTAACATTCCACTGTTCAGAAAAATATCAAAACACTTTTCAAAATAATCCGCATAAGTGCATTGCATCCACATCTTGAAGGTTCCCTATTTCGTTGATCTTTAGTCCGATCAACAAATTTTTCTTCGAAAATCCTTCAAGATGGCAAACAAACCTCTCCTAATTATTACTCTGTTGCAAAGTGTGGATCGAGCTTTCCGAATAAAAAAATAATATCTTTTCGCATAATTTACATAAAAGCATGTCTATGTTCACTTTCAAAGCACTGGCCAATAAATGGTTCAATATTCTCAACCCTTCATTTTCATTACTTTCTCTAAATCAAGAACTTCTAGTCCAAAATCATTATATATATATTCTAGTGGAAGTTGATAGAGATCAATCAAACTCAATCTACAATCCAAAAACCAAAAACAAATACTCTCTTTGTCTCACTCTTTATGTCCAATATTGATTTTTTAAAAGTCAAATTATAGGGTCAATTTTTTTTCATTTTAATTTGGGGACCAATTCATTAAAGAGTTAGCGTGCCAAGCTTGTGTTGTATTTCTTTAACTAATTAAGGGCCTTGGCCTAATTAGCATTTACCTTTTATGGCTTGTGCAAAACGGAAGGAAAAAAAAAAAGAAAAAAAGAGTTGCTACTAGGGGACTGAACTCGCACCCCATCGTATAGTGAGCAAAGAAGTTAGCCATCATGGCTAATCCCATTTCTTGGTATGAATTACCCAAGTTTATAATTAAGCTATGTTGTCTAGTATCTATTGAGAATAAAATAAAGAGCTTGGTTCACTCACCTATCACTCATTAATGCCCATTTTTGAATTTAAAATATATCAAACTAATCTAGAAAAATTTCAAGAGTTATTTTTTTCAACACCCCACCGCCCATCGTCGATTTCCGTCACCGCCGGTCTGTGGCGTAACCGCCAATGTTATCAGGATTGCCTCTTCACTCTGAAAGAACAACGAGCTCCACTCAAAATATCCACGATCTCTGTTGTGGATATCTATTTGAATGTTAGATAAAACACATCTCTTTTCATTTTTACGATCATGCTTCGATTACCCATCTTTGACCATCCGTGTTGTGCACCTCTGTTATCATTGTGCTCCTCATCAGCCTGTGAGCAAAACTTATCCACCAACTTCCTTTCGTCGACCGCTGTTTAGGAGTTTCATGAGGTCTTACATTCACCGATGAACCCCCATTTATTTTGGGTAAGCATTTTAGCTTGTTTCCTTTATTTTCTTTTTGATTTGGTTGTTTTTTTTTTATCTTTTCCATATGTTTCTAGCCAAAAAATACCTTCGGGGTCATTATTAGTTCATCGCTGGTGAGTTGCCGGCACCAAAAAGGTATAGAGAACCTTAATCCACTTCTCTAATTCTTTGAGTTTTTGATGTTAGGTCACCATATGCAAACCATTATTGATCTCTCCTTTATAAATGAGCCCAAGTCTGCTGCCCAAGCGAGGTGTCCCAACCCAAACCACATTGGCCTACTTAGCTAGACTAGAATCGACCTGAGCCCATTTTTGAGACAGTCTAAACCCAACCTGGTCTAACCCATGTGTTCGTACCAGTCTAGACTCAACTCGACTCAATCTACTCAACTCTGACCTAACTCAGTTTTCTCTGACCTGGCCTGACCCGTTAACCGTTGACTCGACCCGTTGACCGTTGGCTGACCTGAGTTAACTTTGACTATTGACTTTTGGGTTGATTTTGACCAAAGTTGATTTTCGACGTCTTGAGTCTTATTCCGTAGTCCGTTTCACCAAATTCAAACATGGTAAGCTATTTTTCAGTGTTTGACTTTTTGATTTAATCTGAATAATTGCATTTAAGTTTCGTTTTGATATATTTAACATTATTATGTATAAAAGGTAAATACGAACTTCAAGTATCAATTCAATCTGGTCAACATCCGCGATTCAAGATAAGTTATTTTGTCTCTATAAATTTAGTAGTTTGGGTTGAATTATTTTTAGAGTTTAAGGCTTATACATAGATTTTATGTTCTGAGGTAGCAACAATTATCCGAAAATCATCAGTATGCCTAAATCTATCTTGTCTCATATCCTTGGATCCTGTAACAATCGAATGGAATGATGAATTCTAGCCTACTCGACCGAATATTATTTCGACACTAGAAAACATATAGCTGTTAAATATTGGCTAGAGTTTAATAAGGTGCGTTCCTTGTGTACTATATTATTGTCTCGATGAATTGTTTGAAATGAGTATGTGCATATGAATGTTTTCTTTGATTTAAAACATGTACATATTTTATCTGATTTATAAGCGTGACTACCTGATCTATTTTGTAAGTATACCCTATGTTTGATGAAACCATGTCTCTGGTTACTGTTTTATTGATATAAATACATGTATACTTCTTGTTTATGATGATACTGCTTGTTGTCTAGAATTGATTTTCATCTAGGGTATATTATATGGGATGTAATATGAAGCTTTACAGGTTCAACCCTTATTCAGCTTGTAATTCCTTATGGACATAAGGTATCCCCTTAAATAGGTTACGACGCTTCGATTAGAGTAATTCCTTATGGAACTAAGGCATTCCATTACGTTGACTCCTACACCTAATGGACCTAGGGTAAGTCCTTATGAATATAGTTCTAGGGAACCACATATAAGTGTACGGTTGGAGGGTAGTTAGGTGTTTTAAATAAGAACCTTTTTGCCTCTTTAAGTTATGCTTTATTGAAATAATTTACAAATCTTTGGAACTACATGTATGTTTTATTCTACACTTGTTGGAACACACTGGGCTCCTTAGCTCACACCCCCAAACTTTCCCCTTTCAGATACTTTTGGATAGATTTAACTAGACCTGGTACTTGGAGGATCAAACAAAGAACAACTATGTTACTTTTACATATGAATTTTACCAAATTTACTTGTACTATGTTTTATTAATAGACCTAGTAAATGCTGCTGCATATAGATTGTAAACTAAAATGGCATAATGTCAAAAAATGTCCATAATGTTTGACTGAATAGTCATTTTCATTCCTATTCTTTTTTTGAAGCAATTTAACCATCAACATTTCATTTTAAGTCAAAATGGCCCCTATGCGAGTGAAAATTGTTAGTCAATTGATGATAAATAGCTTGAAATGATTTGACAGAATGACACGACATCAGAAAAAATTATATTATATATAATTTTATAAAATTATTTTTTGATTGATGTGACATTCTTTCAATTCAACACATTTGCCTATATAACAATTCCATGTCAACGTGCACTGCCATGAAAGTTTGTCACATCATTTCATGTCATTTAGCGTTAGTTGACTAACATTTTCATTCACAAAGGGGCAATTTTGATCCAAAATGAAACGTTAAGGGTTAAATTGCTTCAAAAAAGAATATGGGCCAAAGTGACTATTCAATCAAATGTTGGGGCATTTTTTGGTTTTATTCCAACTAAAATTGGTACTCTGATTTATTACTATGGTTGAATCCAATGGTTTATATTGTTCGTACAATTATTTGATTCTATATGTATATTATGTTCTTAAATTCGGACATAGTCTTACTTTGTTACTAAATATTTTTAAGATTTCTGAATGTTTATTTCATATCAACCATATATATATATTATTTTGTTTAAATTATAAATGTGTTTTAAGGTTTCTTGAAGAATTCAAATTTAAGTTGCGGCCTACTAAATTTAGTCTTATTGCAGAGGCTAGGTCTAGGGGGTTACATTTATGACAGAAAAAACTAAGAACTAGCAAAGTTTAACGAAATATGAAACAACATAAAAAGAAAAGAAAAAAGGAATAAGAAATACTTGTTTTCCTCGATTGACTCTTCCATCTCCTGTTGTAAATTTTCTAAGAGGAAACAGAATTAGAATGCATGTTGCAACAACCAAGATGAATCCTTTTAACTATATGTAACACCCTTAACGTATACCCGTAGACCGAATATACATTAAAGATGTTATAGAGTCGTTTAAAGAAATCCTGACTTATAATAATTTTTTTATACATATAAATCTTGTCTTTATTAATTTAACTCTTTTCTCGATTTTCTTGAAATCATAACTTATGTGTAGTTGGCTCATTTCGACCCTGAATTAGTTTGTAAAATATATTAGTCAGTTATTAAAATGATAATGCAATTTGGGGTGAATAATAGGTTCACTGCCTAGGCCCTTTCTTGATTTTAAAATCTTTATGCGATTACCGATAAATAAAATTTAAACTGATTAAACATGTTTTACTACCTTTTTAAGCTTATCGATTATTCATATTAACAAAGTAAGCTTCCTTTTTACTCTAGTTTATGCTTTCATATTACTAATGCCTTATCTTGCCTCATCCATATATGGTTCATCTTTAGAACTGATCAACTATCTATCGTTTAATCTAATTTAATACATCATATACTACCAGTAGATAAATAATTACATGCCCACTAGAAATTATCATAAGCAAAATTATCTTACTGACATTGTGCAGATTGAAGCTTGATCAGAAAGCTCGACTATTCTTCAAGTGCTCCAACTTAACCTACGTGTGAAACATTCACACACTAAGTACGAAACTTAGTGAGGCAATAATTCTTAATAGAGTGCAATATTGACATAAATATCAATTTAAATGATTAATAATGCATATAATCACCTTACCATTTTTTATGTGTATAAACATAAATAATTTCATATGTAATAGAATATATCAAAGTGATAACATTAGATCTTACCGATACCGTTGCCATTTCCATTTGTAAGCTTTCAAGCTTATCATCCTGTTCCTTTGATTCATTTTACTCATTTAGCCCAAGAATTTTAAATAGAGAGAAACTTAAGTATACGAGATCGATACTCCCAGAGTACTAGTCACCGAAGTGACGATAAACATATAGACACATAAAGTGTCGGTAACATATAGGCACATAAGTGTCGGTAACATATAGATCCGAAGATCGATGTGTAGCTACACGAAGTCCTTAACTGCTAGACCTCTAATGGCATGCCACCATATTGTAACTCTCTATAATATAATTTTATGTATAGAGAGAAACTTAAGTATGCAAGGTCGGTACTCCTTGAGTACTAGTCACGAAGTGACAATAACTTGTAGACACGTAAAGTGCCGAAAACATACAGACACATAAAGTGCCGGTAAACATATAGATATGAAGATCGATGTGTAGCTACACGCAGTCCTTGATTGCTAGACCTCTAATGGCATGCCACCATACTGTAACTCTCTATAGTAAATCTTGGGCAATAAATCAATTTCATTATCTTTCCTTATATCCTTCTATAGATGGTAAACAACTTATTTCATCAATGGCAACATATATATATATCAACATTTCAACTTACCATTATAAATAATCATGTGATCAATGCATTTTATATTCCACTTCTTGACATATTCGTATATGTCAATTATATGGTCAATGACATAAATATTATAACAATAAAAATTAGGGTAGGCTCATCGCAAGCCATCCCAATCATGTATAAAATATCAATGTAGTATGACATGTATGAAATTACACTCACCTGGGCCATTTATTATCTGGCCTCACTAAGCTCTACTCGATCCTTCCTTCATAATACCACGAACCCTCTTTTGATTCTGATCAAACTTTATAAATAAAAATAACAATTGTTAGATTCAAATCTAACAATATTTTAATATGCTATCAAACTTATAGAATTTTCCAAAAATTCCTTCATTCCTTGTATTGTTCGAAAACTCATTATGGTCTTCAGTGACCAATTTGAACTTCCATTAACCCCTTTCAAGCTTACTAATTAACCTTAAATACAAAATATATCAATTCTCATTTTCTGGCAGATTGCACTACCTTCAAAGAAATATTTCTATAAAATAATATACAACTCGGAATTCAATTCTGTTTGTTCTGAAAGAAACTAGATTCAATAAGCTTTTCAACCATATAAATTAATAGCCCAATCTCAACTTGTACGATTTATGACGAATTTTCAAAGTCAATTTCCAGTATTGAATTTCGGAACAGCCTGCTATACTGTTTTCTGACCTTTCACCACTTAAAAATTCATATATTTTTACTCGGAACTTGAAATTAGTTTCCGTTTGTTGGACACGAAACTAGACGAACAAATATTTTCATCGGTATAAAATTCACCTTCTAACCATTTTTTGTAGAATTTATGGTGAATTTTCAAAGTTACCACCATAAACCAGTTTTTCTACACAGCTTCCATAAACAACTTCAACTTTTATACTAACTTCTCCTTAGTTATCTACTTTTCAATTTAGTCCAATCACTAGCTTTTAACTACCAACTCATCACATTCTTCACCAAATAATTATTCACAATAATTCTCCCTAATTTCCTTATTTACCGAAAGTCACTAAAATGCAAAGATAAGGATTCAAGCTTCTTAACTTTGAAATTTAGTCCTCAATTCAACATTACTACCTTAATACCATCATTACAACTAAAAATCATATTTAGCCCCCATACAAAACTTCAATTTCAATTTGATCACTTAACTTTGACAATTTGTCAAAATGGTCACTAATTCGGTTCAACATCAATTTAACATTCTAACTTCAATTTCATGTCTCTAACATCATTAATAACATAAATACATACCAAAATCATAAAATCAGATTTGGTCCTCTAACTTTTAAACTTGCTAAAATGGTCCCTATACCTTTAGCTTAGGGTTTTGCTTCCAAATAACAATTCAAGCTTACTAGATCATTAATTCAACATTACAAACCCTAAATTAAACTTGAATCCATAAACCTGATCATCTTCATAATAATCAAAACATGTAGAACTTAAATCCCAACTCAATATCATGATTTTAACAACATACTAGCTTGATTTCAACTTGAATTCAATCATGGAATCATAAAATCTTAAAAGCCCCAATTTGATCCATAAATCTTAATTTCTTTTTCATGTAAATTCTCATCAATAAATCATGAATTCCATGAATTATTGACATCAAAAGATAGAGCTTGAAGAGTAGAACAACTTTGTAGTTGAAGAGATTACCTGAAAACCGAGTTTCGGGGCTTGAGTCGAGCTTGGAAATTTTTTTCTCTTTCATTCCCTAGACCTCACGTTTTTGGCTGGAAAAGATGAACAAAATCTTCATATTTTCACCATTATTTTACACATATATCTATTAAATGAATATTAAATTCATTTAATAATGAAATTACAATTTTGCCATTTTTATCCAATGGTTGAGACTAATTTTATCATCAATCAAGGGCCAAGATTTAATATTCCATTTTCTCTTTCCAAAATTGCCCTTATAACTTTTTAAATATTTCAAAATTGCCATTACGACCAAATGACCAATTTGCCCTCCAACTAGTTTTTATTTACTAGTTTGCCATTATTGTAAAAATTCAATTAAATCTAGATGGAATCCAACCAACTATAATAAAATATTCTTAAAATAACATTTTATGACTTTTCCATAGCTTTTGGATCAGTCTCCAAAATTTCCATTCGATCCAATATACCGATAAATAATCATTTACTCATAAATAAGCTGTAGGATTCATCTTGAATCGAACTAAAAATATTTCCAACACTTGGAAATGAGTTTTATAACCTTTCTCTATCATATGGAAAAATTTCAAAATTTTCCAGTTCAGTCCGGGTATCCGAATTCCACTTAAACTTTAACTGGATTTTCCCAATAATCGAAGTATCAGATCGAACCAATAATTCCGCATTCGATTCACACCCTTAGGTGATCTGTTTATTTATGAAATAAAAACCCTTAACTTTTGGTAAATTACAACTTTAGTCCCCAAACTTTTCCAAAGTTTATTCTTTAGGCATAAAATTTTCAAAATTTACATTTTGGTCACTACCTTTTTAAACTTCAATTCTCATTCCAATTTTCGTTGGAATTTAACCAAACTTTAAGAATACCTTATTCAATTCACAATCTATCACATGAGACCTTTAAACCTTAGAGATTTCCTTTCCAAAACCCATAATTAAAGAAATCCCAACTTTTGCATTTTTGTCACTAAGTTAGCTTTTAAACTATTATCTTAGTACTAAATAACCTTTAATCAACTTATTAAATTTTGGGGTATTACAATTCTCTCCCCCGTAAGAAAGTTCGTCATTGAATTTTCAATGCGTACTTGTTCCAAACACTTACGGATATTACTTCCTTATTTTCTTCTCATCCTCCCAAGTGACTTCTTCGACCTTGTGATTACTCTTTAGAGCATCGACCAATGAGATTTTTATTCCTTAATTCTTTAATTTCATATACCAACATTTCTACTAACTCATTTTCATATCCAAATATCTTATACTTACTGTATTATCATTTTATTATGCAGATAGATTGTCCAAAACATGAGTTAACTTCCATGCTTATTTCACTGTATCGTATCTGCTATGGGTCATTTCTTGACCTCCAAGATTCATTAACTGAAGAAATCTATTATCGTTTTACTTCCTTATTCTAATCTCATTCCATCTTATACTAATAAGGAGAAACATCAAGTCATACAATAAGCACATCAATAATATGATATTCTAGGGGCATGTATTTACTGACAAATTCATATGCAAACTCGATTTAGCATCCAGAACCGGCTAAAACTTTGCTCTGATACCATTAAATGTAACACCCTTAACGTATACCTGTAGACTGAATATACATTAAAGATGTTACGGAGTCATTTAAAGAAATCCTGACTTATAATAATTTTTTATACATATAAATCTTGTCCTTATTAATTTAACTCTTTTCTCGATTTTCCTGAAATCATAACTTATGTGTAGTTGGCTAATTTTGACCCTGAATTAGTTTGTAAAACATATTAGTCAGTTATTAAAATGATAATGCAATTTAGGGTGAAGAATAGGTTCATTGCCTAGTCCCTTTCTTGATTTTAAAATCTTTATGCGATTACCGATAAATAAAATTTAAACTGATTAAACACGTTTTACTACCTTTTTAAGCTTATCGATTATTCATATTAACAAAGTAAGCTTCATTTCTACTTTAGTTTATGCTTTCATATTACTAATACCTTATCTTGCCTTATCCATATATGATTCATCTTTAGAACTGATCAATTATCTATCGTTTAATCTAATTTAATGCATCATATACTACCAGCAGATAAATAATTACATGCCCACTAGAAATCATCATAAGCTAAATTATCTTACTGACGTTGTACAGATTGAAGCTTGATCAGCAAGTTTGACTCTTCTTCAAGTGCTCCAACTTAACCTACGTGTGAAACAATTACACGCTAAGTATGAAACTTAGTGAGGCAATAATTCTTAATAGAGTGCAATATTGACATAAATATCAATTTTAATGATTAATAATGCATATAATCACCTTGCCATTTTTTATGTGTATAAACATAAATAATTTCATATGTAACAACATATATCAAAGTGATGACATTAGATCTTACTGATACTGTTGCCATTTCCATCTGTAAGCTTTCAAGCTTATCATCCTGTTCCTTTGATTCATTTTACTCATTTACCCCAAGAATTTTAAATAGAGAGAAACTTAAGTATACGAGATCGGTACTCCCAGAGTACTAGTCACCGAAGTGACGATAAACATATAGACACATAAAATGTCGGAAACATATAGGCACACAAGTGTCGGTAACATATAGATCCGAAGATCGGTGTGTAGCTACACGCAGTCCTTGACTGCTAGACCTCTAATGGCATGCCACTATACTGTAACTCTCTATAATATAATTTTATGTATAGAGAGAAACTTAAGTATGCACGGTCGGTACTCCTTGAGTACTAGTCACCGAAGTGACAATAACTTGTAGACATGTAAAGTGCCGAAAACATATAGACACATAAAGTGCCGGTAAACATATAGATCCGAAGATCGTGTGTAGCTACACGCAGTCCTTGACTGCTAGACCTCTAATGGCATTCCACCATACTGTAACTCTCTATAGTAAATCTTGGGCAATAAATCAATTTTATTATCTTTCCCTATATCTTTCTGTAGATGGTAAACAACTTATTTCATCAATGGCAACATATATTAATATATATATCAACATTTCAACTTACCAACATAAATAATCATGTGATCAATGTATTTTATATTCCACTTCTTGACATATTCGTATATGTCAATCATATGCTCAATGACATAAATATTATAACAATAAAAATTAGGGTAGGCTCATCGCAAGCCATCCCAATCATGTATAAAATATCAGTGTAGTATGACATGTATGCAATTACACTCACCTGGGCCATTTATTAGCTTGCCTCACTAAGCCCTACTCGATCCTTTCCTTCATAATTCCACGAACCCTCTTTTGATTCGGATCAAACTTTATACATATAAATAACAATTATTAGATTCAAATCTAACAATATTTTAAATATGCTATCAAACTTAATCATTTGAATATACAGAATTTTCCAAAATTTCTTTCCTTCCTTATATTGTTCGAAAACTCATTATGGTCCCCGGTGACAAATTTAAACTTCCATTAACCCCTTTCAAGCTTACTAATTAACCTTAGGTACAAAATATATCAATTCTCATTTTCTGGCATATTGCACTACCTTCAAAGAAAAATTTCTATAAAATAATATACAACTCAGAATTCGATTCTGTTTGTTCTGAAAGAAACTAGATTCAATAAGCTTTTCAACCATATAAATTAATAGCCAAAATTCAACTGGTACGATTTATGACGAATTTTCAAAGTCAATTCCCAGTATTGAATTTCGGAACAGCCTGCTATACTGTTTTCTGACCCTTCACCACTTAAAAATTCATATCTTTTTACTCAGAACTCGAAATTAGTTTCTGTTTGTTGGATACGAAACTAGACGAACAAATCTTTTCATCGGTATAAAATTCACCTTCTAACCATTTTTGTAAAATTTATGGTGAATTTTCAAATTTACTGCCATAAACCAGTTTTTCTACACTTCCATAAACAACTTCAACTTTTATAATAACTTCTCCTTAGTTCTCTACTTTTCAATCTAGTCCAATCACTAGCTTTAAACCACCAACTCATCACATTCTTCACCAAATAATTATTCATAATAATTCTCCATAATTTTCCTTATTTACCGAAATAGTCACTAAAATGCAAAGATAAGGATTCAAGCTTCTTAACTTTGAAATTTAGTCCTCAATTCAACATTACTACCTTAATCCCATCATTACAACTAAAAATTATTTTTAGCCCCCATACAAAACTTCAATTTCAATTTGGTCACTTAACTTTGACAATTTTTCAAAATGGTCACTAATTCGGTTCAACATCAATTTAACATTCTAACTTCAATATCATGTCTCTAACATCATTAATAACACAAATACACACCAAAATCATAAAAATCAGATTTGGTCCTCTAACTTTTAAGCTTGCGAAAATGGTCCCTATACCTTTAGCTTAGGGTTTTGCTTCCAAATAACAATTCAAGCTTACTAGATCATTAATTCAACATTACAAACCCTAAATTAAACTTGAATCCATAAACCCTAATCATCTTCATAATAATCAAAATATGTAGAACTTAAATCCCAACTCAATATCATGATTTTAACATCATACTAGCTTGATTTCAACTTGAATTCAATAATGGAATCATAAAATCTCAAAAGCCCCAATTTGATCCATAAACCCTAATTTCTTTCTCATGTAAATTCTCATCAATCAATCATAGATTCCATGAATTATTGACATCAAAAGATAGAGCTTGAAGAGTAGAACAACTTTGTAGTTGAAGAAATTACCTGAAAAACAAGTTTCCGGGCTTGAATTGAGCTTGGAATTTTTTTTCTCTTTCATTCCCTTGACCTCACGTTTTTGGCTGGAAAAGATTAACAAAATCTTCATCTTTTCACAATTATTTTACACATATATCTATTAAATGAATATTAAATTCATTTAATAGTGAAATTACAATTTTACCCTTTTTATCCAATGGTTGAGACTGATTTTATCACCAATCAAGGGCCAAGATTTAATCTTACATTTTCTCTTTCCAAAATTGCCCTTATAACTTTTTAAATATTTCAAAATTGCCATTATGGCCAAATAACCAATTTGCCCTCAAACTAGTTTTTATTTACTAGTTTGCCATTCTTGTAAAAATTCAACTAAATCTAGTTGGAATCCAACAAAATATAATAAAATATTCTTAAAATAATATTTTATGACTTTTCTATAGCTTTTGGATCAGTCTCCAAAATTTCCATTCAATCCAATATACCGATAAATAATCTTTTACTAAGAAATAAACTGTAGGATTCATCTTGAATCGAACTAAAAATATTTCCAACATTTGGAAATGACTTTTATAACCTTTCTCTATCATAAGGAAAAATTTTAAAATTTTCCAGTTCGGTCCAGGTATCCGAATTCCACTTAAACTTTAACTGCGATTTTCCCAATAATCGAAGTATCAGATCGAACCAATAATTCTGCATTCGATTCACACCCTCAGGTGATCTGTTTATTTATGAAATAAAACTCTTAAATTTTGGGAAATTACAACTTTAGTCCCCAAACTTTTCCAATGTTTATACTTTAGGCATAAAGTTTTCAAATTTTACATTTTGGTCACAACATTTTTAAACTTCATTTCACATTCCAATTTTCCTTGGAATTCAACCAAACTTTAAGAATACCTTATTCAATTCACTATCTATCACATGAGACCTTTAAACCTTAGAAATTTCCTTTCCAAAACCTATAATTAAAGGAATCCCAACTTTTGCATTTTTGTCATTTTAGTCACCAAGTTAGCTTTTAAACTATTATCTTAGTACTAAATGACCCTTAATCAACTTAGTAAATATTGGGGTATTACAATTCTCCCCCTTTAAGAAAATTCGTCCTCAAATTTTCAATGCGTACTTGTTCCAAACACTTACGGATATTACTTCCTTATTTTCTTCTCAGCCTCCCAAGTGGCTTCTTCGACCTTGTGATTACTCTTCAGAGCATCGACCAATGATATTTTTCCCCTTAATTCTTTAATTTCATATACCAATATTTCTACTAACTCATTTTCATATCCAAATATCTTATACTTACTGTATTATCATTTTATTATACAGATAGATTGTCCAAAACATGAGTTAATTTCCATGCTTATTTCACTGTATCATATCTGCTATGGGTCATTTCTTGACCTCCAAGATTCATTAACTGAAGAAATCTATTATCGTTTTACTTCCCTTATTCTAATCTCATTCCATCTTATACTAATAAGGAGCAACATCAAGTCATACAATAAGCACATCAGAAATATGATATTCTAGGGGCATGTATTTACTGAAAAATTCATATGCAAACTCAGTTTAGCATCCAGAATCGGCTAAACCTTTGCTCTGATACCATTAAATGTAACACCCTTAATGTATACTCGTAGACCGAATATACATTAAAGATGTTACGAAGTCGTATAAAGAAATCCTAACTTATAATAATTTTTTTATACATATAAATCTTGTCTTTATTAATTTAACTCTTTTCTCGATTTTCTTGAAATTATAACTTATGTATAGTTGGCTAATTTCGACCCTGAATTAGTTTGTAAAACATATTAGTCTGTTATTAAAACGATAATGCAATTCGGGGTGAAGAATAGGTTCACTGCCTAGGCCTTTTCTTTATTTTAAAATCTTTATGCGATTACCGATAAATAAAATTTAAACTGATTAAACACGTTTTACTACCTTTTTAAGCTTATTGATTATTCATATTAACAAAGTAAGTTTCCTTCCTACTTTAGTTTATGCTTTAATATTACTAATACTTATCTTGCCTTATCTATATATGATTCATCTTTAGAACTGACCAATTATCTATCGTTTAATCTAATTTAATGCATCACATACTAGCAGTAGATAAATAATTACATGCCCACTAGAAATTATCATAAGCTAAATTATCTTACTGGCATTGTGCAGATTGAAGCTTGATCAGCAAGCTCGACTCTTCTTCAAGAGCTCCAACTTAACCTACGTGTAAAACAATCACGCGCTAAGTATGAAACTTAGTGAGGCAATAATTCTTAATAGAGTGCAATATTGACATAAATATCAATTTAAATGATTAATAATGCATATAATCACCTTACCATTTTTTATGTGTACAAACATAAATAATTTCATATGTAACAGCATTTATCAAAGTGATAACATTAGATCTTACCGATACCGTTGCCATTTCCATCTGTAAGCTTCCAAGTTTATCATCCTGTTCCTTTGATTCATTTTACTCATGTAGCCCAAGAATTTTAAATAGAGAGAAACTTAAGTATACGAGATCGGTACTCCCAGAGTACTAGTCACCGAAGTGACGATAAACATATAGACACATAAAGTGTCGGTAACATATAGGCACATAAGTTTCGGTAACATATAGATCCGAAGATCGGTGTGTAGCTACACGCAGTCCTTGACTGGTAGACCTCTACTGGCATGCCACTATACTGTAACTCTCTAAAATATAATTTTATGTATAGAGAGAAACTTAAGTATGCAAGGTCGGTACTCCTTGAGTACTAGTCACCGAAGTGACAATAACTTGTAGACTCGTAAAGTGCTGAAAACATATAGACACATAAACTGCAGGTAAACATATAGATCCGAAGATCGGTATGTAGCTACACGCAGTCCTTGACGCTAAACCTCTAATGGCTTGCCACCATACTGTAACTCTCTACAGTAAATATTGGGCAATAAATCAATTTCACTCTCCTTATATCCTTCTGTAGATGGTAAACAACTTATTTCATCAATGGCAACATATATTAATATATATATATATATATCAACAATTCAACTTACCAATATAAATAATCATGTGATCAATGAATTTTATATTCCACTTCTTGACATATTTATATATGAATCATATGCTCAATGACATAAATATTATAACAATTAAAATTAGGGTAGGCTCATCGCAAGCCATCCCAATCATGTATAAAATATCAATGTAGTATGACATGCATGCAATTACACTCACCTGGGCCATTTATTATCATGCCTCACTAAGCTCTACTCGATCCTTTCCTTCATAATACTACGAACCCTCTTTTGATTCAGATCAAACTTTATAAATATAAATAACAATTGTTAGATTCAAATCTAACAATATTTTAAATATGCTATCAAACTTAATCATTTGAATATATAGAATTTTACAAAATTTCCTTCCTTCCTTGTATTGTTCGAAAACTCATTATGGTCCTCAGTGATCAATTTGAACTTCCATTAACCCCTTTCAAGCTTACTAATTAACCTTAGATACAAAATATATCAATTCTCATTTTCTGGCAGATTGCACTACCTTCAAAGAAATATTTCTATAAAATAATATACAACTCGGAATTCGATTTCGTTTGTTCTGAAAGAAATTAGATTCAATAAGCTTTTAAAACATATAAATTAATAGCCCAAATTCAACTTGTACGATTTTTGACGAATTTTCAAAGTCAATTTCCAGTATTGAATTTTTGAACAGCCTGCTATACTATTTTCTGACCTTTCACCACTTAAAAATTCACATCTTTTACTCGAAACTCGAAATTAGTTTCCATTTGTTGGACACGAAACTAGACGAACAAATCTTTTCATCGGTATGAAATTCACCTTCTAACCATTTTTGTAGAATTTATGGTGAATTTTCAAAGTTACCACCATAAACCAGTTTTTCTACACAGCTTCCATAAACAACTTCAACTTTTATACTAACTTCTCCTTAGTTATCTACTTTTCAATTTAGTCCAACCACTAGCTTTAAACTACCAACTCATCACATTCTTCACCAAATAATTATTCACAATAATTCTCCCTAATTTTCCTTATTTACCTAAAGTCACTAAAATGCAAAGATAAGGATTCAAGCTTCTTAACTTTGAAATTTAGTCCTCATTTCAACATTACTACCTTAATACCATCATTACAACTAAAAATCATATTTAGCCCCCATACAAAACTTCAATTTCAATTTGGTCACTTAACTTTGACAATTTGTCAAAATGGTCACTAATTCGGTTCAACATCAATTTAACATTCTAACTTCAATTTCATGTCTCTAACATCATTAATAACATAAATACACACCAAAATCGTAAAAATAATATTTGGTCCTCTATCTTTTAAACTTGCTAAAATGGTCCCTATACCTTTAGCTTAGGGTTTTGCTTCCAAATAACAATTCAAGCTTACTAGATCATTAATTCAACATTACAAACCCTAAATTAAACTTGAATCCATAAACCCCAATCATATTCATAATAATCAAAACATGTAGAACTTAAATCCCAACTCAATATCATGATTTTAACATCATACTAGCTTGATTTCAAGTTGAATTCAATCATGGAATCATAAAATCTCAAAAGCCCCAATTTGATCCATAAACCCTAATTTCTTTCTCAGGTAAATTTTCATCAATCAAGCATGGATTCCATGAATTATTGACATCAAAAGATAGAGCTTGAAGAGTAGAACAACTTTGTAGTTGAAGAGATTACCTAAAAACCGAGTTTCGGGGCTTGAATCGAGCTTGGCAAATTTTCTCTTTCATTCCCTAGACCTCACATTTTTGGCTGGAAAAGATGAACAAAATCTTCATCTTTTCACCATTATTTTACACATATATCTATTAAAGGAATATTAAATTCATTTAATAGTGAAATTATAATTTTGCCCTTTTATCCAATGGTTGAGACTGATTTTATCATCAATCAATGGCCAAGATTTAATCTTCCATTTTCTCTTTCCAAAATTGCCCTTATATCTTTTTAAATATTTCAAAATTGTCATTATGGCCAAATGACCAATTTACCCTCCAACTAGTTTTTATTTACTAGTTTGCCATTCTTGTAAAAATTCAACTAAATCTATTTGGATCCAACCAACTATAATAAAATATTCTTAAAATAAAATTTTATGACTTTTCCATAGCTTTTGGATCAGTCTCCAAAATTTCCATTCAATCCAATATACCGATAAATAATCATTTACTCAGAAATAAACTGTAGGATTAATCTTGGATCGAACTAAAAAAACTTCCAACACTTGGAAATGACTTTTATAACCTTTCTCTATCATATGACAAAATTTTAAAATTTTCCAGTTTGGTCCGGGTATCCGAATTCAACTTAAACTTTAACTGTGATTTCCCCAATAATCGAAGTATCAGATCGAACCAATAATTTCGCATTCGATTCACACCCTTAGTTGATCTGTTTATTTATGAAATAAAAACCCTTAACTTTTGGGAAATTACAACTTTAGTCCCCAAACTTTTCTAAAGTTTATACTTTAGGCATAAAATTTTCAAAATTTACATTTTGGTCACTACCTTTTTAAACTTCAATTCCCATTCCAATTTTCCTTGGAGTTCAACCAAACTTTAAGAATACCTTATTCAATTCACTATCTATCACACGAGATCTTTAAACCTTAGAAATTTCCTTTCCAAAACCCATAATTAAAGAAATCCCAACTTTCGCATTTTTGTCATTTTAGTCACTAAGTTAGCTTTTAAACTATTATCTTAGTACTAAATGGCCCTTAATCAACTTAGTAAATTTTGGGGTATTACACTATAGGTGAGAGAAATATATATATATATATATATATATATATATATATATATATATATTAGAATAGATAGGAGGTCGAAGCCAGTACATTAAGTGCTCCTTAATTGAGCATAAAGAGGGCCATAGATATTGTTAAGTGTGTCAAAGTACTATATTTTTTTGCCCTTTTTACTCATGTTATTGTTAGAATTTGGTCCATTTTAGTTGCATTCTTAGCCATTCATGCATAGTTTCGTAGCTTCTTTGTCTATTGGGCTTGACCTTATGTTTTGATAGTTTTTTGTGGAGAAATCGTTGTTGTTTTGCTTTATTTTGTGTAGGACGAGTTGCCGAGTCACTTGCCGAAAGATGCCCGGGCAAGTCATGATAAAAGTCATTATCTCCAAGAATTAATTCAAACACTTTGGATAATTACCCATATTCAAATGCAACTGTTGATTTAGTTAGAGATCAGATCCCACGAATTCCACATGCATTCGAACTCATTCTCCTCACCTATTTAAGGAGATCGCAACAACACATCAAGAGAGGTGATTGGGAGAGGGATTCACGCACAACCATTATCATAGATTGAATGAGTTCATCTTCTTCATTTCTTTTTAGCTTGTATCTTGCGATGCACCCATGTCAGGGTTTTATTGATTATTGTTTCCTTTTTACCTAGCAATGAACTAGATTATTTGTCTTGGGATTATTGGGTTTATAGTGTGTAAAGACGAATTATTGGTTTTGGTTTTTAATTCAATAGATTCATTGTTTATCCATTCTTAGCTCTTAATTTCGCTTCAAGGAAACTTGGGAAAGAAACTTGAAAGAATTCATTCATCTAAGCTCGAGAGAGCTAGATTCACAAAATGAGTGAATACAATTTCCACTTAAACAACCATTGGTGGAGACTAATTCGCGTTAAGAGTAAGGTACAGATTTCAGTGGCTAAGAAGAGTGAAAAGATCGATGTTGTCCACCCAAGGTTAACACATGGATGTATTACCAAGGCTTGCACAATCATCTTTTCTTCGGTTAGGGATAATGCGAAAGCATTGAAGAACACTCTGCCGAACATTGAAAGGGCAATTTACTTGTCGCAACAATTACTTGCCACAACAATTACTAGCATAACAATTCATCCAGCACTTACGATAACACAACCTATTCTCTCATATCGATTACCTCTTTCTATTTACTCTATTTATTTAGTTTATCTTATTTGATATTTAGCACCATCTATCACCTCAATACTATTTCCTTTCAGTGCAAGAAGCTAAAAGTTAAAGTTTCACCAATCCCCGTGGAGACGATATTAATCTATACTATTACTTGCAACGTGGTCACTTACGCCGTTTGCGTTGCACTTAAATCACGTAAAAGATATCTCCCTAAAGCAGACCAATGAGAATATCCGGAGGATCAAAAAAACTATAATAGGATCATCAGTCAAGGGAATAGACTTAGCCAAGAAATCTGTGACCATGTTTGTAACACCCTAATGTTTATAAGTTTAAAAAAATGGATGAGGATGGTGGTTTGAAAAATGGTAAAAATGAGAGAAGGTGTAGGTTGTGGGAATCGAACCCACAACCCATGCTTGGTTGGCCAGTAACCCAACCATCTAAGCTATGCATGCTCTTGGTCATTAAACGCACCAGATTTATTTTAAACCATAACTGTCTGAATTTTGAGAAAAAAATAATAAACAAATAAAATATCCTAACCACCCCCTTTATGGCATTAAATCAGTTCAACAACCCTCTTCTCCCTAAAAATCAATGACCTTTCACCTTTCTCAACAACCAAACACTTTGGCCACCGTCCGATCTTCCCCCACCGTCCGTCGTAGCCGTCACCGCTGCTATCAAAGTGACTAGCATTCCCTCCTGATCAAAACCATGGCCACAACTCCCCTAACTCTTTGTCGTGCGCCGTAGAGAGTTGCTCCAAGGTTCGGCAGCAACCCAACCCTCGCCACCCTTTTTCTTTGCCGATTCTGGCCACCACAGATGTCGACTCGTGAATTGGTTGCCGTCAACGTCATCCCCAGGCTGAGCCGATCAAAACTCTGCCCTCAAAAGGTCTGCCCATTGCCGGATAGAATATCGCTGGAGTAGTGACGTTCCAAGTCGCCTTCCATTGATTTAGGTAAGTTTGGTGAGTTTCTGGCATAATATGCGTTTTTTAGTGTAATGAGTGAGTTGATGCTTGTTAATTTCGAAAATTACATTTTCGGGCTGAATCCGATCGTCTAGGGCTACATGTGGGCTCCATGCGACGTCTAGGGCAATTTTTGGCCGCCTTGGACTGTAACCCTCGAATAGGACTGGTTCGATTAGTCCAAGATCAGGTTTGACTCTTTGAATCGAGCTGATTAAACTGACCCAGCACCCGCCGCTCCAATTAGTGAACCCGGCCTGATAAATTGAGTTTTGGGCCGACCTACTTTTAGGCCCAATGGCTTTGGGCCTTAGTCAAATCGAGCTAAACCGACTCGACCCGAATCTGACCCGTTAATTGACTCACCCGAGTCAAACCTAATTAACTGATGACGTCAGCGTTGACCTTGACCGTTGATGTTAGTGTTGACTTTTTGACTGATGATGTTAGCATGACATCATCGTTGACCTTGAATGCTGACGTTAGTGTTGACTTTGACCAGTGACGTCTGCATGATGTCAGCGTTGACTTTGACTGTTGAAGTCAGTGTTGACTTTGACCAAAAAGTCAACTTTTTTTTGAAAATCCCTAGTTTATGTTTTCGACGTCTTGAGTCCCTTTTTAAAGCATTTTCACAAAAATTCTAATCGAAAACCTCCAAATAAGACATCAAACTTGAACATTCATATGTACCAAATTTAAATTATTTAAGAGTAGATGAATAAAGGACTAACAATGATCTTTTTGTTAAAGGTACTCACGAATCTTCCGGTCGTGCTTACGCCCAGCCCAACTTGGCCTAGAGAGCCCATTGTCACCCATTCCAGCACTGCTACTGAGCGTGGCTCCGATGCCTAGTGATTATCAGACCTTCTTGACATTTTGAGGTGTGTTCCTTGTGTGCTACATAACTATTTTTGCATATTGATTTACATATTTTATACATTTTATTAAACCGAACATGTGCACATGATTGGAAAACTTGATTTTGCATACATAACATGTTTTCTTGAAATAAGCATCATTGTACTGGATGTTTGATATATGCCCTAGTACCCGACATGACAAGTATACTGTAACATCCCAAAAATTGGTCTAGTCAGAATCGGGTTTCATCGATTAGAAAACTTATGTCAAAATGATCTAGCTTTACGTCTATGTTGTCTAAATTACTGATTCTCTGGTTAAAAAGACCATAATTGAGTCTAATCTTTGATTTGGGACCTTATTGGAAAGTCAAAATGTTGAATCTAAGCTAAGGGTATCGATACGATAACAATTTTAACTAACTTTTGGATTTTTACTTAGCCGTATCGATACAGCCCCATGTGTATCAATACGCGCCCCTACAAAAATAACATTTTGTGCTTAAATCACAAAGACCGAGGGTGGTGATGACTCACCTGCCTATTACTGTCATCCCCATGTGAAAACAACCTGAAAAGATGACCAATGGTCATCAATTATCTTGAATTAAAGCAAACCCTATAGCCAAGGAAAGCTTTTTATTGGTCATTGATAAGGTGGGTTGGGATTAGTAAACCCTTAAGCATAGGAAAGCTCCTTATTAGACCCTTGGGAGGAAGAGAAATGATTAAGTCTTGGTCTTGCTTTAAGTAACTAAGAAAAAGCTCCCCTATTTGTTTTGCTAATTCACCGGGAACCAATTTTCATCTTTGTCTTTGAAAACCAAGCAAGCACCTCCATTGACATCCTCTTCACCAAGCAAGCACACACCTCCCCTATTGCACCCCTCAAGCTTGAGTTTCCTTATTTTAAAAATATCAAATCGTAGTCACCAATTGGGTAAGTGGAAACCCTAAATCCATTGTTGATTCTCACAATTATTGAATGTCTAATTTCAAGATGAAAGCTCCAAGCTAAGATTTCGATCCTCAAATTCTAAACTATGAATTTGTCTAGTAGCTAATGACTATCCTATTGATTCGAATAATCTTCTGTTGTCCTTTCCTAGATCAAGTACTGAAAGAAGCTAATCCGTCATCTCCATCGAAAGCTAGGGATAAAGGAATCGCTATTCGTGAGCCTTATAGCCAAGGTGAGTGTAGTCGGTGTCTTAAAAGTTGTCTAGGTGCCCAACTCAAATCATTGAGCATTGAACTTGATATTACTAACCATTGAAATGAAGGTTTTTGCATAAACATTGTTGAAAGCTATGTTTGGTAAGTAAGAGGTAAGTATTGCATTGAATTCATAAATACTGTATAGATATGGATATTATTGGAAGCATCGAATCATTGATATGTCTATTGTTATGGAAAATTATTGATATACGTTATAGCCACTATCTATCGATAAGAGATTATTGAACTATTGTTATGAAACTATTGTATTGAAATATTGTGTATTTTACCTTGGGATCGAAGTATTGGATACAATTGGTATGCCATAAAATTCATGAGCTCATTGGTACGGGTATTGAGCTTCGGCCATGGTGCAGCAGAGAGATGTGTTGTGTATTGGTCAGTTGGTGCGGCGGAGGACATATGACATGACCATTATTGTTATTGTTGGTGTTGTGGTGGAATTCACGTATCCAATTATGGTTGAATCGATCCAAGGAATTTTTGGGTATTGTCATTGCTATTGTTATGATATGCTAGTAATGATCATTGATGATATGCTATCTTGATGCCAAGTCATTAGTTAAGAATAATGAGCATGCCCTACTTAATCATATATTGATATTAAGTTTGAAATTGTTTCGAAGCATGCTAAATGGAATATCACGCTCATTCGTCGTTATTGGCTACCTCACTTAGACTATATAAGTCTAATGCATTCATTTCCATAACATTTTAGCTTAAGAAAGTTAACAGTTCGAGATCGAGGATTAGTTGGAAGATCGACAAGTCACCACAAGTATCGAGTAATGTGTTTTGCCCTTTTGAACTCCTAGAATGGTGGCAAAGTAGTCAAACTAGTTGATTTTGATGCTTTGGTTATGTGTATAAAGGTGGTGTAATGTGTAAGCATATGATGTTTGGTTAAAAATTGTTTATATGGCATATTTCGGCTTAAATAGTGAAAACTAGGTAAATGGATTCGAAATGCTGTAAAATTTGGCATGACAATAGATTAATGGATTTTAGACTTGCTGGTAAAATTTGGTAATGATTGGACAACATTCGAGGGGTCAAATTAGATAAAAACCAGATAAAATTTGTCATTACAAGACAAGCGTATCGATACGAGGCTAACTGTATCGATACGACCTTACATAAATAGACTTGATGAAGCAGGGAATATCGATACACTAGGGAGTGTACCGATATGGACCTTGGTAGTAAGGTTTGAGAAAATAATTGCATCGGTACGACCTCAGGCGTACCGAAATAAGTCATCCCAAGTTAAAATGTATCGATATGGGCTTAGATGTATTGGTACGGGGTCCTTGACCTTGAACCTGGAAATTGTGAAATTCAACATAGCGTATCGATACGGCCTAAAGTGTATTGGTATGGTGTCAGTTAATTCTGTTAAAAGGCTTGGGAAACAGTTTTAAAAGATTACAAATTGGTCACTAATTATTAAATGGCTCGAAGGGTTAGGTTAAAGATATCTGATAACAACGAAACTTCACAGGTTAATAATTGGCGAGTCTAATTACAAGTTGGTAATAAAGGATTCGGATTAGAGTCGCTAATTTATAACGTTTGCAACTTGGTATTTTTTGTTCAAAAAGTTTTAAATTAACCCAAATTCTGATTCCGATCTTCGGTTCCGTCCTCCGATAACAATTTTCGACCCGGTTCTCAACCAGACTGGGAAGAGGGTGTTACATATACTCTATGTTTATTGTTTATTTATATGGAAATGTGTTTAATAAGTATCGTTATCAATGTCTATTTACTGCATACTATGATATTGCCTGGACTGATTTACTGGGTACTTGGGTTATGATATGAAGTGATGAAGGTTCGGTCCTGATCCGGCTGGTAATTTCGCTCGTATAAGGTTCTTACGCTTCGGCTAGAATAATTCCGCTCGTATTCGGTTCCTACGCTTTGGCGAGGGTAAAACCGCTTGGACCTAAGGTATTTCCTTAGGATGGTACCCATGCCCAAAGGGCTCGGGTTAATGCCTATGTACGATATTGTTCAGGGGAACCGTATCCTGGAGTACGGATGGAGGGTAGATAGATTACATGAAAACTTTGGTTGTACTCATGAAATGTTTTGTTTGGTTAAATTATATAAATGTTTTATTTGCACTGTTTGGAACACACTGAGTTCCCTAGCTCACACCCCAATTTTCTACCTTTCAGATATTTTGGATAGGCCACCCCGAATCTGACACGTGGAAGATTGGCACATTTTGGAAACCTCTTTTGTTGTAATCTTCCTATCCTCCAAATTATTTTATTTTCGGTTACACGTGCCTATAATTTGATACTTTACACTTTATTACATAGCCTTGCATGGCTTAATTTTGTAACCATGTTTGAAATGGTTTATACTTGCTTACTTAAATTACTTATTCATGAGTTATAATTATTACTTATTTTACTTATTTTAGGTATTAAACTCTTCTAAATATTTTATGAAAAGTTTTGGTAAGAAATGTGACCTTCATAATTTGGACCATACGCATAGGCCGTTCTAGGGGTTACAATGTTCGCCTCATGTCGAATAAGAGCAAAATCAACAACCCAAGGTCTTTGAACTAGAGAAGAAATAGTCCTCACTAAGGCGTGAAGACTCGTCCAAGAAGATTTCGAGAGGAGCTTGAAGGGATCCGCGCTATCCACTTGCACAATCAAACGTTGGCAGGCTTGGTTCCAAGTAGATCGCAATCCTTCCAAGACTCCCCATAATTCAGCCTGCAACAATTTTGTAATGCCAACCTGTTTAGAGTAAGCAGACAAGAAAGTACCATATTGATCTCGAAAAATGCCTCCAATTGAACTAGCTCCAGAGGTAGTGGAAACAACCCCATCCCAGTTGAGGCAAATCCAGTTTAAGGGTGGTGACTGCGAGCGAATCAATTCAATCGAAGGAGACTGTCGGCGAGCCATAGGGGCAATCGAAGATGTATACTGTTTAGCCCAATCGATGCTAATGCTAAGCAAAGAGTTAATATACAGCTGTTCATCACGAAAGATTGCAGAATTATGGCGCTTCCAAATCTTCCATATAAGGGAAGCAAAAAGAAGCGAACAAGGACCCTCAGATAAGGAACAATAACCTTCGTTGGAAATACCACGAAGGATCCAGTCATGTAAAGGGAGGGTAAAAAATTCAGTCTCAGCAAGCGAGGATGACAATGCCACCAAAAATTTTGAATACTAGTGCAATCTCGTAAGATATGAAGGATAGTTTCGAAAGGACATCCACAAGAATCACATGGCGACAGAATGAGCAATGTGGCAAACAACACGATTAGAATTCGTGAGAAGATTATCCTGAAAAGCAAGCCAAAGGAAGACACGTACTCTGTTAAGAACCTTAAGAGACCAAATAGTTTTCCAACAGGGGTTAATCGGATTCCATATAGCTGAAGCAACCTGGGAATAAGCACTCTTGACAGTGAACTGTCGGTTTGAACTAGCAAACCAATAACATGTATCATGCCCAAGAATGGCACTTTGAGGGACAGTGTCGTGTATAAAAGGGGGAGCATCAGGGTGAAGAAGCTGGCCGAGCCTAGCCCAGTCCCAATCACCACTCGGAGTGACAAAATCACCAACTTTGGCTTCCGGGTCAACGAGCATATGGGAAGATTTCAAGGCAGTGAGTGTTCCCAACTCCGGGATCCATAAATCATTCCAAAAACAAATGGACGAGCCATCACATACCTCTCATGCGAGATTCCCAAGGAAAAATGGCCAGACCTTGGCAACCGAGCGCCAGAAAGTAGAACAATTAGACCGAGGCAAAGATTTCGGAAAATAAACCCCGACCTTGTACTTATCACGTAATAATCAAACCCAATAGGCGTTCGGAGAATGAACAATATCATCGCAGATTTTCATCAGAAAGCATCATTATTCACCTTAGTGTTTTGCAAGCCTAAGCTGCCTCGATTCATTGGTTGACAAATGGACTTCCAATTGATAAGCGGAATGGGCTTGGCATTCCCGTTAGAACCCCAAATGAATCTCCAAACGATCTTATCAATTTCCTCATAAATGGAGGAAGACAGCGCACATATTTGCATCATATAACAGAGGATGCTAAGAAGAACCGACTTAGCGAGAGTAACTCGTCTCGTAAATGATAAAGACCGCGCCGACCATCCATCTAAACGTTGCTGAATTCTATCAATCAAAAATATGAATCTTTCCCGAGTGGCTCCCGAGTGGCGGACTGGTGAACCGAGATATTTGCCCAGGTCAGAAACAATTTGAAAACCAAGACAATCGCTAATCGCATGTTGAACATTGATGTCTGTGTTGGGAGAAAAAATATCTCTGTCTTCTGCTTATTAACTTGATGGTCAGAGAACATACCAAAGACATTCAAGATATTCTCGGTATTTTTTGCCTGAAGCAGATTTGCCTTTACATAAAGGATGAAAAATAAATAAGAAATCAGCATGCTACTACGAGCAAGATGAAACGCTGACCATGATCATGAATTCGCGGATTGAACAATCGCATGCCCAAGTCTCTCCATTGTGATATTAAAAAGGTACCGGGGGAGTGGATCACCTTACCGGATACCTCTCTTAGGATGAAACTCACGGCTCAAATCTTCATTCCACTGAACCTGCATGCTAGCCGATGAGATACAAGCAGAGACGATACAAATAAGATTACGAGGAAACCCCACATCCCTGAGCGTATCGACTTTTATGGGACAATTAATGATAAAAAAATTGTACCTTGTTAAATGGGATTTAATTTTTTTAAGGGGATCTTTGATTTAATTTACAATATTTAATGATACTTAACCTATGCCTTACGATAGGGGTGTGCAAAATAAACTGTAACCGTTAACTAGCATAACCGTTCATTTTACAAGTTGATTAGCCTAACCATTAAGGTTAAACTATTTCGGTTAACCAAACCGCCGAAAATAATGGTTAACCTATAGGTATTTTTGGACAAAGTATGGTGTTTGTGTTTAATATCTATCTATTTAAGTTTTTTTTTAATTTTAATATAATATTTATCAGAGAGATAGTTTCATTATTCTCAAAACAAATAACGAACATTTGAAAACAAAATTATAATAGGTTACAGATTAACATGTAATCGAATCGTTAAAAATGATTAATCATTAAAACGGTTAACCGTTAAAAACCATTTCTTAACAATTAGGTTACGGTTAACCAACCGTTTAGGCTAAACAGTATGGTTAACCTACCATGAACATCCCTACTATATGGCATAGATTAAACAAAGTCTTTTTGAAATAATTTATTTTCAACAAAAAGACATGTTTAAATATTTTAGAACATAAATTTACAAATGTTTTAAGATTCTTTATAGCTAACAAAACGTTCTAAAATGCATTTATGGGCAACAAATACTGATTCTTATTTATGTGTATTAGTATTGCCGGAACAATATTAATATGGGTTCATTCAATACTAGTACTCCAAGAACAAATTTTCAAGCCTTTGTAACAAGTATCAATGCTGCTCCAGAATTAAATTTATTTCTAAAATATTGAATGACATTTTAGTATCGACACTCAACTTAGAGTACCAATATTGAAATAGATTTAATTATTTTTCAAAACATGGAATGACATTTTAGTACCAGTACTAACTTCACAGTTTCGATACTTAATGTTTAGTAATGATTTTCTTTTTCGAGTATTGATATTGACCAAGCTTTAAATTTATTTTTCTAAACATCAAATTCTATTTTAGTACCAGTATTGCCTATTCAGTACTAGTGAGTATCAACACTCTACGAGTATTGATACTCATTGGGATTCATAACGACTATTTTACATGGGATATCAATATCGGTCTTTGAGTATCAGATATCGAAGGCTTTTTGGCAGCATTTTGTGCGAGAAAACCTCTCTCAACGGCTTTATTTAATTTTTCAACTACTCAAGCGGCTAAAAATTAATAAAAGATTGTAAAAGCAAATCTCTAAAGCATATTCAAGTATAAGATAACAATTTCAAAGCTCAAATAACATCCGAAAAGGTCCAAACTTGACCCATCTATCATTATTTTTCCTAAAAGTGACACCTTTTTATCCATCAAGTCCAAATAACATCACAAAGCTCAAACTTCGACTCAATTATTCCTTGGATTTTGACGAGAATTGTGGCTGTGGAAATTTTGGCAAGAGTATTGAGGAACATAGATCGACCGTGCATAAAAATCCTTTGCTTCTTTTTAATATGCACAAAGAGCAAACAAGAAAATTAGTCTCGAAATACGTGTCATTGTATAACACTCTCTCGACTAAGAAAAAGATAAGTGGTGTACCCTTCGTCTTGTTTAAAGGAGCCTCGCAACAAGATGCTCAGGTGTCGTATATATTGTATTGTTTATGGATCCATTAGGGAACGATCTTAGTATCCAAAGGTCATGAGCCTAATATGCATACTATTTTGCTCCTAGCCCTCCTACGTTGAACCCATGTGCATCTAGGGGGAATAAAAGGAAGAAAACTCCTAAACTAAGGGGGGCATAAAGGAAAAAGATCTATAGCTCAATTATTTTCGGTTGATGATCTTCTGTCTACATTAGAAGGAGTGAATCATCAATCATCGACTAACAATCATCTTTTTAATATCTTGATAACCACCCTAAACCACCCCCATGGGAGGATATTGACAACATAAGTTGAATGGGTATATTTAAATTTTTAAAAAAAGTATATATATGCTTAAATTAAAGTTTTTAAAATATTGAAATTTAATTAAAAATTTTAAAATTTTAAGTAGGATTTAATTAAAAATAATAAAAAAATTAAACTATAATAATAATTTTTAAAATTTATCGAACGGATTAAATTAAATTTTTAAAGAATTAAAGTTTAATTTGCCAAATTTCGAGAGGCCATGGCCCCCACAACCTCTCAAATAGGTCTACTTCTACCACCCTACATTCAGACATCAACAAGATATTTATCTCATCGTTCTTTGACTTTGTTTAAAAGATTTAATATTTATTATCATATTAGAACTAATAATCAATTGAATAGCATACTCTTTTTATCTTGACTAGGATTTTTGTTCATTGAATGTTTTTAGTAAAGATTATAAGGAGACAAATTCATTGTTTGTTGACGGATATTCATAACTACAAAAAGAAATAAAACTCCAATAATGTAAACACCAAGGATTTACTACAACAGATAAGGCCAAAAAAGATTCTTTTTCAATAGTCTTTAATTTGCGTTAACAATTGATTATATCACAACATTTATTATTATGAAGTATGATTTCTTTTATTCAGCTCATATACTTCGTAAAATGATTAAATTACTTGAATTGGTTGAAATACTTTGAAGTCTTCAACCGCAAAAGTTCTATTAGTTACCAAACTAAGATATTTTTTTATATAATACTTAAATTATTTAGGATTCTACCGAGAAAGGTTGAGTATAATGACAAAACACATTGCTTTATCAAGGAGAAAATTCAGTTTCAAACCTTAAAAATAACATTGTTGAGAGGGAGAACCATAAATTTGAACATAAACCATCAAATCTACATGTAGTTTACAAAAAAAAAAGGATTTTATAGAAAAAATATTTAGCATCCTTCTAAACTGTCAAATAGGAATATCTGCACTTCAACACATTTAAATTAGGATTTTGTCACTTAATTAGGACAATAACTTTATTTGGCAATTAGCGGATAGTTGATCGTGGGTTATATTAATTGATTTTATAGAAGTTTTTGATAAAATTAACTTATGGCCGATAGTTATTTGCTTATTTGAACAAGTAAAATGTCTTATAATAAAATAATTATATTTAATAATTGTTTGAATTATTTATTAGTTATCAATATTTGTTATATATTAATATGTATTAAATTATGAAATTAATGGAAAAAAGAATTGTTTTTTCTCTTTATGCAAAACCCTAGTGTGTTACAAAACCTTAACATGGCGGAGACGCTAGCCGCCGCTGACTTGACAACCGACAACCAGGGGGGACGACTGCTTGATGAGGTGATCTTTATCGACATGTCTGATGCATTGGAGGGGCCTGGTTCTCCCATACCAGTGGAGCTTCAACCAGTGCATAAGAAAGGCCGAAGCTTGGATGTCTCGATGGCCGAGGGTTCAACATCGATGAAGGCTACGAGTAGTGAGGGAACAGAGATGGGGTTTCGACTCCAGCAACGAATGAGGTTGGTGATGAGATTCGTTCGTCGATAATCCCATCCTTTAAAGACAAGTTGGTGGGGGATCTAGGGAAGGCTAAACAGGTGCAGTGTATAAGTGAGTTGGAAGTGGAAGTTCGAGAGGAGGATGTACGCTTTGGGGGGATTAGTACGTTATCAGAGATTTAGTTTTCGGATAGGGTGCATAATGTGATTAATGCAAAGCTGACAACATTTGTAGTCATTCGACTCTTGGGAAAAATCAACTGGGTATAAGGCATTGCTCAACAGGATACAGACGATGTGGAACCCTAGTGGCGATATAAGTCTGGTTGATTTGGATAATGAGTATTATCTGGCACAGTTTGCTTAAGAGGAAGACTTCCATAAAGTTTTGGCTAGAGGTTTGTGGGTTATCTATGGTAGTTACTTGATTGTGCAGCCATTGAACATGTATTTTTCGACAAAAGAGGTGCATCCTTCTCAAATAATGGTATGGATACGATTGCCTAAGCTTCCATATTGATACTATACTAAGAGCTTATTTTGACATATATATGCAACTATTGGTAAGGTGGTCGGTGTGGACTATAATACGATGGAGGGGAAGCGAGGTGGATTTGTCAGGCTCGCGATCATTGTTGATCTCAATAAACCGTTGGTTTCCGCATTGTGATTGATGGGTAGAGGCAGGATATCAAATATGAAGGTTTGCCGGCTATATGTTACAAGTGTGAGAAATTTTTCCATTCGAATGACGAATATGGTGTAGGGGTGGACGCACAGAATGCAAAAGTGGATGCAACACCCCAACAGGATCCGAGTGAGATGTATGGCCCATTG
Organism: Hibiscus mutabilis; assembly: GCA_019671005.1. Taxonomy (NCBI): domain Eukaryota; kingdom Viridiplantae; phylum Streptophyta; class Magnoliopsida; order Malvales; family Malvaceae; genus Hibiscus; species Hibiscus mutabilis. The sequence continues at coordinate 10,987,599 of CM033735.1, read as the reverse complement.
ATACGAGTTGTTAATCATCGAAAACGTCCTACAGGTTTTAGTCGAGATCAAGGCAAAGCCGATGGCAGGATTCTAACTAAGCGAGATACAAGTTCCTAGTTTGCTGTTCTTCATGATGATGCGAGAGTGCATAAGATTGTGATGCCAGAAATATACTGGTTCCTATACTAGATATAGTTGTGGAGAATGTTGGAGTGGATTTGGCGCATGGCGTTGACATGGAGGAGAGGTTGCACAGTCAGCAAAGTATGTCTCCCAATTTATCGAAGGGTGGTAATGGTACTAGGGATGGAAAGGTGGTTGGATCGCAAAAGAAGTCAAATGCAGTTCAACGTGATGGGACATTAGGAGGATCGAGAGGGGTCGGTCAGGGGAAGCAAGGTTCGGTTGCTGCACAGGGGAAAGTGGTGCTATCGAAGACATCACTAAAAGTAAGCAAACACTCTGCGATTCAGGTTATGGATACGGATGAGGGTCGCTGGCTTAAGGAAGTCAAAGGTCGTGTGTTACCGAGCTCTATTCGTGGCACTACATTGAAGGTTGTATCAAAGAAGGGTGTAAGGGCTCAGAGGGTTTAAGAACTGGGTCTTAAATAGAAGAAACATGATGATTGACGGTAGACGAATCCTACATTTGCTACATACTTATCGACACTGGTGTCGGATCTTGATAGAGCTGCCGCAGTTGAGCGAGAAAGACTGTATACAACACATGCTGATTAAGGTGTGGAAGGATCTTAGGTCTAGTGGCGGGCTAACTCAGCCTTTGAGCAGTCAGGGTGTCGGATATGCAGGTTTGATCCTGAGCTCTTCTTCATCTCTTTTTATTGGTTAGAATTATTTTTGGAATGTTCAGGGTGCTCTTGACCCTGAGTTTAATAGATATTTTAAGTTGTTGATTAAGAATAAAAAGTTATACATTGTGGCAGTGTTGGAGCCTCGCATCAGTGGAAGAGAGGCAGATAATTTTATACGACGTTCAAGGTTTGACTATTCTTATCGGGTAGAGGCTCAAGGGTTTTCAGGAGGTATTTGGGTTTTGTTATGGGATACGGTTAGCATTGATGTTCCTGCCATCTCCAATCAGTTTGTGCATGGCTATTGTTCAACGACTAATGGGGAGAGCAGTTTTTTTGTTACGTTTGTGTATGCTAGTCTGAAAATGGTTAAACGATGATCGCTTTAGGATCAGTTGAAAGTTTTGGAACCAGATAGAGGTTTATTGTGGGTTGTGGAAGGTGATCTCAATGTTATTGGAAGTGCGATAGAGCGTAAAGGGGGTCTCAACGACGATCAGGGGTTTGTAAGCATTTTTGTGATTTCATATTTGATACTAGGTTACTTGATATGGGTTATAATGGTCCTCAATTCACTTGGTGAAGTGGTTCTTTATTCCAGTGCTTGGGTAGGTGTATCTGTAACAAAGCGTGGTTTGATTATTTTGCTCGGTCTGAGGTTTTTCATCTCCCAAAATTGGGGTCGGATTATAGGCCTATCCTACTAGACACTAAGGTTAGTCCTGGTACTAGGGATAAGTGGTCGTTTCGTTATATAGTGGCGTAGAATGATCATGCAAACTTTCTTGATATGTCATCCACTATTTGGTCCCATAAGCGGCCGCTGCTTGAGAATGTGACTTAATTTCAAGAAGAGAGTCGCAAGTGGAGCATTAATGTCTTTGGGCATATCGGTCACCATAAAGCAATGCTCTTGGCACGCATTAAGGGTATTGAGATGGCCTTAGAGATATTGCTGAATCCATTCCTTGAGGAGCTTGAGACGGAGTTCAACTGGGAACTAGATGTTGTTCTTGTCTAGGAGGAGATCCTTTAGCATCAAAAGGCGAGGAATGATTGGATTGACAAAGGGGATCGCAATACTGCATTTTTTCATACATCTACCATGGCACGATGAAAGCGTAATATGATACAGATGTTGCGTATTGTTGGATATTGATGAGATGGTCAGGGCCCGTTATAAGAGCATGTGATTTAATTCTTCAAAGATTTGTTTACGAGTGAGAGGTGGCAATCGTGTGTGGTGGATCTAATGAGGCTGTTTCATTGATTTACTGTTGAAGAGCTTCGCCTTTTTTTTTTTATCGAGGTCACTTTGGAGGAGGTTTGAGGCGTTGTGTTTTCTATGGACCCGTTGAAGGCACCAGTAATTGATGGGTTGCATGTAGCTTTTTACCAGAAGAATTGGGATACGGTAGGAGTGTTAGTATTTTGGTTTGTTTAATTTTTTTGATGGAAATTTGGAGGAGTTGGTGAACCAGACACTTCTTGTTCCCGAAGGTTGAGGTACCAGACTCAAAGAAATTTCATTCAATTAGTCTCTAAATAGTTCTTTATAAGATAATTACCAAGCTTTTGGTATGTCAGTTGAAGTCATTTTTACCAAAATGGGTGGTCGATACTCAAGCAAGTTTTGTTCCTGGTAGGCATATAACCGATAATATTATAATTGCGCAGGAGGTTATGCATTCTATGGCCTCAAAGACAAGGAAGAAAGTGTGGATGGCAGTTAAAGTGGATTTGGAGAAAGCGTATGATCGTCTTGAGTGGGACTACATTGAAGAGATGTTACATGATTTGGGGATCCTATTTAGAATCATTATGTTGATTATGAAGTGTGTTCTTCTATGTCCACACAAATTTTAATCTTTTCACCCTACTAGAGGAATCAGACAAGGGATCCTTTATCCCCGTATCTTTTTGTTTTATGTTTGGAGAGATTGACGTGGGCGATTGAAGAGAAAGTTCAAGGTGGAAGGTGGCGTCCGATTAGGCTAGGTAGACATGAGCCTTTGTTGTCACATTTTTTTTGCAGATGATATGGTTCTATTTGTCGATGCCTCGCCTGACCAGGTGGTGACTATTAAGGAAACTATGGAGCTTCTCCGCGAGTCATCATGTTAGTGTTTCTAAGTCACATATTTGCTTCTCAAAAAAAATTTTGGTAGAGGTCCATTCTTGCCTTGCTCGGTCCTTTGGGTTTGAGGAAGTGGAGGATTTGGAAAGTACCTTGGGGTACCGCTTCTACATCAATGAGTGACCAAAGCAACTTATACATATTTAATTGAGAAGATATGTGCGCGACTTCCGGGGTGGGGGCAAAGTCTCTTTCCCTTTCCCGTCGGATCACCTTGGCGAAGGTTGTTCTTCAGGCCATACCAGTATATGTGATGTAGTCAATTTATTTGCTTAAGGGTACATGTAAAGAGATAGAGAAACTAATTCGGGGTTTTGTTTAGGGTGCCAAGGATGACAAAGGTGGTATCACTCTAGTTCCTTGGAAGGTGATGCAAAAATATATCTACGAAGGAGGCCTGGGGTTTAAGGATTTACATTAACACAATCAGGCTTTCATTATAAAGCTTGGTTTCCAGTTGCTATCGGAGAATGACAAGCTTTGGGTTCGTGTCTTGAAGGCGAAGTACGTGATGGAGGACTCCATACCTCTATCTTTGATCTAGAATAATTGTTCGAGACTTTGGAAGAGTTTGTGTAGTATTTGGGAGGACCTTAAGGAAAGTGTGAGTTGGAATATGAAGGACGAGGCTCAGATTGACTTTTGGTATGATAATTGGCTTGATTCGAGTGGCTGGTTAGTGTTTGAATATATCTCGGATGAAGCTGCTCGACTGGCCATGGTGTCTGATATGGTAAGTTCCACGGGCGAATGGGATTGAGAGCGTATATCGCCTCTATCACATCCCGAAAACTGACCTAGTCAGAATTATGTTTCGGTGACCGGAAGTTTCGAATCTGATATGTAAAATGTTGTAATGAATGACCAGTGTACCCCTCTTTTGTAATGAAATCACAATTTGGTCCTATTTGAGTAAGTGGACTTCCTTGTATGAAATTCGAAGCCCAAAATACAAATTTTGACCAAGGCGTATCGATACGGTCAAGCCAGTATCGATACGGCCCAACTGCCAATAACTAACTTACCTGTTTTAGCGAGGGCGTATCGATACGGGTCCCCTATTTTGAATTTGTTTGAAGTCAATTTGAAGAGAAAGTAAGCAAGATGCTTACTCACCTCATTGCTTTTCCCTTCCCACGTGAAGGATTATCAGAATGAATAGCTAATATCATCAAAAGCAAAGCTTAATAAGAAAGATATTGGGTTTAGGAAACCCTTACCTAGAGGACATGTTCTTATTGGCTAAAGGTATGGTGAGTCATGATTAAAATGACCAAATAGGTTTTAAAGAAAGGGTAACAAATAGGGCCCTCATCTTTGAACTCCCGTAAGCAAAACCCAAAAATCTTGTCTTCCATTAAGCAAGCTCCTCCATTGCCATCTTCAACCTCCAAGCTAAGCTAACACCTCGGTGCAACCTTTGATTTTCGTTCGAGTTTGATATACCGTTTGAAAGCCCACGATTTGGTGAGTAAAACCCCTCAATTGAATTGATGATTCGATCCTTTGTTGAAGTTTAATTTCAAATTTAGGTCTCTTGGTTCAAGTAGAAACCCATGAATTAGGAGTTTGATTTTGTTAATTCGATGTTGTCCCTAAGCTCCGGTAAGTTCAAAATATGTTTCTAAATCCTTAATTCGAATTCTAATGTAATCCTAACTTTGTACTAGCTCAAGTGTTGAAGAAAGATCCTTTATCATCTCCAAAGGAAGCTAGGCACACCGGAATTGTAATTCGAGAGCCTTGTAATCAAGGTGAGTGTAGTTGTGTCAAGGGATAGGCTAGATGCCATCCCGTTGCATTTGATTTATGATTTTTGATATTCATGTGTTGAAGCTCAAATAGAGCAAGCTTGTGTGGATGCTTACGATAAGCATGGTAAATCTTGATTTTGTTGATATGCCATGAATTCATATGTGACAATTGAGAATATGCCATGAAAATGGAATTAATGTAAACATGCTATGAAATTGGGATTGATATGAACATGTCATAATACGATATGATACAAATATGTGATGATATGTACATGGAGCTATGGCTCATTTCTATTTTCGATACATTGTGGCCTAAGGGCATAAAGGTGAGAAAAATGATGAAATATGTGTAACCTTGGACATTTGTGAGTTTTGAATACAATTGGCATGCCATAGGGTTATTTGAGCTTGTATAAGTAAGGGTGGACTACGGTATGAGGCTATGGCCTATATGTAGGGGAAATAAGGACGGATTGTGTAAGGGACTTTCTGGAGCTACGGCTCAAGGCTACAGCGTATTTCCGATACGTGTTGGTGTAAAGGGGAATTCGAGTATCCATTTGTTACAATGTCCAAGGGATTAATATGTATACAAGCTTTAATCTGATTATATAAAATTATGATAAAGAACCTAAGTATGAATTATGTGACTAAAAGAATGTGATCATGATGTTTAAGTATGCTAATATGCCATTCATGTTCATAGCATGCCTTATATGTCATTGTTGTTGTTTATGTGTCTATGACTACCTCACTAGGCTAAATAACCCTAACATGTGTGTGTGTCCCATGCATTTCAGGATCTTGAGATCTTCCGAGCTCAATAATGTAATCTTCCGGTTGGAAGTCACTTCCGCAAGTTATATGTATGTTTACTTTGTTTCCGAACTCCTAGTAAGGTGGCATAAGGTATAGACCTATTTTAATGGCCTATTTTGATATGTTTGTAATAGCCCAATAGAGCCTAAGTGATGTAGGTGTAATATGGTATGTTTTGGGGTTGGTAACCTAGTCAAAATGAGCTTAAATACACTAATTGGTAAAGTCATAGTAAACGAATTCGAAACATCCTAAAATTTGACATGTAATTAGAAATACTATTTTTGAGGTTGTTGGTAAAGTTTAGTAAAATTTGATTAACGTTTGGTTGGGTAAATCGAATAAAAACCAGTAAAATTCTATCATTACAGGTTAACACGTATCGACACGGTTGATGGTGTATCGGTACGGCTAGCCTTAAATTGGCTTAATGAAGAAGGGAGTATCGATACGGCTAGGGTGTATCAATATGGATTTTGGTCACTGGAATTTGGCTTGGAAAATTGTATCGATATGATTTAGAGCATATCGGTATGAGGTCAACGCGATCAACTGGTATTGATACAGGCTTAGCTGTATCGGTACGAGTTTGTCAACTTGTAAATCTGGAAATCTAAAATTAGGCTTAGTGTATCGATACGGCTCAAAGGGTATCGATACCGTATTAGTTAATTCAGCTAAGAATTCTTAAAATGAACCTTGGATAGTTTACGGAATGGTCACTAAAACCCGAATAGCTTAATTGAGTAGGTAAACGATATCCGATAGTAACAAAGCTTCATAGAGTAATAATTGATAAGTTTAATTACAAGTTGGTAATAAAGAATTCTGATTAGGATTGCTAATTTTCAAAATTTATGATTTAGTCCCCTAAGTTTAAAAAGTTTAAAATTGGCCTTAATTCTGATAAGATTAGTAATGACAGGTCCACTAAACTTTCTAATTGACTATTAAGACATTCCGAATAAAGATCTGAACTCTGATTTCGTTTTCAAATTTCCAATCTATTTTCCGATAACATTTTCTGACCTGGTTTCTTACCAGACCAGGAAGGGGGTGTTACAGCCTCACCTACCTACGGCAGTGCTCAAGAAGATTGTCGCGACTCTACCGCTGATAGTCCACTTCAGATCTGATCTCTCGCGTTGTCGATGGGATGAGAAATGAAAGTTCACGTTACACTCGGCTTATGGGTACTTAACTAATACGGGCTCTCCGAGTAAATACTCTAAATGGCGAAGGATATGGACGTTGCAAGTACCTTAGTGGATAAGAGTTTTCATGTGACTTGCGGCTCATAGGCGTCACCTAACGAATGTGGAACATTTACATCGACATCTTACTTTATCCGATGACTGTGTGATTTGTCATGGCAGTGCTGAGGACAATGATCACATGCTTTACTTTTGTACAAAAGCACATGAGTTATAATCGAGAGTGTTGAGTCCAACGCAGTTGGAATGATTTCTTGGGATCCCGTTTGAAGTTTGGCTGCATAGCAACCTTACATTTAAATCAGATTCTGCGAGTCCTGGCCTTGATTGGAGCATGAGGTTTTTGATTTATTGTTGGATTTTATGGAAAACAAGATGCTACATGTTGCTGGATGAGGATATTTTAGATAGAAGAGATCGACTGATTGCTGGGTGTAATCGGGCATGTAGTTCGACTGTGATGAGTATGCCTGCTGTGCCTCACCATGGTTCACATTGGCTTAATCCGGCTCGGGGATGGATTAAAGGGAATGTTGATGCGGCAGTAAATACCACGGACGGTCGAGCAATGATTGAAGGTGTTTTTCGAGATGACAAGGGTGATTGGTTATTTGGTTTTTCGCGGTTTGTTGGACGGTGTTCGGTGCTTCTTGCCGAACTATGGACGGTCCATGATGCTCTTATCCATGCTTGGTAGTTGGGTTTTAGATGCCTTGAGTTGGAGACGGATAATAAGGAGGTGGAGAGCATTTTTGATCGCTCATTGATGATCATAGCTTGCAGTGCGCTGGTTGCTGCGATTCTTGCCTTTCTGCAATGTGGGTAGCAAGTGAGAGTGAGGCACATTGGTAGACAGCAGAACATGGTTGCGGATAAGCTTGCCGCTGTGGGATGTACTCAAACTATTGAGGGTTCAGTGTATGTGGTGGCTCCAGTGATGGTGCTATGTTAGTGGAGGAACATCAGCTATGTTGTGAGGAGCGGGGGCTAAGGGAGGGGCACTCGCGTGGAGATAGTTCAAATGATGCTGTGAATGTGGTCGAGGATCTTGGTGGGTGATAATCGATTCACACTTGCCTGATTTTGACAGTTAGGTTGTTGAATTAAGTTGCTTTGTCTAGAGTGTTTACTCGTTTTTTTTTGTGTAAGTATTATTATTGGTACTCTTTTTCCCCATTTAGGTTTAAGGGTTTTTTTAATGAGGTCTGTAGTAATACGTTATTTCTCTATTTATAAACAAATTATGAAATTAATGTTTTAATATAATATTTATTACTAGGCATGTTTGAAGGATGTACATATTAATTTCTTATTTGTGGAATTGTATTTTTAATACAATTTCATGAATTATTAAAATTAAATTATATTTGAAGTATATGTATTAAATTCATCTTGGAACAAATTATTTAAATTACATATAATAATATATTTTAGGCTTAAATATACACTTGGTACTTGAACTAGACATCTTCTCCCAAGTTGGTACCTAAAAATTTTTTGCTCTCAAGTTGGTACCTGAACTTTAATTTCATTCATTGTTTTGGTACATTTATTAATAGTTTTAGTCCCCAAAACTTATATAGTCTATAAATTTGATCCTAATTCAAAATAATTGAATAAATTTAACTATTCCTATTTGAAAATAATATCATATTAGTCAATTTTTCACAATATTGTCAAACCCATCGTGTATATCGGATTAAAGAAACAGTTAGATAATTGAATTCTATGATAAAACAATAAGTTATTGTCAAACTTTTATTATATCAGGAAAGTAATATAACATTTATCAGAGAAGAACAAATAATTTAGGAGAACAATGAAGAATAAATTGATAGAATTTTTAAATATATATGGTTAAATTTATTATTTATTTCGAATTAGGACCAAATTGATAAAATGTACAAGTTTTGGTATCAATTTGGGAGAAAGTGTCTAGTTCAAGTACCGACTTGGGAGTAAAAATTCTTTAGGTACCGACTTGGGAGATGTGCCTTCTTTAAGTACCAACTTTGGACAAGATGCATAGTTTAGGTATCAAATGTATATTTAAGCCTATATTTTATTACAAAAAGCATATGTCAGTTATTTAAATACAATATAAATTTGTGAAAAGAAAAAAATATTAGTTTATAAATGTCGAACAAAATGTTTTTACAACTGTTATATTCAATACTCTAAACAAAAACGCTCTTATATTCAATAGGGGTGTTCAAATCCGGTAACCAGTGTTCGAGTGCCTGAGGTACTGAGTACCCAGGTCTTCGGGTAGTAGCTTGCGTAGCCTATGTCTCGGCCCGTGTTGGTAAGATACCAGCTAGTTGAGTACCTGCAAAACCTAACAATTGGATACACGAATATAAAAATATATATTTATTAAATATAAAAATATTTTATTAGTTCAATATACAAATATTTATTTATTAAATATAAAAATATTTTAATTTTAAATACATCCGAGGACTCGAGTACTCAATTTAGGATTTTTTGACCCAAGCCCGCAAAAAATGGCAGGCGTGTTACCCAACCCATGAGGTGACGAGTCATCCGGGTCGGATATTTTTGAATACCTCTGATATTCGAAACGCTAAATAGAAACACTACTCATAGTAACTTATTTAATTTTAGTAGATTTGACTAGCGAGAGAACTAAAAGAGATCTAATCATATGTTTATATATACTCAAATTGTTTTCATATTACTTTTGTTTTAAACATTTTTTAAACGATTCTATTATTATTTTTGTTTAAAATTATTAAAATTACGAGCTCTTATTCATTCACATATGAAACTCTAAAAAATAGCATATAAATTATAACAATGAGACGAGAAAGTGAGATCTTATTCAAATTCCGAATACTTCACAACATGAGCTATATCGCATGTGGTAAATGTATCATTGGTTTCCTACAAAACTAATTTAAAAAGAAAAAAAGGACATGGAAAGACATCTTTCCTCTGCAATTTCTTAAAATTGTTTATGCAAACCCTCCGCTGGTCGCTGTCCTGATGATCTGGAAGAGAGCTGTTATGAAGAATGAAATTAAAAAAATGTCAGTAAAAAAATTATATTGCTTCTACATTTCAATTTTCTTGAAGCATATGTATTATACACTCGTAACTCACACATGAATATAAATATAAAGATATGACCTTAAGAGATCCTGCAATTCTGTTTGACATGTACCCGTATCAGATACAGGTACTCATTGCCAAACAAATATACCTGGTGGGACGCTATTGCCAGATTCTAAATTGTAGCTATAGGAGTTTTAAGCAGTTCCCTTGGAAGGTTACAACCCAAGAACTTAACTTTAAAATAAGAAAAAACATGAAGTGGATAATGTATAATCTTAAAATATATCTTAAATTTCCCTTTTCCTGTATTTCCCCAAACTCGATATAAAAAATTGAGCAATTTAAGCGAAAACAAAGAATAATCTTAACAAAGTAAAGGTTCTATTTTCTCCATACTCCACTTTTCTTACTTCTTACCCGACCCTAAACATTGCATAAACAAATTAGACTATTTACTAAAGAAGGAAACATAAACAGGCATAAGCACGGACACAGTACACCATGTACTTCTATCTGTATTATCTAAGGCAAAACTCATGCATTGCCATTGCTATTTTAAAAAGTCACCCTGGATTATCTAAGGCAAATATGATCGTGGAAGGATTAGTTGCTGATTATCTTACATGATCCGATGACAATGAACACGAAGAACCCGAGCAGTACAGGGCCTACAGGATAATCCTTCCCTTTCTTTGTGGTAGTTTCGGGCACAGTTCCTCTCTTTGTTATGTTCTTCTGGAATTTCTCCACCTTCCTCTCTGCAAGGCGCCTTGATGTTGTCTGCACACATAGGAAAAAAGGACACCATGTATATGGCAATCTTTTTTCCCTAGAAAATTTAGAGCATTTTTTAACAATCATAGAGAGAAGAAATGCTTGTTCGCGATAATTTAGCATCGATGCATCAGAAAGACAGTAGTTTTAATTTTTTGGGATAATCACGAAATTATAAATGAATTTTAATTCCATTTGCAATTTAGTATTAACTTTTGATACTTTTATTTTGATTCAGTTTGACATACCACTATTACTTGCAATAGCATTTTACATTTACTTGCTATATACAAATAAATCAATTTAAATTTATTTTTTATTTCTATTAAAATTAAAGTTTCATAGAAAATTAAAATTTCATACCTATAGTTTATCGCGTCATTGGATGAACCGAAGAATCATGTCATTTAGAGAGTTACCTTTTCTTTTTTTTCTTCTTTTTTTGAACTTTGAGGAGAAAGAGAAGTATGAACCGAAGAAAAAAAATACACTAACTACTACTTCAAGAACTAATGAGATTGAATTTTGCATAAAAAATAGATAATTTAAGGTTCATTGAGCTGAATTATTCGCATATTTTGAAGCTTGAAATCATACAGGATCAAATACTAGTCATAAAAATCAGCTAAATTGAGATCTACAAGCAAAACACCCGCACATACACATATAGATAAATAGATCATTTCAGGTACAAGCAGACTAAAAGTTGAGAAAGAAGCATTCATAAAAGAGGATTGTCAATACCGATAACCAATGATTACCATGATGACGACGATTTTATGTAATCGGAGACGATTGCACCAGCCAACAAGAAAGTGTAAAAAAATTTCAGGCGAAGTGTTAATTTTCCCCCGGCGAGCAAGTTTTTTTTCTCTCGTTTTCTCGAGAAAAATCCTCATAATTTATAAGACGAAATGCCAAAACTAATAAGTCTGCCTTTTAATGATAAATTTGAGAGTGGGGATCCCTTCACCTGCGTTTTTACCCAAATAACATAGGGTTAAAGGTAATTTGCCCCTTAAACTATGTATTTTTTCCGAACAATTTTTAAAGTAATTTTTTAAGACGTTTTGTCATTTAAATTAAAAATTGTGATCTCATATGCTCTTTTCGTTAACTTCCGTTAAAAAATCTCACAAACCAATCAGAATACGACACGTGTCATTTTATTAATAAGAAAATAAGCTGACTTAAATAAAAGGGGTGAATTGTACATCAGGTGTTCCAAATTTTATTTTTTGTTCATTTTAGTCCCTTATATGAACTCTTCTTTTTCTCACAGGCATGCAAAGCAACGACTCGAAAAAGTTGTCGGTGTGGAGACTAACACCGTAGCGGAATCCCCTCTTCCTTCTTCTTCCTCTTCTTTGCCAGAGCAATTTGCCGGTACTGGCGATTTGTTGGCAAATGAGAGCCAACGATTCAAAATGGTGAGATATTTTCCGGGAAAATAAGCCTTAAAACTCTGTTTTTTTCCTGGAAAAATACCACGCGTCTCATAATGCTGTCTGGATGATATGATTACTTTGCATTTTACGCCTTACTTTGTTTCCAGAAATCTCTAAATTGTTTATTGTGTATATTTGAAGGTATTGTTGCGGCTGAATGTGATCTATTCGTGGGACATTGGTTACCTGACCCGCTCCGGCTTACACCAACGCGGCTTGCCTTGACACTGAAGCTCATCAAAATTGTATGAAAAACGGTAGACCCGATTCGGGCTACCTTTACTGGCGATGGAATCCCCGGGACTGCGAATTACCCAGGTTCGACCCGAAAATGTTTCTTGATTTCATGAAGAACAAATGGTGGGCGTTTATCGGTGATTCCATCTCCCGAAATCATGTCCAGTCGTTGCTTTGTATGCTCTCACAGGTAACCATAAAATTTTACTATGAAGCCTTTTCGGATTAATTGCGATACAGACCTCGGCTTCCAAAACATGTGCTTGTCAGATACACTCATACACGTCCCAAAAAATACTTTAGAAGGTTTTCAAGTGTATAATTTAAGGGACAAATGAGTAAAAAAATTATTTATGAAATTGACATTTATATATAATTATTTTTTTTAAAATGATACTCTTTACTAGGGGTAAAAACTCTCAAATATTACTCTTCAATTTTTTCCCCAACAATGTGGCTCTCTCCACTTTATTTCCAACAATGTGTTGTTCACCGTAGCAAAATTAGAACTCAGATTCCTTTCAATCCGTCTTTGAACAACGATTTTACATGTTAAAAATAAACTACTAAAGTCGGGTTCCTTTCAATCCGACTTCAAACTGTGAAAACAATGGACATTGTTCAAAGTCGGATTCTTTTCAATCCGTCTTCAAGCTTATTTCCAACTTTGTGTTTATTTTCCGGATAAACACTGTTCAAAGTCGAGTTCCTTTCAATCCAACTTTTGACTTAAACAGTAAACCACCATAGATCAGGAAATAATATGCCCTGGACCACATTGTTGGAAAAAAAATTCCAACCACAATATTTGGGTAAAAACTCCCTTTAATAGGGGTATTCAAAAATACCCGACCCAACTGACTCGACTACTCGAACGTAAATAACTGGGTATTTACCTAAATTGTTTTACCCGGGTCGGGTACCCGGCCCGCTAAAATAGACATTTTTCACGAGTCGGGCCCGGGCCACAAAATTAGTCTTAATCGGGTACCTAACTACTCGATTACCCGGTTTCCTTTTTTATTTTTTATTTTAAATATAATTATTATTTAAACAAAATACCCTTATATTCTCTGTATTCCCAAATCAAACAACCTAATTATGCATGTAATTTCTAAGAATTATGCAAGAATCGTATGTTATTAGTAGGATTGAATCAATTAATTTGAGTTTGGAGTTTAAATATTTCTTTAATCATATTCATGAACATTCATATTTTATTTGTTGATTTTGCAGTGAGATGGGAAACTTTGAATATTTGATATCATGCTGTTGGAGCTTGGAAGTGGAGTGGAAATTGAAAAAGTGAAAGGAAAAGGGTGTTTGTGTTTTGAAAATTTGTTCCAACTTTTATGTTTTCTTTTTAGGATTATGAAATTTATGTTCTAAAGTTTTTTTGGGTTTGATACTTTGGATCTTAAACTCTATGATGAGATTATATAATTCAAACTTTTATTAGTTATGAACTTTTTAAATAAAATTAAATGATTTAAAAATGGGCAAAAATATGGATACCCGTTACCCAAATTTTCGGGTACCCGGTTAAAACGGGCCGAAGAATCTAGTACTCGGGACTTCGAGTACCCGGTAATGAACACCCCTACTCTTTACTAATACGGTAAAATTAAATGAATATTCCCTTCTCGGGAAATATCTATAAAAATAACCCCAAAGTAGATTATGTAGAAAAATGTCTCTCTTTCGGTTTACATAAGGCGATTTTGCGTCTCAATAGACGCGAGTTAAGTAATCGCTTCTAGTCAAACGTAAATTCCATATGAAGTGGCACCATTTTTTCGATATCCAGATATAATATTTTGGGATAAGAACTCATGTCCTGTTAGACGTGAGTTTCACAAGAATTTGAAAAAAGATATGACATTTTATCATAGTTTTAATATATATCGTGATGGAACTCGTGTTTGAGTAAGTGCGAGATCTATGCAATCTAGGGGTTAAAACATGGGTCGATAGACATGTTTGAGGAGATTTTACGAGATGTTGGAGAAAAATTTATCGTATTTTTTAGCTTTCTTGTCGTAGTATTGAAACATATCTTTTAAATGGGGTAGATATTGTCACGTAAAATGCATCATAAACGGTGTGAAAATCGTGTTAAAAATTGCACCTAACCATGGATTTTTCCATGACAAACAAGCAAAAATCATGATTTTTATAAGGATGTTTGAGGGGATTTTTGGGATGTAAAAGGGCATTTTTCCGAGTTTTTAAAGTTCCATGTCGTAGTGGTGAAACTTATCTTTCAAATGGGATAAATATTGTTACATATTAAGCAATATAATGGTGTAAAAATCGTGTTAAAATGGTATAGAAATGGGTGATAGGCATGTTTGAGGGAGTTTTACGGGATGTTGAAGGAAGATTTATCGTTTTTTTTTTATATTTTATGTTATAGTACTGAAACATATCTTTCAAATGGGGTAGATATTGTCTCGTATAAGTCATCATAAACGGCGTGAAAAATGCATTAAAAATGGTACCTAACCATGGTATTTTCCTTGACAAAGAAGCAAAATTCACATTTTTGAAGTATGTTTGAGCCTATTTTTGATGATGTTCAAGAAAATCATTTCCTCTATTTTTTGTTTCTTATGGTCACATTGACATTTATCTTTGATACAATGTCACTATCATAACGTAATAGGTAGTATAAAAGACATTTTTTTGTTAATTACAAATACAATAGTACAATGAAAACTACAATTATTGGATGCGAGGGTCTGACCTATTAGGACATTTGTTCTTGTTGTGTTCTGGGTTCCTATATCTACTACATTATTTAGGTTCTTCAGTCCTTTCTCGAGGAACTATATCCCCGTCATAGAAAATTTAAGTTGAATGTAGACGACCTTTTTTCTCGCGTCGAAGTGCAGGATCTAGCAGTATTGTAGGTTCATCGTCAACTACATCAAGGTCACGGTCAAGTTTGTATACCAGATCAACGAGTGTCATCTAGTCAAATCGAATAGTTGAACATGCAGTCATGATATGCGCACATGTGTATATGAATGTTTGGAAGATTCTGCAACCGCACAATCTTCGTCGTAGATCAACCACGTATGTGTTTTTCTCTATGCCTTCTAACGGTCTCGAAAATTTCAAAATGAAAAATAAATGTTGTCTATGAGAGAAGCATGTCGCACTTATTGAGTTTGCATGCACCGCATAGCCTTGAAATTTTTCAAGGAGATCTTGATGGATTTCATGGCCACCTACCATCTAGTCAACTGCATGTTTTCCCAAGGTTGCAAAAAGGGTAGCCATTTAATAATATGTAGATTTGACAACGGACATGATAGGCAAATGACACGTTCTCTTTAGAAAAGAATTGATCGCCTCAGCCAAATTCTTTGTCATATGACCATTGTTGGGCTCGAACGATCGGTCGAATGTGCCAAGAGGGGGTGAATTGGATTTTTGCTTTGGTGGATGAAAAGCTAAAAAATAAAAATGAGACACAATGATTTATAACAGTTCGACTTTCTAACCAAAGTCTACCTCCACTACCTTAGCAATCCACAGTAAGGATTTTCCACAAATTCACTAATTTGTCTTTCCTTTTTCTAGGCTCAAGGAGATAACCCTTACAACCTTCAAAGCTTATACCCCAAAGCTTTGACAAAATCTCTTACAAAGAGAAAACAAATAAGAAAACAAGGAAAACCTCACAAGGCAAATATGTTTGCAAATTAAACACTCACCCAAACCTAAACACTTGAGCAAATATGACAATTTTGACTCACTAGTGTTTTCTAGAAGAAATATGACAAAATTAAGCACTAGAACACTTTCTCTAACATTGAATGTTGGTAAATGGTTTTCTTGTTGTTCCATAGATGCTTGGAGCTTGGTTTTAAACCCTCTAAGGAGTTTGCGGTCGTTAGTAGTCGTTGGGGTTGATTTGGAGCCATTGGGGACTTTATTTCCAACTTTAAATACACTTTTAAGCTCGCCGGTATCGATACCTGTCTCAAAGAAGAAAGAGTCGTTGGGCATTTTTACACTGGTACCAGTACGCGATACTAGCGTATCAGTACAAGACCTTTAGTATTGGTACGAATGAAGTCGTATCGGCAGTCAAATTAGCTACTGGAAATTCTAACCGTTGGGGATAAAAGAGCATATCGGTACACATCTTATCTGTACAGGTATGAGCTCTTCTGGGTATCGGTATGCGATAATCTGTACTGGTACTCAGAGCTTGTTTTTGAATTTTAGAGTATTTTGAAAATATTTAAACAAGTTAAAAACCCTTTGAAAACCTTTCAAATATTGTTTTCAAGTTAATGGACTTTTAAAATATTTTTACAAATTAGTTTAAGTCTAAAAATATTTTTTCATATAAGTTATATCAAAATCAAATATTTCAACAACCATATCGATGACCCCCATCAAATATCGAAGCCATTTCTCCTTCGGGATATCAACAACGTATTTATAGCCCTCTGAATTTTTTTACTATTAATTATTCAAGGAGCTCCTCAAGATAATTAGCTTGCTGTGCATAGCCTATTCAATAAAAGACGGAATAGTTAATAAGAAATACTAAATGCGATGATAATTAATATTGTAAAGAGTGAAAGAAACATTAGACGTTCATCTTCACCCTTGTATTTTTTATATTAAATGGTAACAATGTGTCGTAAACAACACTGGTGATATATATATATATATATAGAGAGAGAGGTTGCCAACACAGACCTAAATGCTCGATTACAAATTTAATCCATGATCTTCTATAAAAAATAACACATATCCCATCATCTTTAGCACGTAAAACAAGACGTAGGACATGTGTGCGCAAGTTGTTGAGGAAAAATTCCCAAGAGTCTATATCTTCCTTTTTAACTATTGCAAAGGCTATGAGAATAGTTTTACTATTGTCGTCTTGTACAACCGCCAATAGTAAGACCTACGTGTATATGTCATACAACCATGCGTCGTCGATCTGGACCATCGGCTTGCAGTGGTGGAAAGCATTAATGCACTAAGAACATGTCCAAAAAATTTGTTAGAATTGGCACACACCTAGTACGACACGCTCATTGTAGTATGCCAGTATGGTTTTGAGTTTCACCATTGGTCTTGGTATGTATTTCTCCATCATCTTTAGCCATGTTCGTAACTCATTGTATGACTCCTCCAACTGGCCATACAATTTCTGTATGACACTATTTCTTGTATACCATCCTTTATGGTATTGAACCATATAGCTGTATTGAGATTTAACTCCATTTATACATACTAGAATAGTTACACGTTGAATTGCTTTGACGAGTGGAATGATAGCATCACAAAGCACATGGACATCCATGTTACGATGATCCTAACTTAGTCTACTCATAAAGCATGTATGAGGTCTGATGTATTTTATTATCTTCCAAAGGTTGTTCAACCTCTTCAAGTGTGATACACTGATCCTCCATTTACATCCCTGGTCCGTGTGGACACATTAAGCAATATATTTATCTGTTTTAGTTTTTTTCACAATCAACATAACTAAACAATGCTTGTTGTAATTCTTAATCCCAGCCTCTGCAAGTTTTTTTTGCCACAAAGACCATTCAAACATACAGTTCATGATCATTACGCTCTATGTATTACTCTAATTGTGAGAGTTCTAGAAATTTTGGAGCGTTGAACCATTCCATATCAATTGTTGTGAAGCACGATAGTGGTTGGTAATGAGTAATGGAAGTTGAGCTATTACCTACTCGTTTAAAGTTACTTGGTACAACATGTTCTTCATTGTCTTTGACATCATCCTCCACTTCCATTGGCTCTTCAAGGTCTTCTGATTTTTTATAGAATAAATCAATCTCTTCACCATCGGGGTTGACTTCCCTAAGCAGTTCTTCATTAGAATTATTTATTCAAATTGAAATAGTTCTGCTTCATCAAAAACACCTACATTAATAGGTGTAACAGTTGTTACCTGATCATGATACCTGTATCTAATATCTAGGTCAACAACACCAACGTATGAATGTCTCCCCATAAATGAGAAATTATCTACATTTCCCGTACTAGGGATATACATTGAGTACCGTCTAGATGAGAAATCATCGAACAAGTTAAAAGTTTTATGGTATGTCGGCATCATATCGTTTTGAGAAGACGACACCCCCACACTCATATTGTATGAATTATATGTTCAATTTTGGCTTGATGGCATGTTTAGGTCGAAGTCGAAACAAGCTACGTAAGAATGCCTTAGCAACAAAGAAGATGCACCCTGGTCATTGTGTGTATTTAATAAGTTGAAGTCACGTTGTAAACTTGGAATTGGACTCTGAATGTAGTAACCCATTTCACCCGGGCCTTAGAGCCCATTACACATACATCCCAACACCCAATCTAACTAAAAAACCCTAATAACCTAAACCTAAACTAACCCTAACCCTAACTACACTTAGTCGCCGCCACTCCATGCCAAACCGCTACCGCCAAACCGAGCCGAGTTGTCGGCGCCTGCCATCGCTGCCCTGATTATCACCCTACCGCCCTAAACCTGCATTTAAAACCCTTTAGCTTCATCCATTTCTGCCACCACCACGTGAACTCGACCACCACGAATCTCTACATGTCCTTTTACTTTCTACCTTACCCCAAACCGATCTCGTATAAAAAAGGGTCGAATCTGCAAAAATAAAAAGAGAGAAACCATATTAGCGTCCGAATATTAGAGAAACAAGACTATTCGAACCAAAAAACAAGTAAAGAAAGACAAAACAATTTTTGGGTAAAAAAACCTGAAATTTGGGTTTAGTGAACTCGAGCCCCACGAATCTCTACCCGTCCTTTGCATGCTCTCTAGCCGCTGTTCGTGGCATCGACGAACAGGGGCATTCGCGGCGGCCCTCAGCGGCGATAGAAGCTCGGCTGAGTGAAGAAGGGAGAGAGTTGAAAGAAAATTGGGGATTTTTTTATTATCAGAGCAAATGAATTTTTTTGGCTTAAAAGGGGTATTTATAACCCAATCAAAACGACGTCGTTTTGACACTCTACAACCTGCGCACCGACCCGACCTGGAGGAAAGATCAACGCATTTATGATGAATGGGCAAATTACACCCGCAGTTCCTCCGCTTCGTACCCTTCACACTTCTGGCCTTTAATTTGTGTTTTGTTTCATTTCGGTCATTGTTTCTAATTTCTATTCTTCTTTATTATTTTATTACTATTATTATTTTTATATTTAATTCATAATTATTATCATTATTTTTATTTTCAATATTTTGTACTTAAATATATAAGTATATTATATACTATCGTTATTATCATATTAAATTATTATTATTACAATTAGATGTTATAGATTATTATTACTATTATTGTTATTATTTACATAATGTTTACATATATATATATATTCGTATATACCTTATATGTTTTTTAATTTTAGATTAAAAATATTTTTGTAGGGATTATCGTGAAAAACGTATCCCGTACGTAAGAGGTGTTGCTTTCCGTTAGTCTCAATTATAAAATATTGTCTTTTGATTATAAATTATGATTTTCAAAATAGTTTCCCTTCATTCGGGAATCTAACAGAAATTATGCCCCGGGTGTAGGAGTGTAAAGTTCTTTCATGCAAAGAAATATTATTTTCAATATTTTAAGGGATCACAAATTTTAAATTAAATTTGAATTCTTAATTTCCATCATTTAGACAATGTGACCGACCAGGTACCAATTTTGGGCGTTGTGGGGGTGTTCACCCTTTCCCTCACGTAACTGACTCCCGAACCTATTTTTCTGGTTTCGTAGACCCAAAGCTCGTTGTTTTAATAAAATGACACAAAAATAGGTTTTATTAAAAATAACTAAGTTTTCAAGTGATCCAATCTCACCTAAATTAAAAAAATAGGTGGCGACTTTTGTTGTTATAGCTTGGCGACTTCACTGGGGACTACCTACCCTTTATTGAGAGTCGAGCCACTAGTCGATTACTTTTTGTCTTAATGAGTGAAAACTATAAATTCGGTTTAATTTATTTTGTGATCCCTTTTCTTTCCAAACATTTTACAAAAAAGCATTTTAAATGTTGTTTCCCTAGTTTTGCATATCATGAGCTTTGCACCCGAGCTCTGTTCGTTTTAAGTGGGAGTGAGAAACTACTTCTTCGCGAGGTACCATCTCCATGCAGGATAGTGGACCGCTTCAGGGATATATGCCCCTTTGTCTTCGTGAGATTTCCATCTCCGTGTAGACCTAGGAGAATGTATCCCCCTGAATTGTGTTTACTAGCCTTAGTAGGATAGTAAGTACAATTCATGTACCTTTGTTAGACCCAAACAACATGTAGTGAACCGTAGCAGCCCTGTAAGAGCATAATAGAGAATGATTGAGGGTTTAATTTCTTTCAATTATGCCCTTTAATTTCAGTATTGTTTATTTATTTGTTTCGCAATAATTAGATATCTTGTTTGTTCTTTTATGCAAAACAAGAATGTGGGTAGATACCATGATGGGGTAGGATTATTTTTTTTGAAAGCATGTTGGGTAGAAAAACATGTTCTAGGAATATTTTAATTCAGCTCCTTTATTGTTTTGATATTATTTATATTGAAAGTAAATTTTGAGAATAAGATTGATTAGATTAATTAGCCTCAAGCTTTGTTTATCTTCAATTCAAAAATGATCATCGAAAAAGAATTTTTACTCTAAATACATGTCGGTTATAGTCTACAAGGCCCAACCCTTGTAACTTGTTTTTCTCTCCGGTAAACCGGTAATTCAAAGTCAATTTTTGGATTCCAGTTTTCTAGTTAGACTAACCACGACTATCGCTGTTAGGGTAAAACAATTTTTAAATTTGGAAAAACTCGACTCGGACTATGTTGTCTCGATGAGAATCGAATCCGATCTCAATTTCCCTTAGCAAATCCGTCGCTAAGTGTGTTCATAGGAAGTTGAAACCACGACTATCGTCGATCCTTCCTCCCAATTGTAAATCTCAACAACAATCAAGTCAACGTGCACTTTTGAAATGAAGGCGAAAAGATTTTAATAAAAAGGCCGATTGCCGATCTAGGTTTTCAAAAAATTAAGAATATAAAACGATGTGTTGAGTGCTTTTAATTCTCACAAAGTGAATTGAAGCTTCGCTTTAGGCCCTTGGCTAATCGAAGAATTTAGCTAAGCATGATTATGGAAGAAATCATACTTAGCATTCAATGGAAAAATAAATAAAAACTAAAAGAACAAAAATAAAAAAGAGATGAGAATTTTATAAAACTTTAAAAGCTAAAACAAATTAAGAATGTAGGAATGATTTTTCTAGCTTACCCAAGGGGGTATTTATAGCATTCTAAAAACCCTAAAATAACCCTAAAGTGATAAAAGATAAATCCTAAAAATATTTAAATTAAATACAAAATATAATCCAAAGTTTAAATTTAAAATCCGCCTGATAAGCTATCAAAGTGCGACTGATAAAGCTATCACCATTGTTGACGTCATCTTCTAGAAGCGCTGACATGGCGTCCAGTCAACATTTTCATGCCCAGATTCATGCCTACTAGCCCAGCCTTGACTCAAGATAAAATTTGCAGAATTTTGCCCTTTTTCAGTGTGTTTTTCAGAATTAAAGACCTGCACGAAAAACACATAATAAAACCCAAATAAGCATCATATTCAAATCATTAGAGGCATAATTAAAGATGAAGCAGTGACCATTTTAGCTACTTATCAAGTTCCCCCTCACTTATTCGATGCTTGTCCTCAAGTATCTCTCAACTAACACATCAAAGCTCAAGTCCTCACCCTTTATTTCACGATGTCTCTAAGGTATCAGTATGATCTAAGATCGAGACAAATATCGAAATTAAGGAGCAATCAAAAGTAGGCAAGGCTAGGAACAATTTTTAGCAAAATTTAGACATTCTAATAACCTGTCAATATCAATGAAACAAAACCTAGTACCCTCACAAGGATTCACTCATTTCGCTCGAAGTGTTTTTGGGTAAATGATCACTCAAGCCACAGCTAATCAAAGTATTACCATAAGCTTGTAACTAAATCTAATCTTCACTACTAAGTATGAACATGATGCAATAATTAAGAGGTCTTTAAAGGGTTGTAATGGGGCTAAGGTTCAGGTAAAGGATAAAGGCCAAAGAGAAAATAGATCAAAGGGTTAAAAATTCAAGACAAAGAGAACGTGTAGTCTCGACAAGCATTATGCTACAAGTTCTAGAATGCAAAGAATTAGTCGGCACACTCAAAATTAACCAAGAGCAAGAATGAAAATATATGCTCATTAGGCTCAAAACTCACATGAGGTGTTATGTGTGCCAAGGTAAGCAACATGTCAACTAACAAATCAAGGAATGTCATAAAAGAATGTATTTGAAATTACTAGCCAAGCAATTATCTATCATGCATCCTAAGCTCAAATACAAGCAAGATCTCAAATCATAGGGATATCAGCGAGACAAGGTAAAATAAAGGACACGCAACAAGAAACTCCAATGAAGTACAATCAAGAGAAACTCAAAGTCAACCAATCGAATAAGCAGAAAAATAATTTGATGCTAATTCTACCCCCTCACTTAAATCACAATGTCCCAATTATGGAAAATAAAGCAAAAGAGAGGGAATAGAATACTCACTGAGCTAATTCCGGCTACGACCCCGACCACGGCCTCAGCAAGATGTGCTCGGATGAAGGTAAGAGAGAATCTTAGTGATGTCGGTCTCGATGGTGTTGAGTCGCTCGTTTACGTCCGACTGTTGGTCCTCTCCTTGTGCTGGTTATGGTGCAGGCCTCCGAAGGAAGACACGATCATTCCTAGGCGTAGTGACTCCCGGAGGAACAATATAAGGGGCATCAACTGTACCAACCAAGAGTTCCATTGCATCCAAACACCGCATACCTAAAGGATCCATTGTAAAAGCATAAGTAAATTGTGAGGCATCAAATGTCAATGGAAAAAGTCGCGATGCAAGATGTGTAATATAAGGACCAAGAATCAGCGAGCGATCAGCTCGCACAACACGCTCAAAAGTGCGAGCGAACCAAAACCCTAAGTTTACCTTCGCACCGGCTTGCATACACCATAAAAAGAAAAGCTCAACCTTAATCAAACATGATGAAGTGTCGTTACGGCCAGAGTAGTTGTATGCTAAGAAGCGGTGGATGTAGCGAAGAGCCGGACTATGGATATACCACCCTTTCATTGTACGGGCATCGAATATTACCCTGCAGTGGTAGTAAGCGCTTCATAGGCCATATCAGTGTTGAAATCCTATGGAATCTTAAGTAACACAGTTAAATAGCCTTGATCTGTGACATCCGTCATGAATCCTATAGAAAAATTAAAATATGTAATAGACATCTGAAAATATTGTCCCATCAAACGGAAAGATACAACATCAGGTGAATTTACAGTAATAACACGCTTTTGTATAAAAGAGAATGTAGCATAAAATTCAAAAACTAATTCATAATACGTGCTACATCGGATAGCAGGGTATAAAGACCAACCTATAGCATCGAATTAATACATAACAGATTCACGTAGATGTAGGATATCAAGTATAGGATCATGAATGTATTTGCAAACCTAAAACTTGTGATGCCGGATGCTATTGAAGCGCCATATCTCCTCAATTTCAAAGTACAAGTATCCATTCAAAGTCTCTTCGATTGGTACAGAATAGGTGCAGCTGCGGCGGTAATGTTCAGAGTTTTCATTATTACCAGCGTGCAATTTGGTTGGTATAGTGCCTTCGCCGGTGCTGGATGCGAATGAAAGCGAAGCTGGTCGCGCGCTATTTGAATGGGACGATGTTGGTTGGTTGTTGTTGACATTCGGCTGTTCTTCCCCCATTAAGCCGACATTCAAGTTTTTTGTATAGCCAAAGATTGGGTGGAATATTAGCAAGGGTTGAACGGAATAAAAAATAGAGTTTACCTCGTTTGTTGGATTTGAGGCTGCCGAATGCATGGAGTGAGACAATGCGGCAACATCAGGCATGGATTGAGAGGATGCGACAGCGTGCGTTGAATGGAATGAAGAGGTCGAAACCTGAATGGGGCTATGACCTCGCTGTGACCGTAAACCGGTGGCTACACTTTGGTGGTGGTAAGAGCCAGAGGAATCGGCAGTTGGCATGGACTAAAAGGATGGGGACGGTGGTTCTAGTTGGGGTTGCCGAGTGGTAGAATGGCCGACATTGGCACCTTTAGCCGACGGCCTAGAGGTCCGGTTGACAGAGGATGAAAGGGCAACAGTCAGGGCTAGGGCTTGTTCTAGCTCGGGTGGCTGTCGTGCGTCTGTTTGCCGCTACCACATTACGTAATCATAAGAAGAAGGTGGTGGGGCTGGTTGCGAGTCGGAGTCGCTGGGGATTGCGACGAACTATGGTGACGCGAGTCGGTGTCGACCACCGACCACGATTGGCTCTTGGGTCTGTGGAAGCCGGCAAGCTTGTTCTTGTTTTTGCACCATGTTGGGTTAAAGGTCGAAGAAGACGAGAGTGAGGGTAGGGTACGTGACGGCCTGATGAAGAAAGGTAAAAGACAAAGCAAAAGGGTTTAGTATTGTAAATCATGAGGGGATTAAAAATAATAAAAATAGAAATGATAAAAAGAATTGATGATAGCCTATCATAGGTGGGGTCCATGGGGTTTTAAAATTTAAAAGAAAAAAAATCGATGAAAAGATATAGGAATGGTTTAAAAACAAGGATAGAATAGCGGCAGATTTGGTTTGATAAGTTTGGGTTAGGCTAACGCGCGCCACTTGCCAATGGGTTTGGCTAACATGCACTGCTTAATTAAACGGTGCGTAAGGGGTTATAGGTGATTTCCCAGCTGCTATTCGTGTGATTATACTGCTCCAAGGGGACGAGTTTTCACCATATTCGATCAAAAATTTCGCATCCGAGGCCGATTAACGTTGAAAAAAAAATACTTGGGTACTTGAAAAGTCAAAAATAAAATAAAACAAGACAATTAAAAACAAACATAGATTAAGCAAAATAAAATAACATAAAATGGGTTGCCTCCCATTTAGCGCTTTATTTAATGTCGTTTAGCTCGACGGCCTAGTTCAGACTACATGTTCCTCTGAATTGAATTCCTCGACTAAACCAATCGGAGCGTTCTCATAATATGGTTTCAGACTTTGACCGTTAACTTTAAACTGAGCTCCCGAATCATCTTTAATTTCGATCGCATCATGAGGAAAGATTTGAGTAACTGTAATGGGTCCGAGCCATTTTGATCGTGCTTTACCTGCAAAAAGTTTAAGTTTGGAATTAAATAACAAAATTTTTTACCGATAGAAAAAGATTTAAAAGCAATGTTACGATCATGAAAATCCTTAGTTTTTTCTTTAAATATCTTAGCGCTATCGTAAGTGCTTCTACGGATTTCCTCAAGATCCTGGATGTGCAATTTGCGCGGTTCACCGACTTCATCCATTTCCATGTTATATTGTTGCACTGCCCAATAAGCGCGATGTTCCAATTAAATCGGCAAATGGCATAATTTTTCGAAAACAAGGTGGTATGGGGACATTCCTATGGGACCTTTATACTCAGTTCGGTATGCCCACAACGCAACAGTTAATTTAACACTCCAGTCTTTACGATCCGGCTTTACAATTTTCTCAAGTATTGATTTAATCTCACGGTTTGATACTTCCGCTTGCCCGTTGGTTTGTGGATGGTAAGTTGTTGCAATTCGCTGAGTCACTCCAAACTTCTTCATGAGAGCATCAATTACTCGATCAATAAAGTGCTTTCCCCTATCGCTTATTATCACTCGCGGTGTGCCAAACCTGGAAAAATGAAATCTTTAAGAAAATTAACCGTGGTTTTGGCATCATTATTCCAGGTAGCCTTAGCTTCCGCCCATCTAGATACATAATCTACAGCAAGAATTATGTAAAAATTTCCATATGTAGAAACAAAATGACCCATATAAACAATTCCCCATACATCAAATATTTCGCATATATAAATTGGGTTAAGCGGCATTTCATTCATACGACTTCAATTTCCTACACGTTGACATCTTTCACATGATTTACAAAATAAGTACGTGTCGCGAAAAATGCTAGGCCAGAAGAAACCACATTCAAGAATTTTGTGCACAGTTCGTTTTGGTCCAAAATGACCACCACATGAGTAAGAATGTCAAAAGTTCAGAATTGAATTTACCTCATCTTTGGAGATACATCGCCTAATTACCTGATCTGAGTAATGCTTCCAAAGTTATGGATCGTCCCAAATATAAAATCGGGATTCTCACTTTAGTCGGTTAATTTCAGCTCTCGGTAGATCTAGTGGTAACTTACCTGTGGCCAAGTAATTGACCATATCCGTGAACCATGGTGTAGTTCTCTGCGCCATCATCAACCTTTCTTCGGAGAACTCAGTTTTAACCGGTGGATCGGATGCAAAAAGGGGAATGCGACTCAAGTGATCTTCTACGAGGTTTTCACATCCCTTTTTATCCTTAATCTCTAGATTGAACTCCTGAAGAAGTAAGATCCACCGGACGAGCCCTGGTTTCGCCTTCTTTTTGCTCATCAAATATTGCAAGGTTGCATGATCAGAAAACACAGTAATTTTAGTGCCAAGCAGATATGATCGAAACTTTTCTAGAGCAAAAATAATAGCAAATAGTTCTTTTTCTGTTGCTAAATCATTTTTCTGGGATGGATCTAAGGTGCAAGATGCGTAAGCTATGACATGTGGCCCTTTTCTGATTTTTTGGCCAAGAACGGCTCCAACACTTGTATCCAACGCATCACACATTAGCTCAAATGGATATTCCCAGTTTGACGGTTGAACAATTGGTGTCGTCACAAGTTTTTCTTTAAGTATAT
This sequence comes from Hibiscus mutabilis, assembly GCA_019671005.1. Lineage (NCBI taxonomy): Eukaryota > Viridiplantae > Streptophyta > Magnoliopsida > Malvales > Malvaceae > Hibiscus > Hibiscus mutabilis. The sequence continues at coordinate 10,960,473 of CM033735.1, read as the reverse complement.
CAAATGATTCCTTGCATTTCTCATTGAAATCAAAGACTTGATCCTTCTAAAGCAAACTGCATAACGATTGTGCTATCTTCGAGAAATCCTTGATGAACCTACGATAAAATCCTGTATGCCCAAGAAAAGAGCGAATATCCCTCACAATTGTGGGGTAAGGAAGTGAATGTATAATATCTGTTTTCGCTTTGTCGATTGCAATACCGTTAAAAGAAACTATATAACCTAGAACTAATCCTTTGTCAACCATAAAATGACATTTCTCATAATTTAGCACAAGATTAAATTCTAGGCATCGTCGAAGTACATTGGTCAAATTCAAAAGGCATTTGTTAAATGAACTACCGTATACGGTGAAGTCGTCCATAAAATCCTCGATTCCTTTCTTGACGTAGTCTGAAAAGATGCTAAGCATGCACCTTTGGAATGTCGCAGGCGTGTTACAAAGACCAAAGGGAATTCTTCGGTAGGCGAAAGGCCGAAAGGGCATGTAAAAGTTGTTTTTTCTTGGTCTTCCGGTGCCACTAGGATCTGAAAAAAATCTGAAAATCCATCAAAGCAGCAATAATGAGATTTACCGGTTAAACGTTCTATCATTTGATCTATAAATGGTAATGGAAAATGATCTTTTCGGGTTAATGAGTTCAACTTCCTGTAATCGATGCAAACTCTCCATCCATTCTGTACTATTGTTGGAACTAACTCTCTTTCCGAGTTTTAGATTACCTTCACTCTGGTCTTTTTTGGTACCACGTGGGTTGGACTGACCCAATCACTGTCTAAAATTGGGTAGATTACATCTGCATCAAGGAGTTTCTGAATCTCTTTTTTCACTACCTCTATCATTGGTTAGTTCAATTGGCATTGTCCTTGTCTAGAGGGTTTTGTCCCTTCTTCGGTTTTGATTTTGTGCATACAAGTCGAGGGACTAAGTCCTTTTATATTCATGATGGTTTATCCGATTGCCTCTTTATGAGTGCGTAACATCGTTACCAGGTTATCTTTCTCTTCTCTGGACAACTTATTAGAGATAATTACCAGCAATGTACCCTTTTCTCCCAAAAATACATATTTTAGGTGATCCGACAACTGCTTAAGTTTAATTTCTGGTGCCTGCAAAATTGAAGGTAGAAGTTTAGATCTTGATGGCGCAAGGCTTAATTCATTATTAATTGAAAAAATATCTTTGAACTCCCTAATATCGTCTTTAAATTCCTCGATTTCTCTGCACATATCAATATTGAAGTTAGTCTCAAAATATTCTTCAACAGCAGGTCCAATAATATCAATAAAGTTTAAACTAGCAACATTATCAGGGTATCTCATTGCTTTGTAAACATCGAACTTAACAACCTCACCATCGAATTCCATTGTAAGAATTCTGCTTCTTACATCAATTTTCGTATGTGCTGTGCTTAGAAAGGGACGACCGAGAAGAATTTCTGAAGAAGTGTTGAACTGATCATTTTCCATGTCTATTATATAGAAATCTGCTGGAAAGATGAGGTTATTTACCTTTACTAGAACATTCTCGAGAAGTCTTTCCGGGTATATTACGGATCGGTCAGCTAGTTGTATTGTCACCTTTGTATCTTTTAAGGGCTCAGTAGACAGTGAGTTATATAGAGAAAGGGGCATAACGTTAATAGAAGCCCCTAAATCACGCATTGCATGTTTTATACCAACATTACCAATTTTGTAGGGAATGACAAACATACCTTGGTCTTTTAACTTTGGCGGTAGCCTTCGCTGAAAAACTGCTGAGACGTGTTCTCTGAGATTTACTTTTTCGATTCCGGTAAGCCTTCTTTTATTAGTGCATAGATCTTTTAGGAACTTGGCATACCTTGGTACTTTTCGGATTACTTCAATGAGTAGGATATTGATTTCCACTTTTCGGAACACATCTAGGATCTCCTTCTCTTTAACTTGTTTGTCACGCTTTACCAACCTTGATGGGAAAGTCGGTGGTACGGTATAGGGGAGAGAGTAGAGGTTGGACTTGATGTACCATGTTGGGTGGGGGACTGCGCTTTCTCCTTGTCTTCTTTTGGCCGTCTTCCTTCGTGACTATTGGTTCTATAGTGGTGCCACTTCGGAGTGTGATGGCGATGATGTTTTCTTTTGGGTTTGGCTCTGTTTAAGAGGGTAGTTTACCTTGAGTCTCGAGTTGCCCTACTATCTGGGCCAATTGGCTCATTTGCTTGTCCAACTCTTGTAAATGGGCCTTAGTGCGGTTCTGAAACTTCTCTTAAGATATCACCAAACGTTCAACGATGGAATCTAAAGATGACTTCAGTTGTTGATAAGTCTGTCTATACTGGTATGTTTGATTTGGTCTTTGGTTTTACACGTATTTGAAGTTCGGATGGTCTTTCCATCTTAGGTTGTACGTATTAGCGTTGGGTTGTATTATCTCTAGGGAGGTCCAGGAAAATTACCTATAGCATTTAATTGCGCAGCATCCTCCTCTTGTATCATCGAGTAGCAATCCGTTGGATGTTCTAGACTAGTGCATATCCCGCAAAGCCTAGTCGCGACTTTTTTATCTGCAACAAGGGATTGAACAATTTCAGCTAATTTGTCAATTTTATGTTCTAATGAAACGTTACTTACCTCATAAACTCGCTGAGAGGGTTCACTAGAAGGGCAAAATTGTTGGGAGTTAGTGGCCATTGTAGAAATCAGAGTTTTTGATGCTGTTGGGGTCATGTTCACAAGTGCCCCTCCACTTGTTGCGTCGATAATCTTCATTTCCATAGGAGATAGGCCTTTGTAGAAATACTAAAGAAGCGTTTGTTCTAATAGCTCGTGTTGTGGGCAATTTGCGCACAACTTCTTGAATCTCTCCCAGTAGTCGTATAACGACTCAATATCCTTTTGTCAAATACTCAAGATGCTCCGCCTCAGTTCGCTTGGCTTAGGCACAGAGAAAAACTTGTCAAGAAAAAGCCGAGCCATGTCAGTCCAAGTTGTAACAGAATTGGAACGTAAGTCAAATAACCAATCTTTGGCAATATCAACTAAAGGAAAAGGAAAAGCACGAAGTTTAATTTGATCTTCGGATACTCCTTGTGGTTTTGTACTCAAACAAACCATATGAAATTCTTTGAGGTGTTTGTGAGGATTTTCACTAGGTAAGCCATGATAAGTTGGTAGAAGATGTATCAAGCATGTCTTGAGCGCGAATGGCTTTTCGCCATTCGGGAATGTAATGCACAAAGGTTGTTGATTGTCCGCTGCCACGACAAGCTGGCGAATGGTTTGGTCGTCGTTTGCCATTAAAGTCAGTTTGTTGCTTGTGTAGTCAAAATTTGTTTCAGCTTCAGAAGATAATTCTAGATCACGTTTGAGTCGTTGTTGTCGTAGTCTTCACTTCTTTTCCCGAAGTGTTTGTCTGTGTAATCTTTGGGGATAGTGCTTCAATTTTCGGCTCAAAATCTGCTAATTCGCCCGGATTCTTCCTGGTCATAAATTAAAATAAACAATATTAGTAACTTTGCCGAAGTCCCCGGCAACGCCGCCAATTTGACAAACATCGTATTTTGTCAAATAAATGCCTTAATCTCAAAAGAAATAAATAAAGACGTAGTATAGAGAAGAAGGTGTCGATCAACAGGGAATAAGGAGTTTCTAATATTGTGAGGTTTTGTTTCTGACTATTGCAAGGAAGTGAAGTAAAACGAGGGGTTTGATCAAGCGAATTAAGTTGAAAATATAATTAAAGTGATTTGGAAAAGAAAATGAGTTTAGAAAAAAAACGAAAGTAAATTTTGAGAAGAAGATTGATTAAATTAATTAGCCTCAAGCTTTGCTTAGCTTCAATTCAAAATGATCATCAAAAAGAATTTTTACTTCAGATACATGCCGGTTACAGTCTGCAAGTCCCAACCCTTGTAACTTGTTTTTCTCTCCAGTAAACTGATAATCTAAAATCAATTTTTAGATTCCAATTTTCTGGTTAGACTAACCACGACTATCGCCGTTAGAATAAAATAGTTTTTAAAATTTGGAAAAAACCCGACTTGGACTATGTTGTCTTGATGAGAATTGAATATGATCTCAATTTCCCTTAGCGAATCCGTCACTAAGTGTGTTCATAGGAAGTTGAAACCACGACTATCGTCGATCCTTCCTCCCAGCTGTAAATCTTAACAACAATCAAGTCAACGTGCACTTTTGAAATGAAAGCGAAAGGATTTTAATAGAAAGGCCGATTGCCGATCTAGGTTTTCAGAAAATTGAGAATGTAAAACGAAGTTGGTAAGTGCTTTTTAATTCTCACAAAGTGAATCGAAGCTTTGCCTTTAGCCTTTGGCTAATCGAAAATTTTAGCTAAGCATGATTATGGTAAAAATCAAACTTAGCATTTTAAAGAAAGTAAATAAAAACTAAAAGAACAAAAATAAAAAAAAGAAGAGAATTTTATAAAACTTCCAAAGTAAAAAAAAAAAACTAAGAATTGAGGGATGATTTTTCCAGCTTACCCCAATAGGGTATTTATAGCATTCTAAAAACTCTAAAATAACCCTAAAGATGATAAAGGATAAATCCTAAAATATTTAAATTAAATACAAAAGATAATCCAAAGTTTAAATTTTAAATCCGTCTGATAAGCTATCAAAATGCGGTTGATAAGTTATCACCAATGCTGACGTCATCTTCTAGAAGCGTTGATGTGGTGTCCATTCAGAATTTTCATGCCCAGATTCATGCCCACTAGCCCAGCCTTGTCTCCGAATAAAATTTGCAGAATTTTGCCTCTTTTCAGTATGCTTTCCAGAATTAAAGATCTGCACGAAAAACACATATTAAAGCCTAGATCAGCATCATATTCGAATCATTAGAGGCATGATTAAAGATGAAACAATGACCATTTTAGCTACTTATCACTAAGAGATGTCGATTTGGTACCAACCATTAAAGAGTACACTGCTTTGACCCGTTACCCAAAAATCTAAGTCGATAAAGCCTACTTCAAGTCTCTTAATTCTCCAGCATTTTAGAAAAAAACTGCTAAAAGTGACCGGCATGGACAAACAATGGGCTAAAGCCAGGATTAAAGAAAAAGGGGAAACCATGTGCATCTTCTGGAGATCTATACGAGGCCTAATCTAGGTTCAATCCAAGTAAGAAAAATAGGTCAAAAAGTTTGCCATGGCCATTTACGATTTGGTTATCTTTCCCAAATCCTTGGGATATATTGATGATGATGTAATGGAACTGTATGATCACTTTGACAAAGGAATTACCCCCGTTCCCACAATCATAGCCGAAACTTTCGGGTCTCTTAGTGCTTGTAGAAGAAGCGGCGAATGGAGGTTCCTCGGTTGTGCTCAGCTTTTGTTGGTCTAATTTCATAGCCACTTTTGGAAGCCGGAGAAATTTTCTTATCGAGCATGGATTGAAAATTACTCGTCACTAAAAGATCTGGCGTCTACATTAAGGTAGGAGAATATCTCTCATGACAAATGGATGGTTATTTTCTGAAACCTCCAGGAGAAAGATGTCATCTAGAGAGCACGCTGGTTCTTCTCTGACAATATTATATACAAATATGGAGACTATGACTGGGTTTCTCTACTTGAAATATGGGTTGAAACTGGATATGGTCTGTTATTAGTATCCAGGTAATATAGGTCAAGGCAGTTCATCCCTGCAACAAGGGGGCCTGCTACTTGCGAATTTCCATACAAGGGTAAAGACTACAAGAAAACTATCTTCGTGATCACTTAGGCATGGAAGAATATTTGCAAGATAGAGCCATTCAATGAAAAACCTAGAGTTACGCTGGAGTATCGATGGTGGAGACGCAAAAAAAATAATGACGATATTTCTTTACCAAATCCAGAAAAATATATCGGTGGAGGAATATTTGTAGGTCAATCCCTCAGAAATGGAAATTGCGAAGCATGATTTTGAAAGAAGTACTTCGTGATGGAAAGCCAGCTGTCAAGGTTAGAAAATGAAAGGAACCAGTTGAAGTTCAGTATACAGTCTCAGGAAAAAGAGATTGAAAGGCTGAAGAAGGGAAAAAGCAAAGCTGAAGAAGACTTGAGCGGTCCACTGGGTGATTACAAAAAAGCTCCACGCATCAGCAAAATATGTCGATCTCAGAAAGACATCTGTCAAATGGAAGCTTGAAATTCGAGAGGAAAAAGAATGAACCGATATTTAGGAAAGAAGATTCAAAGATGTTCAGATACAACAAATAGCTATACATGAAGAATTGTCTGGAAGCAGAATTGAGAATATGAACCTGAGGGGCCGTATTATTGAGCTAGAAGACTCCCTATAGAGCACCGTAACTGAGACTCTGTAGTCAAATTAAAAGCAAGTAGAGAGAAGAACGAGACTCCAACGAAATAAGTCGAGGAATTAGAAATAGCTTTGTAGACTTGTAAGGGCAAATTAACAATTTCGAAGAGGTTCAAAAGTGGAATGATCACCGTTGGAGGCACGTCTGCAACAATCTCAGGATCAACTCCGGGGTAGAGACCATGTTATGACATAATCTCTCTTCCAAGTACGGGAAGTAGCAGAGCACCTGCAGACTCTAGCCATTCAGGCCGATGTTCCAAGCCTGCAAACTAAGTCCGAATCTAATCAGGGCAAGACACTGGCATGGCTCTTTAGAAAGATCAAGATTCTGGGCATTAAGTCCAAGCAGTATATGTGAAACATGCCCACCTTATTTAAAGAAACTTATTCTAATGCAAGTTTCCTTTTGAAAGTTGTACTGAAATCAACACTTTTTGTGTAAAATATGTTGTGATACTAATATAATATGTGTTTTGCATGTACATCATATTTTCTCATTTGCATTCGCATCATGCTGTTGCATCATATTACATCATTTTTACTACCATTTTAATTTCTTAAAGAATTATTATCGCAGTAATTCTAGAACAAACAAACCCACAGATTCAACACTCTTACTTCACCAAAAGCAAAGCTAAAGGCATGGAAGAAAGATAGGCAAAAGTCGAGAAAACTTGTGAAGATATCAGGAATGATATTGAGAGCAAGTTCAAGAAAATACAGCTAGAGACTCGTGCCCATATTTCGCAATCACAAGAAGATTTGTTAGCAAAGATAGCTCAGATGTTGGCTGGAAGGGACTTCGAAAAGAAGAAATGAGTGGTTCTAAATACCGGTGCACTGATAGAAAACTCAGGTAATCCTCTTGGAAAAACCCACCCGCTAGTGGAGACTTCCATAGCAAAGCCACATGTTGGTCCGACTGAATCTTCCCTGTGAGGAGGAGGGATAGTTCAGGATGACCCTAATGAATACCTTGTTCTAGATTTTAATGAAATTGAAAAGATAAAGGTCGAGCTACCCAAATAGTTTGAGGATCGATAGAAATAGTTGGAAGACAAATTCAAGGCTATAGAAAATGTTGACCAAGTTTTGGGAATGGATGCAAGAGAGCTAAATTTGGTTCCCAATTTAGTGCTACCTCCGAAGTTCAAGATGCCCAATTTCAAAAAGGATAATGGGACCACTTGTCCTGAAGCTCATATTACAATGTTCGTTAGGAGAATGACGGGGTACATTGACAATGACCCCCTTCTAATTCATTGCTTTCAAGATAGTCTGGCGAGATACGCTGCAAGATGGTACAGCTAATTGAGTCGGGCCAAAATTAACTCTTGGAAAGATCTAGCGCAGGTATTCATTAAACAATACAACCATGTTATTGATATAACTCCTAATCGAGTTACATTGCAAAACAAAGAAAAGCAACCTAACAAAAGTTTAAGGCAATATGCGCAATGATAGAGAGATGTAGCAGCCCAAGTGCAGCCGACGCTGTTAGAAAATGAGACAATGATGCTTTTTGTCGGTAAAATGAAGAAACCATTCCTAGATCGTATGATAGGAGGTGCTATGAAAGACTTTTCTTACATAATATTGAATGGAGAAATGATTGAAAATGCAATTCGAAGTAGGAAGATTGAAGACGAAGAAAACTCAAAGAAATTGAACTATAAAGGAGGGAGGGCGAGGCAAGCAATACAGGTGTCTATAATGTCATCTATTCAAAACCGCTGACATTCAAACAACCCAAAGCTACGACCTCAAATGCCCAAACTTCCTCGAAGCAAGGATCCAATCAGAGCGCAAAGGGGGAAGTTATAGAATTTACTTCTATCCAGTAACATACATGAAGTTATACAAGAATTTGTACAATGCACATGTGGTGTCTCTATTTTATACGAAACTAATACAACCCCCTTACCCAAAATGGTACGATCCCAATGCACATTGCGATTATCACGCATGGATCGTGGGACACTCTATTGAGAACTGTATTGCTTTCAGAAAGCTTGTTGAAAAATTTATAAAAATGAGGGTTGTGAGATTTGATAACTCCGCGGGGCAAGGTACAACTAGGAACCCACTACCCAATCATGCTGAGCCAGGAGTAAATGCAATCCCCAGCAACATGAGTAGGAGAATCAAAACTTTTATTAAGAAGGTGACGTCTCTATTGAAGTGGGTAGGTAGAAGATGGTTGAAATAGGCTTGTTGTAGCAAGGCCCAAGAGACAAAAAGAAAACTTCTGAGGACTAATGTCTATACCATGGCGAAGGAAATCATGACATCCAGAATTGTGTAGAGTTTAAAGTTCTTATCCAAAATTTGATGGATAACAAAGAGTTAGAGTTTTACGAAGAAGGAAAGTTCAACGAAGCCAATATTCTGTGATTCAGAAGAAGAATCCCCTAGGGATAGCCGTGGGGGCAATTTCTCGATCGTGATCATTTTAGGACCGAGGAAATGTGAAGGAACTGATAGTGCGGGAGCGAAGATCACAATTCAAAAACCAAGTCCTTTTCCCTACAAGGATAACAAGAAAGTTCCATAGAGGTACGATTGTGGATTAACAATCCAAGGAAATGATGCTTCAAATACCGCTTCAAAAGAAGTAAAAGATTCCAGTCTCTGCACCAGGAGCAGAAGACGATATGGCGAAACAAATGATCTTAAGGGAAAAGCCTTGATAGTTGATCCTGAGAAAAAAGAATGATGTTGAACCGGAACCGCCAATCAATGAGCCAGTCAAAGAGGAGGAAGTGAAAGAATTCCTGAAGTTCTTGAAACACAATGAATACAGTATTGTTGAACACCTTTGCAAACTATCGGCTCGTATATTGATATTATCTTTACTGCTGAGTTCAGAATCACACTGAAATGCGCTGTAGAAGATGTTGAATGAGACTTTCGTTCCTAATGACATTTTGGTAAACAAGTTGGATAGGTTGGCAAATAATCTGCATACTGACAACTTCATCCATTTTAATGATGACGAGATACCCCCAGGTGGTATAAGGTCTACCAAGGCTTTGCACATAACTACTCGGTGCAAAGGTTATACATTGCTAGGGCTCCTAATTGACAATAGATCCACTTTGCATATGCTTCCATTGGCCACCGTGAAAAGACTTTCAGTAGATAGTTCTCATATGAAGGCTTGCAATACTATAGTTTGAGTCTTCGACAAAAATGAGAGGAAGGTGATAGGGAGAATTGAAGTGTTGTTGCTAGTGGGCCCAAACACCTATGATGTTGATTTTCTAGTAATGGATATCAAGCCCATTTATAACTGCTTGTTGGGAATACCCTGTATCCATTCAGGTGGAGCAGTGCCAGCGTCACTACACCGAAAATTAAAGTTTTTCTTTGATGGGCGGCTTGTCACTGTGGATGCCGAAAAAGACATCATAGCTTCCATCACTAGTGATGCCCCTTACATAAAGATTGATGAGAAGGCTGAGGAGTACTCATTCCGGTCATTTGAATTTTTCAATGCAACCTTCATTACTGAAAGGAGTCGAATTCCCACCCCAAGGTTGTCTAAATCAACAAGAATGAGAATGAAACTGACGGTGGGGAGAGGAGCCCAAGTCGATTGAGGATTAGGGAAATACCTACAAGGCAGGGTCAGTGCACCATTTGTGATCAATAAACAAGATCGCTTTGGCTTGGGATACATGTCTGATGCTAAACAGAGAAGGAATGAGGTTGTGAAGAAGCAAGAAAGGAGGAAGGCTTGTCTGAAGGGAGAAGAGGTCAATTGGGAACCTCTGACTTTTCCTCCCATTTCTGAAACTTTTGTGTCTAGAGGATTTATCCACCCCAAACAGCTTAAGAAGGATGAAGAAAGTAAGTTGGGAAGGATGTTAGGAGCTTTGGACATCAATGTTGTCACCATTGAAGGAGGTGCAGGATTGTATCTAAGAAGATTTCATCCTTATACCCCTGGAACTGTTCTGAACAACTGGATTGTTGAAGAACTCCCTATAGTGTTTAGGAATGTTTCAGACTAATGTTTAGAACACACTTGTTACTCTTGCCCGAGAGCAATAAGGGTCGTTTTGTAAAGGGAATAAGCTTACTATCTTTATGTAAATGAAATAATAATTTTTTATGTTATCTCTGGAAAATATTTTATTTATTTCTATTTTTATTTTTTTCTCCTCATATACACATATCCTACAAAAATTACCCATTCTTAATTCATTTGTTCAATGGATGTCATTATTTCATATCAGGTCCCTCAATATCGATGTATCGAGCGACATTGAGATTGATGCAAAACTTATTTTTGAGCAAGGAGATGACAATGAAAAGAAAGAAATGAAGATTGGCACATGCATCACCGCAAAAACAAGACATGATCTGGTGGAGCTGCTCCTAGGTTTAAAGATGTCTTTGCATGGTCCTATCAAGACATGCCTAGATTAATTACAGATGTGGTGGTACATAAACTCCCCATAAAAGGAGATTACAAGCCAGTCCAACAGAAGTTGCGAAGAATGAGACCCTATGTGCTGCTAAAAATAAAAGAAGAGGTAAAGAAATAGTATGATGCCGGGTTTCTTTAAGAGGTCAAATATTTAGAATGGGTGGCCAATATAGTCCTTGTTACAAAGAAAGACGACAAAGTCCAAATGTGTGTTGATTACCGAGATTTGAATAAAGCCAATCCAAAGGATAGTTTTTTGTTGCCTCACATCGACACCCTAGTTGATAATAAAACAAAACATTTTTTGTTCTCCTTCATGGATGGTTTTTCAGGCTACAACCAAATAAGGATGTACCTTGATGACATGAAAAAAACAACATTTGTAACGTAATGGGGAACTTTCTGTTTCAAGGTGATGCCCTTTGGACTTAAAAATGCAAGGGCAACTTATCAACAGGCCATGGTCACCTTGTTCTATGATATGATACACAAAGAAATTGAGATGTATGTTTATGACATGATTGCTAAGTCTCGAACTGAAGAAAAGCACGTGGAGGTCTTGAGAAAATTATTCTTGAGACTAAGGAAATACCAGTTGAAGCTAAATCCCGCTAAATGTACTTTCAGGGTTACATCAAGAAAGCTAATGGGTTTCATAGTCAGTGAAAATACCATTGAAGTTGATTTGGATAAGGTCAAAGCCATTCAAGACTTACTGCCCCCACACACTCAAAAGGAAGTAAGAGGCTTCTTAGGAAGATTAAATTACATTGCTCGGTTCATCTCACAATTGACTGAAAAATGTGATCCTATCTTTCAACTTCTCAAAAAGAACAACCCAGGGGAATGGAATAATGAATGCCAGGAAGCTTTTGACAAAATCAAGCACTACTTGACCAATGCCCTAGTTTTAATGCTACATATCTCGACTACGCCGTTAATACTATACTTAACGGTTTCTAAGAATTCTATGGGATGTGTACTGGGTCAAAACGACAACTCGAGAAAGAAAGAGAGGGCAATTTATTATCTTAACAAGAAATTTACAGAATTTGAAGCGAGATATTCGCCAATCGAAAAGCTATGTTGTGCCCTGATCTGGACCACTAGAAGACTAAGGCAATACATGTTGTACCACACGACCTGGCTAATCTCAAGGTTGGATTCTCTCAAATATTTGATGGAGTCGACTGCACTGACAAGAAGAATAGCCAGATGGCAGATTCTGTTGTTTGAATTCAACTTGGTTTATGTGAGCCAAAAAGTTGTGAAAGGGAGTGCAATAGTAGACTTTCTAGCCAGCCGAGCCCTAGAGGACTATGAACCTCTAAACTTTGACTTCCCAAATAAAGATCTGATGTGTGTTGAGGAAGCTACCTCAGAAAATAGGTACTGAAGGCAGAATTTTGATGGCGCCTCCAATGCCGTGGGTAAAGGAATTGGGGAAATATTGGTCTCCCCAAAGGGCGATCACTACCCTTTTGCCAATAAGCTTGATTTTGATTGTATAAACAACATAAAAGAGTATGAAGCATGCTTCATGGGGATTCGATCTGCCATTGATCACAAAATTAAATTATTAAAAGTATATGGGGACTCCATTCTCGTGATTTATCAACTCCGAGGAGAATGGGGGACTAGAGATTCCAAGTTGATGGATTATCGAAATCTTGTCTTAGACTTGATTAAAGAGTTCTATGAGATAACCTTCCACTATCTCCCATGAGAAGACAACCAAATGGCAGATGCCTTGGTTACTCTGTCTTTATTAATTAAAGTTAACAAGCAGTTTGATTTGAGGCCCATACAAATGTGTATATACCAGACTCCTGCCTATTGCTACAATATTGAGGAAGGTGAGAAAGATGAACATCCTTGGTATCACGACATTTTGCAGTACATAAAAATTCGTGAATACCCAAAACATGCTACTGAAAATAAAAAGAGGATGCTATGGAGGCTAGCAAGTAAGTATGTCCTAGACGGAGAGATCTTATACAAAAGAAGAAAAGGTCACGTGCTGCTACAATGCATGGATATTGTCGAAGCCAAAAAGATCCTTGAAGTGGTCCATGAGGGTGTATGTGGAAAACACACTAATGGTTTTACTATAGCGAGGAAAATCATGAGGTTTGGCTACTACAAGTCCACAATGGAAGGGGACTGTATCGACTATGCCAAGAGATTCCACAAGTGTCAAATTTACGCAAATAAGATTCATGCTCCTCCATCCCTGCTACATGTCATGAATTCTCCATGGCCATTTTCTACATGGGGCATGGATTTCATCGGGCCTATATCACTGAAAGCTTTCAATGGGCATCAGTTTATCTTTGTGGTTATTAACTACTTCACCAAATGGGTAGAGTCAGCCACTTATGCTAATGTCACCAAATCTGCAGTTAGCAGATTCCTAAAGAAAGTGATTATATGTCGGTATGGGATGCCAGAGAGTATCGTATCTGACAATGCATTAAACCTAAATAATAAGACCATAGACGAAGTGTGCAAACAGTTCAAGATACGGCATCATAATTCGTCGCCATACTGCCCTTAGATGAACGGGGCAATGGAAGCGGCTAATAAGAACAATTAAAAGATTGTTGGAAAGATGACAGAAACTTACAAAGATTGGCATGATAAGCTACTATTTTCTCTATATGTTTATCATACATCAGTCAGAACCTCTACCGGGGCAACACCTTTTTTGTTGGTTTATGGGATAGAAGCGGTACTACCCATCGAGGTCAAGATTCCTTCCCTCCGAATTTTGTCAGAACTAAAATTAGATGAAGCAGAATGGTCCAAGCTAGATATGTCCAACTTGCCTTGATTGAGGAAAAAATACTGAAAGCCATCCAACATGGTCAAATGTACCAAAAGAGGATGATACAAACTTATTAAAAAAAGATTCGCCCAAGAGAATTCTAGGAAGGAGATCTAATGCTAAAAAAGATCCTACCAACTCAGAGAGATTCTCGAGGGAAATGCATGCCAAATTAGGAAGGACCTTAGGTGGTAAATAAAGCCTTTTCTAGAGGAGCTTTGATCTTAGCTGAAATGGATGGCGAAGACCTGCCAAGCCCTGTAAATTTTGATTCAGTCAAGAAGTATTTTACTTGAGAAAAAGAAAGAAAAAACAAAGAAAAAGAAACAAAAAAGCGAAAACCCGAAAGGGCACTTTTAGAAAAAGAGAAAAAAGAAAAGAAGGGTTCAAGATGAAAACCCGCAAAGGGCGTCTTGAGACCAAAAGAGGTTTTGAGTTGAAAACCAGAAAAGGGTGGCTCAAATTTTGATCGGAAGAGGAAAAGGCATACGACAACCATTTCCCTCGAAAATTTGGTTGCAAGAGGGAATTTTGCATCTTGAGATATCAGCAAAGCCTTCAAGGTCTCCTAAACACGTATCAGGCACAAAAAGATTCTCGGCAAGCTAATCCAGTGAAGCTCGCTCGTTTGATATCTAGGGCACCTAATTTTGTTTTTGTTTTGCTTTATTCCCTTCCAATGTTTGCCATCCAAATATCAACCTTACTCTCAATAAATTCTTCATTCCATCTTATTCCTTTGTTTACACGAGTATTATACATTGACATAAAGATCGGTAAGCTAACAATTTCATAAATATGAAAAGATCTCTTTACATTGCTTTTGAAATATTCCTAAAAGTACTGGGACCAAAGGCAATTCTGACTAGAAAAGGACATTTCCATGGGTAAAAGGACCAAAGGACATTTCCATGGAAAATGACATTCCCTTATTCGTACATCAAAGAGATGACTAGAAAATGTGGGGCAAAGAATCTTCTTAACCTAATCAGATTGGAAGAAAACAAGGTCTGGTAACTCAAATTAGACAGAGTTTGGACAGCTAATGATATCAGCTTCAGGTCAGATATAGATGCTCAAGCCGACCCCAACATCCGAACATTTTCAAATCGCATTATGCATTCATATTAGAACCATTCATGCATTCATTAGACATGTGTAAGATAGGATCATCTGACTCACAACATCCCAAATGTGTCTACAAAACAATTTTTACAGATTCTATCTCTCCGACAAGTGGTAGAACAGATCAACTCAACATCGAACAGAAAAAATCACAAGTTCATCTCCCTGAAGATGTAGTGGAATGAACACGATGACAAAGCTGTCTCCTTAGATTTGCAGCGGAACGGGTAAAAGCCACAACAATATCATCTCCCTAAAAATGCAGAGGAATGAGCATGGTTCCAAATTCATCTCCCTGAAGATACGGTGGAATGAATACACCAGTAAGTTCATCTCCCTGAAGATGTAGCGGAATGGACACCGAGGGTTTTCTCCCTAAATATGTAGTGGAACAAACAATGTTTCGATAAACTCATCTCCCTGAATTTGCAACAGAATGAGTATAACAACAATTTCATCTCCCTGAGGATGTAGTGGAATGAATACATCAGCAAGTTTATCTTCCTGAAATTGCAGCGGAATAAACACAACAACAGATCTTGTCTCTTGGAGAATGCAATGGAATGGATCACCTGTTTTACCTTTGCAAGAGCAAAAAAGAAGACCAGAGACAGAGGACGCCGCATGGAGTATAGTTAAACCAGACTGGATGAAATGGTTTCCTTTTTTATCTTTGCTTCATTGTCTTTATACAACTATGAGCAAAGAAGGGCAACTGTAGCAACCTATTTCATCCGGACCTTAGAGCCCATTGCACATACAACCTAACACCCAATCTAACCAAGAAAACCCTAATAACCTAAACTAACCCTAACCCTAACTACACTTAACCGCCGCCACTCTAAGCCAAGTTGTCGCAAACCAAGCCGAGTTGCTGCCATCGCTTCCCTAATTATCACCCCATCGCCCTAAACTCACATTTAAAACCCTTCGGCTTCATCCATTTCTACCACCACCGTTCGAACCTGACCACCATGAATCTCCGCCTGTCATTTTGCTTTCCACCTCACCCTAAATCGATCCCTTATAAAAGGGGATCGAATCTAAAAAAATAAAAAAAGAGAGAGAGACTAGATTAGCAACTGAATATTAGAGAAAAAAAGACTGTTCGTACCAAAAAATAATAAAAGAAAGACAAATCGAAGCCAAAAATGGTGAAAATAATATATATATATATGTGTGTGTGTGTGTGTGTGAAAAAAATTGAAAGGTTTGTTGTAGATCTAGGAAAAAGAGGTGATTTTTGGGTAAAACGAACCTGAGATTTAGGTTTAGGAGTCAAAACTGAATCGAACTACCCCTTTGCATACTCTTCGGCCGACGTTCGCGGCATTGGCAAACGGCGAAGCATGGCAGCCCTCGGCGGTGATTGGAGCTCAGATGAGTGAAGAAGGGAGAGAGTTGAGAGAAAATTAGGGATTTTTTTGGATTATCAGACCAAATGATTTTTTTGTCTTAAAAATGGTATTGATAACCTAATCAAAATGACGTCGTTTTGACACTCTCCAACCCTCTCGTCGACCCGACCCGGAGGAAGGATCCTTGCATTTCTGATGAATGGGTTAATTACGCCCGTGGTCCATCCACTTCGTATCCTTCACACTTCTGGCCTTTAATTTATATTTTGTTTCATTTATGTCACTGTTTCTAATTTCTATTCTTCTTTATTATGTTATTACTATTATTATTATATTTAATTCATAATTATTATCATTATTTTTATTTTCAGTATTTTACTATTTTGTACATGAATATATATAAGTATATTATATACTATCGTTATTATCATATTAAATTATTATTATTACAATTATATGTTATATATTATTATTACTATTGTTATTATTT
Organism: Hibiscus mutabilis; assembly: GCA_019671005.1. Lineage (NCBI taxonomy): Eukaryota > Viridiplantae > Streptophyta > Magnoliopsida > Malvales > Malvaceae > Hibiscus > Hibiscus mutabilis. The sequence goes on along the minus strand of CM033735.1, from coordinate 10,943,917 downwards.
ACATAATGTTTACATGTATATATATTCGTATATACCTTCTATGTTTTTTTAATTTTAGATTAAAAATGTTTTGGTAAGGATTATCGTGAAAAATGTATCTCGTACGTAAGAGGTGTCACTTTCTGTTAGTCTCTATTATAAAATATCGCCTTTTGATTATAAATTATGATTTTCAAAATAGTTTCCCTTCATTCGGGAATCTAACGGAAATTATATCCTGGGTATAGGGGTGTAAATTTCTTTCATACAAAGAAATATTCTTTTAAATATTTTAAGGGATCACAAATTTTAAATTAAATTCGAATTCTTAATTTTCATCATTTAGACAATATGTGATCGATCAAGTACCAATTTTGGGCGTTGTAGGGGTGCTCACCCTTCCCCATACACAACTGACTCCCGAACCTATTTTTTTGGTTTCGTAGACCCAAAACTCTTTGTTTTAATAAAATAACACAAAACCAGGTTTTATTAAAATAGCCGAGATTTCAGGTGGTCCAATCTCACCTAAATTAAAAAGATTGGTGGCGACTCCCGTTGTTACACTGAACATTAGGGTCGCAGTCAAAATCCGCTCGTAACCAATTTGGAGCCCACCATCAGCATCGAAAAATGTTGTATACAACTCTAGGGCCCCTTCAAATGAATAAAGCATGTGGGCTTCCACCATCATATCTCCATCATTGTTGTCCCCAACATGGAATATTGAGTAATATAATGGGTCCATCGATGTAGGTAGCCGATACTTTAACGAATCCAATTTTTTTCTAGGAGCATGTGGAACCTTGGCCGAGACTATCTTCATCAATTTGTCATGTGTTAATTTTCTCGGAAGTTTTATTGTAACAATATTGGAGGACTAAAAGACGACATCGAGATTTAAATCACCCTTCATCTGACCATCGTAGTATACCAAAGCATCAATTCTTCTTGTCATTTTTTAAAAACCTACGACTATGAAAAAATGAACATACATACATTAGCGAATTTGTATACACTAACAACGTTACTAGAAACAAAATTACTCATATAAACATAGAATACCAACACTTATCTGAATTTGACGTCGAATAAAGTAATGAGTTATTCTTCCATATCCCGTTAATGTATATCCATATGCAATCCTGTGAACATCTGTAATAAAATTTCTTCCTTCACTGATATGAGAACCCTTACCCAGTTGTATCTGATATAGGGGTACAATACTTGCATTTTGCATCAAGTAAGCAAGAATTCACTTTATTAATGAAGTGTCAGAAACGTACGTCAGAGATACCTAACATGTCGTGAAAACTCGTGTTTAGCTAAACAAGAGTTCTGATTAATTTTACAAACGTGTTAGCCACGTACAATAGAGATACTTGATATGTCAGGAAAACTCGCATTTAGATGAACGTGAGTTCTGACTACTTTTGCAAATGTGTCAGACACGTACAAAAAAGATACCTGACATGTCATGCAAACTCGCGTTCATCTATATGTGAGTTCCATTATTTATGCTAACCAACCATCTTAAATATGTTGTATCTTGCGTGTTGACACGAATATGAAATCAATTTTATGTTGAGATTGAGTCATCTATAAATACTTCACCGAAACTTGTAGGTTGATGTACATTCTATAAGCTTGTTTGTACCAATTTCCACTCCTATTACCAATGTACGAAATTATGGCAAGATTTTCTACAACAGTTTTCTTTTTTGGAATTTATGTCTACACTTCTTTCAACAACAACAAGAATGATGATTTTCTCGAATTGATTTCGACATGACTTAGCAAATCTACAACAAAAAAATGTCTTCATTGCAAGCCAAAATACAAGTTGATGATCCCGACCCTGAAACACATTACATGTTAACCATATCAAATACAAGCGACATTCGCAAGATGTTTAAGAGATACACCCATGTAGAGGGTACCAATATCGAGTTGTATGCAAATTTTGATGAAGGAGCTAGTTCATCTAACATATGTACAAATAATTTTGATGAATGAGCTAGTTCATCAAGTTGGGTGTAAATTTTGATAATGACGCGATTTCTACCCGAAATTACAGAAAATGACATGAGAAAGGACAAATAATTGAGGAACTAAACTTAACATTTGACATATGTACAGACTACAATGACACGAAATTAGATTCTTCATCCATTCATTTCAACTAAGCTTACAACCATTTATCCTTGTCTTCTTCTACTTGTTAATCTAATTTTCATTTCTGTAGTAATTTAAATTTTGTACCTTGACTATAGTTTACAGTATTATTTTGTACATATACATTCATTATATTCCTCACCCTAAGATAATTTATTTCCATCAAGATAATTAAAGTTAAAAATGATAAGAAAATTCAAAAACATAAATCTTCTTTCACTCATTTATTTTTTTTCAAATTACATAATAAAATAAAATGAAACCACATAATGACGTCTATATCCACCAGTACCACACCCCGGTGGACGATGAGCCCAAGGTGAATTTCTTCGAGCACCTACATCTGGACCTTCATCTTCATCATCACCGGCTTCATCTATATTACGACCGTTGTCACTAGGACAATCGGTTAGGAATATTGACTATCGCAACGTTTAGTCAATAATACCATAGTCGAATTTTGTCGCCAATGGTGGAAATTAAAAGAATGGTAGCACAGATGGAGGATACACTGGTGGAATAAGTGAATGATAAAATAGTGGTATATGTGTAGGAACACTCGATGACCCACTCAACATTGTCGTAAATGGAGCAAACAAGTTAATAAAAAAACCTTATGATAGACTCCTCATATATTGAAAAGCTAATTTTGTTGAGTGGGTAAAGGCTGGTGGTAGGATTAGTGTGGCTATATCAGCTGGTGGCATTTCTAGTGGCAGTGTTGGTCCCCGATGATGAGGCACAAGGATTCCTTCTTCTTGATGTAGAGCCAATGCCATAACGATCCCCTCCTCTCCTAGTTCAATATGTTGGTAGGCGATTTGGACGGGGTGCATGTATATCTTGAGATCGCTCCTTTGGGGTCAGTATATACGACTTTCCATTTTCTATGTACCACTACACATAACCATTTGTAACCTTCCTATCATCCAGTATAGGTTCATGAACGGGTTGTAAATACCGTTTTTGCCCCCACTACTCTATCCACGTCGCATGCTTATCTACCCAACTAACTTTCGTCTTTTCATGTCTCGTTAGTGCATGCAAGGTGTCCAGATTTTTAGGATCATTCAGAATTTTTTTGGACAAAACCAAACTATCGCATCACACGATCAGTTGGATGCCACCCAACTATTGAATAGTTTAACAATGCGACAAATTGACATCTAAATCTGCTTCAATCGAAATATTTCATGTGAGATGCAACTGCGTAAATCTAGGTCAGTGTACGACATCCACTCTAACTGTACAAAAAAAATATTTTTACTAAGTTAGTTAGATAAACTTGAGTAAAAAATACAATCAATTTAATTATAATAATACTTTTTCATAAACTTAATTAAAAACATTACCTCATTTTCAGATTTTTGCTCGATAATTGTTCTAATATCCTCAAGGGATAATGGAAGCCCCTTGTGAATCAATGCACCACTCCACCTATCATGAAACAAAATATTAGTTTCAAAATATAAAAAACATATATTCAAATATAAACTTCATTTAATTTTTATTACCTCAGGATAAGTGGAAATATAAATGAGGTAGGAACGCTCAAAATCGGACGCAAAAACAACATTCGAAACCAAGCCTAAGACTCTAGCAACAGCAGACAGCCTCCACTAGCATGTCTGTCGGAATCTGTTTTTTTTTTACATATCTCCCCAAACAAAAATGCCAAAATCGTCGATCCTCAACTCAACATACTGACAACTTTAAAATTGCGAAGATGGTGCAATCACATCAAATAGACTTTGTTATGGGATTTGGCTGGCATCAAGATCCCCCATGACTCGCAAAATATGGGTACAAGCAAATTTCTACAAAAATAATTACAATTTTAAAAAATAAAACATCCAATATAAAAATAACATAAAATATAAAATATTAAAATATAATTAATAAAAGTAATGATTACCTTCTTAGCATCTTCAGAAGCATCATAGGGTAAAACAACAAAAGTTTCTTCTAACCAATTTAGATGGACACAACCACCATGCAAATCCCGTGAAAGAACTCCGAGCAACTCCAAACACATGCGGAACCAATTACCCTCGGCAATACTGCTAATAGTATAACACCCCAAAAATCGACTTAGTAGAATTTTTTGATGACCGGAAATTTATTTTCAAATAATTAAATCTAGTCCCTTGAATTATTCATCCTAATTAATTTTAATTAATTAAATCCAATTTTGATGATTTAAGAAGATAAGGAGCAATTTTTATGGACATAAGATATAAGGCCATAAACATAAATGATAGAAAAATGGAGTGATTAAGTGTGTAATTAAGATAAAAGCTATTTAGTGGCTAAATTGCAAGAAAGTAAAGTTTTATGACCATAGTGTAAGAGGTGGAGAGCTCCATGATTAAGTGCGTAGTTGCACCCTTGCTTAATCAGTCAGCATCCAAGTGTCACTCTCCCTATTGTTTTCTTATTTTCTTATTTTCCTTCAAGATAATTGAAAGAAAATTTGGCGTCATCCTTGGCAATTTCGGCAGATAAGAGATAAATGGGAAGAGGTTATCTTCTTCCTTGGGAACTCACCATCGATGAAAGCTTGATAAATGGTGATGAAAGCTTGATAAAGCCTAAGTCTTCGGTTCTCAATTTCTCACGAAGTGGTTATTACTCCTTCAAATCAATATCACTTTTCCATAAGTTTTCCTCTTAGATATCATTTGGTATTGATTTTAACTAATTTTAAGTACATGTGTTTATGAACCCTAATCCTTGATGGATTTATTAAATTAAAGATCCCTAAATGAAAATTGGATTAATTCTACGCATCATGGTAATTTTTCTATGATTTTTAGGGACTAGGAATTCCAAAGCCCAATCTTTTGAACATTAGGCCCCCATGTCTTATGATGTATATTGATGAAATCCTATATTAACCTTATGAATAGATCAAACTATGGATATGAAATATTCGTTTCGACAATAGAAGAAAAAGGGAGTTGAGCTCTTTTTAGCTTTTCGGATTGCACAACAAAGTTCAGTAATATCAGTGAGTGTAGTTAATATCTCGAGATTGGTTCAATACTATTCCGATTACATATGTCTTTTGGATTGTATAGATATAATTGTGCTTTATTTTGCTTTTATGTACTAGCTAAATTAGAGCAAGTGTGGTGGCAACTTATGGTAATGGTAAGCTTGGTAAGCTTATGTCATTGTCTTTTACTTTGTATGTTTATACTTTAATATGATATGATATGATAAACTCTGAATGCATATATGATAAGCTATGAATCCTTAAGTTCAACTATAAAGATATGATGAGCTAAGAAATGTATGTTATGGAAGCTATAAAATTATGATACGAAACTTTGGAGCTTATAGCTCATTATGAAATTATGTCACAGTACGTTGGAGCTTCTAGCTTTCTACAAAATTATGTTATGGACCATGGAGTTTTAAGCTCACTATGAACCATGTTAAGGAGCTTTGAAGCTATATGCTCAATTAAAAATTAAAATTAAATGAGTAACTTGGATATACGTTGACTTTGAATACAATTGGCATGTCATAGACTTTATTTGAGCTCATGTATGAGTTTGGATTACGATTCATGGGTTACGACCCTTATGTGGCGACATTATAAAGGATGTGTTTGTTGGTCATTGGTGACAGTTGGAGGGTTGACCATTATCTGTTAAAAGATTACGATCTTATTCTCAATTTCTCAAATATATAGAGACAGTTGGTTGGAAATTTGTGTACCCTATGTGTAATTTTGTGATCCAAGAGAAAAGAAAAGAGTACTTATGTTAATGATTATGAACTTATAAAAATGAACTTGAATAAAAAATAATAATAGAATCTTTTGATGGATTTTGGCACAAGTATGAATATGTATGTACGAGAATTTGGTATGCCAAAAAGATTATATCGTATGTACAAAAAAGGTATGAATCATGTTAAGATGGTTTTATGTTATAGCTTATATGTTTGGATATGTAAGTTAATGAAACAAAGCAAGCTATTGAATGGTAAGTAAAGTATTAATTATGCTTATACAAGTTGGTAAATGGAAGCTCTATGTTAGGATTTTTCATGCTTGCTTATAAAAATATGTGAAATAAGGTAAATGATGAAATGGACTTATAAAATGTACTTGGTAACTTGTATGATAATTTAGTTTGATGCTAAAGAAGATGTATAAGATCATATGGATTGTAATATTTGTGTGAGAGTTATATTTGTTCTTCCATGATTGATTGGTGTTTATCATGGTTGGGGTAACATTTGGATGTTTGGTCTGATTTGAATATAGTTAAAATTGCTTAAACGCATGTTTTGAAGTTACCTATTGGTAAAGGTATAATTTAGGCGTTAGAAATGGTTTAAAATGTCACATTTTGTGAAATGAGACGAAATTTGAAACCATATCAATATGTATCGAAACCTTCAGTCCAGAATGTCAAGTTTTTTGAATATGTGATAAAGGTTTTGAACTCTTTCCCAAAGGTTTTGAAACTATCCCTAAAAGTTTGAAATTTTACATTCTGGTCATTGTTTTATAACCTTTTCAATTGAACTTCGATTCAATCACCTTTTTTTTTAAATTCAAGTCTGTAATGAACATGAAATTAATAATAACTTTGGTCCTTTTTACTTTCATAAATTTACAAATAGGTCCCTAAAATTTTGAAACTTCATTGTTTAGTCTTTAAATGATAAAGATTGATCTATGTGGTGATTATTTTTCTTCATGTGTAAGCCATAACAAGACCCAAATCTATAATAATATAAATTGTTAAAATTTTCAATTAAGTCCTTAAAATTTGGTAAATTCACACTTTAGTCCTTGAATTTTGAAAACTTTGCAATTTAGTCTCAATGGTTTGAAATCAGAACTTATTTAAATTATGATCTCTGATGATGGATAATTTTCTTTGGTGTTATGTATATTTTGTATTTGTTTGACCTTGATTTGAATGTTGATTGTTATGATTTGATTTCTGGTGACACTTCCGATACGATTTTCTTCCAGATCGGGTAGATGGTGTTACAAATAGTATCTCTATTAACCGACAGGCTGAGATGAAACGCAACACCTTGCAAGGTACTTGTCGTTTTCCACACGAAAGATGGAATGTGTAGTTCTCTGGTCTCCATCTTTCTAGCTAGGCATTTATCAAGTTCTGCTCCAACTTCGCACCTTCAATTATAGAGCACACGGGTCCAAATCGGACTTGATGCATAAATGACATAATATCATCATGAGTTCATCTACTTATCCTCATGATGAAACAATTCAAACTACATTCAAAACTCTTTAATTTAAAATTTTTAAATAAATAAATAATTTACTCTGAATATAATAAACTAAATTTTAAATACAAATTATACTAATAATTAAAAAATGTAAAAATTAAAATTAAATTTTAAGCAATAGAAAATAATGATAAAAAAGAAACATTTACAGCCCTCCTCCAAAAGTCGAAGACATGACTATCATCAAGTCTAATTAAAACCGCCATTATATCATACTCTTGCACTTCTTTGAAAAAATAATTAGCAAAATGCTATTGAAATGAGAGAGTTAGAGAGGATTTGGTTTGCGATTTAGGGTGGAAATTGACCCTATTTATAGAAGCTTCGCACCCCTCCAAACGCGATTGCTGCACGGAACTCGCGTGCAGCTAAATGTGAAATCCGTTTAATTACGAGGTCAATAAATACAGAACGCGGTCAAATTAATTTAATATATCCGTTGTAAACAGAACTCGCGCTTAGCCAAGAGCGAGTTCTTTGTGATTAACGTTGTAACTAATACTCAACACAGTCAAATTTATTTCTACCATGTCGTTATAAATGAAACTCGTGCTTAGCTAAGCGCGAGTCCTTTTTAATTAAAAAATTTTAAACGTTGATAAATCGTGTCTTATCCTTTTTTCTATTCAAATTCTTGTGGAACTCGCGTCCAACAGAACACGAGTTCTTATCCCGAAATATTATATCTAATATTGAAAAAGTTTTGTCACTTCGAATGAAACTCGCGTGTGACCAGAAACGAGTACTTAACATGTGTCTACTGATACGCAAATTATTCTTACGTAGACTGAAAGAAGATATTTTATTACATAATTTACTTTGGAGTTACTCTAATAGATATTTTTTGTAAAAAAAAATATTCATTTAATTTTACCTACTAATGAGAAATCTTTCTCTGATCTTCAAATGAACAGCCCAAATAACGAGTCCTATTAGTCCATCAAGCTTAGATCAATGGATCTTTACTCTTCAGGTGAATTACCGTCATCTCTCTCCCTCTTTTTTTTTCAGAGTAGGTTGGGTCTTATAATTGGAGATTTTGAGTGGAAGGGTTGCCGATTGATGTTTGATTTGATGAAAGAACATCGAAGAAGTTGATTGTTAGAGGGAAATGAAATGAAATGAAATGAAATGGGATAGGACCCTCATTCAGTGCATTATGTGTTGCTGCTTTGAGGTTAATAAACCTTCTTATGTCGTCTAGGTTCAATTATTAAGTGCTAGATATAAGACTGTATTTAAAACATAGTATTTTGTACGGATATACTATCTCCTTTGAACTCGAGAGATTGGATTTGGATTTTATTCACCTTACGAATTTGGCGAGGGTAAGACCTAAATTCTTTTAGGCTTAAATGAAAAATCAACTCCTAAAATTATACCTTTTGTTTGCTTTTACCACTTAGCCTATTGTTTGGTCAAAATAAGTCGTTAAACTATTATTCCTAGTCACTTTAAGTCCGGTAATTATTTAAGTCAAAAAATAATTTGATCAATAAGATGTTGACATATCATAAAGATTTTTTAACCGATAGATAGTTTAAGAACTAAAAGAAAAAATTGACATAGTTCAAGTGCTTATTTTGGCAAAAAAATAGTTTAAGGACAAAAAAACAAATTATTTTAGGATGATAAAAGTTTGGTAAAAAAAAACGTTTAAGATGAAATTGATGAGCCCATTGTTTAAAAACGTGAGCACCTGAAGGCCGGAGCCGGCATGTATCATCAATAATGTTTTGCCCTTCAATGATTTTCATTTGTCAAATATGCTTTGTCTCACGTACAATGCATCATCAAATTCAAGTAGCCTCATTATTTGAAGTGAGGTGGTCCAGTTAACTTTGTGGAGGTAATACTAGTACCAGTGACAGATGTAAAGAGGATTTAGGGTGAGCACGTACTTACCCTGAAAATCTAAAATTATTTTAATAGTTATTTATTTTATTAAATGTGTTTATTTTAAAATTTTATTTGTGACTTCGAAATATAAAATTTCTTTATTTGTTGTCTATTTTACTGTGTGTCCACCTAAATATTTTATTTGTACTAATTTATGTAAAAACAATTATTTTGTTAATATTTAATATATGAATATCCGTCCTCAAAAAACGTTTTGCTCTGCCACTAATTAGTGGATAGAAATCGTCTGCTCCCTCACTATGTCCATTTTGGTGTCCCACTTTAAAATAGTGAGTTTAGGGTTTATGGTTTAAAGTTAAGGTTTATGGTTTTAAGGAATTAGGAGTAGGGTGTATTTTTTAAGGTGTATAGTTTAAGGGTTAGAATGTGAAATTTAAGCTTAGAGTTTAAAATTTAAATTTTTAGTATTTTTTAGTGTGAGACATAGAAAGAGACATGATTAAGGAGTAGAGATTTTTTGTTCCCGACTAATACTACTGCTGTGATGAATGTTAGATTAGGAAATGGGAGGTGCACTCTATGTTTTGCTATTATAGATCATGACCCCATCAGCCAAATAGGATGCTAGAATCTGATATGCGGCTAATGAAGCGGGATAGTTTTGCTAAATCTATTACTCATTCTTTTTACCTCACCTTCTAAAATTATTCTTTTTGCTCTTAAAATATTATATATATATATATATAGGCGTGTAAATTAATATAATGTTTGAGAAATTGTTTATGAACCGTTTGTGTAATTTTCGTTTGTTAAATTTTTAACATAAATGCTGGTAACTTTTATTCAAACAAAACAGGAGCACATACATCAATCACACAAAGAGGAAGAGCAACATCTTCCAAAGAAGCAACAAAGAGAACATCAACAGAAATCAGATGGGCAGAAACGAATCAAGCACGTCAACTAAAAAACAGAACAACAATAAAACATAAAAAGAACAACATAAAACAAACATAAACACAATCAGAGCCAAACATGTTTTTGCCTCATCGCAGAGGGCCTGAAATCAGGTCGTGGACGCCAAAAAGGGACTCCCAACTAGCGGGCTAACAAAGAGCACCAGAGAATCAAAATGGAAAAAAAAACATTCAGAGCAAAAAAAAACAAGAAAAAAGAAAAAAAAAAGAAACGAGAAAAGAAGGGAGGTCAACCGCTGTAAGCAACAACTGTTGGCCGATGCAAGAGAAATCTAGGGTTTAAAAACTTGAGGGGAAAAATATAAGTTAAGAGTGTTTAGGGTTTTGACTTTTGAGAGTGAGCTTCTAAAGTAATTTCGTTAATTAAGTCAAATAAACGGGTATGAACAATTCTTTTATGTTCGTTTATAAATGAACAGACACGAATAAAGGTGTGTACTTCGTTTATGTTCACAAACAAGCTTGTTTATTGACTCGTTTATAACCTTATTTATTGATTTACTTATAAATTAATGATACTTTTTTATAAAATATTAAGAATAATATCTTCCTCTAATTTTATATTTGAATTTCAATTCATTAATATATATATATATATATTGAGAATAATATCTTCCTCTAATTTTATATTTAAATTAAGGATCCACTTACATTGTGTAAAACTCCATTACTTTTATACCTTTTTCGACCGTTGGATGGATGAAACGGATGGGTGAGATTAACTCATTACTTTTTTCAAGTGATAATCTTCACGTATTATGCTGTTAATCTCAACCATCTGTTTCACCTATCCAACGATCCAAAAAACGTGTAAAAATTAAAATGTTTACACTGTGTAACTGGATCCTATCTCATATATATAACATTTGCAATCACTATGAATAATTTAACAAAACTAGTCACTAAAACTAAGATTCAATAAAATATACCGTTACAAATAGTAAAAAAAAGCATAAATTTCAAATGCATTGATATTTGTTTACAAAGTTGTAGATAAGTATTGATAATACATTTATACTTAGTCACTTATGTTTGCGAAAATATATATGAAAATGATCTCGTATGCTAAACGAATCCAGTTTGAACGCATCAAATAATAAACGAACCAAATCCAAACATGATATTAAAATTTAAAACAAACATGAATCGAACATTAACAACTTCTAAAATAAACAAATGAATATCAACACAACCTTAATTGTTTGATTCCAGTTAATTTACAACCATATATGTATATCTTTATTAGAGGTGTAAATGAACATAGCGTTCGACGAACTGTTTGTGAACTGTTCATATAACGTTCGTTTATTAAGCTAAATAAACGAGTATGAACAAAATTTTTATATTCGTTTAGTAAACGAACGAACACGAACATATGTGTGTTCGGTTCGTTTATGTTCACAAACAAGCTCGTTTATAAACTCGTTTAAATGCTTATTTATAAGCTCATTTATAGGATGAAAATGCTTGTGGATGTATCAAAATACTACTTTTCGTTGTTGTCAAAGATGTTATATAAGTTCATGTTGAAATGAAAGTTTTATTTTGTTGCTTTTGTTTTATTTATTTATTTATTTATTGTAAATTTAGTTAACATTTCTTAACATATAAACGAATATGTTCGCGAACGAATAAACGAACATGTTCGCGAATAATTAAATGAACATGTTTATGAACACTTAAACGAACACGTTCACGAACACTTAAAGGAACATGTTATGCGAACACTTAAACGAACACGTTCGTGAACACTAAACAAACGAACACGAACAGCTTCAAAAATAAATAAACGAACACGAACACAATATTAAAAAATTAAATGAACACGAACCGAACACGAACATCTTTAAAAATAAACAAATGAACACGAACATAATTTTTTTCCGTTCAAATTCAATTAAGTTACGCCCCTAATCTTTATACCGAAAAAATGAGTATAGCTTATGGAATATCCTCACCAATGAACTTGATTGCTTGTTGCATGTAATAATTTGGATGTAGGAGATTGATGGCTTCTTCGAGTCACTTTCCTTTTTTTCTTCTTTTACCGGAACAACAATGATTGAAACTTCCATTTGCTTTGTGACTTCAATTACCGAATTGCTGCAAGTGCTTTCTGCACCAGCCATGGTGGTGCCTAGTTGATTCATCCGTGACATGCGTAAAAGGAGAGATAAGAAAGAAATTGTACTTCTTTTTGCACTGTTGGATGAGTACCACAACGTACTTATTTTGATCAAAAAATATTTTATATACTTAATTAAAAAAACTAATATACTATAATACTTATTTATAATATAAGTCTTATCTGAATATTCTAAGTTCATGTCCAACGCATACAAATGAACAGAGGAAAATTGAGTGATGGTTTAATCAACAGAGTACAAATAGTCCAAATACGAGTAATTCTTTTTCTGCGTTGCTCAAAGGTAGACGAACCACAGATTCGTACAACTCAACTTTCATTTTGACACTTTTTTAATGTGATATTTATTTTTTTCACATAAGTGTTCAAATTTAAATCTCTTGGGATGAATATCATCCCCTTTCCTAATAGAGTCACTTGTATGATTCAATTTGACACCTTTTTAATGTGATATCTATATTTTTCTCTAATTTAATCGTCAAATTTGTTAAATGTTACACAATTTGGTATTTGAATGAAATATGTGACATTATAGATTTAATCAATTATACAATATTTTTACCAAATAATATAAATTGATTGTTGAAATATTATGTTATCAAATGTTAAAATTATCAAATTTTAGTATTACATTAGAAAAAAATAACTAACTCAAATGACACATTGAAAACCTAAATAAGAAATAAAATAGCAAATCCATGTATCAAATTTCTTGCATTACATTAATTTTGAATGACATTTTTTGTTTTAAATTATTTTAATGATATAATATTTTGTAACTGTATCACATCACATAATATCAAAGTATCTTATCATAAAAATTTAAAAATAATAAAGATAAAAAATTTCAAGAATTAAATTGAAAAAGGTTACTGAATTAGAGGACTAAATGTTGGTTTCCCAAACAAAAATTGAGGTTTGGGAAATTGGCACCAATGTGTGACGTGGAGGCATCAAGGGCAAGCGTGGGTCCACTGCCAAAAAAGTTCTGTACACAGATATGAAAAAGGGATAATGGCACATTTGCCCCTTGTACTTTCAAAATTTTGTCAATGTGGGATCTATACTTTGAAAACGTTCAAATAGCCCCCTATACTTTCTTTCGTCATACAAAGTACCCGCCCATAATGCCGTTATGTGCTGACGTGGCATGAGACGTGGCCACGTTACACTGCGACATGTGGCTTCTTAGACAACAAAAAAAAGGGAAATTATAGGATGAAGGGTTGTAACACCCCTCACCTGGGTTAGGAGCGAGGAGTGTCGATGCATATAACTTATAAGATGACACTAAAATATCGGGCAAATTTGAACCATTTCTTAAGTTTCTTACTTATCAAGCAAGCAAGGACATAATGAACAATACAAGACAATCAAACATTCATGCTTGCTTAACATACAAGTAATACACATTTGATATACAATCATCCATACCATTCGAACTAGGCAAGGAAATCAATCGTACATTTCTTATCATGCAAGTAACATACAATTGCTTTATACTCATGCTACATCATTCGAACATGGCCTTAAAGTTTTCTTCTTTCTTACATACATTATTAGCTATTACTAACATGATTCATATTACAACATTTACTCTTTGGAATCTATCCTATTCGAATTACCTTAGTATTACATGCTTCCAATTCAATTCAATTGTTTTCTAGCTTATTGCATGTACATTTTATCCTTAAGTTCTTAACATGATTCTTGAACATCCAAATTACATGTAGCTAATTCCATTAAAACCTAATTTCATACTTAACCATTCGGCCCTAACAACAAAAGCATACACAAGGCATGTAACTAGTTCATTCGAGTTTATTTTCGTACATATGCATTCAACATTCATCCCATACAAGCATACAAAACATATACATCAAGGCATGTACACATACACCATTCGGCAATCACTTAAGCATACACAAGACTATTCAAATGGAAGACAAGCATTATGGTTTGATCATTACATATCCAATTTAAACAAGACATGTACACAAACAAGCATTAAACCATTCCAATTCAATTTATACAATTTGCGCAGCAACAAGATTCCATTTCATAAAGTTTTAAGTTCTTTACATACTTAACATTAGGTTCACTACATAGTAGACCCATCAAACATAATATACAAACTTTCAAAATGCATGTTCAAGCTACTATGTAAAACTAGTGCCACCATTCTAGGAGTCTTACAAAAAGTATCAAGTCATACATTATGCTTTGCTTGTGTTCTGCTCCGAGCTCAAGGAAAGAGGGCTATCGATCAATCTAAACCTGAAATTTTTGGGAAGAAGGAAAAACGAGAGTGATAAGTACAAGTATGTACTTAGTGAGGTAGTAACTAATCTAATCATTTGTTATTTCAAGTTTTATGTCTTTTAAACATGTGTAGACCTAGCTAAGGCTTTCAAGCATCAAGAATGATCTTAGCTAGGCTTTCAAGCATCAAGAGTAACCTTATCCGGTTTTTCAAGCATCAAGATTATCCTATTTAGGATAACAAACATTCGGCCAACATGTACAAGCAAGTAACCAAGTACAAGTTCTAGTAATCCATCAAGCAATGTTTAGCAAGAATCAAGCATTTCAAGTGTAGAGATCAATTAATCCAATTTGATTAGGGCATTATTTCTTATGCCTTATCTTTCAAGTAATTAGCAATTCAAGATAGCATATACATCATCTTATTCATGTAACTTTCATTACAATACAAGTTCATTAGCAAGTGTCAAGTTTGTTCATTCTTCATTCATGTTCACAAGTCTTTATTTCAAGTTCATTTGTTTTTGTTTTGCCTTGGTAGATAGTAGGACTAGGTAATCGAGTCACAAGACAGTACACAAAGTACCTAACAAGATGATACACAAAGTATCTAACAAGAAGGTGCCCAAAACACCACACAAGAGGGTACACAAAGTACCTATCAAGATGATACTCAAGGTATCTAACAAGAAGGTGCCCAAAACGCCAAACAAGATGGTACAATAAGTACCTAACAAGATGAGCTCTAGGCTCTAAGGCATGCCATTCTACCTAAAACCAACTAGCAACCAAGGACTTGTTGAGTCTTTTATTTTCAAGCAATCACACATCAAGTGATTAAGCAATAAGCATAGCAAGGTCTAGATCATTTTACAAGCTTTCATATATTTCCATTATGTACACATTCAAGCAATATCAAGCAACCAACAATTTCAAGAGCATATTGAATTGTCAAGTCTTTAATTAGTCTATTCTTCCCTTAAAGTAATATTACCAAAAATAATTTATATTCATTTCATGTTATCAATCATCAAGCAAGTATTTAGACATGTAACTTTGATTAGAACACTAGTTCCAACCCTAAGAAAGACTACACTCACAAAACTCCAAGCTTAAGCTATCGATCTTTGATGACAATCCCCTTTGTTTTTCCTTTGGCTAGATCAAACCTATCTTCTTCAACCAAGTCCTCTACTCCTTGTTCTAACCAGCCAATCATACAAACATATAAAGAGCATGTTAGCACACAATTCATCAATCCAATTCATTCAATTCAAGACAAGATTACAAGCATATAACATACACATATTGGGCAGCATGCTCTTGTACAATTTCCTTTTTACTCAACCACACTTTTCTACATTCTAGTTCATGTATAACAAGACATATTTCAAGGCATAAAACTGTTTTCAAGACAGTTTATAAAATGTCACAAAACAGTGTGCATTTGCCTATACAGCTGCTGCCAGGCAGCTTGCACTCTAGTCACTAAATCAAGCATATCTTTCATTCCGTACGTCGGAATTTTAATTGGTTTACACCGTTGGAAAGCTAACAAAATTTTCTTTATGACCATATAAGGCTTGCATTTTAGTTCTTAGCCAATTAATACAGTTTTTTACTCGAAGACAGGGCATCCTGCTTTACTGGGCAGTTTGCACTGTCTCTAGTAATTCTACTCTACATTTCAGTACACAACCCAGAGTTTAGCTCTGTTTTCTCCTAGTGAATTTAGACATTCCAAGGTGTTGTACATAAAAATTTCAGCCTTAAATTCGTTATACACAATTTTTACTGATTTTTCAAAGTCACTGCCCAGAACAGAGCATTCTGGGCAGATTACACTAGGTTACATTTCTAGTTTCTTATTTCATTCTTGCAAAGTCCTATTAAGGCAATTTCATTCATGAACATGTTCATACATGTCTTGGCCATCATAATTTACCTAGCAATGTTCTTAAAACAGGGCATAATCATATTTAATCTGGTTTGATCTATTTGATCACATTTGTGCATCAATTCATCCACTAGGCAGTCCATTACCTAATTTAACTAGTTCAATTAGGTGTAGTCATTTTTTCCAGCAACACATGTATTCAATTCCATCTTCTCTTTGCCTAGTAACATGATCAAAACAGAGTTCTAAGTTCATCTAACATAT
The DNA here is from genome assembly GCA_019671005.1 of Hibiscus mutabilis. Lineage (NCBI taxonomy): Eukaryota > Viridiplantae > Streptophyta > Magnoliopsida > Malvales > Malvaceae > Hibiscus > Hibiscus mutabilis. The sequence continues at coordinate 10,927,071 of CM033735.1, read as the reverse complement.
TTGCACAATTTCTATAACCAAAACAGTCCCTAACAACACTGTTTTGAATCATGTTCATAATTCTAGATTTTCCAGCAACTATACATGTATCTCATACCAATTTGGTTACTAGGAATTACAATTTCAAATTCATTTTGAGTCTAGCATGCTCCCAACATGTATATTACCCATCCAATTCATCAAGACAACAAGAATATCATTCAAACAACTATTCAAACATGAAATTTCAAGAGATACAAGTGGTTACCTTACTCACTATACTATTTAGACTTAATTAAGAGCTAAATCAAGGTGGCGTTGCCATGGATTTCAAGCTTTCTCTCAAATTTTCCTCTCTTTCTTTTTCTCTTCCAAACGGCAACTAGGGAGAAATGAAGAAGATGATAACACTTAATCCAAGTTATTGGATTTATGAAATGTCCAATATGTCCCTTAATTTATCCTTATTATTAACTTAATCAAGGGCATTAGGGGAAACAAGGTATTTAGCATGCAATCATCATCTTTCTCATTTAAGTCAATTTAGTCATTTTAAATTGGTCACTTATTTCATTCATTCTTTCAATTAAGCCCTTAACTATCCTAATTAGCTTAATTTACAAGTTCAATTTAGCTATCAATTTAGGCAATTAGTCTCAATACTACTAGGCTAGGATTTAGGGTATTACAAGGGCACCGCTGCAAATTTACCATTTATTTTTTAGGTTTTTAAAATAAAGAAAAAAATAGTCCCCGATGGAGTCATCTCCTTCATTTTTACTTTTACTCTGCACCACCATTGTCCCCCCAAAAAATTCTCTCTTCAAATTTCTCATGTGTTTTTGAAAAAAGGTTTGAAAAATGGATGAAAAAAGATATGGGTATGAAACTCCGAGCAGGAAATTGAGTTTTTCAAACTCCTATTCAAACTCGAAATTAAAGTCGAAAGAAATGAAATGCTTATGCAGCGTTAAAGCTCATGTTTTTGTTTCAAAAGCGGAGAAGAATATCAGAGGATTGTTCTATGGGTGCGGAAAATTTGAAGAGGTAAGAGCCTCAGTTCTTTAGGTTAATAGTTTTTTTGCAGAATAATTTCAGAGAGATGTTTAATGGGTTATAGGTTATGGTAATGTGTTTTGCAGGGGAAATATTCTTTTTTCGAATGGCTTGAACCTTCTAAATATTCTAAAATTCAGTCTGAAAATGGCTTTGAAGAACTAATGGGGGGAACCAAAATTTAGTATCTAAGATGAGAGAATTAAGGACTGAAATCACATGGTTAAATGAAAATAGAAGTGTTGAAGCGATGAACAACCTGTTGAAGGAGGTTAACAAATTGAAAGCTCAAAAAATTGTACAAGAAAGTTTTGAACCAAAAAAGATGGATAATCACATTATACCAATATGGTTTAGGTTCGATTTTCATTGTGTTGGTTGTTGTAATAGTTTATACCTTATGGTGAAAGTGAATTTGTGTTGTTTATTGCAAATTTTTTGTTAGTTAGTTTATTAAACCAAAGAATAATTTATACCAGTTAAACCGGTGGAATTTATACCGGTGTAAGTTAGCCATAGTTAGTTAGTTAGTTAGTTTTAGTTCAGTAGAACTTACACCGGTGTAAGTTAGTCAATTATAGTTAAAAATAATGTATACCAGTGTAAATGTGTTATATATATGTACTTGATCCATCAATAAAATTTACGAAGTTTTACTTTTCTTTACAAAAGTCTATGATTTATTTTACATAATTGATAATTACCTTGTTCATGAAGGTCGATAAATGAGAATTGGATAAAGTACTGAAGCTACTGGTGTTTCCCAACAAGAATATAGGTAGTTGCCCTTGAATGGATAAGATTCAGCTATAAATAATTCATACATTCTTCATCACTTTTTCCACTTTGAAAGGATAAGATTCAGCCAAATAAACCAAACAAAGTACTGTAACATTCCCAGTAATATGTCAAATCATATTACATTTTGAGAATCCTATTTTCAAAGGTAATCTTACATTCTGTAAACCAAACACCCCCTAAGTTTACAAAAGATTAAAGTTCACAAAAGATGGAAGTATTCCATTACCATAAGCTTACAAAAGATTGAAGTTCACAAAAATTACCATAAGCTTACAAAAGATTGAAGTTCACAAAAGATGGAAGTATTCCATAATCATAAGTTTACCATTACTTCAAAATAAGTACACTATTACCCTAGAGACTGAAGTTCACAAAATATTCAAGGTCGGATAAGGAAACACAAAGCAACAGTAGCATAAGTTCACAAAAAAGAAGTTGATCTCTCAATGTGGCAAGTCTATCTCTTTTTCTTAGGGTTGGTCGTAGGTTGTTTCCCTTTCTTTTGCTTTTTGGCACCGATGTTGCTCTCTTGTATGTTGAGGACACCATCAATAGTATTTGCAAATCTTTTCATTCCTAAATCCATCAAGTATGACTTTAATTCATGCAAAGCAATTAAATTCATCAAGAATGACCTTAATTCCTTTCAGTTAGATGAACTGGACAAATGAACATGAATCTATAACTTACATCATAGTAAATAGGAGATGGTGGGACAGTGTTTGCTTGTTGCTTTTGTCTTTGTGCTTGGTCCTTGACTTTCTAGTTCTTTTGTTCTTGTTTTTGTTGTAGTTGGTTCACGCTAGTACACCCCATGATACGGAAGAAAAAATACTCGACGATCACGACCAGAGATCCATGTACGAGGAACGAATCGGGGTGAAAAGTGTTGATGAATGCAGAAAAACAGAATTGAAGTTTCTGCTTAAAAGGAAAAAACAGAATGCAGAATTTTTCTGCTATTGCTCAATAAAAAATAATTTACATCTCTCGATACACACTTATATAGGCTCTAGGTCTTTTAGTACATTAAGAAGACCTTCTTAAGATAACTTCTAGTTCTAATCTACTAAGTTGATAGACTCTAACTACAATAAGGAGTCCTACTAAGGATAAAATCTAATCTATTAGGGAGATAAACTTTAAGTAGGATAATTACTACATTATTTACAAACACTAAAATTTCTCTCGGATAACTCACACTCCCCCTCAAGCTGGAGAATATACATTGTATAGTCCCAGCTTGAATAAGAACTTATCAAAGAGAGCTTTTGGCAGGGCTTTCGTAAGGATGTCTGCCACTTGTTCTTCTGTTGGAACATAGGTTAAAGAAGCTACTCCACTTGTAAGCTTTTCTGCAATAAAGTGTCTGTCGATCTCAACATGCTTGGTCCTGTCATGTTGAATTGGATTTCTGGCAATCTGAATTGTAGATTGGTTATCACAAAACACTTCAAACTTCTCGTTTTGAACCATGCCTAGCTCTTTTTAGAAGCTTCATTAGCCGATTCCTTCACAAATTCCAAGAGCTAAAGCTCAGATTCGCTTCGCACTACTCCTTGATACAACAGTTTGCTTTTTGCTCTTCCAAGTCACAAGATTACCCCACACAAAAGAACAAGAACCACTTGTTGACCTTCTATCACCAACTCACTTGCCCACCGAGTCCGAATAAACCTTGACTGCTTTTATCAAGGGTCTTTTTAAATATTAAACCATGTCCTGGTGTACCCTTTAGATACCTTAGTATCCTCGTAGCTGCTTCCATATGCTCTTGTCTCGGATTTGTCATGTGTTTGACTGATGATATTCACAAAGAAAGGTTATATCCGGCCCGGTCGTGGATAGATAAATCAATTTTCCAACTAATCTCTCAAAAAAAGTCCCTTGTCCGCCTTTGGACTAGACCCATATTTTGCTAAACTTTAGGCCTGTGTCCATAGGAGTATCGGTTGGTTTACAGCCCAACATTCCCGCCTCTCGTGAGTAAGTCAAGAACATACTTCCTTTGGTTGATTACTGGACCTTTGCTTGATCTAGCCACCTCCATGCCTAGGAAATATCTAAGCTTTCCTAGGTCCTTCATCTCAATTCTTTATTCAAAAGAGATTTTAAGTGGCTTATTTCTTCTTCATCATCTCCCCACACAATAATGTCATCCACGTATACTATCAAAAGAACTTTTCTGTTTTGGGAGTTACCTTAGAAAACAAGGTATGATCTGCTAGAGACTGCTTGTATCCATTTTCCGTAATTACTCTAGTGAACCTATCAAACCAGGCTCTTGGTGATTGCTTTAACCCATAAAGTGATCTGTCCAAATTTGCAAACTTTCTCGCCTATTCTCTTCGGACTCTAAACCAGAGGAATCTTCATAAAAACTTCTTCTTCTAGTTTCCCATTAAGAAATGCATTCTTAATGTCAAGTTGATGAAGTTTCAAATACAATTAACAGCCAAACTCAACAGACTCGATAAAGTGTTCAACTTAGCAACCGAGCAAAAGTTTCCTTATAGTCTATTCCAAAGGTCCATGTAAAACCCTTGGCCACCAATCTTGCTTTGTACCTGTGCACACTCCCATCCGAATTGTATTTGATAGCAAACACCCATTTGCATCCCACTTTGTTTTCTTGCCTTGTGGAAGATCGCTTATGGTCCAAGTGCCATTTTTTTCTAGTGCTTTGTAATCTCCTCCTCAACAGCTTTCTTCCACTTGGAGTCTCTTAAGGCTTCTTCAATAGTCTTGGGAATCTGTTCTTCATCTAGACAAGTCAGTAAAAGCTTTAAAAGAGGGCATCAGATTGCTATAAGCAACATATCTCTGAATAGGATGCTTTGTACACTGCCTTTACCCCTTTCTTTTAGCAATAGGCAGAATTTCAGTTTCAAGTAAATGAGGAGAAATTTCAACATCATTACCTCCTTTATCCTCACAGTACCGGACTAAAGTCCAATTCTCGCAGTGTCGATTGCAACACACCTCTCGAATGGCTTTCTTTTTTTCTATATATACCTGTGAATTGGCTAGTGGGCTGAATAGTTTGATTTAGGTGAATAATGAGGAGCGATAGGAGTAATATTAGGTGAAGTACGTAGAGGTGTAGTGTTAGAAACAGGGGTATCGTGTTTTAAAAAATTCTGAGGCTTCACAAACAAAGGAGCTATAGGTAAAGAAGGTGAAAAAGAAGGAACCCGATTGTTAGGAGACTGAAATTATCCCAACACTCCCCGATTTTCAGTCTTAGGAAAATAAGGTACTGCTCAAAAAAAAAAAAGTGAGATCCAAAGAGACAAAAAACTTACGAGAAGGAGGGTGATAACATTTGTAGCCCTTCTTAAGTGAAGAATATCCAACGAAAACACACTGCAAAGCCCTAGGATCTAGTTTGGAACTTGAAGGATTTGTGGATTTTAGAAAAACAAGACACCCAAACGTCTTTAAGGGAAGATTAGATGACATAGGTTTAAAAGTAGGATAATTTTCAAGAAAAAACATCTCTAGGAGTTCTGAAATGCAAGACTTTGCTAGGCATTCTATTTATAAGATATGTAGCCGTTAATAAGGCTTCCCCCCACAAATATTTTGGAACAGCATGGGTGAATAATAAGGCTCGGGTAACCTCTAATAAATGCCTATTTTTACGCTCAGCAATCCCATTTTGTTGTGGGGTATCTACACAAGAACTAAGATGTATTATACCTTTAGTCCGAAAAAAAAATCTCCTAAGGCAGTAGGAAAAACTCTCCCCCGTTGTCGAGTGAAACATTTTTATTTTGCTATCAAACCGAGTAACCACCATTTCATAAAACCTTGCAAAAATAGAAACAACGCTCAGATTTTTTCTTTAAGAAGGTAGGTCCAAGTAAGTCTGCTATGGTCATCAATAAAAGTCACAAACCACCTACTCCTGTAAATATTCTTCACTCGAGAAGGACCCCAAACATCACTATGAATGAGTGTGAATGGTTTAGAGGGTTTATGAACAGATGGTAAATATAAAGATTTGGTTTGTTTTGCAAGTGGACAGATATGGCATTTAAAAGAATTTGGATCTTTATTAACAAACAAATCAGAAACATTTTTCTAAGATAGTGAAAATTGGGGTGACCTAACCGAAAATGCCATAACATTATAGTATCTAATCGTCCTACTGAAGTAAAGCAAGAAGGAGAATTTGAAATAGAAGATGGATATTTTCCATGAAGGATATAAAGACCATGTTGCAAGCTAGCACTCGCCAATTATTTTCCTCGAATCCAAAGGCTCGCAAAAAACATGTAGAATCAAGAAACCTTAAGGAGCAGTTCAAGTCTTTAGAAATTTTGCTCACTGATATCAAGTTGCATGCGAGGTCGTGGACAAATAACACATCCTTAAGGATCAAATTACCATCTAACGAAACAGAGCCCGTCCCTTTGATGGGAGATAGAGAACCATCTGCAGCTTATAATGGAAGCTTGAGAAGAAGACTTTTTAAAAACAGAGAATAAAGCCCTATTACTACCCATGTGGTCGGAGGCCCCAGAATCAATAATCCAATTTGCTGCAGATGGGTAGAAACAAGAGCAATCGGCAAAAAAATCTATATTACCTGCAGTTTTTCACCATAGCCAAATTTCCTGCACCAATGAAATAAACTTTGGTGCGCGGTAAGAGGGTATGATGGCCTGATATCTTGGATGCTGTAGGTTTCCATACCGCTGGTCGACCATGAATTTTCCAGCATTTATCCTTGGAATGATCGACCTCTTTTTGCAAAAAAACAGACCGGTTTACCTCTCCTCATCATTGGAGAAGAAGAAATTGGAGTAACCAGGGCAGAGGGCATCGACCGAAAAGCCAAAGAAATCGCCACTGAAATTTGCTATTAGGATCGTATTTTAGACTGATACCATGTTGATGAATGCAGAAAAAAGAATTGAAGTTTCGCTAAAAAGAAAAAACAGAATGCAGAATTTTTCTGCTATTGCTCAATAAAAAATAATTTACATCTCTCGATACACACTTATATAGGCTAGGTCTTTTAGTACATTAAGAAGACCTTCTTAAGATAACTTCTAGTTCTAATCTACTAAGTTGATAGACTCTAACTACAATAAGGAGTCCTACTAAGGATAAAATCTAATCTATTAGGGAGATAAACTTTAAGTAGGATAATTACTACATTATTTACAAACACTAAAATTTCTCTCGGATAACTCACAAAAAGGGGTGAAGAATTACCTATTTAAAATCTGGAATTTTAAATTTGGAGAAGATAAATATCCAATCACGATTCCACGATGTTGAGTCCCAAGCCGCAATGATAACGCTCCGACCTCTACGTAGTTCACAAATTGAAACAAGCATATAAAACTCTCTAAACTATTTAGAGGATTTTTCCAAAAAGCATTAATGACTGCTAAATTTCTCATGCCTTTATATAGCCTTTGAAATCCTAATTCAACTCATATTAGGATTTCAAATATATTAGTATATACAATCCCAATTTAACTTTAATTAGGATTTCAATATATATATATAATCCCAATCTAACTTCATTAGGATTTCAATATATATATATATATATATATATTAAATATATAATCCCAATTCAACTTAATTAGAATTTCAATATATATTGATTTAAATCATATTATATTATTTATATATTAAAAGTCATAATTATAATAATTATTTTCTTTTAATATTTATCCAATAGTTAAATTATATATATATCAAATATATATTAATTTAACTAAATTCGTGTAAAATAAATTTGTAAATATATAATTCATTTAATATGTGCTCATTTCAACCGTGAGTGTGACCTTGTAGGTTCTTTGTAACGTTAGTAGTAAATATTAGAACATTTCTAATATTACAAATAATGGGTGACATCTAGCAATATGTCATTGTCATCTAAGTTACAAGAAATCATGATTTGACATAATCTCTTCGTAATTAACTCTTTTTCATGTATTACATTCTTTTGTCCTTTATACCTAGATTGGACACAAGTCATGAAACAATTACACTTGTATAGTTTGTCTAATATTTCTTAATATCTTGAGTAGACTATTATAAACGAATAACTATGATATCTCATATCAACTTATTCGAGCATGGTCATGCATTTCTAGTCTCACTCAACCAAATGGCCTATGATATTACTCCTATTATGTAGGAGAGACAAATCTTATCTTGATTAGCCATATCCCACTACAGAGATTGTGACATATTCAATATCAGTCTTCAGGGACAAAGCCAGGATTTGGGGTTGGGGGCAAACTATAAATGTTTGAAAGTTGGGGGGTAAATTCATAAATAAACCAATTTTTAAAAAATTTAAATAAGGGAGCAAAGGTGAAAAAATTCTTCGGGAGTTCTGTCCCTGTTAGTCTTTATAGTATAGTCAATTACGGCATACGTTTAACTATATCAAAATATGTCAATTACGATGTTAAAATAATAATGATCTCAAGCTCGAGGATCATACTGTAGTTATCACTATGAGAAATGTTATGACGGTCACATAATAATCCAAGAAACATGCTCATAGCTGGTCAGTCCAGTATGTCGTTCTCTAACTAATACTTATATATTAATTTTGACATCTTCATGTCAATGACAACACTGTCATCAGTTAACTAAAAATTAGTCTTAATGCATTATTGTTGTCCATGCCCACAATAATACTCGATTAAGGACATTTAAGAATAACCATATTATTCTAAGGACTTTATTATAATTCAGTTTATTTATGCGCGCAAAATAGTAATAGAAAATAATAATGGCAATGCCTCTGTATTAATAAACAAGGTAATACAAATGTCATTTACTATCAGCATATAATTGGTCTTTAGGCATACTCTAACAGTTGGGACAACTGTTTCTTGATGACAACTTGGTACATTATGACTCCTTGTTTTCAGATAAGACGATTTTTTGAGTCTTCAATTCAGGCTACAATGTAAAGGAAAAGTTAATCTTTGGATAAAAGCCCGAGTTAAATAACTAAGTAAAAATCTAATTGCACTTACATTTAATATTTCAAGACAAATATTCACATTGACATATACACCCATGCCTTCCATAATTTTTCTTCCTCTACTTTTTGGTGCAGTGAATTGACCCAAGACCTTTTCATTTTCCGTCTTTTTTGATGACTGAATTTGTTGGATTCGAATAGGAGGTGTTGGAATAGCAGGTGTTGGTGGTGGAATAACAGTTGTTGGGGCATTGGTTCTGCTTGAGGGGACAACTTGAAAGTTTGAGGAGCAAGTGAGTGGCACATCAAACACATTATCCTGAACATTCTTTAAGGTTGCAAACATTTAGAACTTTATGTTCTAAAACTCATTAAAATTGTAATTGAACTATAAATTTAACAACTTTACCTCAACTTCAGAATGAACATGTGCTTGGGGTATTGTATCACTATCATTCCCCACATTTCTTTGATGAAACAAACAAATATGATACAACTAGAGTGAAAAAAGAGAAATAAAGAAAAATAATAGGTAGTTCAACTTACACTATTTTGTTTTTTAGTTGGACATGTTCTTGAATTGTGTCCCAACTTGAAACACAATTGGCATCTCATTTTTCTCCCTCTTCTGGATAAGCTTGTTCCACTACACTCGCCTTCCTCTTGAACTCTATTCTTTTTTGGCCTTTCTGGCATCCTCTTTGGCATCCACTTTGGCAGTGGAGGCTCAATATCACCCATGTTAGTAGCATGCCAGAATTTTCCCCCAACAAAAGGAGATATAACAAAACTGTAACACTTCTCATACATATTCTTCTTGTAAATATCATTTATGTATGCATCAACTCTTTTCTTTATAAATAGCATTACACATATGGCATGCTTACATGGTATACCAGTCAAATCCCAATACCTACATGTGCATTTTTTTCTTTAATGTCAAAAACAAATGTGTCCCTATTGCATACAACTCCATATCCATCAACACCATCCATGAAACATAACAATATGCACTAAGTTCTCTATGTTCCTCAACTTTAGCACAAATTTTAGGACATATTGTATTTGTCCACTTCATGCATGAATTCTTGTTTTTAACAGTCATTTCCATCACATAATGTCTTATTTCCTACTACAGATGCCTACTTTCTAAAATCAGCTTCTGGTATTACCTTGCTATAGCTCCAGAACAACTTATGCAGCTATTGATTTTTGTGAAGCTTTTTCAAATGGCAAACTATTGTCTAGCACAAAATCTGTGTTCACTTTCTGAACAAGAAAAAGAACAAAGATTAGTCATTGTAACAATTACACACACACACACACACACACACACACACATATATATATGAAAATAACTATCATTCACTTGCCTTTTGCATATCACTCATAATGGTAAACTTTTCACCATTTATCATATGCATATCATTTCTGAGATTCTCTGAAAACCAGTTTCAAGAGTCTTTTGTCTCACTCTCCACCAATGCCCATGCAAACACTATGGAAGCATAAATTGTCAATAGACAACCCTCACTTTTGCAAATAAGTTTTTTATTTTGTCTCGATCATTTTTGAAAAACTTAAAATTAAATCTTTTAGCAATTACAGACTTAGTCAAGACAGCTTTGAATTATTTACTGCTCTCAAAAATTATCCCAAACTAAAAATTTGATGCTTTATCAGCTGGTTACACTTGTTTGAATGCTTGCAAAACACCTCTCCATCATCATCAGTCTCATAACTTCCTAGATCTGATGAGTTTAGATAATCTATTTCACTCTTAGCCTCAATAGACACACCTTTTTCTTTATTCTTCACTGAATTTTTTCTTCTTTTTGTTTGTTGCAGCAGATTTTCTAAGTCCTCTTCACTAACTGGAATTTGTTCTTCAGTCCTTTTGCTTTTTTCTTGACTAACCCAAAAATTCTTATAAAAATTGTGAATCTCTCATAACTCCTCATCATCATTGTCACTCATCCACTAAACATCTTGTAATGATTTCTTTTTAACTCTCTAGTCTTTTTCTGACTCCTTCTCTCTCAATAGTTGAAGATAAACCATCATCAGCTTTTCACTATTAATTATGTTATCCCCATTATATCCCTCACCAACAGCTTCACTTTCACTGACAGTTTTGCTCTTATCAACCGTGTTATCCCCATTATATCACTCAGTAGTTTCTAAAGGTGTTTGCAGTGACAATGGGGGCTCACTAATATCAGGGACATCATGTTCCACATATATATGAATATCCCCTTCAACTAACCAAAACCCAATTAGGTCATTAAAGGATTTATTATCCCAGCACAACACTAAACCATCACCTAAAGTAGCACCTAGTGTTAAATAATATAGAACTTTAACGCCACTAAATCCTGCTTCTTTAACTAGATTACACAAATTACCATGCGAAACTACATCAGGGTCAATTCCCCAATTTATTACAGTACCATCCACATAATCTACAGTAGGATTTTTAACAAGAGTACCCCTTACATGCATACGTAAAGGAAGTTCTGTGAAGGCCATTTCCAACTGGATTCAACTGAATAAAATAATGACATAATTGTAAATAAACAAAGTTTGAACATCTGATTTTTATATAAAAAAACTATGTCATATTTTGTCAAACAAGTGTACAACAAACAAACAATTCATAGCAAAGAATCTTTATCATAATGCAGAATTGGTAGGTATTTTCAAATCTGCATGTCTCCTTTATCACTACTAGCACGAAGAAGATAACCTATAAAAGTGAAAAAAAAATTAACTTCCCATCAACAAAACAACGTTTACCACATCACTAGTACATTGTCTTGATGAAACCAAAAGTTCATGGTTCAACAAAATTACGAATCGTAAATAAATTAAAACCAAATAAAAACAAAATAAAACAATTGAATAAAATTTAACCTAACAATTCTTTAGAAGTATTTCCTCAGTCGCGGATCTTCAGATTGAAGAACAAACCAGACTTGAATACACTAAATTTGAACAATAATACGAATAGACTAGAGATTTTAGATTGAAGAACAAACAAAAAGGAGAATGGAAAACTTTTAAAACAAAAAGGAAATTATTCTTTTTTCTTCACTTACTCATTATCAGATTTCAAATTATCCATTAATGTATGAATGTAAAAAGTTGACTCGACCTGAAAACTCGACTGAAACCTGCTCGAGTCAGAACTTGTTTTGATCTAAGGAAGTGATGACTCGAACCCGAGTTGGACCTGATACTATAGTAACCAAACTTGACCTACACCCGACTGATACTAGCCCGAACTCGAGACTAACCTGACAAATAATTGTTATAACTCGACTGAAACGATCCGATATCTGATTTTATCTTACCTGCTAACTGACCCCACCTGTTGTTGACCTAAACTGATATTATCTTGGCTTGATATTTACCTGACATATAATTGAGGAAGTCTATCATTTGATGATTTTCAAGAGAAAAATGAAGTATTTGAGAAATTATGAATTTATTATATTATAATGTGAGAAAGTAATTGACCCATATGATGATATTTTTGTTCATTCTAGTCCCTAAAACTATATTGTTAGCCGAAATTGACTCATATATTTTTATATTTTTGGTAATTTAGTCTAATAATATTTTTGTTTATTCTAGTCCTACAATTTAATTTTTAGTCAAAATTGCCCCATATTTATTTATACATTTTTTAATTTAGTCTAATAATATTTTTGTTTATTCTAGTACTTAAAATTTAATTTTTAGTCAAAATTGATTGTTCTTTATTTTTTTTTAATTTAGTTAAATATTTTTAATATGATGATATTTTTATTCATGTTAGTCCCTAAAAATTTTTTAACCAAAATTAACCCTTATTTATTTTATATTTTTGTAATTTAGTCCAATATTTTTAATATGTTGATATTTTTGTTCACTTTAGTCCCTAATATTTTATTTTTAGCAGAAATTGACCCTTATTTATCTCTAATTTTTTTAATTTAGTCAAATATTTTTAATATGATGATATTTTTGTTCATTCTAGTCCCTAATATTTATTTTTAATATGATTCGTGTTCGTGAAAGGCGTTAAATAATCCACTCGAAATGACCCAACTCAAAGTCTATCGACTATTTGTACCGAACTCAAACTTAATACGAATTCGAAACCCGAATTAACCTGACCTGAAATTACCCGACTTGAAATGAGCCCGACCTGAAGTCCACCCGAGGCCGAATTAATCCGTCAATTAACTAATTTGAACCCGAACCGTTTTGATCCGACCTAAAATGAACCCGACCTGAAATTAACTCGCACCCTATCTAAGTCAAGTCAAAACATCACATCAACCTGAAATAACCTGTATTTAATTTGACTCGACCTAAAACCCATTCGATTACTTGTTTTTACATCCCTATGTTTAACAAAGTAGCTTTGTGCTCTGACGTTAGCTTTGTTGGTTTAATCAATACTAATACTACTTGTAAATAATAATAATAATAATAATAATAATAATAATAAGATCCTGAACAAAAAATTAAAAAATGAATTAAGCGCTTATAAAAAATTTTAATCAATTGAGCCTTTTGAATTTAAATTATGATCAATCAGGCTCTTAAAATTTAAATTGCGATCAATTTAGCCCTTCCGTTAAGTTGGTTGTTACAGTCGACGTTAACTCAAAAGTAGTTATAATGATGGTGACATGTGGTACAATTTGGACATGCCACATCATCAAAATCGTAAATAATTATTTAAAATTTTCATAAATATTTAAATTTATAAAATAATATATTGAAAATTTTAAAAATATTTAAAATTATAAAAAAGTTAAAATAAAAATATAAAAAAATCAAGAAAAATCTAAAAAATATTTAAATATGTAAAAAATTAAAATTATGTATAAAATCATAAAAAATAGTTTTTTTACTTAAAATCAAAAAATATAAAAATAATTGTAATAATTATTAAAAATATATAAATATTTATAATGAAATGATATTTTAAAATTTTGTTTTTTAGAAAAATATTTTTAATTAAAAAATCTAAAATTTTCAAAAATTTTCAAAATGCCCAAAATTTTCAAAACCCTAACCCTACATTCCCAAATCTTCAAATCAGTTTACTTGACGGTGGAAGTTGTTGGTATTGTGGCAGACGACGGTGCTAGTGAGAAGAAATATTGAGGGAGAACGGGTTGGGGCGATGCAAGAGGTGTCGAACGGTGAGAATGGGTGCAAGGGCAACGGAGATGGGAGGGGTTTTCCTACGACGAGGAGTGATCGGTGGTTGAATCGATGTTGATGCTTGATTTAGAAATTTATGGGGTTTTTTTGAAAGAAACGAAATTTTGGGGGTTTTTTAGAAAACAATATATATTTTTATGTTTTTTTATAAATAAGAAAAAATTAATTTAATTTAATTTAATATTTTTATATTTTTACATTTTTATGAATTTTTATAATTTTTTTATAATTTTGGAGAATTTTTAAAAAATGATTTTGATGACGTGACACATCCAGAGTGTAATACGTGTCCTTCTATATTTGACTGTTAGAGGGCATTGATGGTCAACGTAATGGATGGGCTAAATTGGGTGCAATTTGACTTTTGAGGGCTAAATTGTATGAAATTTTTTATAAAAATTTCATTGGTTTTTTGATTTTTTGTTGAGGGTCAATTTGACCTTTAAGCCTTATTATTATTATTATTATTATTATTATTATTATTCGAGCATAATTTTTATTTGCATAATTAAATATTCAACTTTTTATATAATTAAGTACCCAACTTCTTTTGTAATTATGTACCAATATTTTTAAAAATTACACGTGGTTCCACTTTGAATTTTAACATCTGATTTTTAAATTTGTAACACATGTCGACCTTTTTTTACCATCAAATTAGACAACTCGTCAATCAAACCACCAAACTTTTAAATTGGTCATATTTTGACCACCGCCGTTAAAAAACTAACGGATGGTGACGTAACAATTAACGAAAAAATATAATATAGATGCTCATTTTTGTTCGGGCCTAACCCAGTAGCCCAATAGCCAAATTAAACCCAAAACCAAAATCTAAAAATTAAAAATTAGATCCTTTTTATTATTATTTTCTTAACCTAATTACATACCCAATGAAACCCATTTACAACCGGCCCAACATACCCATACATTTAACCCGTGCCCAATTACCCAATTAAAACCAATACCCTTACCCAATATCCGAAATACCCAAGACTCATTACATTACCTAATACCCAGACCCAAAAACTAGATATGGCCCAAACCTAAACTAAACTTAGAAAACCCTAATCTATCCTAAACCTAATAGCCGTCGTCACTCATCCAAGTCAAGCCTCTGTAATACCTATTTTATGTTCGAACCTAAGCCCAAACCAAACTTAATCCAACAATTAAATAGACCCATTATTATTTTATTAACCCAACAATAATATACAAACAACCCATTTACCCTAATATACCCTTTAACCCATTACAATAGGCCCAACAAACAATCAGAACCAAATCCTAATCCATTACCCATTTACTCAAAAACACCTAGACCTAAATACCCCTAACTCTAAAAATGATGATAACCCTAATATCTTATCCTTGCCAGCCGCCGCCCCTTTGTCATTCTCCCTTTGTCTCTTCAACTGCCATGCATGCATCACACGCGTCGGCCACCCATTGACCGTGTGATGCATGCGACACCATGGCCATCTCCACCGCCCAAGCCTACTACACCAGCACTATGCCACTACCGCCTAAAAAAAAGAAGACATCATTAATTTTATTATTTTATATAGATATTTAGGATTATAAAAACCCAAATCTAAAAATGTAATGGGGGGATTCTGATTAAAAAAAAAACAACAAAAAAAAAATTCTTAGCAAGCTTTCATATCCTATTTGAATCAAAAACACAGAAATAGAAGAGATCGAAGCAAAAAAACAACAAAAAGGTCAAAAAAATATCTATACGAAATAAAAAAAACCCATTCGAGTTTGTAGATCTACACAATTAGGAGTTTTAGAAAAATCGACCCTGGATCGGTGTTTAGTGGAGAAAAACGAACATGTTGACATCTTTTTCGTCATCTCCGGTAGTCGGAGGCGGCGATAGACAATAGCGTGCGGCAGCGTGCGGGTGGTCGACCAAAGAGGCAAATAGCAGAGAGTGAGAGAGAGTTGAGAGAAACTATTTTTTTAAGTTATCTGATATAAATGATTTTTTTTTGGAGAAAAGTGGTATATAAAGGCTCACCAAAACGACGTTGTTTCACCCCTCGACCCGCTCCTTAACCTAACCTCACCTAGGATCCACGTGTTTTGGGAAGAAATTGAGAAATTGTGCATCTTGTCCCTCCATTTTGTATCCTCTGCAAATTCGATTTTTTTAGTTTTTTTCAGTTTATTTGTTTTTCAATTCGGTCACCTCTTATATTATATAATATAAATATATTATTGTTATCATTAAATTATGTTTATATTATATATATTATTATATGTTTATTTATATTATTATATCATATAGTTATAGTATATATATGTGTGTGTGTGTGTGTGTTTTTATATATATATGTTGAGTATAGTTTTTTATTATTTGAAAATCACTTACATATTATATATTATATATTTTATATGTTATATATAATATATGTATGTTAATTATATTTAGTATAGTATATTATATTATATGTATTTAAGGTGTCAAATTTGGTTTAATATTAAGGGAATATTTTCTACTTTATTTCGGGAACCGATTAGGAAGTGGTGTCTTGACTCGTTCAGGTGTCATCTTTCTTAGTTTTCGTAAATAAGGAAATATTCTTCTTAGATCGTTTCCTAAGATTAAATTTTAAGTTAAATTCGAATTTTGATTTTCTTGCAAAGACAACACTAAATCAACGAGGTATCAATTGTGGGCGTCATTGGGGTGCTAATCTTTCCTCACATGTAATCGACTCCCGATTCCAAATGTTTAGAATCTTTGATTAATTTTTGCGGTGTCTGGCCTACCAAAGTGGCCGATGGCGACTCCATCTTCTATTTTCCATATGTTCAAAAAATCCTTGATTACAGATGGCGACTCCACTGAGGACCTTTTTTAGAGAGTCATGCCATTGTTGATTTTGTGTTGTCTTGCAAAAAATTAAAAATTAGATTTAATTTATTTTTTAATCCCTCGACATTCATGCATGAGCTATCCGGACTCCATGACCACTAAGTGGGAGTGGTTACTTTGTCTTGTGGGGTTTTCACCTCCGTATGGCATTGTAATCCACTTTCGGGGTACCAACCTTATATTTCATGAGTTTTTACCTCTGTGTGGTATAAGAGGAAGTATAATCCCGAATGGATGTCCTAGCGACAGTTAGGGTACCATTTTTCTCTAGATCCTAACTGCAGACAGTGGCCCATAGAGCCCACCTTTTAGAGTCATACCGATACTCTGCTCGTATAGCAGTATCCCTATTAGGTCTTGCTTGCTAATTTGATGCCTTTATTTGCTATTTATGTACAATTTTTTACCTGTTTTAAATTTTAATTTATTTACCATTAGTCTATTCATTCATTTTAATCCGAACTGACCTATTTTCTCTTTTTGATCACATCATATTAAACTCATTCATTTTGCATTAATTGTATGACACCATTATTACATTCTAATATTTGCATTTCACAAGCTTGAAATACTGACTCACAACTGGTTCTCAATTTAAAAAAAAGATTTGTCATCAGGATAAAATCTAGTACCTCCGCATCTAGGACATGCACCTTGTATTTACATGCATTCATTTTTAAAATTTTAAGACTGATTCTTAGGATGCCCCGTGACAGTTGTTGCGCGTAATAAGTGCTACGCAAATGTGCAAGTATACACGTCGCAAGTTATAGTATAAAAGATATCATCTCCACAGGGATTGTCGCCACTTCAAGAATCTAGTCTCTTGCACTGTAAAAAGTAAAAACACAAATAAAGGATTATGGGAGTTTAACTAATAACTAAACTAGAAAGCAATAAAGTAAAAGAAAATATGAGATCAAATGAGAGAGAGATAGGCCAGGTTATCATGAGTTGAGGTGTGATAGCTGATTGGATCGTTTTGGTAAAAGAGTGCACGGGCAACTCAGTTGCCGTGGCAACTTGCACAACGGGGTTGCCTTGGCAACTAATCGATGGTTACCTGAGCAACTAGTTGGGCAACTACTTGGGCGTCTGGGCAGCAACCTTCAAGGTTCGGCAGAGCGTTCTTCAATGGTTTCTTCTTATCCCTAAGTTGAAACTCTAGCTACTTGTGCATGCCTTGATAATACATCCCTGCATGAATCAAGGGTGAAAAACAACCAATCTTGCGCTCCTCTTAGCCGTTGAAATCCTTAACTTCTTCCTAAGCTGGATTAATCTTCACCATCAATAGATTGAATAAAGATCATATTCATTCATTTCTTGAATCTAACTCTCTCGATATTAGATAAATAGATGAAATCACGAGATCCTCTCCCAATTCACTCGCAAACAAGAATAAGAACCAAGAATGAATAAACCTTGAAATAGAAAAGTGCAAACTCTTATTACCTAAACAAAAACCAATAGTTTCTCACAATCACAAAACACAATAACCATAGCCAAGTAGATTTAGTTCATGGCTAGGTTCCAAGGAAACACAAGATAAATAATCCCTAGCATGAACCCAATCGAACAAGAAAGAAAAAGATGAAGAAGGAGGCTTGTCGAAATCCTCCTTGCCCTAGATGCTTGTCGAAAATTCTCTCCTCTTGCCCTCCTTGGACTTGTCGAAATTCCCCTCTCTTCCTCTCATTGGACTTGTCGAAATTCCCCTCTCTTGCTCTCTCCATCTTGTCGAAATCTCCATCTTATTTATAGGGCTAGGCCAAAGTCCTTCTTTGAGGAGGAAGTTAAGTTGGAATTAAATTATCTTTAAAGAATATAATTCTTTATTATAATTGTATTCCTACTAGAACTTCTCCTATTTTCTTGGAATTTAATTCTTCTTTAATCTCTGCATGGCAATCAAATTCCTTTGGGTTTGGGCTTTGCTCCACATCATCTTGGGCTTGTCTAGTCATCAATTTCGACTACCATATCACCTTTGCTCTTGTCGACAATTGCCATGGCAACTGGCTCGGTGTCTCTTTCATGTATTGCCCTGGCAACTAGCTCGGCGTCTCCTTCATGCATTGCCCTGGCAACTAGCTCTAGCCTTGCTTTGGCAAGTGATCCTGCATATACACACAAAACACACCAAAGCAGCATCTTTTTCCCCCCAAAACTACCAAGTTATGAAATCAAGCTCAACGATGGAAGGAAACATGGATTAATGCATGATTGGCTAACTATGCAACTAATATGAGCCTAAGTCTAACAATAATATGAGTAAAAAAGGGTAAGGAAAATAGTACTTTTGAACACTTATCACACCCCCAAACTCGAACTATTGCTTGTCCTCAAGCAATGCAAACTCATAATTACCTGCCAAGACTTCAATTTTCACAAACTTAGCTTTGAACTTGATTTCAATTCTCTGAACTGGGGCACAAAGTATGATTGGCTTTTTATTTTTTCGGAAAACTTAGGAGTTACTCGGAATCAAACTATAATGCTTGTGAGTGTGTGCGGAGTTGTGTGCAAGTTGATTTTTCGGATTCTATGCAAACAATAGGTTTTCAAATTACTTTATTGGGTTCTTTTTAACATGTTTTAACTAGAGTCACTTTTGGGCACCTCTAGTGTTTTGTTTTCAGTTTTCTTAAGTTAATTTATTCGACTAGAGCCGGTTTCAGGCACCTCTAGTGATCAATTATTTTTAACACATACTAGAGCCAGTTTCGGGCACCTCTAGCGATAAATTTTTAGCACATGCTAGAGCCAATTTCGGGCACCTCTAGCATTCATCCAATTTTTATTCTAATCTCCCAATTTGTTAATTATCAACCTAAGTTCACTAGAATTCCTTAAATCAATCAAACCACAACAGTGTTTCATCAAATTTAGCATCATAGTAAAATTCTAAGTTTTTCCATGGTTATCCTAGAATAAAAATTCTATCAATTAAGTGCATTGGCAAAGTCATCATCGGATATTCATCAAATCTAAGCAATTCTTGTTTCAATTAAAGGCATGGCAAGCAATTTATGTATCCTAAATGTAATACTTAAGATTAATGTAACTAAACATGGTAACTACTAATAACAATCCCCCCCAAACTCGAGTGAGGCATTGTCCTCAATGCATGCATGAAAATAACGAAAAATAAAAATAATAAAATAAAATAAATACATACGAGGACTTACTCTGAGAGTTCGTCATCGTAGATGATTAGTTTTCTTTTGGTCGGTGTCTTGATTCTCTTGCTTGAACGCGATGGTTGTTTTCTTGTTGCCGGTGGTAGAATCGATCCTCGTACGGGGTTGTCCTCATCGTCCTCTTCATCAATGTCATTGGCTTTTCGCTTGGAGGATTCAATTAGTGCGGTCTTTGTTGGTTCAATGGAGGACTCGTCCGAATCTGAAAAATCAGAAAATGATTCCGTAGGAGTTAATTCGGGCATAGGTGTTTTACCTTTGGCTTTTGCAGTGGTTGCCGGGATGTCTTTAGCTTTGGTTGCCGTGGCATCTTCAGGGTTGATTGCCGTGGCGTCAGCTTGTGCATGCACGAAGTAGGTTGCCGTGGCATCATCTGTTGAGGTTGCCGTGACGACTACTTCATTGGTTGCAGGGGCAAGGATCTCGGCGGGAAAGATTGGGAACGGCACGTTCCGGGTACTTTTCTAGGATGACTTGGGTGATGGCATTGTTGTGCTCCTTCATGTACCGCATGAACATTAGTTGTCGGTCTTCAATTTGCCTTAAGTGGCTTGCCAATGGGTGCAAGAGTGCTTCAAAGTGTCCCGGGGTCGATGGCCGAGTTACCCGGGCGTTAGGTGCTTGGGCATTATGGATTGCCGGGGCGGCAGGAGTTGCCGTGGCAATTGGAGGCCTTGAAGAATCTCCTGGTGCCTCTCCCATTAGCTTTCGGATTAGTGCTTGATTCCAACCAGACTTGGGTAGGGCCTTTTCATCGGTGGACTCACTTGGGACATGCATCTCCTTGCAAAGATTAGAAATTAAGCAAGGGAAGAAAAGAGAACCCTTATCTTTTGAGCTGCATACAAAAATCTCATCACAAATATTTTTTCCAATGTTAATGATGCGATTATGCAAAATAGAATGTATGAGCAAAAGACGTGGTATATCAACGGTAGTATTGTGTGTGGTGGGCATTAAAGAAGTTTTAGCAAACTTATTCCATAGTTTTGCCTCGGGTTTAAGCCGAAGGTGATTTACCTTGCCCTTGTATTTACCGTCGTTCCAATGAGTTCCCGGTTGAGTGAGTTCTTGAAGCACCTTGTCAAGTTGCTTAGGAGTGATTTGATCAACGAAGGCTTGATGCTCGTCCTTCTCAATGTAAAGCCCGTAAAAGGTGTTGACGCTTTCGGGACTTATGAGCATGGCCTTGTCACGAACAAAAACATAAGGATTATCTGGGTTAGGTGAGTGAGCATAGAATTCTCTTACCCATAAGATGTTACCCGGTTCCGGTTGATGGCAAAAGATTTGCCACTTTTGATGTGAAATCCTCTCGAAGATGAATGGTTCAAGGCCGAAATCTTGATGAGAGTTGGAGTATTCAAAGCCTTGTTCTTCATGAATCTTCCGGCTTTCAAACTTGGATTGAAATCTTTCTTGAACCACCGGTGTAGCAAACTTCTTGTATCTTGGTTCTTTGGAGGAACTTGGATGAACTAAAAGTTTAATCTTGGATGCCATGGATGATCTTGGTTGTGAGTTTTGTAAAAACAAAGAAAAGAAAAGAAACTAAAAAAGTTGCAAGATAGAAAGTAGGAATAGGTTAAGGGTGATGGGTTTTATAGAAAAGATAGGTGGGTGGGATTAGGGGAAAACGAAAAAGTTTAGGGTGAGGGAGAAGTTTTCGACAAGGGGTTGTGGTTAGGGTGAATTGGAGGCTTTATATAAGCCTTAGATTCAGCCCATTAGTTTCCTTGTTGAAGATGTTTTCCTACTTGGATTAGAATTCCTCTTTATCTTGAACTTTTTTTCTACAATTCAAAGACAAATCAAATAAGGATTAAAATTAAATTAATAAAAGAAAATAAATAAAGATGTATAAAGGGATTCTAAAAAAAATCTATCCTAAAAATATATATATATATAATAATCAGACATAGTAAAAAAATAAAAATAAAAAATTCGAAATAAAATAAAATAAATACTTAATCAAAAATAAAAATAAATAAATAAAAATAAAATAAAACTACTAATATCAAAAGGGAGAGCATGCTCATGCATCTCCTAAGTTGACCACTTCCTTGTTACGTTCCACATGGGCACCATTGTAGTGCTTCAATATTTGTCCATTAACTTTGAATTCATGGTTGTCAGAGATGGACTTGATTATCACAGCACCATGGGAGAATGGTTTGACGACTTCGAATGGTCCCGACCACCTTGATTTCAGCTTTCTCGGGAAAAGTTTTAGCCGAGAATTGAATAGGAAAACTAGTTGCCCTGGCGTGAATTGCCGTGGCAATAGTTTCTTGTCGTGCCATCGCTTTGTTTTCTCCTTGTAGATTCGTGCATTGTTATAGGCGAGTGCACGGAATTCTTCTATCTCATTGAGATCCATCAAACGCTTTTGTCTGGCACTTTCCCAATCCATATTCACGGTCTTGATTGCCCAGTACGCCTTGTGCTCGATTTCCACCGGTAGATGGCATGTTTTGCCATAGACAAGTCGGAAGGGGAACATACCTAAGGGTGTTTTGAATGCAGTGCGATATGCCCAAAGTGCGTCATCTAGTCTTAATGACCAATCCTTCCTTGAGGGATTTACGACTTTCTCGAGTATTCCCTTTAACTCTCGGTTGGAAATTTCTGCTTGCCCGTTGGTTTGTGGGTGATATGCCGTGGCGATCTTGTGTGATATGCCGAAGCGTTGCAACATCTTGGCAATTAGTCTGTTGTCAAAATGCTTGCCTTCATCACTGATAATTGCTCTTGGCATCCCAAACAGTGTAAATATGTTTTTCTGCAAGAATCGTTGCACGGTCTTAGAATCGTTGTTGGGAACTGCAGCTGCCTCCACCCATTTAGACACATAGTCGACGGCAAGTAAGATGTAGAGGTTGCCGAATGAAGATGGAAAAGGTCCCATAAAATCGATCCCCCATACATCGAACAATTCCACCTCGATGATGTTCTGGAGCGACATCTCATGTCGTCTAGAGATATTGCCCGTCATCTGGCAACGATCACATTGCTTGTAAAAGTCTTGGGCATCTTTGTACAATGTTGGCCAATACAAACCGGATTGCAAAACTTTGGCATGATACGAGTTCCTCCAAAATGTCCTCCATAGGGTGAAGAATGGCATTGCCGGAGTACATTCTGTTGCTCTTCTTCAGGGACACATCGGCGTATAACCTGATCTGCACATTGTTTAAACAATAGAGGCTCGTCCCAAAAGTAATACTTAGCATCATGGCGGAACCGCTTCTTCCCTTGGTGAGTAATGCCATAAGGTAAAATACCAGAAACAAGGAAATTAACTAAATTCGCGTACCAGGGTATTACCGAGGCATGTGCTACCGTAGCAACTGCTCCCAAAATTGCCGAGGCGTGCGCGTCAAAGGCTGCTGCAGTGTCGAGGGTTGCCGAGGCATGCGCATCCATGGTTGCCGAGGCAACTAAAAGTTGTTCATCCGGGAATGCATCGCATATCTCTAGATCCGCGTCCTCCTCCTTATTGCGTTCCAAACGTGATAGGTGATCGGCCACTTGATTTTTTGTTCCTTTCCTGTCCTTAATTTCAATATCAAATTCTTGTAAAAGTAATATCCAACGAATCAAACGAGGTTTGGCATCCTTTTTAGCAAATAGATATTTGATTGCCGAATGGTCCGTATGAACAATTACCTTTGTACCAATCAAATAGGATCAGAACTTGTCAAATGCGAAAACTACAGCTAATAACTTTTTCTCTGTTGTTGTGTAATTCACTTGAGCACTATTAAGAGTTTTACTAGCGTAGCATATCACATGGAAGGTCTTACCTGTGCGTTGGCCTAGGACTGCTCCTACCGCGAAATCATTTGCATCACACATGAGCTCAAAAGCTAGCGTCCAATCTGGTGGAACGACAATGGGTGTCGAGGCAAGCTTTTTCTTTAGGGTTTCGAATGCTTGGGTGCAAGAATCATCAAAATCGAAGACTTTATCCTGTTCAAGCAGATTACACAAGGGTTTAGTGATTTTAGAAAAATTATGAATGAACCTCCTGTAAAAACCTGCATATCCGAGAAAACTTCGAATTCCTTTAACCGAACTTGGTGGGGGTAATCTCTCGATCACGTCCACCTTGGCTTTGTCCACTTCAATTCCCTTGGATGAAATCTTGTGGCCGAGCACTATTCCTTCGTCTACCATAAAATGGCATTTCTCCCAATTGAGGACTAAATCTGTTTCTTCACATCTTGCCAACACCCTCTCTAAATTGTCGAGACAGCTGTCGAAGTCATTACCAAAAACAGAAAATCATCCATGAAGATCTCAAGGAAGTCTTCGACCATGTCTGAAAAGAGCGCCATCATGCATCTTTAGAAGGTTGCCGGGGCGTTACACAATCCGAACGGTATCCTTCGGAAGGCATAAGTATCGTATGGGCATGTGAAGGTTGTCTTTTCTTGATCTTCTGGTGCTATGGCAATTTGATTGTAACCTGAATAACCATCAAGAAAACAATAAAAGGGTTTACCTGCAAGACGGTCAAGCATTTGATCAATAAAGGGTAATGGGAAGTGATCTTTCCTAGTGATTTTGTTTAGCTTTCGATAATCCATACAAACCCTCCAACCGGTCACAGTCCTGGTTGGAACGAGTTCATTGTTTTCATTACTTACCATCGTTATACCTCCCTTTTTCGGAACACATTGTATCGGACTTACCCATGTACTATCAGAGATAGGGTATATAATGCCGGCGTCAAGCCACTTGATGATTTCTTTCATTACAACCCCTTTCATGGCATGATTCAGTCTCCTCTGGGCCTCAATTGAAGGTTTGTGATCATCTTCCAACAAGATCTTGTGCATGCACACTGCCGGGCTAATTCCCTTCAAGTCGGCAATTGTCCACCCTATTGCCTTTTTGTGTAGCTTCAACATCTTGATCAGCTTCTTTTCCTGCTCAGGCTGTAACTTAGAAGAAATAATTACAGGCAATGTATTATCGGTTCCTAAGTATGCATATTTTAGTTGCTCTGGCAATTGTTTCAACTCAAGAATCGGTGGTTGTTCAATAGAGGGTTTTTCGAGCTTACCTTCCTTACCTGAGTAATCCAATGATTCAAAGTATGTACCTGGTCGATTGACTAGCCAATTTGCCTCTTCTGGCTGTTCCTCATCGACCGGTTCTTCATACTCCTCAGGTTCCTCTTGATCGGCAATGTAGTTGCCGAGGCAACTAAATTCCTCGTCGAAGTTAAACTCTGCCATGGCATGAAGAAGTTGGCATCTTTTGGATCATCGGCATGCCTTAGTGTTTGGAACACATTTAGTTTAACTTGCTGGTCATTCACCCTCATTGTGAGTTCCCCCTTTTCAACATCGATCAAGGTTCTCCCTGTTGCTAGGAATGGTCTCCCGAGAATGATGGGTGCATGCTCATCTGCTTCACAATCCAAAACAATAAAGTCAGCGGGAAAAATAAATTTATCAACTTTTACCAGTATGTCCTCGATTTTTCCCTCTGGATGCACATAGGATCTGTCAGCTAGCTGCAGCATAACTGTTGTAGGTCTTGCCTTCCCGATTCCTAGTTTCTGGAAAACCGATTTAGGCATCAAGTTTATGCTAGCCCCAAGGTCGCATAATGCTTTCCCGACATAGTGATTTCCAATGGAACAGGGTATTGTGAAACTTGCGGGATCCTTCAACTTGGGTGGCATACGATTGTGCAACATTGCCATGCATCCCTCTGTTGCGGCAACTGTTTCAAACTCTCATAGCCTTGTTCTCTTGGACACAATGTCTTTAAGAAACTTGGCATAGTTTGGCATTTGTTCAATTGCTTCCACCAATGGCAAGTTGATGTGGACTTGCTTTAGGATATCAAGAAACTTCTTGAATTGGTATTCTTGCTTTTGTCGCTTCAACCTTTGTGGGAATGGTGGTGGAAGTCGGATATCTTCGATCCTTTCATTGGTTTGAAACCTGATTGACGGTATTGCCGGGACAACTGGAGTTGCCGAGGCATTATCAACTAGGGTTGCCGAGGCATGCTTTTCACAAGTTGCTGAGGCGTCTTTATCGTCGGTTGTCGAGGCATGCTTATTGCCGGTTGCCGCGGCAATTCCTGGTTCAGCATCTGAGGCTTTGCCGCTAGGTTCGTCTTGATCTTTTTGTGGAGTTTTTTTTGATGAGCGAATTTGAGCCTATCTAAGTTGTTGGCCACTTCTAGTGGTGATTGCCTTACATTGCTCGTGGCCAGTTCCTCTTGCGACTTCAGTATCGCTAAGTAAACCTCCTTGCGGTCTAGTATTCAGATTTTGAGCAAATTGTCTGACTTGATTTTCCAATGATTTGATTGCCGCCTCTTGGTTTTGCAATCTCATCTCGGTCCTGTTAATAAAAGCATAAGTTCTTTTTATGAAATTACTATTCTCAGCCATATAAGATTCAGTTTTCATCATAAAAGCATTTAGAGAATTTTCCAAAGAACTGGATGTCGTCGGTTGTTGCTGCGGCAACTGTTGCCATGGCATATTCTGCTGGAATCCCGATGCTTGTGCATTCTGATTGTTCTGGTTTAGAGCATTGTTGGGATTACTCCATGAAAAATTTGGGTGCTTCTTCCAAGCTGGATTGTATGTATTGGACATCACATTGTTGTTACGATTGTAATTCCCTACATAGAAGCTAGATTCCAGATTCTGCATACATTCAGAAGAATTATGGTTATCACCACATAACTCACAAAAAGAATCCATTACCTTGACTTCATGTGTGTTGTTTGGTTTTTGCATGTTCTGGACCATCTTGGTTAAAGTGGCCAATAATTGAATCTGATGATCCTAGTTCATGTATTGTGGCTTGGTGTCTAACTCCTCCTCTTCTAGTGGATGGGAATTGATAATCATTCTTGGCCAGCCTGTTTAAAATTTGCATTGCTTCTTCCGGCGACTTATCTAGGAGTATGCCGTTTGCCGAGACATCTAGCATCATCCTTGTTGGTGTATTCACGGCGTTGTAAAACATTGTTACTTGAGTCCACACCGGGAATCCGTGTAGGGGGCATTTGTGTAGAAGTTCTCTATATCGCTCCCAAGCCTCGTACATGGATTCATCATCTGCCTGCCGAAAAGAAGTAATGTCGTTACGAAGCTTATCAGTCAAATTTGTAGGATTAAATCTAGCAAGGAAATCACGACAAAGATCAGTCCAAGATGCTATTGATCCGGCAGGAATGCTATTCAACCATGCTTTCACCCTATCCCTCAGTGAATAGGGGAATAATCTTAATCGTAAGACATCGGGGGTGACTCCGTGTATTTTGAACGAGTTGCAAATCTCGAGGAAAGATTTCAGATTTTGTCGTGCATCTTTAGTTGCTGAGCCGCCAAATTGACCTATTGTGTTGATCATATTAAACATTACCAGTTTCAACTCAAAGTGGTCGGCTTCAATTTCAGGTGCGACAACTCCTGGGTTAAGTCCATCAAGATCTTCTTCAAGATAGTCTCGAATAGTTCTGTTTCGTGCAAGAATCACTCCTCCTCCTGCTCGAACATCTTGATTCATATTGCCGTCTTGATTAGCCATTGCTACTCTTATCCTTCGTCTAAGTCTTTGTAAGGTTTGTGGATATTCTGGTGAAGTCGGTCTCGTCCTGGTCATATACCAATGCAAAACCAAAGTTTGTTAGCCCTTTGAATTTTAAACAAGAAAAGTAAAAAGAAAGTGCAAGAAAATAAAAACAAAGTCGTTATTGCCAATCCCCGGCAACGGCGCCAAAAACTTGTTGCGCGTAATAAGTGCTACGCAAATGTGCAAGTATACACGTTGCAAGTTATAGTATAAAAGATATCGCCTCCACAGGGATTGGTGCCACTTCAAGAATCTAGTCTTTGCACTGTAAAAAGTGAAAACACAAATAAAGGATTATGGGAGTTTAACTAATAACTAAACTAGAAAGCAATAAAGTAAAAGAAAATATGAGATCAAATGAGAGAGAGATAGGCCAGGTTATCGTGAGTTGAGGTGTGATAGCCGATTGGATCGTTTTGGTAAAAGAGTGCACGGGCAATTCAGTTGTCGTGGCAACTTGCACAACGGGGTTGCCTTCGCAACTAATCGATGGTTGCCTGAGCAACTAGTTGGGCAACTACTTGGGCGTCTAAGCAGCAACCTTCAAGGTTCGGCAGAGCGTTCTTCAATGGTTTCTTCTTATCCCTAAGTCGAAACTCTAGCTACTTGTGCATGCCTTGATAATACATCCCTGCGTGAATCAAGGGTGAACAACAACCAATCTTGCGCTCCTCTTAGCCGTTGAAATCCTTAACTTATTCCTAAGCCGGATTAATCTTCACCATCAATAGATTGAATAAAGATCATATTCATTCGTTTCTTGAATCTAACTCTCCCGATATTAGATAAATAGATGAAATCACGAGATCCTCTCCCAATTCACTCGCAAACAAGAATAAGAACTAAGAATGAATAAACCTTGAAATAGAAAAGTGCAAACTCTTATTACCTAAACAAAAACCAATAGTTTCTCACAACCACAAAACACAATAACCATAGCCAAGTAGATTTAGTTCATGGCTAGGTTCCAAGGAAACACAAGATAAATAATCCCTAGCATGAACCCAATCGAACAAGAAAGAAAAAGATGAAGAAGGAGGCTTGTCGAAATCCTCCTTGCCCTAGATGCTTGCTGAAAATTCTCTCCTCTTGCCCTCCTTGGACTTGTCGAAATTCCCCTCTCTTCCTCTCCTTGGACTTGTCGAAATTCCTCTCTCTTGCTCTCTCCATCTTGTCGAAATCTCCATCTTATTTATAGGGCTAGGCCAAAGTCCTTCTTTGAGGAGGAAGTTAAGTTGGAATTAAATTATCTTTAAAGAATATAATTCTTTATTATAATTGTATTCCTACTAGAACTTCTCCCATCTTCTTGGAATTTCATTCTTCTTTAATCTCTGCATGGCAATCAAATTCCTTTGGGTTTGGGCTTTGCTCCACGTCATCTTGGGCTTGTCTAGTCATCAATTTCGACTACCATATCACCTTTGCTCTTGTCGACAATTGCCATGGCAACTGGCTCGGCGTCTCCTTCATGTATTGCCCTGGCAACTAGCTCAGCGTCTCCTTCATGCATTGCCCTGGCAACTAGCTCTAGCCTTGCTTTGGCAAGTGATCCTGCATATACATACAAAACACACCAAAGCAGCATATTTTCCCACAAAAACTACCAAGTTATGAAATCAAGCTCAACGATGGAAGGAAACATGGATTAATGCATGAATGGCTAACTATGCAACTAATATGAGCCTAAGTCTAACAATAATATGAGTAAAAAAGGGTAAGGAAAATAGTACTTTTGAACACTTATCAACAGTGATACTGGATAGAACGAAAAGTCATCCAATTCAGCACCCTTACAGAACTCGACACAAGACCAAAATGATGAATGAAGATAGATTGGACAAGATTGAGCAAACTTAAAGGGACATACAAGAAGATCTGGCTAAGAAGCTGGAAGACCAGTTAGCTAAAGCCCAATAAGATATGAGGGAACAAATCAAGAAATGCTAGCAAGATATGCTAAGTCGAATGGCACAAATGCTTAGACATAAACTCTCTGGGCAAGAAAAAGTTTTTTTGTTGAAAATCCTACAAAAAATCTCACTGATGGGAACGAAGGCCCTGTGTATCCTACGAGGTTTACTCCTACTCATGCTAAGATTTGACCTGACCCTCAAATAATACTTTCTCAAGGGAAGTCATTACTTCATCAAGTCATCGCCTCTCCCCTTGTGAATGTACCCACTACATCAAAAGCTAAGCTTGGGGGAAATCAAGCCAATTTTTTTTTAGAAATAGATTAGTTGGTCGAAATCGAGAAGCCAAAAATGGAAACTTCAAAAGAGATCAATGACTGTTGTAAGCGGCTTGAAGGAAAGATGGAAGCCATGGAGGTAGTGGACACCTTTAGTGGGTTTGGTGCTAACGAACTTAGCTCGTCTCAAACTTGGTGCTACCCTCAAAGTTTAAGGTCCCGTAATTCAAGAAGTATAATGGGCTGAGTTGTCCTCGTGCTCATCTTACCATGTTTTGCCGAAGGACGATGATTATGGTAGAGATGACAAGTTATTGATCCACTATTTTCAAGATAGTTTAACTGGATCTGCCACTAGATGATATAACCAATTGAGTCGCCATCAAATAAGATCATGGAAGGACTTGGCCAAGGCTTTTTAGAGAAATATCAGTACGTCAGTGATATGGTGCCAGACTGTTGGACTTTACAACACATGAATCAAAAGTCCAATGAAGGCTTTAGGGAATATGAACAATGCTGAAGGGACATGGCAGCACAAGTTTAACCCCTGCTTGGTGAGAAAGAGACAGTGGTCATATTTATCCAAACATTGGAATGACCAATTCTAGACTGCCTTATAGGAAATACAACTATCAATTTTGCCGATCTAGTGCTATCTGGTAAGCTCATTGAGAATACCGTTAAGAACGGTAAGATTGAAACCGGTGGAAGTTCGTCCCACAAGAAAACATCATATAGGAAGAGGGGCAATGAAGTGAACTCTTTAAGAGTTTATAATGTGGGTTTTTCAAAACAGGTGATAGCAACACAATCTAAAGCTACGAGTTCCCAAAGTTCTTCAAGCCAAGATTCTAGACAAAAGAAGAATACATGGAAGATGAAGTTTACGCTGCTACTAGTTTCCTATAGAGAACTGTACAAATAATTGTACGATAGCCATATGGCGACACCTTTCTATCAAGCTCTAGTACAACCTTCTTTCCCGGGATGGTATAACGCTAATGCGAGAGGGTGCTGACAGCTCCTTTTAGGTTACTTAAATCAAATCGTCTTGGAGTTATTTTGACATTTGCAATCTACAAGAGGGATCTTCCCTTGAATGCAACTCCTAATGAGAGGATTCAAGCAACTGATGGGTATGTTTCCAGTATGAACCAAAAGTAGGAACTTTTAATCGTTGTTTTCTTTATTTTACAAGAAACTAGTAGGAATCTGAATGCCTTAGGCTTCCCATCCCTGGAAACGCACATACATACATACATAAAACAGTTAAAAGTTGTAATGAAGAAATCTGATAGCTTTAAGGACTCTAAAACTGATCGTATGCATCAATCATAATATATGCAATGCTGAAAAGGTGAAATAAACTCTCTTTTGATAAAAGGTCTCTGATATGATACCCTAGTTAATGGTTTAGATAAGATAATCACATTAGCTATCAAGAATTTGTCTTAACACCATCATTGCTCAATCAGGTATCTTGGTGGAGTCTTTGATGTTGAATCACTCGTGGAGAAGTTGCTACAACAACTTGCAAGTAAACAGACAATCCTTGTCAATATGTTGGACACAACCAATCAGTCTCACCCTATCAGTATATATGGTTCAAATGCATCAGATGATCGGTTGGAGCTTGTCAGCCACCTTAATTTTGGAGATCCTTTCAGAAAGTATGCAATACGCTGTAGGTAGTCCATCGATCTCGGATCACCTTTTGATCTTGGTTTCACCTTCTCTTTGAAATGGGTGTCTATTGGTCATTTTCAATCAGTTTCAGCGTAATATAAATCTACTATTTGCTTTAAAAGTAAAAGTATGCCATACCTTTTCAACTGTATACCGACCTTTATATAGTTTTCATCATTATCTATGTGATAAAACCAGAGAACCTTAATCAATAAGAGTTTCCAAATTCTTATTTCTTCCTTTTTTGTTGGAAAATATTTCAAATGTAAATCACTTTATCATAAAACCATGGACTATTTTTGTTCCTAGAGGTTTAAACAAAAGCCACCACGGCTATGGTTAGCGATAACCACTTCAATTGGCATCCTGGTGATAGCATTACTTGTTGGGAATATATTCCATGCAACTGTTAATCGGATTGCGAAGGTGGAAGATGATTGCCATAAGATGACGGAACTCAAAAAAATAGGCTGAGACAGCTGATGTGGCCAAATCTCAGGTAATGACATATATGATTTATGCTCTATGTATTCAGACCTATTACAGACATTTGGTCCTCTAATTAACTGTGACTATTTTTGCAGTTCCTCGCTACTATTTCCCATGAGATCAGAACCCTGCTGAATGGTGTTTTGGGTGAGTCTTGAAGCTTTCATTTATATCTCTAAAGTTATACACACAAACACCCATGTAAAGGATTTGTATATTGATAATTGATAATGTTTACAATTGACCTATATATAGGCTTACAAATTAATATACAAGGATAAGGGAAATATTAAATACAAATCAAATATTTAAATACAATATAAGATTAGGATAGAGATAGGATAAGATAGGATTTGAATGAGATTTGACTAAGGGTTATCTCATAGATTTGAATGAGATAAAAGTTATCTCATCTTATCTTTATCCTTAATATGCCCCCGCAAGATAGAGGATCCATCAGAGACTCCAATCTTGGACCGAAAATAGATGAAGAGATTATGACCAAACGATTTGGTGAGCGTGTCCACAATTTAAGCTTTGGAGGGAATGTGTTGAACAAGTAGGGAACCCGCAGTAACTAAGTCACGAATAAAAAAGTAATCAAGGGCAAAATGCTTCATATGAGAATGAAAAACTAGATTTTTACAAACATATGTGGCACTAAGATTGTCACAGAAGAGAGATGGCAGTTTTGGTAATGCCACGGCAATTTCTTGAAGAAGATGTTGGACCCAAAGCACTTTAGCAGTTGCATTTGTCACGGCGCGATATTCAGCTTCTGTGGAGGAACGAGCAAAAGTATTTTGACGAGCTGACTTTCAAGAAATAAGATTAGATCCAAGATAAATAGCATATCCAGTAGTGGATCGACCGTACGTAGAGGACCTTCCCCAGTCCGCATCGACAGAGGCAGTAAGATGAAGGGAAGATGTCGAACGGAAAAGAATGTCATGAATGTCAAATGCCGTGGATAGCTCTGGTGGAGGTAGTTTTTCGGAAGAAGACATAGGTGTGGAAACTGCCTTGGCATTTTCCATCTGAAGTTGAGTCAAGATGTCTGAGATATATTGCGCCTGAGATAAAAATAACCCAGTCGGAGTAGAAATAGCCTCAATTCCAAGAAAGTGGCTGAGCAAGTCCATATCCTTCAAAGCAAACTTTGTAGATAATATGTTGGTGAAATGAGCAATAAAATCAGTGTTATTACCAGTAAGCACAATATCATCCACATGGACTAGAAAGTATAAAACAACTCTCTTTGCATTATTGATGAAGGGAAAAACATCAGCTTTTGACTTCGTAAAACCAAAGTGAATGAGAAATTGAGAGAGTTCAATATACCATGCCCTCGGGGCTTGCTTAAGTCCATACAAGGCTTTACACAACCGACAAATATGAGATGGGTGGGCATAATCAACATACCTCGGAGATTGTTCTAGATAGACTTCCTCATGTAAGGTGTCATTTAAGAAGGCATTATTAATGTCAAGTTGCTTGATGGACCATGCATGATGGAGGGCAAGAGTGAAAATAATATGCATCGTAACAGGTTTTATCAGGGGACTAAAAATCTTAGAGTAGTCACGGCCAGCTTTTTGAGAATACCCTTTCGCTACGAGTCAAGCTTTGTATCGATCAATAGAGCCATCAGCACGCCATTTCACACGGAATACCACTTGCATCATACGATAGATTGTGTAGACCATGGAACAAGATCTCATGTTTGGTTGCATAGCAAAGCATTAAACTCATCATTCATGGCTTGACTCCATAGTGGGTTTTTGAAAGCTTGAATAACAGTCGTTGGCTCTATTGTGGAAGGCAAATGATGACATGTAATAGCATTAACAAATGAAGGACCAAAGTACCTCGGATTTCGCTGACGAATCCATTGTTGCGGAGGATCATGTTGTGTCAAGGCAGGGGAGACAACTTGCTGTGGCAAGTCAGGGGTGACATCTTGCTGTGGCAGATCAGCCAAGGGAACTGGTTTGGCAATAGAATCATCAGGTTGCCGTGGTAGGGTACCCAATGGAACTGGTGTGGCAATATAACCACCAAGTTACCGTGGCATATTAGACAATGAAGCATTAGGTTGCCATGGCATAAGATGCAATAAAGCATGAGATTGTCGTGGCATAGTAGGAAATGAAGCATTAGGTTGTCGTGGCATAGTAGGTAATGAAGCATCTGGTTGTCGTGGCATAAGGAGAACACGTTGTGTAGAAAAAGGGAAAATGTGAGGAATAAACCGAACATGGCGAGAGACATAGATTCTGTTAGTGGTCGGCTCTAGGCATTTATAAGCAGACTACGTCATAGAGTACCTAAGGAAAACACATTCAGCAGATCATAGCTCAAGTTTATGTGTCGTGTATGGTCTTAGCAAGGAAAACACAAGCATCCAAATGGTTGAAGCTTGTCATAGTTCGGTACTTGTTGGTGAAGGAAGAGGTAAGGCGATACATTACCAAATATCGGTGTTGCCATCCACTTAATAAGATAAGTAGCTGCTTGAAAATTATAAGGTCGATACTCTGTTGGGAGGGATGCAAAGTGAAGTAGAGAGAGTCCAGTTTTCAATATGTGACGATGTCTCCATTCAGCAGTCATGTTGTGTTTCAGAGTATAAGGCGGTGA
Source organism: Hibiscus mutabilis (assembly GCA_019671005.1). Taxonomy (NCBI): domain Eukaryota; kingdom Viridiplantae; phylum Streptophyta; class Magnoliopsida; order Malvales; family Malvaceae; genus Hibiscus; species Hibiscus mutabilis. Next base: position 10,892,321 of record CM033735.1, on the reverse strand, counting down.
AGTAAAGTAAATACTGCCCAAATTCAAAATGGGCAAGAGCTTAACAAACTCACCTCCATTATCAGAGAATGGAGACACAATGGTCTAATGAAAAAAACTTTCAACAAGCCTTTTAAACTGAGGAAATATTGCCACATCATCAAATTTCTTCTTCATCGGGTATAGCCAAATATACTTGATAAAATGATCAACAAACACTACATAGTATGAATATCCATCATAAGACACATGTTTAGTGCTCCAAACATTAGGGTAAAGCAATTCAAGAAGACGAGAGCTTGGCATAGTATTTTGATTAAATGGTAGTTTATGCTCTTATTAATAAGATAAAAAGTACAATGGTAGTTCGTCAAACTAGTTAGGTGATAAGATATATTACAAGTGCGTAATATAGAGGCTAAGACTTTGTCGGATGGATGACCAAACTTGTGATGCAGCTAATGCATGGACAAGCAATTGACTGAGTTGACTTGGAGATAAAAGGATCGTGGAGTATAGTAGACGCTACTAATTTTATTGCCTCGAAGAAGGGGAATTCTCGTGGGTCGATCCTTAACAAGAAAATAAGAGTCAAATAATTCAACAGACACATGATTAATCTGACATAATTTAGAAACCGACACCAAATTTGTATTTAACTGAGGAACACATAAGATATTTATGAGAAAAAAGGGCTTGGCAGCCGTGGGAACAGTACATTGACCAATATGAGATACAGGTAGAGAGTTACCATTACCCAGATAAACTGCATCAGAACCATCATAAGAGGAGATATCCTGAAGAGACACAGTGGTGATTGTGGTGTGATGCGATGAACCACTATTAAACATCCAATGAGCTGGATCAAATGATGAAAGATCAATAGCAGTGTTAACAATCGGTGAATCAGACGGTGGCTGCTGATAAAAGTTGTTGTTGCGAAAGAATCGAACAAGCTTACGACAATCTCCAACAACATGCCCTGGCAAATTACAGAACTTGCACACATCTTGTCGTCTAGAATGACTAGATTGGGGAACGGGACTACGACTACCACCAGAAGCCCAAAACCAATGAGAGTAATATCCACTTGGCGACGCCAAACAAGAAAGTTGGCAGACATAAGTTTGATTAGGAAGTTGGTCGGTGCACTAAGATACACAAGATTATTGGAAGTAAAAGACGGATCCATTAAAGGATATCCAGTTTAAAGAAGAGTGGAAAAGAGGGAGAGAAAAATTAGTATAGAAATTTTACTTGGCTCTGATACCATATAAATGATTTGTATATTTGATAATTGATAATGTTTACAATTGACCTATATATATGCTTACGAATGAATATACAAAGATAAGGAAAATATTAAATACAAATCAAATATTTAAATATAAGATAAGATTAGTATAGAGATAGGATTTGAATGAGATTTGACTAAGGATTTTCTCATGAATTTGAATGAAATAAAAGTTATCTCATCTCATTTTTATCCTTAATAACCCGAACCCACATTGTATATGCTTAGAAAATTAAATGAAATAATTAGTGGAGACTAGAGAACACAGTTTACTTGGCCATGACGTGAGTTACTTTTTTTTAACAGGAATGTTGCATATGCTTATGGACACGGATTTAGATGTTACACAACTAGATTATGTCAGAACTGCACAAGCTAGTGGAAAGGCTCTGGTTGCACTTATAAATGAGGTTTTGGATCAGGCTAAGACTGACTCTGGTAAGCTAGAGCTTGAGGAAGTGCAGTTTGATCTACGAGCAGTCTTGGACGATGTGTTATCGCTATTTTCGGGGAAGTCTCAGGACAAAGGAGTCGAGGTGCGATACCTGTATCTTTCTCGTTCACAACCTTCCATCCACTCCCTTCTCTCATCTCTATTTTTCTTTTTCTTCACTCTTTGTGCGGTTTTCATCTGAGAGTCTAACATGTATTTATTTTGCATATTCAATTTGTGGATGAGTGCAGTTGGCAGTTTACATTTCCGATCGAGTTCCTGAGATGCTAATTGGTGATCCTGGGAGATTCAGACAAATCATCACCAATCTAATGGGAAACTCGATTAAAGTATGTGGCTGGTTTTCCAATTAATTATATAGAACTTGTTGGGACATAAGAAAGCTTTCCTAAATCAGTTAATCCCGACTTGTGGATGCTTCAGTTTAAGTTTGATTTTATCTGGATTATGCTTTAGTTGCATAAACTCATTTACTTATTGGTGCAGTTCACCGAAAAAGGGCACATCCATGTTACGGTTCGTCTTGTGGAGGAGGTAATTGATTCTATAGAAGTTGAGACAGAATCTTCGCCAAAAAATACCTTGAGTGGTTTCCCAGTAGCGGATAGACGCCAGAGCTGGAAAGGATTTAGAACTTTCAGTCAAGAAGGATCCATTCACCCTTTTTCTGACAGCATTCATCTTATCGTATCAGTTGAAGATACAGGAGAAGGAATTCCTATAGAAGCACAGTCACGTGTTTCACACCTTTTATGCAAGTTGGCCCTTCTATTTCCCGAACACATGGGGGCACGGGCATCGGACTAAGCATAAGCAAGTGTTTGGTTAATATAATGAAAGGAGAAATAGGTTTTGTTAGTATTCCTAAGATTGGTTCCACCTTCACATTTACTGTTGTTTTCACTAGCAGCTCCTCTAGTTCAAAGAAGTATAAGAGCCAACATATCAACAATCAGACTAACTCAGTTTCATCGGAGTTCCATGGGATGAGAGCATTAGTTGTGGATCCTAGACCTGTTCGGGCCAAAGTGTCGAGATATCATATCCAGCGGCTGGGTGTTCATGCTGAAGTAGTTTCCAAATGGAAACAAGGTTTATCTATCATAAGCCCGGGGAGTAATGCTATCCACATGGTTCTCATTGAACAGGAAGTTTGGGATCGAGATCTAAACAGTTCGGCTTACTTCATCGATGACTTGGAGAAATTAGATCATAGTACTCTTCCAAAGGTATTCCTTTTGTCTAATTCTATCAGCTCTTCCCGAGCAAATCCTACTACTTCGGGTGTTTGTAACTTGACTGTCATCCCGAAGCCCTTGAGGGCTAGCATGTTAGCGGCATCTCTACAACGAGCCATAGGTGATGGGATCAAAGAGAATCCTCGTAACGGAGAGTTACCTAGCCTGTCCCTTAGGAATCTTCTCGGGAAAAAAATTCTAATTGTGGATGACAACAATGTGAACCAGAAAGTAGCTACCGGTGCCTTGAAAAAATATGGAGCTGATGTGGTTAGTGCTTCAAGAGGAATGGAAGCTACCGAACTGCTTACACCGCCTCACCAGTTCGATGCCTGTTTCATGGATATTCAAATGCCTGAAATGGATGGGTGTGTAATCCCTTACTGCTTTTAGAACTTTCCTATGCAATTCTGATTCAAAAAATTCAGTTTTAAAGCATTTTGCTATATCTTATGTTTGCATTTTACAGGTTTGAAGCTACAAGGAGAATTCGGGATTCAGAAAAGAATATCGATAGTTGTATCCCCTTTGGAGAATTATCGGTCGAAACTTGTAATAATGTTTCGAACTGGCATGTACCAATTTTGGCTATGACTGCAGATGTTATCCAGGCCACGCAAGAGGAATGCCTACGGTGCGGAATGGACGGATATGTGTCGAAACCATTCGAAGCAGAGCAATTATACCGGGAAGTTTCACGATTTTTCCATTAGGCATCAGATCAGAATCCGTTTGAATGGACTTCTGCTTGCGACATGCCAATGGCGTCGATCCGACTGCCTTTTTTCTAGCATGCTTTACCTTAATGAGTTCAATTTCCCATTTCTTCCCAAGAGTGAGTTACCTTTTAATGTCAGTTTTTTAGTTTCTTTCCAGCCTCATAAAACCATGCAATTATTTCTCAGACATTAACAAAATCAAGCATCAAGTTTGTGCTTTTTGACCAAACTTTTGACATCTTGCCATGATGATGTTTTTGCAGGGGATCATTTTTATTGTAGCAAAGTGTGTTTGATGCGAGGATTGTCGGAATACGCCAGTGTATATAAAATCATTCTCGGATATCGGATTTTCTTGTATTTCACAGTGCAGATAGCAAAGCTTGTTGATATTTTTCCATTTTTGTCAGCAGCGTTGGTGAATTGAAATTTCTGTGCAGTAGAAAACAAAATTCCCACGTGGAAATATACCTTTTGAGTGTATCTCCATAATACACAATGCTTGTGTCATGGGACTATTATCTAGCAAAAAAATACATGTTTGATAGGATGTACAAGGCTACAATTTTTATATTCTAAGACCTTTTTTTTGATATAAGACTAACGTCCTCGCTTCTCCTAAGTGTGCCTCTTCCTTCGTATTCAACTGAAACCTGGAAGGCTGGACGATTTGCTGGCTTGTTTCTCAGCATCACAGGGAGATTTAGCCTTGCACATTAATTAATAAAAATGATTGACCAGTCTTTATTTTGATTTAACAATTTGCGTATTTATGTATTTTATTATATCATAATGATTGTCAATGTAATTATATAAAATTTTGATACATTAATAATTCATATTACATATATGTAATAATACTATAAGACGTGAATTTGCGATAGATTCAAGTCATTAGAATTGTTTGTATGTCAAATATCACGTTATTTTGTGGCCAATCTCTATGTTCATTCTTAGGAATTTTAAATAATAATGGAAATTTCTTTTATTGAGTTGATTATGTTTCATTATGGTTTTCAATGTCTATAATTTTGCATTTGTGCTGTGTGCTTGCTGGTGAATGGTTTCCTTGTTTTCATTCGGGGGATTAACTAGGCATATCAATCAGGTGGAAGGGTGCAAAGGGTATTTTTTCTACACCCATTCCCGTCTAGAATTTTTATCTTCATTCCTGTCCTACGACCTGCTACGAATACAAAATCTAAAATCATCCATGTCCCGCAACCCGCAAAACTAAAACCGTCCCCGCCCCATCACCCTTGTGAGTTCTAAGACCACATAATCCCTTGTTTATCGTCCCATGATTCATTCATATAATATATTTATAAATATTAGTTAAAAATTATAAATCAAATTTGTTATGTAAAAAGTATGAAGTACCCGTCATTCAGACTCTTACCACATATGTAACATTATTCTAACAGTCACAAATTTTAAAAATCAATAATATACAAAATTAAATTTTTACAACAAAAAAATTAGACTAAAAAATACTAAAATATATTGTAAATGACCGAAAATATCACAAATAACATGTAAAATAATATTTCAATTGTTGTAATAAATCAACAATATAGAAAGAACTCAAAAGAAAATAACAATGAAAAAATCTTTAAAAAATAAGAACAAGTGCCAATAGAATCTAAATAATATACCATATTAAAAAAATAAAATTAAAAAAGTAGAAGAGTAACATACCTATTATAAGGACCGAAAAAAAGAAAACAAACCTTAAAAAGAAGGCTTAATGACAGACAATGGTAGAGAAGGAACGAATAAACATAAATATTATATATATATTCATAAATATTTCAAGATAAGTCAATATAAATTATCTTAAATTTGACTCTAATTCAAACTGATATTTTAAAAAATATTTATATATTTGATCTGATCAATCTCAATCTCGAATTCAATTATATATATATATATATGAACTTTTCATTGATATTCCCAACACAAGTCGATATGAATTACCTTAAATTTGACTATGATCCAACCGATATTATATTTTTAATAATATTTATAATAAGAAGTTATAATATTTGTTGGGGCGGGTGGGGATGATACAAGGCAAATGGGGATGATGCGAGGCGGGCGGGGATGGGGCGGATACAAAGGCACATTCATGCCTTCCCCACCACCCTCGGCGGATCTAACCCGTGTTTTGTGCAGAGCATGGGCGCCTTGACATTTAAACACTGAATTTGCTATCTTGCGAGGAGATAAAACTCTGGTTCACAGTTTATTAATATTAGGTATAATGTCAAGAAAATGTCTTTATCAGTTGACTGAATAATCATTTTAACTTTTTTTAAAAAATAATTTAACTCTCAACATTTTATTTTAGGTAAAAATAACCCTTCTACGGATAAAAACTGTTAATCAACTAATGATAAATAGTTTGAAATAACTTACTGGCAATGACACGAGAACTAAAAATAATTTTAAAAAATTATATAAAACATAAAAAATTTCCTTCTGACGTGTTATTCTGTCAAATAATTTTAAATTATTTATCATCAGTTGACTAATATTTTTCATTCGTAGAGGAGTTATTTTAACTTAAAATAAAACGTTGAGGGCTTAATTACTCTAAAACAAAAAAAATAGGATCAAAATGATTATTCAATTAAATATTAGGTGATTATTTTTTGGCTTTATGCCTTAACATTAAGGATTCGCTGGTGTTGGTTTTGGTTACTGCATACATATGGGAAAAAAGAGGGGAATTTATTGGTCATAATAGCAGCTGAGTCAACTCTATCTTCAATCGATATAAGCAGTATTTACTAATTACAGGAGGCATACTAAGGTGAATTGCAGGCTATTATACAACAATTCTAGAAAACTATCAAATCTCATGTTTAGGAGGAAGAAAGGTAAGTTAGGCTGGTCAGAAAGTGCTCCTACTGGAACTGGGAGAAATCATCACTTCCCATATCATAAAAATCACCTACAGAAGTTGATTCTGCTTGTCCACTCGTGTTGGTAAGTTCAGCCTGAAAACAATAGTTGAAGAGATTCGAAATTATATCCCCCATTGCAACAGAAGTTCGAAAACAGTTAACAGATCTTTTATGGGTTTAGGGTTACCGAATATGTCAGGTTCAACAGTTAACAGATCATTCATAGTAGTCGGTCTACTAACCTTAGCTTGGCGATATCTTTCAAGCATCCGGCGATATTGTTGACGTGCATCTGGAGAATCAACCATAGACAGCACACGTGAAACAGCCTCATCAACAGCTCCATCCACTTTCTGCTTGCGGAACACTTTGAGGATGTCCTCATCTTCACTTTCATCAATGGGATCCGGCTCACTGCGAAAACCTCGCAAGCCAACACCTTTCCTTCGCCAACGAAGTACTACCTTATCTAGAAATCCAACAGCCCAACAGATTACCCCGTAATTCTTCCTGACTTGATAACCTCTCACATGAGCCTGATACAAAAAAGCAAAGACGAGGATTTTGAAACATTTCATCCCATACACCAACATGATACCTAGGATTTGACAGGGGGGACAGAACATTTTGAGCATCTCTCTGGCAAAGAAGTACCGGGAAGTTCATACCTGTATTTTTACAACTTTCCGGCGAAGTGCCAGAAAATCTTTGCGACTTTTCCAGCCTCGAAATTTCTTCTGAATAGATAAAGCCGCTGAATTGTAAACACGGGAATTTCCAAAAGCTAGCTTTGACATAATTGAAAGACCTTCAATTTCATCTGAACAGATATTGTACTTGTCTACACTAGCAGCAGCAACTTCTTTCTCCTGTCGTTTCCTGAAAGAATGTGCTCGGAAAGCATTTTGTATACGTGCAGCGGCCTGAGCTGCATTTCGGACGGCAGCCAAGGTATCTTTAAGTGAAAGCTGATCCTCACTGTTGGCAAAGCTCCCATTTGAGATGCTATTCACAGCCATTTCAGCCTGAAGTGCAGCTGTTCCTTTGGAAAGCTCACTTTCTTCCAGTGTAAGGGATGAAAGATGACTAGTCAGAGCTACCTCTGAAAGATAACCTGCAAGTCCTTTATGTCCACTGGAAGCAGCAATTGATGCTGCGGTTTTTCCAGTCGGGTCTTGTGAGGTTGGATCCGTTACTGCCCCAGAGGATGCACCGGAGGCTATAAGTGCAGCAACCATTTTTTCTCTGTTAAGAGGGGGTGAAATTCACACACAATCAATTTGATCCATCAATGGCATTTTTTGTCTTTTAAAAGTTACAATCTTGATTACCTTCCAAATCGAGCAGCCCAATGGAGAGCGGTCCACCCATTAATGTCTCGGAAATTTATACTGATTCCACAGTTTAAAATCGGATTTAAGGCCCACTCAAAGCCCAATCCAGCAGCCATGTGTATTATTCCTTGCTCCTGCTTTGAGATGGTGCAGCCTGACTGATCAAGTGTCTCATTGGATCTAGAATGTAACCATTGCTGCAACTTGTCCTTTAAAAGCTCTTGCAGAAGCCAATCAACAGTGCCAGAGGAAGTCCCACTGCCAATTAGAAGAGCCTCTATGGCATTATTCCATGAATCATCATCAGCTTTGAACTTTCTCGGAAAATGTATTCCTGACTCTTTGCTGTCTTTCTGCAAAGAGGAACCGAACAGAAGCATCTGTACGAATCTGACAAGTAACAATAGCTCTTCTGGACTTTTAGGAGCTTCTGTCTTTGATAAATTACACTGAGTGCAACTACTAGTATTAACTCTATACTCAAACTCTCTGATTTCACTGCAGGACTCTCTGTTGCCGCTAGTGATGCAGAGTGTTACCTTCCCGGGAAGGTGCGGAGGAGCTTTGCAACAGATAACACCGTCCTGAATGATCTCAAGTGGAACTTCAGTCTCACCAAACATACATGCCCAGGTGGATTCCAATGGATCACACAGAAAAGATCCAACAATGATAACCTACATGTGGAAATTATGCTTGAAACTTCTTTAAGCTTTAACAGAAGCAGTAAAGTCGAAAGACCTCATGAAACAATAGAGTTTTAGTGACAAACAATACTTGACTCACCTTTGTAACCTCACTGGTATAACCCCACTCTGGAGAAATTTCCTGAATAGTGAACTTCTGCTTCTGTGCAACAGTCAAGCTCAAACCTGTTGCAAGAGGAATTCCTATTTCGTCTTGGTTGAATATCTTATAATAATCGGAACCGGTTCCAAGAGCTTGTATTGCAGCAGGACCTGAAGGGATTTCAACATTTTCAACTTCATGACATAGAAATACAGCTGGTGGAGAAAGAAATGGTCAGACCTTAACAAAATAAACTAGATACTTGAATTTCTAGTGTCAAAATTACTGTCAAGAGTAGGAGATCATACAGTTGTTGAAGTTAGATGCATTGAAATTCAGCCAACCAGACTGTTCCCGATGCTCGGCTTGTTCTTTCCTTGAAGAATATAAAGGCTTTCCCTGTTTTAAGGACAAACAAATTCTCCTTATAGCAGGGGAAAAATGATTGGTCTCATATCGATCAGGTACCCGCCTTTAAGAAAGGGAGTTACCATAGGTCCAGGACGCTAACCCTAGATACAGCAATATAACCTCCCAAAACGTAATTGAGAATTGACTAGTTAGAAAAGGACATATAGCAGCTTATTATACAGGTATTGGTGCTTTAGCTCGCAGAGCAATGAAATATGTGGACTGGTTGGCAACAAATTCTCAGGATCTGACATGAATCTTTATGCTGTGGCAAGTAAATATGAATACAGGACCATTAACATGCAGATAGTAAACCACTAGCCATTCTTTACTATTTATGAGAAAAACTGTCACTCGGACAGGGTTGTGTCAAATATGGATGTGTCTAACACCGGTATGTTTAATTTTTCCCCAGTATTTTCATGTAGTTGGACGGCCATATTTCCAAACTCATGTCAAGAAACATATCAGACATGGGTGTCAAATACAAGTAATTAGAGAAAAATGAAGCCAGATAGAGAAGCATTTACCTGGGACTCAACACCTGATTGATTCGTGTATGAGTATAATACATTGTTCCAATATAGAGATTCCTTACTTCCATCCGAATCTTCATTGCCAAATGCTTGACTATGTTCACCATTTTTACCTACAGAGAAATAGTAGTAACTCTTATCAGTTCCTCATATTCAAGAATCAATCAAGAAAAACAGAAACATAGGTTGGCCATTAAACTCGATAACCGTATGCCTTATGATGTTCAAAACGAACAACCGCATACTGCACTTATAAATTCAGTTGATCAACAAAAATCAAGAGAGAAAAAATTGGTTGTAGCCTGTTTGGTTAGAATGTTGTTCTTTGGCTCAAAGGACAAGGGTTTGAGTCTCTACAAGAGCAAATAGGGTTACTAGAATGATAGTCGTTGGTTGAAGCGGCCAGGGTTCAAGGGTATGTGAGTTCAAACTATAAAATAATATCAAGAAAAAAGTTTGCCTTTCACCTTGACAAATTACTTTTTTTCTGGATAGTTAACCAAATATTTAAGAACCCGACTTCTAACTCCACCAAAACCAAATCATCTCCATGCAAATGCGTAAGATAAAGGCAAACCTTGAGCAATATCACCAGGCTCATACAATAGATCTGCTTGTCGGTCCAACTTGGCAATTTCTCTTCCGTATTCCAGAAATTTTGACTCGTCTCTAGATGCATCGAGGCTGCAGAAAGGACTCACACTCACCTCTTCAAAGCTGTCCTCAGTCAAACTTAACTGCTCCTCAAGTCTCTTTAAAGCTTCTCTAGTGACTATATCAGAGCTAACTTCAACAGACCCTGGACTAGACAAGTTCTGATATGTTTCGTGCAGATCGAATGCTAGAGTATTGGATCCAGGATTTTCAGACGTATAAGAGTTCAGACTTGTACTTAAGACAGAGGAGGATATTGGTGACTGCACGATGGATGCTGGACTGGATTTCGCCTTTATATAAACATGAATAATGACATAGTTTTAGAAGATAAAAGTATGTTAAATTCTCAAGCTGAACGGCTTCAACTTATTTCAGATGCCACTACCAGCTACACAGAGTAAGCACATTAAACTGAAATTGCACAGAAACCTATCTTAGAGAAAGAACGCGGGGCTCCAAAGGATACAATCATAAAGGGATGATGTGAAATACCTCATTTGTCTCTCTATAATGAACAAGAACAATATGCTCATATGCCCTGCCAAAGTACTAAACTATTAGCAAATATTCCTCCCCATCACGAAATATTTTGTATACATACAGCGACAAAGTTCGATAAATAAATAAACAGGCTATGAAGCAAACTTACGGGTCCAGCATCCAAAAGCTACGTCTCTGAAAACTTGGGTTCTGCTCACCATGAGCATAGTAACAATTCAGAGTTTCGGCATTACCAACCTGATCACGCATATAATACATATCACTTCTCAGAACTCCATCGATATTAGAACAATCAAAATTCAGGCCATTTTAAACCAATTAATTAGCCAATATTTCGAGGATACAATGAGTTCCCAGAATTTCCATTTTCCAGGGGGTCATTCATTTTCTAAACAACCAAAAGCACACATTTTATACAAATTCAAAAGGGAGAATCATAGAAAACCTTAAGCCTTTCATGGGCTTCACCGACAGTTATTCCATTCTTCTTTTTACGCCAATTGTGGCCATCTTTACGAAAGAAACGAAGTACCCTCTTGTTGAAAAGATACAAAGAGCCACCTAAAACACATCAAAATTACAGATTAAAACTGAGGATTTTAACGATTTTTTTTAAAAAAGTGTTAAAAGGATTCACTTGTTGGCTTTTGAGGTGGCGCATGCGTGAGTTCATATTTTTCATGATTTTGTAGTATAAACAGAACTTCAGCCGGCTTCAACCACCGGGATTGAGCTTCTCGAAATAGGCTATTAATATCATAACCTGAGATAAACATTATCAAAGCCCCAAACTTAGATTTAATCAAACTTCAACAGTAAAGAGAGATTCAAAGACTTGAAAAAAATTCAAACAAAGAAAAAAAAAGGTTTTTGTTTTGTTTACCTGATTGAGCCATTTTCTTTGGATTCCCAGAACAAATTCAAAGAGCTGAGCTAAGTATTAGAGTAAAAGAGAGGATTTTGTGATCATAAGAACTGGTGACGGCTGGAAATGGGATTAAAATTGACGGCGGCGGAGTAGGAGTTTTTTTTTTTTTGGGGGGGTGGGGAGGGCTTAGAACATGACTAAATGATCGACAAACTCCATGTACCGTCCCTGTCGCTGTCTCTGCTTTGCGTCAGATATATTGGTAATATTGGAAAATTTAGCTGACCCCTTCTAGTCAATGGTAGTTGGAGAATATTATAATTTTCAGTATAATTATATGTATCTAATTTATTGAGTGAATAATACATATTAAGTACTACGGAAAAAATATTCTTCAACATTTAATTGAATAATTGTTTAATTTATATTTATTTTTTAGAACAATTTAGTTATTAATATTTTATTTTGAGTCAAATGACTTCTCTACAGATAAAAATTGTCAGTTAACTAACGGTAAATGACTTGAAATGACGTGACAAACTCATATGACACTGCACCCTGACATGACAGTATCATATAGACAAATGTGTTGACTTGAAAAAACGTTACATCAGTTAAAATAATTTTATAAAATTAAATAAAATATTTTTTTTCTTCTTACTTATTATTCTGTCAAGTTATTTCAAATTGTTTATCGTCACTTTTTTAATAATTGTTATATGCATAAGAGTCATTTTGACCCAAAATAAAACATTGTTGGTTGAATTGCTCTAAAAAATGAAGGTCAAAATTATTATCCAGTCAAACATTAAGGGATGTTTTCTAATTTTATGCCAGAGATTTATTACAGTATAATTCTCTCAATTCACTTAAATTTATTTACAATGTCAGAATTTAAACTTCTAACTTACTTAAGGAATTTAATATCTATTTTACTAAATCAATTTTAGAAAAACATATAATAGTTAATTCAAACAAACCCAACCCAACGATAAGAAAGACATTATTTTGATTATGCAAGTAAGCCATAGCTAATCAAATTGAATGCTTACTGTTTTTTTTAATTATTGATATTTTGATGGATAAGTTTACCACGCTCGACGAGTATTGCTGAGTACCATTAACGATGAGCAACGCTGAGTACCATTAAACTAATTTATAAAAATTAAAAATCTAAAGTACTCAACGTATAATTATAAATTATTTAAACATATAATTATAAATTATTTTCTGTATATATAATATTTTTAATTTTTTTTAAAAAATAATTGGATTAAATACTAACCTTATTCAATTTTAAAAATAAAAACTCGAAACCCAAACTCTAAACTTTAAACCCTAAACCCTAAACTATACACTATAAACCCTAAACTCTAAATTCAATATTGGATTTAGGATTTAGGATTTATGGTTTTGAGTTTAGTGCTAGGATTTAGGGTTTTATGTTTAGGTTTTAGGGTTTTGGGTTTATGGTTTAATGGTTGGTATTTGATCCAATTATTTAAAAAAAGATTAAGAAATTATATGTATAGAAAATAATTTAATTAATATTTTAAATAATTTATAATTATATGTTTAGTCCTTTAAAATTTTAATCTTTAATAATTAATTTGATGGTGTTCATTCTTAGTGATGCTCAACGGTGCTTGTCGAACGTTGTAATTTTTTTTATTTTGATTCATTATTAATTAGTTTGGATTAGAAAATTAATATAGAGACAATTATCTTTTAGATGTAATTGTAATTATATTCATAATATGTATTTAAGGAAAGGAAATTGAATTTACAATGGTGTGAATGAAAAGCGTGGTGTGGGTTTGGACAAAGCGGCGGTCAGAGTCCGGAACTCGTGGATAGTGGCTGAATATTTTTAAGACATATTTTTTATTATAAAAAAGCACGTGCAGAAGGTGTGTGCGCGTTGGAATCCGAATTTTGACTGCCTGGTGGCGTCTGCACCTAAATTCTGCATATTCCCAATCTTAAATAAGTTTTCTTATAAATAATTAAACAAAAAAATTGAATTGAAAAAATAAATAAATAAATAAATAAAGTCCAAGTCCAACCATTAAGAAGTCATAGGAAAAAGTAATACTATTACTATTATAATGCATGCCTATATTTACGTGGAAATTGTTTAACTTTGATTTCTACCCTCTATTTGTTGTTTTAGATTTCAACTTTACTTGACAGATATTTGTATACCTTTGTCTGTCGTATTAGCTTTTTATGGTATCATTAAGCTTTTTTTTTCAAAAAGACATTTGATGTATACAGTGCGGAACACAACCGGACTTGTGGGGCCACCATACCTCTAAAACTTGGGAAAATTATTATTTGACCCTTTAAAATTAAGAAAATATTTACCCATCAAAATATTTGAAAAGATTATTTTATCTTCTTAAAATTGTTAAAAATTTTATATTAACATATATTTATATTTATTTCTAGTTTAAATTAAATTTATATTTTTTCCTACAAATAAAATTTTCAAAGCATTAATATATATATATTGTAACCCCAAGACCAGCTTATGCGATACACCTAATTCTAGGAGGTCACATTAGAGCCACAAGAGTGACCCACAATAAAAGTTCACATAAAAATGTTTTTCTTTAAATACATTAAAAATTGTAAAACATTTCAGGAAATTATTTAAACACATAATAATAGTTCAGAAAGTATATTACAGACACTAACATAAAACAATACACAACATACATGCCCACTAACTGTACGAGTACCGTACTCCAAAAGCAACACCGAGAGAACTCCAAACTCTAATGTCGGTCACTATACTATGATAGATTTCTTTTAACCTGCAATGGTAAAAATAACGTGGGCTTGGAAAAGCTCAGTAATACAGAACTACCAAGAGATGCTAAAGGCACACGAAAGTATATGGCAGAGCATGAAGCTATCATGGTGTTTTGGGTAACAACAAGTTCCAGTTACGGTTTATTGTTTCAAATAAACGTTATATCTAAAGGTAATAGAGTTGTTCTTTATTCGATCACTAAGTATCAGGCGAGAAGCCTATAACCGAAGAATCAGAAGAGTGATGGATTAAATTTAACTAGGGAGTTTAGTGTGTTCCAACAGTGCAAAGTTAAAACATATGATGTAAACAGTACAATGGACATTTTATTTCAAGAACACATAATTCAAGTAGCAGTAAAGTTCATTTAAATTTCTATCTATCCTCCAACCGAACTCTATTATGGAATCACCTAGGCCCATTAGGCGTAGGTACCATCTTGAGGGGATACCTTAGGTCCATTAGGAATCACCCTAGCCGAAGTATAGGAACCTGAAACAGTAGGAATCACCCTAGCTGAAGCATAAGAACTTGATACAATAGGAATCACCAGTCGGATCAAGGTTGAACCTATAGTGACTTCATATCTTATCCCAAGTACCCTAGTAAAACAATCTAAATAATAGTAAGCAATAGTAATCAGTAATGACAGTAGATATAAAGCAGACAATTATTTTCATAAAATAGTAACCAGAGAGCATGCTATTCAAACAAGTACTTAGACATAAATCAGACAGATAAAAATGATCATGCTTAAAATTAGGAAACATGTTATGTTTTTGCAAAATCAGAGAATACCAGTCATGTGCACATGATCAGTTCAAACAAAACATTTATATAGCACACAAGGAACACACTAGATGGAACAATTTATTTCTTGGAGATACTTGGTATTTACAAAAAAAGGAGAGACACGCTAAACTTCTAACAAATTTTAAACAGATTTCAAAAATGAGATCCCTATTAAAAGAGGCTTGGTAACCAACATCTCCAACCGATATTTGAGAATTGCTATATTAAGATCATTCAAGATATCAGATATATCAGGGATGTTCTGATCATTTTGGCCAACGAGGGCATTTTGGTCATTTGATATTTAGGGGCGTTTTGTAATTTAACCATGCTAGGGTAAGTTGGTGATTTGCTATGCTAAAGATTACTGAAGGTTTTCCAGGCTTCCAAGTTCATTATATTAAACATGTCTCATCAATGTGTTACTTCTCAAGCATTCGAATAGGTACACTTCACATATGTTCAATATTCAGTTCTAGCTGTGTGGTATAGTTGAACATGTTACCGTCACAAATTATCCTAGAACGAGCTACGAATGGTTGAACATGTATTTGTGCAATATTCTTCCATTATTGCAATAGTATTAATAATGACTGATGTACATAAGTCACGTTTCAAACCCACATGGGCATTACAATAATTTACGGTCTATCAAAAATTTCAAGAATTTCCAAGCTTCCATTTATCTCAAGTCACGTAGGTAATTCAATCTTTTCAGAACTCGAGAGTTTATCTATCATTCTAGTTAGTTTGGAAATTTTTGGTGCTCGATGGTATATCTATCTTTTTAGTCATTACGATCATTACGATCAATTCAGCCTTATCAATATTTCTAATCCTTTTAGTATTTTAATCAATCCAATACTTTACGCCACTTTGATTAATTCATGCATATGAATAGTTTTCCGTAAATCTATCTTCAAAGATTTATTCAGAATTCAAGAAAATCCAAGTACTTTACAATCTCGAAGGTTTAAGTCTTGTTAACATAACTTTCCAAGTAATTCAAGGTTTTCAGATGAATTAGTTTTTTTACCAGATCTAGTGTAGCTTTCTAGATCACTTTCATTTCTAGGAATATTTTAGTCATTCTTATACCTCAAGGGCATATTCATAATTTCATATCCAAATATTTTTGACATTAAATCCTTTAACACTATTAATCAGGTTTGGAGATTAACTATCTTATTAATTATTTATTGAACTCTAGATTATTTTGATTTATTAACCTTCTCATTCAAGTATGACAATCTTATCTAGATTATCATACTTATTTTTCATATCTGATTTGACTTAAGCAGAGTTAACAATACACTTCATCATAATTATGCATGCATCAACCGAATACCAACATATTCATAAAGCATACAAGAGGTAGTAATGTATTACCTCGAATCCATGCTACATCGATCAACCATGATAATCCATTTGATTACTCTCGAACCTGAATTCAACGTCCCTCAACATCTCAGATACAAGGAACTATGTATATCTTCAATTATACAAATTTTCAGTCCTTATTCACATTGCTCTTAACTGAATAATTAAATACATATACAAGTTCATGTTCAAGGTCAGATTCGAAGGCCTTTGGGCTAGAATTTTGCGAAACAAACTTCAAAATCAGACTCATGATGTTTAAAAACATAAAATAAGGGGTTTAAAAAAAGTTGGCTTTTTGGTCAAAGTTAACGGTCAAGGTCAACAATTAACGGGGTTGACTCAGCTTAGTTGACTCGAGTAAGTTGACTCAGTCAACGGGTTGACTCAGGCGAGTTGACTTAGTCAATGGGTTGACTCGGTCAGACGGGTCAGTCAAACGAGTTCGGGTTTGGGCTTGGACTTGGACTAATCGGTCATGAGGCTAAGGCCATTAGGCCTTAACAGGTCGGCCCAAAATAATAAAATAGGTCGATTCGAGCCAAACCAGCTCTGTAAATGCTAGACCAATCCATTCGGTCAAAATAATCCAGATTGGATATAACCAGCACGACGGCGTGTGCCCACTACGTGCGGCCCAGATGGCTAAAACACACACCAAAAAGAGAAGAAAACATCAATAATCTCAACCATTTCAACATAAACCAAAAATTAAGCTATAATTCTTACCAACTTACCCAAAACGGACGAAATAGAACTGGCATGGACGTAGCTTTGACGAGGCCTTTATCGGCGTCTGACGGATAATCAATCAATTGGGTTTTTCTCACCCCGATGTAAAGAACACATCGGTGGTGGTGATGAGATGAACGAACGTCAAACAATGGCTGAAACGTTGAAAAATAGAGATTATTAAAGGGGTTGTTTCCGCCGAGCTTTCAACCTAGATTTCACATCAAACGTCCTGGCTTCGCTGTGAGTGGATGCTAGGGGTGAGATCAAGATGTCGTGGCATTTCTGATGATGCCTTCGATGATGGACACGGTGCGGCCGTGGGGCAGATCAGAGAAGAAGTCGAACGAGTTTGGTGAAAGATTTTGGAAAAATTTGGCGAACTGGATTTTTTTTCAAACTCATATATGTATGGTCATTACTTCAGGTAGTTGAAAAGTCATATTGATATATTAATTATCGGGTAAAACAATTAAACATGACCTAATGTTAAAATGATGTAAACTAAAGCCAAGGATTGCCTTAGCTTGGTTGGTTAATGTATGACCTTATTAGGCATAGGTTACAAGTTCTACTCCCCATGGAAGCAAACCCCTCCCCCCCCCAAATTTCCTTTTTTTTTGTCTTTTATTAGCTTTATTAATTTAGGGTGTTATATATATATAAATTTAGTCTTTCTTATTTTCAAAGAAAAATAAAATAAAAAAATTACATTGGGGAACTAAAATTTAAATTTTCGCTCTACTTTTTTATGAATGAAGATATTATCATGTGCTTCGTTAAAAACTCTTTTAGGCTCCTATTTTATTCTATAAACAAAGGTAAATTCCTACCAATTTTTTCAACTTTGTAGGAGTTTTTTCTACAAGTTAGTGTCAGTTGATGGTTTGTCAAAAAAACATGTTATAGATCTATATTTACTTCATGAAGTCACATATAATTATGAGCCATTTGATAAATAGAATTATGGTTAAAATTATTTTCGATAATTGACCCCTCAAAATAAAATGTCTAATTCTACTATTGATTATGTATATGTGTGTGCGCACGCGTTTTATTTATTTGACATGAGATAAATATTAATGTAATTTAAATTTGTTGCTTCTCCTAAACGTAGCCGCCTAGGTTATTACACGCCACTTGTTTCTTCTTTGTCTTTGTTTTGACCGACGACGAATGGTGATTGTCGATCGTCGATACTACTTATTTGTCTTTTACTTTTTTCTCACATCTTTGTAATTCTTTTGTTTTTGGCTTAATGCACTTTTTCCTCTAACGTTTACCACTTTTCTCAATTTAGTACTTGACATGTTTTTTGAGCTCTTTTACCTCTTAAAGTTTGTGTCGTTACTCAAAGTACCGCAAATATTAACACTATTAACAAAAATTTTTCTTAACCAGTCATATCAAGACACATCAACCTCTTTATTTTTTTAAAAAAATTGAATAAAAATTAAAAATAAAATAAATAAGTATAATATAATAAAATAAATAATCATTAAATAAAACTTATCCCCAAATAACCCTGATTATCCGGCCTCCAACCACTGCAACAGTTCTGCCAAACTTAGTTTTTCAAATATGACTGTTTCGAAGATGATTCCCGATGGTGATGAAGGTGATTGGAGTCGTCGGCGACTTCGAGGGTTGTCTTGAAAACCTCCACAGCTTTATGGTCGCCATTGTTTTTTAAAGAGAAATCCCATAAGATTGAAACTTGAATTTAGGGATTTGGTGGAAATGAAAAATTTTGATGATGAGATGAGATTGACTAATTTTTATCGTTTAAGGTATTGCTTGTTCTATTTCTTGAACCAGGACCGCTTAAATAATTTCAACAACCTCTTTTTTAGTGTGTTCATATTGAGGGATTTAGAATTTAAGACGTGGGTTTAGGCCATTTTGGTCATTGCCGTTAGAGATAGATGAGAAAATGAGGAGCTTAAGCTTCTTATATATGATGTTCCTTGCCCTGTTAATGTTGATTTCATTTCAGTGCTTGATATTTGATAAAAAAAAACTACAGCAGTGGTTCATGCTGGGAATGGCAATGGCGTCCAGCCATTGTCCAAGATTGCCATTCACAAAACAGTCTACGCACTACATGGAAGTGCTTATGTTCAAGAAATGAAATTTGAACGATGTGGAGGTAGCTTTCCTGGTTCAAGAAATGTTCTAAATTTCCTAATTTTCCTTTGAGATCAGAGGAGGATTTTGAACGATGAAAGCTATGGATGATGGCGATTTTGTTGAAGAAATGGGGAAGAGAGGTGGGGTTGATTTTAGAAAAATAAAATAAAATTTATAAATATTTTAATATATTTATTATTTTATTTTATTTTATTTAAAAAATAAAAAAAGAAATAAAAAGAGTGACATGGAGCGATCTAATTGGTTAAGACGATTTTCTAAACGGCGTCAAAATTTTTGGGTATTTTGGGTAATGGCATAAACTTTAGGGGGTAAAAATCCCCCCAAAAATTTAGGTACCAATATGGGGAACATGGTAAACGTTAGAGGGCAAAAAGTGCATAAAGCCTTTGTTTCCCCCCTAATTTTTAGTAAAAATAACTCTGCTTTTATGACACGTTTTTCTCCGCCTTTTATGGCAAGTTTTCTTCTACCTTTATGGCACATTTTCCTATGCCTTCTGAAATATTTTCGATTCTTTTCATCAACTGTTTGGCCGTTATTTCAGTTTATCTTTTTCATGGTTAGATTTGATGTCGCCTCAACTAATCAAGATGACGCTTATTTGTTATCCTATTGATCTTCCTTGTTTTGGACCCTTGGTTGGATTTTGATACACGGCTTGCGTTCATAGATAGTTTTCTCTCAATTCTCGGCCCTGATTTGTGGTGTTCGGTGATCTTTTAGTAGTTTGATCTCTTTTTGTGGTTTGTTTGCTGATGTAGTCAGATCTGTTCGTATCTATCTTTTTATTCGAGTCTCTTTGTTGGGTTTTTAATATTTTCCTTGTACGTTCCTTGTATGATTTTAAGTGGCTAGTTTATTGTGTCAATGGTTATAAGGAAATGTTCAAATTATGTGTTTAGTTTACAATTATGGTTGTAAACCCTCATTATAATCTTAGATATTTTCTCTTTTTTAATAAAATTAGCGGCTTCTATAAAAAATATTAATGTGATTTACATCTGATTTAAAGTGTTTTGACCTAGTATTAATAAACATGTGCCCTTCGAGATCCACAAATTGGATGAGTGACCAAAGATTCTCACGTTTTTCATCTCGTATGAGTTCAAATTCTGATATTTACTTTGGGATGTAATAAATCTCTTCTTAATAAAAAAATATACATGTGCCCTTTTATTTTATTTTATTTTATTTTATAATACATGTAAAGAAAACTAGATCAATAAGTTGTCTAAAGTTTCTCGTCAAACCAAATCAGCTACAAACTCAAGTCTGTGGTGAATCTTATCATAATGACCAAGTTAATAGTGGATGCAGTTGATGATAACGCAGAGGACGTTACACCACAAATTGTTATATGCCAATCTAAATTGTCAACATAACCCCAAGTGTCAACGCGATCTGAACCTATCCCATCTCCAACTTTCCCTCAGTGATTTAAGGAAAATGAACATGATAAACAATATCTGTCACAACGCAAAAACTGGCCTAGTTGAAATTAGGCTCCGGTGATCGAAAATTTTGAAACCGACATAATAATGTTAGTAAAAGATTGACTTTTGTACTCCTCTTGTTGTAATGGAGTTACATTTTGGCCCTATGTGAGTAAATGGACTCCTTGTATGAAATTCGAAGCCCAAAGTGCAAATCTGAGCTAGTGGTAACGATACGTCCATATGAGTATCGATACGACCTAACTAACAATAAATAACTTCCTGATTTTAGCCGGGGCATACCGATACGGGCAGAAGCGTATCGATACGGGTCCTCTGTTTTGAGCAAATCTGATATCGTTTTGATAAGGAAGTGATGTAAGGTGGTGAGTCACCTCTATGCTTGCCTGAACCCACGTGAAATCATCAGAATTCATAAATTAATGAGGTCAAAGCTATATTAGGAAGTTACAACCCTTGAGCTTAAGAAACCCTTTGTTGGAGGAAAGGTTCCTATTGGCTATCGGATAGGTGAAGAAATGATTAGAATGCTTTTGTTTTAAATTAAACAAAGGCATAAGCTTCATCCATTTGTTTATATTCCTTCCGAAGGCTAAAACACCATACCTTGTCTTCCTCAAGCAAGCATCACCATTGATGTCTTCAACCTTGAGCCCTTAAGCACACACCTCTACTCTCGCCCACCCTAAGCTCATCTTTTCTTCAAATTGAAAGTACCTTCGTAAGGCTATCCATCGGGTAAGGCAAAGCCCTCATTCAATTATCGAATTCCATGTAAGATGGTAGTTTAATTTCGATTCGAAATCCTAAGTTAGGCCTAAGCTATATTGTCAATTTGGTTACAATGATTCTTATTGTTTTCCTACCTCAAAACAAGAAGGAAAACGATCCATTAGTCCCAATCAAAGCTAGGAACAAAGGAATCACAATTTGATAATCCTAGAAGCCTTCGTACCTTAAGGCGAGTGTAGTTGTGTCAGGGATAGGCATGGTGCCATCCCCTTTGCATTATTTGTGATTATGTTGCATTCGATCAAATGCTCACGTAGAGCTACTATGTTGGATTCAATTGATAAATCCGTTAAGTACTTTGTACTATTTTGATATGTGGAAATACGGTTATGATATGCTAAGTATGTGGTTCATGGATTCGATATGAATATGACATGTGATATGGAGCTAAGGCTCGTTTCGATTTTTGATATGATATGAATTGAAAGAAAATATGAAATATGTAATCTTTGTGAAATGATGGACATTGGATACAATTGGCATGCCATAGGATTATTTTGAGCTCGTATAAGTAAGGGATGGACTACGGTCCGGACTACAGCCCATATGTGAGGGAAATAAGGATGGTTTGTGTAAGGGATTCTCTTCAGAGCTACGGCTCAAGGCTACAACCTATTTTTGATATGTTGGTGTAAAGGGGAATCCGTGTATCCAATGGTACCTAATGGAAATCTATGCGTTTATGAACTTTTTGATATGAAAATATGAAAGTATGTGAATATGTGAAATAAGCATGAAATTGTGTACATAGAACTATGCCTATGTAGATTACTTGATCAACATGTCATGCATAATATTGATTAATCATTGTATTCGTTGTAACTATCTCACTAGGCTATGTAAGCCTAACATGTGTGTCTCATGCATTTTCAGGACCTTAAGTGATCTCGAGCTACGATCGTGTTGTTACGGTTGCAAGTCACTCTCCTTAGCTATATGTATGCTTACTCTCTATCTTGAACTCCTAGAAGTGTGGCATATTCTTTAAACATGTTTTGTACGAGTATTTTGATGGTTGTGTAATAGACCCATAATGATCTAGAGTTATATGTATAAAGTGGTAAGTTTTGGAAATGGTTAAGTTGTTAAAATGAGCCTAAAATGAGCCTAAAGGAAAAACTAGGTAAACGGATTCAGAATGCCCTAAAATTTGACATGCTATTAGAATTGTGATTTTTAGGCTTGCTAGTAAAATTTGGTAATAATTGGACAACATTTGCGGGGTCAAAGTAGATAAAAAGCATATGAAATTTGTTATTACAGGCTAGGCGTATCGATACGGGGAAACTTGTACCGATACGACCTTGCATATTTGGTCATTGATGAAGCAAGAAGTATCAATACCCTAGGGAGTGTACCGATACGGGTTTGGACAGTAAGGTCTAAAATTTAATTGCATCGATATGGCCTCAGGCGTATCGAAACGAGTCAACCCAAGTCAAAGTGTACCAATACGGGCATAGACGTATCGATATGGGGTCATTGACCTTGAACTTATAAGTTATGAAAATCAACATAGCATATCGATACGGCCTATAGTGTATCGGTACGAAGTCAGTTAATTCTGTTAAAAGGCTCAAGAAAATAGTTTTAAAAGATTACAAATTAGTCACTAAGAATTATGTAGCTTAAATGGATAGGTTAAAGATATCCAGTAACCACGAAACTTCACACATTAATTATTGGTGAGTCTAATTATAAGTTGGTAATAAAGAATTCAGATTAGGGTTGTTAAATTGTAACGTTTGTAATTTAGTATCTTTTTAATTTAAAAATTTTAAATTAGCCCAATTTCGATCCCGACCTCCGATTCCGTCTTCCAACGACACTCTTCGACTCGGTTCTCTACTGACCGAGAAAGGGGTGTTACAATTGTGGTATCAAAGCCTAGGTTTAGTCGATTCTAGGACTAAACAGTTATCTGTTATGAGTTTGTGTCAGCATATGCCACTTAGGAGTTATTTGAATATGTTATCTGTGACTTGCAGCTTGCACGATTCAATTCTTCTGTCTAAATAGATTTGAAATGACAGCACCTACCGATAGGCGTGCTATAAACGAGCCTAATCCCGACTCCTCCTCTACTCGGGGGGATAATCTAGGGCCAAGACTAGGGCCTGAACAAGTAGGACAAAATGATCCACCTCATCCTTCATCTATACAACCCGCTCTGTAGGAGTACCTAATGTCCATGGCGGACATGATGCAGCAAGCAGTGGTGTCTCTCTGACAAGAATCGCATCCTTCACCTGCTGAAGCTTCTTTGCCTGCTTCGAGAGCCCATGTTGATAAGCTCAAGCAGTATCTTGTTTACACATTCATCGGCCAGGACCTGTATAACCCTGAGATCACAGAATACTAGCTAGAGAACACTCTAAAAGTGCTGAATAAGCAAATGAAGTGTCCTGAGGAGCATAAGCTTGAGTGTGCCCTGGCCTTGATAGCTGAAGAGGCCCAAAGTTGGTGGGATACGGTGACCCTTACTGTTCCTGAACACTATGTGGGACTTCTTTCTTCAAGAGTTCCGCAAGAAATACATCAGTGAGAATTACATTGCAGAAAGGCGCAAGAAGTTCATCCATCTAAGACAAGGAGGAAGACCCGTGGAGCAATACATCTACGATTTCTGCAAGTATGTAAGATACGGTACTGAAATCATCCGTATAGAGAAAGAGAAGTGTCAAATGTTCATAGACGGTCTTTGTGACTAACTACATCTTCTCTTCGTTGCACTAGAGATTGAAGACTTTCAGACTCTCGTCAACCGGGCCATCACAACAGAAGCCTCATAGAAAGCTTTCGAAAGAAGGAAGGGGAACCAGGCCTGACCTGACAAGAGATTTTCTGACGACTCTAAGCCACCTGCATCCCAAAAGAAGGGGAGACAGTGGGACCAGAAGTCTGTTACTTACCAGCAGCTGGCCCGATCTGGTTACGTACCATATTTCTAGTCTATATGAACATCGGTTACCCGTATTGCATCAGTGGATTGTATAGGTGGTTCTGCAAAGGGCTCTCAGATTCTTTTATGCAACTTCTGCCATAAGAGACACCTAGGGCAGTGCAGTAGGCAATCCGATTCCTGCTATCTTTATGGAGAATTTGGTCACTTCATCCGTCAGTGGCCACATAACCATCAGGCTCCTACATCTGTAGCTTCTCAGAACAATCTTAATAAGGGGAGAGAAGCAAAGCCAGTACCAACCGAATCCGCAGGTAGACCCCGCAACAACAATACTCCTCTAGCTGGCCGTAACCCGCAGACTTCAGCCTAAATGTACCATGTTTGAGGTCGTGAGCAAGAGGATGATCCTGATGTGATTACAGGTATGGTGGAGTTATGTTCTGAACTTGTTTATGCTTTGATAGATCCAAGCTCCACACATTTCTTTATTAGTGAACCATTGATTGAAAAGTATTCTCTAGAATGTGTATCTGTTGCTTCCGAGATACTTGTCTCAAATCCGCTAGAAGATAGTATGGCTATTCGAATAATCTGTAGAGCTTGTCCCCTAAGGATCCAAGGGATCCCATTTCTGGCCAACTTGATGGCTTTTCCCTTCCATGAGTTCGATCTCATTCTAGGCCTCGATTGGCTAGCTGAACATCAAGCATGGGTGGATTGTTCAAAGAAGAAATTATATCTCCGTGGACTCGGTAAGGAGAGCATAACCTTGATGAAGTCTGAACTCGAGCCTAAAAAGAGTCTCATGCATGTCATAGAGTCTAAGGAAGAATTAAAAATTGAAGATGTACCCGTGGGGAATGAATTTCTCGATGTGTTTCTCGAAGAACTTCCAGGACTCCCTCCCACCTAGAATTATTTCGGTCTCCACTACTCCGTATAGAATGGCTCTGGTGGAGTTAAAGGAGTTAAAAGCTCAAATTCAAGACCTTCAAGATAAGGGATTCATCCGAATGAGTTCCTCGCCCTGGGAGCATCGATTTTGTTCGTCAAAAAGAATGATGGATCGATGCGTCTATGCATTGACTATCGTCATTTGAATAAAGTGATGATCAAGAACAAGTACCCACTTCCGAGGATATATGACCTCTTTGATCAGTTGAAGGGTGCTTCTGTCTTTTCCAAGATAGATCTTCGGTCTAGATACTACCAAATGTTGGTAAAGGAGTTTGACGTTCCAAAGACTGCCTTTCAAACTAGATATGATCACTATGAATTTCTGGTGATGCCTTTTGGGCTCACGAATGCACTTGCAGCCTTCATAGACCTGATAAATCACGTATTTCGACCCTATCTTGATAAGTTTGTGGTTGTCTTCATAGACGATATTCTGATCTACTCTAAAGACTTAGCTTCCCATAAAGAACATCTTAGGATTGTGCTTCAGACCCTTTGTGAGAAACAACTCTATGCCAAGTTCAGTAAATGTGAATTTTGGCTGTTTGAAGTATCCTTTCTTGGACATGTAATCTCTTCTGTAGGAATTCAAGTGGACCCAAAGAAGATTCAAGCAATCCTTGATTGGACTCCTCCGAAGAATGTGAGAGAATTTCGTAGTTTTCTAAGCCTTGCAGGCTATTACCGTAGATTCGTTAATGGATTCTCATTGCTTGCAGAACCCTTAACGAAGCTTCTCCGCAAGGATACTCCTTTTGTATAGACTGTTGATCAGCAAAGGAGTTTCAATCAGCTCAAGAAAGTCCTCACGCATGCCCTGTCTTGGTGCAACCCGAGTCGGGCAAAGATTTCACTGTGTACAATAACACGTCCCACCTGGGATTAGGCTGTGTTCTGATGCAAGAAGGCAAAGTCATAGCTTATGCCTCACGTCAACTCAAGCCTCATGAGCTAAATTACCCGACTCATGATCTAGAACTCGCCACAGTTGTGTTTCCTTTGAAGATTTGGCGGCATTATCTTTATGGTGAGAAGTGTTATCTCTACACTGATCATAAAAGCTTGAAATATCTCCTAACTCAGAAAGAGTTAAACCTTCATCAACATCAATGGATAGAGCTATTGAAAGATTATGATTTATTTATTGACTACCATCCCAGTAAAGCCAATGTGGTGGCTGACGCTCTTAGCCGGAAGCCCACTTCTTCATGCTTGAATACTTACTTTCGACTCAGAAAGTATGGCAAATTGTTAGCTGAGCTGAAAGTTTACTCTACCATTGTATCTCGAATTAAGGCACTCCAAGAAACTGATGAGGAGTTGCAACTCCTTATTGCTAAGGTCAATGATATCTCAGATTCTGACTTTGCTTTGAATTCTAAAGGGTTATTATGTTTCCGCAACCACATTTGTGTTCTCGATGATGATGATCTTCATAATCAAATCCTAAGTGAAGCTCATTCCAGTCCCTTCTCTGTACATCATGGAGCTGTTAAGATGTATAAAGATCTGAAGGAGATCTATTGGTGGTCTGGTATGAAGAACGAAATCACAGACTTCGTGGCAAGGTGTCTGACTTGCCAACGAGTCAAAGCTGAGCATAAAGTGCCTACCGGCTTTCTGCAGCCTATTGAATTGCCATAATGGGAATGGGAACGTATCACAATGGATTTCGTAAGTGTCCTACCCATGACTCCGAAAAAGAATGATACTATCTGGGTTATTGTAGACCGATTCACCAAGTCAACTCATTTTAAGCTTGCCTAAGCTTGCAAAATTGTACATCCGCGAAGTAATCTGATTATATGGAATTCTAGTATCTATCATCTCCGATCATGATCCAAGATTTACATCTCGGTTTTGGAGGACCTTACACGAGGCCTTGGGTACACGGGTACATCTTAGCACTGCCTTCCATCCTCAAACTGACGGCTAATCTGAAAGAGTTATTCAGGTAACTCTAAACCCTTCTCTAAGTTATGTGAATGAGTGCTTGTACCAATCACAATTCTTCATTGTAGATCCTGGAAGATATGCTCCGAGCCCGTGTCATCGACTTTGGGAATACGTGGGAGAAATCCCTACCCTTGGTCGAGTTTGCTTACAACAACAATTACCAGGCTTCAATTCAAATGGCTCCGTATGAAGCTCTCTATGGAAGGAGGTGTAGAACCCCTCTTTGTTGGACTGAGCTTGGTGAAGGCAAAATGCTAGGTCATGACTTACTTCAGGAAACTGAGGAAATGACTACCATTATTCGAGATCGACTTAAGGCTGTCTTTGACCGACACAATTCCTATGCTGATCTGGGCAGGAGTGATATTCAGTACGAGGTTGGTGAAAAGGCCTTCCTCAATGTATCTCTGTGGAAGAAGATTCTTCGTTTCAAAAAGAAAGGAAAGTTAAGTCCCCACTTCGTTGGTCCATTCGAGGTGATTGAAAAGATTGGACCCATTGCTTACCGATTAGCTCTCCCCGAGGAGTTATGTCAGATTCACAATGTCTTCCATGTATCTATGCTACGGAAGTACCGGTCAGATCCTTCCCATGTGATTGAACTAGAATCTATGGAAATCCAATCTAATCTGACATACAAGGAAAAACCTGTTCAGATCCTCGTATGAGAATTTAAACGGTTTCATAACAAAACTGTGCCCTTAGTAAAAGTTTTGTGGTTAAGTCATTTCGTTGAAGAGGCAACATGGGAACCTGAAGAAACTATGCAAAATAGTACCCTCACTATTTAGCTAAGGTGAAAATTCGAGGATGAAATTTCTTAAGGGGGAGAGTTGTCACATCCCGAAAACTGGCCTAGTTGAAATTAGGCCCCAGTGATCGGAAATTTTGAAACCGACGTAATAATGTTTGTAAAAGATTGACTTTTGTACCCCTATTGTTGTAATGGAGTTACATTTTGGCCCTATGTGAGTAAATGGACTCCTTGTATGAAATTCGAAGCCCAAAGTGCAAATCTGAGCTAGTCGTATCGATACGTCCATATGAATATCGATACAGCCTAAGTAACAATAACTAACTTCCTGATTTTAGCGGGGGCATACCGATACTGGCAGAAGCGTATCGATACGGGTCCTCTATTTTGAGAAAATCTGATGTCCTTTAGATAAAGAAGTGATGTAAGGTGGTGAGTCACCTATATGCTTGCCTAAACCCACGTGAAATCATCAGAATTCATAAATCAATGAGGTCAAAGCTATCTTAGGAAGTTACAACCCTTGTGCTTAGGAAAACCTTTGTTGGAGGAAAGGTTCCTATTGGCTATCGGATAGGTGAAGAAATGATTAGAATGCTTTTGTTTTAAATTAAACAAAGGCATAAGCTTCACCTATTTGTTCATATTCATTCCGAAGGCTAAAACACCATACCTTGTCTTCCTCAAGCAAGCATCGCTATTAATGTCTTCAACCTTGAGCCCTTAAGCACACACGTCTCCTCTCACCCACCCTAAACTCATCTTTTCTTCAAATTGAAAGTACCGTCGTAAGGCTATCCATCGGGTAAGGCAAAGCCCTCATTCGATTATCGAATTCCATATAAGATGAGAGTTTAATTTCGATTCGAAATCTTAAGCTAGGCCTAATCTATATTGTCAATTTGGTTATAATGACTCCTATTGTTTTCCTATCTCAAAACAATGAGGAAAACGATCCATCGACCCCAATCAAAGCTAGGAACAAAGGGATCACAATTTGAGAATCCTAGAAGCCTTCATACCTTAAGGTAAGTATAGTTGTGTCAAGGGATAGGCGTGGTCCCATCCGTTTTGCATTATTTGTGATTATGTTGCATTCAATCAAATGCTCACGTAGAGCTACTATGTTGGATTCGATTAACAAATCTGGTAAGTACTTTGTACTATTTTGATACGTGGAAATACGGTTATGATATGCTAAGTATGTGGTTTGTGGATCCGATATGAATATGATATATAATATGGAGCTAAGGGTCATTTCAATTTTTGATATAATATGAATTGAAATAAAATATGAAATATGTAATCTTTGTGAAATGATGGACATTGGATACAATTGGCATGCCATAGGATTATTTTGAGCTCATATAAGTAAGGGATGGACTACGGTTCGGGCTACGACCTATATGTGGGGGAAATAAGGATGGTTTGTGTAAGGGATTCTCTCCGAAGCAACGACTCAAGGCTACAGCCTATTTTCGATATGTTGGTGTAGAGGGGAATCCATGTATCCAATGGTACCTAATAGAAATCCTATGTGTTTATGAACTTTGATATGAAAATATGAAAGTATGTGAATATGGGAAATAAGCATGAAATTGTGTACATGGAACTATGCCTATGTAGATTACTTGATCAACATGTCATGCATAATATTGATTAATCATTGTATTCGTTATAACTACCTCACTAGGCTATGTAAACCTAACATGCGTGTCTCATGCATTTTCAGGACCTTAAGTGATCCCAAGCTATGATCGTGTTATTACGGTTGCAAGTCACTCTCCTTAGCTATATGCATGCCTACTCTCTATCTTGAACACCTAGAAGTGTGGCATATGCTTTAAACATGTTTTGTATGAGTATTTTGATGGTTTTGTAATAGACCCATAATGATCTAGAGTTATATGCATAAAGTGGTAAGTTTTGGAAATGGTTAAGTTGTTAAAATGAGCCTAAAGGGAAAACTAGGTAAACGGATTCATAATGCCCTAAAATTTGACGTGCTATTAGAATTGTGATTTTTTAGGCTTGCTAGTAAAATTTGGTAATAATTGGATAGCATTTGAGGGGTCAAATTAGATAGAAACCAGATGAAATCTATCATTACAGGCCAGGCGTATCGATACGGGGAAGCCACCGTATCGATACGACCTTGCATATTCGGTCATTGATGAAGCAGAGAGTATCGATACCCTAGGGAGTGTACCGATACGGGTTTGGACAGTAAGGTCTAAAATTTAATTGCATCGATACAGCCTCAGGCGTACCGAAACGAGTCAACCCAAGTCAAAGTGTACCAATACGGGCATAGACGTATCGATACGGGGTCGTTGACCTTGAACTTAGAAATTATGAAAATCAACATAGCCTACCGGTACGACCTATAGTGTATCGGTACGGAGTCAGTTAATTCCGTTAAAAGGCTCAAGAAAATAGTTTTAAAAGATTACAAATTAGTCACTAAAAATATGTAGCTTAAATGGGTAGGTTAAAGATATCTGATAACCACGAAACTTCACAGATTAATAATTGGCGAGTCTAATTACAAGTTGGTAATAAAGAATCTGGATTAGGATTGTTAAATTGTAACATTTGTAATTTAGTCCCTTTTTAATTTGAAAACTTTAAATTAGCCCAATTTCGATTCTGACCTCCGATTCTGTCTTCCGACGATACTCTCTGACCCGGTTCTCTACCAGACCGAGAAAGGGGTGTTACAATATCAATTATTCCAAGATATTTTGCAACAACTTCATGTGCAAAATCCTTTGATGGACGCTCTTACTAAACTTCCAAATTTTTGGAAATTTATGAAGGAGCTTTTGTCCAAAAAGAAAAGGCTGAATGAGATAGAGACCATTGCGCTCATAGAGGGGCATCCTCCTACCGCCACCTGAATGGTGCCTTCATTGTGTGTTGTAGCCATTTTGAGTCCTTCATATACGTTATGTGAGTTTGTGGCAAGTAATCTTTACCGTTATGCTTAAATAATGTTTGTGTTGAGGGTGTGGATAACCCATTCTCGAAATCAATTAGTGGATGCACGTTGATTGGAGGACCCTTTGTTTGCTTAAAAAAAGAGTCTTGTTGATACTTGGAAAGTTTCGTCGCCTCCTGAAGGGCATTTCTTGGAGATAGTGGAATTGGCATCCACTAGCTCGTTAGAGTATGGCCGAAGTTAGATGTTCTACAGGTTTGAGAGAGCTACCTTCTTGGGAGTTGTTTGTTTATGATTCTTGGAGGAGTCGTCATGACTTCCTTCCTGTCAAGAAAATGAGTAGATGTTGAGGTAAGACTGAGTTGGATGGTGACGCTCGTCGCCCTTGTCAGAGGGTGCCAACACAATTGAGAAAGTCAGAGGTTCAGTTTTGAAGGCACGACTTGAACGAGGTTTCTTTTGATTGAGTGTTTTGCCCAAAGAAGAACCTGGTGTAGCGATTTTTTGTGTGAAAAGAGTCATTTCCTGCAAAAATTTGGAGTCGCCACTGATCATTTCAAAAGGGTAGACTGGACACCGCAAAAAATAAGACCAGAGAAAAATTTGGGTTCGGAAGTTAATTACGTATGGGGAAGGATTAGCACCCCCACTACGCCCAAAAATTGGTACCTATAGGTTCAGATTGTATTTATTTAGAAAAAAATAAAAATTTGAGTTAATTTAATTTTAATCTCTAAAATACATGATAATTTAAAAATTATCATGATATTTACAGTAGTCAAAGGAGATGACACCCTGAGACCGAGATGCCACTCCTAATAGAATACCGAAACAATATGGCTACACTATATGTAACAGTTATATGCATGATCAATTAATTTGAAACAAAAATTAAATTACAAAAACAATATGTAAACGAAACTATAAATAAAATTAAAATGTAAACATAAATATGAACATTATTTAACATGATATATTATTACATGGTATATTAGAATTACTATAAACATACTATATATAATATAATAATGTAATATTAATATAGTATACAAAAACATAATAATAATAATAATAATAATAAGAATATGCATTAGGGACTAAAAAAGAAAAAATAGATTAGAGAGACAAATTTAAAGTAATTAAAGGACCGGATTGAATGTTTCTTTGAAGCTAAGGGACCATATGTGAGATTAGACCAAAGGGCAAGGAAAAAACAAAAATTAGCTATGGGCAGAGGTCCTTAGTGTGTAATTTATCCATTTTGTTGGTTTATAACCTAAAAACAAGTTACCATATTCATTTTCTTACTTTTTCTTTGAATCGGCCGTACTCCTCCCCCTTTTCTCTTCGTTTTCATTTTTTCCATACCCTAATACAAAACCCTTTTTTTTTACACTTAGAACTTAAAACCCTTAATATCCGATTTGAACAACGACCGCCTGGAGTTGGCTATGCGCGGTGGCAAGGGCTCAGATACGAACCAAGGTAAGATCGAATCGTTTCCCCTTTTTTATTATTTTTGTGTGCTTATACTCAAATAAAAATGTAAGAAAATATACCTCATTTTTTTGAAACTCTAGCTCTGGGGATTTCTTTTTTCTTTTTCTCATTCGAACAAAAAATCTTTAGATATGATTTTTATTCGATCCAAAAGGTTTCTTTTTTTATTTCACCCAAACCTACGTCCCCTGTTACATCCGGTTACCTTGGGTTTTTATATCTGTTAGATCTCTATATAAAATACATAAAATACCCCTAATTTATGGTTGATTTGGCTCGAATGATGAATTTCTATGATAATAATCTCATCTTTTTTTTAGATTTGGGCGGTGGAGTAGGCGTGGCAAGGCGGTGGAGGGCCAAGGGTGTCATGCGTGGCGACCACGCGGGCGTTGAAAAGCCCCACGTGCGAGGGAAAGTGAAAAGGCAGCAGGGTAAGACCGTAGCTAAAAAGTTTAGGATATTAGGTTTTATTTTTTTAGGGGTATTCTGGGTAATTAGGGTTATTTGTATGGGTATGGGTAATGGGTCATATTTGTAATGGGTTTGAATTAATAGATTATCGGGCTATTTGGGTTATTGGGTCATTTGGATTGTAATTTGGACTGAAATAATAATGGACTGATTTGGGTTTTAATTGGATCTGCATTTTAATTTTGGATGTGGTTTAAGGTTTGGGAATGGAAAAAAAGGGGTGATGACAACTACCCCTCTTTGCTCATTGTTGTGTAACAAGAATAGAGCAAAGACAAAAGAACAACCATTTTTGTCCGGCTGAGTTTGGGGTTTTTTTTCCTGGCCGCCACTCATTCTTTAGGCTTTAATCGGCCCATCCGGCTGTTCTTGGAGGAAAAATCTTCAGAATTGAGTAATCTATTGGGGAGACAAAGTCATCAAACTGGAAACTCAAGGTCACAAGTTCTTCCTATATATAACTGTTCACTCTTCTTTTGTCTGGAGCCTTGAAGGAGCAAATTCTTCCTGTATAGAATTCAGCTTGTTTTTGGCAAAGTCCTTTGGCTGCAAGTTTTTCCTATATAGAACTTTTCGCCTTCGATTACCAATGTTGCAGGTTCTCCCTATATAGAACCTTCTGTGTCATGGGTGGTTTCTTCAAACTGAGAATTCTCCCTATATAGAACTTCTTATCTCAGAATCCTAAAGTAGTTGCTTTTCCTATATAAAACTTCTACTTCAAAATCTTATGAGCTATAGGTTCTTCATGTATAGAACCTTTTGCTCTCTAAGGTGGATTCTTCAAACTGAGAGTTCTCCCTATATAGAGCTCCTCGTTTCAGAATCCTGAAGTAGATGTTTTTCCTATATAAAACTTTCTACTTCAAAATCTTCTAAGCTATAGATTCTTCATGTTAGAACCTTTTTTCTAGGGTGAATTCTTCAAGTTGCAAGCTCTTTCTATATAGAGCTTTTTTGCCTTGGAGTATCCGAGTTACGAGTTCTCCCTATATAGAACTTCTTACTCTGAAATCTTAAGACGGCTAGTTCTTCCTATATATAACTTTCTTCTTGCAGTCACGAGTTCTTCTTATATAGAATAATTTTCAACAGTAGCACTCTGTTCTCTGATGTCACAAGTATCAGCAATTTCTACTGCTTTCCCCAGGCTAAAGAATAGAAATATTCAAAATGAAGCCCAATTTTTGATCACTTGGCACAATTAATCGAATATCCTGATCATGCTTGACTCTTGCTTATTTGTTAAGATCTATTTCCCCAAGTGCACAGGCCTAATCTCCCTCCGATTCTTGAATACCTGTCAGGAAAACAACCAAGATATCCCAAATAATATGAGTTAGGATGCTCCTAATCTTAGGGATGCCTATCTTATATGATGCATGGATACTGGTATCTCGATATTGTTCTGACATTTTCGCTTTGATCGGGAGATGTTGATTTTCTTGCTATTTCATCCTATTTCTTTCTTCTCGTGATGGAGACACCCCATCTCACTTACGGGCTCAACCTTTTGATCTGTTCTAAAGCGCATTTTTAGGTTTTCACTTTAGATTTATTTTCCCGAAGTTCATCTTTTTGGATTTTCTTCTTTTTCTATTTTTTTTCTGTTTCTTTTTCTCTTTTTTCTTCTTTTTTCTTTTATATCCTCTTCATGAAATCTTTATATCCTTGTAGTTGCCAGCTTCTTGCTTTTTCTTGGATAAGTTTGCGTTTAGATGACACTTGTTGCCTCATTTTGGCGTATTCTGAAAACTTGGCGCTTGAGATCCTCTTGTGAGTGTCCTTTGGCATGTAGGATCCTTTGTACTGAGGTCAATTCTTCCCTTGAATCACCTGCACTTTGTAGGCTAGAACTAGAACAAAATAATGCCAAGAAATCTTTTGCTTACTATGAATCTATGTTAACTTACTTGCAGGATGTTCGAGGAAACAATAAAAGAGGAAAAAAATATTTTATTAGTAAGATGTAAATATGATACAGCTCAAAATGTCATGGCAAACATGAGACGAAAGAAGACAAAAGGCGATACAAAGTCCCAAGTATTCACTGTATGAATGATGCGCGAGCTCATTCTTAGAGGTAGAATCTTTGCCTCAAGCTATCCTACAAAGCATTGGT
Organism: Hibiscus mutabilis; assembly: GCA_019671005.1. Taxonomy (NCBI): domain Eukaryota; kingdom Viridiplantae; phylum Streptophyta; class Magnoliopsida; order Malvales; family Malvaceae; genus Hibiscus; species Hibiscus mutabilis. Next base: position 10,856,901 of record CM033735.1, on the reverse strand, counting down.
ATTTTCTGAGAGGGTTTTCTTGTTGGATGCCCCATCTCAAAATTCATTTGAGCCACCCTTGACGGGTTTTCAACTCAAATTCTTTATTGGTTTCAAGAAGCCCTTTTCGAGTTTTCATCTTGAACCTCCCCTTTTTCATTTCTCATTCTTCATTTTGTTTTTTTTTTTGTTTTTTACTTTTTATTTTTTTTCATTTTTCTTCAGGTGTAATATTTTTTGACTGAGTCTGAGTTTACTGGATTGCTCAGCTCGCCCCCATCCATCTTTGTTAGGATTAACACCCTTCCTAAAAACGCATTCTTAACTACATAGGACCCTTCCCAATTTGGCATCCACTTCCCACGGAAGTCCCTCTGAACTGGCTGGACCTTCTTAAGCACTGGATCCCCCTTTCAAAATTCCCTTGGGCGAACTTTCTTGTCATGAGCCCGCATCATCCTCTTTTGATACATTTGACCATGGAAAATAGATCTCAATCTCTTTTCTTCAATGAGATTTAGTTGATCATACCTAGCCTGTATCTATTCAGCTTCATCCAACTTCACTTCGCTCAAAATTTGAAGTAATGGGATCTCTATTTCAATGGGTAACACTACCTCGATCCCATAAACCAAAGAATAGGGTATTGCCCCTGTCGATGTATGCACAGACGTTTGATAGGCTAACTGAGCAAATGGTAGCTTCTCATTCCAATCTTTGAAGGTTTCTTTCATTTTCGCTATGATCTTCTTGATGTTCTTATTTGTTGCTTCCCCCTTCGTATTCATCTTATGGCGATAAGTGGTGGAACTGTGGTGGATTATTTTAAATTGCTCGCACACTTTAGTCATCATTTTATTATTCAAATTGGAAGCATTGTCAGCGATGATCATTTCTGGCAAGCCATACCGACAAATAATCTCATTCTTTATAATCTTGCAAACTGTTGCCCTTGTGATATTGGCGTAGGAGGCTGCTTCTACCCACTTAGTGAAATAATCAATAGCCATCAGGATGAAACGATGAATATTGGAAGCCTTTGGATGAATTTGTCCAATAACATCCATACCCCACATTGCAAAAGGCCATGGTGAGTTCATGGTATGCAAAGGTAGTGGTGGAGAATGAATCTTGTCACCATATATTTGGCATTTGTGACACTTATTGGCATAGTCAATGCAATCTCCTTCCATAGTTAACCAATAATACCGTATCTCATGATTTTTTGGGCCATCGAAAAGCCATTGGCGTGTGTCCCGCACAAACCATCATGCACTTCTGCGAGAATATTCTTGGCTTCTCGAGAATCAACGCATCTTAATAGTATCTGGTCTTTGCCTTTTTTGTACAAGACTTCACCATATAAAATGTACCCAGCTGCCATTCTTTTAAGAGTCCTTTTATCATTCTCACTCTCTTCTTTATTGTAAGCTTGGAATTTGATATACTGCAGGATATCATGGTACCACAGTTGCCATCCATTTCTTCTTCTAGGCTGCAACAGTAAGCAGACATTTCAAAAGTTTGCATTCGTATTGGTCTCATTTCTTCCCTTGTACTTGTTTTAAACATTGCGGCTAAGGTCACCAGGGCGTCTGCCATTGGTTGTCTTCTCTTGAAAGGTAGGTAAAAGTAACCTTCTCGAATCCTTTAATCAGCTCTTGGATTAAATTGGGACATTTAGCTAACTTTGGTTCTCTTATTTTCAATTCTCCATAAAGCTGATAAATCACTAGAGACGAATCTCCACAAGCTTGGAGTATCTTGATCTTCATTTCGATGGCCTCATGCAGTCCCATAAATCAAGCCTCATACTCGGCGATGTTATTTGTGCAGAAGAATTCTAATCTTCTCATGAAAGGATAGTAGACATCGTTTGGAGAAATTAGTATTACAACTATTCCATGACCAAGGGCATTAGATGCCCCATCGAAATATAGTTTCAATGACTCCTCCTCCAGGGTAGTATCCTCTTCAATCGTGATACACATCAGGTCCTCGTTAGGAAATTAAAGTTCAAGGACTGATAATCATCTAAGTCATGACTTGCTAAGAAATCAGCTATAACGCTCACTTTTACCACTTTCTAGCTTACATAGATAATGTCGAACTCAGTTAGCAACATTTGCCAATGGGCCATCTTCCCAATTAATTCCTGTGCTTCCATCATTAACTTTAGCGGGTCTAACTTGGATATCAACCAGTTGGTGTGGTACACCATATATTACCTAAGCCTTTTAGTGGCCCACACCAAATCAAAACATAGTTTTTGAATTGGTGGATACCATGTTTCGCAGTCGGTGAACTTCTTGCTCAAGTAGTAGATGGCTCTTTCTCTCTTTCTAGACTAATCATGCTGTCCCAATATACATCCCATTGAATTCTCATAAACTATAAGGTATAAGATCAATGGCCTACCCGGATCAGGTGCCACTAGAGTTGGGGGATTCGTCAAATACTTGATCTTTTCTAGAGCCTCTTGGCATTCCTTATCCAATACTCCTAAGTTATTCTTTTGAAGTAATCTAAAAACAAGATCGCACTTGTCGGTTAATTGAGAAATGAACCGAGATATATAATTTAATCTTCCTAAAAATCCTCAAACTTCTTTTCGTGTCTGAGGTGGCAGAAGATTTTGAATAGCTTTCACTTTGTCAGGGTCAATCTTAATTTCCCTTCTACTAACCACAAATCCCAAGAGTTTTTCGGACGTCACTGCAAAGGTGCATTTGGCAGGGTTGAGCTTCAATTGATACTTTCTTAATCTTTGGAATAGCTTTCTCAGGTTCTGAATGTGCTCTTCTTTAGTTTGGGATTTGGCAATTATATCATCCACATACACCTCAATTTCTCTGTACATCATATCATGGAAGAGAGGTACCATGGCCATTTGATAAGTTGCCCCAACATTTTTAAGCCCGAAGGGCATTACTTTGTAACAAAACGTGCCTTATTCGGTCACAAATGTAGTCTTCTCCATGCCTTTCGGGTGCATCTTTATTTGGTTGTTCCCTGAAAAGCCATCCAAGAAAGAAAACCATGAATGCCCTGCCGTATTGTCAACCAAAGTGTCAATATGAGGCAAAGGAAAATTATCCTCCGGGATTGCTTTATTAAGATCTCTATAATCAACACATGTGCGCACCTTCCCTCTTTCTTTGGTACCGAGACTATGTTCGTGATCCATTTTGGGTACTTTACGACTTTTAGAAAACCAAAATCAAATTGTTTCCTCAGTTCTTCCCTGATTTTCAACAACATATCAGTCATCATCCTCCTAAGCTTCTACTGAACTGGCTTACATTCAGGCCTTGTTGGTAACTTATGCACCACAATATCTGTATTCAACCCTGACATATCTTTATAAGTCCAAGCGAATACATATTTGAATTCTTGAAGTAGAGTTATCAAATCGTGTCTAGTCTTTGAAGAGAGGGTGGTGTCAATCTTTCTCTCTTGTCTTCATCGGTCCTTAAATTGAGAGTCTATGCTTCCTCCTGGCGAGGCATGATTTGTTTTTCCTCGCTTGCCATCAACCTTAATAACTCATCAGGGACTTCATATTCATGTCCTCCTTCTCTTCATCCATTTCCACCGAACACATAGGCTATTTGAAATCTATCTTAGGGTCAAACTCATAATTATTCATATAGTCAAACGTAAGGACCCTATAAAAAAGACAGATATGTATTTGGACAAATAATGAATGTTATTTATATAAAGTATAGAGTATATATAAAAATAGATGTTGGGAATGTTTTCCATTTGATAAACATAGAAAACATCTTTTTTATTACACATGTAGGTTAACATAGTAGCCCTTTTACAAAAGATCCCTAATGCTCTCGGGCAAAAGAAAAATGGTTGGTTCGGAACATTACTCTAATTTAGTCCTACAAACTACAAGTAGATCGACACTACTCCAATTATTGAGTGACTCCCCTGAAAAGCAAGGGCGGATCCCAATTAAAAACTTGTCAACATTTTTGCCCTCGGGTATTATGTTGACAAGCATCCCTTCCAGCGATTCGCTAAACAATCCCACCGAACACGAAGTTATCTCAAAGGTGAGGAAAAGTCATCGACTTTTGTGGGATATCTTCTCCCATAAACCTGGCTCTCCTTTTTTCCTCCCTCTTTCTGTACTCCTCTTTTCTTTGCAGCATACTAGGCTTATGACCAAGCCCGTATCGATCTTTCTTGAAAATAACACCTTTTACACGTAGGCTTCCCTATAATTTCTTTTTAAGACCTTTTCCAGTCTTAGCCCCTCATCCTAGGGTCTTTCGAACAATCATCTTGGTACAATCGGATAACTTGGGGCGTGCGATCCTACTTTCTTTTGCGACAAAAGTCGAATTTACAAATTCCAAAGCTCATAAAGAACATTATACAGTGTCTTTATCAGGTGGGATATAAAGGGCATCAGACGTCACTGAAGCAATGATGTCCTGTTTTGCTCCAACACTGACCAATTTCCCTTTGATTACAAACTTTAGCTTTTGATGCAGCGATGAAGGGACAACACCAACGGAATGGATCCAGGGTCTCCCTAGTAAGCAGTTGTACGTTTGCTTAATGTCCACCACCACAAATTCAACGACATATTCTGTTGGTCCAATCAGTAAGGGTATCTCAATCTTCCCCACTACCTCTCTTGGAGTTCCATCAAAGGCCCTCACTAAATTATGGCACAATTTCATGTGGGAGTTGTCCACTAGTAACATTTGCAGAATGGCTAGCAACAACACATTTAGTGCAAAACCATTATTAATAAGCACTCCAGGTAACACATACCCTTTGCGGTGGGTAGTGATGTTTAGTGCCTTGGTGGACCCCATTCCTCCTTCTGGGATTTCATCATTGCTGAATATGATATAATTATCCATAGCTATATAACCCACAATCTGGTCTAACTTGGCCACAGAAATGTCATCCGAAACAAATGTTTAATTTAACACCTTCATGAGTGTATTACAATGTTTTTTTGAACTTAAAAGCATCTCAAGTATTGTGATTCTAGCTTGTTGTTTGCGAAGTTGCTCAACAACATTGTACTCACCGTGTCTCAAAAACTTCAAGAATTCTTACGCTTGTACTTCAGTAATCAGTTCGTTTATTCTTGGGGTGGCTCCTGATAAGTGTTCGAAAGTACTATTTTTCTTACCCTTTTTACTCATATTATTGTTAGACGTAGGCTCATATTAGTTGCATAATTAGCCATTCATGCATTAATCCATGTTTCCTTCCATCGTTGAGCTTGATTACATAACTTGGTTGTTTTTGTGGGAAAAGATGCTGCTTTGGGTTGTTTTGTGTGTATGTGCAGAATCACTTGCCAAAGCAAGGCTAGAGCTAGTTGCCAGGGCAATGCATGAAGAAGATGCCGAGCTAGTTGCCAGGGCAATACATGAAGGAGACACCGAGCCAGTTGCCAGGGCAATTGTTGACAAAGAATAAGGTGATATGGTAGTCGAAATTGATGACTAGACAAGCCCAAGATGACGTGGAGCAAAGCTAAATCCCAAAGGAGTTTGATTTCCATGAAGAGGTTAAAGAAGAATTAAATTCTAAGAAGACAGAAGAAGTTCTAGAAGGAATATAATTATAATAAAGAATTATATTCTTTAAAGATAATTTAATTCCAACTTAACTTCCTCCTCAAAGAAGGACTTTGACCTAGTCCTATAAATTAGAGGCCATGCCGTCAACTCCAAGGAAAGAGGGAGGAGATAATTTTTGACAAGCATCTAGGGTAAGGAGATTTCGACAAGCTTCATCCTTCATCTTTTTCTTTCTTGTTCAATTAGGTTCATGCTAGGGATTCTTTGTCTTGTGTTTCTTTGGAACCTAGCCATGAACTAATTCTATTTGGCTAAGGTTATTATGCCTTGTGGTTGTGAGAAACTATTGGATTTTGTTTAGGTAATAAGAGTTTGCACTTTTCTATTCAAGGTTTATTCATTCTTGGTTCTTATTCTTGTTTGCGAGTGAATTGGGAGAGGATCTCGTAACTTCATCTATTTATCTAATTTCGGGAGAGTTAGATTCAAGAAACGAATGAATATGATATTTATTCAATCTATTGATGGTGAAGATTAATCCGACTTAGGAATAAGTTAAGGATTTCAACGGCTAAGAGGAGCACATGATTGGTTGTTGTTCACCCTTGATTCACACAGGGATGTTTTATCAAGGTGATAAGTGTTCAAAAGTACTATTTTTCTTACCCTTTTTACTCATATTATTGTTAGACTTAGGCTCATATTAGTTGCATAATTAGCCATTCATGCATTAATCCATGTTTCCTTCCATCGTTGAGCTTGATTACATAACTTGGTAGTTTTTGTGGGAAAAGATGCTGCTTTGGTGTGTTTTGTGTGTATATGCAGGATCACTTGCCAAAGCAAGGCTAGAGCTAGTTGCCAGGGCAATGCATGAAGGAGACGCCGAGCTAGTTGCCAGGGCAATACATGAAGGAGACGCCGAGCTAGTTGCCATGGCAATTGTCGACAAGAGCAAAGGTGATATGGTAGTTGAAATTGATGACTAGGCAAGCCCAAGATGACGTGGAGCAAAGCCCAATCCCAAAGGAATTTGATTTCCATGAAGAGATTAAAGAAGAATTAAATTCCAAGAAGATAGGAGAAGTTCTAGTAGGAATATAATTATAATAAAGAATTATATTCTTTAAAGATAATTTAATTCCAACTTAACTTCCTCCTCAAAGAAGGACTTTGGCCTAGCCCTATAAATAAGAGGGAGATTTCGACAATCCAGAGAGAGCAAGAGAGGGAAATTTCGACAACTCCAAGGAGGGCAAGAGGAGAGAATTTTCGACAAGCATCTAGGGCAAGGTAGATTTCGACAAGCCTCCTTGTTCATCATTTTCTTTCTTGTTCGATTGAGTTCATGCTAGGGATTATATATCTTGTGTTTCTTTGGAACCTAGCCATGAACTAAATCTATTTGGCTATGGTTATTGTGTTTTGTGGTTGTGAGAAACTATTGGATTTTGTTTAGGTAATAAGAGTTTGCACTTTTCTATTCAAGGTTTATTCCTTCTTGGTTCTTATTCTTGTTTGCGAGTGAATTGGGAGAGGATCTCGTGATTTCATCTATTTATCTAATATCGGGAGAGTTAGATTCAAGAAACGAATGAATAAGATCTTTATTCAATCTATTGATGGTAAAGATTAATCCGGCTTAGGAATAAGTTAAGGATTTCAACGGCTAAGAGGAACGCAAGATTGGTTGTTGTTCACCCTTGATTCACGCATGGATGTATTATCAAGGCATGCACAAGTAGCTAGAGTTTCGACTTAGGGATAAGAAGAAACCATTGAAGAACGCTCTGCCGAACCTTGAAGGTTGCTGCCCAGACGCCCAAGTAGTTGCCCAGGCAACCATCGATTAGTTGCCAAGGCAACCCCATTGTGCAAGTTGCCACGGCAATTGAGTTGCCCGTGCACTCTTTTACCAAGACGATCCAATCAGCTATCACACCTCAACTCACGATAACCTGGCCTATCTCTTTCTCAATTGATCTCATCTATTATTTTACTTTATTGCTTTCTAGATTAGTTATTAGTTAAACTCCTATAATCCTTTATTTGTGTTTTTACTTTTTACAGTGCAAGAGACTAGATTCTTGAAGTGGCACCAATCCCTGTGGAGACGATATCTTTTATACTATAACTTGCAACGTGTATACTTGCACAATTGCGTAGCACTTATAACGCGCAAGAAGTTTTTGGCGCCGTTGCCGGGGATTGGCAATAGCGACTTTGTTTTTATTTTCTTGCACATTCTTTTTACTTTTCTTGTTTAAAATTCAAAGGGCTAACAAACTTTGGTTTTGCATTGGTATATGACCAGGGCGAGACCGACTTCACCAGAATATCCCTTTGATCCAGAAATCGAACGAACCTTACAAAGACTTAGACGAAGGTTAAGAGTAGCAATGGCTAATCAAGACGGCAATATGAATCAAGATGTTCCAGCAGGAGGAGGAGTGATTCTTGCACGAAATAGAACTATTCGAGACTATCTTGAAGAAGATCTTGATGGACTTAATCCAGGAGTTGTCGCACCTGAAATTGAAGCCGACCACTTTGAGTTAAAACCGGTAATGTTTAATATGATCAACATAATTGGTCAATTTGGCGGCTCAGCAACTGAAGATGCACGACAACATCTGAAATCTTTCCTCGAGATTTGCAACTCGTTCAAAATACACGGAGTCACCCCCGATGTCTTACGATTAAGATTATTCCCCTATTCACTAAGGGATAGGGCAAAAGCATGGTTAAATAGCATTCCTGTCGAATCAATAGCATCTTGGACCGATATTTGTCGTGATTTCCTTGCTCGATTTAATCCTACAAATTTAACTGATAAGCTTCGTAACGACATTACTTCTTTCCGGTAGGCAGATGATGAATCCATGTACGAGGCTTGAGAGCGATATAGAGAACTTCTACATAAATGCCCCATACACGGATTCCCGGTGTGGACTCAAGTAACAATGTTTTACAACGCCGTGAATACACCAACAAGGATGATGCTAGATGCCTCGGCAAACGACATACTCCTAGATAAGTCGCCGGAGGAAGCAATGCAAATTTTAAACAGGCTGGCCAAGAATGATTATCAATTCCCATCTACTAGAAGATGAGGAGTTAGACGCCAAGCCACAATACATGAACTAGGATCATCAGATTCAATTTCGGCACAATTGGCCACTTTAACCAAGATGGTCCAGAACATGCAAAAACCAAACAACACACATGAAGTCAAGGTAATGGATTCTTTTTGTGAGTTATGTGGTGATAACCATAATTCTTCCAATGTATGCGAATCCGAATCCAAATTCTTCTATGGGGAATTACAATCGAACAACAATGTGATGTCCAATACATACAATCCAGCTTGGAAGAAGCACCCAAAATTTTCATGGAGTAATCCCAAAGAATGCTCTAAACCAGAACAATCAGAATGCACAAGCATCGGGTTCCAATGTAATATGCCACGGCAACAGTTTTCGCGGAACAACCGACAACATCTAGTTCTTTGGAAAATTCTCTAAATGCTTTTATGATGAAAAAAGAATCTTATATGGCTGAGAATAGTAATTTCATAAAAAGAACTGATGCTTTTATTAACAGATCGAGATGAGATTGCAAAACCAAGAGGCGGCAATCAAATCATTGGAAAATCAAGTCGAGACAGTTTGCTCAAAATCAATACTAGACCGCAAGGAGGTTTACCTAGCGATACTGAAGTCGCAAGAGGAACTGGCCATGAGCAATGTAAGGCAATCACCACTAGAAGTGGCCAACAACTTAGAGAGGCTCAAACCCGCTCATCAAACAAAACTCCACAAAAAGATCAAGACGAACCTAGCGGTAAAGCCTCGGATGCTGAACCATGAATTGCCGCGACAACCGACAGTAAGCATGCCTCGGCAACCGACGATAAGGATGCTTCGGCAACCTGTGATAAGCATGCCTCGGCAACCCCAATTGATAATGCCTCGGCAGCTCCAGTTGTCCCGGCAATGCCGTTAATCAGGTTCCAAACCAATGAAAGGATCGAAGATATCTGACTTCCACCACCATTCCCACAAAGGTTGAAGCGACAAAAGCAAGAATACCAATTCAAGAAGTTTCTTGATATCCTAAAGCAAGTCCACATCAACTTGCCATTGGTGGAAGCAATTGAACAAATGCCAAACTATGCCAAGTTTCTTAAAGACATTGTGTCCAAGAGAACAAGGCTAGAAGAGTTTGAAACAGTTGCCGCAACAGAGGGATGCATGGCAATGTTGCACAATCGTATGCCACCCAAGTTGAAGGATCCCAGAAGTTTCACAATACCTTGTTCTATTGGAAATCACTATGTCGGGAAAGCATTATGCGACCTTGGGGCTAGCATAAACTTGATGCCTAAATCGGTTTTCCAGAAACTAGGAATCGGGAAGGTAAGACCTACAACAGTTATGCTACAGCTAGCCGACATATCCTATGTGCATCCAGAGGGAAAAATCGAGGACATACTGGTAAAAGTTGATAAATTTATTTTTCATGTTGACTTTATTATTTTGGATTGTGAAGCAGATGAGCATGCACCCATCATTCTCGGGAGACCATTCCTAGCAACAGGGAGAACCTTGATCGATGTTGAAAAGGGAGAACTCACAATGAGGGTGAATGACCAGCAAGTTAAACTAAATGTGCTCCAAACACTAAGGCATGCCGATGATCCAGAAGAATGCCAACTTCTTCATGCCACAACAGAGTTTAACTTCGACGAGGAATTTAGTTGCCTCGGCAACTACATTGCCGATCAAGAAAAACCTGAGGAGTATGAAGAACCGGTCGATGAGGAACAACAAGAAGAGGCAAATTGGCTAGTCAATCGACCAGGTAGATTCTTTTAACCACTGGATTACTCAGGTAAGGAAGGTAAACTCGAAAAACCCTCTATTGAACAACCACCGATTCTTGAGTTGAAACAATTTCCAGAGCAACTAAAATATGCATACTTAGGAACCGATAATACATTGCCTGCAATTATTTCTTCTAAGTTACAGTCTGAGCAGGAAAAGAAGCTGATCAAGATGTTGAAGCTACACAAAAAGGCAATAGGGTGGACAATTGCCGACTTGAAAGGAATTAGCCCGACAGTGTGCATGCACAAGATTTTGTTGGAAGATGATCACAAACCTTCAATTGAGGCCCAGAGGAGACTGAATCATGCCATGAAAGGGGTTGTAATGAAAGAAATCATCAAGTGGCTTGACGTCGGCATTATATACCATATCTTTGATAGTACTTGGGTAAGTCCGGTACAATGTGTACCAAAAAAGGGAGGTATAACGGTGGTAAGTAATGAAAACAATGAACTCATTCCAACCAGGACTGTGACCGGTTGGAGGGTTTGTATGGATTACCGAAAACTAAACAAAGCCACTAGGAAAGATCACTTCCCATTACCCTTTATTGATCAAATGCTTGACCGTCTTGCAGGTAAACCATTTTATTATTTTCTTGATGGTTATTCAGGTTAGAATCAAATTGCCATAGCACCAGAAGATCAAGAAAAGACAACCTTCACATGCCCATATGGTACTTATGCTTTTCGAAGGATGCCGTTCGGATTGTGTAACGCCCCGGCAACCTTCCAAAGATGCATGATGGTACTCTTTTCAGACATGGTCGAAGACTTCCTTGAGATCTTTATAGATGATTTTTTTGTTTTTGGTAATGAATTCGACAGCTGCCTCGAAAATTTAGAGAGGGTGTTGGCAAGATGTGAAGAAACTGATTTAGTCCTCAATTGGGAGAAATGCCATTTTATGGTAGATGAAAGAATAGTGCTCGGCCACAAGATTTCATCCAAGGGAATTGAAGTAGACAAAGCCAAGGTGGACGTGATCGAGAGATTACCCCCACAAAGTTCGGTCAAAGGAATTCGAAGCTTTTTTGGACATGCAGGTTTTTATAGGAGGTTCATTCATAATTTTTCTAAAATCACTAAACCTTGTGCAATTTGCTTGAACAGGATAAAGTCTTCGATTTTGATGATTCTTGCAACCAAGCATTCGAAACCCTAAAGAAAAAGCTTGCGTCGACACCCATTGTCGTTCCACCAGATTGGACGCTACCTTTTGAGCTCATCTGTGATGCACGTGATTTTGCGATAGGAGTAGTCCTAGGCCAACGCACAGGTAAGACCTTCCATGTGATATACTACGCTAGTAAAACTCTTAATAGTGCTCAAGTGAATTACACAACAACGGAGAAAGAGTTACTAGCTGTAGTTTTCGCATTTGACAAGTTTCGATCCTATTTGATTGGTACAAAGGTAATTGTTCATACGGACCATTCAGCAATCAAATATCTATTTGCTAAAAAGGATGCCAAACCTCGTTTGATTTGTTGGATATTACTTTTACAAGAATTTGATATTGAAATTAAGGACAAGAAAGGAACAGAAAATCAAGTGGCCGATCACTTATCACGTTTGGAACGCAATATGGAGGAGGGCGCGGATCTAGAGATATGTGATGCATTCCCGGATGAACAACTTTTAGTTGCCTCGGCAACCATGGAAGCGCATGCCTCGGCAACCCTCGACGCCTCAGCAACCATGGACGCGCACGCCTCGGCAACTCTCAACACCGCAACAGCCTTTGATGCGCACGCCTCGGCAATTTTGGGAGCAGTCGGCACGGCAGCACATGCCTCGGCAATACCCTGGTACTCTGATTTAGTTAATTTCCTTGTTTGTGGTATTTTACCTTATGACATTACTCACCAAGGGAAGAAGCGGTTCCGCCATGATGCTAAGCATTACTTTTGGGACGAGCCTCTTTTGTTTAAATAATGTGCAGATCAGGTTATACGCCGATGTGTCCCTGAAGAAGAGCAACATAATGTACTCCGGCAATGCCATTCTTCACCCTATGGAGGACATTTTGGAGGAACTCGTTCCGCGGCCAAAGTTTTGCAATCCGGTTTGTATTGGCCAACATTGTACAAAGATGCCCAAGACTTTTACAAGCAATGTGATCGTTGCCAGAGGACGGGCAATACCTCTAGACGACATGAGATGCCGCTCCAGAACATCATCGAGGTGGAATTGTTCGATGTATGGGGGATCGATTTTATGGGACCTTTCCCATCTTCATTCGGCAACCTCTACATTCTACTTGCTGTCGACTACGTGTCTAAATGGGTTGAGGCAGCTGCAGTTCCCAACAACGATTCCAAGACCGTGCAACGATTCTTGCAGAAAAACATATTTACACGGTTTGGGATGCTGAGAGCAATTATCAATGATGAAGGCAAGCATTTTGACAACAGACTAATTGCCAAGATGTTGCAACGCTTCGGCATATCACACAAGATCGCCACGACATATCACCCACAAACCAACGGGCAAGCAGAAATTTCCAACCGGGAATTGAAGGGTATACTCGAGAAAGTTGTAAATCCCTCTAGGAAGGATTGGTCAATAAGACTAGATGACGCACTTTGGGCATATCGCACTGCATTCAAAACACCCTTAGGTATGTCCCCCTTCCGACTTGTCTATGGCAAGACATGCCATCTACCGGTGGAAATCGAACACAAGGTATACTGGGCAATCAAGACCGTGAATATGGATTGGGAAAGTGCCGAACAAAAGCGTTTGTTGGACCTCAATGAGATAGAAGAATTCTGTGCACTATCCTATAACAATGCACGAATCTACAAGGAGAAAACAAAGCGATTGCACGACAAGAAACTATTGCCGCGACAATTCACACCAGGGCAACTAGTTCTCTTATTCAATTCTCGGCTAAAACTTTTCCCGGGAAAGCTGAAATCAAGATGGTCGGGACCATTCGAAGTTGTCAAACCATTCTCCCATGGTGCCGTGATAATCAAGTCCATCTCTGACAACCATGAATTCAAAGTTAATGGACAAAGATTGAAGCACTACAATGGTGCCCATGTGGAACGTAACAAAGAAGTGGTCAACTTAGGAGATGCATGAGCATGCTCTCCTTTCAATATTTTATTTTTCTTTTTATTTTTTTTTATTTTTAGGAGATATTTTGTTTTTCTTCATTATCTTTAGTTTCCAGGTTTTCTTTTCCACAACAAGACTCACAACCACCATGCTAAGGAAATTTACTACCGACTACTTGCCACGGCAACCACAAAAGATGATGCCGCGGCAACCACAAAAGATGATGCCGCGGCAACCTACATCGTGCCTGCACAAGCTGATGCCATGACAACCAACCCCGAAGATGCCACGGCAACCAAAGCTAAAGACATCCCGTCAACCACTGAAAAAGCCAAAGGTAAAGCATCTATGCCCGAATCAACTCCTACGGAATCATTTTCTGATTTTTCAGATTTAGATGAGTCCTCCATTGCACCAACAAAGACCGCACCAATTGAATCCTCCAAGCGAAAAGCCAATGACATGAATGAAGTGAACGATGAGGACAACCCCGTACGATGATCGATTCAACCACCGGCAACAAGAAAACAACCATCGCGTTCAAGCAAGAGAATCAAGACACCGACCGAAAGGAAACTAATCATCTACGATGATGAACTCTTGGAGTAAGTCCTCGTATGCATTTTATTTTTTGTTATTTTTATTTTTCTTTAATACATGCATTGAGGACAATGCCTCACTCGAGTTTGGGGGGGATTGTTATTAGTAGTTACCATGTTTATTTACATTCATCTTAAGTATTACATTTAGGATACATAAATTGCTTGCCATGCCTTTAATTGGAAAAAGAATTGCTTAGATTTGATGAATATCCGATGATGACTTTGCCAATGCACTTAATTGATAGAATTTCTATTCTAGGATAACCATGGAAAAAAACTTAGAATTTTACTGTGATGCTAATTTTGATGAAACACTGTTGTGGTTTGATTGATTTAAGGAATTCTAGTGAACTTAGGTTGATAATCAACAAATTGGGGGATTAGAATAAAAGTTGGATGAATTCTAGAGGTGCCCGAAATTGGCTCTAGCATGTGCTAAAAAAATTTTGATCACTAGAGGTACCCGAAACTGGCTCTAGTATGTGTAAAAAAGAAATTTGATAGCTAGAGGTGCCCGGAACCGGCTCTAGTCGAATAAATTAACTTAAGAAAACTAAAAACAAAACACTAGAGGTGCCCAAAACTGGCTCTAGTTAAAACATGTTAAAAAGAACCCAATAAAGTAATTTGAAAACCTATTGTTTGCATAGAATCCGAAAAATCAACTTGCACACAACTCCACACACACTCACAAGCATTATAGTTTGATTCCGAGTAATTCCTAAGTTTTCCAAAAAATGAAAACCCAATCATACTTTGTGCCCCGGTTCAGAGAATTGAAATCAAGTTCAAAGCTAAGTTTGTGAAAATTGAAGTCTTGGCAAGTAATTATGAGTTTGCATTGCTTGAGGACAAGCAATAGTTCGAGTTTGGGGGTGTGATAAGTGTTCAAAAGTACTATTTTTCTTACCCTTTTTACTCATATTATTGTTAGACTTAGGCTCATATTAGTTGCATAATTAGCCATTCATGCATTAATCCATGTTTCCTTCCATCGTTGAGCTTGATTACATAACTTGGTAGTTTTTGTGGGAAAAGATGCTGCTTTGGTGTGTTTTGTGTGTATATGCAGGATCACTTGCCAAAGCAAGGCTAGAGCTAGTTGCCAGGGCAATGCATGAAGGAGACGCCAAGCTAGTTGCCAGGGCAATACATGAAGGAGACGCCGAGCCAGTTGCCATGGCAATTGTCGACAAGAGCAAAGGTGATATGGTAGTCGAAATTGATGACTAGACAAGCCCAAGATGACGTGGAGCAAAGCCCAATCCCAAAGGAATTTGATTTCCATGAAGAGATTAAAGAAGAATTAAATTCCAAGAAGATAGAAGAAGTTCTAGTAGGAATATAATTATAATAAAAAATTATATTCTTTAAAGATAATTTAATTCCAACCTAACTTCCTCCTCAAAGAAGGACTTTGGCCTAGCCCTATATATAAGAGGGAGATCTCGACAATCCAGAGAGAACAAGAGAGGGGAATTTCGACAACTCTAAGGAGGGCAAAATGAGAGAATTTTCGATAAGCATCTAGGGCAAGGAGGATTTTGACAAGCCTCCTTCTTCATCCTTTTCTTTCTTGTTTGATTGGGTTCATGCTAGGGATTATATATCTTGTGTTTCTTTGGAACCTAGCCATGAACTAAATCTATTTGGCTATGGTTATTGTGTTTTTTGGTTGTGAGAAACTATTGGATTTTATTTAGGTATAAGAGTTTGCACTTTTCTATTCAAGGTTTATTCATTCTTGGTTCTTATTTTTGTTTGCGAGTGAATTGGGAGAGGATCTCGTAATTTCATCTATTTATCTAATATCAGGAGAGTTAGATTCAAGAAACGAATGAGTATGATCTTTATTCAATCTATTGATGGAAAAGATTAATCCGGCTTAGGAATAAGTTAAGGATTTCAACGGCTAAGAGGAGCGCAAGATTGGTTGTTGTTCACCCTTGATTTACGCATGGATGTATTATCAAGGCATGCACAAGTAGCTAGAGTTTCGACTTAGAGATAAGAAGAAACCATTGAAGAACGCTCTGCCGAACCTTGAAGGTTGCTGTCCAGACTCCCAAGTAGTTGCCCAGGCAACCATTGATTAGTTTCCAAGGCAACCCCGTTGTGCAAGTTACCACGGCAACTGAGTTGCCCCTGCACTCTTGTACCAAGACGATCAAATCGGCTATCACACCTCAACTCACGATAACCTGGCCTATCTCTCTCTCAATTGATCTAATCTATTCTTTTACTTTATTGCTTTCTAGATTAGTTATTAGTTAAATTCCTATAATCCTTTATTTGTGTTTTTACTTTTTACAGTGCAAGAGACTAGATTCTTGAAGTGGCACTAATCCCTGTGGAGACGATATCTTTTATACTATAACTTGCAACGTGTATTCTTGCACAATTGCGTAGCACTTATAACGCGCAACACAAGGCATGCACAAGTAGCTAGAGTTTTGACTTAGGGATAAGAAGAAACCATTGAAGAACGCTCTGCCGAACCTTGAAGGTTGCTTCCCAGAAGCCCAAGTAGTTGCCCAGGCAACCATCGATTAGTTGCCAAGGCAACCCCGTTGTGCAAGTTGCCACGGCAACTGAGTTGCCCTTGCACATTTTTACCAAGACGATCCAATCGGCTATCACACCTCAACTCATGATAACCTGGCCTATCTCTCTCATTTAATTACATCGCCTTTTACTTATTTGCTTTCTAGATTAGTTTTTAGTTAATACTCCTATAATCTTCTACTTGTGTTTACTTTTACTTTTTACAGTGCAAGAGACTAGATTCTTGAAGTGGCACCAATCCCTGTGGAGACGATATCTTTTATACTATAACTTGCGACGTGTATACTTGCACAATTGCGTAGCACTTATTACGCGCAACAAGTTTTTGGCGCCGTTGCCGGGGATTGGCAATAGCGACTTTGTTTTTATTTTCTTGCACTTTCTTTTTATTTTTCTTGTTTAAGATTCAAAGGGCTAACAAACTTTGGTTTTGCATTGGTATATGACCAGGGCGAGACCGATTACACCAGAATATCCCTTTGATCCAGAAATTGAACGAACCTTACAAAGACTTAGACGAAGTTTAAGAGTAGCAATGGCTAATCAAGACGACAATATGAATCAAGATGTTCCAGCAGGAGGATGAGTGATTCTTGCACAAAACAGAACTATTCGAGACTATCTTGAAGAAGATCTTGATGGACTTAGTCCAGGAGTTGTCGCACCTGAAATTGAAGCCGACCACTTTGAGTTGAAACCGGTGATGTTTAATATGATCAACACAATTGGTCAATTTGGCGGCTCAACAACTGAAGATGCACGACAACATCTTAAATCTTTCCTCGAGATTTGCAACTCGTTCAAAATACACGGAGTCACCCCCGATGTTTTACGATTAAGATTATTCCGATATTCACTGAGGGATAGGGCGAAAGCATGGTTGAATAGCATTCCTATCGGATCAATAGGATCTTGGACCGATCTTTTTCGTGAATTCCTTGCTCGGTTTTATCCTACAAATTTGACTGATAAGCTTCGTAATGATATTACTTCTTTTCGGCAGGCAGATGATGAATCCATGTATGAGGCTTGGGAGCGATATAGAGAACTTCTACACAAATGCCCCCTACACAGATTCCCGGTGTGGACACAAGTAACAATTTTTTACAACACCGTGAATACACCAACAATGATGATGCTAGACGCCTCGGCAAATGGCATATTCCTAGATAAATCACCGGAGGAAGCAATGCAAATTCTAAACACGCTTGCCAAGAATGATTATCAATTCCCCTCTACTAGAAGAGGAAGAGTTAGCCGCCAAGCCACAATACATGAACTAGGATCATCAGACTCAATTTCGGCACAATTGGCCACTTTAACCAAGATGGTCCAGAACATGCAGAAACCAAACAACATACATGATGTCAAGGTAATGGATTCTTTTTGTGAGTTATGTGGTGATAACCATGATTCTTCTGAATGTATGCAGAATCCAGCTTCTATGTGGGGAATTACAACCGTAACAACAATGTGATGTCCAATACATATAATCCAGCTTGGAAGAAGCACCCAAACTTTTCATGGAGTAATCCCAACTATGCTCTAAACCAGAACAATCATAATGTAAAGCATCGGGATTCTAGCAGAATATGCCACGGCAACAGTTGCCGTAGCAACAACCGACAACAGTTGCCGTAGCAACAACCGACAACATCTAGTTGTTTGGAAAATTCTCTACATACTTTTATGATGAAAACTAAATCTTATATGGTTGAGAATAGTAACTTCATAAAAAGAACTGATGCTTTTATTAACAAGACCAAGATGAGATAGCAAAACCAAGAGGCGGCAATCAAATCATTGGAAAATCAAGTCAGACAATTTGCTCAAAACCTGAATACTAGACCGCAAGGAGGTTTACCTAGCGATACTGAAGTCGCAAGAGGAACTGGCCATGAGCAATGTAAGGCGATCACCACTAGAAGTGGCCAACAACTTAAAGAGTCTCAACCCCGCTCATCAAACAAAACTCCACAAAAAGATCAAGGTGAACCTAGCGGCAAAGCCTCAGATGCTGAATCAGGAATTGCCGCGGCAACCGGCAATAAGCATGCCTCGGCAACTGATGATAAGAATGCCTTGGCAACTTGCGATAAATATGCCTCGGCAACCCTAATTGATAATGCCTCGGCAACTCCAGTTGTCATGGCAATGCCGTCAATCAGGTTCCAAACCAATGAAAAGATTGAAGATATCTGACTTCCACCACCATTCCCACAAAGGTTGAATTGACAAAAGCAAGAATATCAATTCAAGAAGTTTCTTGATATCCTAAAGCAAGTCCACATCAACTTGCCATTGGTGGAAGCAATTGAACAAATACCGAACTATGCCAAGTTTCTTAAAAACATTGTGTCCAAGAGAACAAGGCTACGAGAGTTTGAAACAGTTGCCGCAACAGAAGGATGCATGGCCATGTTGCACAATCGTATGCCATCTAAGTTGAAGGATCCCAGAAGTTTCACAATACCCTGTTCCATTGGAAACCATGATGTCGGGAAAACATTATGCGACCTTGGGGCTAGCATAAACTTGATGCCTAAATCGGTTTTCTAAAAACTAGGAATCGGGAAGGCAAGACCTACAACAGTTATGCTACAGCTAGCTGACAGATCCTATGTGCATCCAGAGGGAAAAATCGAAGACATACTGGTAAAAGTTGATAAATTTATTTTTCCCGATAACTTTATTGTTTTGGATTGTGAAGTAGATGAGCATGCACCTATCATTCTCGGGAGACCATTTCTAGCAATAGGGAGAACCTTGATCGATGTTGAAAAGGGAGAACTCACAATGAGGGTGAATGACCAGCAAGTTAAACTAAATGTGTTCCAAGCACTAAGGCATGCAGATGATCCAGAAGAATGCCAACTTCTTCGTGCCACGACAGAGTTTAACTTCGACGAGGAATTTAGTTGCCTCAGCAACTACATTGCCGATCAAGAGGAACCTGAGGAGTATGAAGAACCGATCAATGAGGAACAACAAGAAGAGGCAAATTGGCTAGTCAATAGACCAGGTACATACTTTGAACCACTGGATTACTCAGGTAAGGAAGGTAAGCTCAAAAAACCCTCTATTGAACAACCACCGATTCTTGAGTTGAAACAATTGCCAGAGCAACTAAAATATGCATACTTAGGAACCGATAATACATTTCCTGTAATTATTTCTTCTAAGTTATAACATGAGCAGGAAAAGAAGCTGATCAAAATGTTGATGCCACACAAGAAGGCAATAGGGTGGACAAATGCCGACTTGAAGGGAATTAGCCCGGCAGTGTGCATGCACAAGATTTTGTTGGAAGATGATCACAAACCTTCAATTGAGGCCCAAAGGAGACTGAATCCTGCCATGAAGGGGGTTGTAATGAAAGAAATCATCAAGTGGCTTGACGCCGGCATTATATACCCTATCTCTGATAATACATAGGTAAGTCCGGTACAATGTGTACCGAAAAAGGGAGGTATAACGGTGGTAAGTAATGAAAACAATGAGCTCATTCCAACCAGAACTATGACCGGTTGGAGGGTTTGTATGGATTATCGAAAGCTAAACAAAGCCACTAGGAAAGATCACTTCCCATTACCCTTTATTGATCAAATGCTTGACCGTCTTGCAGGTAAACCCTTTTATTGTTTTCTTGATGGTTATTCAGGTTACAATCAAATTGCCATAGCACCAGAAGATCAAGAAAAGACAACCTTCACATGCCCATACGATACTTATGCTTTCCGAAGGATACCGTTCGGATTGTGTAACGCCCTGGCAACCTTCCAAAGATGCATGATGGCACTCTTTTCAGACATGGTCGAAGACTTCCTTGAGATCTTCATGGATGATTTTTCTATTTTTGGTAATGACTTCGACAGCTGCCTCGGTAATTTAGAGAAGGTGTTGGCAAGATGTGAAGAAACTGATTTAGTCCTCAATTGGGAGAAGTGCCATTTTATGGTAGATGAAGGAATAGTACTCGGCCACAAGATTTCATCCAAGGGAATTGAAGTAGACAAAGCCAAGGTGGATGTAATCAAGAGATTACCCCCACCAAGTTCAGTTAAAGGAATTCGAAGCTTTCTTGGACATGCAGGTTTTTACAGGAGGTTCATTCATAATTTTTCTAAAATAACTAAACCCTCGTGCAATTTGCTTGAACAAGACAAAGTCTTCGATTTTGATGATTCTTGCACCCAAGCATTTAAAACCCTAAAGGAAAAGCTTGCCTCGATACCCATTGTCGTTCCACCAGATTGGACGCTACCTTTTGAGGTCATGTATGATGCAAGTGATTTTGCGGTAGGAGCAGTCCTAGGCCAACGCACAGGTAAGACCTTCCATGTGATATACTATGCTAGTAAAACTCTTAATAGTGCTCAAGTGAATTACACAACAACAGAGAAAGAGTTACTAGCTGTAGTTTTCGTATTTGACAAGTTCCAATCCTATTTGATTGGTACAAAGGTAATTGTTCATACGGACCATTAGGCAATCAAATATCTATTTGCTAAAAAGGATGTCAAACCTCGTTTGATTCGTTGGATATTACTTTACAAGAATTTGATATTGAAATTAAGGACAGGGAAGGAACAGAAAATCAAGTGGCCGATCACTTATCACGTTTAGAACGCAATAGGGAGGAGGACGCGGATCTAGAGATATGACAAACCATGGATGCGCACGCCTTGAAAACCATGGACGAGCATGCCTCGGTAACCCTTGACGCCTCGACAGCCCTCGACGCACACGCCTCAGCAATTTTGGGAGTAGTCGCCACGACAGTATATGCCTCGACAATACCCTGGTACGCGGATTTAGTTAATTTCCTTGTTTGTGGTATTTTACCTTATGGCCTTACTCACCAAGGGAAGAAGCGGTTCCACCGTGATGCTAAGCATTACTTTTGGGATGAGCCTCTTTTGTTTAAACAATGTGCAGATCAGGTTATACGCCGATGTGTCCCTGAAGAAGAGCAACAAAATGTACTCTGGCAATGCCATTCTTCACCCTATAGAGGATATTTTGGAGGAACTCGTACCGCGGCCAAAGTTTTGCAATCCGGTTTGTATTGGCCAACATTGTACAAAGATGCCCAAGAATTTTACAAGCAATGTGATCGTTGCCAGAGGACGGGCAATATCTCTAGACGACATGAGATGCCGCTCTAAAACATCATCGAGGTGGAATTGTTCGATGTATGGGGGATTAATTTTATGGGACCTTTCCCATCTTCATTTGGCAACCTCTACATTTTGCTTGCCGTCGACTACGTGTCTAAATGGGTTGAGGCAGCTGCAGTTCCCAACAAAGATTCCAAGACCGTGCAACGATTCTTGCAGAAAAACATATTTACACGGTTTGGGATGCCGAGAGCAATTATCAGTGACAAAGGCAAGCATTTTGACAACAGACTTAATGCCAAGATGTTGCAACGCTTCGGCGTATCACACAAGATTGCCACGGCATATCACCCACAAACCAACGGGCAAGCAGAAATTTCCAACCGAGAATTGAAGGGTATACTCGAGAAAGTTGTAAATCCCTCTAGGAAGGATTGGTCATTAAGAGAAGATGACGCACTTTGGGCATATCGCACTGCATTCAAAACACCCTTAGGAATGTCCCCCTTCCGACTTGTTTATGGTAAAACATGCCATCTACCGGTGGAAATTGAACACAAGGCATATTGGGCAATCAAGACCGTGAATATGGATTGGGAAAGTGCCAGACAAAAGCGTTTGTTGGACCTCAACGAGATAGAAGAATTCCGTGCACTCGCCTATAACAATGCACGAATCTACAAGGAGAAAACAAAGCAATGGCATGATAAGAAACTATTGCCGCGACAATTCACGACAGGGCAACTAGTTCTTTTATTCAATTCTTGGCTAAAACTTTTCCCGGGAAAGCAGAAATCAAGATGGTCGGGACCATTCGAAGTTGTCAAACCATTCTCCCATGGTGCCGTGATAATCAAGTCCATCACTGACAAACATGAATTCAAAGTTAATGGACAAAGATTAAAGCACTACAATGGTGCCCATGTGGAACGTAACAAAGAAGTGGTCAACTTAGGAGATGCATGAGCATGCTCTCCTTTCGATATTTTATTTTTGTTTTTTATTTTTATTATTATTTTCTCTCGAACTAATTTTTTTATTATTTTCGATTATTATTATATTTTTAGGATAGATTTTCTTTTTTTTTTTATCTTTTTAAGTTTAAGAATCCCTTTACACATCTTTATTTATTTTCTTTTATTAGTTTATCTTTAATTTTAATCCTTATTTGATTTGTCTTTGAATTGTAGGAAAAGAGTTCAAGATAAAGAGGAATTTTGATCCAAGAAGGAAAACATCTTCAACAAGGAAATTAATGGGCTGAATCTAAGGCTTATATAAAGCCTCCAACTTACCCTAATTAAACCCCCTTGCCGTCACCCTTCCCTAAACTGAACCCCCTTTATTTTCTATCCAAAATTAATCCCACCCACCATATTTACTACCTATCTTTTCTATATAACCCATCACCCTTAACTTCCAAGAAACCTATTCCTACTTTTCATCTTGCAGCTATTTAGTTTCTTTTATTTTATTTTCTTTGTTTTTACAAAACTTACAACCAAGATCATCCATGGCATCCAAAATTAAATTTTTAGTTCATCCAAGTTCCTCCAAAGAACCAAGATACAAGAAGTTTGCTACACCGGTGGTTCAAGAAAGATTTCACTCCAAGTTTGAAAGCCGGAAGATTTACGAAGAACAAGGCTTTGAATACTCTAACTCTCATCAAGATTTCGGCCTTGAACCATTCATCTTCGATAGGATTGCACATCAAAAGTGGCAAATTTTTTCCCATCAATCGAAACAGGGTAACATATCATGGGTAAGAGAATTCTATGCTCACTCACCTAACCCGGATAATCCTTATGTTTTTGTTCGTGACAAGGCCATACTCATAAGCCCTGAAAACATCAACACCTTTTACGGGCTTTACATTGAGAAGGACGAGCATCAAGCATTTGTTGATCAAATCACGCCCAAGCAACTCGACAAGGTGCCTCAAGAACTCACTCTACCGGGAACTCATTGGAACGACGGTAAATACAAGGGCACGGTAAATCGCCTTCGGCTTAAACCCGAGGAAAAACTATGGAATAAGTTTGTTAAAACTTCTTTAGTGCCCACCACACACAATACTACCGTTGATATACCACGTCTTTTGCTCATACATTCTATATTGCATAATCGCATCATTAACATTGGAAAAATTATTTGTGATGAGATTTTTGTATATAGCTCAAAGGACAAGGGTTCTTTTTTCTTCCATTGCTTAATTTCTAAACTTTGCAAGGAGATGCATGTCCCAAGTGAGTCCACCGACAAAAAGGCCCTACCAAAGTCTGGTTGGAATCAAGCACAAATCCGAAAGCTAATGGGAGAGGCACCAGAAAAATCCTCAAGGCCTCCAATTGCCGCGGCAACTCTTGTCACCCTGGCAATCCCTAATGCCCAAGCACCTAACGCCCGGGCAACTCGGCCATCAACCCTGGGATACTTTGAAGCACTCTTGCAACCATTGGCGAGCCACCTAAGGCAAATTGAAGACCGGCAACTAATGTTCATGCGGTACATGAAAGAGCACAACAATGCCATCGCCCAAGCCATCCTAGAAAAGTACCCGAACAACTGCGTGTCGTTCCCAATCTTTCATGCCGAGATCCTTACCCCGACAACCAATGAAGCAGTCACCACGGCAACCGCAACAGGTGATGCCACGACAACCAAAGCTATAGACATCGCGGCAACCACTGCAAAAGCCAAAGGTAAAGTACCTATGCCCAAATCAACTCGTACGAAATCATTTTCTGACTTTTCAGATTCGGACGAGTCCTCCATTGCACCAACAAAGACTGCACCAATTGAATCCTCCAAGCGAAAAGCCAATGACATCGATGAAGAGGACAATGAGGAAAACCCCGTACGGATTCCACCATCGCGTTCAAGCAAGAGAATCAAGACACCGACCAAAAGGAAAGTAATCATCCACGACAATGAACTCTCGGAGTAAGTCCTCGTTTGCATTTTATTTTTCATTATTTTTATTTTTCTTTAGTGCATGCATTGAGGACAATGCCTCTATCGAGTTTGGGGGGATTGTTATTAGTAGATACCATGTTTAGTTGCATTCATCTTAAGTATTGCATTTAGGATACATAAATTGCTTGCCATGCCTTTAGTTGGAACAAGAATTGTCTAGATTTGATGAATATCCGATGATGACTTTGCCAATGCACTTAGTTGATAGAATTTTTATTCTAGGATAACCATGGAAAAACTTAGAATTTTACTATGATGCTAAATTTGATGAAACACTGTTGTGGTTTGATTGATTTAAGGAATTCTAGTGAACATAGGTTGATAATTAAACAAATTGGGGGATTAGAATAAAATTGGATGAATGCTAGAGGTGCCCGAAATTGGCTCTAGCATGTGCTAAAAAATGGATCGCTAAAGGTGCCCGAAACCGGCTCTAGTATGTGCTAAAAATTGATCACTAGAGGTGCCCGAAACCGGCTCTAGTTGAATAAATTAATTAACTTAAGGAAACTAAAAACAAAACACTAGAGGTGCCCGAAACCGGCTCTAGTTAAAACATGTTAACAAGAACCCAATGAAGTAATTTGAAAACCTATTGTTTGCATAGAATCCAAAAAATCAACTTGCACACAACTCCGCACACACTCACAAGCATTATAGTTTGATTCCGAGTAACTCCTAAGTTTTTCGAAAAATGAAAAGCCAATCATACTTTGTGCCCTGGTTCTGAGAATTGAAATCAAGTTCAAAGCTATGTTTGTGAAAATTGAAGTCTTGGCAGGTAATTATTAGTTTGCATTGCTTGAGGACAAGCAATAGTTTGAGTTTGGGGGTGTGATAAGTGTTCAAAAGTACTATTTTTCTTACCCTTTTTACTCATATTATTGTTAGACTTAGGCTCATATTAGTTTCATAATTAGTCATTCATGCATTAATCCACATTTCCTTCCATCGTTGAGCTTGATTACATAACTTGGTTGTTTTTGTGGGAAAAGATGCTGCTTTGGCGTGTTTTGTGTGTATGTGCAGAATCACTTGCCAAAGCAAGGCTAGAGCTAGTTGCCAGGGTAATGCATGAAGGAGATGCCGAGCTAGTTGTCAGGGCAATACATGAAGGAGATACCGAGCCAGTTGCCAGGGCAATTGTCGACAAAGAATAAGGTGATATGGTAGTCGAAATTGATGACTAGACAAGCCCAAGATGACGTGGAGCAAAGCTAAATCCCAAAGGAGTTTGATTTCCATGAAGAGGTTAAAAAAGAATTAAATTCCAAGAAGATAGGAGAAGTTCTAGAAGGAATATAATTATAATAAAGAATTATATTCTTTAAAGATAATTTAATTCCAACTTAACTTCCTCCTCAAAGAAGGACTTTGACCTAGCCCTATAAATTAGAGGCCATGTCGTCAACTCCAAGAAGAGAGGGATGAGAGAATTTTCGACAGGCATCTAGGGCAAGGAGATTTCTACAAGCTTCACCCTTCATCTTTTTCTTTATTGTTCAATTAGGTTCATGCTAGGGATTCTTTGTCTTGTGTTTCTTTGGAACCTAGCCATGAACTAATTCTATTTGGCTAAGGTTATTGTGTCTTGTGGTTGTGAGAAACTATTGGATTTTGTTTAGGTAATAAGAGTTTGCACTTTTTTATTCAAGGTTTATTCATTCTTGGTTCTTATTCTTGTTTGCGAGTGAATTGGGAGATGATCTCGTAACTTCATCTATTTATCTAATATTGGGAGAGTTAGATTCAAGAAACGAATGAATATAATCTTTATTCAATCTATTGATGGTGAAGATTAATCCGTCTTAGGAATAAGTTAAGGATTTCAACGGCTAAGAGGAGCACAAGATTGGTTGTTGTTCACCCTTGATTCACTCAGGGATGTATTATCAAGGCATGCACAAGTAGCTAGAGTTTCGACTTAGGGATAAGAGGAAACCATTGAAGAACGCTCTGCCGAACCTTAAAGGTTGCTACCCAGATGCCCAAGTAGTTGCCCAGGCAACCATCGATTAGTTGCCAAGGCAACCCCGTTGTGGAAGTTGCCACGACAACTGAGTTGCCCTTGCACTCTTTTACCAAGACGATCCAATTGGCTATCATACCTCAACTCATGATAACCTGACCTATCTCTCCCATTTAATTACATCGCCTTTTACTTATTTGCTTTCTAGATTAGTTTTTAGTTAAAACTCCTATAATCTTCTACTTGTGTTTACTTTTACTTTTTACAGTGCAAGAGACTAGATTCTTGAAGTGGCACCAATCCCTATGGAGACGATATCTTTTATACTATAACTTGTGACGTGTATACTTGCCCAATTGCATAGCACTTATTACGCGCAACAGCTCCTCACCAAATATTTTTTCAGGCTCAATATTCACATCCTTATCCATCCTGATCTCTACGGCCTTCGAAGTCTCTAGCGAGTAACATCAACCGCTTTTAGTAAATGGCCTACCTTATTTACAACTTCGGCTCTTGACTCCTTTATCTTGCCCTTTTGTGCGGATTCTCTTTCAACATACATATCTTTTTCTTTTTGTTGTTCTAGAATGGAAACGTGCGCGACATAATTTCAAGGGACTATGTGTGTGTTTTTGAACGAGAAAGGGGCTGGAGCTGAGATGGCAAGCTTGGGGACTACCTTTGCATTTTCCACTCGGGGTAAACTATTCTCCTTTGGCTTAGGCAAAAGGCCAGCCAGCGCTGTATTTGATGTTGGGGTTGTCTAATGCGCATACGTCCATCTGTCTCATTCCTTCAACTTTTTTAAAGAACTCAATTTCTTTATTTTCCATCATCTTTTGAACCAACTGCCTGAACTGCTCACAGATTTGGATCTCAAACCCTTATTCTTGGTGATATTTGCAGTAGGGCCCACATCTTTCTTGTACTATTTCCATACCCTTTTTTATCAGATGTGCCATGCAAAATTATTGGAAGACACATCTGAGAGGGGACTTAACCTTAGATACACTCTTATTAGCCTTCATGTCACTTCCATCTGTAATAGTGTTCATGTTACGCCCTTCATGGTTTGGTAGGGGATTAGCAGCCATGTTTGGGTCATCAAATTTTAAAATTCTCGTATTTATTAGAATCTGGACAAATTTCTTAAAAGCAATGCAATTCTTTATCGTATGTCATGGGGCGCCAGCGTGATAGTCGTAGTGAACTTTTTTATCATACCATGCAGGAAAAAGGGGGCTTGAATAGCGTAACAGGAT
The DNA here is from genome assembly GCA_019671005.1 of Hibiscus mutabilis. Taxonomy (NCBI): domain Eukaryota; kingdom Viridiplantae; phylum Streptophyta; class Magnoliopsida; order Malvales; family Malvaceae; genus Hibiscus; species Hibiscus mutabilis. Next base: position 10,828,901 of record CM033735.1, on the reverse strand, counting down.
AGGGCCGAACCAAGACAGCTTTATACAACTGAGAATACAACTCAATGTATGATATCGACAGTGGGGTAAAAGATATATTCTCATTTTCTTTCTTGGGGGCTCTATCTTCTTTCTTGTTTGAGCCCTGTGTATTCCCAGTAGAAGCACGTGGTTGAGAAATAGTGAAGTTTACAGGGGCATTGTAGGTGCTGGAGACATTCACCTCATTATCCTTCTTCTTGTAATGTTTCCGAGAACTTTCCCTGGTATCAATCCTCCCATTTTTATAGCTACTTCAATCGACTCCCAGTTCTTATTAAATCAACAAAGTTTTGAGTGGTGCTGTTTATCAGACGATCAAACAATGCTCCCCTTAGAGTATTTACAAACATCAGAGTGATCTCATGTTTAGGTATAGGCGGATGAATTTGTGCTGCTACGTCATGCCATCTTTGAGCATATTGGCGCAAACTTTCATTTGGTTGTTGTTCCATTCCTTCCAATATAGCTTGACTGGGGGTCATGTCAGAAACATATTTGTAGTGTTCAATAAAGGCTCTAGAAAGTTCTTTCCATGATTTAATACTATCCTAACTAAGTTGCATGTACCAACAAATTGCTGACCCAATTAAACTGTCATGGAAATAGTGGATTAGCAACTTCTCATTTTTTATGAATGGTGTCATTTTCCTACAGTACATGGTTATGTGAGAGGATTGACAAGTGGTTCCTACGTATTTATCAAAATCTGGTGTTTTGAACTTCGGTGGGAGAACCAAATTTGACACGAGGCTCAAGTCGCTAGCCTCATTCCCCTGTTCCCTCACTCCTAGCATAGCTCTGAATTGCTCTACAAAGAGACGAAACATTTCTTCATTTTTATTTTCCAACTCAGCTCTAATTTTTTCCACTATGTTTAAATCTGGTACTTCTTCCTCGTGGAGTGTCTCCGGATCAATCGGTTGTTTCACAATTGCTCATTCTTGTTGGCTGGCAAATATACCAGCAATATTAATGTATATTCTCCTTTGGGGTATCGGTGTCTCCAGTTGAACCCTAATGTGAGATGCAGTCGAAGTGTCTTATGGTTCTCCAATGATGTCATCTAAAATCTTATCTTTAGTGAGCATTAAAGCTATTTGAGCCAAAATTTTAGCTTGTGACTAGGCAATCTTTTCGCCAATGTTCTGTTAGGCCTAATTGAAATAAGATTCAAGGTCCTTATGGCCTTGTTCTTGGTTGGCTACTTTATCTTCCATTATCTTTGTTTGCAAACGAGTATCGTATCGATGTAGAATGGTTGCAGTTTGAATTAAACTTTCTGTCATGATATTTGCACAATTAATTCAATTGTTCTTAATAATGTATGCAAGATATGATGTAAAAATAAATGTTAAATGTTATGTTTTGTCAAAATGAATGCAATAAAGGCGTTGATTCTTAAACAATCCTTAGAAAAACTTCCATTAGATGAAGCGATCTGATTACAAAAATCGAGCATAACATGCTATAGTTAGCGTCTAGCTTATATTTCTAAGACCTCGACTTCTTGAAGTAAGGCATGTACTCAGGACCCTAATGGTGTCTCTGGACTGACACGCGTACGTAGCTCACATGCTTCTATTACCAAACCATGGACATGTCGGGCAACCCTCTGTGCTTGTACCATGATGTCCATCATTGCTCTATGCTAGTCTTGAATCAGCTGGCCAGCTTGTTGAAGTCCATACACTATCTAACGATTATCTTCTTGCAAGGCTCATTCAAAAGAGACAAGTCTCTTTGCAGTCTTGAAGAGCGTCTTCAAGTTCGGCCACCATTGCTTTTAACAAATCATTTTCATCTCGAACATTGTTTTGGTTGTCATAATCCTGTAGAAGTCCCTCCATCTGTATGATTTGAGTTTCAAATTATTCATTTTGAGCTCTTAGTCCCTGATTTCGAGCTTGACTAGCAGCCAACTCTTGAGCAATCGTTTCTAACTCCTTTATCTTCTTCTCTACCCGCTTCTGGCTAGCTTTATACTTTCGGGCATAGCTGTCGGCCCTCTTTCTTTCTTTTAGTAGTTTAGTGGTTAATTCTTTGGCAGTAGCGCTTAAACCATTCCTTTGCAAGTTTTGCTTTAGTTCCTGCCAATCCTCCCTCAATTCTTCGTGGTCCTTTTCGTGTATCTGCTTTTGTTTCAAGACATGTTTTCCTTGTTGCTTGTATTTCTCCAAATCCACCAAGGCTAAATGATTTGCCGCTTCCAGGTCAAAGATACATTTTTCCAAGGCACGTACTTCTTTCTCATGGGCCCTTTTAGCCTTCTCCAAATCTAAATGAGCATTTTCCATATGTTCTCTTATGGGTCAAACATTTCGTTAGTTTGCAGAAGGAATGACATCATTTTTCCAGGTAAGTCTTCATTGCTCGTAGCCTAAAGTGAATGCGAATCATAAACCTTGATCATATGCAAACTAACGATGAGTGGCAGGAACTGCATCAAGCCATACTGGCGTGATACAAGCAAGGGACAATATCCAGTTCCTCCCCAAATTCTAGGCAAGGGCACCCAGTCATATTCTCCATAACGGTAAAGGAACTCACTCAAAATTAACCACAATACCTTCTACCTCGGAGGTCTCAAAAGCTGGCCATCCATTGATCTTCAGTCATAGATTCGGCTTGATATTCTTCCAAAAAGACTTTTATAGGAGAGATGGTGGTGGGGCACATCCGATAGGAAAACTTTAATTCCCAGATATGACTTCAGATCTAGATCTCCAGTAATGGTACACTTCCCAGAAATTCACCTTCTCATATTTTCTTGCATACGTTTAGTGACCGAAAAATCTCAGCTAGGATGGCTGGTGCTGGATTAATACTCGTTTTAAGCTTGTCGAACAGGTCTACTGTGGTGTAGTCTATGTGCCTCAAAAGTTCTGGAAAGATATACATCCCATAAATGATGAAAGCAAACAAATACCTCTTCTTCGGCGGGTCAGGATGGCGAAGGATTAAATCTTGATTATGCGGCTAGGCTATGTAATCGGTCTTTCCCTTTCTCGTAATCTTTCCTCGAAACCATTCATTTCTCATCTTGGACAGTGGATTAGGGCCGTATATTCCTCGATTGTGGGAGTCATATCTACCTTGCCAAAGTGAAGCAACAGTACCCTGGGTTCCAGAACTGTGTTAAGGCTCTGAACAAATGCATATCAGTCTGAACACTTAGCAACAGTGCTATATTACCAAATTCCTATTGGAAGACTTCTTTCATATATGAATCCAAACTCTACCATATTTCCCCTAGTTCATGAAGTTTATTCTACTTGGAAACAATCAGAGTGGACTCGATGACCTCTGACACATGGTCTGTCGGTATGTTGTCCCCTTCTTGCATCTGCATTCACTCGGACCATTCCCATACTGTAGCATTACTGCTTTTGATTGTATAGAACCTCCATTCCATATCAAATGCCTTCTAAATCGAAATTTTCTCGAATCAACACCTATGTATGGCATGACATGCAAATTGGATGCGAAAAGATAAAAAAGAAAAAGAAAAAAGAAGAAAAAAACAACAAATAGGAAAACAAGTCAGTACGATGAATTTACTGAATAAACAAATTAAATAGATTACGTACTCAATAATAACACGAAGCAATCAATTAATAGTACATGGATATGTACAACAAGCAAGAGTGAATATACATGGAACAAAACCTAAAAGGGTTAAATGGGCAGCATATGCTAAAAAGGGTAGGCTCCTACGGTCCACTATATGCAGTTAAGTTCTAAAGTAAACGGTAACCGAACTGTCGCTAGGATATCGATTCGGAGGAATACGACCCTTATACCATACGGAGGTGAAAACCCCATAAATATAAGGACCGAATTCTAGAAGTGAATTACAACACCATACGAAGGTGAAAACCCTACGAAGCGAAGTAATCACTCCCACTTAAGGGTTCTAGATCTAAGACATGATATCAATTTAGAAAATAAAATATTAAATTAAATTGAATTTAGATTTTCCTTAATAGTTATGATGCAGACCCAATTAAGGCTCAACTTTTTTTTTTTATTTTTTTAAAAGTAGTCCATAGCGGAGCCGCCATGCTGTAGCAACTTTTTTTGGTGAAAAAAGTCATTTCCTGCGAAAATTTGGATTCACCACCGGTCATTTCAAAAGGGTATACTGTACACCAAAAAAAATAAAACCAGAGAAACATTTGGGTCCGAGAGTTGATTACATATGGAGAATGATTAGCACCCCTACTACGCCAAAAAATTGGTACCTATAGGTTCACATCGTATTTATTAAGAAAAAATTAAAATTCAAGTTAATTGAATTTTAATCTCTAAAATGCATGACAATTTAAAAATTATCCTGATATTCACGACAGTCAAAGGATATGACATCTGGAGACCGGGATGCCACTCCCAATAGAATACCAGAACAATAGGGCCTACACTATATGTAACAGTTATATGCATGATCAATTAATTTGAAAAAAATAAATTACAAAAATAATATGTAAAGAAAATTATAAATAAAATTAAAATGTAAACATAAATATAAACATTATTTAACATGCTATATTATTACACAATAAATTAGAATTACTACATACTCTATATAATATAATAATGTAATATTAATATAGTATACAATAACAGCAACAACAACAACAACAACAACAATAATAATAATATGCATTAGAGACTAAAAAACATATTGGAGAGCCAAATTTAAAGTGATTTAAGGACCATATTGAATGTGTTCTTTGAAGTTGAGGGACCATATGTGAGATTAGACCAAGGGGAAAGGAAGAAACAAAAATCAGCTAGGGGCGGAGGTCCTTAGTGTGTAATTTACCCATTTTGTTGGTTTATAACCTAAAAACAAGTTACCAGATTCATTTTCTTTTTTTTCTTTGAATCGACTGTACTCCTCCCATTTTTTCTCTTCGTTTTCATTTTTTCCATACCATAATACACAAATCCCTCTTTTTACACTTAGAACTCAAAAACCTTAATATTAGATTCGAACAACGGCGGCCTAGAGTTGGCTATGCGCGGTAGCGAGGGTTCAGATACGAAACAAGGTAAGATTGAATCATTCCCCCCTTTTCTTCTTATTTTTTGTGCTTATACTTGAATAAAAAGGGTAAGAAAGTATACCTCCTTTTTGTTTGGAACTCTAGATCCGTGGATTTCTTTTTTATTTTTCTTGTTCGAACAAAAAACCTCTAGATCTAATTTTTTTGTATTCGATCCAAAAACTTTCTTTTTTTATTTTATTCGAACCGAAGTCCCCTTTTACACCCGGTTACCTTGGGTTTTTATACCCGTTAGATCTCTATATAAAGTACATAAAATACCCCCATTTATGGTTAATTTGGCTCGAATGATGAATTTCCAGGATAATAATCTCCTTTTTTTTGTAGATTTGGGAGGTGGAGTAGGCGTGGCACGGGGGTGGCAGGCCAAGGCGGCGTGCGTGGCGACTACGCGGGCGTTGAAAAGTCGCGCGTGGGCAAGTGAAAAGGCAGCAGGGTGCGACAGCAGCTAAATAGTTTAGGATATTAGGTTTTAATTTTAGGGGTATTCTGGGTAATTAATGTTATTTGTATGGGTATGGGTAATGGGTCATATTTGTAATGGGTTTGAATTAATGGGCTATTGAGGTTATTGGGTCATTTGGATTGTAGTTAGGACTGAAATAATAATGGAGTGATTTGGGTTTTAGTTGGATCTATTTTTTAACTTTGGATGTGGTTTAGGGTTTGGGTATGGACAAAAATGGGTGATTACACTGTGCTTGTTTTCTAGTAAGATATTGTTTCATTGAGGTAATGCTTAAACCGTTGATAGCTTGTTAAGTGATAGTCAGGGACTGTTACGTTTCTCCTAAGGTGGATGACTCGTTTAACCGATTATGAAGTACCTATGTGTTTCTCTGGGATTGGTTTGAGAATGAGATGGTTACGGCTAAAGTGTTTGAGGCTAGTAGTTTCGAAATGAAATTTAGAAGGAGGATTACTCTCTTTAGGGTGTGCCATGGTAACGTTTGATGTCTGTAGTGACGTTGAGGTGTTTCAGCTATGATATGGTAGAGAGCCACCATGTTGTCTCTCGAATGTAAGTTGATGCTTTGCCTGACACATGTGGATGTGGAAATAGGAGCCTTGACGAGATAATGACCTTGTGTGTGTGGGAAAGGTTAGTTACTGTGTAATCAGTTAAGGAATCAAAGTTTGATACTTCATAAATGCTTTTGAATTGTATCACAGTTTCCTTGGAAGGAGCCGAGGAACATTGGTAGAGATCTGAGCTACATGAGACCGTTTTATTGTGACAGTAGTGCTGAATCGATTAAAGTCGAATAAGGTTTTGAAGATCTTTGAGGATGTTTTGTTGTTTTCTTAGGACTACATTTTGTTCAATAAGGGGGAAGGGTGTGCCTACCCTAATAGTATGAAATCTTGGGTGCTTGATCTTTAAGGAATTTGAGATTGGGACAACGACGTGATAATTAACAACTATTGATTGATCACCACCTAAGTAAAGTGAATTCAATAAGTGATGGATTATGCGGAGTTAGTTTGGGTTAGAGTATCATGCTATCCATGTGGGACGATCAAGGATCACAAGTGATAGTCGTGTAAGAGAGTACCGATGCTAGCTCCACGCAGTACTGTTACCCATGTGTTTTATTAGTTAAGCTCTAAGTTAAGGATTGATTGGTTTTAGAAGCTGAGAGAAGTAGCATATGATTCTAAGTAAAAGGATATAATGTTATGATTAGATTTAGGTCCGATGATTTCTAATGGGCTTTGAGATCTTGTTGTGGGTGCTTTAAATAAAAATACGTGAAGGCAAGAGGTTCTTTTTATATAGTACAGTGGTCAATATATGGTGGATTTCGAGAGCGAAAGTTTGTACCAACTCTCGCCATGTAATTTGGGTGATAGTGTGGAGTCGTGTGTTTGAGATTGTGATAAGTGTTTGACTTTTCTTCAGAGCTGTTGATGTGTTTCAATGTTCTTTAGTGGCAATTAAATAGATAACCATGAATCTTGTAAAGGTCTGTGAGTGCACAGTTTCAATAAGATTTTGTTGAGTAATGGTATTTTCATTGGAAGTATTGTTTGTTTTTGTCGGCATAGGTAAGATCCAGATAGAAAGTCTGCTTGGTTTGTTTGTGGGTTGGGTTGTACGACACTACGATGTGTACATGCTACCTTTTTATGCGAGATTCAAGGTTTGGGATGGCAACTTATCCCTTCGTGGGATTTCCTGCATTGATAGATCTGAGTAAGGGTATAGACGATGTGTTTTCTAGATACGTGATAGTTTGGAGTGTAAGATTCTTGTGTGAACTGAGTTTATATGAGATGCTTAGTTGCCAATATGAGTTATCATGCTGAGTTTAAGGTAAGTTCTTGAGGTAAGTTGAGATGTTGTTCGTTTTAGAATTCTTGCACCGGGCAAGCAATGATATTGATAAAGGATGCTATTAGGGTTGGAGTCTCTTTCAGAGAGTTACCTCAGGAAGAATCGTTTTGTTTTGGATGTAATAGCTATTTAACCTCTTATTCTTTTTAGATCATACGGAGTTGTAGAAGAATTTTCTTGTGCATCAATCTTTTGGGTTCTACATCATAAGTTAAGTTTCTTGATGACGTGTTTGGGTGACGTTTGGTCAAGGCACCGCCTAGTTTGTTCCATGGCTTTGGTTATGCACCAAATAGTATTGGATCTCTTTAAAGGAAATGGTCAGTTGAATTAGGTTTGTATTGAGAAAGCATGGATTCCTTCTAAGAGAAATGATCAGTTGAGAATATGTTTGTATCGTTGGAAGACAAGAGTTATTATTGACAAGTGTTGTGAGAGATCAGAGTAGTGCAGCGAGTTATGTTGAGAGCGTTGGAGATTTATAAAAGTTCTAGCATTTTCTATGGTTTATCAGTATAAATTTTGAAGACGAATTTTTTAAAGAGGGGAGAGTTGTAATGACCCAATTCTCGGGTTAGTGTATTGGGTCTAAGGCCCGAGTTATGGGCCTTTATCTTGAAACAATAAGTTATGGCCTTTAGGTTGGGCCCATTAAATTTGGAAGAGAATGTTTGAATTTTAAATAGGAGTTGTTAGTGGAAAAAGATAGGAAGAGGAGAGAGAATAAAGAAAAAAAGTGAAAAGTAGATGGGAGAGAGATAAGAAGCTACAAGAGAGAAAGTGTAGAGGGAGTTTTAAACTCTGATCTACAGAGATTGGGCCATCCGTTGTCGACACCGTCGGCACCATTGAGTTCCTCTCGCCGAGACGAGTCTGCTTATGGTCAGAGAGTCACCGTCGGAGCTGTCGTAGTGGAAGGTGAAGAGTTTGAAGTTTCAGGTTGCTTGAAAAGAGGAACTTTCAGTGGCCAAACTGCAAAACATAGGGCACCATTATGTTCATCGGCGTCAGGACTGCGAATCTGGAGCTCGCTGTCACCGTTTAACCACTAAAGAAGCCCTTACAAGCTGCTATACGCCGTCGTTACGGGTGGGCGTGCTTCAGCGTGCTGGAAAGCTATCCAGCTAGTTGAGCTAGTCGCCAAGCCAAACTCGAGCTAGCCCTTTGAGCCACAAGCCGAGCCTGCCAGCCACACCGTAAACCTCCGTTGACCGCGCCGCCATCGTTTAATGCCACCGCCATTAATCAACGTTGAATTTTTCTAGGGGATCTGATAAGTGTTCAAAAGTACTATTTTTATTACCCTTTTTACTCATATTATTGTTAGACTTAAGCTCATATTAGTTGCATAATTAGTCATTCATGCATTAATTCATGTTTCTTTCCACCGTTGAGCTTGATTACATAACTTGGTGATTTTTGTGGAAAAAGATGCTACTTTGGTGTGTTTTTGTGTGTGTTCAGAATCACTTGCCTAAGCAAGGCTAGAGTTAGTTGCCAGGGCAATGCATGAAGGAGATGCCGAGCTAGTTGCCGGGGTAATGCATGAAGGAGACACCGAGCCAGTTGCCAGGGCAATTGTCGACAAAGAATAAGGTGATATGGTAGTCAAAATTGATGACTAGACAAGCCCAAGATGATGTGGAGCAAAGCTAAATCCCAAAGGAATTTGATTTCCATTAAGAGATTAAAGAAGAATTAAATTCCAAGAAGATAGGAGAAGTTCTAGTAGGAATATAATTATAATAAAGAATTATATTCCTTAAAGATAATTTAATTCCAACTTAACTTCCTCCTCAAAGAAAGACTTTGACCTAGCCCTATAAATTAGAGGGGAATTTCGACAATCCAAAGTGGGCAAGAAGAGGGAAAATTTTGACAACTCCATAGGGCAAAGGAGAGAAATTTCGACAAGAGAGCAAGAGGGAGATTGTTCGATTTCTTCTTCTTCTTTGCTTCCATTAGATTTATGGTTTGGGGATTATTCTTTGTATATCTTTTGAACCCAACCATAAACTAACTTGATTGGTTGGGGTTATTGTGTTTTGTTGTTGTGAGAAACAATTGGATTTTGTTTAGGTAATAAGAGTTTGCACTTTCAATTCAAGGTTTACTTATTCTTGGTTCTTATTCTTGTTTGCGAGTGAATTGGGAGAGGATCTCGTAACTTCATCTATTTATCTAATATCGGGAGAGTTAGATTCAAGAAACGAATGAGTATGGTCTTTATTCAATCTATTGATGGTGAAGATTAATCCAGCTTAGGAATAAGTTAAGGATTTCAACGGCTAAGAGGAGCGCAAGATTGGTTGTTGTTCACCCTTGATTTACGCAGGGATGTATTATCAAGGCATGCACAAGTAGCTAGAGTTTCGACTTAGGGATAAGAAGAAACCATTGAAGAACGCTCTGCCGAACCTTGAAGTTGCTGCCCAAACGCCCAAGTAGTTACCCAGCTAGTCGCCCAGGAAACCATCGATTAGTTGCCAAGGCAACCCCGCTGTATGAGTTGCCACGGCAACTGAGTTGCCCTTGCACTCTTTTACCAAGACGATCCAATCGGCTATCACACCTCAACTCACGATAACCTGGCCTATTCTCTCTTTTTCTTTCATCTATTCTTTTAGTCTATTGCTTTTACTTTTCTCGTTAATTAAAACCTCTATTATCAATTGTGTTTTTATTTTCACAGTGCAGTAACTTAAGCAAAATGGCCCAAACCAATCCCTGTGGAGATGATACTCGATACTCATATCACTCTATTACTTGCGACATGTATACTTGCACATTTGCGTAACACTTATCACACGCCGGGGATTGGCAATTGGTGTTAGTTGTTTTTGTTATTGCATTTTTTGTCTTAGTTTTACTAACTTTTCTTCTTGTTTGTTTTATCAAAAAAAAAAATAGGTGCGCTACAAGTTAAGGGACATTAACATGTCGGGAAATAAAAGCCGATCTATTCGAGAGATGATGTTGGAAGATATGAATCAATCCAATCAAGAGTTTCTTGCACCCTTTGATGATTACCTATACCAACCGAAAAAAGCCCAAAGAACTTATACCGTGGAAAAATCTTGTGCTATGTGTGGAGAACATCTTGTGTTTGAAAATTGCCCTCACATTTTCAGTGCATATAACTACATGGAGGACCATAGAGGGAACCAGCAGCAAAATTCTTCATGGTATGGTCAAAAAGCTCAAAATGTTTTTTACCATAACAATTTTGCCGCAGCAACAGGTATGCCATGGCAATGTAGTCCTTTTCAAGAGCATTCCAATTCCTTGGAGGAAACGTTACTAGCTTCCTTGGCTAGACTTGATGGATCAATTGGAGAGATTCGAGAGCTATCAAAATCTATGGATACGAGGAAAGCTCAGTCGGATGCAACCTTAGGGGATTCAGAAGATCAATTGGGGAGATCCACATATGTCATGGATAACATGCACCAACAATTCATTCCTAGGGATACTGACGTCCCAAGGCAAGAGGATAAGGAGCAATGCAAATAAAGCTCTCCGATGTGTGGGGAACAACTAGAACCTCAAAGTCAAGAGGATGCCAATGAGAGAGACTGCCCAACACATGATAAGCCTGAACAACAAATTGCCTCGGCAATGATTGAGGAGCCTAAACAGAGCAATGTCGCGACAACACTTAGTGAAGCTGAGAACAACAATACTACAGCAAATTCTGAGGAACCTGATGCCTAGAAGGTTACAACGTTGATGTTGAAATAGGAATCTGTAGGTTGCTCTCATCTACAATTGCCACGGCAATTACACGACCACATACAAGATCAACGAGATGATAATACTTTGCCAATGGAATATGAGCAGGAAATGGTTGAACCTTTCGAATTCTTTAAAAACTCACATCGTCCATTGCAGGTATGCCTTGAGGAACCGAGGTTGGTAGATTTGAAGCCATCGAAATCTCTACTGATGGAGATGTTTGAGAGGCCAAAAGAAAACGGTGTTTGGATTCGTAAAGCTTTTCAGAAAATTGGTTATTCCCTTGACTTACAGCAAATTTTGGCAACTGATTGCCACGGCAATTGGCTTGAGCAGCAATTGCCACGACAACAAATGATACATCCAATCATGATAGAAGTCGACAAGAATGAGGTAATTGAATGGTTGGGAATGTATATAATTTTTCCTATTAATATATTTATGCCTTCAAGAATAGTAGCAAGGTGGAGGGCATGCATGGACTACAAGGGAACACGAAAGAAAGACACATCCACCATGGTAATGCAAAAGGGAGTAGCTGGGAGCACATTGGCCCAACTCTTTTTGGGCAATATTGTCACCCGATGGAGGGTACGGATGGACTATAAGAAGTATCAGAAACGACCCTCCTCAGGTTTTCTCAGATATGCAGTAACATTAGAAGATGCATGATGGCACTCTTTTCAGACATGGTCGAAGAATTCCTTGAGATCCTCATAGATGATTTTTCTGTTTTTGGTAATGAGTTCGACAGTTACCTCGGCACCCATTGTCGTTCCACCAGATTGGACGCCACCTTTTGAGCTCATGTATGATGCAAGTGATTTCGCGGTAGGAGCAAGCCTAGGCCAACTCACAGGGAAGAGGACGCGGATTTAGAGATATGCGATGCATTCCTAGATGAGCAACTTTTAGACGCCTCGGCAACCATGGATGCGCATGCCTCGGCAACCCTCGACACCATAGCAACTCCTGATACGCACGCCTCGGCAACCCCTGACGCCTCGGCAACCATGGATGCGCATGCCTCGGTAACCCTCGACGCCACGACAACCACTGATACGCACGCCTCGACAACCATGGATGCGTATGCCTCGGCAACTCTAGACGCACACACCTCGACAACCTTGGGAGTAGTTGCCACGGCAGCACATGCCTCGGCAATACCCTGGTACGAGAATTTAGTTAATTTCTTTGTTTGTGGTATTTTACCTTATGGCCTTACTCACCAAGGGAAGAAGCGATTCCGCCATGATGCTAAACATTACTTTTGGGATGAGCCTCTTTTTTTTAAACAATGTGTAGATCAGGTCATACGCCGATGTGTCCCTAAAGAAGAGCAGCAGAATGTACTCTGGTAATGCCATTCTTCACCCTATGTAGGACATTTTGGAGGAACTCGTACCGCGGCCAAAGTTTTGCAAACCGATTTGTATTGGCCAACACTGTACAAAGGTGCCCAGGAGTTTTACAAGCAATGTGATCGTTGCATAGGACGAGCAATATCACCCACAAACCAATGGGCAAGCAGAAATTTCCAACCGAGAATTGAAGGGTATACTCGAGAAAGTTGTAAATCCCTCCAGGAAGGATTGGTCAGCAAGACTAGATGACGCACTTTGGGCATATCGCACTGCATTCAAAACACCCTTAGGTATGTCCCCCTTCCGACTTGTCTATGGCAAAGCATGCCATCTACCGATGGAAATCGAATACAAGGCATGCTGGGCAATCAAAACCGTGAATATGGATTGGGAAAGTGCCGAGAAAAAGTGTTTGTTGGACCTCAACGAGATAAAAGAATTTCGTGCACTCGCCTATAACAATGCACGAATCTACAAGGAGAAAACAAAGCAATGGCATGACAAGAAACTATTACCGCGGTAATTGATGCCAGGGCAACTAGTTCTCTTATTCAATTCTCGGCTAAAACTTTTCCCGGGAAAACTAAAATCAAGATGGTCGGGACCATTCGAAGTTGTCAAACCATTCTCCCATGGTGCCGTGATAATCAAGTCCATTACCGACGAACATGAATTCAAAGTTAACGGACAAAGATTGAAGCACTACAACGGTGCCCATGTAGAACGAAACAAAGAAGTTGACACCTTAGGAGATGCATGAGCATGCTCTCCTTTCGATATTTTCTTTTTTTTTTCTTTTTTTCTTTTTTTTTTTTTCTTTTGAACTATTTTTTTCTTTCTATTATTTTCGGTTATTATTTCTCTTTATTTATTTTTGGAATTTTTAGGAGAGATTTTATTTTTCTTCATTATCTTTAGTTTCCAGGTTTTCTTTTCCACAACAAGACTCACAACCACCATGCTAAGGAAATTCACTGCTGACTACTTGCCACAGCAACCACAACAGAAACTGGCGATGCCCAGGCAACAACAATGGCTTCGGAAACTACTGATGCCCATGCAAGTGAACCTGCATCGGCAAACATGGATCAAATCAAAGCAATGCTATTCACGCGGTACCAGCATTCAACCACCGACTGAAAAATGAATCAAGCAAACGGCACGAAGGAAACTTATCACTCAAGGTGACGACCTCTCCGACAAAATCATTTCATTTAGTTTCTTTTAAATTTTGTTTCACTCTTACATGCATTGAGGACAATGCTTCTCTCGAGTTTGGGGGAGGGTATTGATTTCTAGTTAGTTTCTTGTTTCGTTGCATTCATCTCTAGCAATCACATATAGGTTGCATATGTTACTTGCCATGCCCTTAATTGGATTTAATTGCTTAAGACTTGTTGAATATCCAATGATGAATTTTTGCCACTGCACTTAATTGAAAGAACCTTTAATTTTAGGATTGCATGAAAAGAACTTAGAATTTTACTATGATGCTGAATTTTTTACACGGTTGTGGCTTGTTGATTGAAAGAAACTTAGTGAACTTAGGTTGCTTAAAATTTGGGTAAATTTGAAAATTAAAAGTTAAATTCTTGCTAGAGGTGCCCGAAACTGGCTCTAGTAGTTAATGCACATTAAAGAATCGCTAGAGGTGCCCGAAATTGTCTCTAGTCGACTAAAATAAAATGAGAAATTGCTTACTTTGCTAGAGGTGCCCGAAATGGGCTCTAGTGAAAATAAAATAAATGCCCCAGTAATTAAATTGATAAAAGCCTATTGTTCACATAGAATTTTGAAAATCAACTTGTACACAACTACGCACACACATTGTCACGAGCATTATAGTTTTGTTCCGGGAATTTTTTGTGCTATCCGAAAAATTAAAAGGTGATCATACTTTGTGCCATGGTTCCGAGGTTTGAATTCAAGTTTGAAGCATGTCTTTGATGATTAAAGTCTTGGCAGGTAATTGTTAGTTTGCATTGCTTGAGGACAAACAATAGTTCGAGTTTGGGGGTGTGATAAGTGTTCAAAAATACTATTTTTATTACCTTTTTTACTCATATTATTGTTAGACTTAAGCTCATATTAGTTGCATAATTAGTCATTCATGCATTAATTCATGTTTCTTTCCACCGTTGAGCTTGATTACATAACTTGGTGATTTTGTGGAAAAAGATGCTACTTTGGTGTGTTTTTGTCTTTGTTCAGAATCACTTGCCTAAGCAAGTCTAGAGTTAGTTTCTAGGGCAATGCATGAAGGAGATGCCGAGCTAGTTGCCAGGGCAATGCATGAAGGAGACGCAGAGCCAGTTGCCAGGGCAATTGTCGACAAACAATAAGGTGATATGGTAGTCGAAATTGATGACTAGACAAGCCCAAGATGACGTGGAGCAAAGCTAAATCCCAGAGGAATTTGATTTCCATGAAGAGATTAAAGAAGAATTAAATTCCAAGAAGATAGGAGAAGTTCTAGTAGCAATATAATTATAATAAAGAATTATATTCTTTAATGATAATTTAATTCCAACTTAACTTCCTCCTCAAAGAAGGACTTTGACCTAGCCCTATAAATTAGAGGGGAATTTCAACAATCCAAAGGGGGGCAAGAAGAGGGAAAATTTTGACAACCCCGGAGAGCAAGAGGAGGGAAAATTTCGACAACCCCATAGGGCAAGAAGAGAGAAATTTCGACAAGAGAGCAAGGGGAGAGAGTTCGATTTCTTCTTTTTCTTCTTTGCTTCCATTAAATTCATGGTTTGGGGATTATTCTTTGTATATTTTTTGAACCCAACCATGAACTAACTTGATTGGTTGGGGTTATTGTGTTTTGTTGTTGTGAGAAACAATTGGATTTTGTTTAGGCAATAAGAGTTTGCACTTTTCTATTAAAGGTTTACTCATTCTTGGATTTTATTCTTGTTTGCGAGTGAATTGGGAGAGGATCTCGTAACTTCATTTATTTATCTAATATCGGGAGAGTTAGATTCAAGAAACAAATGAGTATGTTCTTTATTCAATCTATTGATGGTGAAGATTAATCCGGCTTAGGAATAAGTTAAGGATTTCAACGGCTAAGAGGAGCGCAAGATTGGTTGTTGTTCACCATTGATTCAAGCAGGGATGTATTATGACGGCATGCACAAGTAGCTAGAGTTTCAACTTAGGGATAAGAAGAAACCATTGAAGAACACTCTGTCGAACCGTGAAGTTGCTGCCCAGACGCCCAAGTAGTTGCCCAGGTAGTCACCCAGACAACCATCGATTAGTTGCCAAGGCAACCCCGCTGTGCAAGTTGCCACGGCAACTGAGTTGCCCTTGCACTCTTTTACCAAGATGATCCAATCGGCTATCACACCTCAACTCACGATAACCTGGCCTATTTACTCTATTTTAATTTCATCTCTTGCTCTCCGGGGTAGTCGACATTTTCCCTCTTCTTGCCCCCCTTTGGATTGTCGAAATTCCCCTCTAATTTATAGGGCTAGGTCAAAGTCCTTCTTTGAAGAGGAAGTTAAGCTGGAATTAAATTATCTTTAAAGAATATAATTTTTTATTATAATTATATTCCTACTATAACTTCTCATATCTTATTGGAATTTAATTCTTCTTTAATCTCTTCATGGAAATCAAATTCCTTTGGGATTTAGCATTGCTCCACGTCATCTTGGGCTTGTCTAGTCATCAATTTCGACCACCATATCACCTTATTCTTTGTCGACAATTGCCCTGGCAACTGGCTCGGCGTCTCCTTCATGCATTGCCCTGGCAACTAGCTCGGCATCTCCTTCATGCATTGCCCTGGCAACTAACTCTAGCCTTGCTTAGGCAAGTGATTCTGAACACACACAAAAACACACCAAAGCAGCATCTTTTTCCACAAAAATCACCAAGTTATGTAATCAAGCTCAACGGTGGAAAGAAACATGAATTAATGCATGAATGACTAATTATGCAACTAATATGAGTAAAAAGGGTAATAAAAATAGTACTTTTGAACACTTATCACACCCCCAAACTCGAACTATTGCTTGTCCTCAAGCAATGCAAACTAACAATTACCTATCAAGACTTTAATCATCAAAGACATGCTTCAAACTTGAATTCAAACCTCGGAACCATGGCACAAAGTATGATCACCTTTTAATTTTTCGGATAGCACAAAAAAATCCCGGAACAAAACTATAATGCTTGTGACAATGTGTGTGCGTAGTTGTGTACAAGTTGATTTTCAAGATTCTATGTGAACAATAGGCTTTTATCAATTTAATTACTGGGGCATTTATTTTATTTTCACTAGAGCCAATTTCGGGCACCTCTAGCAAAGTAAGCAATTTCTCATTTTATTTTAGTTGACTAGAGCCAATTTCGGGCACCTCTAGCGATTCTTTAATGTGCATTAACTACTAGAGCCAGTTTTGGGCACCTCTAGCAAGAAAGTGCATTTACTACTAGAGCCAGTTTCGGGCACCTCTAGCAAGAATTTAACTTTTAATTTTCAAATTTACCCAAATTTTAAGCAACCTATGTTCACTAAGTTTCTTTCAATCAACAAGCCACAACCGTGTAAAAAAATATTCAGCATCATCGTAAAATTCTAAGTTCTTTTCATGCAATCCTAAAATTAAAGGTTCTTTCAATTAAGTGCAGTGACAAAAATTCATCATTGGATATTCAACAAGTCTTAAGCAATTAAATCCAATTAAAGGCATGGCAAGTTAAATATGCAACCTATATGTGATTGCTAAGATGAATGCGACTAAACATGAAACTAACTAGAAACCAACACCCCCCCAAACTCGAGAGAAGCATTGTCCTCAATGCATGTAAGAGTGAAACAAAATTTAAAAGAAACTAAATGAAATGAGTTAATCGGATAGGTCGTCACCTCGATTGATAAGTTTCCTTCGTGACGTTCGCTTGATTCATTTTTTAGTCTGTGGTTGAATGCTGGTACCGCGTGAATAGCATTGCTTTGATTTGATCCATGTTTGCCGATGCAGGTTCACTTGCATGGGCATCAGTAGTTGCCGAAGCCATTGTTGTTGCTTGGGCATCGCCAGTTTCTGTTGTGGTTGCTGTGGCAAGTAGTCGGCAGTGAATTTCCTTAGCATGGTGGTTGTGAGTCTTGTTGTGGAAAAGAAAACCTGGAAACTAAAGATAATGAAGAAAAATAAAATATCTCCTAAAAATTCCAAAAATAAATGGAGAGAAATAATAACCGAAAATAATGGAAAGAAAAAAATAGTTCAAAAGAAAAAAAAAGAAAAAAAAGAAAATATCGAAAGGAGAGCATGCTCATGCATCTCCTAAGGTGTCAACTTCTTTGTTACGCTCCATATGGGCACCGTTGTAGTGCTTCAATCTTTGTCCGTTAACTTTGAATTCATGTTTGTCAGTGATGGACTTGATTATCACGGCACCATGAGAGAATGGTTTGACAACTTTGAATGGTCCCGACCATCTTGATTTCAGTTTTCCCGGGAAAAGTTTTAGTCAAGAATTGAATAAGAGAACTAGTTGCCCTGGCATGAATTGTCGCGGTAATAGTTTCTTGTCGTGCCATTGCTTTGTTTTCTCCTTGTAGATTTGTGCATTGTTATAGGCGAGTGCACGAAATTCTTCTATCTCGTTGAGGTACAACAAACGCTTTTGTCCAGAACTTTCCTAATCCATATTCACGGTCTTGGTTGCCCATTGGTTTGTAGGTGATATTGCCCGTCCTCTGGCAACGATCAGATTGCTTGTAAAACTCTTGGGCATCTTTGTACAGTGTTGGCCAATACAAACCGGATTGAAAAACTTTGGCCGCGGTACGAGTTCGTCCAAAATGTCCTCCATAGGGTGAAGAATGGCATTGTCGGAGTACATTTTGTTACTCCTCTTCAGGGACACATCGTCGTATAACCTGATCTACACATTGTTTAAACAAAAGAGGCTCGTCCCACAAGTAATGCTTAGCATCATGGCGGAACCGCTTCTTCCCTTGGTGAGTAAGGCCATAAGGTAAAATACCACAAACAAGGAAATTAACTAAATCCGCATACCAGGGTATTGTCGAGGCATGTATTGCCGTGGCGACTGCTCCCAAGATTGCCGAGTCATGTGTATCTAGAGTTGTCGAGGCATACGCGTCTATGGTTACCGAGGCGTGCGTATCAGTGGTTTCCGTGGCATCGAGGGTTGCTGAGGCATGTGCATCCATGGTTGTTGAGGTGTTAGGGGTTGCCGAGGCATGCGTATTAGGAGCTGCTGCGGTGTCGAGGGTTGCCGAGGCATGCGCATCCATGGTTGCCGAGGCATCAAGGGTTGCTACGGCATTGAGGGTTGCCGAGGCAAGCTTTTCCTTTAGGGTTTCGAATGCTTGGGCACAAGAATCATCAAAATTGAAGACTTTATCTTGGTGTGGGTAGTCTCTCGATCACGTCCACCTTAGCTTTGTCTACTTTAATTCTCTTGGATGAAATCTTGTGGCCGAGCACTATTCCTTCATCTACCATAAGATGGCACTTCTCCCAATTAAGGACTAAATTGGTTTCTTCACATCTTGCCAACACATTCTCTAAATTGTCGAGGCAACTGTTGAAGTCACTACCAAAAACGGAAAAATCATCCATGAAGATCTCAAGGAAGTCTTCGACCATGTCTGAAAAGAGTGCCATCATGCATCTTCTAATGTTAGTTCATATATGAGAAAACTTGAGGATGGTTGTTTTCGATACTTCTTATAGTCCATCCGCACCCTCTATCGGGTGACAATATTGCCCAAAAAGAGTTTGGCCAATGTGCTTGCCACTACTCCCTTTTGTGTTACCATGGTGGAGGTGTCTTTCTTCTTTGTTCGTTTGTAGTCCATGTATACTCTCCACCTTGCTACTATTCCTGAAGGCACAAATATATTAATAGGAAAAATTATATCCATTCTCAACCATTCAATTACCTCATTCTTGTCGACTTCTATCATGGTTGGATGTAGCCTTTGTTTTCGTAGCAATTGCTGCTCAAGCCAATTGCCGTGGCAATCAGTTGCCAAAATTTGCTGTAAGTCAAGGGAAGAACCAATTTTCTGAAAAGCTATACGAATCCAAACACCATTTTCTTTTGGCCTCTCAAACATCTTCGTCAGTAGAGATTTTGATGGCTTCAAATCTACCAACCTCAGTTCCTCAAGACATACCCGCAATGGACGAGGTGAGCTTTTAAAGAATCCAAAAGGTTCAACCATTACCTGCTCATATTCCATTGGCAAAGTATTATCATCTCGTTGATCTTGCATGTGGTCGTGTAATTGCCGTGGCAATTGTAGATGAGAGCAATCTACAGATTCCTGCTTCAACATCAACCTTGTAACCTTATAGGCATCAGGTTCCTCAGAATTTGCTGTAGTATTGTTGTTCTCAGCTTCACTGAGTGTTGTCGCGGCATTGCTCTGTTCAGGCTCCTCAATCATTGCTGAGGCAATTTGTTGTTCAAGCTCATCATGTGTTAGGCAGTCTCTCTCATTGGCATCCTCTTGACTTTGAGGTTCTAGTTGTTCCTCACACATCGGAGAGATTTCTTTGCATTGCTCCTTATCCTCTTGCCTTGGGACGTCAGTATCCCTAGGAATGAATTGTTGGTGCATGTTATCCATTACATATGTGGATCTCCTTGATCTTCTAAATCCCCCAAGGTTGCATCCCACTGAGCTATCCTCGTATCCATGGACTTTGATAGCTCTCGAATCTCTTCAATTGATCCGTCAAGTATAGCCAAGGAAGCTAGCAACATTTCCTCCAAGGAATTGGAATGCTCTTGAAAAGGACTACATTGCCATGGCATATCTGTTGCTGAGGCAAAATTGTTATGGTAAAAAAAATTTTGAGCTTTTTGACCATACCATGAAGAATTTTGTTGCTGGTTCCCTCTATGGTCCTCCATGTGTGAGGGCAATTTTCAAACACATGATGTTCTCCACACATATCACAAGATTTTTCCACGGTATAAGTTCTTTGGGCTTTTCTCGGTTGGTATAGGTAATCATCAAAGGGTGCAAGAAACTCTTGATTGGATTGATTCATATCTTCCAACATCATCTCTCAAATAGATCGGCTTTTATTTCCCGACATGTTGATGTCCCTTAACTTGTAGCGCACCTAATTTTTTTTGATAAAACAAACAAAAAGAAAAGTTAGTAAAACTAAGAGAAAAAAATGCAATAACAAAAACAACTAACACCAATTGCCAATCCCCGGCAACGGCGCCAAAAACTTGTTGCGTGTAATAAGTGCTACGCAAATGTGCAAGTATACACGTCGCAAGTAATAAAGTGATACGAGTATCGAGTATCGTCTCCATAGGGATTGGTTTGGGCCACTTTGCTTAAGTTATTGCACTGTGAAAATAAAAACACAATTGATAATAGAGGTTTTAATTAACGAGAAAACTAAGAGCAATAAACTAAAAGAATAGATGAAATTAAAATAGAGTAAATAGGCCAGGTTATCGTGAGTTGAGGTGTGATAGCCGATTGGATCGTCTTGGTAAAAGAGTCCAAGGGCAACTCAGTTGCCGTGGCAACTTGCACAGCGGGGTTGCCTTGGCAACTAATCAATGGTTGCCTGGGCGACTAGCTGGGTAACTACTTGGGCGTCTGGGCAGCAACTTCAAGGTTCGGCAGAGCGTTCTTCAATGGTTTCTTCTTATCCCTAAGTCGAAACTCTAGCTACTTGTGCATGCCTTGATAATACATCCCTGCGTGAATCAAGGGTGAACAACAACCAATCTTGCGCTCCTCTTAGCCGTTGAAATCCTTAACTTATTCCTAAGCTGAATTAATCTTCACCATCAATAGATTGAATAAAAACCATACTCATTCGTTTCTTGAATCAAACTCTCCCGATATTAGATAAATAGATGAAGTTACGAGATCCTCTTCTAATTCACTCACAAACAAGAATAAAATCCAAGAATGAGTAAACCTTGAATAGAAAAGTGCAAACTCTTATTACCTAAACAAAATCCAATTGTTTCTCACAACAACAAAACACAATAACCCCAACCAATCAAGTTAGTTCATGGTTGGGTTCAAAAGATATACAAAGAATAATCCCCAAACCATGAATCTAATGGAAGCAAAGAAGAAGAAGAAGAAATCGAACTCTCTCCCCTTGCTCTCTTGTCGAAATTTCTCTCTTCTTGCCCTATGGGGTTGTCAAAATTTTCCCTCCTCTTGCTCTCCGGGGTTGTCGAAATTTTCCCTCTTCTTGCCCCCCTTTGGATTATCGAAATTCCCCTCTAATTTATAGGGCTAGGTCAAAGTCCTTCTTTGAGGAGGAAGTTAAGTTGGAATTAAATTATCTTTAAAGAATATAATTCTTTATTATAATTATATTCCTACTATAACTTCTCCTATCTTCTTGGAATTTAATTCTTCTTTAATCTCTTCATGGAAATCAAATTCCTTTGGGATTTAGCTTTGCTCCACGTCATCTTGGGCTTGTCTAGTCATCAATTTCGACTACCATATCACCTTATTCTTTGTCGACAATTGCCCTGGCAACTGGATCGGCGTCTCCTTCATGCATTGCCCTGGCAACTAGCTCGGCATCTCCTTCATGCATTGCCCTGGCAACTAACTCTAGCCTTGCTTAGGCAAGTGATTCTGAACACACAAAAAAACACACCAAAGCAGCATCTTTTTCCACAAAAATCACCAAGTTATGTAATCAAGCTCAACGGTGGAAAGAAACTTGAATTAATGAATGAATGACTAATTATGCAACTAATATGACGTTGAATTTTTCTAGGGGATCCTACAAGGGGGTTTCTCGACATTCTAAGTTCACTGGCACAGTCGGCTTCACCAAATTCAAACCCGATAAGTTGTTTTTATGCATTTTACCCTTCAAATTCATTAAAGTAATTAAGTGATACTTATGGTATTATTTGATATACGAGGATTACTCAGGATTGGATATCGGATCAAGTAGAATATTTGAGAAGCTCAGATTAGGATTTTAGAGTTAACGACTTAAGGTTAGTACACCTCGAACTCTTATTGTTTTATGAGCATCATAAATGTGACTGCCTTGCGGGTTAATACCTGCAAAAAGGTAGATGACTAATAAGCTTGATTTGAGACCCGTATTATGAGGCTCTGTAACACCCACAACCTGAATGTCACAACTTGGGCCTCAAGCCCAAACCAAAACCATAAAATTCTTAATCTGGGTTTAGCCCAAACAAGTTATTTCTTAAAAACATTTAAATTCAATAGTTGAAAATTTAGATAAATCATTTAAATCATTACAAAGGAGCTCCACTTAAAACATTTAAATATTTTACTTGATTAATATAATTTCAAAAGTAAGAATTACAAACTCGACCACGTAAGGTCCTATGAATACATACCCCACTAAACACAAGTACCATACTCTGAAGACCTCCCATGATTCAACGATCAACCTACCCACAAAAAAAACTTAAGGTCATGTGAATATTTTACTTGATCAAGTGCTTCTTGATCCCACGATTCAACGACCAACCTACCCACAAAACAACGATTCTATGCGTCGAGCTTACAAAGCTCAGTGGTACACATCTACTCTACTATACTTCATGCTAATCATAAACATAAGCATGAAAGTTAGTACGAGCAATAAGGAGAGATAAATAAACACGTAGCACTACCACTAGTCACCTAAACACATGCTCTCATCATAGCAATCATCATACATGGCTCACAAGGCCCAACCATACTCGGGATCCCATCGAATGATTCGAGTGAAACACACAAGTCATACCACAAACCTAGAGTGAGACTCGATGTCACACAGCCTTGGGAACGTACACTCTCTCTAAGTGATGCCCAGTGTCACACAACCTCAGGAACGTACACTCTCTCTCTAGGTGAAGCCCAGTGTCACACAGCCTCAGGAATGTACACTCTCTCCCTAGGTGAGGCCTGGTGTCACAGCCTCGTGAACGTACACCCATACTTGGCATCTCTCGTCGAGTATCACCGAATGAGGCCCGATGTAACACATCGTCCGGAACGTACATTCGGCATATCTAACCATGGTGTTGCAACAATCTTTGTCCAGGGTATCCGGATCCCACCAACCAACGGTGACTCAACCACACAAGTTTCCATACTTGGCACTTCCCAACACATGATCCACCAATGATCCCTATGGTTTCTATTACAAACAAGTCACTATTTACCAATTTATTACTCATTAGGTTCATATATAATTAATCTTATTTATTAGCCCATGAATCCATGTTATCATGTTTATTCAAGGCGTAATTCAGTTATTAATATTCACATCAATTCCCATTCTTTAGCTTGCATTTATACATTATTTATCATATTGGGTATCGGTACTCGTACACGAGTATCGTTATGGTACCCTCGGGTATTGATACTCGCATGGGTTCTGATACTAAAACTACTCACTGAAATTTTTTTATTTGGACAAGTACCGGTACGGGTCGACTCGTACCAATACTACCCCTAATCTCGTATCGGTACGGCCAAAGCTCGTATGGACACCTTATTCACGGGTTCACACAAATTTCTCAATTGACGATATTACCCGCTTATTCGACCCCTAAAGCTTATGAAAGTCATTAGCCCAATTAATATTAATTATCGTCTCCATAATCATTTAATCAAGTTTTTATCGGTATTATCCCTTAAGCATGATTTTCATCTTATTACATCAATCCATTCGAACAAGCATACAAAGCACCACAATTAATCAACCAATCAATCAATCATTAAATAAACATATGTGCATCTCAAACGAACCTAACCGGTCTCTAAAATCTCTATAAATCTTCATATTCGCAACATCATCATGCATCTCATAAATACATCAAGTCTCATGATATGGTATCACAACATGCTTATTCATCGTCTACCTATTTTACGAACACTAACAAGCAAATCAATTACAGTTATAATGCTCATGAAGTATTTTGGAGTTTGAGGTGTACTAACCTTACGCCAAAGTGATAAATCCTAGACCAAGCTTCTCCAACCATCTCTTGAAATCCAATATTCAAGTCCATCAATTCCTCAGATAAAACAAATGCCACTACATAAGCCACTTCACAATTTTTTGGACTACTTTAGAAAATAAAACACATCAAAAACAGCTTATCGGGTTCGAATATGGAAAAATGGTTTGCGCCAACAGACTCAGAATGTTAAGAAACCCCCGAGTAGGGTCCCCCAAAAAGAGTCAACACCGGTCAACGAAGGTGCAACGCCGGTCAATGACCGTTCATGGTTAACGGAGGCTCAACTTAGGGTCTATGCGACTCAGGGTTGTAATCACTCATTTTGACCGTGTTTTAGTGTTATTAGTATTATTTTAATGTTAGTATTATTAATATAAAAATTAATAAAAAGGTAAAATATATATATATAAAGGTAAAAATAATAATATTAATAATAAAATATATATTATAAAAAAAAAGGAATTGGTGTGGAGCCTAAAGCTCCACGTCACTCAAATCCCCCCTCCACCCCTGAAATCGCCTATAAATAGGCATAGGATTGAAGCAATTTGGGGGAGAACAATCGGCCATGGCAAGGCCAAATAAGGGGGCATTAGCTCCCGGCTAGCTAAGGACCGGGGTAGTGCCCACGGTCCTAGTCGGTTCGATCGGGGTCCTATTTTAGGTCTGATCTAGTTAAAATTTTTGGAGAGGTCGCGGTAGATCTCGGTAGGGTTCAGTCGGGGTTCGTTATTCGAGCTCCTAGTTAGGTATATTTTCTTCCCTTTTTATTTGTATTGTAATTTTTTAATTTAATGAAGTATTAGTTAATTGTATTCTTATTTTTTAGTTTGTATGTTTTAAATTTATATTTTAGATTAGTATTTTATTAGATTAGTTGTTTATTTATGTGTTAGATTAGTTTTTTATTTATGTGTTAGATTAGTATCTTATTTATGTTAGATTTGTTTTTGAGTTAGATTAGTATTTATGTATGTATGTTTTAGGTTAGTATTTATTTGTGTTTTAAATTTATGTTTTAGATTAATATTTTATTTATGTTAGATTTGTTTTTATTTATGTGTTAGATTAATATTTATTTGTGTTTTAGATCAATGTTTTATTTATGTTAGATTCGTTTTATGTGTTAGATTAATATTTATGTATGTATGTTTCATATTAGTATTTTATTTATATTAGATTAGTATTTTATTATATTAGTATTTATTTATATTTTTATCGCTTTGTATTTATTTTGCTTTCTAAGGTTGCATAATGGAATATAAATTATCAATGCGGTGTCCTTTTATCCGAGCGTAAACGGGGCCAGTATCAGGTGTAGTGATGGTGGTTGGGCGTTTACTCTCGGATAACGGGGCCTTTAAAATTTACCCGCACTTATAACCAAATTTTAAATTAATCGTCACATTAATCCGGAAAGTCTAATATTAATAAAGCGGTAATTATTAAAGTACCAATTTTGGGCGGTGTGGGGGTGCTAATCCTTCCCCATCCGTAACTGACTCCCGAACCCAAAGTTTTCAAAATCTCTGGTTTTTATGGTGTCCGGCCTACCTAAGTGGCCGGTGGCGACTCCAATTCTTAAATAAAATGCGGTTTTTAAAACCAGACGAAATAAATATTTTAATACCCAAAAAACCACAAACACTTCGAAACCTCGTTTTTTAGCGAAACGGACATCGCTACAGATGGCGACTCCACTGGGGACTATTTTTTGTTTTTAACAAAATAAAGAGAGTCAAGCTTTTTCAAGTAATCACCGCTTTAATAATATTAGAAGTTCCGGATTAAAGTGACTATTAAATTAATATTCAGTTGTAATTGCGCATTTATTTTAAAGCATTTAAAATTTGGCATATAAACCTGTTTTTAAGTGGGGGGAAAACGCTAAAGCTTTCGTGGAGATATCGTTCTCCCGTGTAGGCCTAGCAAGTACCTTCGGGGCTCGAGTATCTTATGCTTTCTTAAGGATATCGTTCCTTCGTGCAGGCATAAGCGAATGGGTCCCCCTGAATTGAACCCGGTTGAAAGGAGCCTATAATGGGTGATGATCGGGGGCCTTGCTACTCTTAGTAGAGGACAGCAAGGACAATTCGGGTACCTCCTAGCACCAACACTGCATGTAGAGAACATATAGAAACCCACCCCTTTAGAGCCATGCGGATAACCTTAGGTGTTTTTGACGGGATAAATAGGGTTTTTTTTGTTTACCTTATTTTATTTGTCTTTTTATTTATGTATTTATTATTTTTATCCAGTACTAACTCATTTTTGTGTTTTATTTTTATTTTTTTTTATTTTCATTTTACACATACTTTTGTTGCATTATCATTGCATCCACATTACATAGAGGCATTGATTCAACTGGTTTGCCCGATTAGAAAATCTTTCATCATGGAAAAAAGGTGTCTTAGGAAAGGACGACATCAATCCAGTCACGCGACATCGGTCAGAGATTAATCAACAGATCCGAAGTAATGATTTGCCGAGCAAGCGTGTAGTGCCAAAGTATACACACGAGACCCTGATGGTGGACATACAACGAGCTACAATGTGTGTGAATGACTTAGCTACCGAAGCCGCGACTCTCCGACCTTTCGTAACCCTAGACATGGAAGAAGCACCAAGGTTTATCAAGTTGCTCAGAGCTGTCGATGAGCTATGAGGTAGAGCTAGGGCTTATGTGTAGAAATTTGTTTTGTAGTTAAGATTTTTTGTAATAGAGACTCTTTTTGTAATAGGGACTCCTTTTGTAATATGAACCTTTTTTTGTAATCTGGACCCTTTAATTCTCATGAAAGTCATTCGAAAGGGTGATTACCAGCGGATTCAACGCCTTTATTTGCATTCATGTTGCATATCATGACATGGTGTTGATTCAAGAACAGTTCATTAAAAGGCTTTCAAAATAGAAAAAGTCTGCTTTGCCGAGAACGATAATATTACAGTATCAAGTTAGGCCGAGCAAAGACCAATCAAGAAAGAAGACGGTACGATAGTAAGGCACGTATGACGCAGAAGATTCAGTCAGGGCCGTAGAACCCCAATTTTAAATCTTCACATTGGACCATTTTGTAAAAGTCTCAGATTTTAATTTAACTCATTTAAAAAAATTGAAAATATTATTATTTTGCTTGAATCTTTTTCCCTCATAAAACTTTCAGAATAATAATAGTAAAAAAGAAGAAACCTAAAAGTTTCATTTTTAAAGTAAGTTAAAACCTTTTAATAAAAAAGGGGAAGTTTTTCAAACCAAATGATCTTTGAGAATTTTAATTTAATCCCTAAAAATTTTAAAGTACTCCCCTAGGACCGATAGAATCCATCCCTGTTTAGACGTATTATTCGTTTGCGCCCAGATCTACAGAAGAACAAATCTTGTCTGCCCTTGTTGATGTCCTTTTTAGAAGCCACAAAAATAAAGATCATGACGTCATGAGTCCATGGAATAGAATAAAGGGAGAAGACGAAGTCATCCATCATCCTAAAGATGACGTCGAGACGTAGAGCACAGGTTTTGCTTTCCGAAGTCAAGGTCTCCAGAATAAATCCAACTGTTACTTGTAATTCATTATTAAGTTTTGGCAAACAGACATTTTCTCTATTGAAAGTTTTTTAAAGACTGTTCAAGAATCAACATCGTATTTGCATGCATTCTCGCATTTATAGGGTATTAATTCTCGAAGTGGTTCCTCAAATCTCGGAAATCGTTCATAATTGGCAAAGGGTCGTCTGGTCAGATATTAGAGGGCACGTATCCAGAGTTTTGTCCCAGAATAAGATCGAAGACAATATAAGAGGAACCATCTGAAGACTTCAGGTCAGACACGGTAAGGAGACACGGTACTAGTAATGAGCAAAGTAAAGTGCAAGAGTTGAAAGAAGCAGAGGGAAGAAGTGATGAATCAGATGAAGACTTTGACGAAAGGTAAGCGATCCATCGAACCGAAAGAAGAACCGATTAAGGATCAGAATAGAAAGCGGGATAGTCAGAATTCTACCTCTAAGCCAGCTAAATACAACAAATTGAACCTTTTTGTGATCCGCATCAATAAACAGGCGGAAGGTATGTCTGAGTCGGGCTTTCAAAAAGTAGAGCTCGGTCCAGAAGAAACCCGAGAAGCAAGTAATGAAAAGAAGTATATCTCGATTCTTGTGAGGTACACTGAACTACTCTTAATGTTCATCGAGAAGAGTTTTATTACCTCGGTGAAGTCTCTAGCGAAGAGACCGTCTTATCCGAAAGATTACGGCACCGTTTAGGAAGTTTGGGTCACAGTATTGAGGATTGTGGGGCCCTGAGGAACAAGTTCAAGATCTTATCACGATGAGAATTTTAAGTTTCAAAGACGGAGTTCCCCAATTCTATAGTAAGCTAACAATCACCGAGGGGAAAAGTCGAGGAAGAATCGATATCCAGGACAAAGTTCAAGTAATGCCGAAGTGGGTCACTCCAGCGAGTTAAATTTGAAGATCAGAGATAGGGGCATCCCAGGAGAGGGATATTCTTTCGAGTTCAGCCAGCTCAGATAAGAAAGTGATAACTTTGATAAAATTGAATTTTCAGAATGATCACCCGAAGCTCCACTGAGTGTTTAAGAATATCATATTGGGTCACCTTTAAAGAGTAAATGAACAGTGTTGTTCAGTTGAATGACGACTCATAATATTGGAAGAAGAGAAACTAGTGAAGAAAGAATCAAGTTAGGCTGTTATCAGATAAGTTTGAGGAAATTGGGAATAGGTACGACAATCTCCAGAGATGAGCTATAGAATAACTTAGCCATTAACAAGAGTTTTGGGAACAAGTTTACGACAGAGCAATGACAATCTAACACTTTCAGTTGGAAAGTAAGTATGACAACTTCCAAGCTGCGAAAGACTAAGCAGGGGATAGATGAAGACCCGAAGATCGATATTACTCGAGCAGGTAAGGCGGCTCAACAAGGTGGCAGGCTTAGTCAGAACATGGACCAAGTGTTGGGCTACAGAAGGCAAGCTGACCGGACTACTGGATGAAGTTAAGAAAGTAGACACTGAAGCTTATCAATAACTATAAATATCTAATATCTGATATAATGAAACCTTTTGGCCTCAATGAACGTCGTTCTATGGGGATCACTTTTGGAATCAATACCTTATTGCATTCATGTTTATATTTTAGGATTGCATTGCATTGCTTTCCACGATCCTGACATGTTTTACATGACATTATCATTACCTTGCATTATTATTACCTTTCATAAATTTTATGAGGAGTAAGTCAAAGACCTATTAGGTTTTTATCATGGATAAAAGAATTGAAGACACTCAAAAATCAAGATTTGAGCAGTTAAAAGATGGGCTCAAGAGAAAAAGAGAAAGGAAAAAGAAGTTTGATGCCTTTGATGCAAGAAAGCTCTGTTTGAACCCTGATTTGGTCGTTCCTCCAGATTCTAAAGACTCCAGATTTGCGCATGATGACGGAATAAGATGCCCCAAGATTCACGTGACCATATTCTGCAAAAAATGATGGGGGGCTGCATTGAAAAATTATCGATCCACTACTTCCCCGACAGTCTAGCAGGACCTACCGTGATATGATATGCTTTGGACCTAGCACCGAGTCGTCAGTATCTCCAGGGTATGAAGATGAAACCTGATAAAGCTTCAAGGAATGTGCTTTGAGGTGTCTGTGTTTAGCGACCCAGGTGCAGCCTCTCGTAGATGAAGAGAAAAGTGACTTCCATGCCACCTTTCTTATTTTTTTCTTTGATAAGGTGCTCAGGAAAATGAATGCCAGCTTTGAGGACTTCATGACAGTCAGAGAGAGAATCAAACATGCACTTCGGGACCTAAGTTTAAAAGACTAGACATGCCTAGGAGCAGAAGGAAAGAATGAGATAAATGGGTACCACTTTCAAAGGTTCTCGTGTTCGTAAGAGAAGAAGACAGGCAGATTCCCCCGAATCACTGAGAAAAATTCCTCGAACAAGTACATATTTAGAGATATTTGGATTATTCCATCTCGGACATATGGCCTCATCTGGTCAAGGGTTAGTACCTTACCTCAAGGACGATAAAGATTACGCCAAGCTCATATGCTCACAGTTTTGATCCATACAGTATATGTGAGTTCCACATTGAGGCGTCAGGGCATGACACTAAGAAATTTGGGGTCGTTAATAGAAAAAATCAAGAAGCTGGTTGACGAGGGAGTCATGACGAGAGATTTGATCCAACGGTGGAAAACAAGAGAAGAGGTAAGCCTACACTACAAAGGACTGGAATGAGTTAGTACTCGAGATGTAGTCCGGAGGTCCCTATGGTTTTCCCATCAGTTCATAAAGAAATTCTCAATGCTTTGAAAGAAAAAACTCCCAAACAGATATTTTTTTAGAATTAAAAATTACATTTCCATTTAGAAAAGCTTTTTTACATTCTTGATTCTTTAAACATTTTATTTTTATGGGGTAGTTTTTGTTCTCTCATATGCATATACACGCATTTTTGAATGGACACATGTATTTATCATTTCTATACTAGGTCCTCGAATTTTGAGTGCAACAGTACATTTGCTTCAGATCCAAAGATCAACTCTAAGTTGCATATATTTAGAAGAGATTGAATGTTTTGGGGATACTGTAAATGTAAGTATCTTCTAGTTTACTTAGGCCAACAGAGGAACAAAGTGAGTGTTTAGACAATGGGCAGTTCCCATTTTAAGAATTTATCTTCTCAGGCACTTGTTGTTTAAGATCCTTGAAACACAAGTTGACCCTAAACCTCTACCCCCTGAAGGCATTCTCAGGACATCTATGAATTTGACTACGAATGATATTCTTTTACTTTACCAGAAGACAGAGATGAGTCCAGACAGATTGGATACGAAGATCAGAAAATCATCAGAAGAAAGTGGTTGGAAACAAGGATATGTCCAAAGAAAAGAAGAAAAATGGTAATCAGAAGGCCGAAGCAATCCAGATCGAGTAAATATCAAAAGAGCTGCAGAAAGGCAAGTAACTTCGAACAGAAGATATCATCAATACCCAGTATAAATACGTGTTGATTCGATGATACATTTATAGACTCGAATAAGAAGAAAGAGATTCAAGGCTAAAAACCCAAAATGGGTAGTCTAAAACAAAAAGGAAAAAGAAAACAAAACAAAAAAGAGAAGAAAAGAAGAAATAAAATAAAAAAAAGAAGAAAGAGAGAAAAAAAAGAAAAAGGAAAAAGGAAAAAAGAAAAAGAAAGAAAGAATATGTATATGTTTCACACACAGATCAAACAATACAAGAACGAGACTTCAACTATGAGCAAGAGACATAAGGAATCCACATTTCAAGTAACCATCAGTTTTGAAAATTAGTATAAAAGCTCGAATTGAAGCCAAGTCAAGACAAGTCGGCCCGAAAATTGCCAATTTCGAAAAAGGAAATGACCTCTAGGGTGAAAACCCAAAAATGGGCAGTCTAGAGTGATCCTGAAAATGAATAAAAAGAGTAGTCTGCCTGAGCCTGTTGGCATCGATATCCAACCAAAATACACTGATCTGAAGGTACATAAGAAGGAAGTGACCTCTAGGGTGAAAACCTAAAAATGGGCATTCTAGAGCGATCCAAGAGAAAAAGTGAAAAAGAAGAAAAGAAAAAAAAAAGAAAAGAAGAAAGAAATAATAATATTTCATCTGGGCGTGCCAATCACAAGAATTCCCAGAAATGTATTCATAGTCCTTCATTCAAGAAATCTCAGTTTCGAGGAGTATTGAAGGATCAAACATTATTGAACAGAAAATGAACATCAGTATATAGCCAGAATGCAAGGCAGCCTACAATAAAAAGAAAGGAAATGAACTCTAGGGTGAAAACCCGAAAACGGGCAGTCTAGAGTGATCCAAAAAAGGGAAGGAATAATGGGCATATCCAAGTTACACAAGTACAGAAATACTGTTTCGCTTAACCATAAACCAAAGGCCTACATTACAAGCCCCCAAAGACTATTCTGGTCATCAATAGATATCCAAGTTGAATGAGAATATCTTCAGATTTCATTCCGCCTATAAGGGTTAACTTTGCTTCAAGGAACGTCAAACTTCGAAGTGCTTGGTCGACACCTCAAATAAGGGAAGGATGGGGCATGGTGAGATAGTGAGATTAAGAGAGCCACCTTAAACGGGGTAGAAACTAGGTAGGGTTGTTCCTCCCAAAAGCATATTAGACCAGAAGAAACTATACATTGGCATATATCTCCACAATGGTCAAGATCTTCTAAATATGCGCTTCATTAGAGTTGATCTCTGGCAACTTGAAGCAGATGTGGTACGGTGTTTGATATTTCGGGGGAAACATGTTTTAAAAGGTTTGACATTTTCTCCCAAAGTTTTGATGTTTACCATTTCCTCCAAACATTAGTTTTTAAAATATTTGGCAATATACTTCGAATTTTGTTTACCATTCTCCAAACATTATTTTTTTAAAAAAATGTTTGGTCCTTAAAAAAGAAGAAGAAAAGAAAAAGATGTTTACCATTTGTTCCAAACAATGTTTTCAAAATGTTTGGTATCCCCTCCAAGTTGTGATTTTTAAAATAACTGTTATATTTTCAAACAATCATTATTTTTTGAAATATACGCAAGTAAATTGCCGTTTGCATTATTTTAAAAATAAATGATGATAAGATTTAAAGCATAGGGACCGAGAGTTAGTTCCCGTCGAAATGCTACGAGAAGATCAAGGATGAGCTCAGGGGATGGAAGCATTTTGGCTCACCCTAGTGACTAGAAATAGATCAAGGCTCTGTATGATGGGTCAGAAAATCCAAAGCAGTGGAGCCCGTGGTTGAATGGGGCAACGCCAAGCGACGAAGATGACAAGGGTTCTTATAAGAATAATATAAGAACCAGAAGATCATTTATGAAGACGAGTGATAACCCCGAAAACAAGAAAATCCTTCCGCACAAAAGGTTTAAAAGCATGTTCAAATGAGGATTTAAGAGCAAACAGTGAAGAAGTAAAGAGATGAAGAAATCTGAGGAGCGACCTTTCAGGGTGTAAGACTTTAGAACGAAAAAGGGGCTAAAAGAAAAAAGAAAAAAGAGAAAGAAAGAGAGGAAGGGAGAAAAAAAAGAAAAGAAAAAGAAAAATAAGAAGAAATTGAAGGAAATAGAAAAAAGAAAAAGAAGAAAAAGAAAAAGAAAATGAGAAGAGAAAGAAAGCATTACATTGCATGCATCATATAGATAGGGGCATGCCAATTTTTGCTTGTTTTGGACAGGTACTTGAAGAATTATCAAAGAGTATTAAGAAGTGGATTTCATTAATTGAAGAAAGTTTGGCAGCCACCTTCAACGTGAGTCCCCAAAAATTGAAAAAAGATTGGCAGCCATTTTCGGCGTGAGTCCCCAAATTTGAAGAAAGATCGGTAGCCATTTTCGGCGTGAATCCCCAAATCTGAAGAAGGGTCGGTAGCCATTTTTGGCGTGAACCCCAAAATTTGAAGAAAGTTTGGCAGCCATTTTCGGCGTGAGTCCCCAAATTTGAAGAAAGTTTGGCAGCCATTTTTGGCGCGAGTCCCCAAATTTGAAGAAAGATTGGCAGCCATTTTCGGCGTGAGTCCCCAAATTTAAAGAAAGATCGATAGCCATTTTCGGCGTGAATCCCCAAATCTGAAGAAGGGTCGGTAACCATTTTGGTGTAAATCCAAAATTTTGAAGAAAGATTTCGGCAGCCTTAGTAGTGTAAGTCCAAAGATATCAACAGCCTTGTAAAAAAATGAAAATGAGATAGAAAAAAGAGAAGAGAAAAATGAAAAAGAGAAAAAAGTAGAAAAAGAAGGAAAAAGAAAAAATGAAAAATGAAAAAAAAAGCAGAAAAAGAAGGAAAAAGAAAAAAGGAAAAAGAGAAAAAAGAGAAAAGAAAATTTCGAAGATAAAGGTTCTATATAGGAAGGGCCTATATTTTCAAGCTCCCGTAGCAAGAGGTTCTATGTAGGAAGAATTCACCGCTCCGAGGCTTTAGGAGCTGAAAGTTTTAAATAGGAAGGGCTTGCAGCTCCAGGGTGAAGACTAGCAGTTCTATATAGGAAGAACTCCCAGCCGAAGGAATTCACCCATGACACATAAGGTTTTATATAGGGAAAACCCGTTGTGTTGAAGGCGAAGAGTCCTATATAGGAAGGGCTCCGAACTTTACTGTCTTAGAGTGAAAGGTTCTATATAGGAAGAACCTGTAGCTCCGAGATTTCAAAAGCTAAAAGTTCTATATAGGAAGGACTGGCGGCTCCAGGGTTTGAAGACTAGCAGTTCTATACAGGAGGAACTCCCAGTCGGAAGAATCCATCAGTGGCGCAAAAGGTTTTATATAGGAGAAAACAGCGTTGAAGGTGAAGAGTTCTATATAGGAAGGACTCTAAGCTTTACCGTCTCAGAGTGAAAAGTTCTATATAGGAGGGTCTCGTAACTCAAGACTTCAGAATGAAAGGTTCTATATAGGGAGGACCTATAGTTCCAAGATCAGAAGGTGAAGACGTTCTATATAGGAAGAACTTACAAGCTTGAAGACTCAACTAAAGAAGAGCGGAGAGTTCCAGAAGAACACGTGATTCCAAAGCCAAAGACTAGCAAGTAGGTCAAAAATGAGTGCTTTTGATCTTTGCTTTGTTCTTGTTTCACAAGAACAAGCAAAGAGGGGCAACTGTAATCACTCATTTTTGACCGGGTTTTAGTGTTATTAGTATTATTTTAATGGTAGCATTATTAATATAAAAATTAATAAAAAGGTAAAAATATATATATATATAAAGGTAATAATAACAATAATAAATATATATTACATAAAAAAAGGAATTGGTGTGGAGCCTAAAGCTCCACGTCACTCAAATCCCCCCTCCACCCTTGAAATCGCCTATAAATAGGCATAGGATTGAAGCAATTTGGGGGAGAACAATCGGCCATGACAAGGCCAAATAAGGGGGCATTAGCGCCCGGCTAGCCAAGGACCGGGGTAGTGCCCTCGATCCTAGTCGGTTCGATCGTGGTCCTATTTTAGGTCCGATCTAGTTAAAATTTTTGGAGAGGTCGCGGTAGATCTCGGTGGGGTTCAGTCGGGGTTCGTTATTCGAGCTCCTAGTTAGGTATATTTTCTTCCCTTTTTATTTGTATTGTATTTTTTTAATTTAATGAAGTATTAGTTAATTGTATTCTTATTTTTTAGTTTGTATGTTTTAAATTTATATTTTAGATTAGTATTTTATTAGATTAATTTTTTATTTATGTGTTAGATTAGTTTTTTATTTATGTGTTAGATTAGTATCTTATTTATGTCAGATTTGTTTTTGAGTTAGATTAGTATTTATGTATGTATGTTTTAGGCTAGTATTTATTTGTGTTTTAAATTTATGTTTTAGATTAATATTTTATTTATGTTAGATTTGTTTTTATTTATGTGTTAGATTAATATTTATTTGTGTTTTAGATCAATGTTTTATTTATGTTAGATTCGTTTTATGTGTTAGATTAATATTTATGTATGTATGTTTCGGATTAGTATTTTATTTATGTTATATTAGTATTTTATTATGTTAGTATTTATTTATATTTTTATCGCTTTGTATTTATTTTGCTTTCTAAGGTTGCATAATGGAATATAAATTATCAATGCGGTGTCCTTTTATCCGAGCGTAAACGGGGCCAGTATCAGGCGTAGTGATGGTGGT
Source organism: Hibiscus mutabilis (assembly GCA_019671005.1). Classification (NCBI taxonomy): domain Eukaryota; kingdom Viridiplantae; phylum Streptophyta; class Magnoliopsida; order Malvales; family Malvaceae; genus Hibiscus; species Hibiscus mutabilis. The sequence goes on along the minus strand of CM033735.1, from coordinate 10,792,674 downwards.
TGGGCGTTTACTCTCGGATAACGGGGCCTTTAAAATTTACTCGCACTTATAACCAAATTTTAAATTAATCGTCACATTAATCCGGAAATTCTAATATTAATAAAGCGGTAATTATTAAAGTACCAATTTTGGGCGGTGTGGGGGTGTTAATCCTTCCCCATCCGTAACTGACTCCCGAACCCAAAGTTTTCAAAATCTCTGGTTTTTATGGTGTCCGACCTACCTAAGTGGCCGGTGGCGACTCCAATTCTTAAATAAAATGCAGTTTTTAAAACCAGACGAAATAAATATTTTAATACCCGAAAAACAACAAACACTTTGAAACCTCGTTGTTTAATGAAACGGACATTGCTACAAGGGTCTACACAGCTTGGCTTAGATGGATCAAATCCCTCAGATCGATGCCCACGTGCGGCCAGTGGCGCGTGCAGTGCTTGTGACGTCTTCAAGCGGTGGGAATCCTATGGCGAACTTCAATGAAACGTTTCTGGCTACACTGATTCCAATGGTGGTCATGGATTTTGGTTTTGGAAACTTGAACCCCTCCATCTTTAAAACCCAAAACTTTATCTCTCTCAGCCCTCCTACGACGGCTCTAACGGCAACACCACGACCACCGACTGACTCATCTCAGCGAGGTGAACACAATGATGTTGGAGGTGTCGAAAATGGACACTTTGATGGTGGTAGATCGGACTTGGAAGTTTATGAAAGAAAAAAAAAAGAAAGAGAAAAGATGAGAGAGAGGGGAAAATGAAATCTAATTTTTCTCTCCCCCTCCTCCTTACTTTAATTTAAAGAGTCCTCTTCCCAAAGACACACTTCTTTAACTTACACTCGGGTTAAAATATCCAACCTAAAACCAATATCCGTAAAATCAACCCAGAAATTGGGTCGTTACAACTCTCGCCACCTTAAAAGAAATTTCATCATTGAAATTTGTATCCCTAAAACAAGATCCTAAAACCTTTCTAACTCTTTAACGTCCTCAACCATATCCCACTACGCTACTTTGATCTCTCACAACCCTTGTCAATTATAACCTTTTTCTTCTAATGATACAAACATAATCTCGATTGATTCTTTCTCATAGAAGGAATCCATCTTCGCTCGATACATTACAGATGACAAGCAAAACCCTACGGTACCCCATTAAAAGTGTCACAGAATTACTCTATCATGGTGATCAAACTGATATGGTAAGACTAAAAAAGGTTGGTGCATAAAAAAAATCCTTCCATAACTCTGTAAGATCGAAAGAACAAAAGGTTGGTGCACAAAAAAATCCATCCATAACCCTATTAAAAGTGTCACACAAATGATTCCTCTCGTGGTGACTCTCTGAAAGAGACTCTAACTCTGATGACATCCCATAATAATATCATTGCTTGCCTGGTGCAAGACTTCTGAAAACGAACGATGTCTAAACTCGCCTCAAGCACTTGCCTTAAACTTGGCACGATAACTTATATCGGCAACTAAAACAACTCCCATAACCCACTCCACAAGATTCTTACACTCCAAACTATAACACGCATGGAAAACATGTCATTTGTACCATCCCTTGGATCTATCATCACATGAAATCCCACCAAGGGATAAGGTTCCATCAGGAATCTCGAATCTCGTGTCAAAATGATAACATGTACATACCGTAATGTCGTACAACCAAACCAAGCAGACTTTTTACCTAGATCTCGCTTTTGCCGAAAATATCAAATAATACTCACCAAGGACAAAATAATTATTCAATGTAATCTCAATGAAACCGTGCACTCACAAATCTTTTACGAGGTTCATGGTTATCTTTTTAACTTCCACAAATGAATATCGAAGCACAATTCTAAGAAATTCAAAGTTCAACTCCCAACTGATAGAAAGCCAAACACTTATCACCATCTCAAACACACAACTCCACACTCTCTCAAAACACGCGGCGAAAGCTTGGCACAAATTGTCGCTCTCAAAATTCACCATATACTGGTCATTGTACTATATAGGAGGAATATTTGGCTTTGATACCTTTTCTCTAGAGCACTCACCACAAGATCTCAAACTACATCAAAACCATCAGACCTAAACTCAAACACAACACTATATCATTTTAATTACAATCAAACTCTACTTCTCACGGCTTCCAAGGTTACCCAATCCTCAAATCAGAGCTTAACATCAACCACTAGGGTACTGGTACTAACAGATCAATAATGACACCATATGAATCGAGTACCGGTAGTGGATGGAGCTAGCATTGGTACTTATTTACACGGCCACCACTAGCAATTCTTGAACGCACCATATGGGCAACATGATACTCTAACCCGAACTAACTCCGTACAATCTATCACTTATCAAGTTCACTTTACTTAGGTGGTGATCGATCACATGATCAATGGTTCTCAATTTCTTCAACTCACAACATTGTCCAAAACTCAAATTCCTTAAAGATCAAATACCCAAAATTCACATTATTAGGATGAACACAACCTTTCCTCTTCAAGCACAAAAATATTGCCTTGACAATACAATAAAACATCCTCAAAGATCTTAAAACCTTACTCGACATTAATCGAGTTAACACCACTATCACAACAAAACAGTCTCACGCGGCTCGAACCTCCACCAGTTTTCCTCGGCTAATTCTAAGGAAACTGTAATACAAATCAAAAGCACTTATGAAGTCTCAAACCCTTGATTCTTTAACTGATTACACAATAACTAACCTTTCTCATACACAAGGACATTATCTCATTAGTTCTCAATTTCCATATTCTTATACATTTTACACAAAGCATCAACTTATATTCAAGAGACAACATGATGACCCCCACCTTATCATCGCTAAAACATCTCAACCATCACCGTAGGTATCAAACGTTACCATAACATACTTTAAAGAGATAAATCATCATTCCAAAATTCATTTCAAAATTACAAGCCCCCAACACTTTAATTGTAAACACCTTATTCTTGAACCAAACCCGAAAAACACACAAGCACTTCACAATCGGTTAAACAAGTCAACCACCCTAGGAGACACGTAACGGTCTTTTATTGCCACTTAACCAGCTATCAACGATTTAAGAATCACCTCAACAAACAAACTTCTTACTAGCAAAAAATTCTGGTTCTCCCTTGGATGACACACTAAGACAAAGGAAACCTCGTTCGAGTTATGCTTTTACAACTAAATCTCTGACTCTAACAACTAAGTCAATGTCCTCTGAAAAGGGTGATGAGCTCTAACGTCCAACTCGGCTTTACCTCAACATCTACTCACATTCTTGATAGGGAAGAAGTCTTGACGACTCATCCAAGAAGCATAAACAATCGCACTGACAGTCTGAAGACACTCAAGCGTCAAAATGTACATATCGGCATCTACCGAATGGTCAAAAGTGTCTTATAACCCCATTATGTCATTTCTCAAAATGACCACTACTGAAATCACGGAAAAAGGGAAATGGTTTAACATCCTCCTTACCAAAGTTTGGGTTCCCTCGAGGTCTCAGAGCCTCAAGCCTACTCTCGACATTACTGGCTAACATCATGCTTGATTAACCAAAGTAATTTCCAAGGTGCAACAACTTCCAAGAAGGTAGCTCTCTCTCAAACTGGTAGAACATCTAACTTCGACCACACTCTAATGAACTAGTGGATCTCAGTCCCACTATCTCTAAGAAATGCCCTTGAAGAGGCGACGATGCTTCCCTAGTATCAACAAGACTCCTTTTTACACGAACAAAGGGTCTTTCACCCAACATGCATCCGTTGATTGATTTTGAAAGTGGGTTATCCATACTTTTTTCATAACTAATATCCACAAATAACGATGAAGATCCCTTAACACAAACTCTCCTAACTTATCCTTGGGCTTCATGACGTCTACAACATACAACAAAGACACCATTTAGGTGGTGGGAGGAGGACACATCCTCGACTCCGGCATCATTCAACTAACTCGTATCTCAACGGTCCGTGACAACCTCGCCCTCAGAATCGCTCTCATGAGTGGCTCAACACTTAAATCAGCCATCTTGGCTACAATCATAACTATTTTATCATTGCAACATTGGACGCACCACCAGGATTCTAGTCTTAAGGAGTACAAACTTAATTTAAGGGCTTGTATTCACTAGACAACTTACTAAAAAAACCTATACTACCCCGGGGTTTCCTAAAACCAGTTAAACCTAAGCTCTAATACCATTGTTGTAACACCCTCAACCCAAATGTCACAATTTGGGCCTCAAGCCCAAACTAAAACCATAAAATTCTCAAACTAGGTTTAGCCCAAACAAGTTATTTCTTAAAAGTATTTAAAGTCAATAGTTGAAAATGTAGATAAATCATATAAACTGTTACAAAAGAGCCCCACTTAAATTTAAAACATTTAAATATTTGACTTGATTAATATAATTTCAAAAGTAAGAATTACAGACTCGACCACGTAAGGTCCTATGAATACATACCCCACAAAATACAAGTACCATACTCTTAAGACCTCCACATGTTGGAATTCGTGCTGATAATGCTCATCAATCCCACGATTCAATGATCAACCTACCCACAGAAATAATGGTTCTGAGTGCTGAGCTTACAAAGCTTAGTGGTATACATCTACTCTATAATACTTTATGCTAATCATAAACATAAGCATACAAGTTAGTACAAGCAATAAAGAGAGATAAATAAACACATCGTGCTACCACTAGTCGCCTAAACATATGCTCTCATCATAGCAATCATCATATATGGCCCACAAGGACCAACCATACTCGGGATCCCACTAGATTATCTGAGCGAAACACACAAGTAATACCACAAACCTAGAGTAAGGCTCGGTGTCACACAACCTAGAGAACATACACTCTTGGTAAGGCTTAGTGTTGCACAGCCTCGAGAACATACATTCTCTCTCTGGTTGGGGCCCAGTGTCACACAATGTTAGGAACGTACATTCGGCATCTCTAACCATGGTGTTGCAACACTCTTTCTCTAGGTATCTGGATCCCAACAACCAACAGTGACTTAACCACACAAGTGCCATACTTGGCATGTCACAACACACAATCCACCGAGGATCCCTATGGTTGCTATTACAAATAAGTCACTCAACATTTACCGATTTATTACTCATTAGGCTCATATATAATTAATCTCATTATTAGCTCATTAATCCATGTTATCATGTTTATTCAAGGCGTAATTCAATTATTATTATTAACATCGATTCCCATACACTTATAGATTATTTATCATATTGAGTATTCGTACTTGTACATGAGTATCGATACGGTACCCTCAAGTATCAGTACTCACACGCGTACCAATACTAAAACTACTTATTAGAAATCTTTAATTTCTACAAGTACCGGTACGAGTTGACCCATACTGAATGACCCATAATCGCGTACCGATACGACCAAAGCTCATATCGATACCTTATTCACGGGTTCATACAATTTTCTTGGATTACAATATTACCCGCTTATTCGATGCCTAGAGCTTATGAAAGTCATTAGAGTTTGTTTACTAACACATTCACCCAATTAATATTAATTATCAACTCCATAATCATTTAATCGAGTATTTATTGGCATTTCCTTTAAGCATGATTTCCATCTAATTATGTCAATCCATTCGAAGAAGCATACAAAGTACCACAATTAATCAACAAATCAATAAATCATCAAATAAACATATGTTCTTCTCAAACGACCCTAACCGATCTCTAAAATCTCTATGAGTCATGTCATATTTGCAACATCATCATGCATCTCATAAATACATCATGTTTCATGATACTTGTCTCACAACATGCTTATTCCTTGTCTACCTATTTTGCGAACACTAACAAGCAAAACAATTACACTTATGATGCTCATGAAGCATTTCAGAGTTTGAGTTGTACTAAACTTATGCCAAAGCTATAAATGCTTGACCAATCTCTTCAAACCGTCTCTTTAAACCCAATATTCCAGTCCACCAATTCCACAGATAAAATAAATTCGACTATATAAGCCACTTCATATTTTTGGACTACTTTAGAAGATAAAATGCATAAAAACAACTTACCGAGTTCGAATATGAAAAAATGGACTGCGTCAACGGACTCAGGGTGTCGAGAAACCTTCGGGGTAAAGTTTTCTAGAAAAAGCCAATGTTGGCAGCGGTGGTGGTCAACGGCAGCTCGGCTCGGGGTCAACGGCGACTCGACTTGGGTCAATGGCTCTGGGTTTATGTGACTTTGCTCGGGTCAATGGCTCGGGGTCTATGCGGCTCGGCTCAGGTCAACAGCTTGATCAATGGGGATCAGCTCGGTGGCTCGCCTCCATGCGGCTTGGCTCAAACTGCCCAGGACGGTGCCCACGCACGGTACGACGTGTGTGGTGTCCTTCAGTGGTGGGTATGGGATGACAAACTTTAGTCTAACGTTTTCGGCCATGCTAATTCCAATGGTGGCCTTGAATTTTGGTTTTGGAGATGAGAACCCCTCCGTCTCTAAAACCTGAAACTTCATCTATCTCATCCCTACGAATGCGGCTCCAACGGCGACACCACATCTACCGGTCAATTCATCTCGGTGAAGTGAACACAATAACGGTGGAGGTGTCAAAAGTAGACACTCCAATGATGGTAGATCAGACTTGGAAGTTTATAGAAGAAAAGTAAAAGAGAGAGAAAAGGTGAGGGGGAAAAGAAGAGAGAGGGGAAAATGAAATCTGATTTTCCCTCCCCTTCTTCCTCACTTTAATTTAAAGAGTCCTCTTCCTAAAGCACACTTCGTTAACTTACACTCGGGTTAAAAATATTCAACCTGAAACCAATATCTCTAAGATCGACTAGGAAATTGGGTCATTACAGGCTCGATATTATGAGATGCATGATGAGGTTTAGGGATATGTTTTGACTCGTATAGACCTGGAGATCGTATAGGGTTGTTCAAAAAATTGTATATCTATGTGATGCATGTTTGAATTGTGTGTTGTGTTGATTGGGTGCTAGAGTAAGGGCATTGATGTATCCGATGAAAATTATCTGTAAGGGATAAATAATGATAATATTCGAATAAATGGTCAAGAAGCTGGTATTTAATATTAATGGATTAAATGCGTTTGGAAATCAATCCTAATGACTTTCATAAGCTTTAGAGATCGAATAAGAACTATAATATCATAATCCGAGGAATTGGTACGAACTCGTGAATAGGGTATCGATATGAGCTTTTGCGGTATCGGTACAAGATTAGGGGTTGTACCAGTACGGGTTTACCCGTACCTGTACATATAGAAATTAAGTATTTTCAGTAAGCCATACCAGTATCGATACACTTGTGAGTACCGGTACCTAAGGGTATCACAGCAATACTCATGTTCGAGTATCGATACCCGCTAAACGAAATAATTTATACTGCTAATAAAACATGGAAATTGTAGTGGAATATTAATGAGATAATATGGATTAATTGAGATAATTAATGAGGGTGATTAACATACACTTCTATAATAATTAATAACGTGGTAAATGTTGGGTGCTTTAATGATAATAGTAACCATAGGGATCCTTGGTGGGTCATGTGGTGTTGTGTGTTGTGTGGTATACGTGCCATTGCTATGTGTTGATATAGACACCTAGATGATTGAGTCATCTTGATTGATGCGTTTCAGATACCCAGTGTGAGAAGGAATATATTGCAACACCATGGTTAAAGATTTCCAAATGTATGAACCCGATGCTTAATGGGACCGAGACTTATTTGAAGATGCTTGATGAGAGATTCCAAGCATGTATGATCCCGATGCTTAGTGGAATTGAGTCTCACTCAGAGTGTATGATCTCGATGCTTAATGGGACCAAACCTCACTCATATATTGTGGTATAATGTTTATATGCTATGAGAAGTTTGTACTTTCTTCCTACACTATATGATTTGGCGACTAGAGATAGCGCCATATCTACTTGATGTTATATTGTCATGTTTTGGATAGTGGTTGGGTTACGTGTTTATTTATCTCTCCTTATTGCTCGTACTAGCTTGCATGCTTATGTTTAGGATTAGCATGAACTATGGTATAGTAGATGTGTACCACTTAGCTTTGTAAGTTTAGTGCTCGAAATCATTGTTTCCGTGTGTAAGTTGATTGTTGGATCAAAGAGCACTATCGGCATGGGATTCCAGAATGTGGTAATCTCTAGAGTATAGTACGTGTGTTTAGTGGGCTATGTATTCATAAGACCATACGTGATGGAGTCTGTAATCCTTATTTTTGAAATTGTAATAATCAACTCGGGTGCCTAGAGCTCCTTACAATGATCTCCAGAATCGAGAAGCAAATTTTGGGTCCCGATCGGAGATGATACACTGAGGCACTCTATAGAGTCAGATAACTTCCTTGATGTACAAGTCAGCCAGCTTAGGAAGATCGTAATCCTTTCTAATTGGTAAAAAGTGTACTGATTTGGTGAAATGGTCTACAATGACCCAAATGGCATCATGTTTAGTAGGAGTCAAGGCTAGACCACTAAAAAAATCCATACTCCCACTTCTGCTGCGGTAGATCAATGGGTTGTAATAAGTCGGTAGGAACACGATGCTCAACTTTAACACGCTGGCACGTAAGGCATTTGGACACAAAATTAGTTATAGCTTGTTTTATTCCCGGCCACCAAGAAAGTTCTCGAAGGTCCTTGTACATCTTTATAGAACTCGGGTGAATAGAGAAAGAACTCAAATAAGCCTCTTTAAGGATATCGGTACGAAGAGATTCATCATTGGGCACGGAAACCCGATCATGAAAATATAAGAGCCTTTTAGGACTAATCCTGAAGTCAGGGTTATCTGGTAGCTTGGTAACAATAGATTAAATTTCAGGGTCTTGCTCTTGCAATGCTTTGATCCTCGATACGATAGTAGACTAAACTTGGAGTTCAACTACGGAACAATAGTGCTTCCAAAGTCAGAAGTGAGCATTAATAGCTTGAGGAGCTACAATACAACAACTTTACAATGAGTCGATATACCAATTAATGAATTGAACTCGATGATCGATAACGATACTTACCAGGCAATAGTTTGCGGTTGAGTGTATCAGCTACAACGTTGGCCTTGTCCGGATGGTAATCATGACAAGATCATAGTCTTTAAGGAGTTTCATCCATCTCTGTTGTCGAAGATTCAACTCTTTCTAGGTTAAGAGATACTTGAGGCTTTTATGATCGGTCAAGAGATAACATTTCTCTCCATAGAGATGATATCTCCAGAATTTTAATGCAAGGACGACAACAGCCAATTCTAGGGCATGAGTTGGATAATTCGTCTCATGTGGCTTTATTTGTCTCGAAGCATAGGCAATGACCTTACCTTCTTGCAACATTACACATCTTAACCTGAGATGCGATGCATCACTGTAGACGGTGTAGTCTTTTCCAGACTCAGGTTGGGTTAGGACCTACGCATGGGTTAACACTTGCTTCAATTGATTGACGCTTCTTTTTTGTTCCCCAGTCCAAACAAATAAGACTTCTTTTCTCAACAACTTAGTCAATGGGGCTGCTATCATAGAAAATCCTTTAACGAACCTTCTATAATAGCCAACAAGACCAAGGAAACTTTTCACTTCACCAATACTCTTCGGTGGTTGCCAATCAACGATGGCTCGAATTTTCTTCAGATCCACTTGGATGCTCGAAGCTAATATAATATGCCCAATAAAGGAAAATTCGGTGAGCCAAAACTCAAACTTAGAGAACTTGGAAAATAACTACTTCTCTCGAAGGGTTTGAAGCACAATGCGGAGGTAATCTCGATGCTCAGTAGGATTCTTAGAATAGATCAAGATATTGTCAATGAATACCACTACGAATTTATCAAGATAAGGCCTAAAAACCTGATTCATCAAATCCATAAAAGCTGTCGGTGCATTGGTTAGCCCAAAGGGCATCACCAAGAGTTCGTAGTCTCTATATCTTGTTCGGAAAGCCATCTTGGGTACATCACATTCTTTGACTCTCAGCTAATAATACTCGGACCTTAAATCAATCTTGGAAAACACAGAGGCATCCTTAAGCTGATTGAATAGGTCATCAATTCTTGGCAATAGATACTTATTCTTGATGGTTACCTTGTTCAACTATCGATAGTCAATGCACAATCTCATGGAACAATCTTTTTTTCTTGACAAAGAAAATCGGAGCTCTCCAAGGTGAGAAACTCGGTCGAATAAAGCTTTTATTCAATAGGTCTTGAATTTGAGCCCTCAGCTCCTTAAGCCCGACGGCTGTCATACGGTAGGGTGAAATAGAAACTAGGGCAATCCCAAGTTGTACTTCGATGCCAAATTCAACCTCACAGATTTGAGGTAAACCTAGGACTTCATCAGGAAAGACATCAAGGAATTCACACACTATATCAACATCTGATAATTGAGGTCCATCTTGTGCTTCCAATGTCAAAGCATTCAAGGAAGGATTTCCCGAGTTTATCAATAAAATACTCTCCTTGCCAAGGCCTTGATGGTACAACTTCCTTTTACTACAATCTACCCACGTTTGATGTTCACTGAGCCAATCTAATCCCAATATAACATCAAATTCATGGATCGATAATGCCAATAAATTGGCCAAAAAAGGAATCCCTTGAATCAATAAATGTCAGTTCTTACACACAAGACTTACTATGACACAATCACCCAAGGTATTGGTTATAAAGATTCTCGATACTATAGGTTCAGATGATAATCTATGTTTCTTGACTAACAAAGTACTTATAAAGGAGTGAGTAGAAACAGGGTCAATCAATGCATACAAAGGATGTGAATACAATTCAATAGTCCTGCAACCACACCAGGCTCATCCTTCTCTTCCCTACTCCTCACATGAAACATCTAGGCAGGAGCCTTCGATTCTTGCCTACTCGATGTCTTTCTAGAGCCACTAGGCCTCCCTAAAGCCCCCCGATATTCCTTGCCTTGACCCCTTTCCTCAGAAGGATTGAGTAGGGGTTGGAACACTAGCCCGTGCAGTAGTAGATTTAGTTGCGTTGAGAGAGTAGTCTCGAATGAAGTGGCCTTGCTTACCACAATAGAAACAAGCTTCAGTCTGCTTACGGCACTAACCTGTTGGGTGCCTGTTCTGACAATAGTTACAAACTAGATACTGTGAACCCTTGTTCGAACCCCTAGTACTCTTAGCTGAAACGGTCTTAGCAAAAGAAGAAGTCATAGTTTAGGGCCTCTCGACTTTCCCGGAATAGGAAGGCTATGAAAACATATTCTACTTAGGGCCAGATTACTTCCCCTTCTTGCTCCATTTAGAAGGTCGAGAATCATCTCAAAACCTCTTTTCTAATTTGCCCGACCCACCAGTCCTTTAGGCTTTTTGCGACGCTTTAATGCCCTTGACTCGGTTCACAAGGTCTTGGAAATCAGTGATGCTAAATGCTGTAAACATGGGACGAAGCTCGTCACTAAGCCCGCCAAAAAAACATTCAGCACTTCTCTTCTTTCTTCTTGATGTACTCAACACCATATCAATACTATTTGCAAAAGTCATGAATGTACTGCTCGACAGGCTGCCCACCTTGCTTGAGGTGGACGAAGATGTTGCGCATTTTTGTGAGATATAGCTCACTAATATACTTCTTGTGGAATTCTTGGAGAAAAAAACTCACAGGTTATTGTATCTTCGGAGACTGTAAGGGTAGTAGTCTCCCACCAACGAAGTGCCTCATCGGCAAGCAATGCGAGGGCACATTCCAGCTTATGTTCATCCAAACACTGCAACTGCTTGTTCAGAATTCTTAGGGTGTTATCCAACCAATACTTTACCACTTCAGGATTGTCATCATCCTGACCAGTGATGGTATAAGCTCGGTACTGTGATAACTTATTAATAAGAGCTCGAGTATGTTGGACAACGGGTGTAATAGTTGTACAATCTGCTCAGCTCGTATAGCAGCCATAAACTATTTGAACATGTCAGCCATGTTTCGGTAACACTCAGCCTGAACAGTTGGCACCTCGGGTTCGGTGCCCTATATATGAGGGTCTTGCTAATTCAAAGGATCTCCCTCTTATCTCTTTGCCATGCGTCGAGGAGCCAATAGTTGGCTCATTAATATGAGCTTCATTCGTCTCAGACAAATCTATAATATAAAGAGATCGGATTAGTCAACAAGTTACAATTTACACAATATATAACTCCTAGGTGGCAAAGTAACACAATAAATATGCAATAGGCTTCGGTCTAGTCCTAGAATCGACTAAACTCTAGCTCTAATACCACAATGTAACACCCATTCCTGGTCTAGTAGAAAACAGGTCGAAAAGCATTACCGAAGAGCATTATAATGATCAATGCAATAATTCATTCAAAAACCAATGCAAGACTATGCGCTACGATACTATATTGAAATACAGAACAATGATTCAATTCAAAACTATATTAATCGATTTTAGGGAAAATTTTGAACATTTATAAACCTTAGGGACTAATCTATAAATTCTGAGAACTAAAGGTCCCTTTTTGAAATTAATCTTACTATACTGGAATTCAACCTATATTCAATGATCATATGAATTTTCAAGATAATCTAAGTCCAATTACCTCTTTTATTTAACTATACAATGTTCAGTGACCAATATACAATGTTCCAAACTTATTCTAATTAATTTTTAACAAATTTACCTGTATCGGTATCAGTACTAGAGAGGTCGTACCGATACGCCTGTATCATGACCATTAAAACGGTTAAGAATTAATAAGCTCGTACCGATATGATGCTTGTTCGTATCGGTACGCGAAGCATGGTTTATGATTTATCGAATTCCAATGTTCATTACCCGCATCGATACGGCTGGAAACCGTATTGGCACGTGTTGACCAAGTTGACCCATATTGATACGTCCCTGAATCGTACCGATGCAATTAATTTTCCAAATTCCATTGTTGACTTTTCATATTGATACGCCCCTTTAACGTATCGATACACCATATTGACTAATGTTTACCATGTCTAAATATGCACACCCATATCGATACGCCATCACTCGTATCGATACGCCCTGCACTATAATGACAGATTTTGTCTGGTTTTTACCCAATTTGACCTATTAAACAATGTTTAAATCCAATGAAATTTTACCAGCAAGTTTATAACACTATAATCTGCTAGCATGTCAAATTTTATAGCCATCCGAATCCATTTACTACGTTTTTACCTTTTTAGGCCAAATGTGCGATTTTGGTCACTTTTAAGCCATTCAAAGTGGTCATTTAGGGCCTAAGGCACAATTACAAACCAAGGCAATACATACATACCAAAAAGACCATAAGTAACTAGTCTAACTACTTTGCCACCATACTAGGAGTTCATAGGTTCGATAGACATTACTTTAGCTTGGTTGTGACTTGCCAAAAACTTCCAACTCCTCTCATCTCCAACAACAAACTTCTTAACTTGAAATGTATGAAATGAAATGAATTAGGCATACATTGCCTAGTGAGGTAGTCATGGATGATAATGATAACAATGAAATGCATTTTAAATCATGTTCTAGTAATAACAATGCAATGAATCGATGATGACAATGCAATATTCATATTCAATAGAAATTATATCATATTTCAACAATATCCCTTGGATCGATTCGGGATACTAGATACGCGAATTCCTACACCACACCAAATCAATGAATGGCCTAATCCCTCTGCCTCGTCAATATGACCAATAACACAAACATCCCTCTACCTCACCACAATATAGGCTGGAGCCCAAGAACCGTAGTCTACCCATACACTGAGCTTGTAAATTCTATGGTATGCCAATTGTATCCAATGTCCTTTCAAATCCAAAGTTCAGTGATCATATCAATATTTAATATTCCAATAACAATATCAATGGTCAATAATTCAATGGTATTATCAATGGTCAATATCAATGAGCAATGTTTCAATGTCTATGTCAATATCAATGATCAATAACACTGGCAATATCAATATCTATATCAATAACTATTTCAATAACAATACTAATATTCAATGTTCAATATTTCAATGGTTCGATAACAACTATAACAATAACAATATCTCAATAAACAATGGCTCGATGCAATGACTTACCGATACTTACCAATACAATCTCTTATGAGATTCGATGTGATTTTCCTAAGACACAACGTTGGCTATACATAATTCAATATCAATGGAATCGGAAAAAGGCACCTAGCCTAATTCCAAGACTCTGACTACACTCACTTCGATAATCTGAAGCTCTTACGGCTCTTGGATTGCAATACGTGTATAATGATGTGAATGTCATGATGCAATGCAAGAATATATGCAGATAAAGGTATTGATTCCGATGGTAATCACCCTTTTGAACTACTTCCACGAAAATTAAAGGACCTAGATTACAATAGAGTTCATATTACAAAATGAAGGTCCCTAATACAAAAAAGTCCTAATTACAATACAGAGTCCTGCAGATAAGCCCTAGCTCTATCTCCTAATTTTCCAATAGCCCTGAGCAACTTGATGAACCTGGGTGCTTCTTCCATGCCTGGGGCTACGAAAGGTCGGAATGCTTCAGCTTCGACAGCTAAGTCACTTACATGCCTGGTGACTCGCTGTATGTCCACCATTAGGTTCACGTAATATTGGTCCCTATCCTGCACCATCCAGGCAGCGTCACGTAGTCTTCTTTGCCAATAAATGTCCCATCCGGCTGCAGCCTCTTCGAATACACTGATTCTTTCCTTATAATCCTAAACAGTTGCTTCAAGGGACTCAATCCGGGTTTGTAACGTGCCTACTTCACGCTCCCTTCTCTTGTAGCTCGGTGAAGCCATTCCTCTGACAGTAAGTTCGAAATGAGTGTTCTACCTCTGCCACCTTTTCTTCTAACTCGACATTCTAACTTCGGCTCTGATCTAGGCTTTGGATAGTGTCGTCGTACAACCTTTGCATCTCTAACAGTCTATTCTGGCTACTCATGGACCTTCTTTTCCAAGCAGTGACATTTTCTCTCTCGTAGTTGACTGCTTGTTTTCCTTTGCTAATCTCTTGCCTAGTTCTTTACTTTTCTTGATCAATGGCCTCCTTGAAAGGCTGTCTTTCTTCCTCAATAGCCAACCTGCAGCTTTCTATCTCTTTCTCGATTGCTGATTTCTCATTCTTCTTCTACCAAACGGATACCATTCATTCTTTCCTTTTCCACGGCTATGAACTGACTTCGGTCGGCTTTCTGTATTTTCGCTTGGAGTATGAGGGTATCCTTCTGGTAAAGAGCGTTCTTCTCACTCAAATCCGCATTTAATTTCTTCAATTGCCTAATGATCCCGTCCCGTTCGTCGACCTCTAAGCTCACTTTATAGAGCTCACCCGCATGTTGAGTCTGTTGGGTGTCCATCTTTCTCTTAATTTCTTTGAGTTCATTTCGTAAAATATCAGTTTCAGACGGTACCACCTTTGTAAGCTCCTTAAGTGACACAACCGATCCCTGATCGGGTTCAGGAATCACATCATTAACCCTCAAACGCCTCCAAAGATCGTAGTCTGGGGTGGTCATATGCTCGGTGTCTCCTTCCACTCTGATCCGGTAACAATGGTCTCATGCCCTCATGATGGTCTGGACTTTTTCCTTAAACTCACCTTTGAAAGAAAATTCAGTTCGGCTTAACCAGATGGTATTGGGGACAAACTGTCGTGATCCAAATTGTCGGGACACCAGAAGCGGAGCACAAGCAATCCCTCCATGCAGTTCCAACATCATCAGCCAGTCGAAATCACCGCAACTGTACAAGAAGTAATTAACTCTACCGAGCCACGAGACCCTCCATACTATGTCTTCGTCTTGAATGTTCCTGAAGAAACTAGACCATTTCTTCGTTTTCAAGTTTTCTCGCCACTCTTTTGCTAAGTACTCCCGTAAGGGCGAAAAGCCTTGGAAGGATATCCCTGGCAGGACCCTCGTCGGTGTTTTCCACATGTGGCTCTGAACCCTTACCTGTAACAGCTGTGAACACCCTCAGAAACGTCATTCTTCGTGCTTTCGAATGGCATTTAAAGAAATGAAGGTTTCGGCCAAGATTGTTGATACTGGATTTGCCCGTCGTTTCATACGCTCGAACAGGTCTAGAATGGCTACATCAATGTTTCCAAGAGTTCTTGGAAAGATCACCAACCCATATAATCCCAAGGCAAACATGTCTATCTTTTTCCCCTCATCTGGATGTGCAGGTATGATGTCTCGAATGTTCTCCCATGCAAAGACTGTACTATCTCCTCGAAGTCGGATCAGGCCATTAACCCAACCGTCACTCATCCCGGTAAAGGTTTTGAGCTTCGAAGTGTAATTCTGATTCCTCAGAGGTTTTGCGTAGATCCAATCTTCCTGAACGTTCTTCTGATTAAGTAAGGCAGTGTACTCTTCTACTGTAGGCATCATGTCCTGTCCATTGAAGGTGAAGCAGCAAAAGGCAGGATTCCAAAACTGAAAAATAGCTCGGAGTAGGGGTTGGTTGACCCGAACGTATAATAACTGTGCAATGTCGCCATAACTATCACATAACTTGTCTTGTAGTCTTTGGTCCCATCCTTCCCAGATGCTTTGAAAATCCCATAAGTTGTTATGTTGAAGACTCATGTAGGTGTACCCTGCTACTACGTGCTCGCTCAGTAAACTATACTCTTGGGCCTTCTGGTTGGCCTCTGACCAATGCCTGACTGACAAGTTAAGCTCTTCTTTCCTAAGACACCTTTTTTCCATGGTGAAAGACTTTCTGATCGGGTAAACCACTTGATCCAGTACCTTTATATAATGCAAATGCAATAATGTATGAAAAAAACAAAAGCAAAAAAGAAAATAGGTCAGTACCGGATAGAATTAATAAATACATAAATAAAAGGACAAATTAAATAAGGTAAACAAACAAAAAACCCTATTTATCATGTCTAAAACACCTAAGGTTATCTGCATGGCTCTAACAGGGTGGGTTTCTATGTTCTCTACATGCAGTGTTGGTGCTAGGAGGTACCTGAATTGTCCTTGTTGTCCCCTACTAAGGGTAGCAAGGGCCTCAATCATCACCCATTATAGGCTCCTTTCAACCGGGTTCAATTCAGGGGGACCTATTCACTTATGCATGCACGAAGGAACGATATCCTTACGAAAGCATAAGGTACTCGAGCCCCGAAGGTACTTGCTAGGCCTACACGGGAGAACGATATCTCCACAAAAGCATTAGCGTTTTCCCCTACTTAAAAAAATGGGTTTATATGCTATATTTGAAATGCGTTAAAATAAACGCTTATAACTGAATGTTAATTTAATAGTCACTTTAATCTGGAACTTCTAATATTAGTAAAGTGATAATTATTTGAAAAAGCTTGACTCTCTTTTTTGTTTTTGAAAAACAAAAAATGTCCCCAGCGGAGTCGCCATATGTAGCGATGTCCCTCTCGCTAAAAAAATAGAAGTTTTTGAGGTGTTAGTTGTCTTTCGGGTATTAAAATATTTATTCCGTGGGGTTTCAAAAATACCGTATTTTATTTAAGAAAATAGAGTCGCCACCGGCCACTTAGGTAGGTCGGACACCATAAAACCAGATATTCAAAAACTTTTGGTTCGGGAGTCGGTTACGGATGGGGAAGGATTAGCACCCCCACACCGCCCAAAATTGGTACTTTAATAATTACCGCTTTATTAATATTAGATTTTCCAGATTAAAGTGACGATTAAATTAAAATTTGGTTATAAGTGCGAGTAGATTATAAAGGCCCCGTTATCCGAGAGTAAACGCCTAACCACCATCACTACGCCTGATACTGGACAGGATATGAAGGGCACCGCATTGACAAAATAAATATCTGTTATGTAAACTTAGTGAGCAATATATACAAAAAACATTCACATGGACAGGATATGAAAAACATAAAAAGAAAGTTATAAACGTTAAACAAACATAATATGAAACATGAATATAACGTAGCATACCATAATAAATAGACAAAAAAAATAAATGTAAATGCAAAAAGATCATATTTCCAAAACTAAACTAATTAATTCTAATGTGCTTGATCACACAAATATATTATATATGGCATGCGTGTAACGTAACACTAAACCAACCTAACAAGATGCCAATGAAACACCACACTAACATGTAACCCAAAAAGGAAGACGAACATAAAATCCGTGCTAAGACATGTTATCTATACATAAACTAGACAAGCACCGATCAAATAGGTAAAATATGAGCTAACAAACAAGAATATAAAGGTAAAATACGATCAACTAAACATATATTATAATACATGGGAATATGAAATAAAAACATAAGAACACACAATGGGCAAAGCAAACATACAAAAAACATAATCACAAGAGCATGTGCAATAAAACACCAATGAACTTAAAATACAAACAAAATAAAACATACTTAAACATGGTATATTGATGCTATTAATGAAACTGCAAGGGGGCTGAAATAAAAAAAAACAGAAGCGAAAGGAATAAATAAAACAAAAACAAAAGCAAATTCAGGAAAGTAATTACAAAACCAAGAAAGCCTAAGAGGACTGAACATGTCATTTGACCAAGAGGCAAGCCCAAAGTGCAAACATACAAAACGCGAAAGGACTCGGGAGGTAATTTCACCATTTAAAAAAATATTTCAGTTTATCTGAGGACCAAATTGAAATATTTTTAAAAAGAAAGGGACTGGGGCTGCTAATATCCCATGCGGCGAGACAGAAACGTAAATCTCAAGAACGCGGGGGATTTATAACGGTATTTACCCATTTTATTTTTATTTCCCCTCTATAAATCCGATAGCCGTCCCCCATTATTTATTTATTTCCATTTTTTTAGCCCTAGGATAATATCCCCCTCCCCACTTTCTAATTTTCTCTCAAAAGCCATCTTCAAACCCTCGACGAACCCAGAAACCGGTGGCCATCCACCGTCTCCTCCACCTCCGACCGTCGCTAGTCGGCGCCGACGAACCTAAAAAAACCACCAAAACAAACCTCACTCCAACCCGAACCTGAATCTGAACTTAGATCTACACAAAGACTCCCATTTTTGCCTAGATCTAAGAAAAATATGAAGTGGAAACTATTTTTTTAAATCGAGACCGAAAGAACGTCTCCCCCTTTTAGCTGGCTCACCATATTTAGGCTTGTTGCCGGAAGGGGAACTGACGACCGAAGGTAAAATCCCCCACTCCTTTTCTTTTGTTATTTTTAGAACATATGCATGCATGCAACACTCAAGGTGGATGGATACCTTTGTATGTTCTTTGTATGTTCAAAAAAAATAATGGGAGGATGAAACTCTTTTTTTTATTTCTGGAAAAGCTCCTTACAACTGAAAAAAAGACCACCCCCTTTACAGATTACTTGTTTGATACATATATCCCTTTTTTTTTTGGTTTGGTAGAAAATCTGTCAAATACATATTTTGGGTTGATTTGATACTGACAAAAAATCTGATTTTCCTTGTCTTCGGTGATCTCTGAGCGCGGTGGTTGGTACGACCGGCATGGTGGGATGGTGTGGTGGTGACCGTTCTGCCAGAAGCTCCCAGGGCCATTGGATCAGATTTGATCCAACGGTTGGATTTGCACGAGAAAGGGACAGTTCTGATGCAATCTGGAAATCGGTGGGAATGTCCGAGATGAAGCCACGTGGCATCTTGATATATGAGGAGTCAGCGTGTGCAAGCCACGCGCGCGTGGAAGTCCAGCAGCCCCGTGAGTGAGTCGCACGCGCCCTCTGGAAGGTTCTCCCTTTTCGATCAGGGCCGTTGGATCAAAATCTGATCCAACGGCTCAGATTGGGCTACGCAAGGAAAAATGATGATTAGGGTTAGCTTAATTTGATTCGGGCCAAAAATGGGCTCTGTAATTTTAATTTTTGGGTTTTGATTTGTAATAATAGACTTGGACATTTAATTTGTCTGGGTTTTAATATATCCATTTATTTGTATTTAATTTAGCCCAACCCTACTAATAATAATAATAATACGGGCATATACATACGATGTACGTACATGCAAGCACACATATACACGACATACGAGTACACATATACGTAACATGCAAACATTAGTACGCAATACATCCTTAATTAATATGACATACCGTCACATATGCATATAGTTATACGTATAATTAACATGAATACCCACACATACACACAATGCACACATAAAATATAAACACACATATGGCATCCATAGACTATAAATATTAACATATACACCCATAGTACGTATAACATGCATGTAGTCGTATATGTCACACATTAATCACACATATATAACAGACACATAATATGATATGTATACATGCAATAATAATACGTTAATTATTAAACTAACATATATTAATACAGTATTTATACAACGGATAAAAATGAGTGATTACACAATACACACATATACATAGTTAATAAGACACATACTAACAGTAGCATTTTTAGCTTTTTGGTTTTAATAACATCTACATATATGTAGATAGACAATAATTAAGCAACAACCCATATAAGCCTATTATTGTAAAAACAAAAAAAAAGAAAATGAGTCTACCCCGGACAAAATTAGTGATTACAAAAATGACAAAGACATGAGGTGGATTGAAAAAGAGTGCGAAGCCTACTAAGGAAACTCAAGCCTCTGCCTCCGTACCGAAAGATGTTGAATCCTCAACCCCTATGTCAAAACCAGAACAAATCATCTTCCTAACCACAATGGTTGAAGATCACCCTGGAAGTTACAACCCCTCATTGGTAAGGGAATTTTATTCCAATCTTGTTGAGATATTTCATTTTGATATAACTTTAATGAAAAATGTTTTTGGACTTAAACAAATTTATAAAAATATTTCAAAAGTCCATTAACTTGAAAAATATGTTTGAGAGGTTTTCAAAGGGTTTATGACATGTTTAAAATGACTTTATAAAGCCAAAGGTCAAAAATAGGTTAGGTATACTGATACACTTGTTAGTGCATAGATACCCAATCAGTCGTACCGATGCCCATTTTACCCGTATCGATACGCCCCTTTATTTTCCCAAAACACAAATTTCCAGTAGCCAAAATAGGTATCGATACAGATTAGACCATATCAATACAAAAGGGTCTATATCGATACGCATGTATCGTGTACCGATACCTAGTGTAACATTTCCCAATGAATCTTTCTATTTTGAGGTACGCACTGATACCCGAAAGTTCGTGTACCGATACACCCTACACCAGACTACATTTAATGTTGGAAATAAAGTCCCCCAATGGCTCTAAACCACCCTAACGGTCACAAACGGCTAGTAGCTCATTCCACACTTTAAAAGAAGACTTGGGAAACTTGAACATGGTTAGAGAACATATCCAAGCATAATGATCAAGAGATATTGTCTTTAAGTCTTATTTCTTCATTTCTCTTGTATATAGTGTATAGAGAGTGCTTAATTGTTTTTTTTTCTTTTGTACTCTTGTGAGTTTAAACATTTGTGTAAACATCCACCTTGTGAGGTATTTAGTTTACCAAACAAACATTGTAAAAGGGAGAGGTTCTAGTTTAGCATAAGGATGAACTAAAGTGGTTCTATCTTTGCCATTGAAAAGATAGGGTTGTAAAGGTTACTCCTTTGGCCTGTAAAAAGGAAGAATTCATAGTAGTGAATTGGGAAATCCTTAGTGGCGTGCTAAGGTAGTGGATGTAGACTCAGTCGGGTAGTTGAACCACTCTAAAATCATCATACAATATTGTCCACTATTTTTCAGTTTTAGCCAAATCATTTGAGAATCAATTTCAACCCTCTTAGCATAATCGATTAG
Organism: Hibiscus mutabilis; assembly: GCA_019671005.1. Classification (NCBI taxonomy): domain Eukaryota; kingdom Viridiplantae; phylum Streptophyta; class Magnoliopsida; order Malvales; family Malvaceae; genus Hibiscus; species Hibiscus mutabilis. The sequence continues at coordinate 10,770,833 of CM033735.1, read as the reverse complement.
AGTGCATCGAGCTTATCAAGGACTTAAACAAATTTGCAAAAATATTTTAAAAGTCCATTCACTTGAAAAATATGCTTGAAAGTTTTTCAAAGGGTTTTTGACATGTTCAAATGCTTTCAAAATAACCAAAATGTCAAAAACATGATGTGAATATCGACACCCTTTCCCGGGTATTGATACTTAGTCAGCTGTATCGATACTCGTTTTACCCGTATCGATATGCCCATTTGTTTCTCCAAAACTCTAAATTTTAATAGCCAAAATGAGTATCGATACGGCTTAGACCGTACTGATACGGATGGGTCTATACCGATACGCATGTATCATGTACCGATACCAGTGTAAATTACCCAATGGCTCTTTCTATTTTGAGTTAGGTACCGATACCTGAAGCTCGTATACCTGTACATTTAATGTTGGAATTAAAGTTCTTAACGACTCTAATCAACCCTCAACGGCTAGTAACGGTCATGAAGCCATTAGAAGTTTTAAAACACCTCTTTGAGTAGCCATGCAACAATAAGAAACCAACTACCAACATTCAATAATAGTGAAAGTGTTTAGTGCTCAACTTTGTCATATTTCTTTGTAGAACACACTTGTGAGCTTAATTGTTATATTTGCTCAAGTGTTAGATTTTGGGTGTGTGCTTAAATTGCAAACATATTTGCCTTGTGAGGATTTCCTTTGTTTGCTTATTTGTTTTCTCTTGTAAGAGAGTGTTCTCAAAGCTTTGAGTAAGGGTTATCTTCTTGAGCCTGGAAAAATGAAAGAAAAATTAGTGACTTTATGGAAAATCCTTAGTGTGGATAGCTAAGGTAGTGAAGATAGACTTGGTTTAGAAGTTGAACCACTATAAATCATCGTGTCCCAATTTTTATTTCTTAGTTTTTCATCCACCAAAGCAAAAATCCAATTCACCCTCTTTTGGAATATTCGGTTGATCAATTTTGAGCCCAACAATTGGTATCAAAGCTTCGTCTCTATGTCAGATTAACATCTTAGATTCATTCCTTGAAGTGCTCAATCATTCTACATCAACCAGGGATCATGGTGCAATCCATAGACAATCTTCTTACTTCAATGGTGTCAACTATTCCTATTGGAAGAATAGGATGATGTTCTTCATGAAGGCCAAAGAATACCATCTTGGGGATATTGTTCTTGATGGCCCATCTATCCCACAAATAAGCAGGGTAGAATGGAATGCGGAAGATCGCAAGAAGATGGAGCTAAATGCAAAGGCTTACGCATTCTCTTTTGTGCACTTGGTCCGAAAGAATACTCTAAAGTCTCTTCTTGTGAAAATTCCAAGAAAGTATGTGACAAACTTGAAGTCACATATGTAGGTACAAATGAGGTGAAAGAAACCAAGATTGGACTTTTGAACCTCAACTATGAAAACTTCAAGATCGACCCAGAAAAAGACATCAAAGCTATGTTCGATCGGTTCTCCACCATAGTCAACGAGCTTAAAGGTTTTGTAGAGATGATCTCGGAGGACAAGCAAGTGAGGAAGTTGATTTACTCACTTCCTGAATCATGTGATTCTAAAAAGACGACAATCATTAAAGCAAAGAATTTGAAAGAGCTAAAGCTTGACGAGCTCATGGGATCATTGCTAACCCATGAGATGATGATGTCAAAGGGGGAGAAGAAATTATAGCAAGGAATTAAAGATTCGAATGTTGCTCTTAAGTCCTCCTAAAAAATTCAAGAAAAATTAAGTGAAGAAGAGAGTGAAAATAAAGAAGAAGAGATGGCCAAGTTCTTCAAGAAAACCTGATTCATGAAGCAATAAAAGAAAGAATCAAAACGATAATCGAAGATGAAGTTGAGGGATCCCATCATATGCTTCGAATGCAAGAAGCCATGGCATACCAAGTAAGATTACCCTTATTTCAAAAAAATGGACCAAGCCATCAGAAGAAGGCATTTATGGCTACATGGAGTTATGAAAAGGATTCCACCTATAATGAGGTAGCGCACATTTGTCTCATGACCATCGAAGAAGATTTAAGGGTAACTTCTAACTCATCTAATTTAAATTCCTATACTTCTGATGAGTTACAATAAGCCTATGATGATTTGGTTTTGGAATTCAAGGCTTCATTTTCTAAAAACAAAAGGTAGATTTCAAAGTTAAAAATTGAAAATGAATTACTTTCTAAAACCAATCTCGAACTTGAAGCAAGGTTTAAAAATTTTGAACAAAAAAACCTTGATTTACAAAACTTGCTTCTAAAAGTTAAAGAGGATCATCAAAAGGAAATTGATGATCTCAAAAAGAATTTATTTAACAAAATTTTCAAAAGTGTGAAGTTAAAGGTAGCTCCAAATCAAATTTTATTAAAAACAAACTTTTATCAAAGACAATCTAGTTCCCCTAGATTTTTCAAAGGCAAAATGGTTAAGAACATTTAAGTCCCTAATGGACTAATTTGTTCAAACAAAAAGGATGAAATTGAAAAATGGATACCTAAGGGGACTAAAGTTTTTGGGACTAACTCTATTGGACCCAAAGCAATTTGGATACCAAAAATTACTTGATTATATTTTGTAGATGTGCTTGAGCAATGTTGATCATAGTTGAAATCTTGGAAGCTCATGACATACAAAGGTGGAAGGACACTTGAAGAAGGAAGGCTTAACATCCTACCTTGGTTCAAGTGGTCAAATTTATTTCATGCAATAGCTTGATCATGTTATCCATGTCTAAATTTTCAATGATCTAAGCATGTTTGTATGACTCCATGTTTTGCCTAATTGCATATAGTTAGGGGGAGTCTCAATTGCATGAGTTACATATTTTTGTCCTTTTATGCTCGTATCTATGTTTTTGGCCTTAAACTTGTAATGTTTGGTTGATTTTGGTGAAACCATGCTTTCTTTGTGTTAAATGTGTTATATTTAGAAGCATGTGTAGTAATATGTGCAAAAAGTATACATAGGATCTCCTAAAGTCTTTGTATAAACTTAAAATTAAGTTGTAAGGCTTTTGGGTTAATTTTGCTGTATTTTTCACCAGACTCGTACCCTCGGTACTGGTACCACCCATACCGTGCCGATATGACCTTCAACCAAGTATTGATACAGTATCCTCCGTATCGGTACACGTAGTAAAAAAGGGACCGTTTTGACCCCTTTTGCCATGACTTGATTGCTTATTGGTTTATCTTCATGTATGACATGTTTAATTGAATTTCTTTTATTCATTTGATTTATTATTTGAAATTTAATTTATTTCTCTTGAATTGTTGGACTAACAATTTACTTGATGCTTGATTAAGGGGGGGCATTTTTAAATTCTTTCATGATAAAATTTTTTGTCTATTTTCTCCATTGCTTTGAACTTAAATGTGATTTCAAACTTAGTTTTGAAATTATTTTTGATATAACAAAAAGCGGGAGAGATAGGTTTGAAAAATTCAATTTCAAAAAGAAAAATGGGAGCTTTAATATTTTCTCAAATATTATCTTTTTCTAAAATTATTTTTCTAAGGGAGAGTTTTTACAAAAATAATTTTTCAAGTGGTTTTGTTATATCAAAAAGGGGGAGATTGTTGAGATATCTAATTTTGATATAACTTTAATGAAAAATGTTTTTGGACTTAAACAAATTTGAAAAACATTTCAAAAGTTCATTAACTTGAAAATATGTTTGAAAGTTTTCCAATGGGTTTTTGTCATGTTTAAATGCTTTCAAAATAGCGAAAGTGTCAAAAACATGTTGTGAGTATCGACACCCTTTTCCCAAGTATCGATACTTAGTCAACAGTATCGATACTTATTTTACCCGTATCGATGCGCCCCCTTGTTTCTCCAAAAATCCAAATTCTAGTAGCCAAAATGAGTATCGATATGGCTTAGACCATACCGATACGGATGGGCCTGTACCGATACGCATGTATTGTGTACTGATACCCAGTGTAAAATTGTCCAATGGATCTTTCTATTTTGAGGCAAGTACCGATACCCGAAGCCCGTGTACCGATACGCCTTGCACCATACTGCATTTAATGCTGGAATTAAAGTCCTTAACGGATCTAATCAACCCCCAACGGCTAGTAACGATCATGAAGTCATTAGAGGAATTAAAATACCTCTTCAAGTAGCCATGCAACAATAAGAAACAAACTACCAACATTCAATGATTGAGAGAGTGTTTTAGTGCTCAATTTTTTCATATTTCTTTGTAGAAAACACTTGTGAGCTTAATTGTTATATTTGCTCAAGTGTTAGGTTTTGGGTGTGCTTAAATTGCAAACATATTTTCCTTGTGAGGATTTCCTTTGTTTGCTTATTTGTTTTCTCTTGTAAGAGAGTGTTCTCAAAGCTTTGAGGGTTGTAAGGGTTATCTCCTTAAGCCTAGGAAAAGGAAAGACAAATAAGTGAATTTATGGAAAATCCTTAGTGTGGATAGCTAAGGTAGTGGAGGTAGACTTGGTTTAGAAGTTGAACCACTATAAATCATTGTGTCCCAATTTTCATTTCTTAGCTTTTCATCCACCAAAGAAAAATCTAATTCACCCCCTCTTGGCATATTCGGTTGATCGATTTCAACCCAACAAATCTTTATGGACCTACTTTAAAAAAGGTTTTTGCACGAGAATGTTCAATCTCTTGGAGTGTTGTAGCTATTAATAAGCTTTTCAACACGAGTGTGGAAAATGATTAATACTCGGTATTTGTGGAAAATGTTGATGATGCCAATCTAGATATGTTGATCAATGATTTGTGTGTTGATTGAGCATTTTGGCTGGGGACAAATACAGGGAATTTCACCTTGCATAGAAGATTTTTAAATCATCCAGCAAAAATTTGGTTCCACTTCGTGAATTGCCGATTGATGCCTTCCACCCATAGCACTATCGTCACTCTCAAGTGAATGTGTTTGATATATTTGATCATCAAAGGCAGGAAGATCAATGTCGGTACAATTATCCATCAGGAGATAGCTGACTGTGTAGCTAGACAGGCAGAAATTATATCATTTCCTTTATTAATAATGCAGTTGTACAACTTGAAAGGAATTACACCTTATGAAAATAAGGAGATGATAGAGAATAAAATGGTCTGTCAATGAGGCTTTAGTTGAGAGAATGACGCGATGCAAGGATGCACCAACACCAAAAGCTACGACAACAAACAAGTTAGGAAAGAGAAAGGCCAACATTAAGACTATTGGTGATGATCTACCTCGAGATCTGCTTCTTGGCTGAAACTAAAGGCGACTGAGAGCAAAATCAATGCCAATAGTAGTACGTTGATGAAAATTGCTATTACGTTTGAAAATATGGATCGCTCCCAAAATTTGTTCTATGCTTTTGTCAAGACTTGGAACAAGTATATTGTCATTGCATTAAGCCACCCCAGCCCGACTCCACTGCCTAAATTTCTAAAGTTCCCCCCATTATAAGAAGATATGAACTTTTTATCTGTTGAGGATGAGGCGAAGGACCAAACCAAATATGTAACTTCTCCTCCTATGGTGCACATTCTTGTTGCTGATGATGATGAGGGCATTTCGAAAGAGAAAGATAACAACAAAGAATTTGATGATTTCCTTGATAAAATCAACAAAATGATTGATGTCGATTTGGAAATGAGAAAAAAACCTACTGGTGATGAGGAGGTTATTAATCTTATGCCTGAGGGGCCGAAAGAAGAAGAAGTATTGGTAGAAAAGGTCGACAAGTCTAAAAAATAAAGAGAGAAAGAGAAAGAGAAAGAAAAACAAGTTGTTTGTTGCATATGTCATTGCATCTCAGGACATAAGTGCAATGGAAGAAGGACCTGAACTCGAGCCAGTTGTTGTGAGACCAACAAAAGTTACTATGAAAGTTGAGGGACAGAAGGTAAATCTTCTCGCTATGGTGGTCTACACTAGACCACTTAGGATCATCCTTTCGACATCTGAATTAGCCAATGATGTCGACATGAAGCCCAAAATCCAAGAACAATCTGACAAGACTCCTAAACCAGGGAGAATAAGTGCAAGCGATCCAAGGAGAAGAAACACAAAAAAGAATGAGAATAGAAGTACAGAGGAGAAACATCACGCTGCCTTCTCCACAGCAAAGAAAAACTGAGTTAGTTTGTTTTTAGTTTTAGTAGGCATGCATTGCATGTAGTTGTCATTTTTCTTTTCTGTAATACTTATTGTCATTGCATTTACATTTGCATTGTAATCGCATTATTTTCATTGTCATTGTATTGTGTTCTTTGCATTGGGGACAATGCAATCTTTAAGTTTAAAGGTATACACCTAGGGTTTGAAATGCACCCCATTTGGAAATTGCAAGGTTTATTTTTTGCTTTAAAATTTTTCTCATTTGATGCTTAAATCTTGAATAATGTTGATTATCAATGTATTAGTTGGATATATTTGGCTGGATATTGTATTGGAATTCTTTTTATGAATGAATTTAGTTGCATGAGTAATTGATGTATGGCATCATTACTTAGATCTTAAATGAATCTGCTTATTTCAGTTGTTGTTGTTATAATATTATATATATGTTTATTGTGTAAATAAAAGACACTCCAATGTGGGTGCATTATGAAAGTAGCTTAAGGGGGAATGCATGCATTAAATGAATCTGACCAAAGGTTGTCATTGCATGAGTGTGTGTAGACGCAACGAATTACTCCTTGGGGGTTCATTGCACAATATCTTACTTCTCAGGAATTTAGGGGATATTCATGCAATGGTATCCCTCGCTGCTTATAAAAAAGAAAATAGGAAATGAGGAAAATATTATATGCTTATATAAGTAGATTGAAATTGCAAGTTCATCCATTTATCTTTATGAGTTGTCGATGCAATCTTTTGTCATTTAGATGTATTTGATTCACTGATGTTTGAGATGATTCAGGTAGCTTGAATGTTTATGAATATTTTCTTATCCTTACTGCTTTCTATTTTACTTGAGGACAAGTAAAACTCAAGTTTAGGGTGTAATAGCTCTCTAAAGAGCATGTGTTTCTACCTTATTGATCGATTATTTTGTCCCCATATTGTTACTTGTTGCATGCATTTTTACATTTTCATCTTAGTATTTGCATATTTCTAACTTAGTTGCCTTTGTTCAAATTATCTTTGATTTTTATCATTTCGTTGCACTGCTAGACGCAACTACAACTGTATAGAAGCTTTTACGGATAAGGACGAAGGAGCATGAACTGTACATAATTTGTTATAATAGACTCTGTAAGGAGAATTTAAGCAAAAACCACATGAAAGACATGTTTCATCCTTGGATCGGGCTATAAATTGATGAGAGAAGAGAGAAATAGTAGATTCAGAAGACTACATTCTTCATTTCTTCTATTTTCGAAGCTTTATTCATGGCGGCTTGAGTTTTCTTTTGGTGAACCAAGGCGATGACGAAGCAGATGAGCTCTTAAAGAGATGAGCCGAGTACAACCACAAGGGAAATTATTGGAAACACTTTGAGACTATCTAGGAATGAAGATTTCCATTTACTTTCTTTAATTTTTTTGTATTAAATGATGAAGGTTTCTATTTTAATTCTTAAGGTGTGGAAATGCTTTTTGAATGTTGACTTAAAGTTTGCTTTATGAAGCTTTCTTTCTTGTTTCAATTATTGGGTTTGAATGTTATTTTGCACGTAGGTGTTGAATGTAGTCACTATCACTGGAAGGTGCAGTGCCAATTCAATTTAACGAGCACTACACTAGAAATTAAGTGAGAACGTAAAAAAATGGTTCCCTTTTTATTGTGCATACCTTATTTGCCATCATTGGAAGATGTAGTTGGTTTGCATGTATAAGGCTTTAGTTGTGATTCGAAGGAAAATAAGTAAAATGAACTTGATTGTTATAACTTTTGCACCGTATCTTACAATTATTTCTTCTTTTAATTGTTTTCCACCCGACAATTACTCTCACATTTCATTCTTAATTTCAGTACGATTGCTCTGACAATAGTAAACAGCCAAAGTCTCGTTCTCGTGGGATCGATATATGATAAGATTCAACCTATCAACTATACTTGCTTTGACATGTGTACGCTTGCACAATCGTTGTGTCAGTATACAGCCGATGAATGGGCTTAATATCAATGTCTAAACTGTAATCTTTGGCTTTAAGTTTTAAATTTATTTTTTTTAAATATGAGTCTATTGTTTCATTTCGTTAAAAAAATCTCATATAAAACTAAAAATATAAAAAAACAAAAAGTGTACAAGCTAATTTTGTATCCTTTGACCCACGAGTGATTTTGTATCAAATATTAATGTCCCTGGCGACTTTCTCAATAACCTGAAGTAGAGGAACCTTTAAAGGATTAAATAAGTTATATCATCGAGCATAATCATACTTTTAAAATATGTTATAAGACAATGATGTAATATTCGTTTATTAGAACATTGTGAGTAGTGTTATTAACGTATGGGTATGCTATCCATTTATGTGTATGCTATCATTTTCAGCATAATTTTCAACACTTTCATCTGTCTTTATGGCATAATTTTCAGCATATCTTAGCGATTAGTTAGTGCTCGTACAATGATCTTCACGACGCTAATCTTTAATTATGGTTCTGTTAGTGGTCTTAAAAAGATGGATCCCCACTCGGTTGATGGTTGATTGCCGATGTAATCAGACCTGGGTGACGGAGCAATCTACATGATAGTTTGGATTCGCTCACCACTCCTTTTACACCTCGTAAAGTGTCTCGCTTAGATACAGACAAGGAGATTTAAGAAGATTTCTAGATTTTGGTATGCTAATATCGATGAAAGTGTATTTTTCTTTGCACCATTGTAAGAGATTTCTAGTGGACTTGTGTCTTTTTTTCTCTTTTTACATTGTATTATATTTATCTTTCATAATGATTAATAAAATTCAGATGTCATTGTTCAAAAAAAATTGAACGAATGAATTCCACCAAAATTATTTTCATAATATTCACTCCTTCCAAAATACATTCAGAAATTATCAATTAAATTAAATTCGAATATGGAACATTTTTCTTTTCCATATTGAATTTCTATTGCACAATCTGTTGCTGCTGCTGCTGCTGCTGATTCCATATACCGATTTTTAAGTGAAAAAAATTGAAAACAACTCCATTTGATATTTTAAAACTCATTGGACTTAAAAGACCATTCTACAACTCGTACAACATGATGCATCATGCCTCGGCTATACCGAACAGCCGGGGGAGGATGGCCCATTGGCTCCACTGGCCATTTTACAGAGAAGAAGGGCCTTTATGACTTCATCGAATAGTTAGGAACCCTGAACTAAAATGAACATAAAAATAATACAATAGAAAAAGAACAACAGATTGACCCGAATGTAAATCCAGCAGCAGCAACAGATTGACCCGACCCTTGGGTATTATCCAATGCCTATTTTTGCCTTTAATTGCTTATGTTATTGAACAGAAGAGGAAAAAGAAACAGAGGCTTACCTTGTGCAATAGAAATTCAATATGGAAAAGAAAATGGGAAACAATCAACCCTCCCATGTTTTTTTTTCTTTTTCTGGTAAATAAGAACACAATACACATGGATACGATTAAAAATACTTTACAAAGTCAATATTTCAGCTAAACAAGGAAGCTATATTCGCATAGTTCAGTTTCTATTCCAAGCAAGAGTCCTTCCACATTTCCTGTATTAATACTCGGAAACCTGGCAAATTTGTTTGCCCCTCTATGTGGCAACACGCAGCATCACTTGCAAGAACTCGAATGCTGCTCGATTCTCAAAGGCATCCTCCCAACTGCTTCACCAAATCCACCTTTTCTCTCCACAAAAATCTACCATGCTGTAATGCAAGAATCGTTTTCAACAAAACGAGTGTATCAGCGATCTAGTAAATGTTACATACATTCAGTGTTCAATTTATGGATGGGGATAAAAATAAAACCCTTCATAAGCATTTGAAAACTTCTTATACAATGCAAGACATAACTGGTAACAAACCAATACTGAAGAGCAGAGATATCAGATGCAAAACTAAGCTATGGTGCAAAATATTATCAACAATTTGATATCATGATGAACAAGGTATGAGTTGTTGACCTTAAGCATTGTCATACTATTCAACCCTATGTTACTCCGATGCATATATGTATCAAACACAGGTATGGGTATGGCTAGATATTTCTAAGTTTTTCCGTGTACTTGAAGAGTCCTTAGAGGTCATGTCCCCATGTCCAAGTGTCAGACACGAGTACTTCATGAACATAAACCACAAGCTCAATTTATCTTTATAGATGCAGTGCTCAAACAAAAACTCAAATGCAGCCAGTCTGCTTCAAAATTTTGCTCAATTTTGATAAACAAAAAACATCATCATCTAATGCAAAATTTAGCTGAAGAGCTGAGCAAACATTTCAAAGAGATCATATGCATTGATAACTTGGGGAGATTTAATTCTCAATAATCTATTTAGTACTCTAGGAAAAACAATATTCAGACTTTTCATTCTAAATTCATTCAACTATCACAATTCCTATAGAAAATTGGGAATATTATTATGGAATTGAATCAAATTCATATGTATGTATAAATAGATAGAGAGCATCATAGGGTATCTTTCCTCTGTTCTTTTAGATGAATAATTTTTCAATTATTCCGAAAAGGGATCAAAATAACAGAATCTAGAACAGAACATGATTTTTCCTCCCTAGTTCTTCATGAAACCAAACACAAGAAAACAAATGTATCTGCAGCATGAAAGTTGCCAGATCCTGAGGGGGGAAAGTAATTACCAGGAATATCTTTTCGAGGCGAAGGATGAGGGGCCAAGACATAACAAAGAATAGAACGGCCCAACATGAAAATCGCGGAAATAAACCCAGTAACGTAAAACACCATGAACAGACCAATAACCCAAGGCATCAACATGAACCCTAAAAAGAAAGTAACCGATCCACACAGCATCATCGAAAGCGATATCCCCAGCATCAGCCAAGCGAATCCCGCCGGAGATATCGTCGATAAATCTCGCTGATGATACCTCCTTTCCGACACCGATGATTGGTCGGTGAAAGGCACAGGCGGCGACCGTAGAAGATTCAGAACCAAAGACGACAGCTCGTAGAAAGCCCTCGATTGCTGATTCTGACGTCGATGGTTTTCCTGTTCTCTTCTCATCATCTTTATTTTTTCAGAAAAATAATCCAATCGAAAATTCAAAGAATTTTTTTCTAAGTCCTTTTATCAGAAGGAAAAACAAACAAAGATTTGAGATACTACAATTTTCTTTTTCTTTTTCTTTTTCTTTTCTAAGAACGAGGTAAATGGATCTACTCAAGGACAAAGACAGTTATCTAAACCACAGTTTGATTGGAGAGAGATTAACGACTGGAGAGTCCTGATAGCCGAAGCTTCGTTTGTTTCTCGGGAAATTTTGGAGGGATGGAATATAAAAAAGAAAAGGTTTATATATCATATTAGAACCTAAAGTATAACAACTTTTAATTTTGGTACTTAAAGTATTTTTTTTCAAAATAAGTATCTAAAGTACACTTTTTGGTTAACTAGGTACTTAAAGTATAATTTTTACTCAAAATAGGTACCTAAAATATTTTTTCGACAAAGTAAATATATAAAGTATTTTTTAAGTCAAAATAGGTACTTAAAGCACACATATTTTTTATATAGGTTCCTAAAAAATGTCATGTGACATTAATTAAAAGGATCATTATCCTATACACCGGCAGTGGAAATTTTTTGTTTCCACAATCGCCTTAATTATAGGGTGTAGAGTTTTAGTTTAGAGTTTAGAGTTTAGGAATTTTTAGTGTATGGTTTTAGAATTTAGGGTTCATAGTTAGAATTTAGGATTTAGGGTTAGAATTTAGGGTTTTGGGTGATATGGGTAGGGATTTAGGTTTTAACCTATAAACCCTAAATCTAAAAATTCTATCAACAACCCCTAAATTCAAAACTACTACACTTAAATCCCTAAACTTTAAATCCTAAAACTAAGGCGTTTGTGTAAAAAAGTTTCCATAAGCGCTTGTGTATAGAATAATTATCCTAATTAAAAATACATTATGTGCCTATTTTAACGAAAAAAATATATTTTAGATACTTATTTTGACAAAAAATTATACTTTAAGTACTTAGTTTAACGAAAAAAGTATACTTTAAGTACTTATTTTGACAAAAAAATATTTTAGGTACCAAAATAAAAAATTAGTATACTTATAAGTACTAATATGATATATAAACCAAAGAAAAAAGTGACGCGGCGTTGCTATTATTATTCCGATTAATTGGAATTTTTAGAAACCAAAATGAATAATACAGTAGGATCCACCCGTACTTATGAGCGCGTGTGTTGAAACTGCTTTATGGATTAGAGCAGACGTGGAAGTCATAGGCGGGGATAGCTGACGTAAGCCTTATCCTTTAATTTTGAGCCTTGAATTTAGGTTACATAAAATAAAAAATATGTGTTCAAAGTATATATTTTTTAAATTTTATGTTTAAAGTATTTTTTTATAAAATTAAGTGCTTAAAATTTTAACTGTTTTAATTTTAAGTGTTTGACGTTTCAACAGTTCTAATTTTAGATGCTTGACCATTAAAGGGTGTTAAAATTGTTAACTAATCAATGTTTAACACATGGTATATTTAATTTCTTTTTCAAAATTAAAAATTTTAAACAAAAAACTTTCAGTTTTTCATAAAATTCTAAAATTTTGAAAAGTTTATAAAACGGTTCCCAAATCCTTAAAATTACCCAAACCTCCAAATCATTGCCGTTGATCGCCGCCCCTAAGCACACATCTTTGGTCGCCGGACCAGGGTAGTCATTTCCCCCAACACGACATCGTCAGAAATGGTAAACGACGTGAAGCCGAATGTCGAACGTGAAATCGACGTTGGGTTGACACACCGTTCGGTGTTTTCGACAATGCCTTGTTGGGGGAAATGACCACCTTGGTCGGACGACCAAAGGGTGTGCTTAGAGGCGACAATTGGCGGCGGAAGCGATGACGATTTGGGGATTCGGGTTTGGGTAATTTTAGGGATTTGGGGACTGTTTTGTAAATTTTTCAAATTTTTAGGATTTTATGAAAAACTAAAATTTTTTGGTGTTTTTTTTTAAATTAAAAAAAAATCAAATTAGTGCCACGTGTCAAGCATTGATTGGTGAAAAAATTTAACATACATTTACGGTCAGACACCTAAAATTGTAACTTTTGAAACTTTAAGCACCTATTTTTACAAAAAATACTTTAGGCACCTAAAGTTCAAAAAAGGCATACTTTGGGCACATATTTTTCATTTAAGCCTTTAGGTTATGTTGTTTGTTTTTTTGGGGTAAAGTACACAAATGGTCACTAAACTATACCCAAAAAATACAAAATGGTCACCAAACTTTCAAAATTTACACAATGTGCATTAAACTTTAGTTTTTGTTACAAAATAGTCACTGAGCCGTTAACCTTCGTTAATTGAATGACGTGACAATTATGAAAATTTGGATAATAACGCATTTAATCCTTCATATTTACACATTCAATCAATTTAGTCCTACTTTAACCCCATTATTGATTTCTAAATTGATTAAACGTATAAATATTGAGGATTAAATATGTTATTATACAAATTTTCGTAACTGTCATGTCACCCAGTTAACAACAATTATCAACTTAGTGACAATTTTGTAACAAAAACTAAAGTTTAATGCCCATTATGTAACTTTTGAAAGTTTAATGGCCATTTTGTATTTTCTGAGATAGTTTAGTGATCGTTTGTGTACTTTACCATTTTTATTAAATAAAGAGGTTTTACATTCCTATAGCGAAATTTGAACTTATACAAGATGAGGCAATATGGAAATCCTTAGCCACTAGGCCAATCAGTGGATCTCTAGGTTACGTTGTTTTACTAGATAATTAAAGTGTCTACATTTTGCTCTAAAATTTTTTAGAAAAGGAATCTAAAAATATAATAACAGTTTACAATCATGTAAACAAATTTGATACGAATATATTTCTATAAATTAACGTCAGTAGATGATCGAAAAGCTAAAAATCTTCACTTAAAGACTCGAAACAAAATAGATACAAACATCATCAAAGTTTGACGATGAAAGGTATAAACCAACAACAAACAACATTAAAAAAATGCATATTGTTATACCCTAGTTTTACCCAGATAAAGGTATATATACAATATTATCTTAGTAAATAAAAATAAATAAATATAATAAAACCCAATGATAATAGAAATAGTCCATAAATAAATAAGTCCCAAAATTCCATTCAAAATGTCTAAATACATATAAGATCCTGAAAGCCCAGTTACGAGCCCATTATATCATTTTCTATAATTCTCTCTCGCCCAAATTGAATAAAACCAGCTTGAAGAAACACAAATTGGCCTAAAATCATATTTTTCCCACCTAAATCCTCCACATGTCAGCTTCTTATTGGTCCGAATTAAGTTCACTCGAATTAGTGCTTCTTTGAATCCAGATGGCTAGATGGCTAGAGAATGTCAGATTACAATTAATTACCAATGATTAACTACCATTAATAATAATAATAACTAAAAAGGAGAGAGAGTACCTCGGGGAAACTGAACGGACATCGGGAGTTGAAGAGTCATCGGAGTAGCCTAAAAGTTCGCTAGAAAAGACGATAGATCGCCGAAATGTTGCCAGAATCATCGAAACACCGTTAGGAATGTAATTCCTTTCCTCCGTTTTCATTGCTGCAAGTGAAACAAATATTAGTGCCCATAATATAAAATAGTAAAAGAAATGCAAATCGGAGTGATGCGGTAGTCGAAAACTCATCTTTTACGGCGACCAGAGTGGGGGAGTCAAATATGAGCCTCAGTTTTGGGTAGCCTAGATCTAGATTGGTAGAACTCGGGCGGATTCTTTTGAATTTGAGTAGATGTTAGGCCTAGATTTGGAGAAGAACAAGTGTTTTTGTTGAAATGGGAGTTAGATTTAGGTTTAAGGTTAAAAACCAAGAATTTTTTGTGGTTTTAGACTCAATTGGTGGGTGGAAGAGTGGTTGGAGTGATGGCCGACATTTCCTGGGTTCACCGACGAACGACCGAGAGTGGCCGAAAGGTGGCGGAGCTCGATTGAGATGGAGAGGTTCACGACAGCGCAAGGTTGGGAAATTTGAAGTTCATCCTCGGATGAACTTCATCCAAAAACCATTATTTTCAATCCATTTTGAAGATAAGATCTGGGTTTTTTGAGTGTTTGTTAGAGAGAAGAGAGAGTAGAGGTTTAGAGAGAGATGGGAATTGAAAAAAATGAGAAAAGAAGAGCTCGTTTTTGGGTTTGGGGTTAAGTATACTGACTCGAGCGTAGACTCGAACCTGGGCCAGGGTCCACGCGTTTCTTCTCTCCATGCCCAACATTTAGAAATTCACGGATTGAGCAGCAAATGTTGTAAAAGTTTCAATTCCGTCATCTTTATTAAAACCAAGTTCAAGTTTCTTTTCCTTTCAATTTAATCCTATATTTAATTGCTTAATTTAATTTTAATGTTTAATTCATATGTTTGATGCATATTTTAAAATAGTATGTAGTATTAATTGTTAGATAATTAAAAAACACTTAGATTTAATTGTTAGAGCCTTAAACTTAGGGTTCTTTAATTAGGATTTAATAATTTAAGTTAGGAAGATCATTGTAGCAATTTAATGTATACTAGATAGAAACTTTGGGGTTAAAATTTAGATGGTGTTCCACTTGCTTGCAATGAGATGTTATCTCAACATTGGCCTTAAAGAGATACATTTAATATACATTATAACCTAGAATTAAATAAATGACCTAGTTAATTAAATAGAGTTTTAAATAAGATAATCACTTTAAATAATTAGAATTACATTTAATTAGTGAATATTATATGGAATTTAGGAGTTTTGAGATGGAAAGTATTCAAGCAATTGATATTGTCTCATAAAAGCCTTTAAATTTAATAATATTCATAGTCTAAAATAATTTAATTAATTAAAGCTTTTTTAAAGTTTGAACTTAAAATAAACAAGACAATAATGAATCATACATTTAAAACCTTTTATGTTGAAAATACATTTTTATGAATATGAATGGGGGTGCTTCGTAACTCGGTGCTTTTAATCTCATATTCAGTTTAAAAATATATTTTCTTATAAAAGGATATATCCATTTTGAATTAAAATCCAGTTAATAATTATGGTTAAATTAAATTCAAATTGTAATTCGAAATGCCAAAATGCCATGTAAAATTAAAAGGTACCGATACGAGTGTTTGTGCGGGTACTAATCCTTTCCGACTCGTAACCGACTCCTAAACCTAATTTTTTTTAAAAATGAATTTCTGGTTGTTTTTCTGATGTCCGGTCCACCTCGAAATGATCGGTGGCGACTCTAACATATTTTTCAAGATTAAATAAAGGAAAATCTAATTTAACATGAAAAACCTAATTTTTCAAGATTAAATGAATTAAAAGGCAAAACCCTAATTTTCAAATAATTAATCGTCGGGCCATTTTCACACCCGGTTAAAAACTGGTCACGATAGCTTGGCGACTTTGCTAGGGATATTTTGAGAGTCAGGTCTAATTAATTAATTTTACGGGGCATTTTGACATTTAAGAGTGGTAATTTGAATTTAATTTTTCCAATACTTATCGGATGGATTTTTAGAAAGAATGGAGGTAGCTTTTTCTTGTGTGATATAAACTATCATTCATGCATAGCCTTCTACTCAGACTTTCACCCATAAGTGGTAGCGAGACATTATCCTACGTTGAGTTATCTAGCTCTGTTATCAGATTTTTTTCTTTCTTCTTGTATACTAACCTTATACACCGTGAGGTTGCGCCTCCGCTATAAGGGATCTTGTACTCCCGAATCGGTGTTTTGCTGTCGCAGTAGGCAGTAACGACAGTTCGGGTACCCAAAGTCTAGAACAAAAACCACATGTTGTAATCTAGAAGCCTACCCCACTAGAGCCAGAAAGAGACCTGGGATAGGGTGCTGCCGATTTAAATACGTTTCCCTAATTATTCTCTGTGCTCAGTATAACCTGTTTTGATTATGTATTTAATTTAAGTTTTGTTGCCTTCAATATTAATTCTCAATATTGACACATGTCCTTTGTTTGTGTTTATATCTTCGCTTTGTTTTGCATTGTTGTATTCATGCATTGCATTGCTTAAACACTGCATTTTTTCAACATCATTTTTTCAAATAACATTGTATTTAAAATATTTGCATTTAATATCATTTTTCAAATAACATTGCATTTAAAATATTTGCATTTAACATTGCATTTTTTCAAATAACATTGCAGTTTTTTTTTTTGCAAATAACATTACTTTTTCAAAATTGCATTTTTTTAGAAAGATTGCATTTTTTCAAATGACATTGCATTAGTTGAAAATCAATATTCTGAGAAACATGGACAATAGGCTTGTTAGGGTTTAGTAATCTCAGAAGGTTGTTGAGCACCGCTTGGGTAGTGTTGAGCAAAGGATTGACCAGTCACAGAATGTGATGGAAATTCGAACTATCACATTGCTTAGAATTAGAGAAGCCAAAAAAAGAATGTTTCAGATGGAAGTAGCGATATTGATGAATAAAGAGGTATCACATCTCACATGAGGGTTCAGTCTAAAATAATTCTTCTTGCAAAAAAAAAAAAGAAAGACAAAATAAAAAAGTCAAAAAATGAAAGAAAAAAGACAAAAGTCGGAACAAAGAAGGTCAAAAAGACAAAAAAACAAAAAATAAAAATAAAAAAGATAAAAAAATATGAGCAAATTCGGAACAATATAACCGGGGCATCTGCAGGAAATCTAGTAGATCTGGGTGTGAATTTTGAAGTGAACGATGAAGTGTTTTACCTAGATGCATTGTTGGATTTTGAAAATACCAAGATAAAGATAGTCCAGTATGAAG
The DNA here is from genome assembly GCA_019671005.1 of Hibiscus mutabilis. Taxonomy (NCBI): domain Eukaryota; kingdom Viridiplantae; phylum Streptophyta; class Magnoliopsida; order Malvales; family Malvaceae; genus Hibiscus; species Hibiscus mutabilis. The sequence goes on along the minus strand of CM033735.1, from coordinate 10,752,917 downwards.
GCATGGAATGACTTAATAAACCTAAATCCTAGTGTTTTTGTCAAAAATCTTGTTGATTAATGGTTTAGCGACAGTTTAAGGACATAATGATTTTAGCAAAGATGAGAGACTGCAGAACTTTTCTCTGAAGTGATGAAAGCTAAGATTCCATTGAAGATCGAAATGTTCTCACAACAGAATAGACTACAAAAGAGAGCACAGAAACACCAGACAAAGAGATTGAATGGTTCAGCAAGAAAAAGGAAGACGATTGTTCCTATTCCATTGCCGTATTCAAATTTGTTGTCTTACCTTGTGCAAAATCATCTTTTGATGACAGTGCCATGAAGTTTTATCAGTCTTTCATGGTATAGTTTTGAAATACAAACTCGGTGATCTCATAAGAACTGACATTTATGTTTTGAGAATGGAGAACCTCGATTCTATAAAAGACCATCAATCTATAACAAGCTTTTGTGGGTGATTCGCTACAGTTTGGGGTCAATCGGAATCAAAGTAATGTTTTGACATATATCCCTTCAATGTTTCCTTTACTAAAGAATACCCCAAAGTTAGATGCTCAAAATGCTCCTGTCAGGGGAAAACCAAAGACTAAATTGGAACTCACTCATGTTTCCTATCATGAGCTATACTTCAAATTACTCAAAGCTTCTCTGCATTATTTGAAACTTACAAAGCCTCGTCATCCAAGTTATCACAATATTTGTGAGTATCATAGTGGAGTTCATGATCATGACATTGAAGATCGTTACGCTTTCAAGCAACAAGTTCAAAACCTTTTGAATCAGGGGATTTTGGAAGTCAACACTGAAGGTCAGTCCATTAAGATCTGTAACTCAAGAGATGGTCACCTGATTAGAGCTAATGCAATTGAATTGCTTGGAAGTCAAGTGAAGTCAAGTGCTGACAGACATCAAGAAAAGAAAGAGAAAGAAGAGCAAGGTGAAACTAATTGAGAACCAGTAGCCGAAAATGAAAAAACCTCGAACAGACATGCCCATTAAAAGTTTCAATACTTCTAGCCAACATCTTGAAAAGCATAGTTCATCCAAACGCTGACCAGAAGAAATTGTTAACTTCTACATGCAAATGGTTGAACATTTTATAGAAAAGAACATGCAATTGATTAAAGAAATAAGGAATTTTATAAGTAGAATGGTCTTACTTCAAGATTCGATGAGGACGTCAAAACATAAGCAAGAAGGGGCATGACCTTGTGCTGGAAAAGGAAAAATGAAGAATGGTTGAATGGTTGAAATTCGCTCAAATTTTCCTTGAATAAAGATTGATAGTTTAACTACAGGAGATCTTTCTGTAGTTTTAGGACCGTGATAGAGTAGTACCTTGAACTATCCTAATTGCTTTTGCCCGCGAGCATTAGGAGTCATTTGTAAAGGAGGTTAATAGGTTTATTTGTATTCGATGCTTGTTTCTTATATATTTTTATCAAATGGAAAACATACATCCTAAAAATATTCATTCTCTTCAAGTATATGTACATATTCCTAATTTCATTACATGGGCCCTACTATTCATTGTATGAATGACTCAGACTCTAATTTTGTAATAAAGCAGTTTATATGATTGACGGAGGTAAATGAATGTAAAAGTGAAGAGGAAATTGATATCCATGAGGAATTGTCAAGACTGATCGAAAATGAAGAAAAATAGATTCTGACTCACAAGCGAGAGAATGAGATTTTGAATTTGGGGACTTGAGATGAAAAGTGAGAAGTAAAGATCTATTCAACTTCTTCAGCTAAAACCAAGTATGATTTGATTGTATTGCTACAAGAATTCAAAATACATCTTCCCATGGTCATGCCAGGATATACAAGAGGGTAGATACATACAATATTATGCACAAGTTACTTAAGAGGTCTAAATGCAAGACTATTCAGCAAAGCTTAGAAGGATGAATCCAAAAATGTTGCAAAAGCAATTTAATGATGAATTCCTCAAGATGGCCGAAACCTTAATGAAGTTCGCCCGAAAGACAATCTTCTTTTGATCCGAACGAGGTAGAGAAAACAACATTTACAATCATGTGAGACTCATTTCACTACAAGCTAATGCCATTTAGATTGAAAACGTGAGGGCAACATATCAGAGGGCTATGGTAACCAAAATAAAGATGAAGACAAACTTCAAGAATAATTCTCCAAGGATTGAGAAAGTATCAGTTGAGGTTCAATTCGTCAAAGCATACTTTTGGAAGCCATATTTGGAAATCTCATAAGTCAGCAAAAGTGGTACTGACATTAACCCTGGAAAAGTAGAAGCTATTCAAAATCTTCTCCCTCCAGGTAAAAAAAGAAAAAAAAAGGAAAAACAAGCAAAAAAAGAAAAGAAAGCAAAAAAGAGAAAGCAAAGAAAAGAAAACAAAAAATAAGCAAAAAAATAAAAAAAAAAAAATAGAAAGAAAAAAAAGAAGCCTGGAGAGATTAAATTATTCATCACGACAGACAGACAAAATGTGGTCTAATGTTCAAGTTGTTGACAAAGATTAATCCAAGAATATGAGATGAAGGATGTTAGAAAACCCTAGAAAGATCAAGAAACATTTATCAAAATGCTCAATTTTAATAACACCAGTTCCAGATGGGTCGTTAATTCTTTAACGGTCTATGAAACTCAATGGGGTGCACTAGACCAACATGATGAAACCGAGAAGAAAAAAATCTATCTGAGCAAAGATTCACCAATTACAAACAGCAGTACCCCCAATTCAAGATTTGTTGTTCTTTTATCTGGGTTGCTTGAAGCTCAAACCGTATATGTCGTATCGTTCTGTTTATTTGATCTCGAGAATAGATCCTTTGAAATTCTTTATGCAAACACTAGTGTTTACTAGAGAATAGCTTGTTAAAAAATGTTATTATCAAAGTTTGGTACAGTTAGAAAGCAATGACAGGTTTCTTGGCGAGACGTGCTTCAGTTGATCATGAGTCCTTGAATTTTAATCTCCCATATGAGGACACGATGTGCATAATAGATGGTAAGAGAAAAAAATCTAGAAGCTTATGTTTGAGAGAGCATACAATGTCTTTTGTTGTACGAGGCAGATTTATCCAAAAGTCTCCAATAGACACCCCTGTTATCCTGGTTGTGATTGATTACTTCACCAAGTAGACGGAAGCTGCTTCCTATGCTGGTATTACAAGAGTAACAGCTTGCAAGATGTTGAAGAGAGATTATTTTCGATATGGTTTGCCAAAGAGAATCATCATTTATAGTGTCTGTAATCTGAATAACAAGATAATATCAGCAGTTTGAGCAGTTCAGGATAAAACACCATGATTCTGCAGTTTATCGCTCAGAGATGAATTGGGAAGTAGAGCCGGCAAACATGAACATCAAAGTGGTTATCTCAAAGACTTGCAAGACTGGTATGAGAAACTAATATTGACCTTATATGTATACCGATCCACAATGTGCACCTCAACAGGGACAACACTGTATTCTTTGGTCAAGGGGCAGTTGGAAGCAATATAACTAATTGAGGTTCAAATTCCATCACTGGGTATTGATAAATGTAAGATTGGACGACGCATAATAAGTATAAGCTCGATAAGGTCAGATGAATATCTTTGAAGAAAGGAGACTAAAAGTAATTTTCCATGGTTAGATGAACCAAGAAAGAACGATGCGAGCTCATGATAATGAAAGTTCATCCAAAAGAACTCCGAGAAGGGGATCTACTGCTTGAAAAGATCTTGCCAGTTCATAAAGATTTCCGTGGAAAATAGATGTCTAATCGGAAAAGGTTATACATCAAGGAGACCACTTTTCAGAGGAACGTTGATTTTAACCAAATATAATCATAGATAAGTTAGTAATTTAATGGACTCAGACTCGGTCAAGAAGTGTTACGCTCGAAGAATTAAAAAAGGAAAATAAAGGAAAAAAGCAGAGTGAAAACCCAAAAAGAGCACTTCACAAAATGAAAATATCTATGTTGAAAACCCAAAAGGGCGCCTTAGATATCAAAAAATAATAAAAAAATCAAAAAAAAGAAATCAAAAAAAGAGAAGAAGAAAAAAGAAAAATCAAAAGAAAATGGGGGTTCAAAATGAAAATCCGCAAAGGGAGCCTTGAAACCAAATGAGGATTTGAGCTGAAAACCTAAAAAGGCAGTTCAAAAGCATTTGAGATTAGGCATCCGAAAAGAAACCTTCTCAAGAATCTGTAGTTTTGAAGAATTTCAAGGTATGAAGCTCTATTCGGTTGATGGGCTGTTACGTCCTTAATACGGTGGATACTTGGGGCATTGCATTGAATTTATCATGTGTACCATGACTTATCAAAATATTCCATTCTAGTAAAACAATATGTTGAGCCTTTTACTTATCGTTTCGACAAGCATCTTGCATATAAATCGATTAGATATAAGAAAAACAAAGGATTTCTTGGGTATTATTATGATGTACTAATCCTTTAAGTGTAGGCAGAACAAGAAATGGCATCAGTAATTGGTTAATAAAGAAAGAACATGAACCATTTTGGGGGGGGGGGCAAAAGCAGCAACCAGATCAATTCGCTAAAGGTTTATCATATTCAAAAGCAAAGATCATTACTTCTAAGACATTGCAAGATAAGAAAGCCGTGTGAATATTAAAGTGTGTTGCCACTAAATTTTTGAACATGGCAAGAAAAAATGAGAAGAATCAGCCCCCAAATCTGCTCAGATTCGAATCAAATCAGCCCCAAATCAAATCTGAATCTGCATTAAATGAAAAAGGAAAGAATCACCCAAAATAGGGATTTATTTTATTCCGACTTTTTGTATTTTAGGCATGGAAATTACCTATATAAATGGTTGAATCCCTTTGTAAAAATGGACATAGAGTTTTAGACAGATTTACAGAAAGTTTTACACAGTTATACACATAATTTTCATTCGAATTCACTAGGGAAACGCTGCGAAAAAGCTCGAAAAAATTGTACCAATTTGTTGGAAATACAAAGCTTGAGGCATTCTTTTTGAGGTATTTTTTTAGTTCTTGTTTTATTTTTCTTTTTTATTTATTTATTTCGAATATGTGAAAAGGAATGAATGTTCGTCTTGTTTGAGCCTTGAATTACTATCATCAAAATCTGAATAAAGGGTGATCGAGTTTTAAAGATTTTTAAAGTGGGGGAAAATTTTGATTATTTTTTAAAAAAGGGAAAACAATTTTTGTTTGGTTTTGGAACTTTTAAAAGTGGATTCAAGTTGGGATTTTAAAAAAGGGTTTGTTCCCGGTGTTCTTCAATCCATGAAGAATATCAAGAACACTTGAGAAAAGTAAAAATGGGGTGTTTGGACTGTTTTTTTTAAAGAAAGTTTTAAAGAGTGTTATTAGAGTTGGGCTTTATACTTATATGTTTTTAACCACTGTTTACTTTCAAATTTGATCTCGGGTTTTAATCTTTTTAATTCCATCACTGTTTTGATTTATTTTTTATTCAAATTTTTAGTATTATTTAACTCTTTTTTGACCTTTTTTTAATTAAATTTTAATTTGTACATATTTTTTATTCCAAAAAAAGCCCGATTCACATATGGTGTTGACTTTCTTTAGGGAAGGATACACATTCCTTTTTAAAAAATCCTTTTACTTATTCCCTTTTTTAATTTTTTTTAATATTTTTGCACTCATTTAAATCTTGTAAATATAATTGTTTAAATTCAGTTCCCATGTTTTTTATTAATTAGATTCTTTCCTAAAACACTAAAGCATTAATATTTTAATTAAATTACTAGTTTAGATATATCCCCTAGGATTAGGTACTTAAATATCTTAGTTAGAGCTTTTAAAACAAAATAAAAAACACTTCTCAATAAAATTAATAAAACACACTTAATCTCATTTTAACTCTAATAGGTAAAATTTACATAGATTATACTTTAGGTTATGTAGAAAGGTAAGAAATTCTTACTTACTTTATTGATAAACACTCTAGGAATAAATATACATTGTCAATCCTTGTAATCTAGGCAACTAATATTCTATAGCAAACCTAGAATATTCAGTCCTAAAAACATTCCTAAAAGACAACATACTAATGTGTAACTATCTATAATTAAAAGATACAATCTTTAATACATAATATATTCCTAATCTACACGTATTAACCTACACTCCCCTTCAAACTAGTGTGTATATGTTGTATACACCCAGTTTGGATGAAAGGTCATCAAAAGTCACTCTTGGAAGTGCTTTTGTGAAGATGTCAGCAAGCTGATTCCTGGTAGGAATATAGTGAAGCTTTACAACCCCATTATTAACCTTCTCATAGATAAAATGTCTATCTATTTCAATATGCTTGGTTCTGTCATGTTGTATTTGATTCTTAGCAATACTTATTGTTGATTGGATGTCACTGTAAACCTCAAATTCTGGTTTTTTGTCCAACTCTAGTATAGTGATAAGCTTTTTAATCCACATTCCTTCACATATCCCAATGGCCATTTCTTTAAACTTTGCCTATGCACCACTTCTAGATACCATAGCCTGTTTTTTACTTCTCCAAGTGACCAAGTTTCCCCAAACAAATGTACAATAGCAACTAACAGATCTTCTATCTGTTAGTCCACTTGCCCAGCTCGAGTCTATGTAGACCTTTACTGCTTTGTCCTAGTTTTTCCTAAAAATCAGCCCCGATCCTGGTGTAAATTTCAAGTACCTTAGAATTCTATTGACTGCTTCCATGTGCTCTTCTCGGGGATCACTCATGTGTTGGCTAACTATACTTACTGAGTACGCAATGTTATGCCTAATGAGTGAGAGATAGATCAATTTTTCGACCAGCCTTTGGTAGCATTCTTTGTTCACAGGATTCCCTATTTCATCTTTATTAAACTTCAAACCTGAATCCGTAGGAGTATCGGTTGGTCTGCACCCAAGCATTCCAGTTTCTGTAGGTATATCTAGGATGTATTTCCTTTGGTTAGTGACTAAACCTTCATTTTCTCTTGCTACTTCCATTCCCAAGAAGTACCTAAGGCTCCTTAAGTCCTTTGTTTCGAACTCCTTGGCTAGGGTAGTCTTCAGCCTTTTTATTTCTTCTATATCATCCCAGTGATAATTATATCATCAACATAAAAAATTAGGAGAATCATTTTACCATTAGATACAACCTTTCGAAACAAGTTGTGGTCTGCTTGACTTTGCTTGAAACCATTCTGAACCATAGCTCTAGCAAATCTGTCAAACCATGCCCTAGGGGATTGCTTCAATCCATACAGTGATTTATTTAATTTACACATTTTCCTTTTTGTTGTGTTTTCTTCTAAACCTGGTGGTATTTCCATGTGCACTTCCTCCTCAAGGCTTCCATTTATAAATGCATTTTTGATGTCCAATTGATGCAACTTCTAGTCCTTGTTGACAGCCATTGAAAGTAACACTCTGATGGTATTTAACTTAGCCACTAGAGCAAAGGTTTCTTGATAGTCTACTCCTTATGACTGAGTAAACCCTTTAGCTACTAACCTTGCCTTGTATCTTTCAACATTCCCATCTAGGTGGTATTTAATTGTGAAGACCCATTTGCACCCGACAACCTTTTTTCCTTCTGACAGATTAGTCAAACTCTAGGTGTTGTTCTTTTGCAGTGCTTTGATTTCCTCTTCAGCAGCCTTCTTCCACTCAAGACTTTCAAAAGCTTTTTCCACTTTATTAGGAATCTTTACACTGTCAATGCTGACTGTAAAGGCCTTAAAACCAGACAATAATTTTCTATAGGCAAAAAATCTATTAATAGGATGAGTAGTACATTTCCTTACTTCCTTTCTAATAGCAATAGGAAAATCATCTAAATTAACAGTAGTGGAGTATTGTGGGATAATATTACCTCATGTCTCCTCAACAGCAGAAATCAAAACTAGTTCTTGGCAAGTGTTAGGTTGAGTAACTACTTCATGTAAAGTTCTTTTCTTCCTTGTATAAACACTGAGTTGTTTATCTACAAGTTGTGAAGGTATAGAATTTGGAGATGTATATGGTATGCCTTTAAGAGTTGAAGGAGGTGTTGTATAAGGGCTGGAGGTTTTGGACTGGGGAGAAGGTATGTCTGAAGAATTATTAGAGGCATCAATGACTGTTTCGTCCAAAGTGGGCTGCAATGGAACAAGTTGTGGAGCAACAGCGGTTTCATCAACAATAGGCAAAGTAATGATGGGGTATAAATAACAATAGCAATAATAATAACAATGCAATAGAAATGACAATGATCCTATGTGATGTTCAATATGACTTAATTCAATTTTCATAATATCAATGATCACATGACAACTCAATGATCGACTAGGTAATATAATAAGCTTACCGAAGCTTACCGATGATCTCTCCTACGAGGTTTTCAATGCAACATACTTTGGCCAATATTGGAAATGCAATGAATAAAAATCCATAAATTAAGGGAAGGCACCTAGCCAATCCCTTGACTCTGACTACACTCATTGATGATTCCGAGGCTTTCAAGGCTCTTGGATGACAACCTCTTTGTTCTTGGAATTGGGAAGATTTGATGATTCTTCACCTTGGCTATCTTGAGCTACACAAAATTGAGATTACAAGGATTTCAATATCGACAATGAAATCGTAGCAACTCAATAACTATGAAAAACGATAATAAACAAGCCATAACATCTCTAGGGAGTCTCTAGGGTTTAACTCAATCCTTGGGCTCAAAATTAAACATGATTTAGCCATGGATTTGATAAAAACCGATTGAGAAAAATTACTTACCCAATTGATTGCTATGATTTATGATTGATGAACTTAAAAAAAGCAAAGCTTGATTTCACCTTCAATGGAGGTATGTGCTTAAGGTGGCTAGAGGAAGAAGATGAGGAGGTGCTTGTTTAACATTAACTGTAAGTTTCCCTCATTTATTTCATCCTTTTTATCCCTTAAGGTTTCCTTAAGATGAAGGAATCAACCCTTGATCATCCACGTATGTGGTGATTAAGATTAAGGAGGGGCTAATCACAAGATTAGTCCCTCAACTCTCGATTGTCTATGCTTTTGCCACTCCAACCTCTAATTCTCTTAATTTGGTCACTAAACTATGTTTCAAAGTTTACAATATGGTCTTTAACAATATCAATGCTTAATTGGGATTTGATAAAATAATACTATGCCACTTGATTAAAGGTCAACTCTTAAATTTTGACTTTCTGATGTGAAATTTTTGGTCATCAGAATCAAATTCTTTCTAAGCCCAGTTTTGGGATGTTACAAATAAACCCAAATAAAGTATTTAGCTCATGTCTGAGCCTAAATCATCAATAATAAAAAATAAAAGTACGATAGTTTATCAAGCAAGGAAAAGAAAAGAGCTGAGCGTCCTCGACAAACTCCTTATATGCTGTCCAATTGTTGCTGCAGGTCTCTCACTCCGTCGACCTCTCTCGATGGCATCTTTCATGAGGAGATTTCTCTAGCTTTTACTCCGGTGGTTCTTTGCAAGCTTTAGGCTATGACTGTTATCTATAATCACGCTCACTTTGAATTTTCGTATGAGTCTGTCTTATACAAGCAGTGAAACTAGGGTTTTAAGAACCTTAAAGTGTGCAGCTTCATTAAAAAAGGCCATTGATTTCTCACTATATTTAATGTTCCGTATCTGGGAGAAAGTCTATGTGGGTAAAAGTAAAATCATCTTCAACTCTTTATGCCTCATCAGCTCCAGCCATGAGATTTGCTACTCATCTCCTCCAGCATTCCTCCAGCATCCTGCACATGCACTACAAAAACCACATTTCCCATAAAAAGCAACAAAGTATATGCAATCTAACCTAAATGCAACTAAATGAGCTTGAAAACATGCAAAAGACAAGTAAAAGAAGCATAGAAAATAGGTCAATTATGCACTCATCAAAAACAGAAAAATTTTAGCAGCCGCTATTGGAGAAACCTTACAATGGTTACGAAATGAAATGTTAGGCACGTATTTGTCCCAAAAATAATTTAGGCACCTATCAGGAAAAAATGGTATAATTTAGGCACTTTTCTTACAATTAAAGCTTTTTTAAAAACAATAAATATGCCTGAAGGTTGGATTAGGGTAAATTTGAATGGTGCCCAGTGTACTAATAGTAGGGATGTAAAAAGTTGACCCGACCTGAAAACCCGACTAAAACCTGCTCGAGTCAGAACCTGGTTTGACTCGAGGATGCGATGACCCAAAACTGATCTATAATCGACTGTTGTTGACCCGAACCCGAGTTGGACCTATTACTGTAGTAACCGAACCCGACCTGCATTTGACCAAGAATTACCCAAACCCGAATTGAACCTGTTACTGTGGACCCAAAACCCGACCTGCACCCGACTGAAACGAACCCGTACCCAAGACTAACATGACAGATAATGAATCGACCCAAGATCTAATTTTACCCGATCTATTTTGAATCCGACTTGTTTTGAACCCGACTTATTATTGACCATAACTAATATTGACATGGCTTGATTTACTTGACATGTAATTGAGAAAGCCTATGATTTGATGAATTTAAAATGTTGATAAATGTAAACTAATAAGTATTGGTAAATGTAAAATATTAATTTTTTAAACCAATTTAATGTGTTAAATAATCTTTTTGTTATATATACATATATAATCAATTAAAAATATCAAAAAGGAAAGATTGGATTTAGATATTCATTTGACACTACTAAGTTTGAAATTTTGTTAAATAATTCAATGCTTAGTAATAATTCAATATGCTTAGTAACTCATTCAATATAATTATTTGTCAAGTTTGAACTACTAAGTTTGAACTAAATTAAAGTTTTAACTTTCATGCTGATGTTATTATGTGTACAATTACATGTTTACATCCATATCAAAATTTTGTGTATAATTATATTTAATCAAAGTTTATTATATGTTATAATAATAATAATGTTTGAATTGAATTAACTTATTAAATTTAGGATCTAATTGAGCTAAACTAAAGTCTAGAAGCATAAATTACGGACATAGTTAAAAGAACTCTAAAACTAAATGTGGAATTTCAATTAAATTAATCTAAGTTGGGACTCAATTGAATTAAACTAAAACAATTGGTAAAAAAAGAAAAGGACAATTGATAAAAAAGAGGGAAAAGATAAAACTTTAGAGGGAAATAAGTCACCCAGTTTTTAGGTTTGAGATTAATTTACTTGTAGTCTAAAATTTTTGGAGGGATAAAAGTCACCCAAAATTTTGGAGGGAATTAAAGGAATAAGCCACCCATAATTTTGGAGGGAATTAGTAGAATTTTTATTTTTAGTAATTTAGTCTAATAATATTTTTGTTTATTCTAGTCCCTACAATTTAATTTTCAGTCTAAATTACCTTATATTTATTTATATTTTTGACAATTTAGTCCAATTTATTCTAGTCCCTAAAATTTAATTTTTACTCCAAATTGACCCATATTCATTTTTTGTATTTTATTCTAATCCCTAAAAAGTAAAAACCTGCCCGCCTATTTTTTCATGTTGATTTGCCCGCACCCCGCCCATATTTAAAAAACAATTGCCAATTGTTGTAACATATGGAGGGAATCTTGCCCGTCTATTTTTTTAAGGGGTTATTAGTGGATTAGGCCATTACTAGTTTATGAGCTTTACACTTAAGTCCCTTTTTATTTTTTAGTTTTAGTTTGATTCATTTTAGTCCCAATTTTAGTTTAGTTTCCTTAGACCTTTAAGTTTAGTTTTTTTAATTAGATCCTCATTCATAAAATTGTTTAATAATTAAAACGTTTGACGGACTTTTGAATGCCCAATTTATTTCGGCAAGGATGAAAAACGGTGTCAATGTATTAAATTATAATTATTAGTGTTTCGGGTTATGGGATTAGTTTAGGGATTAGGGGATTAGTTTTGCACTTTAATTATTAGTGATGTATTGAGGTTCGGAGTTTAAGGGTAAATGTGTCAAGTTGAGTGTTTGGGGTTATTGGATTAGTTTAAGGATCAAGGGATTATGCTTGTACGTTAATTATTAGTGATTGTAAGATTTAGGGGTTGAGGTTTGGGAATTATGTGTATAATATATGTTTTAAGTTGAGTGTTTGGGGTTATAGGATTAGTTTAGGGATTTGATTTGCACTTTAATTATTAGTGATTGTAAGATTTAAGGGTTGAGGTTTGGGGTTTAGGGATTCGAATTAACTCCTATTTATTTTAAAATTTTCTAATATAGTCCAATATTTTTAATATGATGATATTTTTGTTCATTATAGTCCCTAAAACTTTATTTTTAGCTGAAATTGACCCATATATATTTCTATATTTGGTAATTTAATCGAATAATATTTTTGTTTATTCTAATCCCTACAATTTAATTTTTATTCAAAATTGCCCCATATTTATTTATATTTTTGGCAATTTAGTCCAATAATATTTTTGTTTATTCTAGTAGCTAAAATTTAATTTTTACTCCAAACTGACCCCTATTCATTTTTTTATTTAGTCCAATATTTTTTAATATGATGATATTTTTGTTCATTATAGTCCCTAAAACTTTGTTTTTATTCCAAATTGACCCCTATTTTTTGTAGTTTAATCCAATGTTTTTAATATGATGATATTTTTGTTCATGTTAGTCCCTAAAAATTTATTTTTCACCGAAATCAACCCTTATTAATTTAAAATTTTTGTAATTTACTCCAATATTTTAAATATGATGATATTTTTGTTCATTATAGTGCCTAATATTTATTTTTAATGTGATTCGTGTTCGTGAGAGGCGTTAAATAATTCACTCGAAATGACCCTTCCCAAAGTCTATCGATTATTTGTACCAAACTCAATCTTAATACGAATCCGAAACCCGGATTAACCCGACCTGAAATGAGCCTGACTTGAAATGACTCAACTGGAAATAAACCCGACCTAAAATGAACTCGATCTCGAATTAACCCGTCAATTAACTGATTTGGACATGAACCGTTTTGACCCGACTTGAAATGAACCCGAACTCGACCCGTATCGAGTCAAAACATCAAATTGACCTGAAATGACCTATATTTGATTTGACCCAACCTAAAACCCATCCGTTTACATGTTTTTACATCCCTAACTAATAGTTGTAAAGCCTCAGTGTGGTGGTGTAATCTGTGATGTGATGCATGAGGAGATGAAAATTAAGATTTTCCAAGTTCATTGGCATATATATTGCGTTGGAAGCCGAAATTTGAGGAGTATACCTGGGCCTTTTATGTGCATAGGACATAGGTTATCATCGATCCTAACAACTTAGATGTGGTTAGATTACTCTGGAATAAGCATTGTAAAGGTGGCTCCTTAAAGATTATTCAACATGTTTTTCTTTTATTTAGGCGGCACTGGAAGATTTAGGTTCAACATATGCTTTGTAATAGTAATAGAGTGTAGATAGTGTTAAGTGTTCAAAAGTACTATTTTATAACACTTTTACTCATATTATTGTTAGACTTAGGCTCATTTTAGTTGCATTATTAGGCATTCATACATATTTTCATGATTTCCTTCACCGTCATGCTTGATTTCATAATCTAGTTGTTTTATGGAAAAAGATATTGCGGATGTGTGTTTTTGTGTGTACAGGATCAAATTGCCCAAGTAAGTAGGAAATTGCCGAGGCAATTGAGGATAAGATGAAGTAGCAGCCGATTTGATGACTGGATAAATCCAACATGTTCGAGATAAATGGCGTGAAGCAAAGGAGTTGGAGTTCCATGTAGAGATCAAAAGGAGATTAAATTCTAAGAGTTTTATGAGGAGTTTTTGGAGGAATAAAAATATAATAATAGAAGAAATAAATTTCTTTTATTCTATTTAATTCCAACTTAACTTCCTCCTCAAGAAAAACTTTGACCTAGCCATCTCTTATATAAAACCCTAGCCGCCAACTACAAGGCATGTGTGATTACAGAGAGCAAATTGGGGTTGTTTTGATTTCTTCTTCTTTTTCGTTTGCTTCCATTAGATTCATGTTTAGGAATTTTTATCTTGTGTTTATTTTGCACCTGGCCATGAACTAATTTTATTTGGCTTGGGTTATTATGTTTTTTTGGTTGTGAGAACGATTGGATTTGTTTAGGTATTTGAGTTTGCATTTTACTTCAAAGTTTGTTCATTCTTGGTTCTTAAATTCATCGAGTGAATCGGGAGAGGATCTCATGAATTCATCCATTTATCTAATATCGGGAGAGTTAGATTCAATAAACGAATGAGCATGGTCTTTATTCAATCAACCGATGGTGAAGACTAATTCGACTTAGGGATAAGTTACGAATTTCAACGGCTAAAAGGAGTGCAAGATAGGTTGTTGTCCACCCTTGGTTCACGCAGGGATTTATTATCAAGGCATGCACAATTAACAATGTTTCGATTTAGGGATAATGAGAAACCATTGAAGAACGCTTCGATGAACTTTGAAGGTTATCGCCTAATTGCCTAGGCAATCGCTCCATTCCAATTGCCCATGCAATCGCAGAATTGCCCAGGCAATCCAACTGGATTCAATTGATGAGCGATTGAGCTACTCCAACACTCAATTACCACGACGGTCCATTCAACTATCACTCCACGACTCACGATAACCAAACCTACTCTCTCTTATTCGATTACATCTTTCTTTTTAATTGCTTTTTTATTTTACTTGTTAATTAGAACTCCTACAATCACCAACTTGTGTTTTTACTTTCATTGTGAGAAGTTAGATTCCCGAAAAAGCATCAATCCCTACGGAGATGATATTTATACTATACTATAACTTGCGACGTGTACACTTGCACCAATTACGAAGCACTTAATACATGCAACTTGTTGCACAGTGATTTAAGAACCACAAGTTCTTTTCATGCAATCCTAAAATTAAAGGTTCTTTCAATTAAGTGCAGTGACAAAAATTCATCATTGGATATTCAACAAGTCCAAGCAATTAAATCCAATCAAAGGCATTGCAAGTAACATATGCAACCTATATGCGATTACTAAAGATGAATGCAACTAAAAATGAAATTAACTAGAAACACCCCCCAAACTCGAGAGAATCATTGTCCTCAATGCATGCAATTATAAAAAAGTAAAAAATGAACTAAAATGCAAATGGGTTAGTTGGAAAAGTCGTCACCTTGAATGATGAGTTTCTTTTGGGCCGTTTGCTTGATTCTTTTTTTGGAGCACGATGGTTGGATGCGGGTGGCTGGTGGTATGGCTGGATCCTTTTCAACTTCATCGCGTGCTTCACTTTCTTCATCAGTCTCTTTAGCATGTGCGGCAGTTGCTGAGGCATCTTCGGGTGCAGTGGATTGTTTTGATGTTTTTGGCCATGGATGATTTTGTTGTTGTGGTTGGAAACAAAAACAAAAATAAAAGAATCCTAAAATCGAAAATAATAAATAAAAAATTGTCTAAATTAAAAATAAAATAAAAAAAGGAAATAATAAAAAAATACTAAAGGAGAGCATATTTATGCATATCCTAAAGTGACCACTTCTTTGCCACGCTCAACATGGGTGCCGGCATAGTGCTTTAATCTTTGTCCGTTAACTTTGAATTCATGTCCTTCAATGGTGGACTTGATTATCACAGCACCATGAGAGAAGGGTTTGACTACTTCGAACGACCCAGACCATCTCGATCTCAATTTTCCCGAAAAAAGTTTTAACCGAGAATTAAAGAGAAGTACTAATTGTCCAAGCAAAAATTGTTGCATCAATAGCTTCTTTTCATGCCAACGCTTAGTTTTCTCTTTGTAGATTCTCGCGTTGCCGTAAGCTAAGGCACAAAATTCTTCGATTTCGCTAAGGTCTAGTAGTCGCTTTTGTCCAGCACTTTCCTAATCCATGTTGACAATTTTGATCGCCCAATAAACCTTATGTTCGATCTCCACCGGAAGGTGGCAAGTCTTGCCGTAGAAAGGTCTGTAAGGCGACATGCCTATAGGCATCTTGAATGTTGTTCGATAGGACCATAGTGCTTCATCAATTCTTGCAGACCAATCCTTTCGAGAAGGATTGACAACTTTTTCAAGAATTACCTTCAATTCATGATTGGAAATTTTAGCTTGCCTGTTTGTTTGTGGATGATATGTTGTGGCAATTTTGTGTGTCACTCCAAATCGCTCCATTATCTTGGCAATCAGCCATCGAAGTGGGTGCCTCCATCACTGATAATTGCCCTCGGTGTCCCAAATCGTGTGAATATGTTTTTCTGCAAGAATTTCTGCATGGTCTTTGAATCATTGTTGGGAACTGCAGCTGCCTCTACCCATTTAGACACACAGTCCACGACAAGTAGGATATACAAATTTCCGAATAAGGATGGGAAGGGTCCCATGAAATCGATCCCCCACACGTTAAACAACTTGACCTCAAGGATATTCTGTAGTGGCATCTCGTGTCGGCGTAAAATATTTCCCGTTAGCTGACATCGATCACACCTCTTGTAGAATTCCTGAGCATCTTTGTAAAGAGTGGTCCAATACAAGCCAGATTGTAAGACTTTGTCCATGGTGCGAGTTCCTCCAAAATGTCCTCCATAGGGTGAAGAATGGCATTGTCGAAGCACATTGTCCTGCTTATCCTCGGGAACTCATCGTCTTATCACCTGATCTGCACACTATTTAAACAAAAGAGGCTTGTCCCAATAGTAATGCTTAGCATCATGTTGGAATCGCTTATTTCCTTGGTGAGTAAGGTCATAAGCTAAAATACCACTAACTAAGAAATTAACCAAATCGACATACTAGGGAGTTGCCGAGGCAACTAACAAATGCTCATTCGAGAATGTGTCATGGATCTCCAAAGAGTCTGGATTTTCATCACCTTTTTCCAACCTTGATAAGTGATCGACAACTTGGTTCTTTGTTTCTTTCTTGTCCCTAATTTCAATGTAAAACTCTTGTAAAAGTAAAATCCAACGAATTAAACGAGGTTTGACATCTTTCTTAGTAAATAAGTACTTAATTGCTGAGTGATCATTATAAACGATTACCTTAGTACCAATCAAGTAGGAATGAAACTTATCAAATGTGAAAACTATTGTTAGTAATTCCTTCTCTGTCATGGTGTAATTTGATTGTGCACCATTTAGAGTTTTACTAGCGTAGTAAATCACATAAAAAGTCTTACATGTGCACTCCCTAAAACGGCTCCTACCGCGAAATCACTTGCGTCACACATGAGTTCAAAAGATAAGGTCCAATAGGGCGGAACGACAATAGGTGCCGAGGCAAGGTTCTTCTTCAAGGTTTCGAATGCTTGGACGCATGAATCATCAAAAGTAAAAGCTTTGTCCTGTTCAAGCAAGTTACACAAAGGTTTAGAAATTTTAGAAAAATTATAAATAAACCTTCTATAAAAACCAGCATGACCGAAAAAACTTCAAATTCCTTTGACCTAATTTGGTGGTGGCAATCTCTCAATTACTTCCACCTTGGCTCTGTCGACTTCAATTCCTTGGGAGGAAATCTTGTGACCGAGCACTATTCCTTCATTTACCATAAAGTGGCACTTCTCCCAATTGAGCACTAGATTGGATTCTTCATATCTT
Organism: Hibiscus mutabilis; assembly: GCA_019671005.1. NCBI lineage: Eukaryota > Viridiplantae > Streptophyta > Magnoliopsida > Malvales > Malvaceae > Hibiscus > Hibiscus mutabilis. Next base: position 10,735,392 of record CM033735.1, on the reverse strand, counting down.
GTTAGCACTTTCTCCAAATTGCTGAGGCAATTGTCAAAGTTGTCTCTGAATACTGAAAAATCGTCCATTAAGATTTTTAGGAAATCTTCCACCATGTCGGAGAAAATTGCCATCATACATCTCTAGAAAGTTGTCGGAGCATTGCATAATCCAAACGGCATCCTTCGAAAAGCATAGGTACCATACGAGCATGTGAAGGTGGTCTTTTCCTGATCATCCGGTGCTATGGCAATTTGGTTATAACCTGAGTAGCTATCAAGAAAACAGCAAAAAGATTTACCAGCAAGTCGGTCAAGCATTTGGTTAATAAATGGCAAAGGAAAGTGATATTTCCTAGTAGATTTATTTAACTTGCGGTAATCCATACAAACCCTCCAACCGGTTACAATCCTAGTTGGGATTAGTTCATTGCTTTCATTGCTTACCACGGTTATACCTCTCTTTTTTGGTACACATTGTACCGGGCTTACCTATGTACTATCGGAGATAGGATATATGATACTGCGTCAAGCCATTTGATGATTTCCTTCCTCACGAATTCCTTCATAGCAGGGTTAAGCCTCATTTGTGCCTCAATTGTCGGTTTATGGTTATCCTCTAATAGGATTTTGTGTATACACATTGTCGGGCTAATCCCCTTCAAGTCGGCAATTGCCCATCCTATTGCCTTTTTTTGCAATGCCAACATGTCAATCAACCTCTTTTTCTGTTCAGGTTGCAGCTTAGAAGAAATAATTACGGGCAATGTGTTTTTGATTCATAAATAAGCATATTTTAATTGCCCTAGCAATGGTTTCAATTCTAAAATAGAAGGTTGCTCAATAAAGGGTTTTTCGATTTTACCTTCCTTACTTGAGTAGTCCAATGGTTCAAAATACTTACCTGGACGACTTTCTATCCAATTGCCTTCATCATATTCTTTATTTTTGACTATTCAAGTTCCTCAGGTTCGGTAATACAATTACCGAGGCAATTGTTAAGGCAATCTTCCTCCATGTCAAAGTTGAATTCAGTTGTGTCTTGGATGACTTGGCACTCTTCTGGATCGCCAGCGTGCTTAAGGGTTTAGAAAACATTGAGCTTCACTTGCTGGTCGTTTACCCATATGGTGAGTTCTCCTTTCTCGACATCGATCAAGATCCTTCTCGTTGCTAAAAATGGTCTCCCAAGAATAATGGGTGCGAACTCATCTGCTTTACAATCCAAAATAATGAAATCAATGAGAAAAATAAATTTATCAAATCTTACCAGAACATCCTCGATTTTTCCCTCTAGATACATATAGGATTTGTCTGCAAGCTATAGCATAACTATTGTAGGTCTTGCTTTCTCGATTCCCAATTTTTGGAAAACTGATTTGGGCGTCAAATTTATGCTTGCTCCAAGATCGCACAATACTTTTCCGACATAGTGATTTCTGATCGAACACGATATTATGAAACTACCGGGATATTTAAGCTTGGGTGGCATGCGATTATGTAGCATGGCCATGCAACCTTCTGTCACAACAACTATTTCAAATTCCCCTAGCCTAGTCCTCTTAGAGACGATGTCTTTAAGGAACTTAGCATAGTTTGACATTTGTTCTATTGCTTCAACCAATGGCAAGTTGATGTGGACTTGCTTCAAGATGTCAAGGAACTTCTTGAACTGGTATTCTTTCTTTTGCCATTTCAACCTCTGTAGGAATGGTGGTGGCAGTCAGACGTCTTCAATCTTTTCATTTATTTGGAACTTGATGGAAGGAGTTGCCGAGGCATCAGGACTTGCCGAAGCATGTGTAGTTGCCGAGGCATGTGGTGTGCTAGAGAATGAGAATCCATACAAACACTTGAAATAATTCCATGTGGTGTGCTCGAGCATGAAACCCCACAATGTCACTGTTGATGAAGTCAAGCTAAGGGCGTTTCCATTCTCACTAGCCGACCATGCCAAATATTTGTTGTACTACATACCATCCGGATCGAATTAAACATGGACGAACATGGCAAAGCTTTTCCTCGAAAAATATTTTCTGACATCAAGAGCAACCAACATTAGAAAAGAGATTTGCGGAGTTCGACAAAAAGATTTCGAGATGCTTCATGATTATTGGGAACGATTCAAGCAACTTTGTGCAAGCTTTCCACAACATGGAGTGTCTGACCAATTACTCATCCAATATTTCTATGAGGGTTTATTACCCATGGAGAGAAGGATGATGGATGCCGCAAGTGGAGGTGCAATTGTGAACAAGAAGCCTACCCAAGCCAAAGACCTCATCAAAATTATGGTCGCGAACTCTCAACAATTTGGCTCCACACATGACACTGTCTCTCAACATGTGAATGAGGTAAATATTTCTTCCCTTGAAAGCAAGATTTCGACTTGTTGAAAAATTGGCATTAGGTAATACGCATCAAGTCAAGGCATGTGGGATTTGCACAAGGCAAGATCATGCAACTGATATGTGCCCCACACTCCAATAAGAGAGCACCGAAAAAGCCAACGCCATAGGAGGATTTTACGGATAAAAAAAGTACAATTCATGCTCAAATACATACAATCCTGGCTTGAAAGAACATCCAAATTTGAGCTATGGGCAAATGAACAATCAACAAGGGAATTTTGCGCAACCATCTTCATCGACAAAACCACCCTTGGAGGATATCGTATACAAGCTTGCTCACAGCCTCGAGCAATTACTTTGTCAAATTGCCTCATCTCTTAGTCAATCTAAAACTCTAGGTAAGTTACCTTCTCAAACTATTGTGAACCTAAAACAAAAGGTGAATGCAATTACTTTGAGAAGTGGCAAGAATTTGCAGGATTCTTCAACCCAGCAAAAATTGGTGTCGTTGCCCAGGCAATCGCATCATTCCCAGTGTTTAGGAAATTACCATTGCCCGGGCAATTCAACTGGTCCTATTTCCAAGTTGTTTGATTCTTCGCCTAAAGAGGACGATGAAAAGGAAGAAGGGAAGGCTAGCAAACCAACAAAGTTTTGGCAAACCCCTTTTCTCGAAAAAGATGGAAAATTAAACAAAGCTGAACCGGACAAGGAAGATGTTGACACAAGTAAGGTAATTCAGCCCATCTTTGTTCAACCACCTTTTCCTCGAAGGTTCTCAAATACCAAGAAAGAAGAGCAAGAAAAAGAAATCCTTGAGACATTCCGCAAGGTCGAGGTAAATATTCCATTGATTGATGCTATAAAACAAATACCTCGATAAGCAAAATTTCTCAAAGAATTATGCACCAACAAGAGGAAGTTGAATGGAATGAAAAGGTAAGAATGGGTGAGAACGTATCCACCGTACTTAAACAGAAACTCCCTAAAAAGTACAAGGATCAAGGTATGTTCACTATCCCTTGTCAAATCGGAAGCATAAAAATTGAGAAAGCCATTTTAGATTTAGGATCATCTATTAATGTTATGCCATATTCTATATATTGTGCTAACAATATGGGTCCTCTTAAAGATACATGTATGATCATACAGCTTGCCGATAGGTCGAATGTTTATCTAAAAGGTGTTTTGGAGGATGTTTTGGTGCAAGTTAATGGGCTTGTATTTCCTGCTGATTTTTTGTTTTAGATATGGAGGTTCATAACAAAGTGCCTTAATCATCTCAAGTAATTCAATCCTACAATGTGGTCTTGATATGCATAACATCACAAGTTCTAGAAGAAATTCAATCATGCTTGACAATCACTCAATGAAGAAAAATATAAAGCATAAGATATATGCTTATTAAGGCTCAAGTCTCACAAAGTGGTTTGTTGTGTCCAATTTTTATCCATCCGGCTATCGAATCAATTAATATGAGAAACGATTTGCAAGTCTAACAAGATCTAATCAATCCTATTTTACTTCCCATATCAATCTCATCTTTACCTACGGATCCAATTTTCTTAAAAATCTCAACATATTAAGTTCAAGAAAAATTTTCATGTGAAAGTAACACTCAAAGTCATCAAGAAGCATGCAATTTCACACAACTATATCCCATGGTTTTAGAACAAATTAAGCACATCAAAGTTAACTCCAACCACACTTAAACTTAACATTGTCCTCAATGTTCCCTAACCTACATGTAGAAAATAAAAGAAAGCAATTAAAAAGTGAAGGGATAAGAATGCTCCCTCACACAGCATGCGGCGGTAGGGGTGTAGGGTGTGGTGGTATAATATCCGCGTGCTCAAAGTATGCCCTTTGGTTTGCCTTAAGACCGACTGAGCTGTCCTGGCAACTAAATTTGTCGCGACAACTGGAACTTGTGTGATTGCCGTAGCAACTGGATATGCCACGGCAATTGGGATTGGGTTCGAATTGTGAGCATGTCTTATTCTAGTCAAGTGTACCTAAAAAATAAAAATTGTAGAAATTATTGAAACAAAAATATAAAACTTAAACTAAAAGCATAATAAAAATAAAAATCATGGGTTACCTCCCAAGAAGCACATTTCTTTAATGTCTTTGGCTAGAGGTAACTCCCTTTAATCCTCATATTGTGGTGAGAAGATGTTCGTCAGGTGGTTTATCCTTGATGGACTTGAAAACTTCTACTTGGTATGTTGGTGCGTTAGAGGCTTGTCGGGAGGCTTGGCATTGATTAGATTGATTCCTAGATCTCATCCCAGTTGATGTTTGCCACTATGACTGGATCAACTCCTATCTTCCATAGGTTTGGGTCATCCTATAGGTACGGATCTAATCCTAATTTAATTTTGTTAAGAAAACCATTCTTGAAAACATCTAGAACAAATATTAGTGTCTATGATGGACTACTTACCATGGAATTTGATGGCAAAATTATAAAATTCAACATCTATGATGCCATGACTCGCAATGAGGATGCATGTTCATTATTTGCCTTAGATGTTACTAACTCTCCAATGCGGGAAACCATCAAGGAGCTTGATTGTGATAAAACCCGAGGACAACTCCTTATGTACAAAGACATCATGCCATGGTATGCAGACATCGCATACTTTTTTGTGACAAAGACATTATCAACATGTACATCACAGGTTAAGAAAGACAAGATTAGATCTTGAATTTCAATATGCTTGAGGACAAGCATAATCTACGTGTGGGGGTATATGATAAGTCATATATTTGCATGTTTTTCACATATTAAATCCTATGTTTTAGCACATTAATCTATCTTAAAGCCCTTGATTCAATTTCTATTTGGTTTTGCAGGTGTTTTGGGCCTTAATGACGTTTTATACGTAAAAGCCGAGTTTTAGCACCATTTAGGCATCACCTCCAAAATTCTTGTTAACTGCCAAGGCAAGTCTCAATTACCATGGCAAGCTATTCATAAACCGCCTTAATTGCCTCGGCAAGTTGCACTTGCCACGGCAATACTGTTTTCGCAAAAATACCATACGCAAGACAGATTTGGGACTAGAGAACAAGCAGATTTTTACTTGAAGGGCAAGTAATCCTATTACAAAGTGGACTTCTACCATAATTAAATTAGTTTAGGGTTGTTGTATTTAATGAAAAGTCTTCCCCTTTATTCCCTATAAATAGAGATGAAAGGGTGAAGAGAAAATACCAAGTAGAAACCCTAGTCTAGCCGAAACCCTCTCCTCTATTCTCTTGTAGTCATCGACCACCATGAGTGGCTAAACCCTTCTTTTCTATTCAAGTGTAGATATAAGGATATTATTTCAAGTTTTTAGTGAGATTTCTTGCTCCCAAATTATCTTCATCTTTATTCAAGTATTTTCATATCTTTTGTGCTTCATCTTCATGTGTATGTTTGGTTAAATATATGCTACAACCAATTCAATGATATTTGATACAAGCGGTAAAGAAATTCGGGTTCGATTTCTAAAGGTATGAATTCATGTTCTTAATAAGTTAACGAGTTCGTGCTTATGAAGAATATGTGCTTTGGGTCTCTTAAAGATCATTAATGCTATTTGATAGATTATAATTCTTTAGTGGTATCTAGGAATTTAATCTTGATAATAAGAGTTAATCTTTTAGTGGTATTTAATTGATTATCTAATTTAGAAGAGATTTAGGTTATTTGGTGGTATTCATCTAACCTAAAACCAAGCTATTTGAGATTGATGTTGATTTATCTTTTGTGGGTCAAGGATCTAAATTCTTGATTTAATATTCTAAGTTCTTCCTTGACTAGAGTTTCATCTTATATAGATTTCTTCCTTAATTCAATCACTTTCTTCAAATCAAACACAAAACCCCTTTTTTTACTTTTAATTGCTTGTGAACTTGATTTCTTAACCATTCTCTGTGGGATCGAACCTACTTGCTACTACTACAAATCCAAAGAACAAGTAGGTATTATTTTTTGACGAATTCGAAACCCATCAGTTTCAAAGGTGGACTTCAGGAGGTGACAAATTTTAGTCAAACTGATATGGGCCAGTGATATCCTTTCGAGATAAGAATGAAGACTTAGCAAAGACAAAAAGCCCGTGGAAGTTAAGGGTGATCAACCAGAAAGCAAGAGTTTTTCCCCAGCATCTCCAAGAATGACTCCATTCATGCATCATACTTAGTTAGACATCCCTAAGTTAGGAAAATGCTAACTCATATCATCAAATCATTTTGGTTGTTTTGAAAATTTTGAAGATTAGAAAAGATTTCAACATGTAACTTCCCATTTGGAGAGGTAGATCTCAATGGAGATGAATAATCATTAAGGAGAAGAACTCACCCAACAAAGATTCAAAGAGTCCCTAATGAGAAGAACTTGTTCATATTTGAGAAAAATCCATAATGAGAAAAATTCGTCAACATTTGGGAAGATTGAAGAAATTCGAAATGAGGAGAACAACTCTAGACTCCGAATTTTGTTAGAAGATCAAAGAATTTCATAGTGAGGAGAACAGTTTTAAGCTTCGGCAACCAGTTCATTTCTCGTCAAGATTCTGGGCCATCAATGAGCCATTTGAGCATCATGTAAGCTTCGTCTTGATGCCAAAACGTTTGGAAAATAGGCCATTATTTGGAGGTATTCTGGTAGTCTCTAAGAGAGATAACGTCTTTAAAAGTCATTATGGTTGGTAGTGAGCCATTCGAGCATGGTGTTAAGGTTCCAACACAACAGAAATCGGGGCATGAAGAAATTTGTAATTTGAAGAATCAACTGAGGAAAAGCAAAAAGTGTTAGAAGAACTCGCGATCTTAAGGCCATAGTCAAGGAAGCGAGACAAAATTAGTACTTATGGTCTTTGCTCCATCCTTATTTCAAGACATGAAAGAAATCTGCCAAAGATAAGTAGGGAGGACATCGGATGCGAAAATGACAAAATCTACCGAGAAAGGACAACGAATGCCTCTCATGTCAAAACCTAAAGAGCAAAAAGCAAAAACCCGAAACGGGCGCTTCGAGGGAAAATAGATCTAAGCGAAGACCGAAAAAGGCACTTTAAAGAAAAAGATTTAGAAATTCAAGAGAAATGGGGCATAAAGGGTTAAACCCTAATGTGAGGCGAGGAACCACCATTACAAAGGAAAAAAGAGGAAAGCAAGAGAAGATCAAGGGATCAAAAAGAGAAATTATATTTGAAGGATGGATTGGAAACCTCCTAAGAAGAAGAGTAAATGACAAAGTGAAAACCTAAAAAGGATTTTAGAGTGAATGAGGCAGATACTCATAACTCAAGGATTTCAGGCGAATGATTTCAAGCTCGCCACATCAGGATTTCAGAGCGAAAGAGACAGATACTCATAACTCAAGGATTTCAGGCGAAGGATTTCAAACTTGCCACGTTAAGATTTTAGAGCAAAGGAGAAAGATGCTCATAGCTCAAGGATTTCAGAGGAAGGATTTCAAACTCGCCACGTTAGGATTTCAGAGCGAATGAGGCAAATACTCATAGCTCAAGGATTTCAGGCAAATGATTTCAAACTCGCCACATCGGGATTTCAGAGCGAATGAGGTAGATACCTGTAGCTCAAGGACTTCGGGGCAAATAAGGCATATACTTATAGCTTCAGATTTTAGGGAGAGGAAGGGTGAATAGTTCTATACACAAGGAACTCGTATCTCGAAATCTTCAGACAGGAAAGTCGAATAAAATTAGTACTTAAAGTCTTTGCTTTATTCTTATTTTCCAAGAATAAGCAAAAAAGGGCAACCATAATCACCAATTTTATCCGATGTGTCAACCTAATTTTAGCTTTTGCCATAAAGGGCTTTGTTTATCTACTCTATCTATTAATGTGTTATTTTATACTATATATTAAGAATTAAAAAAAGATTATTAGTGTTACCATTGATTACTATTAATTTTGAAGTTTGGTTTTGTTATTACGTATTAGTAAAGTATACATCATATTACTATATAATACTATTTATTATTAGTATCATCCTTTTTATTATTACCATATTATTATTATTAGCATGATTATTATGTTATACAGTTTAGATTGAAAAACCCAGAAAAAAAACTTAGTTATATAAATGTAGCCTAATTAAAATAACAGCTCAAGCTTTAATTAAATATAACAGTCCATTTGCATTATTTTATTAGCCCCGAAATTAAATACATATATATATTAATTGGCCCGTTTAGGGCCCAATTACAACCTAGTTACACAGAAACCCTAATCCCTTAATTTTGTGCCGCCAAATTTGAGCCATCAAATCCGGAAGCAATCGAACGGACCAAGCTTGAAGCAGAAGACTCCTGGTCTTCCCCTCGCGCCCCTTTGGCTCCAACGCGTGATTCAATCGCGCGAGTGGCGCCACGCGCCCGACCCCTTGGCTGCCACTTCTGGCCTCCTCTGCCGCACATGAATCCGGCCAAATCTGGTCCTCTCTTCAGCTAGCCCACGCCAACGGACGAAGGATAATGGTCCCTAACTCTGCTCCAAGCCACCTACAAAAAGGACAAAGAACACAACAGCAAAAGGCAGTTGCCAATAGGAATGCAAGCTTTCATTTTCTTTTCTTCAATTCTGTAACAAAATTAGGGCTATAAAAGTCAATCGAATAGTATTGTAAAAAGGAGGAGGGGATTCTGATCAATAAAAGAACAAAAAATCCTCTGAGATTTTGGTTTTTTTTTTTTACTTTTTGGTTCAAATCAAAAAAGAAAAAAAAAACAAAAAAAGGAAAAAATAAAGAAGAAAGAAGTGTTTACCCTCGGCGGTAATGGGTCCGGCGACCGGAGCCTCCATCAGGAGATCCCAACGGTAAGTGTGTAGCAAACGACGAGGGGGTAACATATCTCAGTTTTGCGACAATCCAACGGCGAACGGAGGAGATCCGACTAAGAAAATATTCCCCGAATCAAGTCTTGTTTCAAAGGCTTGGAGGCTCGTTTCTAGAAAATCTGAACCGGGGGAAAGGAAGAGGAGGTCGAGAGCTTCGTTGCGGCGGTCTTAGTTCGCCGAAAATCACGCCGAAACAACAGCGACGGAGAGAAAACGTGGCTGCTGCCAGGGTTTGAAGAAGAGAGGCTTTATAATCTCCTTTCCCCTTTAAGTTGAAACATAATGGGTTTTTTAGCTTTTATTTCCCTTTTTACCTTTTAATGCCTTGTCCCTTCAGTCTATATATATAGTTTTTATATTTAATCGTATGATATGCATTATATATATATATATATATCTAATCATGTTTTACATACTATGTGTTATACTATATTATATGTTTTTATATGTTCAGACCTTGTATACATATATATATATTGTATATACGTATATATTTCATAGTTAAATGCTTTCTATGTATATATAGTTTTATTATATATTATTATAATATGTTTATGCTATTTAACTATATGTATTATATGTCGCATGTTTTATTTTCAGTTTTAGTTCCTAATGTAGTTAAGGTTCGATTTGTTGTGATGTGAATATGAGTATAATATATGGTTTCTATAGTATATAATATATTATCTTTATGTATATAATATATGATTTTAATATATATATAATATATAGTTTTATATAATACATAATATATGGTTTTTATATAGCATATGGTTTTTACATAATATATATAATATATGGTTTTAATGAATATATGTATATATACATAATATATAGTTTTAACGTATATCATATGTTTTACATATTATATAATATATAGTCAAAATAAAGGTATATTTTTTATGTAAATATATATGTACGGTATTTATTTATGTGTACATAATATAGTTTGCTTATGATATATCGTTTTAATGTTTGGCTTGTGGTTTCTCTTTGTTTTTGTTAAGTTAAGCTATTTAGGTTAAATTAAAGTGTGCGCTCGGGGTATAATCTTTAAATTAATTAAATTTATTTTAGGGTTAATTTTTTAGAGTCATAGTTAGACTTAAGGTTCAAATTAATTTAGTGAATTTAAATTTACCCTTGAATTATTGGGATAAATGTTAAATTCATTAAATTAGTTGAATAAAACTTAATTACCCCTTAGGATAAATTTGGTAATGAGATTAGGTGGGTATTTAATTAACGTTGTGACTAATTAATTCGATTTATTTTAAATAGAATCCCTGACTTATCGAGATACTAGTTTAAAATTAATCAAATTAATTATCATGGTGCAAGATAATCTATAACTTATTAGGATTTTCTAGTTTTATGGATGATTAATTTAAGGCTAATATTAGGATAACCTAATTGATAATTAGATCACTAATTGAACTTTCATTATTTGGGCCTTTTAGGTTAGAACTTTAATGAGCCAAGTGTTTTAATTTCCAAGGTCTTCTTTGTCATGCATTTATAATTGTCATTCATATGACCTTTTGAATTTTGATGTGACGTGTGATAATTAATTAATCTAAACCCTAAAAAGGAGATATTTATTAATTTCGATATTTGTGTCGTAACAGTCCTGGCTTAATGGATGTTGACCAAATATTTGAATTAATCCTTACCGTCCAAGGTAAATGTAAACAAGTCATAACATCATACTTAAATGCTTGCATCATGTATAAAAGCGGCGTACGAAATTCGAACTATAAATTAACACGGTAATCAGGCTTATATGATGTCGATTTAATTTATTGTTTGATATATCGCCATCCTTATTAATTAAATGTCCAATTAATTTGAGCCTACCAATTTGACAAAGCCCATTCAATTAAGGTCAATTTTCAATTAAGTACACTTAATTAAATTCAATTTAAAATTCAACAATTTCCATTCGTTTAAAAGCAACAAATATTTTGGTACCGATTTCTGGGCATGATGGGGGTGCTAACCATTCCCCATACATAACCAACTCTCGAACCTTTTTTCAAAACGAATCTCTAGTTTATGGTGTTCGGCCTATCTTATCCAAGTGGCCGGTGGCAACTCCAAATCTTCATTGCTTTCAAAAACACGAATTTCCAAAAGAAATCCTCTTCAAATCAAATTTCAGAAAATATGGGGATGTAGCCGACTTGAGAAGAAAAAGAAAAAAAGGGTCGCTACAATTTTATGATAGTTCTGTAAGATTGTTATGTTTTTTTGGTTTAATTGAGAAAAAAGTTTAAATTATATATTTTTTGTTTTACGTGTTTAAAGTTTTTTTTGTAAAAATAGATGTCTATTTATTCCTTTATATTTTAAGATATTTCTATTAATTATAGTTAAAAAAATTCGTCATCCAATGAATGCATTACAAGTTGGAATACTTTTTAATCTCATTTATTTTTTTAAAAAATAAAATATTTATTTTTAAAAAATATTCTCAACATTCTTTTTTTCATAAACCACAAAATCTCTAACCTCAATCCTTAAATCTTTAAATCCATCCTCTACTTTCATTGCCACAAATCAACGAATGAGGCGTCAATTGAATGTCGAATAATAAACAAAAAATAGGGTTTCATAAACAACAAACGGATAAATGATGATTGGGCTTTGTGACTCTTTCGACAAGAGGAATGGATTTGGTGATGGCAACGATGTAGTGTTTGTCCATTGGTGATCCATATTTTTCACCACCATTGGTGATCCATTCTCCATCTCCACCTTATATATCAACCCCAAGCAATCATTCTTGTAATACCCCAAAAACTGGTCTAATCAGGATAGGGTTCCGCGCGATCGAAAACCTTATACTAAGAAGTACAAATATTGCATTAACATTTATTATGTATTAATTTTGTTGTTAAGGGACTTTGATTGAGTCCATTTATAGTTAGGAGTTTCGTTGAAAATGTTGATTTTTGGCTAGGCATATCGATACAGTAGGACATGTATTGATACGGTCCAACTGTTTCTTAACTAACTTACCGAACTTGAGCCAACCGTAATAAAGTTAGAGGTGTATCGGTACGAGTCCCTGTTAAAATCTGATTTAGTGACCAAATTGAAAGAATTTGGAGTTTAGGGTTGAGTCATCTCTTTGGTTGTCATCCCACGTGATGTTAATCATCTTTTATCCTAAAAGATGACACATTGATAATTGTCATCCAATTTTGGGGAAATGGAAATTCATAGTTTTAGCTTCTTTGGCCTAAGGGAAAGCTTCTATTTGGTTCCAAGTGAGGTGGGGAATGGTTAAAGCCTTAGTCATCTTTAAATGAATAGAGGAAAAAGCTCTATTTCTTTGCTTTTGCTTTCACTGTAGCCAAATTCCACTATTTTTCTTAAAAATAAGCAAGCACCTCCATTGTTGTCTTCAACCTCTAACTCAAGCACACAACTCTCTATTTGGACTTCTTAAACTCAAGTATTCTTTGCTTTAAAAGCTTCAATCTATAGCTATTGATTGGGTAAGTAGAAACCATCAATTTATTGTCAATTCCCTGAGCTATTGGATGATTAATTTCAAGTTATGATTCTCAAGCTAAGCCCTTGTTCTTCAAATTTTAATCCATGAATTTAATGAATAGCTAATGGTTATTCTAAGCTTAGAAATGAGTATCGATGTTGTTACAATGATTATAACACTTCCTTATTGATTTCTTCTAGCTCAATGATTGGAGGAAGCTAGTCCAACATCTCCAAAACAAGCTCAGAATAAAGGAATTGCCATCTGATAGCCTTGAAAGCTTCAGAATCAAGGTAAGTGTAGTCGGAGTCTCGAGAGTTGGCTAGGTGCCATCTCGAATCACTGATTACTGCTTATTGTATTTCTAACCATTGTATTGAAGGTTTTTGCATAAAACTCTACTGAAAGTCACATAGGTAAGAATGGGTAAGTATTGCATTGGAATCATGTCCGAAACATCGTTATTGTTATCATAGAAAGTATTGAAGCATTGTTATGTTAAGCTATTGAGTATTGAATATCGATTATTGCCTATTTTATCGAAATATTAATATATGTTTATTGCTATTGAATCAGCGTATCGAATCATTGCTATTGAACTATTGTTGTTGAATCATTTCTATTGATACATTGATATTGGATTATTGATTATTGAACCTTGTGATCGAAAGTATTGTATACAACTGGCATGCCATAGAATTCACAAGCTCATTGGTACGGGTATAGACTACGACCTTTATTGTGGTGCGGCGGAGGGATGTTGATGTGTATTGGTCAAATTGGTGCGGCAGAGGAAATATGACTAGACCATTATTGATATTGGTGCGGAGGTGGAATTCGTGTATCCATATACCGTGAAATCAATCCAAGGAAACCATTGATTATTGCTATTGATCATTGATATGAAATTATTGATATGTTGTGATTATTGTTGTTAAGATGATTATTGATGACATGTTGTATGTTGAGCATGATAATTGTGCTATGTTGAATTCTATGCCTCTGTTAACATGGTTAGAATTGTTATTGAAGCATGTTGGATTGAATTCCATGCTCATTCATCATTATGGCTGCCTCACTTAGACTGTGTAAGTCTAATGCATTCATTTTCCATATTTCAGGTTAAGAAAGTATATCGGATTGAGATCGGAGTTAGCTGGAAGTTCGGCAAGTCACCACAAGCTTAGAGTAATGTATTTTGTCCTTATGAACTCCTAGAATGGTGGCAAAGTAGTTAAGCTAGTTGAATCTGATCTCTCAAATATCTGTATATTGGTTATGTTTGGTATAGGCCATAGAGGCCCTAAATGTCATCTTGGTTTTGGTTTGAAATGGTTAAAATATGCATATTCAGCCTTAAAAGATGAAATCATAGTAAACGGATTCATATTGACATGAGATTTGACATGTGAGTAGATTAAATGAATATAAACGTGTTGGTAAAATTTTATTGTATTTGGACATCGATCAACATGTTAATTCGAACAAAAACTAGATAAAATATGATATTACAAGATAGGCGTATCGATACGGAAAGGGGGTGTATCGATAAAGACTTAGGCAGTAAGGTTTGGGAAATAAATTGTATCGGTACGACCTTAGGTTGTACCGAAACGGGTCAACCCGATACGGGTGATGGCATATCGATACAGGATCTGGGTAGAATCGAATAAAGATGTGATTCACGTGTATTCGTATAGATATGGCTCCAAGTATATCGATACGGGGTTGGTTAATTTTGTTAAAAGGCATTGAACACAGTTTTAAATAGTTTACAAAATGGTCACTAAATATTGTATGATTAAATTGGATGGGTAAATGTTATCGGAATGCCATGAAAATTTATGAGAATCCTGTTATTGCATCGAATTTCATTTTGGAATTGTTAATTACAGAAAAGGACCCCTAATTTTTTATATTTATAGTTTAGTCCCTAAAACTTGTAAAAGTTATAAATTGGTCCTAATTAATGAGTTATTGTTCCATATGGGATAAATTGTGCTAATAGTCATATTTTGTAATGTTTAAGAGGTATAATAATGATCAAGCGTGTTGCATTGCTAAAACTTTATCACACTGATCACCGTATATTCACCGGTAGCATTCTTTGACCCGGTTTTCGACCAGGCCGGGTGGGGGATGTTACAATTCCTGAGGTGGTATTTGGCTAGATATTCCCCTTTGGGAAATTATTTGGCCAAATACCCCCTTTTGGAAAACATTTAGAAAAAATACCCCCCATTCGACCCACATAAGGATAACTCGCGTCCTGTAGAGTGCGTTTTCTAAACTCGCATCTAGGAGGATGTGATTTTAGTCCGACGTGGTTTTTGTTATCCGTTATTTTTGAAAAACAAAATCAAGGAACTTGCATCCTGTAGGACGTGAGTTCCGCTAGAATTTGAACACCCGCGATAAAACTGCCATTTAATAGTTTTAGATTAAATTAGAGTAATATTGATTATAAAAAGAGTGTTCAAATTAATGGTTAAAAAATTATTTACGGCGTTAGGGTTTCGAGAAACTAGTACCTTGTATGATATAATAAATACTTACTTTTTAATATGGTAAATGGTTAAAAGTAATATGGTATTTATAAATAATGTAGATTTGATTTATTATATGTCATTGATTTTTTTAAAAAAGTTAAAAGAATATCGTTAAAAATAAAAATATAGTTTACATATTATTTGAGACTCCAATAACATCATCATCACTAGAAAACATTGCATATAGCTCAAGCTTAAGGCCCGGTCCAAAAGGAGTCTATAGGTGAGATTCCACCATCAATTCCATAGCAAAGCCTACAACGTGGAATAATGAGTATGTTAATGGTTCTAACGATGTCTACAATCGATACTTCATCGGTTCCAACTTTTTCCCACGACCATGTGGAACATGCTTGTTCACTTCTTTCATCAACTTCTTATACGTTAAGTTGTATGGCATCAGAAGCAATATAGCACTTGAGGATTGAAATATGACTCTAAGAGATTCATCATCGACTATCTGCCCATCGTAGTATACTAAAGCTATAATATTTTATTGTCTCGACATATTATATGGATCAAACTCTTTGCAAATAATATTGAAATGTAGAGTAAGAAGAAGAACAACGAAGATGAATTGTGAGAATATTTGGAGACTGCAGTGCTCTATTTATAGCAAAACCAGTGACGTTTTGGAATCGAATTCAACCAAACTCGTGTCTTACAGGACACGAGTTCAGTGAAAATTATGGAATAGATTAAATGAAAATAATATTGATTATAAAAATAAGAGTGATTAAATTAATGGAGTAATTTATAAAAGTTATAGATTACACAAAATTGTGAGTTATGCCATTAAAAATGCATTAATAATAAAAAGATTTTTAGAATCATGCATGAATTAGAATTGAAATTAGTTGTCAATTAGGCAAGTGATAAATTTCAAATTAGTGGAGTCAATATTATATTAAGAATAATAGAATACAAATAGTGTATATAATAAATACTTAGATTGGTGAATAGTTAAAAGTAATGTGTTTTTAAAAGTAATTAGTTAAATGGAATACAAATAGTATATATAATAAATACTTACTTTTTAATATGGTACATAGTTAAATGGAATACAAATAGTGTATAGTATATCAGCTTACATTTTAATTTAAAAAGTAAAGTTGATTTATCTTGTGTAAATGATTTTAAAAGAACTCGCGTCCTATAGAATGCGAAATTTGTGGTAAATAAAACTCGCGTCCTGTAGGGTGCAAGTTTCGTACGAATAAATTTCACAACGGTGGAAAATTTATTTACGTTGTTTAGGTTACGAAAAACTCGCACTCTATAGAATGCGATTAATGGAACTCGCGTCCTGCAAGGTGCGAGTTTCATTCAATCCTCGTACCCCAACCAGTGCGATTACGACTATAAATAGGTCCTCGCCCTACCCTTTTACCACACCAAACAGAATTCACTCTATCTCAAATATATTTTCTTTCAATTTCTTGGTTAATTTCTCGTGTTGTATTAATGGCAAGATTGATAAGATTGGATCACAAGCACATGTTCGACTATCATAGGAGACATGTAAGTTTTATCTAGTTTAATTTTGTTTTTATTTTATTCTATTATATATTCTAATTTTACATACGAGTATTTTAAATTTTTTATGTAGTTTAATTTAGACTTACTTTTTAATTTTTTTAGGGAGGGGAGGAACGACATCTAGAGGTGTCTTACAACTAGATGTCAAACTTACCCGACCAATTGATCGCACCGTATTTAGCGCATGCCAGATTTCTGCACGCATCTAATAATATCGGAGGTGCAAAATTAGACGTTGATTTGATCAACGCTCTTTTGGAGAGGTGGAGGCTGGAGACGCACACATGCCACCATCCGTGCGGCAAGGCGATGATTATCCTGCAGGACGTTTCTTATATCTTGGGCTTACCTATTGATGGAGAGGTGATCACTTTTGATTGTAATGCCCTATGTTTGGATTTGTTAGGGGTTGCGCTGGAGAGTTTTGACGGTGGAAAAGTAAAATTAAAGTGGATGCGAGATAATTTTAAAAATTTACCTGCTGACACGAGCGAAGTTGTGAGAAAGGTATAATTTTTTTAAAATTTTTATTATTGAAATAATAAAATCTGTACATATGCTAATATATTTTTTCTATTGTAGGCATATGCTCGCGCTCATATTTTACAGATGATCGGTGGGGTATTGATGCCTGAAAAATCCCGCAACAAATACACATGATCTGGTTGCGACATTTGGAGGATTTTGAAGATGCCAATAAACTGAGCTGGGGATCCGCAGTTTTGGCATGTCTGTTTAGGGAGCTGTGCAAGAAAACCAATCTTGAGAAGTGTTAGATTGGAGGTGAGAAAGTGGTTTTATTTTAATATATGAATTTTTATAATTAAAATTTAATTTTTTAATATACGTATTTAATTCTTATACATCTTGTTTTGTAGGTGGACCAGTCCTTTAACTCATGTTGGTGTTGCTCGCTGTCTGGACCTTATCAGACAGGATATTGAGAATGAATCTGCGAATAATCAAGTAACACTTTGGTGTATTTATATAAAATTTATTATATATTTAACTTTAATTATATATATTTTTACAGTTTTTATGGACATCGTACGAGGATCCGACAGTGCACGAGTGCATCCTGAAATTTTCAGACGAGACGAAGTATCTTTGGATGGCCACTGTACCACTCGTCCAATACACCATAGTTGAGTGGCATCCGACTGACCGTGTCTTGCGGCAGTTTGGTTGTTTCCAACGTATCCTAGTGGTGCCTCCAAACCTGGATGAGTTGCACAAACTCACTCGACAGGGGAAACCCGAGGAAATATTTATGTACAACTCTAATGGAAGTCACATCTAAAAAGAATAATATTTTTATTGCATGATAGGTTGATTGGTCGGTGTATCACCAAACTTATATCGCTCACTAGAGGGATAGGATGAACCCGCGATGGCAACCCAGTATGATTACCGTATGTTTGATACGATGGTCAGCCATGACTACAAAGACTGGTTTATGGCCAATGAGAAGCCATTTATTTTAACTCCAGAGGAATGAGCACGAGTCTTTCATCGTCAGCAACGCAACCGCCCACAATCTCAGCGTACGAAGGGAGCACGGAACACCTATGGCGGTGCGTCATCATCGACAATAACCCGCGGTCCTGCCTCCGAAGCAGTCAATACCACCCCACCACTAATGTGGCCACAAAACTTCAGTGGATTGATGCAGTCGCCGTTCCAACCGGGCTCGAGTCCGAGCGTAGGTTATTTCACACCTTCTATGTCAGACCACTATGCTCAGTTTGCTGTGATGATGAGTGGCGCCTCCAGCTCTCATCCATCTTACGTGCCCTTCATGCAGTTTCCCCCATATATTTATATTTATATTTATATTTATATTTATATTTATATTTATATTTATATTTATATTTATATTTATATTTATATTTATATTTATATTTATATTTATATTTATATTTATATTTATATTTATATTTATATTTATATTTATATTTATATTTATATTTATATTTATATTTATATTTATATTTATATTTATATTTATATTTATATTTATATTTATATTTATATTTATATTTATATTTATATTTATATTTATATTTATATTTATATTTATATTTATATTTATATTTATATTTATATTTATATTTATATTTATATTTATATTTATATTTATATTTATATTTATATTTATATTTATATTTATATTTATATTTATATTTATATTTATATTTATATTTATATTTATATTTATATTTAATTAAGTTGTATTAAAAATAATTAAATTAATAATAAATTAATATATAGATCATTCAAATATGCTTAGTAATGTTATATTAAAAACTTATTTTTCATAACCATGAGATGTGGTATGGTGGTTGTTCATCTCATCCCTTAACCATGAGTCACTGCTAGCAGTGGATACCTTTGGCTCAAACAAAAAAAATATTTTTCATAATTTAATTAATATTATTAGATACAAAATATTGATAACTAATAAACTATTCAAACGAGTATTGAATATAATCATGTTCTTATATGTTATTTTGCTTGTTTAAATAATCGAGCAGCTATCAGTTAACTTTACCAAACACTTTTATACAATCAGCTAATGCAATCTGCTAGTCAAATTAGCTAATGCAATCAGCTCTCAGCTAATATAATCTGTTATCAGCTATAAGCTATCCGCTAATTGCGAGAATTATTTAATATATTTTTCAACAAGTTTTTAAATGTTAAATCCCTAACGTTGATTTGAATTCATATAAATGTAGAATTCTTATTTTATTTATCAAGTTTCTATTATAAGAAAATAAATAAACAAATATGTTTTTATATTTTCATTATTAAAAATATTTTCTTCTATTCATCAAACATATTTCAAGAAAAATTAAAATAGAAAATATTCTCCGAATTTAACAGAGCCATATTGAACTTTAGTCGGTAATGTGCAATACACATGTTGATCTACCAAATTTGTCGAAAACATCACCAAACATGCTTATTTATGTCTTATATGAACCTTTTTTTTTATTTAGACAATCTTACTTTTCTATGTCTTAAGTAATGTTTGGAGTTCTTAATTGTTTTCATTTTAATATGCTTTTATCAACCTAAACTTTGGGTCACTTTCTTTGCTTACACTTAAATAATTTTAAATAAATTTTAAGTTTGAGCCTAAATTTTTAGTTTTTTATTCTAGTATTATTTTTGCTCCCTCTTTTATTCTTCCTAACCAAACCCCCCAGAAATATACTGTTTATCAAATGAGCTTGTTCTATTTTTTGGTTAGTTTAAAAAGCATGTGGTAGGTTTTAATTGGAACATGCATAGGGTTGTAGCATGGTTAGTTGATAACATGTTCCTCGGTTATTTTATGCACATGATTTGTTACGAATTATCATAATTTCTTCTCTTTAGTTGACCTACTTTTGGATTCATCTTTGGTGAGGTGCATTATGCTGATGAGTTAAGCTGTTGTTTTGGTATCTTTAAAGTTAAATGCTTTGAATTTTGTGATTTAATGCATTAAATTTCGAATTCAGTGAGTCGCTTTGAGATGATTTTAGCCATTTTCGTTGAGTTTATTAACTTTGTTTAGGTGATCAAGTAATTGACTCTTTTAATTCTATAGTTATTTTTGAAAATGGGACATTGACAGTAAGTTTAAGGTCGTAAGATTTTGAGTTTTTAGATTCGGATTCTATCATGCGTAAATATTATATATGAATCTTTAACATGGGGTATTATCTAAGTTTATTCTAATTTAAATCGTATTATTAATCCTTCTGATTATTTATAATAATGATTGATTCTAATTATAATTATACAATCGTAAAGATTGTAATTGTAATAGCAACAATTATCAACCAAATTGTTCCTTTGGATATTCATCGTGATTGATTCTTTGGTCAGAAATAATATATCCTTACGACATTAGTAGTTGATAGTTAAACATGGGATGGTGATTCACCCATTCTGAAATGGGCAAAAAATCACCATCAGTGGTGATTTTAAAGAAGGAAAGAGATAAGGAAAAGATGATGAATAATAGTTTGAGGTTCAAAAGTCCTCTCTCTAGTGTAGTATGTACGAGTATTTATATGTCTTTTACAATAGAATTTTTTTAGTGGCCGGTGTTAGTCTTAAAGTTAATGGCTATTGATGAATTAACAAGAGTAGGTTCGGCTAAAGTCAACTTTTAACTTGAAGACTGTAGCTATTAACAGTGGTCATGTCGAAAGACAATGGTTAAATAAAAGATATAATGAGATTACCTTCAAATGGTCTTGAGACATCTTAAGAAAAACTCTTGAGGCTTTGGGGCTCTACATGCGATAAAGTGACATCAGAAGACTTCGAAGGCAAAGGTACATCAAGTATTATTATATTAAAGCGAGAAAGAAACTCAACTATGTAGAAACAACAAATGTGACACCAACATGAAGAATTGGCTTTAGCCTAGTGGTTAGGCGTGCTTCATTTCCTCTTTTCTTCCCAGGTTTGAGCATCATCATTCCATTTCTTCATTTATTTATTTTTTTTAACCAAATGATTGTTAGAGTATGCCAAAAGACAAATCATAAGAAAATTGTAAATGACATTTGTTTTACCTTGTTTATTCATAAAGAGGTATTGCCATTATTATTTTCAGTTACAATTCTGCGTGCATAAATAAATTGAATTATAATAAAGTCCTTAAAATAATATAGTTATTCTAAAATGTCCTTAGTCGAGTATTATTGTGAGCATGGACAACAATAATGCATTAAGACTAATATGTAGTTGATTGATGACAAAGTGTTGTCATTGACATGGAGATGTCAAAATCGATACA
This sequence comes from Hibiscus mutabilis, assembly GCA_019671005.1. Classification (NCBI taxonomy): domain Eukaryota; kingdom Viridiplantae; phylum Streptophyta; class Magnoliopsida; order Malvales; family Malvaceae; genus Hibiscus; species Hibiscus mutabilis. The sequence goes on along the minus strand of CM033735.1, from coordinate 10,713,811 downwards.
TAAGTATGTGTTAGAGAACGACATACTGGACTGACCCGCTATGAGCATGTTTATTGGATTATTATGTGACAGTCATAACATTGCTCATAGTGATAACTACATGTATGATCCTCAGACTTGAGATCATCATTATTTCAATATCGTGAATGACATATTTTGATACGGTCAAACGTGTGTCGTAACTGACTACACTATAAAGACTGATATTAGATATGTCACAATTTATGTAGTGGAATATGGTTGATCAAGATAGGATTTGTCATTCCTACATAATAGGAGTAATATCGTAGGCCACTTGATTGTGTGAGACTAGAAATGCATGGTCATGCTCAAATATGTTGATATGAGATATCATAGTTATTCGTTTATAATAGTCTACTCAAGATATCAAGAAACATTAGATGGACTATACAAGTGTGACTGTTTCATGACTTGTGTCTAATCTAGATATAAAGGACAAAAGGATGTAATACATAAATAGAGTTAATCACGAAAAGGTTATGTCGAATCATGATTTCTTGTAACTTAGGTTACAATGACATATTGCTAGATGTCACTCAGTGTTTGTAATATTAGAAATGTTCTAATATTTACTACTAACGTTACATGAACCTACAGGGTCACACCCACAGTTGAAATGAGCATATATTAAACGAATTATATATGTACAAATTTATTGTACACAGATTTAGTTAAATTAATATATATTTTATATATATAATTTAACTATTGGGTAAATATTAAAAGAAAAATAATTATTGTAATTATGACTCTTTTAATATATAAATAATATAATTCGATTTAAATCAATATATATATATATTAAAATCCTAGTTAAGTTGAATTGGGATTATATATATTTAATATATATATTGAAATCCTAATTAAAGTTGAATTGGGATTATATAAATTTAATATATATATATATTGAAATCCTAATTAAAATTGAATTGGGATTATATATATTTAATATATATATATTAAAATCCTAATTAAGTTGAATTGGGATTATATATTTAATATATATATATATATTGAAATCCTAATTAAGTTGAATTGGGATTATATATATATTTAATATATATATTAAAATCCTATTTAAAGTTAAATTAGGATTATATATATTTAATATATATTGAAATCTTAATCTGAGTTGAATTAGGATTGCAAAGGCTATATAAAGGCATGAGAGATCTAGCAGTCATTAATGCTTTTTGGAAAAACCCTTTAAATAGTTTAGAGAGTTTTTATATGCTCGTTCCCTTTTAAATGGTTTAGAGAGTTTTATATACTCGTTTCAACTAGGTGAACTACGTAGAGGTCGGAGCGTTATTATTGCGGATTAAAAATCGACATCGTGGAATCGTGATTGAATATCTATCTCCTCCAAACTCAGAATTCCAGATTTTAAACAGGTAATTCTTCACCCTTATTTACCTCGATTCGTTCCTCGTACATAGATCTCTGGTGGTAATCGCCGGATAATTTTTTGCTTGCCATGGGGTATACCGGCGTGACCTAACAGTGGTATCAGAGCCACTTGTACGATACGAATTCGGGTTTTAATTACTTGGGTGATATAATTGTATGAGATACATGTTATTTTTTATTTATTTAACGAATATATGATATTTGTACGAGCAAATCTATTCAATCACGGTTAATCTGTTAATCCAATTAAAAGATGTTCCTAAGATTGATGATTAAGAGCTAATCATCGGGATCTTTGCCGATAGGGTTTGAAATATTTTATGTTAATTGTTAACATATTCAATATGGAGTTTTAAGGTTTTAGATGTTAAGTGTTAACATGCAGGGGTTAAAGTTATATATTAGACTAATTGTTAGTTTATAGATTTCGTGCGAGGAAGTAGCAAGAGTTGTTCGAGTAAAAACCTCATAGATTTTAAAATTCTGAAAAAAATGCGATAATGCTGATAAAAGTTATCAAATTGTGAGGTTTTTACACAGCAAATAAGATGTTGATCTTAAAAAAATCCTCGCCGCTGACCGGGCAGGGGTAACCCCGCCAGCAGCTACAAGCCCTCCAAAACCCCACAAGGGGCTTGACCACTGCGTAGGAACAATCTAGAAAGACCTCAATTACAAACCTCGTCGTTACTATGTTTGTTTATGCATAGTGTTTGGAATGCATGGTTATAGCCCAATAGCCCATTTAGTTTTATTTATAAGGTTTTATAAATACGGCCTACGTGTCGTGTCTTTCTTTACTTCTATTGTAATTCTCTTCTCATCTTACTCCCTCATATGTAAAACGAGTTTCTAAAATTGTAATCTATACGAAGAAGCATAGACCAGAGGAACAGAAGTGTGGGTCGACAGAAAGATGCTTGAGAAGTGTTTTTATCCTTAGATAATTTGGTTCTCCCATTGGCTTGGGACGGGCCACCTCAGGATATGGGCTATAACTATTGCATTCATATTTATTGCTTTTCATGTATATGATAAAATGAATGTATGAGATGCATGATAAGATCAAATGTTAAATGGTGATATAATATTCACAAAACCCCTCCATATTTAATTAAAATTAGTCATCTAATATTAGCCCTCGTTAAAACCTCGATCGGTACTATGTAGGTTTTGCCAAAGCAAAATACTTAGATCTATCTTGGTTAAACGCGAAGAATAAGCAAGTGATATTCAGTGGTAGTAATATTGGTTAAACTAGGTTGTTCTAATAAGATTAGAAACCTAAAGATTAATGATTGTTCAAGAACTTTGGTGATTGAAAAACCATACGAAAGTGCATGTCTAGGATTGGTTCTTTGAAAGACTTGGTATTTAAGCGTGCCCAGTACACCACCTCTCTTTTTATAAGTGACCTACTTGGTGCACTGTTCATTATTGTTCTTTCTATTAAACCATATGAACTTTTGTTTTGGACAAATAGTTGTTCATCAAATATAGGAATTACATAAGATATAATTAGCAAGTGTTGCTTACCTAAATAATTGAATTCTAAGAGTAAAGCCAAAGCTGACTTAGAATGAAATGAAATATGGATCTTTACCCACTAGAAATATTTTTTAGCAATTTTTTCGATTTTGAGGGTTTTGAATAGTAGGAATGTTATTACTTTATAAACATGATAAATAGGTACTTATAAAACATATTTTATTATTGTAGACTTATTATACAAATTTGTTATCATTGTGATCGGTCCTTTAGAAGGACAAGTTGAACGGCCTAAACTACCTTGACTAGTCACTGGAAGGGAAAATGTTTCCATTAGTAATAAGACATGTCATTGTAAAAGGAACTGCCCCATTTATCTTGAAAAGTCAAGAAGGCAAATGAAAGCGGAGCGTCCGCCTCGAATATTTATGTTATTGATATTAATTTATCAACACCTACTTCTTGGGTATTAGATACCGGTTGTGGTTCTCATATTTGTACATTTGTATCAGGACTACAAAAGAGTAGAAATCTAAGAAAATAAGAGGTGGACCTATGGTTTGGTAATGGAGCAAGAGTTGTTGCATTAGTTATAGGAACATATACTTTATCGTTGATTAGTGGACTTAACTTATGCTTAGAGGATTATTATTTTATGTCTATTTTGACTAAAAAATATCATTCTGATTTCTTGTTTAGACAAGATTGGTTTTGAGATAATTATTAATAATAATTGTTGTTCTTTTATCTCGATAATATTTTCTATGGTGTGACACAATTAATAAATGGCCTCTATATTTTGAATCAAGAGAATTCCATTTACAACATAAATATGAAAAGATCAAAACAAATGACTCTAATCAAACTCATTTTTGGCATTGTCACTTGGGTCACATAAGTGAAAAGCGCATTTCAAAAACTTCATAAAGATGAATTTTTGGATTCATTTGTTTTCGAACAACCTGATGTATGCGAGCCTTGCTTATTGGGAAAGATGACCAAAGCTCCTTTTAATGGTAAAAGTAAGCGAACAAGTGATATATTGGGATTAATACATAGTGATGTATGTGGAGCAATGAATACACAAGCCATAAAAAGGTTTTCAATACTTTATTACTTTCACAGATGACTTCAGTAGATATGGGTACATTTACATAATGCATCATAAATCTGAAGCCCTTAAAAAGTTCAAGGAATTTAAAAATGAAGTATAAAACCAACTAGGAAAAAGCATTAAGGCTCTTCGACCAGATCAAAGAGGAGAATACTTAAGCTTGGAGTTTGGTGACCTTCTTAAGGAATGTGGGATTGTCTCACACCTCCTGGTACTCTACAATGGAATGGGGTTCCTGAAAAGAAGAAACCGAACACTGTTAGACATAGTTCAATCAATGATGAGTCACGCTAATCTTTCAGTTTTTTGGGGGGACATACGCTAAAAAAATCTACTTTCACACTAAATCGTGTTCAGTCTAAATCAGTTCAAAAGACATCATATGAGATATGGATTGGGAAACGTCCTAGTATGTCTTTTATAAAAATTTGGGGATGCAAAACTTATGTTAAACATAAGATGTCTACAAAGCTCTAACCCAAATCTCATAAAAGTAATTATGTGGGTTATCCTAAAGAGATAAAGGATATTATTTCTACAATCATACCGAGAACAAAGTGTTTGTTGCTCAAACATGAATCTTCATAGAAAGATAATTTGTTTTCTGAAAAGGAAGTTGGAGAAATATTGAACTCAATAAAATTCGAGATCAACCACATATCATTTAACAAGAGATTGAACAATAACAAGTTCCACAAGTTGTTGAGGAACATTCAACAGTTTTGGAAACACAACCACTGCGAAGATCTTTGAGAGAATGCAATACGCCTGAGAAATATGGATTTCTTGTCATATTGTATGGTGATGTTCTCTTCATAGATCAAGATGAGCCTAGGACTTATCAAGAAGCATTGATAGGCCCAGACTCTGAGAAATGGCTAGAGGCCATGAAATTCGAGATGAATTCCATGTTAGAAAACCAAGTTTGGACATTGGTAGACCCACCTCTAGGGGTTAAGCCCATAGGGTGCAAATGGGTTTTCAAAAAGAAAACTGACATGGATGGTAATGTACAAACATACAATGTGCGATTAGTCGCTAAGGGTTTTGGTCAAATTCATGGTATAGACTATGATGAAACCTTTTTACCTGTTGCTATGTTTAAATCTATCAGGATCTTACTTGTGATAACTGCATCTTATGTGATGTGGCAAATGGATGATAAAACTGTTTTCCTTAATAGAAAACTAGATGAAGATGTGTACATGACACAACCTGAAGGTTTTGTCAATCCAAATGATGGCGAAAAAAATATGCATGCTACAAAGGTCCATTAATGGATTGAAGCAAGCTTCTCGAAGTTGGAATCTTCATTTTAACGATGCAATCAAAGAGTTTGATTTTATCAAAAATGAAGATGAGTCACGTATTTTCAAGAAAATTAGTGGGAGCACTGTCATATTCTTGGAAATGTATGTGGATAACATACTGATAATAGGAAATGACATATCTAGCTTACAGTCTGTGAAAACTTGGTTACGAAAATGTTTTTTCATGAAAGACTTGGGTGAGGCAACATACATATTAGGAGTCAAGATCTATAGAGATAGATCAAGATGATTTCTAGGACTGGGTCAAAATACATACATAGAAGAAGTACTAAAAAGATTCAGTATGGAAGAGTCCAAAAGAAAAGGGTTCTTACCTATGAGACATGAAATTTCACTCTCGAAGGAAATGTGTCCTTCAGCATCTTAAGAAAGAGGGCAAATGAGTAAGATTCCATATGCTTCAGCAATTGGATCTATCATGTATGCCATGTTATGTACTCATCTAAATGTATCATACGCTTTAAGTATGACAAGTCGATACCAGGTAGTTCCTGGTGAAGGTCACTGGGTCGCAGTTAAAAACATCCTTAAGTACTTAAGAAGAACTAAGGATACATTCCTTATATATGAAGGTGAGGAAGAGATAAGTATAAAAGGTTATACTGATGTCAGCTTCCAAACTGATAAGGATAATTCATGATCATAATCGAGTTTTGTGTTATGCCTTAATGGAGGCGCTATGAGCTAGAAAGGTTCAAAGTAAGATACAATAGTTGATTCTACAACAGAAGCCGAGTATATTGTAGCATGCGATGCTGCAAATGGGGTGTTAGGATAAAGAAGTTCATATCTGAACTAGGGGTTGTGCCAAGCATTTTGAATGTTATAGATCTACGTTGTGATAACAACGGAGCCATCGCACAAGCAAAGTAACCCAGATCTCAACAACGATCCAAACACATACTTAGGTGTTACTATCTCATTCGAGAAATCATAGATCGAGGAGATGTGGAAATATGTAGGGTACCAACAAATGACAACATTGTGGATCCACTGACAAAGCCTCTAACGCAGCAGAAGCATGATTGTCACACTAAGTCACTTGGTATTAGATACATGAGTGATTGGTCTTAGTGCTAGTGGGAGATTGTTAGAGTATGCCCAAAGACCAATCATAAGATGATTGTAAATGACATTTGTTTTACCTTGTTTATTCATAAAGAGGCATTGCCATTATTATTTTCAGTTACAATTCTGCGTGCATAAATAAACTGAATTATAATAAAGTCCTTAGAATAATAAAGTCCTTAGACCAATCATGATTTCTTGTAACTTAGGTGACAATGACATATTGTTAGATGTCACTCATTGTTTGTAAAATTAGAAATGTTCTAATATTTACTACTAACGTTACATGAACCTACAGGGTCACACCCACAGTTGAAATGAGCATATATTAAACGAATTATATATGTACAAATTTGTTGTACACGGATTTAGTTAAATTAATATATATTTGATATATATAATTTAACTATTGGGTAAATATTAAAAGAAAAATAATTATTGTAATTATGACTCTTTTAATATATAAATAATATAATTCGATTTAAATCAATATATATATTGAAATCCTAGCTAAGTTGAATTGGGATTATATATATTTAATATATATATTGAAATCCTAATTAAAGTTGAATTGGGATTATATATATTTAATATATATATATATATTTAAATCCTAATTAAAATTGCATTGGGATTATATATATTTAATATATATATATTGAAATCTCAATTAAGTTGAATTGGGATTATATATTTAATATATATATATATTGAAATCTTAATTAAGTTGAATTGGGATTATATATATTTAATATATATATTAAAATCCTAATTAAAGTTAAATTAGGATTATATATATTTAATATATATATTAAAATCTTAATCTGAGTCGAATTAGGATTACAAAGGCTATATAAAGGCATGAGAGATCTAGCAGTCATTAATGCTTTTTGGAAAAACCCTCTAAATAGTTTAGAGAGTTTTTATATGCTCGTTCCCTTTTAAATGGTTTAGAGAGTTTTATATACTCGTTTCAACTGGGTGAACTACGTAGAGGTCGGAGCGTTATTATTGCGGATTAAGAATCGACATCGTGGAATCGTGATTGAATATCTATCTCCTCCAAACTCAGAATTCCAAATTTTAAACAGGTAATTATTCACCCTTATTTACCTCAATTCGTTCCTCGTACATGAATTTCTAGTGGTAATCGCCAGATAATTTTTTCGATGAGCCATGGGGTGTACCGGCGTGACCTAACAATGATGACATATGTCAATGTTTGATTAGAGAAAAATATTAAATTATTTATTATTAAAAATAAAAATAAATTAATAGAATATATAAATAACGAAAGCTAATTTTTTAAATTAGAATCAAAATAATTAAATATGTAAATATTGATGACTAAATTTGTTATTATACATTTTTTTTAACGATTACATTACCTTTTTAATAATAATTAACAACACAATAATCATTTTTGTAGTAAAATTTTGATTTTAATATCTATTTTATAACATTTAAAAATTAAATTATTAAAATAAATATTTTAAAATAGTTCAACGATAGTATTTGAACTTTACCATTTTTTATCAAGATATAGACTAGTTTGATTAAAAGAATAACGAGGACAAACAAATTCGGTAGAAAAGCAGCAAAGGGAAGGAAACCCATATATTAAAAGTAGTTCATATTTTTAAAAGATTAATGTATATTTTGGTAGCCGAATTTAATTATTTAGATTTGATTGATAATTAATTTTTTAAAATTTAGGGTTAACTACACAGAGGATCACTTAATTATAGAGTTGGTGTCAATTTGACCACTATACTTTCAGTTTTGACAATTTTACCATTTAACTATTTAAGTGATTCTAATCAAGCCGATAACCCGATAACCGTTAGAAGATAACGGAGAGGCTGATGTGATTGTTAAATAAACTAGTATAACTATATATTTGGTCCTTGTTATTTACACAATCTATCAATTTGGTCCTAATTTTAATTATTCAAGAAAATTGACATGCATTTACCACTAGACTAAGTATGTGATAATGAAGTACAAAATGAAATATATATGTTATATGGTTGTTAATGCTAGGAAAAAAGGAAGTAAATGTGGTTTAAGGAGATTCGAACATGACTCACTCATGATGCATAAAAACATCTAACTCAATTAAATAAATCTAATAATTAAATTAAAGTTAAAACATTTAGTATATATTTTAAATTATAGTTAGTGCACAATTAAAAATAAAAATTTAAAACTATATTATGTTCGTGAGTTTAAATTCGTTAAATAAATTTAAAATAATTTTAAAATTTTGATTTTTTATATTAAAAATAAAAATTATATATTTTAGAAAATATTTAAAAATAGATTTAATATAATTTAGATTTTTTATATTAAAAAACTATAAAAATATTTTTTATTTTTTAGTATAATTTTTTAAAATATATATTAAATTTATTTAGAGAATTCAAACTCACGAATATAATATAATTTTAAATTTTTATTTTAAATCGTGCAATAACTATACTTTAAAATATATACAAAATGTTATTAACTTTAATTTAATTATTACATTTATTTAATTAATTTAAATATTTTATGCATCATAAGTGTGTCATGTTCGAATTCCTTTAAAACCACATTTTCTTTTTTCTGGCATTAACTTTAAAATAACACATATTAATTTTTTTATTTCATACTCCATGTTTGGCCTAGTAATAAATGCATGTCATTTGCACTAGGAGTATTGAGGGCCAATTTTCTTTCTTTCATTTTACTTTATCCAATCAGATGACATATGTCATTACATAATTGAAGGAGAAAATAAATTTAATAAATTAAATAAAATTAGTTAAAGTCTTCTAATAAAATTAAAATTATGATTAAATTGATCGGTTGTGTAAATAACAAGGACCAAATATATATTATACCAGTTTATTTTATTTAACATGGCCAATTTTCTTTCTTTTATTTTTCTTTATCCAATCAGATGACATGTTTCATCATATGATTAAAGGAGAAAATTAAATTAAATAAAATAGCTAAAGTCATTCAATAATGTGGTAACACATGCCACCACCTAATTGAATAATTAATTTATTTTATTAAATTAAAATTAAGATCAAATTGATAGATTGTGTAAATAAAGGAGACTAAATGTATAATTATACCAGTTTATTTAACTGCCATGTCAGCCTCTCCATTATGTTTTAACGGTTGGTGACTTGATTGAAACCACTTAAATAGTTACGTGATAAAATTGTCAAAACTAAAAGTATAGTAGTCAAATTAATACTAATCCCATAATTAAGTGATCATCTTTATAGTTTACTCTAAAATTTATTGAACAATAAATACTTTTCGTTAGGATTCCTACCCGCCGTATCAGTCTTCTTCGCACATGACTCCCTCTGTCTCTATCCGGCTCCAAATCAATACATGTCCCCCATTAAAGCTTTATTTTCCTTCACTGTAATCAAATCATGAAGCTGAGACATTAACATGTTCTTTTTGTTTCCTTTTTACAGTCACTGTGGGCTTTGCTTCTACTTTTTCTGATCCTGGGATGTCCACAAGATTTGGCCTTTTAGGTTCTTTAAATCTTGGGAGGATGAGTTTCCACTGAACGTTTTACTTAAATCTGCAAATGAAGAACACCCTTTTGTTTAGGCACTTGATTTTCTTGCTTATTGTTGGATTTTGTTGTTCGAGCACAGTTCCAGTTTTGGCTCAAAATGGACCGCTCACAGATCATGTCAACCTTATTTCTGGTTGGTGTTGTGTATTTCTGTTTTGATTTCTATATAACGTGACGTTCTTGGTTAAGTTTTTATTGATTTTATATTTGGTTAAATGTTTCCCTTCTAGTAAATGTGCGGTGTTCATATTCATTGTTATGTTTGGTTGCTGAGAAAAGAAAAGAGAAGAATGTGGAAGAAAAATGGAATTTTGAGTACTGAGATTGTTTTTTTTTTTTTTTTGGGGGGGGGGGGTTTCGAGAAATGTATATAATTTTGCTGAATTAGAAGCCAATTTGAAGTACTGGGTTGAGATCATATCTGGTTTTGAAAGATCTGATCTTTATTTTCTATCTTGCTGTTTTTGTAAGTAAGAGTTAAGACTATGGAAAAGATTGTCCCTAGTAGTTGTTTCAAATTGTTTCATTTTTAGTGTATGTTTGTTGTGAATGCAGGGGGTGTGAATTTAGGTCCATGGAAGAATGACATATCTGAGCTGCCACAAGCACTAGCGCCAACAATTGACGAATCTCCAAGAACGCTGGTGTTGGCAGCACAAAGGACGAATAGGCTGGACATTCTTCGCCGTTTCAAGCATTATCACGGTGGGTGGAATATTACCAACCGGCATTACTGGGCGGTAAAGTCTTTGGTCTGCCTTGCTTTCTTGTTAGTCTTTTGATTGATCTGTTGTATCTAATTACTTTATAGGCTGTTCATTCTTGGTATTATTAGACTATATATATATATATATATATATATATATATATATATATATATATATATATATCATATTTGAGTTTACGAATCTGTACCTTTATGCTGAAGTTAGATTAGAATCTTTTTCAGATGATATTTGATCGTGGTGGTTGATAAGAAAGTGTGATATGTTCAACCAAAACGGTAGCAAAGAAATTATCTTATATTCATTTGGGAAATGCTAGAGAAATAGATGTTTTCAATGATCAGAAACTGGTTTCCGGTGCAAACAAGGCTTTTGTTACACTTGCATGTGAATTCTGATTACACTAAGATGTTTCAGCATATACCTTGTTTATAAAGATCGCATCCTGCATTGCTAATAAGTATATCAGATATTTCTGATCAGCGATTTGAATGTTTTGTCTGCAGTCTGTTGGATTTACAGGCGCTGCTGGATTCATATTTGCTGCCTTGTGGTTCGTTTCTTTTGGCTCGGTTCTTTTGGTATATCATTGTTGCAGATGGAGAGTAAACATCAGAGGAAAAAGGGCGGATCATTCCCAAATGATTTGTCTTATACTGCTCATATTGTTCACTAGTGCTGCAGCGTAATAACCCGAACTTAGAACTTCAACATCTAATATTTTGTATTAATCTATTTCAATGCTCGTGTTCTTTCTTGAAACTTAATATTTGACATGTTTTCTATAGTTAGTCGTTATCTAAACTAGAAATTGTTTCCCAAACAGGATCGGGTGTATTCTTCTTTCGGTTGGGCAAGATGAGTTTCATGGTGAAGTGTTGCGTACTTTGAAATATGTTGTAAACCAGTCAGACTACACTGTGCAAATCCTAAATAATGTTACACAGTACCTTTATCTCTCAAAAACCATCAACGTGGCTGATGTTTTCCTTCCTTCCGATGTCTTGACTGACATCGACAAGTTGAACATAGATCTAAATTCAGCAGCGGATACACTTACAGATAAGACTAATGAAAACGCTGGCAAAATAAGAAGAGTCTTCAATGCTGTGTATGCTCTCCTGAACTCATATGATATTGCCTCGTTAATTTGGAATCAACATGCATATCGATGTATTGGTGCTTAGTAAGCCAATTTCGGATTTGTTTTCAGGCGATTAGCTCTGATCACCGTGGCAGCAGTGATGCTAATTTTGGCTCTGCTGGGTCTTTGTACGTATCACTAGAAGAAATCGCCGACATGTATCTTTTATGTTTCATGAGCATTTTCATATCCTCGCCTCTAAAATTTGTGCATTTTTTGTTGCAGTGTTGTCCATTCTAGGGCATCAGCATGGCATTCACATGTAAGTTCTTTCGGGGCTTGTGTATCCGTTTTCCATCTGTACTTTTTATGTCATGAAATGATCATTAAAGAGGGTAATAACAAATTTCATCAAAATTGGTTCTTGAACTTTTTACTACTTTTGGAATCCCTCATTTTCAAATTTTTCAAATTAATCATTTACCTCATTGATCAAATTTAGAATATAAACAAAAATGGAAAATCATAAACATGTTCTGAAATTAAATGGCCATTGGTCTGTCAATTCTTACCTTATACAAGTTTGCATCTCTTTCTGACACTGTCCGACTAATTCTTGCAGATTCATGGTTAGTGGATGGTTACTAGTAGCTATTACGTTCATCCTTTGTGGTGTTTTCGTTATCATGAACAAGTAAGATGTTGTGTTTTTGGCTTTGAAATTTTTAAATTTTCCTACATGTTTTCTTTCTTTTAAGGAACCTAAAATCTGCACTGGTACCATTTTGCATTCAATATTTCAAGGTTGCTTGCTGAAACAATATTTGAAATTGTATTGATTCTGCAGCTGTAGTATGTTTGAACAAATTGATCCTCTGTCAAATTTAACTCAACATCAAGGTGCCTATGGCAAAATGCCCATACAGATATCATAAACGGATGTATGACCTGTTTTGTGTGTTTCAGTGCCATTTCGGACACTTGTTTGGCCATGGAAGAATGGGTGGAACATCCACATGCCGAGACTGCTCTTAGCAACATACTTCCTTGTGTTGATCAGAGAACAACAAACCATACACTCACTCAAAGCAAACATGTCATCAGTAGTATCGTAAACGTTGTCAATACCTATATTTACACCTTTGCCAATTCAGATCCTTCCCCAGACGACAATCGTTATTACAATCAGTCTGGGCCTTCAATGCCTCCTCTATGTTCTCCGTTTGATTCTCAGCTCCAAAATCGTCGGTGTGGGTCCAATGAAGTGTCTATGGCAAATGCTTCCCTGGTATGTTTATGAAATACAATAATTTGGTTTGGAATTTTTTTCTCTGGGATTTATTTCCCATGGACATTACTGGACAATGTTGTTTTTCCGAAGTTAACGAACATTGCAAATCCTGTACTAAAAATTTGAAGACTCCTCTATTGTTCATGAAAGTACAGTTCAACTTGACTAGATTTTTGTATTTTTTTCAGGTTTGGCAAAACTTCACCTGTATGGTATCAGCATCTGGACTATGCACCAGCAATGGAAGGATAACCCCCGACATATTCACACAGCTGGTGGCAGCAGTTAACGAGAGCAACGCTCTCGAGCACTACACACCACTCTTACTTTGCCTGCAAAACTGTGATTTCGTTAGGGATACATTTCAGAACATCGCCTCCAATTATTGCCATCCATTGGAGCATTACCTTAAGATAGTAAATGCAGGACTGGGGTTAATCTCGGTAGGAGTATTGCTCTGCCTAGTTCTCTGGATATTCTATGCCGAGCACCCCCGAAGGGAAGAAACATTGTTTGTGAAGCGATTGCCGCCGATAAAATGTATATCCTGGAAAAGCATTTGCAGCTCAAACAACAAATGGCAACTAAATTAATAGGTTGAATGTCTTTGATTTTTGAGAAAGAAACCAAGGTGGGGCAAAGCTCCATTTTGAGTTGGAGGGTAATCGCTATTTATGGTGGGAAGGAAAATGAAAACGATTGGGGTGAGAGAGGCCCAAACTCTCGACCTCAGGATAACTCAGAAGCTATGAGACCTACGCGCTAGCCAACTGCGTCACCACCTCATGTTGACTAAAATTAGTTTTGAAATTAAAAATACGTATAATTTATCCCTACCCCCACCATTTACTTTAATTGTCATACCCTCGTGGCTGTTTTCATCTTCATTCTTAGACGCCTTCAATTCAATTCAAAGTTCAAGTTTTGGTCTAAGTTCCAAGTTCAAGTCCTAGTCTTTCTGTCGTTGATTGATGCAGATTATGGCTGAGAAAAAACGAGTTTAATCTATTAAGTTAGTTTAATATAAATAAATTTATTCAGTTCAGAATGGAATTAAAATTTGAGATTCACAAATAAATACAAATTAACTAAAGATAAAAAAAAAATCAAATTTAGATACGTTGTATGTATGACTTGAATTTTAATCTCTTTTATATTAAAAAGTTATCGCTAAAACTCTAGTCCTCTTTTTTCTATACTAGTTGCAAATATTCATTTTATATTTTTTTGATTTATTGACGGTAACACTAGTTCGACTGTTGGTATTGTCTTTATCATTATTTTTCTCATATCTTTCTATAATTTATTATTTTCCTTTAGCTTTTATTTTAATTTTTAATAAAAATTTCTTTTATTTGATTTTTTTCTTTTTGCATATTTTATGCATGTTCGTCTGCTCTTGTGGCACGTTTCCTCTTCCTTATGGCACGTTGTTCACCTACCTCTACGGTAGATCTATGATTGTGTAAAGGCTCTAACGTCGCTAGTATCTGATTTGCGATTGTCGGTGGTCTTTTAGTAGTTAGATTTCATTTTGTGGTTGTCTGTTGATGTATTCAGATATGTTTTGCGAAGCAGCTTAGAAGTTTGCTTTGGTTCATTCGCCACTCCTTCATAATATTTAAAGCGTCTAGTTGGATAAAGACAAATGAGTATTGTTGATGATTACTAGGTTGCTAATGGACGTCAGATTCAAAAGAAAGCTTCGACTATAATTGTGCCTTTGAGTTTTCTTTTTTATTTCTCAAGTTTGACCCAAATAAGCAATTTAGCCCCTCGAGGAAAAACACAGTCAATTAGGTCCTCTAGTTCGCAAATTGCATCAATTTTGCCATTGACTGACGCTGACCGTTACGGTACTAATGTGGCGGTCTATGATGCTGATGTGGTGATCTACGATGCTGATGAGGCAGTACATGTATGATGATGACGCGTCATAAGAACTGGATTAATTTTTTTAACTGACTTGGAGGGCATAATTGATTTTTTTGCTGAATTCAAATGTATAATTGATTTTAATTGAAAGTTGGATAACTTACTTAGTCTTTAATCTAAAACATAAGACATCATTAAAATTTTATGAATATTTAATATTCATACAATATTAAAAAAATAAAAACACTATAATGAAATAAAAAATTAAGTAAAAACATAAAATTAACATATCAAAAATTATAAATATAAAAAATTAAAATTTAAAAATATTTATAAATCATCGAAAAAGTTTTCGACTGTTTCTAGTTATGCTAAGCCAACTATTATTCATTGAACATATTTTTAATGGAATCATCCTTGTATTAGAGTAGTAAAAAACTAAAGCTTTCCTTCATTTTTCTACATCAAATATTAATGAGCATCAATTTGATGTAAAAAAACGAAAGAAAATTTGAGTTTTGTTGTTATTCTAATATATGGTTGATTCTGCTAAAAATTTATTTATCGAATGATAATACTCATACTGACGAAGTCAAATACTTTTTCGATAAAAGTGTCCAGCTTTGTTAATACTTTAATGTACTTTTTTAAATTTTAAATTTTAAATTTTTATTATTTATATTTTATCATTTTATAACAAGTAATGCATTTTATTTTTTATATTAGTTTTTATTTTTAATATTTTTTAACTTTTTATTTATTTTTATTAAGTTTATGAATTTTTAAAAAACAAATTGAAGAAAATTTTATTTTTTTGTGAGAATTCTCACTTTGCTTATTTTTAAAATTATCATGGACCCAAAAGATATTTACACCAATTTGTTAATCGAACTTTCATATATTTTATTTGTAAAAGTTCAACTCGAAAAACCAAGTTATTTATCTAATTTTATTCAAAAACTAAATAAATCGATTAAATCAACTTGAAATTTAAACAAATTATTTATCTAGTTTTAATATTTTAAAATTTTAATAATTTCTTAAATTCTTATTTTTTTAGTTTAAATATTAAATAAGTTACCAAATTATACCTATGAACGCGGCAAAAAAAATCAATTATGCCCTCGTAGTTAGAAATTGCAACAGGGCGAGTTTTTTGCCGCTTTGACCCAAAATTTAAACCATCTGCCCCGACCCCGACTAGCCTCGACTCTAATATATTGTATCCCTGACCTGCCCCGACATAATAAAAGCATAACCTGACCCGACCAAGCCCTAATATTTTTAATAAAAAACTCGACCTGCCCTGGAAAAAATTAATAAATATATCGGTTCAGAAATTTTTCTTCCTAAACCTGAACCCATCCTGCCCAAACGTTATTGTTTTCATAACCCGTCCCGCCCGAACTTGATTTTTTTAATTAAAAAAATCTGCCCCTATTGGGTCGGTTTGGGACCTAACCGGGGCGGGTTATTTTGCCATCCTTACTCGAAGTCGGTTAGAAAATGAATTCAGCCCCTCTACCACATCATCATCACGCGTGTATTGCCACATCGGCATCGTGAATAGCCACGTCAGCAACATGAATCGTCATGTCAGCATCGTTAATTGCCACATCAGCACTATAATGGTCGAAGCCGGCTAAGGGGTAAAATTGATGCAATTCGCGAACCGTATGACCTAATTGACTGTGTTTTTTCGCGAGGGCTAAATTGCTTATTTATGTTGAACTCAGGGCAAAAATACCTCTGTAGCCTTTATTTTATGTTTGAGTTTTTTAAGATAGTTCTCAAAATTCTCTCTTTGATTGATTCGTGGGTTATACCTTCTTTTATTTAAATAAAATTCAGTATCCTTTTAAGATTAAAAATATATATATATATATATATATCTTATATGGCTCAAGGATGTATATTAATATGCCTAATCCACATCCAAGTATATATATACTGTTATAATGTTTTAGAATTGCAAGTTTAAAAATATTTGAACATATGCTTTATTTGAAAAAAAAAGCATATGCTTAACCTTCAAGACGTGAAGAAAATGTTTATCACATTTATTATTTACTTGGCATTTAAAAAAAAAAAAACCCGAATGCATCGTCATCAGCTTTATCTGAATAGACAATGGAACACGGCAGAATCGTTGAAAATGAAAAAGAAAAATCAATGTTTAACCCAAGTAGCGTTATTCGTTAGTGGAGCGATTGAGTTCCTTCCCAGGGCAGTAATATGCTTGTGCTGGTTTAAGCATATTTAGAAATTACAGGAATTAAAGAGAATATTACGCAGAAGAAGAAAAAAAGTAAAACATAATGGAGAATGGAGATCACAAAGAAATCTAGGGGAATATATAAAGCAGTTATTACAATTGAAAACCCACGAAGAAATCTATCCATGCTTTTAGCCTCGAAGAATATGCGGAGACTCGAATTTTATAAAAACTAAAATAAAAAAAACCAATTGTTTGTTTGTTCCATTTCAAGGGTTCACTTCTTTTTTGGACATTTCATGGATTTTTCTTTTATAAGAACCGGACAGACTCATTTTCTACGCAACCAAACATCCCGCCTTCTCTCAATTTCCCAGAAAACCCTATCTCTTTCCCTTCGCTCCACTTCACCACACAAACTCATTCCCCTTATCTCTTTCCCTTGGTAATAGTTACGCTTATTTTGATTCCCCAAGGAAAAACAAAAGGTGAAAGAACAAAAAAAAAAAAAACCGAGTCTTTCTTTTGCCACATTTCTGTTTCAATTTTGACCTTCAATTTATCATCTCATTTTTTGAAAAAATTATTCTGTTATTCTTTATCAACCATTAAACCTCAAAGAATGGCGATTGCTTGGTCTAAAAAAGCTGCTTCAATGGAGGCTTTATCATTGTCTCCTCCTATGTCCCCTCCCGTCATCCTAACCCAAGACGAATTGAAAAAAATCGCCGCTTACAAAGCCGTCGAGTTCGTCGAGTCGGGTATGGTTCTGGGTCTCGGCACCGGTTCCACCGCCAAACACGCCGTGGATCGAATCGGCGACTTGCTCCGTCAAGGCAAGCTCACCGACATCGTTGGGATCCCCACGTCGAATAAGACGCAAGAACAAGCTCTCTCTTTGGGTATCCCGCTCTCAGATCTCGACAGCCATCCCGCCATTGATTTAGCCATCGACGGCGCCGATGAAGTCGACCCGCATCTCAATCTCGTCAAAGGCAGAGGCGGCTCGCTTTTGAGGGAGAAAATGGTGGAAGGAGCCTGCAAGAAATTTGTCTGTATCGTTGATGAATCCAAATTGGTCAAACATTTGGGAGGTAGCGGTTTGGCCTTGCCCGTCGAAGTTGTCCCCTTCTGCTGGAAATTCACTGCCAATAAGCTCCAGAACTTATTCGAACGCTCGGGTTGCGTCGCCAAGCTGAGGAATGACTGCGAAGGGAAGCCATTTGTCACGGATAATGGGAATTATATCATCGATTTGTATCTGAAGA
Organism: Hibiscus mutabilis; assembly: GCA_019671005.1. Lineage (NCBI taxonomy): Eukaryota > Viridiplantae > Streptophyta > Magnoliopsida > Malvales > Malvaceae > Hibiscus > Hibiscus mutabilis. The sequence continues at coordinate 10,695,329 of CM033735.1, read as the reverse complement.
CAGAGTTGGGGGATTTGCAGATTGCAAGCGATGCTATATTGAGGATTGCTGGTGTTGTCGAACACGGTATGTTTCTCGATATGGCAACCACTGTTATTGTTGCAGGTGAGCTTGGAATCACAATCAAGAATAAGTAGAAATCTGGGTAGCAAAAATGATTCTAACCCTTTTTAGTATTTAGTGAATTAGTATTGGTTTTGGGTTACTTTTTGGGAGCTGTCGATTGATGATGAGAAGAGAGGACTTCTCATGCATTTTTCAGTATCTTTTGGAGGCAATTTGTAAGGGAAGATTGGGTTTAGGAATATTAGGATTCTGAGGCAGTTGAGCATGATATATTCCAATTGTTACGATAATTCTAATATTGATATTAGTGTACTTGAATTGAGCCGAATTCAAGCTTGAGAAGCTCGAGCTCGATTTGGATTCAAAGTTTGAAGGTTGGTTCAAGTTTTGCTAATAGAACTTTATCTAAATTTGAGATAATATTTGGATAAGCTCGAGTAATTTCGATTCCTACTCTTAACTTGTTTGAACATGAGTTAAATTCATGTTGAAAATCAATACTAATTAAAACATGCTAGTGAGTTGCCTTATTGAATAGGCTATTTGAATTTTGATTTGTTTGATATTAGTATAAGCTCAAAATGGTGAGTAGTCATGCTGACTTGGTGATAAGCAACTCTAGTTTAACGAGTTTGTTGTTTATAATCTTATTGTTTAATGTGTGAAAGAAGACGAGACTCAATTGCATTGTTGTTGCGTGGGCGTCTAACTTTCGAATTCTTGCTTCTCTCAAGAATAGTTGCCTTTTTCGCCTTGTCTTTGGAAAGTCTACTTTTGTTTGAAGACTTAAGAGCACATTAAGAAAAGTGATCATGTACATGAATGGCAATAGGGCTAGCTTTTCGGGTCATTTCGGATTTATATCGGGTCTTATTACGATTATTGTAAATCAAGTCATCAAGAGCTTTCGTAATTTCAAGATGGATCAATGTCACCATCCATCGTTAACTGTTGGCCGTCAAGGTGTATTCGTAAATCTCAGACCGCATATAACAACCACCAAAATCCAAGCTAACAACGTACAAAAGTACCGATCAACCCGGAATGAAACTGCCATCAAGCGTAATGCTTTCCACCAAACGGGTGAAAAATAGGCAGAGAGCAAGAGCAGGCAAAATCAAGCTTTGGTTAGGAGCTGTTGAGAAAGAGATGATTTGGGCTTGGTGATTTGCAAGAACCAATCCCATAAAAGGCACTACTCACCGGTCACCAGTAGACCCAACTGCCTACTCACTTACTCGGTGGGTGGACTATTCACCAATATATTACTATTTTTTATATTCTATAATTAATATCATTTAAATATAAATATTAAAAAGTATGTTACATTGTGTATATTTTAAAGGTTCAATAAAACAATATAGAGAATTAATAGATACTATATAAACACAATATATTTTTAAAAAATATGGTCTGTTCTAAATGGATTTAATGTAGTGATATGCAAATATGGATGGGTTAACGAAACTTTTGAGGTGGGCTGAATATGAGTATTATGACATGCATAATCCCGCTATAAACCCTACCAACGAAATGCCTTTACCGGTGGGTCAAGCTTTGGAGAATTTATTTTAGTATTTTAAGCTGATTTGGTTTGAAATACCATTTACTATTTAAAATATTTTAAATTTAAATTTTATTTTCAAATAAATATTAAGCTATATTTTTTTGAATTTTAAATAATAAATGAATAATAAAATTAAATTCATGAATTTAATAAAAATAATATTAAATATAATTGAATAATCTTTAACCAACAATGTCAGAAGGAAACTGTTATGACCGAATGACCACTTGAGGAAATTGGAAAATTACTGCTAGTAGGATTTTATTTTAATATATGACGGTAAGACTAATATAAAAGGTATGAAAATTGTTAAACATTTAGCTGGGGCTATTTTCTTCACTAGATTTAGTATTCTTGTTGAAATCTATCTTCTTCTTCCTAATCTCCTTTCTCTATTCTTCTTATTACTTGATATTGTAGTAACATTCGTTACATTGGTGCTTTCATTGAGAGATGGAACTAATGGTAGAGCTTACGTTGTTTACGGGAGAAGACCCAAAAGAATGGATCACTACAGCTCACAAGTTCTTCGAATTCTATGGGATAGAAGATTATCATCGGGTAATCATGGCGTATTTTCGGATAGAAGGATAGCTAAGAAATGGTTTCGGTAGATACAGTAGTGGCAACAGTTGGCCAAATGGGACCATTTTGTTGATGCCATTCGAAAAAGATTTACTTCTTCAATAATAGAGTTGCGAGACAATGTCGTTGTTCACCATCAATCTTTCTTAATTTACTCTGATTTAGACAACCGGAGCACTGATGACCACTACATGTTTGATGAAATATCATCCGTATTTGACGAAAAAATTGCAGGCCAAACAATTCAAAGCAGTAAGAGAGTTGATTCTCCAACGGATACGACAAGGATCACAACTTCATCTGAAGTCATCGAGACGACATAAAAATATGTTGAAGTTCAGAATATTAAAACACAAGACAAGTTATCGAAAGAGGTTGGAAATACATATTTCACGAGCACCAAAAATCTCTTCAATGGCAGTAAGTGCACAAACCAAAGCTTTGAATTTAATTCTCAAACTGTCAAAATTTCAAGATTGAACTCCTTGATGTTGTGTGTACTGCATGTGGCTCATAATAAATGTAAATTACAGCTTATGGGGTTGGATACAAAGGATTATCTATTAGGCCTTTCATGCTTACATATGTTAAGGTTGGGGCAAAGCTTAAAGGGATTAAGTCATTGGTGTTTATACATGTGAAAGTGCTGGTTAATTTTGATGATCCTTACAAGTTTAGACTAGTGTTAATGGGAAATGTATAACCAAAATTACTACGAGTTTGGGTGGTAATGGTGTCACATTATGCCTTGGAAACATTCATCAAAGAGTGGTGGGTTTCAATGAAACATCTAAAGTAGATGTTAATTGAAACCTTCAGCAAGCAAGGCAATACATTGACATGGCACAAGATGATGAAACTTGTATAGAGTTGATCAAGACATTGAACAGTGTGCTTGTTAGTGTTGGAGAACGTACAAAAAAGGGCAATGACTTGTATAGGAAAATGATTGAGAGGGGTGTCATCAAGCTACGTGACAAATATGTTGAAATGAAGTGTGCTCTTATCTATGGTCAAATGAATGAGTCACCTGGTGCTTGTGTAGGCCTTATTTGTTTGACTATTGCTGAACATGTCACTGACATTGAAGGGCAAGATGTTCTCTTCATTGACAATATTTTATGTTTTAACCAAGCTGTTGGGAAAATCCACCAGTAATCCATGTACAAGAGACGAATTCAGGGTGATAAAGGATGAAAACATTACCTCAAGTAATCTGGAATTCTGCAGCGAGTATAGGAGAATCCAAATTAAATCCGAGTCATCACGGCAGCGTTTCGACCTCTACGCAGTCCACCCGAATAAAACAAATAATTTTTCTCTTCTCTAACTATTAGAGAGGTTTTTCGGAAAAACATATGTTGCCTGCTAGACCTTATGCCTTTATATAGTATTTAAAAACCTAATTCTAATTAAATTCGAATTCTTTAAATATACAATATATTTAACCGAATATAATTAAATATGTAGAATCTGATTCTACTTTAATTAAGTTTCTTTTAGAGATATATATATTTAATAGTATTTGATAATTACAATAACTTATCAAATATTAACATATATATAAAAACGAAATTATCCATAATTACAATAATTATAACAATTTCGGTTTCTCAATAATTACGTGTACAACAAGTTTGTACACATGCTATCTAGTCGATATTTGTTCGTTTCAATCATAGGGTGTGACCCTTGTAGGTTCATGTAATGTTAGCAGTAATATCCAGAACAATTCTAATATTACAAGCAATGAGTGGCATCTAGCAATACATCATTGCTACCTAAGTTACATGAAATTGTGGTTCGATTTAACCTTTTTCGTGATTAACTTCTTTTATGTATTTCATCATTTTGTCCTCACATCTAGATCAGACACAAGTCATGGATTAGTCACATTTGTATAGTCCATCTAATGTTTCTTGATATCTTGAGTAGACTATTATAAACAAATAACTATGATGTCCCATATCAATTTATTCGAGCATGGCCATGCATTTTCTAGTCTCACTCACAAGTGGCCATGATATTACTCCTATTATGTATGAGGGACAAATCCTATCTTGATAAACCATATTTCGCTACATGGATTATGACATATCCAATATCAGTCTTTATAATGTAGTCAGTTACGACACACATTTGGCCGTATCAAAATGCCACTCACGAAGTTGAAATAATGATGAACTCAAGTCTGTGGATCATACATGTAGTTATCACCATGAGCAATGTTGTGACTGTCATATAATTATCCAAGAAACATGCTCATAGCAGGTCAGTCAAGTATGTCGTTCTCTAACACATACTTATGTATTAATTTTGACATCTCCATGTCAATGACAACACTTTGTCATCAATCAACTACATATTAGTCTTAATACATTATTTTTGTCCAAGCCCACAATAATTCTCGACTAAGGACATTCAAGAATAACTATATTATTCTAAAGACTTTATTATAATTCAGTTTATTTATAGATACACAGAATAATACTAAAATAATAATAATGGCTTCTTATTAATAAACAAGATAAAATAAGTATGTCTTTTACAACCATCTCATAATTGGTCTTTGGGCATACTCTAACACAAGCATACTTAGAAATGTATACTTTACTTGGACGAATTTCATCTGTTGATGGTTACCAATCGATTTTGGCTACTGGTCTTGGAAGCCTTCAAGACCGTAGAATCATCACCAAGAAAGGTTGTATCACTTCTATTATGTCTGTCGATGACTTGACTGATTTAGTTTTCACAAAAACCTTTGCTCACTTGGACGTTACAATTGTGTTATCCTGACAGATCTTTGCGCTTAAAAAAAATTTGTTGCTACATCAATGGTTCAGCTTCGATCAGATGTTGCTTGTTGCATTCATACACTTTTTTGTTGATTGTTCAAGACTCGTAATTGGATGGTTGCATTGTAAACAATCATAATTTTTCGTAGAGCATTGATAGAGGATAATCTTACTTTTAGAGAAGAATTTTCAAACTTTTCACGAAGAGCATAAAAATGCATTTAAGTCTTTCTGTAGGAACTGCTTTATTTTCTCATTGGTTGTCGGACAGAAGATGTTGCTATAGGGAACTATATTATACAATATGTTTTGGCTTTGGTATTGCAATAGAGATTCAAAATATATTGTGCTATAAATGGTGGAATTATCAATCTTGTCGACAAGCTTTTTAAGATACCGAGACATGAAGATATTAAGGTTGGTGGGGTTGGACTCACTCGCTCTCAACAATTTGTGAGTAATGAGACAATTACTTGGATGCTTATTGAGAAGTTTCAAAGAGCATTTCAGGCGTTGAACCTTGAGGACAAAGTTCTTCTCCTAGAGGATGGTATTGTTATGATCGAACAACCACTTGAGGAAATTGAAAAATTACTATTAGTAAGAATTTATTTTAATATGACAGTAATACTAGTATAAATAAGTTAGGGTGACCTAGGCAAGGGGTATGAAAATTGTTAAACATTTAGCTGTGACTATTTTTTTTAGATTCAATATCCTTGTTGAAATCTATCTTTTTCTTCCTAATCTCTTTTCTCTATTCTTCTTATTACTTGATATTGTAGTAATATTATATTATACCTTCCAAAGATGCAATATTATATGTTATTATTACTTTTAGGATATACTACTTAACTTTAAGTTTAGTATCGATTATACCATTAAATTAAAAAAATTTAGAATTTCAATTTAGACTTCAATTATACCACTATGTCATTAAAATCTCTTTAGATCATCGCAGACGGACCATTTAGATCCTCCACATCATAAAATTTAATAGCTCAATGATATATTTAAAGTCTAAACCAATGTCAAAAATGGCTTAAGGTGCATTAAGGCAATAGGTGTCTTAAAGTCCAAGCACATGGCGCATGCCTTATTGAAGTATGGTGCACTTTTAAAAAAATGAAAGATGTACTTGCTAATATGTGTATATAACTTACTAAAATAGACCATTAAATTATATTATAGTTTAACAAAAGCTCTTCATTTCATTAATTAACTTTAACTTTATAATTAAAAAGCATATAACATTGCATTTTATCATGGAATGTGAAGCATATATACTATAAATAGACAAAGTTAGCCATATGATAATATTAAAATGATATATGATAATATAACATAATATGTAATCATCTTCCTCTGTCAAATTTGTTTCCTCCATGTCATCTCCATCAAGTGAGTGGTAACCTTCATTATTTTTCTAATCTTTATCTTCTTATCTTAGGGCCTGCCTTGAACTACCATCTCTTTCTTCTTGTGTGATCCCTCTTTATCTTAAGTTAAATAGTTCTTTATGAACTCCAACAACAGTCGCAACATGTCCCCAAGTAAAACTTTTATCTTCTTCGAATACAAACTCTTCTTGTACATCTTCTTATGCCCTTTCAGTCAACCATTCATTAATGACATCAATATCTTTTAAATATGTTGGGTCAATTATATAATGCAACTTGTATTGTTGAACCAATGCTCGATTGTACTTGACATATACCAAGTCAATTGGCCGGGATTGTGTGAGCATGTTTTTCCTTTTGGTATAAATCTCTTAGACAATGGAAAAAGTTTATTCAATTTATAATCATCAAAATACCAATAACTTAATATTACTAATTAAAAAATTTATTAGTTGACTGTTACAACTTACATGCTCAAAAGTGTTTTAATTTCTCTCACATCCTGATACCCTATGGGTAACGTTGATTTTTTGACAAATTATTGTGTAGTTGAAAAACCCCACCACTTAGCTATAACATTAAAAGCTAGATTTAGGTAAATAAAAGTATATGATATTTAAAAGAGTTAAATTTCCATTACTTAGGGCCTTAATCTTTCTATGTCTAATAGACATTAAATTTTCAAATAATCCATGTGCTTGCTTGTAAGCTGTGAGCTTTGCCGTAAATCTTATCTAGTTTGTCAAGTGTAGGGATCAACCTTAGGATACATTCATACAAGCCATTTGCCACTTCTTCACATTGCTCTAGTTGAGGATTATCATAAAAATATTTAGGATTAAAAAGTGTCCAACAACATGGAAAGGGCAATGTAGCTAACAGTTCATCTCTAATCTATCATTTTAAAGACTTCGAAGTACTAAGACTCATTCCAATATCTTTTTAGCTCGATCCATATATATATCATGGTAGTTTTTTTTCTCCATCAACCAATTCTAATGTACAACTCAAAGGACCATTTAACTTCAATTCATATACAGTGTCATTCTAAAAGGAAGGCGTCAAAATAATATCAACAACTTTTTTCTCTCTAATTTTTTGGCGTATTTGCTAGTTCTCTATTTTTAAGATGTAAACATCTTTCCTAAACTATCTTGTTGTTTTGTATTGATGAAAGTGTGATAAAGGCAATTGCAAATTTTTCTTTGCTATCTTTAGCAAGTTCTTTTGTTTGGTGAATTGTCTCATCATATTTAAAAGACATGAACATTGATAGATGAAACTATTAATTTGAATTACTGCCTTTGAGACTTTATCGATAAAAAAATTACTCCAATATATTTAAGAATTAGATCAATACAATGGGCTACACAAAGAGACAAATATAAATGTGGATACTTTACCATCAATAGTACACCAACAATCACAAAGTTGCTTCCATTGTTTGTTATAATTTGTACAAAATTGTCATCACCTACTTTATCCATGATATTACTTAACAACGTAAGTTACTTATCACCATTATTTGATAATTTGACGCATAAACGGATTCTAGGAACATGTTTTCTTTTAAACAATTAACTATAAAAATTAATGATTGTCCTTTCACACCGACTAATCTATATATTCCACGTAATAGAATATTTTATTTTTGTCTCGTTCTTCTCTATGAATTCTTATGTTTTCATTGATATTTACAACTTTTTCAAGGAAGGAACTCTTACTTCATAAGCACTTGGTGACTTTATTTCAATTCCAACTCTAGTGATTAAATCAATTACAACTTTAAAGCTAGGATAAGTGAGAGCATTAAAGGGAATTGCAGTATCATACATCCATTTAGAAAAATCAACACATATCTTCTCCATTTGTTCTTTCTTATAATTCTCATTAATTATTGTCCTTTCACACTGATCAATCCATATATTCCACGTATTTTATTATCTTATTTTATCTCATTTTCTCTGTGAATTTTTATGTTCTCATTGATATTTACAACTTTTTCAAGGAAAGAACCCTTACTTCGTAAGTACTTGGGGCTTTATTTCAATTCCAGCTCTAATGATTGAATCAATTACAACTTTAAAGCTAGGATAACTAAGAGCATTAAAGGGAATTGCAATATCATACATTCATTTAGAAAAATTAACACATATCTTCTCCACTTGTTCTTCTTATAAGTCTCTTAATGATTGTCCTTTCACACCGATCAATCCATATATTTCATGTAACATAATATCTTATTTTATTTCATTTTTCTTTGTGAATTCTTATGTTCTCATTGGTATTTACAACTTTTTCAAGGAAGGAACCTTTACTTTGTAAGCACTTGGTGGCTTTATTTCAATTCCAGCTCTAGTGATTGAATCAATTATAACTTTAATGCTAGGATAAATGAGAGCATTAAAGGAAATTGTAGTATAATACATCCATTTAGCAAAATTAACACGTATCTTCTCTATATGTTCTTTCTTATAGGTCTCATTAATGAATTTGTTTGCCCATTATTTGCGCAGGAGACTTGATTAAAGTATCCATTGTACCATTTTGTCTTGCCCTTTTAACATTAAGACTTATTGGTCTTTTGACATTTTTTTTCTTTTGAGTCGGTTCCTAGCACTTGCATTTCATCTTCATCATCAAAATTAGTCATATTCATACTCATGCACCAAGTTCATCTTTTTTGGTCATTCTTTTTTTGATCAAGTATTCAATCATTTCTTCTCTCACACGGTCAAGGCACTTTTTACAAGCTTTTATTTTGATATCCACTTACTAGATATTGTTTATGTCTATGAATTTCACCTTTAGCAACTTTCGAGTAATACTAGCAAGTGACATTATTTGTGACCTTAGGATTAGCTAAATAGTCATGATTCCAACCCAAATCATGCATTCAAGTCCAAATCATGCATTCTAGTAGTCTCATTTTCCATGTTTGCCAATATAAGAACAATTAGAAATGTGTTTCAATAAAAGCAGCATGTATTTATTATAATACACAAAGGTAGACATACTTAAATAATTAAACACAAAAAATGAGTAGTAACACCTAACATACCACAAAAAATATAGAGTAACCAAAAATTTATATTAATAGACAAAAAAGTCTCACATATCACATCAAAATTCAAGAAACATTTAAATAATAAAACACAACAAAAAGGAAATGTGGGATCAATGTTCAATTACATCAAAAGAATATTTAAATTCATAAATCAAAACAACAATGTTGTTACCAGAATTAAACATTATTTCTATGAGTATCATACTTGAAATAAAGGACTTCAAAACTTATCAAACAAAATTCATGATTCCAAAGGTTGATCAAACCAATCAAACTACAACCAGTAGGATAGAACTAAACAATCCACTTATAGACAACATTTTTAAATTTGAGATCAAACAAACTAAATAAGTACATAAATAACATCGATACCAAAATTTGTCACTGATTTGCAAAATGATTTACTAATTACAAGCAAAAAATAATAAAATAAGAGATGCACAAAACAAGTAAAAAATAAAATTTATTGAACTTTATATTTAGATTTTCCATTACAAATGAAATAAAGTAAGAATTTAAGAATAAAACAATGATTTTTTAATGAAAACATGGTAAAAAAAATTCAAAGGCAAGTTAATAAATTTTTAGTGGATATAGTAGTTAATGCCCATTAATTCAAGACCTATGTTCTTGATTAAATGATAAGAAAAAAAAAAGAAGATGACGATGATGAGTTGTGAGAGAGACAAAACCTTGAATAGGTCGACAAAATAGAAAAAAAAATATAAAAATACAAAAGAGGGATATAAAGAGAGGCATACTTGAAAATGGTTTTTACGTAAAACTAAAACTTGAGCTGAAGATGATTAGGTCGACAACTTTTTTTTCTTCCTATATATTCTTTTCTCCTCTTTTTTTTTAATTTTTGGTCCACTTTTTTAACTCATCTTGAGATTAACTTATGTTAGGGGTAAAACGATCAACTTTAATTCAGACTCGACGATTTGAACGAATTAATTTAAGTTTAAATTCAATTTAATTAATGTTATATTTTAGTTTTGGATATTTAAAAACACATTTGAAATTAATAAAACTTTGATAAGCTTTCAAATATTTAGAAACCACAATTGCACATTGTACTTTTAATGTAATGATTTAAACTAAATCATGATAAAAGTAACTCAATTCAAGATTAATTTAAACTTAAATTAACTCAAATTCGCAATAACGTTTTATTATATCAAACAATTAAATTTAGTTTCTAATTTAAAAACTCAATCAAATTAATGTTAATTTAAATTTGATACAATTTAATTAATGTTTGTATATATCGTGCGTTATGCTTAAGCTCAAATTACACATTATGTTCTAATATCATTGACGGGTCATGATAAAAATAACTTGAACCAAGATTAATCTGAATTTATAAAAACAAACTAGAAATAACTTTGTAATGTATTAAACAAACAATTGTAACTCGATCTTGAAAACTGGACCAAGTTAATTTAAATTTTATTGGATTAATATTATTTTGAGTGTCTCAGATGTGGCCCAAGTTAGTATGCAAAAGATAATTAAAACAAAAGAGAAAAACAAACAATTTAAACTAGGTGTTGTTTTTAAGCGCCTCTTGCGTCTCGTGTGTGCCTTTATGAGCTTCATTAAAATTGTTTCGCCTAGACACAATTAGGTGTTCTACACTCGCCTCACCTCGTCTCAGCGCCGAGGCACACCTCAAGCGTGCCTTTTTAAACATTGGCCTAAATTAAAGTTTAGTGCTAAAAATGTAGGGGTTGCAATCAAGTGGAAAATAACCAAAAATTGTGAGGATCCAAACTATCGCAGATGGGGAATAATCGAAATCTTCATCCACAGGGACAAGGACGAGGGAAATTTTATCTCTAAAACTCAAATAGGGATGGGAAAAGATAAAGATATATTCGCACTGTAAGGATTCCCAAACCGTACTCATATAAATCCTCATGGGGATCCTCAAAAAAATCTGTAGAGATCATTGATATTTTACAAAAAAAAAATTAAAAATATATTTACCTACTTATATGCCCCAAGAAATTGTTACTTGTTAAGTTATTATTATAGTTTTGAAATGGTCTATTTATTATTGGCAAAATTAAATTTATCATTTATATTTGTAAATTGAAGACTTAATGTTGGATATTTATTTTTATTTCATTTTTATAAAATATTATATTAGTCATCATCAAATAGTGTTATACAAATATTGATTTGCCGAAAACTGACCATACAACACAAAACTAATAGAGGAAAATCGACGTGGTTTTAGTTTGTCATTTCTTACAACAAATAAAGTAAGGAGCTCAATATCTATAATCATTATCGAAGATCATGTAACTGTTGATGCATCGTACTTTTTCTTCTTTCTCGGCATTGGTTATAAACCTTTCAAAATCAAGGCTATCCAAGAAAGAAATTATTAAGTTGTACGATATATATATATATATATATTCATAATTAGATTATGTTAGGATATTTGTTTTGATATAATAATTTGAAAAATGTTTTTGGACTTGTTTGAATATTTTGCAAACTTGTATTAAAACTTGTATTAAAGTCCAAACAACTTGAAAATATGTTTGAAAATGTTTTTAAGGCTTTTGGCAAGTTTCAAAACGATTTTATATAGCCAAACTAAACATTTTCTCAGCCCCGTACCGATACGATATAACACCATATTGATACCTTTTAGGGTTTCAACTACAGGGATTTTCCAATAGCCAAAACCTGTACCGGTACAGGCTTGGTCGTACCGATACGGAGAAGGATCGTACTGATACGCCTCAAAGCGTACCGATACCCTTGTGTTTTGAACTCCCCAACAGCTATTTCCAAACAGAGTCGTACCGATACGCACATTAGCGTACCAATATGCCTATATGATTTCATGCTCAACGGCTCTTTCGCAAAGAGATCGTATCGATATAGGTACCCTGCGTATTGATACCCACTGCACCAAATTTGGAAATTCAGCATGGAAATCATCCCAACGGCTCCAATTCATCCCCAATGGTCACCAACAACTATAATCACATTTGAGAGTATAGAAAGGACCTTCAAGCACCAGAATCAACTAATGATCAACAAGCCAACACACTTATGATTGTAAAAGAGTCTTAGTGCTTAAATTTCATATTCTTTTATAGACAACACTTGTGAGCTCAACTTGTTATAATTTGCTCAAGTGTTTTAAGTTTGGGTGAATGCTTAAATTGTGCAAACACATACCTTTGTAAGGGATTTTAGTTTACTTTGTTTTTCTCTTGTAAGAGTGTGACTTGATCAAGCTTTGGGTAGAAAGCTTTGATTGTTGTAACGATTGCCTCCTTAGCCTAGAAAATGGGAAGAAATTCATAGTGAATTTGGTTGAAATCCTTAGTAGGGAGTGGATGCAGGCATTGGTTAGAAAGCCGAACCACTCTAAATCATTTTGTATATTTTGTTTCTTTTGCTTCTACCACCATCATCAAAAATTACACTTCTCCACCACTTGGCAAGAAAATCGGTTGAGAGATATCGAGCTCCACAATTGGTATCAGAGCGAGGCTCAATTGAGAGGATTAACATCATATTGAGGTGATCCTAGAAAGCTTGATCAACCATTTTGTCAACCGGTTTCCATGGCGCAATCAATTTGACAAGCCATCATTCTTCAACGGTCAACATTATGCCTATTGGAAGAATAAGATGATGTTCTTCATGAGAGCAAAGGACTATCATCTTTGGGATATAATTCTCGATGGACCGTTCGTGCCACAACGAAGTAAGGCAGAATGAAGTGTGAATGATCGTAAGAAGATGGAGTAAAATTGCAAGGCCTTACACATTCTCTTGTGTGCTTTAGGCCTAGAAGAATATGCAAAGGTGTCTTCTTGTGAGAGTGTCAAGAAAGTATGAGACAAGCTTAAAGTCGCATACGAAGGAACAAACGAGGTTAAGGAAACAAAGATTGGTCTACTTAACCTCGAATATGAAAACTTCAAGATGGACCCAGATAAAGACATCAAGAGTATGTTCAACCGTTTCTCTACAATTGTCAACCAACTCAAAGGTCTTGGAGAGAAGATTTCGAAAGACAAACTCATTCGGAAGTTGATTTATTCACTTCCCGAATCATGAAAGAATAAGAAAACGACTATCATTGAATCCAATAACTTAAAGGAGCTTAAGCTTGATGAGCTAATTGGGTCTCTTCTTACCCATGAGTTGATGTCTAAACCCTTGAAAAGGGAGGAGAAGAATATCAAAGAGCAAGGAGTAGACATGAACATCATTGCTCTTCAATCATCCACTAGTCATCAAGAAAATTTAAGTGAGAAGGAAAGTGAAAGTGAAGAGATGGTCTATCTCTTCAAGAAGTTTACTCGATTCATGAAGAAAGAAATGGAAAAACCTTCAAGACGTGAATCAAAGAAAAAGATGAAAGATTCCCTAAAGAGCTATGAATGCAAGAAGTATGGACACTCCAAATACGATTGCCCTTGCTTCAACAAAAAATGATCATCTTCAAATAAGGCATATGTGGCAACATGGAATGATGAAGAAGACTCCACCCACAATGAGGTAGCCCATTTATGCTTAATGACCCTCCAAGAGAGCGAGGTAGCTTCTAACTCATCTATTTCTAATTTTTATACATTTGATGAGTTACAAGAAGCCTATGATGAATTAGTTTTTAAATTCAATGCTTTATTTTCGAAAAACAAAAAGTTTATTTCAAAATTAAAAATCGAAAATGGTTTGCTTTTGAAAGCCAATTTAGAGTTTGAAGCAAAATTTAAGGATTTTGAACTTAAAGTCTTAAATTTATAAAATTTGCTTCAAAGTTTAGAAAAAGATCATCAAAAAGAGATTGATGATCTTAAGAAGGAAAAAGCTTTGATTTCCAAGGAACTTAAAAAGAAAAATAATTTTAGAAAATCAAAATGTTATCAAAGACAACCTAGTGCCCCTAGATTTTTAAATGAAAAATATTTTAGAAGTATTTGGGTTCCAAAAGAACTAATTACTTCAAATAAAAAAGATGAAATTGCAAAATAGATTCCTAAGGGGACTAAATTATTTGTAACTAATGACATTGGATCCAAAGAAACTTGGATACCAAAAATTACTTCATTGTCTTTTTATAGGTGTTATGGAGCATTGATCAACAAGGTAATGAACCATGAAAGCTCTATGCACACAAGAAAAACTACTTGAAGAAGGAGGCTTAACATCCTACCTTTGATTCAAGTGGCAAAAATTGGTTAAATTTTTTTCTTGATTTATTTATTGTAAATTCAACTAGTTAATCATAAATTGTTGAAATAACTTTTGTTTGATGCTTGAGTAAGGGAAATGCCATTTTAAAAGTTTTTAATTATCAATTTTTTTTAAAAAAAAACCTCCATTGTTGTTGAACTTCAAGTTATAAATTCTTTTTGGTAAAACAAAAAGTGGGAGAATATTTTTTGAAAAAATTGAATTTCCAAATGAATAAGGGGAGCTTTTAACTCTTTTGAATTTATATTTTCTTATTCAAAAATTATTTTACAAATGAGGAGAATCACTAAAATAATATAATTTTTCTAGTTAGTTTTATTATATCAAAAAGATTGAGATTATTAGGATATTTATTTTGATATAATAATTTGAAAAATGTTTTTGGACTTGTTTGAATATATTGCAAACTTGTATTAAAGTCCAAACAACTTGAAAATATGTTTGAAAATGTTTTTAAGGCTTTTGGGAAGTTTCAAAATGATTTTATATAGCTAAACTAAACATTTTCTCAGCCCCATACCGATACGGTATAACACCGTACCGATACCTTTTCAGGGTTTCAATTACAGGAATTTTCCAGTAGCCAAAACTCATACCGGTACATGCTTGGCCATAACGATACGGAGAGGGATCATACAGATATGCCTCAAAGCGTATCGATACTCTTGTGGTTTGAACTCCCCAATGGCTATTTCCAAACAGAGTTGTACCGATACACACATTAGCGTACCGATACGCCTATATGATTTCAGGCTCAACAGTTCTTTCCCAAAGAGTTTGTATCGATACGGGTACCCCGCGTATCGATACCTATGCACCAAATTGGGAAATTTAGTATAGAATCATCCTCAACGGCTCCAATTCATCCCTAACGATCACCAACGACTGGAATCACATTTGGGAGTATAGAAGGGACTTTCAAGTACCAGAATCAACTAATGATCAACAAGCCAACACACTTATGGTTGTAAAAGATTCTTAGTGCTTAATTTTCATATTCTTTCATAGACAACACTTGTGAGTTCAACTTGTTATAATTTGCTTAAGTGTTTTAAGTTTGAGTGGGTGCTTAAATTGTGCAAACGCATATCTTTGTGAGGAATTTCAGTTTGTTTTGTTTTTCTCTTGTAAGAGTGTGTCTTGATCAAGCTTTGGGTAGAAAGCTTTGATCGTTGTAACGGTTGTCTCCTTAGCCTAGAAAAGGGGAAGAAATTCATAGCGAATTTGGTTGAAATCTTTAGTGGGGAAGCTAAGGTAGTAGATGTAGGTTTTGATTAGAAAGCCGAACCACTCTAAATCATTGTGTATATTTTTCTTTCTTTTGCTTCCACCACCCATCACCCAAAATTGCATTTCTCCACCACTTGGCAAGTAAATCAGTTGAGAGATATCGAACTCCACAAATTATCATATTAATTTTTTCTTTTACTTAATGTAAAAAAAAATCAATTGCTATAATGATATGACCAGTATATTATATTTTGACTGGTTCTTTGGATCCAAATAATTCAAAATGATGAGTTGGTTATTAGTGCTATAGTTATAAATTTATACTGTGATCCGCCCATTTTTTGAACCTTAAACCTAAAAACCCAACGAGTTGCACACTAAGCATAGCTATTATTGTATTTTATTACTTTGAATGATATTTTTAAGATGAGTCTAACACTACACACTATTTAATTTTCTAATGATTTTTAAATAAATATTAAAATTTTCAAGTGCTCAACAAATAATTAACTTTTTTTAAAACAAAGCTCAAATTTTCATATTACATCTAATTTAATGTCGTTTCTTTTCTTCTTCTTCCTTCCCCTCGAATTAAAGGCCTTTGCTTATCTTCAATTACAAAAATTTTCATAAAAAATCTAATCTAAAAATTGATGAAAAACCAAACTTATTAATCATAAAATTAAATGTCTTTCGTGAATCATGGCGGAGGACCCCTCACCCAAAGCCCACCTTTCTGATTAACCTTCAAGACCATACTATTTGCAGGATCCAAGATTTTAGCCTCAAAGCTCGGACTATTAGATTAGATTAATAAATTCGGTTTTTCGTCGATTATTAGATTAGATTCTTGATTGAAAATTTAATAATTAAAGATAACTAAGCAAATGACTTGAGTTTGAGGGGAAGGAAGAAGAAGAGAAAGATCATTAAATTAGATGAAATATTAAAATTCTAACTTAGTTTTTTTTTAAAGTTAATTGTATGTTGTATCCTTAAAAATTTTAATATTTATTTAAAAATTATAAAAAAAAATTAATGGTAATGTGTAGCGTTAGTAGTCTATAACGTGTGTCGTCCTTTCTATTTTTTTAATGTTTTTTTAAGTAATTGCAAAGAGTACACACCTTTTAATATCTCTAGTGTGGATGTGTTAGATTTGTGTTTTGCACTACGTCTCGAGTTTTAAATTAAGGCTTAAGGGCTATTTTTATACTTGTAATAGTATTAATTTATCGATTTCGCCCTTATAGTATTTTTACATCAATTTGGCCCTTGAAGTAGTCGAATTATATTATCGTTTAGGGTTTAGGAATACTTTTATGTTTCATGAATGATAAAAAAATTATTAGAGTTTAGGATTTAGAGTTTGAGATTTAGAAATTAATATTAGAGTGTTAGTCAATAGATAAACGGTGATGTAATTTGACTAGTTTAGGGGTCAAATTGATGCGAAAATACCGTAGGGTCAAAATTGATAAATTGAGACTACTACAAAGTTAAAAGTAACCCTTACGCCTTAAATTAATAGAGTGAATGTGTAGGTTTTGAAAAATAATCACTGTATTCTTTCTTTGATTTTAAATATTTACTCGGAAAACAAACATAAATCTTATGTTTGTACATTGAGAAAATATAATTTAAAATATAATTCAAAATTCGGGGTGGATCGGAACAGATTTGGGGCGGATGAAATACCACAGTTATTCGGGCAAGTATTCATTTTTTGGGTCAGAATTGGGGCGACTAAAAACTCGCCTCTACCCCGTTGTCGTCCCTATGTTAAGGTTATATATATTATCCTTTAAAAAAGTATTTTTGATCTAATTATTCCAAATCTTTAAAATAATGTACGATTCTAACTTATCCAAATTCATAAAAACAAAATCGTATATTACCAAATATTCTATTTTTTACTATTTATTAACATGAAATACTATTCTACTCAATCATCAATAAATAAAAATAAATAGAAAATGACATAGAGCCATAACGGAGGTGGGGAAGCATTCATGAAAATCATCCTCCATCTGATGGCTAAATGCCCGCCTTGTAGTTGTCTAAAAGGGACAACACCATTTCATTCTATTCCACTTCCCCACTCATATTTATGCCAAATGGCAAAAATTCTGACTTTTTTTCTTTGTTTACTTGTTTCTTGTTTTTTTACAATTACTTTTTTTTTTGTCTTTGTTGGACATTATTGCTACCATACTCATTGCTTTCTAGGCTTCATTTTGACACATGGTTAGGATATTGATAAGTATGAAACTTAAAAATATTTATGTTTGGTTGTTATCGGTTATTCTTTGTTATGTCAGATATTTCATCGTAAAATAATTAACAATGTCTAAATTAATATATTTATATGTTGTTTTTTAATAAATTAAAGTCTTCTAATAAAATGATGACATATTAATTTTAAAAATGTGACAATATAATTAACGCAAATTTTAAATATCTTATAATTTTCCAAATAAGTAATTTTAAATTTTTTCATTCGTGCTATCACGTCATTAAAATACTTGTCATCATCAACATGGTAAAATAGTATTTTCCTCAACGTGATAAAATAGTTGGTAATAACAATTGATGTGGAAGCAAACATCATGCACAAAATTTAACAGTCATATCAATTAACGATAATCAAAAGGTGAGATTGATATAATTTATGAGTTCAAAGGCTAATTTGATGGAAATAAAAAGAATGGGCAACATTGCTGATTTGAGATTACTACAGGGATAAAATTATCCCTTAAACCTAAAAAATACATAACTCTTCCTTAAAATCTAAAATCTAAAAATCTAATCTAAACTCCTAATCCTAAATACTAAACTATAACCTTAAATTTTAAATTCTAAACTATACAATTTAAACTCTTAAATCCTAAACTATTTCATAATCCTAAATTTAACAAGAACATATAAACCACTTGCATATGAAAGTTTTTCTCCTCCCCTTTTACCATAAACACAGTAGACAAGACATGATAAAACTTGAGCATGCGTGTAATTTTCTTATCGGTTAGAGATTATTTTAATTCGTTTTACATTTAATTTATTATTTTGGCTAAGTTTAAGAGAAAATAGGTTATTGCATCAATCAGCCATATCTGATAAATAATTTTTTAGTCAAAATTAAAAGTTTAAATATTTGTAGAGGTTTAACCAGTCAAAATTATTAATTTAATATTTGGTAAATAGACTAT
Organism: Hibiscus mutabilis; assembly: GCA_019671005.1. NCBI lineage: Eukaryota > Viridiplantae > Streptophyta > Magnoliopsida > Malvales > Malvaceae > Hibiscus > Hibiscus mutabilis. The sequence goes on along the minus strand of CM033735.1, from coordinate 10,676,169 downwards.
TGTAATAACGGATTGAAGTGAAAGAAAATCTCTCAATTTTAAAAAAATCTTTTTAGGAGTTTTTTAAGTTAGAGATTTGAATAAAATAATTGTAAAAACTCTTTTATCCTTGACAATCGACAATTATAAAAAATTCTCTAAATAACGTAAATTTGAATAACTAATAAAATTAAAAAGATAATTTCATAAATAAGAAATTAATATATACATCTAAATTTAATAATTATTAAAATGATATTAAAAATATAATTTCATAAATAATAAATTAATATATACATCCTTCATATATTCTTAGTAACGATGTTAAAAATAATAATTTTCATGATCTAATTAATATCAATAGACACAAAATATTAATAACTAATAAATTATTCAAACAAGTATTGAATATAATCATGTCCTAATATATTATTAGGCTTGTTCAAATAATCAATCATCAACTATCGAGTATCAGTTAATTTTATCAAATACTTTTATACAACTAGTTAATATAATATATTAGTTAAATCAACTAACATATCTGTTATTTGCTATTAACAATCTACTAACCGTCAAACATGACCTATATTTTTCGTTCTTTAGATGTCTGTCGTTAAAAAAACGATTAGCAGTTTTGTTAAAATAATATGATTTTGCAGTTTCAACGTAGACAAGTTTGGAATACCTACTGATACACGACAATAGCTTACAAATATAGAAAGTTCCCGATAACCCTTTATGTGATTTATATGTGTAATACTCTGATTCTCATAAACATCACCCTAACGTAAGGGGAATAGAGATTACTCTTCCCTTTTTAGTGTCTTTGTTATGCTCACAACTAAAACTTAAATTTAGAGTTAAAAGTTTAATGAATTAATGGTAGAGTGTGTTTTAGAGTTTAAGATTTAAAATTTAAGGTTAAGAGTTAAAATTTAAATTTTTAGTGTAAAGAAATAAAAATAAGTACCGAAAAAGGACCTAACATATTTGTGCAACGTAAGGGTCTAGTTATGCCCTCAATCCATGCATTGTCGGACTTTTGATGTTTAAGTCTCTTTGTTTTTATTTTTTTAGGAATCCAATTAACAATACAACTAAGTGATTTCCGGTATATTTCAATTTGTATTTACAATTGAATTTAAACTTTTTAACTAATTTTTAAAATATTAAAATGTCACATGTTTTAAACTATTACTAAACAATAAATATAATATTATTAGGTTAGAATCCCCTCACAACCCTATTTTTACTTTTATTTTTTTCGGTAACCTTTATTTTTACTTTATTTAACCAAGAATTGTGTTTGGTTTAGTGGTTGTTGTGCTTGCTCTTCAAGCTCATGTCGTAGGTTTAACCCCCTTGGAGCCAATTTTGGTTTCTAATTTTTTTCGTTCAATCAAGCAATGACACGTATTACCGTCGGGCTGGATGAAGATTTTATTAAAAGAAATTAAAAAATAATAAAATTCTCCAATCATGATACGTGTCATCATCTAATTGAAGAATTAAATTTATTAAATTAAAATTAGAAGTAAATTAATATAATATGTAAGTAACTGAGATCAAATGTATAATTCTACAAAAAAAAATTAATTGTTACGTTATCTTTTCTATTAGATTTTAACGGTAAGTGGCTTAATTGATACCATTTAAATAGTTGAGTGATCTGATTAAAAAAATTAAAAGATCAATGGTCAAAATATAATTATACATATAATTAGGTTGTCATGGATATAGTTTACCCTAAATATGATTATAAAATCACATTAAATAAAATACTTAGAATTATCTCGGGAGAAAAGTTTTGTACTTGGAGAGTTAATGCATGGGGTACTGAATTCATGATGTCCACCTCGCAACTTACAGATAATTAATCAGCTGTAGTTTAGCTAAGAACCGCGTATTATGGGAAAAATTAAAGATAAAATAATATTGATTAGAATAGAAAAAAAGCTAAAACTGGCACCACTAAAAACAATGCATAAAGTAAAAAAAAAAAAAACTCAATGTTCGACTAAATAGTCATTTTAGCCCTTATTTTTAAAGTAATTTAACTTTTAACGTTTTATTTTGAGTCAAAATAGTTCATCTGCAGATGAAAATTATCAGCCAACTGATAATAAATGGCTTGAAATGACACGACGAATCTATATGACAGTGCGCGCTGACATGGTAGTATCATATAGACAAATATATTGACTTGAAAAAACGTTGCATCAGTCAAAAAATAATTTTATAAAATTATATAAAATATAAAATATTTTTCTGCTAACTTATCGTTCTGTCAAATTATTTCAAACTGTTTACTAATCAATTTTCTAACAATTTTCGTCCGCATAAAACTATTTTACTCTAAAATAAAACGTTAAAAGTCAAATTACTCTAAAAAAATAAGGTCAAAATAATTATTTAAACAAACATTAAGGTATTTCTTGACTTTATGCCTAAAAACAATTATGAGAGTGCCATGCTACTCATTCCTTCTGCACTTGCAACGTAACAACTGTCTCGTCAAAATTTATTTTGATTTAAATTTTTTTAAATAATTTAAAAGTGATTGTAAAATAATATTTGTTTATATATATTTTTAATTTTTTGACAATGTAAATATATCTTGAAGACAAAGTGATTTAAAACCATGTCTCCTAAGATGAACATCGTCTGTTTTTTACTGGGTCACTTGATGTGTTATATTTTGATTTAAAATTAAATCTACGTTGAAATCAAATTTTATATATTACAATAATTAAATTTATTTATATAAATATATTAAATATATATTTTTAATAATCTAAAGATAATTATAATAATTAGTTTTGAAATAAATTTACCCACCGACTAATTATTATAAATTATTGATGTGCTTTTTCCAATTTTTTCCGTATCATATGTGGAAGTAGCTGATTTCTCAGAAAAATTACTTGGATATTGTGTTGGGATTTGTTTTCCTTAAAGTATTGTACTGAGTAGATTAATTCTAAAAATATTATAGTTTGAACAGTGTACCTAAAGTCGGCACCATTTAAATCCGACTTTAGAGAAAAAATCCCAAAGTCGGCACCAGTTGAATTTAACTTTAGAGTTTTTTTTCTAAAGTCGAATTCAGTTGGTTTCAACTTTGGATTTTTTTCTCTAAAGTCAGATTCAGCTGGTGCTAACTTTGTTGATTTTTTTCTAAAGTCGAATTTAATTGGTGCCGACTTTGAATACACTATTTAAACTACAATGCTTTTAGAATTAATCTACTCGATGCAATACTTTAGAAAAAAAAAATTCACCACAATATCCAAATAATTTTCCCCTGATTTCTCCGTCAAAACTATGGAAGCAATTATTGAACAAAATGAAAATATGGTAGCAATCTCTCCACAATAGGGGGTGGGAGTGGGGGCATGGGGACAAATAATTTACATATTATTTTGTGGAAGATTGGCCTATCGACACCTAATATGATGCCACCATCACATTTAATGTTTCAAAGAAAACACTAGTAATCTATTTAGATTAAATTAAATTGAAAAAAATAATAAACAAACTATAAAGTGTAAACTTTAGCCTAAATCGGTTGCTATTTTTTTTTTATAAAACTATCATATAATATAATAGTATATGTTTTTACTTTTAATCATTTAAAAATAATTAATAAAGGGTTAGAAGTTGAGTACTCGTGGATTCAAGCCAATTGTTGCTTAACATTACAAGATTAGGAAAACAACTGTGGGTAGGCCAGAGATGGAATTCGTCTCTTTCTAATTATGCCTCTTTTAATGCACTCATTTTATATAAGTTGACTTAAAGTTTTGAGTTTAAAAGAGGCATAATTAATAAAGGGTTAGAATTTATGCCTCTTTTAACGAGTATAATATATTTTTTAGGGTATAAGGTTTAGAGTTTAAAATGCAAAATTTAAAGTTAGAATTTAGAATTTAATTTTTTAGTATTTTATAATATAAGATATAAAAAGATGCATATTTTTTGTATACATTCATACATTTTTTAACCTTTTAATAAAATTTATATTTTCTAAAATGAACATAATTCATTCTTTCACTAGAATTATTGTTGAGTGCATAAAATTTTTGTTCGCAAGCCCATTATACAGGAAATCAACGCGGACATTCAGGCTCAGCCACTCTATAACAAATAATTTCCCCCCTTTCTTCTCGCCAAAGAAAACAGGCAGACGACAGCTCCGTGTATTAATTAAGTAATCGATGTTTATAATACTAATTAGTCGGTCCCATAAAACAATAAAACCCATGATATTTTGTAGAGATTAAGGGACACAAGTCATTATAATTTATGTAAACTCCAAGCACAACTTGGTTCTATATAAACTAATATTAATATATTCTCTTAATACTCACCACAATCATTTTCTCCCTCCTATAAATACACCCGCCAGCATCACATATTTTGTTCCATCCCCAAAGAAAACACACTTGGACACCCCCATTTCTCTCCTCTCAAAAATATGGGTGCCTTGGACTCTTTTTCCGACTACATTTCTGATATAATAACTGTTCATAGCAAGAAGAAGAAGCGAAAAGTAATGCAGGTATGTTATTATACCATTTCATCGTGTTCCCTCAGCTTTGGGATTTCGAATCCCGAGTTCAAGTTGATTATGTTTCATTTCTTTCGAGCATGTATGATGTTTTTTTTTTCAAGCATGTTTAAAGCTTGTGGATTATGTGTTTTTGATTTGCAGACGGTTGAGATCAAGGTTAAGATGGACTGTGATGGCTGTGAAAGGAGAGTCAAAAACGCTGTTTCCTCCATGAAAGGTGCTATTTCAAACCTCTCTTTTCTCTTTAAAATCTCATTCTTCACCTTATCAAAATAATAAATCAAAGGAGAGGATGCTATCTTCATAGCTTCCTTGTTTGGTTCTTCCCGTTCTGCAAACTCTTAAATTTACCAATAAATTTATTATGCTTTCACCAAGAAAGGGAAACATGTATGGACTTATCTATATATCTATATTTATTGCTATATCACTTTATATGGTAAAGAACAAAGTAGCAGTTGGTAAATATCTTTCTTCTTTTACCCTAATAAATGCATGACTGATTCACACAAACCAAACACAACCTCAAGTCATTTACTTCTTTGTTTTAACCACCTGTTTTCGATTCTAGTCCGGGTGGTACTGCATCGATTTATTACGAGGGCAATCTTTCAAATTTTATTAGTCCATTCACAACGTTAAGATTCGAACCCTAATATTATTTATTAGATTTAGTGACTCATCTCACTGAACCGATTGGTTGTTGGTTTAAGTCATATATTTTAATCACGAAGCAACTACACATGTTTAAACCTTTACCTCAAATTGCTTATTTTTCCATTTCTTAAAATTATTCACAGCAATTTTGTACATTTATCTTGTTTAGGTGTGAAATCCGTGGACGTGAACCGGAAGCAAAGCCGAGTTTCCGTTACCGGATACGTTGAGCCAAACAAGGTGCTAAAGAAAGTGAAAAGCACCGGGAAAAGAGCTGAGTTTTGGCCATACGTCCCTTACAACTTAGTGGCATACCCTTACGTTTCTCAAGCTTACGACAAGAAGGCGCCGCCCGGGTACGTCAAAAAGGCCGAGCAAGCGTTGCAGAGTCCGAACGCCGTTGACGAGAAGTTTGTCACTCTCTTTAGCGACGAAAACCCAAATGCATGTTCGATCATGTAGGCAATTTTGATGGCGAAGAGAGCGTTTGAATGGATACGGGACACACAATTTTTGTCTATATGAAAGCTTACATTTGTTGTTTAGGACAGGTTGAGTTTCGGTATTTTATGTCTTTGTGAAGGGAATTTTCTTCATTTCAAATTTTGGCTTTTAATGTTGTGATGCGTACGGATTTCCTTGTACTCAACTAATCACAATTAATTTGCTTAGGGTTTCTGGGTAAATTATAAATGAAATATGTACCTTTCTATACGTTTCGTATGTACGTGTAGCATGTATTATATACAACTATTGACAGAATCCATATTAAAAGAAATAGAGTTGTCTAGTTTTAAATTTAATAGTAATATAATTAGTATTTAATTTAAAACTTTTTAAAAATAATTTAAATATATTTAAACAACTTTGTCAATGTAATGTGTACAGTATATATTTTATTCTCCTTCCGGTCGTGATATCAAAATCAAATCATGTTTGCCAAAAAAATCAAATCATATGCTTAAATCAATTAAAATAAGAAAATTAAAAGTTTAACCGATTTTTATTTAGATGTAATATTAAAAATAGTCTTAACGTTCGACTAAATTGTTATTTTAATCTTTATTTTTTAAAATAACATCAACATTTTATTTTGACTCAAAATAATTCTACTGTAGATGAAAGTCGTTAGTCACCCAATTATCAACTCCTTTAAATCTCAAATGTTCAAATCATTTTAGAGCAAATAAAATCTCAAACTTACATTTTTGTGCTTCAAATGTTGATACTACCTAAGAGTACCGATATTGCCAATGAATTAAATTTATTTTTAAAATTTCGAATGGTACTGATGAATCAGTGCCGATACTCGTTGATTTAAATTTTATTTTCCAAAACTTCGGAAGCAAATTTAGCACTGGTACTGCCTTGCCAATACCGATACTCAATGGAGTTATATTTATTTTTCTAAACATCAAAAGCTAATTTAGTATCAATACTGCCTTGCCAGTAGGAGTGTGCAAACATATCTGATCCGTTGATCCATTCTAAAAAATTCAGATATCCGATCCATTTTTTATTTTTGAATAATTTGGATCGGATATCTGAAAAATAAACAGGATAATCGAATCGGAATATTTTGATTTTCGAATTATCCGAAAATCTAAAAACAAATAACTTTTTGCTATATTGTGATTAATTGTTTTTTTGGTCATTTTACTTTTGACTGTAGTCTAATTTAATATAACTACTTATCATTTTAACTCTTTCAAGTTCTATTTTTAGTCTATTTGATCCCTTAACATGTTTATTTTTATTTTATCTTAATTTTTTCATTTATTTATAGCATTGTATATTTATTATTATTTTATTATTATAAAACACTACTAGTTAGTATATTTTATTATTATAATAGTTATTATTATATAATACAATTCCGTTTATTTTATTATATCTATTATAATTATTTTTACTATTATCATTTTTATTACCATATACATTATTTTTTTTACAATTACTATTTTTTTATCAATGTCTAAGCTTTTATTGAGCAACAAAAGCAAGCACAGTATAATACCAAATCAAAAAACAAAGTTCAACAGGAGACAATGCAAACTAAATCATGTGATGTCTAAAGGAAAACACAACCTACGCATTGCACCAGCAGGTCCAGCACATATCCTGTACACAACACAGCACATGCCTGCAAATGACTCCTAGGGACGTAAAACAGAATGCATTGCAAGCAACTCCCAGAAACAATAAACAGTTGTTGTTGTTATTATTATTGAATATAGTAAAGGTCTAGAGGATGTTAAATACTACCATAAAATGTAAAATTTAAATCTTAAGTTTTTTCAAACTAAGTTAGGTTAGGATACGGATATCCGAAAAATTCGGATATCAAAAAATTTGGATATTGCATTTCAAGATCGGATGCGGATGACAATTTCAGTGATCCGAAAATTTAGATATCCAAAATTTCAGATTGAATCATATCCAAAAATAAACACTCCTACTTGGTAGTACCAATACTCGATGAATTAAAATTATTTTCTAAACTTTGAAAGCCATTTTAGTATTGGTACTGACCATGCAATATCGATACTCATTGTTGAGTACCGATACTTACTGATTTTCGTAACCACTAGTTTTTTCATTTCGTACATGCGTAACGATAACAATCAATGAGTACTAATACTAAAGTTCGTTAGGCAACATGTAATGCGAGAAAAACTCGCTCCAACAGCTCTAATCAATTATCAAATTCCTCATCTATTCAAACGGTTAAAGATCAATGAAAGAATAAAAAAAAAGAAGCAAGGCTCCAAAGCATGTTGAAGTACAATACAATAAATTCAAAGGATTAAATCACTATTAAGAGATATTTAAGTTTATTTACTTCATCTTTGTTGTAAAAATATTTTAGAGCTTTTATTGTATTTTTTTCGTTTCAAGTGTTTTGGGGCGTGAGCTTTATTTTGCAAACATTTAAATTAAGTGAAGATCTATATTTAGTTTGCTTCTTTATATCATCTTTTTGAGAGGAAGAGAGTTCTTAATATTTGGGTAAATCTCAAGGGATTTGTAAGGTTAAAATTTGTCCTCAATTGATTAAATTAGTGAATTTAAATTTTTTTAGCGTGGATAACTAAGGTAATGGATGTAAACTTCATTTAGTAAGGCGAACTAATCTAAATTTGTTTTTCAATCTTTTATTTATTGTTTAAACTTCCACAAAAATTTCATTTACAAATTCACTTCTCTTTAGGGGTGTTAAAAAATAGTACCTGACTGGGTCGGGTACCTGACCTAGGATTTTCTGCAGACAGTTGGGCCAGTTTTGGGCCAATTTTTTTTTATAATCGGGTACCCGACCTGATCCAATACTTTTAATATGTTTATTTTTAGTTTTAAATTATATTTTTATTTTAAGTTTCCTAATATTTTTACCCTAAAACTAAATTCAAAACTCTAAATTCTTTTTATGTTTGTATTATATAATTTTAAGTTTTTCAAAAATATTTGTATTAATTTGTTAATACAAGATTCGACAGAAAAAAACAAGATTAATATTTTTAATGTATTTTTGGTCATAATTTTTGTGTTTGGACTATGTATTATGAACCTTTAAATTTTATGTGTTTACTATGTGATTTTTTAAAATTTTTAAACCTAAAAATAAATAAATAAAGTGAACCAGATACTCGATACCCGATTTTGCGGGTACCCAATGACAATTACGGGCCAGGATTGGGCCGAAAATGAACACCCCTACCTCTCTTGGCCATATTCAATTGTGTGATTGACTCAACATTTAGAATTTAAGATATAGGATTAGAAACTAACTCCCTAAACTCATTGCTCTAAAGCATAACTTCTAAACCCTAATTTTAAATCCATAAAAGTAAACTTTTAAACCCTAAACCCTAAGTTAAATACATAATACCTAATTTTAACTTGCTTATAGAAACTTTTTTCACCATCGTCGTATTGAATAATTTTCTTTTATTGATGTTATCATTTGATACGGTGATTTTTTTTTCACAAACAGATTAAATATCATGTGCATTTCAAGGATATAGGCACACCCAAATCACTTCAACAAACTCACTAATTAGATCATAATTTACATCCTTTTATAAATATTTTAAATTATAGTAAAAGCAAGATTTAAAATGTATTTTCATATTCACTTATTATTATGATTATAATTATATATAATTATTGAATTAAATTATTTATTTTTATTATTTTAAAAATATTAAAATTATAGTTTTGTATGAATGTTCATATATTTATATGGAGTAATTAAATTATAGTCGAACCGGTCAAACCGGGTTAAAATCTTTGTGGAACCCGATTCGAGCGGGACAAACCACCCGGCGATGGATAGGTATAGGGGCAAGACCGTCAATCCGCGAAAAAATTGGAGAGAGCTCGAAGTGAGACTGGCTTCGCCGCTTGCGTTATCCATTTCCCTTCTGGTTTTCAAGAAGTTCAAATTCTGAGGTAGTCGAGCCAAAACAGCTATATATATCATTTTTTTTTGTAAATTATTTGGGTGACTACTCAATAATTAGATTTGACTTATTTTAATTATTAAATTATAAAAATTTAAAATTCGACCACCCAATTATTTAATTAAACTTATTGCCGTTAAAATCTAATAAAAAAGTCACGTAGTTGTTAATGAAAATTTATATAACTACATATTTGGTCCTTTTAATTATATATTCTATTATTTTAATCTTAATTTTAATTAAATTCAAATTTCCACAGACAAACCCGCCCTTCAAATTTCCACCAGACAAGAAAACCCTTACGCTTATCTTTTAATGACGCTTAAGTCCTGCACTCAACGCGCACATTGTTCTTAGTTTCAACTTTTTTTATTAAAAAAACGAAAGAAAAAATATAATTATTTTTTAAAAACCAATAATATTTTAATTACTACTCTATTTTTCCTTAGTTTCTTCTCCTTCGCTTTTTCTGCGGCATTCTCTCTCATATGGCTTCTCCAGTAATCTAAAGCTCAGAAATTCTTTCCTTTTCATTGTTTTAAACAACATCCAATATACATTGATGATCCGTTTCTTTTTCTTTCAAATTTTAATAATTTTCTCCCTTTGTGTGTCTTGAAGGTGAGTTTAATCTATTTATTTCCCCTATTTGTCTTCTTCTATTCTTCCTTAAAAAATATTTTAATTTTTTTATGCATAATTCTTGTTTCAATAAATTTATATTTTTCTAAGCTCTGTTTTTCTTTTCTATATTAGAATGCAGCTGGAGTTTTTGTTTTATAACTCCTAGACCGGCCTATGCGGATTGACCATGCCTAACAGGCACACCTCAACTTAAATACTCAAATAGAAAATATGTCAAAAACGTGAGCATTAATTTGAAATCATTATTACAAAAAGAACCAGTGTGAGATGACGATGTATGAATAGTCATATCAAATATTGGTTACAAAATACGTAGTATCAAGTATAGTAGCAAAATGCTCGTAGTGATAAATCATACATCCCAAAATAAAAAAGGCACATGTCATCCTGAAAAAAATAAGAGGTGGATAAAAACATTACAACTGGATGAAGTACAAAATGTGTCGATCCTCTAATGTTAGGTACAGGGTAACCTATCCAAAATATCTGAAAGGGAGAAAATTTAGGGTGTGAGCTAGGGAGTTCAGTATATTCCAACGGTGCAAGCCAAAATAAGTACTACAACAATGCCATAAACATTATATTTTAAAAACATGTGATTCAAGTAGCAGTATGATTCATTTAAAGTTTTTATCTACCCTTCAACCAAACTCCGTTATGCAGTTCCCCAAAACTTCATCTATAAAGGCGTTAACCCAGGTCCATTGGGCGTAGGTGCCATCCTAAGGGAATACATGAGGTCCGGTAGGAATCACCCCGATAACAGTCTAGACAGTAATTTTAGTAATTAGTAGCAACAATAATTATAGTAATTATGAAGCATGCGGTTATTTTTAGTAAAACGCTAACTAGAGAGCATATTGTTCAAACATGTACTTAGGTACAAATTAGACAAGCGAGTCAATCATACTTAAAATCAGGAAACATATCAAGTTGTAAAATCAGAAGTTACCAGTCATGTGCGCATGTTTAGTTCGAACAAAACATTTAAAAACATGGATATAGCATGCTTGAGTTCAACGTCCAATTCGGAGGCTTTCAGTTTAGAATTTTGAGAAGCAAACTTCAAAACAGACTTAGGACGTCAATAAACTTGGAATAAGAGTTTTCAAAAAAGTTGACTTTTTAGTCAAAGTCAACACTGGCGTCAGCAGTCAACGCTAATGTCAACGACCATTAGGTTTGACTCGAGCGAGTTGACTTACTAAGTTGACTCGGACGAGTTGACTCATTAAATTGACTTAACGAGTTGACTCACTAAGTTGACTTGGTAAAGGGGTTGACTTGGTTCGGGTTGAGTATGTGTCAGCCTCGATCAGTCAGGTCGGATATAGGTCAAATGGGTTTGAGTCGGTTCGGTCAGACGGGTTGGGCTCAAGGCTATTGGGCCCTAAATAGGCTGGCCCGTTCTCGATTTAAAATAGACAAACCCAGTTTGGGCCGGTCCGATTGGCTCAGCTCAGAGGCCAGACCGAGTTCAAGGCCAGTCCAGCCAGTTCGGTTCATAGGCCACCGTCTAGAGGCCATGAATCATCAGTGGTAGCGTGTGTAGCCTACGCACGGCCTATAATGGCCGAGAACACGCCGAAAAAAGCCCAGAACAACCACAAACACATCCATTACCCCTAAATAACTCATATTTAGGCCGAAAACTTACTAAAATTGCTCAAATCAGAGAAAAAAAGACTATATCCATCATTGCTCCGACGGCCCTCTAAACGATAATTGCTTGGTGATCAGTGATCGGTGTTACGCTCGCCTCGACACGAGGAGTTCGTTGTCGGTAGCAGTACGTCGAAAGGGACAGTTGAGGCAGTTGAGATTTGGGGAAAATCGAAGGGGATGATGGTGGGGGTTCTCGTCGAGCCTTTTGAATGGGTTCTCCTAGCTATCGACGGCTTCTTAGTGCGAGTGGGGGTTTAGGGTTTTAGTCAAGGCACGACGACGTTCACTCGATGACGACGGCGATGAAATTTAAGGGGCGGTCGGTGATGAGAGGTGAGGGAGAGAAATTTTGGATTATCCAGATGAACACTAATTAGGGGTCAGTTAGGTAGATGGAACAAAAATAAATGAATCAAAGGGGCATGTGGGATATTTTGTTTGTTTATTATGTAATTTTGAATACCTCCAATAATGGTTTAAAATAAATCAAGGGCAACTAAAGACTAAGAGCTTCCATAGCTTAATTGGCTAGGCAACTGCTAAACAAGCATAGGTTGTGGGTTCGATTCCCACATCTCACACCTTCCCTCATTTTCATTTCGTTCCCCTCTTTTTATGGGTGTTACATCTCTCCCCCTAAAAGAAATTTCATCCTCGAATTTACCTGACTTGAACAGATGTGGAAACTGCTCTTCCATTGACTCAAGAGTTTCCCAAGTAGCTTTTTTCAGGCCACGATTACTCTACTGAACCTTAATTATAGGAATACGCTGGTTCCTCAGAACTCTCTCGTCTTGATCCAAGATCTGAACTAGCTTTTCCTCATAAGATAAATCTGGTCTCAACTCTACATCCTGAACCTGAATAACATAACTCAGATATGGATGGTATTGTCTCAACTTGGATACATGGAATACATCATGAATACGACTAAGCTGATGAGGCCACTCAAGCTGATAAGCAACAGGTCCGACTCTCTTCCGAATATGGTATGACCCGATAATTCTTGGACTCAACTTGCCTTTGCGCCCAAATTTCAAAACTTTCTTTCACGAAGACACCTTCAGGAAAACCTGATTATCAACCTCAAACTCAATATCTTTTCTCTTCTGATCAACATAAGACTTCTGTCCATCAAAAGCCTCTTTTAGACGATCATGGATCAATATGACAGTCTCCCCAGTCTCTCGGATCAACTCTGGACCTAAGGTATTCCTATCATAAAACCCTGTCCAACATATAGGAGTACGACATTTACGGCCATACAGAGCCTCATACGGTGCTATACAGATGCTAGCTTGATAACTGTTATTATATGCAAACTCGGTCAATGGCAAGAAATTTACCCAACTACCGTGGAAGTTGATCACACGTCCCTGCAACATATCCTCCAGAATCTGAATCACCCTCTCAGACTAACCATCGGTCTGTAGATGAAAAGATGTACTAAAATTTAGACGTGTACCCAATGCCTCCTGTAACGCATTCTAGAATCAGGAGGTAAATCTAGAATCTCGATCAAAATTGATAGACAATGGTACACTATGAAGTCTGACAATCTCAGAAATATACAACCTAGCCAACTTCTCCAAAGAATAAATAACCCAAACATGAATAAAATGAGCTAACTTAGAGAGTCGATCAACAATCACCCACACAGAATCCTTTTTAGAGGAAGTCATAGGTAATCCTGTAACAAAATCCATCGCGATACGCTCCCACTTTCACTCAGGAATCTTAATGGGCTGCAACAGACCAGAAGAATGCTGATGTTCCGCCTTAACCTGCTGGCAAGCCAAACATCGTGACACATAATCAAAAATATCCTTCTTCATGCCAACCCACCGGTATCTCTATCTCAGATTATAGTACATCTTATCCCTACCAGGATGCATAACATAAGAGCTGATATGAGCCTCACTGAGAATGGTTCGTTTCAACTTGACATCATCAGGAACACAATATCGACCCTTGAAGTACAGAATTCCATCATGATCAAAGGCGTAAATAGAAGTGGATCCTTATTCAAGCTATCGTATAACAGGAAATAAGGTATTGTCAAGAAGCTATTTGGCCTTGATTTCCTTGGCCAAAGTCAGCTTAACCTAAAGTTTAGCTAACAAGCTGCCATCATCATAGATACTCATCCTAGCGAACAAAGATCTTAGGTCTGAAATAGCCTTACGGCTCAAGGCATCAACAACAACGTTGGCTTTCCCCGGGTGATACTCAATCATACAATCACAGTACTTAAGAAGCTAAAGCCAACAACGTTGTCTAAGATTAAACTTTTTCTGAGTAAGGAGATACTTTAGGCTCTTGTGATTCGTATAGATATAGCACTTTTCTCCATAGAGATAGTGCCTCCAAATCTCTAAGGCAAAGACCACGGCGGCCAATTCTAAATCATGTGTAGGATAATTACACTCATGTGGTCTCAACTGACGAGAAGCATAAGCGATCACTCTCCCATTCTGCATCAAAACACAACCAAGACCGGAGTGTGAAGTATCACTATAGACTGTGAAAACCTTCCCAAACTTAGTCTGGGTCAAAACTGAAGCTTGCGTTAGAGCTGTCTTTAATTTCTCAAAACTTTCCTGCTGAGCATCAGTTTGGATAAAAGAAACATCATTCCTCAACAGCTTCGTTAGAGGGGCAGCAATGATGGAGAATCCCTCAATGAAACGTTTATAATGCCCAGCTAAGCCCAAGAAACTGTGGATCTTAGAAACGTTCTTAGGCTACTTCCAGCTCAAAATGACCTCAATCTTACTCATCAACTTGAATACAATGAGATGATACTATATGCCCAAGAAATGTCACTTCGCTAAGCCAAAATTCATATTTTCTCAACTTAGCATATAATCAGTACGCCTTGAGAGTTTACAGAACAATCCTCAAATGCTCGACATGTTTTGCCTTAGTCCGGGAATAGACCAGGATGTCATCAATGAATAGCACCACAAACTAATCTAAGCAGGGCCGAAAAACCCGATTCCTTAGGTCCATAAAAGCCGCAGAAGCATTATTCAATCAAAAAGACATCACTAAAAACTCGTAATTCCCATATCTAGTGCGAATAGACATCTTCGCCACATCAGATCCTTTTATCTCCATCTAATAGTACCCAAAACGAAGATCAATCTTTGAGAAAACTGTAGCTCCCCAAAACTGGTCGAACAAGTCATCAATCTTTGGTAGTGGGTACTTGTTTTTGACTGTCAACTTATTCAGCTTTCGATAATCAATACACAGCCTGAGAAAACCATCTTCTTTTCACGAACAGGACGAGAGGTTCCCAAGGTGAAGAGCTAGGTTGAATTTTTAGTTCCTTAAGCTCTTTAGGAGCCATACAGTAAGGTGCCATAGATACCAGTGCAGATTCTAAATATGTCTTAATATCTAATTCCACATATCTATCCGGAGGTAACTTAGGTAACTCCTTAGGGAATACATCAGGAAACTCACTAATAGTGTGAATATCCTAAATCTTTGATAGGGAACCCTTGGTATTCAGGAAATATGCAATAAAGGTCTGATATCCTTTCCGGATCATCTTGTCAGCCGTCAAAGTAGATACCATATTCGACAAAAAATCTCGATATTCTCCAACTAGCACCACTATCCGATCATCAGAAGTCTTCAGTACTACTTTATTGGACTCACAATCTAGGTTTACCCGGCGTTTAGTCTACCAATCTATACCAAGGGTTAGATCAAATTCTTCTAGCGGTAACTCTATAAGGTCAGCGGAAAAGATCTCCCCTTGAACCTTGAGGGGCACCACCTGAAACCCTATTCACAACCACTGATTGGCTCACTGGACTCAGAACAGTAACTGCACTCTCAGTGGTCTCATCTGAAATGTGAAGGTCTCGGGATACAGATTTTAAAACATAGGAATGGGTGGAACTGTTGTCAAGCAATGCAAATTATGTAACATAATATATAGTAAATGTACCTGCAATGACGCATGGCTCATCTTTATCGTCACGATATCTAGTGACATAAACAAGCACAAACTGCCTAGCCTCAGACATAACTAGTCATTCACTCTGATAGGATCAAGCCCTACTATCAGATCTAACAGTAGACCTAAAAGCTCTACCCGGATTGCGGCCTCTAACCAGAGTCTGAATAGATGTCTGTGAACGAGTGAATGTCTGGGTATGAGCAGGGGTTTGATTGGATGCCCTTTTAGAATGTGAGCGTGTGCATTCCTTTAAGAAATGGTTCATGGACCCACATTAGAAGCAAGCACCAATCATCTTCCAACACTCTTCTCTATGCCTTCTACCACAATAGTCACATGCAGAAAAATTAGAGAAATCACCTCGACTGACAACTGGGCCTGAAGGTGGCAGAGGCCTAGAACTCGTATTACTCTTTTGGGAGTCAGTGGTGTGATTTCTCTTATCAAGACATCCATGGGACTCACCCTAACCTGAAAGTCTCTTAGATCGATCATGATCTCATCTTCGGTCTCGATCTCATCCGCTTTGGTTAGCTGCTATTATCTTCATCTGTTCTGTAGTCTTGGCCCAATTTACTAAGTCCTCAAACACCTCATCGTGATGTGTAGCCACCCGATCACGTATCTAAATACGAAATCCCTCTAAGAACTTAACGCATATGTCTTTCTTCGTGGAAACCAAATCAGTACTATATCTCTGTAAATCCAGAAACTCCAACTCATATTCTGCACTAGTCATAGAACCCTATACCAGGTCTTTAAAAGCTTGACGACTCTCCCTCAAGAATTTTTCACCCAGAAAACAATTTCTAAACCACTCATTAAAGAAATCCCAAGTCAACCGATTAGAAGGAACACTGCTCACAATAGATTCCCACTAGGTGTGGGCATTACCGTTCAAAGATGACACAACATCCAAATATTTTCTAGAGGGCTTAAAACCCATATCATTCATGCGTCTCTCAAGATCATACAACCACTCCTCAACCTCGGTCGGTGTTCCACCAAGAGATCCTAAAAAAATCTTAATCTTGTTAGCAAAATGGTCCGAGAGATATGAACCTCGGGAGTGATGCCTGATGCTATGACCACACCTTGAATCAATTGAAGAAAATGTCTGCTCAAAGTCTCATCAGTAACTCCAGCCATAGGCACTGGCTCAAAAACTGTCACTCCTCTAACCGGAATAGTCATGTCAATACCGGGAGCAAGTGGCGGAGTGGTCAAAACGATGGGCCACGAGAGGTAGGAGGCTCTACAAGAACCGGAGGATCAATAGTGGTGGGAGCAACTACAGGAGCAAGTGGATCACCCATCGGATCATCTAACGAGTCTACGAATCTAGCGGTTTGACCTCACCCACGGGCGGGTTGACTACCATTTTTGGTGCTTATAATGGAGATTCTCTGTGGATAAAACCTAAGGTTAGTTTATGACACCGAGAATCAAACACAATTAAACATAGAATTTGGTGACAAGGCCCGGTTTCAAAACACTTCAGAAAACGTTTCCCGAAATAGTACTTTAAATGGACACATCTACAGTCTGAGGTAGTAAAACCAAAAACTTTGATACCAACCAAATATAACCCCCATAGACCTGCCTATACGTATTGACCATGTCTAACAAGGCACACCTCAATTTAATACTCAAATAGAAAACATGTCAAAAACGTGAGCATTAATTTGAAATCATTCTTACAAAAATAACCAATGTGAGATGACGATGGTATGAATAGTCATATCAAATATTGGTTACAAAATACGTAGTATCAAGTATAGTAGCAAAATGCTCGTAGTAATAAATCATACATCCCAAAATAAAATAGACACATGTCACCCTGAAAAAAACAAGAGGTGGATAGAAACATTACAACTGGGTGAAGTACAAAATGTGTCGATCCTCCAATGTCAGGTACAAGGTGGCCTATCCAAAATATTTGAAAGGGAGAAAATTTGGGGTGTGAGCTAGGAGCTCATTATGTTCCAACAGGCAAGCCAAAATAAGTATTACAACAATGCCATAAACATTATATTTCAAAAACATGTGATTCAAGTAGCAATATGATTCATTTAAAGTCTTTATCCACCCTCCAACCAAACTCCGTTATGCAGTCCACCAAAACTGCATATATAAATATGTTCACCTAGGCCCATTGGGCATGAGCTGCCATCCTAAGGAATATCTTAGGTCCGTAAGAATCACCCTAGTTGAAGCATAAGAACGTGAAACGATAAGAATTGCCAAATGGATCAAGGCTGAACTTGCGGTAACTTTATACGGTGTCCTAAGCACCTTAGTAACAGTCTAGGTAGTAATTTCAGTAATCAGTAGCAACAATAATTATAGTAATTATGAAGCTGTAATCACTAATTTTGTCCGGGTTTGACCCATTTTATTTTGCAATAATGGGCTTGTATATATTAGATGGTGATAAAATTAGGCTCATGTGTGATTATACGTATTAAGTATGTATCACAAGTGTGTGTTTATTATGTATGTCTATTTAAAACGTGAACATATATATGTTGTTTGTCAAACTTGCATGTAATATAAAATTGTATGTATGTGTTATTAATATGTTAGTGTATTTACTATTGTTTTAATATCATTAATGTCTAAATAGGAGTATAAGTATGTATATTGTATGCGTGCGAGTATGTATTAATGTTTGTATTATGTGCAAGCACATTTGGTTATATATGTGTATGTGTTTATTGCACGTGATAGTAATATATATGTTAGTGTGTATGTACGTATGTATTATAAGTGTATGTATTGATATTTATATATTATGTAAGGATATTTGTTTATATAATGTTACCATTTTATAAAGTGGGCTGATAAGTAATTAAAAAGATAATAAAAAAACTGATCCAATAAATAATTAAAACCCAATGTTTATATAACTCCAAGTCCAATTACACTTTTAAAAGCCAAAAAAATTATTATTATAACTACATCTGGCCCAACAAGCCCAAATTTCTAAGTCCGATAACTACTTAAAGGAAACCTTAATTTATTTTATCCTCTACGCAGCCCAATCTAGACCGTTGGATCAAGGGCGATGATCGAACGGTCCCGTGTCGAATGGAGATCCTTCAGCTCCTTGTGCGCCACGTGTCATCATCCAAAGGCTGCCACGTCAATCATCAAATACAATCTAGGCCTTCTATTCTAGAAGAGATCTCAGCTGTAGGATTAGATCTGATCCAATGGCTAAATCAGGCCGGACCGATCGAATCCCAGCGTACACCCCACGCTCCGGCCGTTCAGCTTCTTCACGCGTCCACGCGCTGCTGTTACGGTTTATCCCCTCATCCACATAACCACACCGTCAGATTTTTCTGCCACCACTAACTCTTCCAACCACCAAACAACAAAAAAAAATATAAAGGGAGGGGATCGAACATCATCATCCATAGTGGTTTCATTAAATCTTTGCTTAAACATGTAAACAATAGCATAGATATAGTCGATGAGTAATATGAGACAAGTATAAGATGTAATCAACCATTTGTAACACACAGAGTTCGAACGGAAAACCCAGAATCAATACAAAAAAACAAAGCCTTTCAAGGTATATTTCCTTCATTTTTAGTTCGAATATATAACATGCATGTATAGTTAGTACATATATAAAAAAGAAAAGAGTTAGATTCCCTTTCCTTTCGCGTCATTCCGGCTTCCTCGAGTCGTCGATCCACCTTGATAAGCCATGGTCTCCTCAAGGCTGAGTATGGTGAAACGGTGCAAGCACGCAGCAGTGGAAGCCCTTTATTTCAATTCGGCTTTTGGTTCTTTAACTGGAAAAAAGGATTGATTTTGATAAAAATGGGTTCGGATCTAGGTTTTGTATGAAAACAAGGAGTTTTTAGGGCGGTTTAAGTTTGTCGGTCGCCGCCGAGCGACATCCGACATGACGATAAGCCAGTCGGTTTCTGGAATTTGTGGCGGAGGGGGCCGCCGAAATCTGGGTTCATGATGAACCCAGATGAACTTGAAGAACAAGTTGAGGGTGTTTTGGGAGGGGGTGAGAAAATGTTATAACAGGAAAAAATGGCTAAAAGGGTTTGATGTTCGGATAAAACAGGGATTTATAGTGTTATAATTTTTAAAATGGTATAATAGCATTTTAAATCCCTCCGCCCTAAAGTAATTGTGCCAAAGGGGCTTCTACATAGTCCAATTGCATTATTAGTCCCTCCGTGTGGGATAATTATCAAGGGAAGCCATTCTGTCTTTTTTAATTATCCCCCGGGTCCGTCGTAGTTTTTCAAAATTTTCAATTACGTCCTCGTTATTTCTTTTAATTTTGTTTCTATGTTTTATTTTCTCACAATTAGGTCATTTTTCCTATTTTATATTAAGTTATTTTATTTATTCTTTTTCATGCATTTTTAGTTTAAATCTTGCATACTTATTTCTAGCAATTCCAATTTAATTTTCATGATATTATTGCTCGTTTGTGATCGTGATTTATGGATAAAATTAGTTCGAATAGAATATATATTAGGAATTTTATATGCACATAGATGTAGTATAAAATGGAAATGTAACGTATAATTTTATGTTTAATATGCCTTTGTTGGTAAAGTATAAATTGGTAAAATGAAATGTACATTTCTCAACTTATGATATGTTTTAGAATAAAATAAGAATTTGTAAAAAAATAAAAATGTTTTAATATATAATACATATTTTTAGTATATAGTAGTTTTTTAAAGAAATATATATACATATATATTTATATAATAGATACTTTTGATATAATGGTTTTAAAGAATAAGATAAAATTTTGTAAAATATAATATATATTAGGACCTATAATACATAGTTTTCAAAGTATATAGTATAACCTTACAAAATAATGTATATATGTTTTTGATGCAATATATTTTTTAAGGCATGGTATGATTTTGAAGAACGTAATATATGCATTTTTGATATATAAAGTATATAATTTTTGAAGTATATAATAATGTTATGTGAAATAAATAATGCATATTTTTGAAGTATATAATAATTTTTGAAGTATATATATATGGTGTACAATATGGTTTCAAGTATATAGAAGAACTTTGCGAAATAAATAATGAATATTTTTAAATAATAGGTTTTTTATATAACTTTAATACATAATGTATTTTAATACATATTTTTTAAATAGTAGGTTTTTAACGTATTATATAATTTTAATACATAATGCATTTTAATGTATATTTTTAAATAATAGTTTTTTATATGTTATATAATTTTAACATATAATGTATCTTTTTTTTTCTTTTGGGCCTTTATTACATAATAATAATTTGGGCCTTAGGCCTTGTTTTGGTCCTTTTGGGCTTTTGTCCAAATTAAGTAAATTAACTCAATTAATCTAGATCGTGTGCTCGTCTTGTAGGGCACAATCTTAGAATTAAATTAGCCTTAGGTTTTTAGAGCCTTAGTTAGATTAGAGGTCGAATTAATCTAATGAATTTAAATTTTCCTTGGCTTATTTGGGTAAATGTTAAATTCATTAAATTAATTGGAACTTTCATAATTGCTTTAGGGTAAAAATTAATTTTAAGTTTAACTTAACATTAAATTACAAATTAGTCACCATACATTGGGTTTCTTAATCTTTTAGGAAAATATATAATTGGGCTATATATATTAAATTGGACTTTCCTTTTAAATGTTTACGTTCATGCCTTTGATTGTCATGCCTTAATTGCCATTCATATAATCTTTAATCTTAATCATATTCAAAACTAATCTAAATTGTAAAAGAGAGGTACTCATTAATTCCAATATTTGTGTCATAACATTCGAGCTTAAAGGATGTTGACCAAATATTCAAATTAATCTTTACCATCCCAAGGTAAATGGGTTAAAATTAACAAAATCATCACATCATACTTAAATGTTTGCATCATGCATAAAGGTGACGTCTGAGGGTCAAATCATAAATTAACACTATAAGTCGGGCTTATTTGATGTCGGTTTAATCTATGGCCCGACATATCATCAACCTTATTAATTAAATGTCTAATTAATTCGAGTCCATCAATTAGATAAGACCGTGCAATCAAGGTTAATTTTCATCTAAGAACTCCAAATTAAATTCAATTTAAATTTCAATAATTTTCATCATTTTAAGAGCAACAAATGTTTTGGTACCGAGTTCCGGCGTGATGGGGTGCTAATCCTTCCCACGCGTAATCAACTTTCGGACCCTTTCACAATGAATCTCTGGTTTTATGGTGTCCGCCTACCTAATCTAAATGGCCGTGTGGCGACTCCAAGTTTTTATCATTTTCAAAATTTAAGGTTTTCAAAAGAAATCCCCAATCTTCCAAAAGATTTTCATTAATGATTTTGAGATAATTAGTAGTCGACTTCTTTTCTAAACAAACACCCTTAACGCAACAAATTCCTTTTTTTTTTCAAAAGGAAGAAAAATGTCGCCCCTGTAAGCATACGGTTGTTTACAATAAAAACGGTAACTAGAGAGCATATTGTTCAAACATGTACTTAGGCATAAATTAGACATGTGAGTCAATCATACTTAAAATCATGAAACATATCAAGTTGTAAAATCGAAGTTATCAGTCG
Organism: Hibiscus mutabilis; assembly: GCA_019671005.1. Lineage (NCBI taxonomy): Eukaryota > Viridiplantae > Streptophyta > Magnoliopsida > Malvales > Malvaceae > Hibiscus > Hibiscus mutabilis. The sequence goes on along the minus strand of CM033735.1, from coordinate 10,653,611 downwards.
TATGCGTGTGTTTAGTTCAAACAAAACATTTAAAAACATGGATATAGCATGCTAGAGTTCAACGTCCAATTGGAGAGGCTTTCGGTTTAGAATTTTGAGAAGCAAACTTCAAAATGACTTAGGGCGTCAATAAACTTGGAATAAGAGTTTTCAAAAAGTTGACTTTTTAGTCAAAGTCAACATCAATTTAAAATTCAGTTTGTAAATGTCAACGACCATTAGGTTTGACTCGAGCGAGTTGACTTACTAAGTTGATTACGAGTTGACTCATTAAATTGACTTAACGAGTTGACTCACTAAAATGACTTGGTAAAGGGGTTGACTTGGTTATTGAGTATGTGTCGGCCTCGATCAAATTAAAAATAATTTGATATAGGTCAAATGGGTTTGAGTCGGTTGGACCGAGGCAGGATGGGCTCAAGGCTATGGGCCCAAATAAGGTCTGGCCGTTTCGATTTAAAATAGACAAACCCGGTTTGGGCGGTCCGATTGGCTCGGCTCGAGGCCGAGACCGAGTTCAAGATGTATCCAGCGTATTCGGTTCATAAGCCACCGTCTTTGAGGCCATGAATCATCGATGGTAGCGTGTGTAGCCTACGTTCATGTATAATGGCCTAGAACACGCCGAAAAAAGCCCGTTAAACCACAAACACATCCATTACCCCTAAATAACTCATATTTAGGCGAAAAACTTACTAAAATTGCTCAAATCGCTAGAAAAAAAGACTATATCCATCATTGTCAGTTTGATAGCTAAACGATAATTGCTTGGTGATCGTCTGATCGGTGTTATTCCCCTCTTGCACGAGGAGGAGTTCGTTGTTCGTAGCGATGTTCGTCGAAAAGGGACATTTTTGAGGCGGTTGAGATTTGGGGAAAATCGAAGGGGATGATGGTGGGGGTTCTCGTAAAGCCTTTTGAATGGGTTCTCATTGCTATCGAATTAAAAAAGTGCGAGTGGGGTTTTAGGGTTTTTAGTCAAGGCACGGTATTTTTACTCGATGACGATAGCGATGAAATTTAAAGGCGGTCGGTGATGAGAGGTGAGGAGAGAAATTTTGGATTATCCAGATGAACACTAATTAGGGGGTCTTATTAGGTAGATGGAACAAAAATAAATGAATCAAAGGGGCATGTGGGATATTTTGTTTGTTTATTATGTAATTTTGAATACCTCCAATAATGGTTTAAAATAAATCAAGGGCAACTAAAGACTAAGAGCTTCCATAGCTTAATTGGCTAGGCAACTGCTAAACAAGCATAGGTTGTGGGTTCGATTCCCACATCTCACACCTTCCCTCATTTTCATTTCGTTCCCCTCTTTTTATGGGTGTTACATCTCTCCCCCTAAAAGAAATTTCATCCTCGAATTTACCTGACTTGAACAGATGTGGAAACTGCTCTTCCATTGACTCAAGAGTTTCCCAAGTAGCTTTTTTCAGGCCACGATTACTCTACTGAACCTTAATTATAGGAATACGGTTGGTTCCTCGGAACTCTCGTCTTGATCCAAGATCTGAACTAGCTTTTCCTCATAAGATAAATCTGTCTCAACTCTACATCCACGAACTCAAATAACATAACTCGGATATGGATGGTATTGTCTCAACTTGGATACATGGAATACATCATGAATAATGACTAAGGCGATGAGGCCACTCAAGGCGATAAACAACAGTCCGACTCTCTTCCGAATATGGTATGACCCGATAATTCTTGGACTCAACTTGCCTTTGCGCCCAAATTTCAAAACTTTCTTTCACGAAGACACCTTCAGGAAAACCTGATTATCAACCTCAAACTCAATATCTTTTCTCTTCTGATCAACATAAGACTTCTGTCCATCAAAAGCCTCTTTTAGACGATCATGGATCAATATGATGGTCTCCCGATCTCTCGGATCAACTCTGGACCTAAGGTATTCCTATCATAAAACCCTGTCCAACATATAGGAGTACGACATTTACGGCCATACAGAGCCTCATACGGTGCTATACAGATGCTAGCTTGATAACTGTTATTATATGCAAACTCGGTCAATGGCAAGAAATTTACCCAACTACCGTGGAAGTTGATCACACGTCCCTGCAACATATCCTCCAGAATCTGAATCACCCTCTCAGACTAACCATCGGTCTGTAGATGAAAAGATGTACTAAAATTTAGACGTGTACCCAATGCCTCCTGTAACGCATTCTAGAATCAGGAGGTAAATCTAGAATCTCGATCAAAATTGATAGACAATGGTACACTATGAAGTCTGACAATCTCAGAAATATACAACCTAGCCAACTTCTCCAAAGAATAAATAACCCAAACATGAATAAAATGAGCTAACTTAGAGAGTCGATCAACAATCACCCACACAGAATCCTTTTTAGAGGAAGTCATAGGTAATCCTGTAACAAAATCCATCGCGATACGCTCCCACTTTCACTCAGGAATCTTAATGGGCTGCAACAGACCAGAAGAATGCTGATGTTCCGCCTTAACCTTCTGGCAAGCCAAACATCGTGACACATAATCAAAAATATCCTTCTTCATGCCAACCCACCGGTATCTCTATCTCAGATTATAGTACATCTTATCCCTACCAGGATGCATAACATAAGAGCTGATATGAGCCTCACTTGAAATGGTTCGTTTCAACTTGACATCATCAGGAACACAATATCGACCCTTGAAGTACAGAATTCCATCATGATCAAAGGCGTAAATAGAAGTGGATCCTTATTCAAACTATATCGTATAACAGAAATAAGGTATTGTCAAGAAGCTATTTGGCCTTGATTTCCTTGGCCAAAGTCAGCAACCTAAAGTTTAGCTAACAAGCTGCCATCATCATAGATACTCATCCTAGCGAACAAAGATCTTAGAGTGCGAAATAGCCTTACGGCTCAAGGCATCAACAACAACGTTGGCTTTCCCGGGTGATACTCAATCATACAATCACAATCTTAAGAAGCTAAAGCCAACAACGTTGTCTAAGATTAAACTTTTTCTCGAGTAAGGAGATACTTTAGGCTCTTGTGATTCGTATAGATATAGCACTTTTCTCCATAGAGATAGTGCCTCCAAATCTCTAAGGCAAAGACCACGGCGCCAATTCTAAATCATGTGTAGGATAATTACACTCATGTGGTCTCAACCGACGAGAAGCATAGCGATCACTCTCCCATTCTCTGCATCAAAACACAACCAAGACCGGTGTGAAGTATCACTATAGACTGTGAAAACCTTCCCAAACTTAGTCCGGTCAAAAGCTGACTTGCGTTAGAGCTGCATCTTTAATTTCTCAAAACTTTCTGCTGAGCATCGGTTTGGATAAAAGAAACATCATTCCTCAACAACCGTTAGAGGGCGGCAATGATGGAGAATCCTCAATGAAACGTTTATAATGCCCAGTAAGCCCAAGAAACTGTGGATCTTAGAAACGTTCTTAGGCTACTTCCAGCTCAAAATGACCTCAATCTTACTCATCAACTTGAATACAATGAGATGATACTATATGCCCAAGAAATGTCACTTCGCTAAGCCAAAATTCATATTTTCTCAACTTAGCATATAATCAGTACGCCTTGAGAGTTTACAGAACAATCCTCAAATGCTCGACATGTTTTGCCTTAGTCCGGGAATAGACCAGGATGTCATCAATGAATAGCACCACAAACTAATCTAAGCGGGGCGAAAAACCCGATTCCTTAGGTCCATAAAAGCCGCAGAAGCATTATTCAATCAAAAAGACATCACTAAAAACTCGTAATTCCCATATCTAGTGCGAATAGACATCTTCGCCACATCAGATCCTTTTATCTCCATCTAATAGTACCCAAAACGAAGATCAATCTTTGAGAAAAACTGTAGCTCCCAAAAACCGGTCGAACAAGTCATCAATCTTTGGTAGTGGGTACTTGTTTTTGATCACAACTTATTCACTTTTTTCGATAATCAATACACAAACAGAAAACCATCTTCTTTTCACGAACAGGACGAGAGGTTCCCAAGGTGAAGAGCTAGGTTGAATTTTTAGTTCCTTAAGCTCTTTAGGAGCCATACAGTAAGGTGCCATAGATACCAGTGCAGATTCTAAATATGTCTTAATATCTAATTCCACATATCTATCCGGAGGTAACTTAGGTAACTCCTTAGGGAATACATCAGGAAACTCACTAATAGTGTGAATATCCTAAATCTTTGATAGGGAACCCTTGGTATTCAGGAAATATGCAATAAAGGTCTGATATCCTTTCCGGATCATCTTGTCAGCCGTCAAAGTAGATACCATATTCGACAAAAAATCTCGATATTCTCCAACTAGCACCACTATCCGATCATCAGAAGTCTTCAGTACTACTTTATTGGACTCACAATCTAGGTTTACCCGGCGTTTAGTCTACCAATCTATACCAAGGGTTAGATCAAATTCTTCTAGCGGTAACTCTATAAGGTCAGCGGAAAAGATCTCCCCTTGAACCTTGAGGGGCACCACCTGAAACCCTATTCACAACCACTGATTGGCTCACTGGACTCAGAACAGTAACTGCACTCTCAGTGGTCTCATCTGAAATGTGAAGGTCTCGGGATACAGATTTTAAAACATAGGAATGGGTGGAATCATGTCAAGCAATGCAAATTATGTAACATAATATATAGTAAATGTACTGCAATGCAATGATGGCTCTCATCTTTATCGTCACGATATCTAGTGACATAAACAAGCACAAACTGCCTAGCCTCAGACATAACTAGTCATTCACTCTGATAGGATCAAGCCCTACTATCAGATCTAACAGTAGACCTAAAAGCTCTACCCGGATTGCGGCCTCTAACCGTCGAATAGATGTCTCGTGAGCGAGTGAATGTCTGGGTATGAGCGGGGTTTGATTGGATGCCCTTTTAGAATGTGAGCGTGTGCATTCCTTTAAAAATGGTTCATGGACCCACATTAGAAGCAAGCACCAATCATCTTCCAACACTCTTCTCTATGCCTTCTACCACAATAGTCACATGCGGAAAAATTAGAGAAATCACCTCGACTGACAACTGGGCCTGAAGGTGGCAGAGGCCTAGAACTCGTATTACTCTTTTGGGAGTCAGTGGTGTGATTTCTCTTATCAAGACATCCATGGGACTCACCCTAACCTGAAAGTCTCTTAGATCGATCATGATCTCATCTTCGGTCTCGATCTCATCCGCTTTGGTTAGCTGCTATTATCTTCATCTGTTCTGTAGTCTTGGCCCAATTTACTAAGTCCTCAAACACCTCATCGTGATGTGTAGCCACCCGATCACGTATCTAAATACGAAATCCCTCTAAGAACTTAACGCATATGTCTTTCTTCGTGGAAACCAAATCAGTACTATATCTCTGTAAATCCAGAAACTCCAACTCATATTCTGCACTAGTCATAGAACCCTATACCAGGTCTTTAAAAGCTTGACGACTCTCCCTCAAGAATTTTTCACCCAGAAAACAATTTCTAAACCACTCATTAAAGAAATCCCAAGTCAACCGATTAGAAGGAACACTGCTCACAATAGATTCCCACTAGGTGTGGGCATTACCGTTCAGCACAGACACAACATCCAAATATTTTCTAGAGGGCTTAAAACCCATATCATTCATGCGTCTCTCAGTATCATACAACCACTCCTCAACCTCGGTCGGTGTTCCACCAAGAGATCCTAAAAAAATCTTAATCTTGTTAGCAAAAATGGTCTGAGAGATATGAACCTCAGGAGTGATGCCTGATGCTATGACCACACCTTGAATCAATTGAAGAAAATGTCTGCTCAAAGTCTCATCAGTAACTCCAGCCATAGGCACTGGCTCAAAAACTGTCACTCCTCTAACCGGAATAGTCATGTCAATACCAGGAGCAAGTGGCGGAGTGGTCAAAACTGATGGGCCACGAGAGGTAGGAGGCTCTACAAGAACTGGAGGATCAATAGTGGTGGGAGCAACTACAGGAGCAAGTGGATCACCCACTGGATCATCTAACGAGTCTACGAATCTAGCGGTTTGACCTCACCCACGGGCGGGTTGACTACCATTTTTGGTGCTTATAATGGAGATTCTCTACAGGGGATAAAACCTAAGGTTAGTTTATGACACTGGAGAATCAAACACAATTAAACATAGAATTTGGTGACAAGGCCCAGTTTCAAAACACTTCTGTAAAACGTTTCCAGAATAGTACTTTAAATGGACACATCTACAGTCTGAGGTAGTAAAACCAAAAACTTTGATACCAACCAAATATAACCCCCATAGACCTGCCTATACGTATTGACCATGTCTAACAAGGCACACCTCAATTTAATACTCAAATAGAAAACATGTCAAAAACGTGAGCATTAATTTGAAATCATTCTTACAAAAATAACCAATGTGAGATGACGATGGTATGAATAGTCATATCAAATATTGGTTACAAAATACGTAGTATCAAGTATAGTAGCAAAATGCTCGTAGTAATAAATCATACATCCCAAAATAAAATAGACACATGTCACCCTGAAAAAAAAAACAAGAGGTGGATAGAAACATTACAACTGGGTGAAGTACAAAATGTGTCGATCCTCCAATGTCAGGTACAAGGTGGCCTATCCAAAATATTTGAAAGGGAGAAAATTTGGGGTGTGAGCTAGGGAGCTCATTATGTTCCAACAGGGCAAGCCAAAATAAGTATTACAACAATGCCATAAACATTATATTTCAAAAACATGTGATTCAAGTAGCAATATGATTCATTTAAAGTCTTTATCCACCCTCCAACCAAACTCCGTTATGCAGTCCACCAAAACTGCATATATAAATATGTTCACCTAGGCCCATTGGGCGTAGCTGCCATCCTAAGGGAATATCTTAGGTCCGGTAAGAATCACCCTAGTTGAAGCATAAGAACGTGAAACGATAAGAATTGCCAGCCGGATCAAGGCTGAACCTGCGGTAACTTTATACGGTGTCCTAAGCACCTTAGTAACAGTCTAGGTAGTAATTTCAGTAATCAGTAGCAACAATAATTATAGTAATTATGAAGCTGTAATCACTAATTTTGTCCGGGTTTGACCCATTTTATTTTGCAATAATGGGCTTGTATATATTAGATGGTGATAAAATTAGGCTCATGTGTGATTATACGTATTAAGTATGTATCACAAGTGTGTGTTTATTATGTATGTCTATTTAAAACGTGAACATATATATGTTGTTTGTCAAACTTGCATGTAATATAAAATTGTATGTATGTGTTATTAATATGTTAGTGTATTTACTATTGTTTTAATATCATTAATGTCTAAATAGGAGTATAAGTATGTATATTGTATGCGTGCGAGTATGTATTAATGTTTGTATTATGTGCAAGCACATTTGGTTATATATGTGTATGTGTTTATTGCACGTGATAGTAATATATATGTTAGTGTGTATGTACGTATGTATTATAAGTGTATGTATTGATATTTATATATTATGTAAGGATATTTGTTTATATAATGTTACCATTTTATAAAGTGGGCTGATAAGTAATTAAAAAGATAATAAAAAAACTGATCCAATAAATAATTAAAACCCAATGTTTATATAACTCCAAGTCCAATTACACTTTTAAAAGCCAAAAAAATTATTATTATAACTACATCTGGCCCAACAAGCCCAGCCCTAAGTCTGATAACTACTTAAAGGAAACCTTAATTTATTTTATCCTCTACGCAGCCCAATCTAGACCGTTGGATCAAGGGCTGATGATCGAACGGTCCAGGTCGAATGGAGATCCTTCAGCTCCTTGTGCGCCACGTGTCATCATCCAGTGCTGCCACGTCAATCATCAAATACAATCTAGGCCTTCTATTCTAGAAGAGATCTCAGCTGTAGGATTAGATCTGATCCAATGGCTAAATCAGGCCGGACCGATCGAATCCCAGCGTACACCCCACGCTCCGGCCGTTCAGCTTCTTCACGCGTCCACGCGCTGTTACCGGTTTATCCCCTCATCCACATAACCACACCGTCAGGATTTTCGCTGCCACCACTAACTCTTCCAACCACCAAACAACAAAAAAAAAACATAAAGGGGAGGGGGATCAGAACATCATCATCCATAGTGGTTTCATTAAATCTTTGCTTAAACATGTAAACAATAGCATAGATATAGTCGATGAGTAATATGAGACAAGTATAAGATGTAATCAACCATTTGTAACACACAGAGTTCGAACGGAAAACCCAGAATCAATACAAAAAAACAAAGCCTTTCAAGGTATATTTCCTTCATTTTTAGTTCGAATATATAACATGCATGTATAGTTAGTACATATATAAAAAAGAAAAGAGTTAGATTCCCTTTCCTTTCGCGTCATTCCGGCTTCCTCCAGTCGTCGATCCACCTTGATAAGCCATGGTCTCCTCAAGGCTGAGTATGGTGAAACGGTGCAAGCACGCAGCAGTGGAAGCCCTTTATTTCAATTCGGCTTTTGGTTCTTTAACTGGAAAAAAGGATTGATTTTGATAAAAATGGGTTCGGATCTAGGTTTTGTATGAAAACAAGGAGTTTTTAGGGCGGTTTAAGTTTGTCGGTCGCCGCCGAGCGACATCCGACATGACGATAAGCCAGTCGGTTTCTGGAATTTGTGGCGGAGGGGGCCGCCGAAATCTGGGTTCATGATGAACCCAGATGAACTTGAAGAACAAGTTGAGGGTGTTTTGGGAGGGGGTGAGAAAATGTTATAACAGGAAAAAATGGCTAAAAGGGTTTGATGTTCGGATAAAACAGGGATTTATAGTGTTATAATTTTTAAAATGGTATAATAGCATTTTAAATCCCTCCGCCCTAAAGTAATTGTGCCAAAGGGGCTTCTACATAGTCCAATTGCATTATTAGTCCCTCCGTGTGGGATAATTATCAAGGGAAGCCATTCTGTCTTTTTTAATTATCCCCCGGGTCCGTCGTAGTTTTTCAAAATTTTCAATTACGTCCTCGTTATTTCTTTTAATTTTGTTTCTATGTTTTATTTTCTCACAATTAGGTCATTTTTCCTATTTTATATTAAGTTATTTTATTTATTCTTTTTCATGCATTTTTAGTTTAAATCTTGCATACTTATTTCTAGCAATTCCAATTTAATTTTCATGATATTATTGCTCGTTTGTGATCGTGATTTATGGATAAAATTAGTTCGAATAGAATATATATTAGGAATTTTATATGCACATAGATGTAGTATAAAATGGAAATGTAACGTATAATTTTATGTTTAATATGCCTTTGTTGGTAAAGTATAAATTGGTAAAATGAAATGTACATTTCTCAACTTATGATATGTTTTAGAATAAAATAAGAATTTGTAAAAAAATAAAAATGTTTTAATATATAATACATATTTTTAGTATATAGTAGTTTTTTAAAGAAATATATATACATATATATTTATATAATAGATACTTTTGATATAATGGTTTTAAAGAATAAGATAAAATTTTGTAAAATATAATATATATTAGGACCTATAATACATAGTTTTCAAAGTATATAGTATAACCTTACAAAATAATGTATATATGTTTTTGATGCAATATATTTTTTAAGGCATGGTATGATTTTGAAGAACGTAATATATGCATTTTTGATATATAAAGTATATAATTTTTGAAGTATATAATAATGTTATGTGAAATAAATAATGCATATTTTTGAAGTATATAATAATTTTTGAAGTATATATATATGGTGTACAATATGGTTTCAAGTATATAGAAGAACTTTGCGAAATAAATAATGAATATTTTTAAATAATAGGTTTTTTATATAACTTTAATACATAATGTATTTTAATACATATTTTTTAAATAGTAGGTTTTTAACGTATTATATAATTTTAATACATAATGCATTTTAATGTATATTTTTAAATAATAGTTTTTTATATGTTATATAATTTTAACATATAATGTATCTTTTTTTTTCTTTTGGGCCTTTATTACATAATAATAATTTGGGCCTTAGGCCTTGTTTTGGTCCTTTTGGGCTTTTGTCCAAATTAAGTAAATTAACTCAATTAATCTAGATCGTGTGCTCGTCTTGTAGGGGCACAATCTTAGAATTAAATTAGCCTTAGGTTTTTTAGAGCCTTAGTTAGATTAGAGGTCGAATTAATCTAATGAATTTAAATTTTCCTTGGCTTATTTGGGTAAATGTTAAATTCATTAAATTAATTGGAACTTTCATAATTGCTTTAGGGGTAAAAATTAATTTTAAGTTTAACTTAACATTAAATTACAAATTAGTCACCATACATTGGGTTTCTTAATCTTTTAGGGAAAATATATAATTGGGCTATATATATTAAATTGGACTTTCCTTTTAAATGTTTACGTTCATGCCTTTGATTGTCATGCCTTAATTGCCATTCATATAATCTTTAATCTTAATCATATTCAAAACTAATCTAAATTGTAAAAGAGAGGTACTCATTAATTCCAATATTTGTGTCATAACAGTCCGAGCTTAAAGGATGTTGACCAAATATTCAAATTAATCTTTACCATCCCAAGGTAAATGGGTTAAAAATTAACAAAATCATCACATCATACTTAAATGTTTGCATCATGCATAAAGGTGACGTACGAGGGTCAAATCATAAATTAACACGGCAGTCGGGCTTATTTGATGTCAGTTTAATCTATGGCCCGACATATCATCAACCTTATTAATTAAATGTCTAATTAATTCGAGTCCATCAATTAGATAAGACCCGTGCAATCAAGGTTAATTTTCATCTAAGAACTCCAAATTAAATTCAATTTAAATTTCAATAATTTTCATCATTTTAAGAGCAACAAATGTTTTGGTACCGAGTTCCGGGCGTGATGGGGGTGCTAATCCTTCCCCACGCGTAATCAACTTTCGGACCCTTTCACAATGAATCTCTGGTTTTATGGTGTCTGGCCTACCTAATCTAAGTGGCCGGTGGCGACTCCAAGTTTTTATCATTTTCAAAAATTTAAGGTTTTCAAAAGAAATCCCCAATCTTCCAAAAGATTTTCATTAATGATTTTGGAGATAATTAGTAGTCGACTTCTTTTCTAAACAAACACCCTTAACGCAACAAATTCCTTTTTTTTCAAAAGGAAGAAAAAATGTCGCTACAGAAGCATGCGGTTGTTTACAATAAAACGGTAACTAGAGAGCATATTGTTCAAACATGTACTTAGGCATAAATTAGACATGTGAGTCAATCATACTTAAAATCATGAAACATATCAAGTTGTAAAATCAGAAGTTATCAGTCATGTGCGCATGTTTAGTTCAAACAAAACATTTAAAAACATGGATATAACACTTAAGGAACCTGAAACGGTAGAAATCACCCTAGCCGAAGCATAGGAACCTGAAACAATAGGAATTACCAGCCGGATCAGGGTTGAACCTGCGGTAACTTCATATGGTGTCCTAAGTACCCTGGTAACAGTTTAGGCAATAATTTCAATAATCAGTAGCAACAATAATTATAGTAATTATGAAGCATGCGGTTATTTTCAATAAAACGATAACCAGAGAGCATACTGTTCAAACAAGTACTTAGGCATAAATCAGACATGTGAGCTAATCATACTTAAATTCTGGAAACATATCAAGTTGTAAAATCAGAAGTTATCGGTCATGTGTGCATTTTTAGTTCAAACAAAATATTTAAAAATATGGATATAGCACTCAAGGAAAACACCTCAAAAATATGATCAGGGTGGTCGCTCGGATGGTCTACTAAGCACCAGTGTGACGCTCTGATGCGGTGCTAGAACGAGTCACAACGAGATCATGCTGCCGCTCGGATCGAGAGGAGCTAGGCTAGGCATATGCGCGGTCAGGAGAACCTCGAGTACCTTTAAACAAATAATATAATATGCCATTCCTTTATTAACAACTTCTCTTTATTCAATTAACATACTTACTTAAGTATGCTCGAGTTCAACGTCCAATTCAGAGGCTTTCGAGTTAGAATTTTGAGCAACTAACTTCAAAAACGGACTCAGAACGTCAAAAAATATACAATAAAAGTTTTTCGAAAAACGTTGACTTTTTTGTCAAAATCAATGCTGACATCAGCAGTCAAAGCTAACATCATCGGTCAAAGTCAACACTGACGTTAGTAGTCAAAGTTAACGCTGGCGTCATGCTGACATCAATAGCCATTAGGTTTGACTCGAATGAGTTGACTCACTAAGTTGACTTCGACGAGTCGACTCACTATGTTAACTCGGGCGAGTTGACTCACTGGGTTGACTCAGTTCGGGTCGGGTATGGGTCAGCCTCGGTCAGTCGGGTCAGATATAGGTTAAACGGGTTCGGGTCGGTTCGATCAGACGGGTTGGGCTCAAAGCCATTGGGCCTTAAAAAAGCCGGCCTGTTCTCGATTTAAAATAGACATGCCTGATTTGGGTCGGTTCGATTGGCTCGTCTTAGAGGCCAGATCGGGTCCAAGGCCGATCCAGCCGGTTCGGTTCATAGGCCACCGTCTAGAGGCCGGGAATCATCGGTGGTGGCACGTGTAGCCCACGCACGACCTATAATGGCCAAGAACACGCCGAAAAAAGCCCAGAACAACCACAAACACATCCATTATCCTAAATAACTCATATTTAGGCCGGAAACTTACTAAATTTGCTTAAATTAGAGAAAAAAGACTATACCGCTGTTGCTCCGACGACCCTCCAAACGATGACTGCTTGGTGATTGGTGACTGGTGCTACGCTCGCCTCGACACGAGGATTTCGTTGTCGGTGGCGGCACGAAGAAGGGACGACTGAGGCGGCTGAGATTTGGGGAAAACCGAGGAGGACGATGGTGGGGGTTCTCGTCAAGCCTTTCGAATGCGTTCTCCCGAATACCGACAACTCCTTAGTGTGAGTGTAGGGTTCGGGTTTTGGTCAAAGCACGCCGGCGGTCACTCGGTGACGACAACGAGGAAGTTCAAGGGGCCAGTCGGTGATGAGAGGTGAAGGGTTGAGGGAGAGAAATTTTGGGTTATCCATATGAGCATTAATTGGGGGTCGGTTGAGTAGATGGAATAAAAATAAATGAACCAAATGGGATATGTGGGATATTTTGTTTGTTTATCATTTAATTTTGAATACCAAACAAGTATAGGTTGTAGGTTCGATTCTCATAACCCACACTATTTTAGCTGATGATCAAAATAGGTCTATTGAATAGTTGAGTGGTCGAATTTTAAATTTTTTATAGTTCGATGGTCAAAAATAAATCTGACCCAATAGTTGAGTAGTCACCCGTATAGTTTACTCTTTTTTTTTTCTTCATTTTTCTTCTTCTGCCAAACAAAAACGGCATCTCTCAATCTATGCCGTCCGTGGCAATCGCTGCCGAATCGTAATCAATTCGTCATCAGATCACGACCGTTCATCCGGCTTCCTATCACATGCTACGCTCCTTACTCCGCTGACAAGGTCTTGCTTCTCTTAACCTTTTTCTTTCTTGATTGTAGAACATTCATTTAATTTTCTTTCGGAGGCGTATTCAGTGTAAGGGGGACTACACAAGCGTAATGAGTGTGCCGACGAGAGTGGGGGCCAGCATCGGAGGATTTGCCGGCGATGCTTTGCCTGTTGCTCGCGCCTTATCCTCCGTCGTTGATTGTCTCATTTCACATCCTAATGTAAGCTTCTAAAAGTCTTTTTTTTCCCCGTTCTTCGTTAAGGTTTCAAATAAATTAAATTTAATGGGACGAAATTAATGCTATTACAATTTTGCAGGTTTTAAATGCGGCAATGTTGTATTGGCCCATACCTAATGTAATGTATGTTGACGGTTATGCTCTGGACAGATTCGCCCAAGGCTTATGGGCTCGTCAACCTGTTCATCAAAACAAGGTTTTATTTATTCTTAATTTCTCATTTCCTTATCAGTTCCAAAATTTGTGTTTAGGTTTGAGTTTCATGGAATTTGGATTTGTTGATAAATTTTGACCTTTTTTATGATTTGATATGCTGCAAGTTTACAAAACAAATCATGAAAACTTCATATAGAATGTAGAAAAAGTAAGAGTTTTAAGGGTTAAAGGAGAGGAAACAAAAAGAAAAACCGCAGGATTTTGCGGCATTTGAAAAATAATGATGGACATTCAATTTGAGTTGGTACATAATATGCACTATTACAATATTACTCATAGTTTTATAGTTTGCTGCTTTAGGTTGCTATTATCTAACTTTTCCGAGTTTGACTTGATGCAGGTGGGATTGGTTCTTGATGCTGGCATAGAAGAGCATCTTCGAGTTCGCCATTTGCAAGTAGCTGATGCCACAAGGGCATCCCTTGGATTGCCAGTTGTTGAATATGTTATCACTGACACTCCATTAGAGGTACCAATTTGATTTAGTTGAGAAGAGATATTCAAAGTTCTGAACTCTTAACACAAACTATAAAATATTTCAAGCAATAAAATTTTAGTTTCTGTTCTATGCTGGTACTCTACTGGCTAAAAAAGATAAACATCGAATTACAGTATATTATAAATTGCATCTCCTTGTATCAAACTTGCTCTATTGCTTTCATGTTTTAGGGAGAAAATTTGAAGGTTGGAGCTGGCATGTACTGCTTAATATTCTTGTTCTTGATCTTAGTTGAAGAAATTTGACATCATAAAAGTCAAGGAAGAGAATAACCTGATACTCTGTGAATTAAAACAAGTTTTGCAGGTGGAAAAGTGGATCAATCCAACAACTGGGCAATCAACGGGTAGAATTAAACACCCCGATTCTTTACTGCGGGCTGTTGAGAATTTAGTCGAACGATCACAAGTGGATTCCGTTGCTGTTGTTGGGCGCTTTCCAGATGATGAAAGTGGATGATCTTGATGACTATCGACTTGGAATTGTAAGACAATTATATCTTCTCCTTGAATTCTTGAGTAAAATGCAAAGATTATTATGTTACATTTCGGAAAGTATTCTAAGTAGATGTTTTATTCAAATTACCTGACTATTGACATGGTTAGAAGTTCTCTTATTAGTTTTGAAATTGTTGGCTTTAGAATATTATAGGTTAATAATAGATGCTAATAATTGTAATCACTCATTTTTGACCGGGTTTTAGTGTTATTAGTGTTATTATAATAGTAAAATTATATATATAAAAAAAACAAAAAAAGCAAAAAAAAAAAATAATAATAAAAAAAGGGGAGGGGAGTGGAGCACAAGGCTCCACGTCACCTTTCTCCCCCTATAAATAGAGGAGGCAGCAGCAAAGCAAAGCAAAAAGAAATTGCAATTGCAACAATTGCAATTGGAATCGGCAGGGCAGGCCAATTCGGCTAGCCCAGGACCGGGATAATATTTTCGGTCCTAACCGGTTCGATCGGGGTCTTATTTTAGGTCCGATCTAGTTAATATTTTTGGTTAATATTTTTGGAGAGGTCGTGGTAGATCTCGGTGGGATTCAGTCGGGGTTCGTCGTTCGAGCTCCTAGTTAGGTATATTTTCTTCCCTTTTTTATTAGTGTTGTAATTTTTATAATTTAATGAAGTATTAGTTATCTTAAAATTGTAGTCTTATTTTTTATTTTGTATGTTTATGTTTTAGATTAATATTTAATATGTTTTAAATTTGTGTTTTATATTTTATTTATGTTAGATATGTTTTTATTTATGAGTCAGATTAATATTTATGTATGTATGTTTTAGAATAGTATTTTATGTTGAATTTGTTTTTATGTTAGATTAATATTTTTTTATATTAGTATTTTATTTATGCTAGATATGTTTTTATTTATGAGTTAGATTAATATATGAATGTATGTTTTAGTTTAGTATCTTATTTATGTATGATTAGTATTATGTTATGTTAATATTTATTGCATTTAAATATTTTGCCATGTTTTATATTTTGCTCATTAAGGTTGCATAATGATATATAAATTGTCAATGCGGTGCCCTTTTATCCGAGCGTAAACGGGGCCAGTATCAGGCGTAGTGATAATGGTTGGGCGTTTATTCTCGGATAACGGGGCCCTTAAGATTTATTCGCAATTATGACCGAATTTTAAAATAATCGTCACTTTAATCCGGAAAATCCAATATTAATAAAGCGGTAATTATTAAAGTACCAATTTTGGGCGGTGTGGGGTGCTAATCCTTCCCCATCCGTAACCGACTCCCGAACCCAATCTTTTTGAATCTCTGGTTTTATGGTGTCCGGCCTACCTAAGTGGCCGGTGGCGACTCCATTTTTTAAATGCGGTTTCTTTTAAAACCCCACGGAATAAATATTTTATATCCAAAAGAATCACAAACACCTTTCAAAAACACTTCGAAAAAGCCGCGTTTTATTTAGCGATGAGAAAGATGAGGGACATCGCTACAATAATGCTACTCTTTCTTCCCTCTCTTTTCCCCTGCACAACTTCCTGTTCTCTTGTTCGTGATTTTTATTATTTTGAAATTTCCATTGAAATTGATTTTAAATGAACTCTGTACTGATGAGAACTGCTTGAGCTATGGTTATAACTTCCCGTGCATTTCCAATTTATATCAAGATGCACGAACTTCATTGACATAGAACAAGTACTCTCAAAAAATAAACAATAGCCTCAAGTAATAGTCTGTAAATCTTGACCCAAATCTCCAAAGACTCGTGGATTCTTAAAACTTATGCATCAAAATTCAAATATCAGAAATATCAGCACCTCGTAAACCAAAACCTAGCGGACATTGAAATAACATAAGCTTTAATAACTCCCAAAATTTATGATAATTGATGATTTGTTGCCGTTATGGACTATATTAAGTTGAAAATTATTGTTGAATAACAACTTAAGGAGTACTTGCAACTATAGCACCCCCATTGATAATTTGATATCCTCAAGAATTCTCAAAATCTATGCATCAAAAACAAAATCCTCTTAGAACTAAAACAACATAGGTTCATAAGTTAAACCCTAACACTAATAAAAACACAAAATAGCTAGGCACCCTAAAGCCCTAGTGCTTGAGAATTATGGAAAATATTAACTAATAAAATCACCTAATTTATCTATAATATCCTAAATTTACTTTAAGATTACAATTAAACCCATAAAATATTACGGTTTAATTCTTCAATAGCTTGCCTTCATCCCTCCCTGGATAAATTTTGCATATGATTTTCTATGTTTAAGTTTCATTTGATTACCAATTCCTTTTTCATCTTTAATTCAGAAGGGGTGTTGGGTGCTGCCGAATTCACTTTTGACTTCAATTTGTTTTCACATAGTTTTATCTGATACCATGTCATGCACATGCTTTCGGGGAATAGATATATTGGCCGGAGTAGAGGCAATAATAAGTCATCTTGTGGTGAAAGAATTTCAGATACCTTGTGCACATGCGCCTGCACTATCTCCCCTTCCCTTGACCTCATCTCTTAGCCCGAAATCAGCTGCTTGAGGAGGTTTGTGAAGTTCTACGAAAAGAATTTGTATTTTTGACCGAATATTTTGGTTACAAAGTTTTATCGTCACAAAGACACATCATATGTGCATACTTGCAAGCATGCATTCCCCTGCATACTCATGCTTATGTCTCTATTTCATTCCTTTTGACCAGATAGGATAGGCATTTTCCCCATGTGTCCTTGCAGGACATAGTAATGCACCACAATACTTGGTTAAAAATCGAGAGTCCTCGGCAAAGGGTTGTATCTTGGCGAGTGATATTGACAGTGTTATTCTTCAAATAGATGCTTGTGGAGGAGATGGTGCTCTTGCCTTTGCAAGAAGCATGAAAAATAAGGTACAAATTTGAAGGGAAACTATCAACGCATTTCCTTTTATGGTAAAAGATGGCCAGCAAATTCATGTTTGGTAGGGGAAAATGGACGGACGGATTTTTTTTTAATGTAAGGATTGAGATTCATAAAAATGTGTAATTCGTTGCTCAACCATTAGATTAAAACTTTTACTTTCACCAACTGAAGGCATATGTGCTTACTAGCAACTTTCTTGGTCGACCGAAAACATCTTAAAATGTTAACACCACTGCAGATAAACTTGGGATCAAATTGGTATGACATCTAATTTTTGGCTTAATTTTTTGTTATCAGTTTCTTTCTACTTCACTCTATAGTTTTATATTTGTATAATGAATATTCTCTAGAATCTTGTTCCTTTGATTTATCTTTTTAGGTAGGCCTCAAGAGAATGTTTAACATGATTAGGTTAGGTAGTACATGTTCATACATATTTTTAATAGGTGTGGACAAAGTAATTTGAACTTGTGTCTCTTAGGATGAACATCATCTGCTCTTTCGCTAGACTACTTGTTGGGTTCTTTAACTTGCTTAGGTTGGATATATACATAGATATATTAATTATATATAATTGATTAATATTGACATGCCTTGATGCTTGAGGTTTGACTGAATGTGGTTTCCATATCCATGATGCGGCTTGGGAAAGAACACTGCTGGACAATAAACCTCAAGTCTGTGCAACGAGTGGCCGCTTTGCCTAGGCTTGATCCCAACCCAACCCAAAACCTCATTTTGTTACAATCGTTTTTAAAATGTTTGCAACATTTTAATGATCTATTTATAAAAGTTTAAAAGAGTAGACATTTTTTTGTACTAATAGGTTTGGGTTGGAGATTCAGCATTTGCAATCTCTTTATTCTTAAATCAAGGGATTTTTTTGCACGGTATGAATATGTTAAAACCTAATTAATACTATTATATATGAAATATATCAAGATGTATAAAATCATATAATATTTTCTCAACAATTTCTTTTTTCTTTCTCTTTATACGAAAAATAGACACATTCATGCTTAGGAGTGGGAATTGGCGGGGAATATTCGAAAATTATGAGGATCTGAATTGACGGAATGGGGAATAACCGAAATTTTTACTTACGGGGACGGGAAAAGTTTTATTACCGAAGTTCAAATGGGGATGGAGACGAGGATTGCTATATTCGAACCGTAGGGATAATCGAACAACAATCGTATAAATAAACGTGAGGATTTCAAAAAAATATTTGTAAGGATTCTGATATTTTACAAGATTTTCAAAAATATATAATTATTTATCTTTATACCCTTAATATATATTTTAATAAAAAAAACCTTAAACTTTCTCTCAAGCTTAGTCACAGTTAAGTTTTTTAACATGTTTTTATCTTAATTTTTATTAGTAAAATAGTATTTTTGTTTATTTTTTTGGGACATGAATTTTTCAAAAATTACGGGATCCATACGGGGAGGATATGAAGATGAAAATATTCTCGAAGCATTTAGTGAGAAATTTTTGAAACTATAACTATCAATGTTGAGAACGAAATAAGAAATACAAAACCGTCACCGCTCCACCGGATTTCCACCTATATTCATGCTATTTTAAGAGATGATTACCATTCCAGCTGAAAGGCTTATGCTATACTTTGTTTAGACGAAAGATCATATTCGTTTAAAATATAAATTAGGTTTTAGCTTTATTCTTCAAAGTTCAAGTCTCGTCTGGCTTGTTTTCAAAGTATATAAATATGTTATTTTTTCCTTTTACTTGATACAGTATATAGTTTATATCATACGAAAATATTAAATGTATTGTATATTATCAGGGGCGGAACTTTAAGGATTTTGGGGCCTTCTAAAATTTTAGAAAATTAGAATTTAGTCTTCAAACTTAAAAAAAATTAATTTAGCCCCTTCAAGATTTTTAATAATTCATATTAAATTTTAAAATTTTGAATATTTTTAATTAAATTCCTCTCAAATTTTTTTAAAAATTTGTATTAAATCTTTCAAAATTATTAAAAATTATAATGAAATCTTCAAAATTTTTAAAAATTTTATTTTAAGCCTCCAAATTAAAAAAAAATTTAAATTGGCCCACAAACTCTTAATCCAACTTTTCACTTTACATTATAACATATGTTTTAAGTTGTTTGTGTTTAGATATTTAACCAACTATTCGTTGGTTTAGTCAGATAGAACAGTACCTTTCTTTAAACAAAGTCTAATGTTTAAATCTTCATGTTTTGAATTGAACAAATTAAATAGGGAAGACAGTCCCTATAATATGTCTCTGAAGTACGGTCCAGATTAGTAGATTGAAGTGAGGTCAACTAATTGGGTGCAAAATATGTAAGAGACTTAATTGATTTTTTATTAATTAATTTAACCTAAGTTTAATGAATAATTCGATTCTTAAATAACCGAGGAAAGCTTGTTGGCATGACTGTCAGCCGGATACCGTACAAGATTTGTTGAGTGAAGACATTTAGTCTATTGTCTTAGTTTCAGTTTCAATAATAATAAAAAAGAAGCTTCCGGGCTGTTTTTGTTAAGAATGCAAAGAATTGAAACATCCTATTTTTAAATTGCGATCTATTTGGTTGATAGTCTCATTGTTTTAGTGATTAATCAGCGTTAACATCTTTCTTGTTTAGGGTTCAAATCCTACTTTCTTTCTCAATTATAAAAAAATAATAATAATTGTGATCTATTTTATTTTATTAAATAAAAAATGAGATTGAATTAAGAGGTAGACTTATCTAAGAATCAGACCCAAACGTCCGTCCATAAAGGGAAGTCATCGAGGAAAGGTTCAATGTCCAAAAAAAAAAAAAAAACTGTTGCTCGATGCCTTTCTACCCTAATCACCATGTTTATCCACATTTGAAAGTAAAGCCATTGGGACAATACTTTTATCCATTTGACTGAACTTTGACCAATTTCATGCTTATCGAATTTCAAAATTCAAAGAAAAAAAAAACAGACGAAGAAGAACGTTAAAAAAATGTGATTGAACAATCCCACAATCATCTGGTTGAGAATCCCAAGTCCATATTAGCACAGCTTAAGAGCTTGGAAGAGCTTTGTCCTTTAATTTCTTTTTCATATAATGTTATTTTAATTTTTTTATTTAAGTAATCAAATAAATCCTTTTTTTGTGAAAAATAACTGAACTAATAAAATACTTAAAAGATTTAAAAGATAATTCTACAGTAGATACATGCACCGCAATGCAGCACTAATCACGTGTATTATAATGTACTATTAATCGTTTTAATTAGTTTTAAAATTATAAGGATTAAAAGTATTATTATCCCCTTTTTAGATATTATTGTTTTTTTCAAAAAAATTTAATTCAAAAAATAATAAAAGTTTTATTACTATAATAATTACTGCATCTACTTTAATTTAAATTTTATTACAAAATATTAAATAGGTATAATTTGTATCTAACATGGAACCAATATTCATCAATCCTAACTAAAAAAACCCTAGCCGGCGCCGCTATCGTTTTGCCCCTCACCAGCACCGGCTTCGGGCGACGTCGCCATATCCAAAACGTGTCGCTGAAGCTGTCGAGATTCACTGGCGTTTCACAGCTTCCTGCTTCTTTGATTGCTGCCGCCATAAGTCGCCGTAAAACCCACCATGTTTATTGTCAACTACAGCCTTGACCAGTGTCAACACTATGCCTTGCTCGCTGACGGTTTGCGAGTGCTGCAACCTTCACCCAAAATGGCTTCCACCTCCCCAGCTCTAGCAGCAGCACTCTCCCGCCGTCCGACCACAAGCTGTTGGCTGTTGATTGGGCTCTGATAGCTACAATTAGGGTTTTAAAACCCTAATATTTTCAACAAAATTTTTAAAAATAATATTAAATAATTATTTTTCTATTATTTTTAAAATACTTATATTTAATTAAATATATTCAATAATTTTTACTAGACTATTACTAATTAAAGAATAAAATACGTGTTACTAACAATATCTAATTTCAATCTTATTAGGTATTCATTCGACTACTTTGTCGTTGATTGTCAAAAAAATCCAACACTGCAAGGTTAATTTTTCATCTTGTTCTAGCTATAATTCTAGAAAGCATCAAGAGTAATTTATAATTTTTTTACCGATTTTATTTTTTCTTTAATTACATGATAAATTATTTAAAATTAAATAAATATAATATTTTATTTTATGTTCTTTTGAATTAGATGATAGACTTCAATTTGACCCCTTCAAAACAAAGTGCAACGATAGAGTATAAACGAAACCGCATCACGGATTCAAAAGATATTAATGTTCATGTATTTTCTTTGTTATTATTAGAAAAAAATTGCATGTTTAATTTTCCAGTTAGAATATTCAGTTTATCATCTTAAAATAATTTTATTTTTTCTACTTTTATAATTTTTATTAAATTTTTATGTTGTTGCTTTAGTGAAGTTTTGTTTGTTTTTATTCTTTATATGATATTATGTTTTAAATATTTATTTATTTATTATATGTAGGAAGAAATTGATTTTGTGCAACATAAGGAAGTGATGAACAAGTTAGATATCATAATTGGTTCAACACAAAATATTGAAAAGGCAATTGTTAGTATAGATGGTCTATTAGAAAAAAAAATTGTCTATGATTGTACCAAGTAATGTTAAAATTTCATCGGAAAATTTTTTTTGACAAAAAAAAAACAAAAGTTTAGGTCTAGAATCATTGAATGATGAAGTACCACATGGTGGAGCATTAAGGGGGAAAAATTTAGGTAACATTTCATCGAAAGATGAAGGTTTAGATAATAAATCTCGTAAGGAAGAAGTATTAAGTAGTAGATCATTGTAATCACTCATTTTTGTCCGGGTTTTAGTATTTTTAGTATTGTTGTAATGGTAATATTATTAATATAAAATTAATAATATAAAATTGTGTTTAAAAAATAATAATAATAAATAAATAAATAAAAAGAAAAGAAAAATGCGTGGAGCATATCGCTCCACGTGTCCCCCCCCTTTGATTTTGCCTATAAATAGGCAATTGAAGATTGCAATTGGAGCAAGCAAATGGAATCGGCATAAGGGCTAGCCCAGGGCCAAGGGGTAGTCCCCTCGGTCCTAACTAGTTCGATCGGGGTCCTATTTTAGGTCCGATCTAGTTAATATTTTTGGAGAGGTCGTGGTAGATCTCGGTGGGGTCCAGTCGGGGTTCGTCATTCGAACTCCTAGTTAGGTATATTTTCTTTCCTTTTTATTTATGTTGTAATTTTTATATTTTAATGAAGTAGTAGTTAATTTAAAATTGTGTTTTTAATTTGTATGTTTATCTATGTTTTAGATTAGTATGTTTTAAATTTATGTTTTATATTAGTGTTCTATTTATGTTAGATATGTTTTTATTTATGTGTTAAATTAATAGTTATGTATATATGTTTTAGATTAATATTTTATTTATGTTATGTTAGTATTTCATTATGTTAGTATTTATTTATATTTTTATCGCAAGGTATTTATTTATATTTGTCATGTTTTTTAGTTTGCATAACGAACATATATTTTGTCAATGCGGTGCCCTTTTATTCGAGCGTAAACGGGGCCAGTATCAGGCGTAGTGATAGTGGTTGGACGTTTACTCTCGAATAACGGGGCCTTTAAAATTTACTCGCACTTATAATCAAATTTTAATTTAATCGTCACTTTAAATCCGGGAAAATTTAATATTAATAAAGCGGTAATTATTAAAGTACCAATTTTGGGCGGTGTGGGGGTGCTAATCCTTCCCCATCCGTAACCGACTCCCGAACCCAATATTTTGAAATCTCTGGTTTTCTACGGTGTCCGGTCCACCTTGAGTGGCCGGTGGCAACTCCAATTTTAAATAAAATGCGGGTTTTCTAAAACTCCACGCGGAAATTTTTTTTCCAAAAAATAAAAACAATCTTTTTTTAGCGAGAAAAAAAACATCGCTACAGATGGCGACTCCGCTGGGGACTTTTTTTTGTTTTTTAAAAACAAATGAGAGTCGAGCTTTTTCAAATAATTACCGCTTTATTAATATCAGAAATTCCGGATTTAAGTGACTATTAAACTAACATTCGGTTATAATTGCGCGTTCATTTTAACGCATTTAAAATATGGCATATAAACCCGTTTTAAAGTGGGGGGAAAATGCTAATGCTTTCGTGGAGATATCGTTCTCCCGTATGGGCCTAGCAAGTACCTTCGGGGCTCGAGTACCTTATACTTTCGTAAGGATATCGTTCCTTCGTATGGGTATAAGGGAATGGGTCCCCCTGAATTGAACCCGGTTGAAAGGAGCCTATAATGGGTGATGACCGGGGGCCTTGCTACTCTTAGTAGAGGACAACAAAGACAATTCGGGTACCTCTTAGCACCAAAACTGCATATAGTGAGCCGTATGAGCCAACCCCTTTAGAGCCATATGAAACTCTGCCCGATTAGTGGTCACCCTATTTAGGCTCTGGTGCCTTATTTCTTGTTTATGTACAGTTTATTACTCCATTTTTGTTATATTTATCATTTGTTTTATTTAATCATTTTATTTGGTACTAACTCGTTTCATTTTATTCTTATCGCATTGATTTCACCTGCATCATTGCACAACATCATCACAATCTTAATTTTGCATTGCATCGTTTTAGGACACATTTTGCATGCATTCATTTTCAGAATAATAAAACTAATTCTCGGGTTGCCCCATTAAATACAACGAAGATGGTCGATCTAGCACCTTACAAAGCCTCTTACAAAAGTTTGGTCTTGGGGCATGTCCAAAAGCACCCCAACATCTTTTACAAACATTATGCCTATAACAAGTCCTCAGTCCGGGGGCATTATTTGCCAAGGTCCAGCCTTCATTGTCGAGTCAAACTCTTGCATCTTTGACCACAGTTTGCAAAAATGCACCTAATTCAAAATAATAATAGTAACGAGCTGCCATGAACCAACATAATTTATAAACCCAACCTAGGGGGCTACAGAATCCACACTCAAAGTGTCAAATTCAAGAGCAATTTAAGACGATGGCATATGAATTAATAAAATGTTGGGGCATGCACCCAGATAACTGATCGAACCCAAGTTGAGGTTGGGGCACCGTCACATACAAAAAACCAAGATCCTGACGGGACCAGTGAAGAATCAGGGGCATCCCTTTGAGGATCGAAAAAAAATCATGTCACATTCATGCATGTAGTTGCATTCATCTTGCATTCATCATTTTTGCATACATCTATGCATACACCGAAGTCATCATGCATTTAGGCATAAAATTCATGCAATTTTACTTAAAAAAAGGTTCAAAAAGAGACCGAACATCCTCAGCAGTGGGGGCAACAACATGACAGCCAACCTTAGTCTTAGAGGAGGCCAAACACAAAGAGGATGCTGAAACATCAATAAAAGGTAACAGTGGCAAAATTTTGTGAACATTTACTGATTAATGTTTTTTCATCGTGGGTCATACCTCTCCGCCAGTAGAGCAACAGAAGTAGACTTTTCCAGATCTTGCCTTCGTCATTGTTGATAGGCCAACAATTTTCAGATTCTGTTTTACCGCTGATGGTGCAACAATATAGACATCCTGAAGATCTTGTTTCTCCGTTGATGGTGTAACAGATCCGAACCTTTCCCCAAACAGATCAAATTTGTATTCAAGTCTTGTTTCTCTGCTGACGGTGCAACCAGACCTAATTTTCCTCAAGTCTTACTTCTTTGTATAGTTCAAGAAAAAAGAAAAATTACCAAAAAAAATAGAGTTGAAAAAAATCAAAAAAAATAGAAAAAAATCAAAAAAATAAAAAATCGAAAAAAATCAAAAAATGAAAAATGAAGAAAAAATGAATGAAATGAAAATTAAAATGAATTTATCAACTTTCATCGCCCGAACCAGTCCTCCGCTGATGGAGTGGCCAGGTACAAGCTATCGTCGTCCTCTGATCCTGCTCTCTGCTGATGGTATAGCCGGTTTTAGGTCTTTATTATCAAATCCAACCCTCCGCTGATGGAGTGGTCGGGTCCAAGCTCCCATCATCCTTAGATCCTGCTCTCCGCTGATGGTGTAGCCGGTTCCAGGTCGTCATTGTCCAATCCAGTCCTCCGCTGATGGAGTGACCGGGTCTAAGCTCGCCGCCCTCTTCCGCCGCTCTCCGCTGATGGTGTAGCCGGTTCCAGGTCATCATTGTCTAATCCAGTCCTCCGCTGATGGAGTGACCGGGTCCAAGCTCCCGTCGTCCTCTGATCCTGCTCTCCGCTGATGGTGTAGCCGGTTCCAGGTCATCATTATCCGATCCAGTCCTCTGCTGATGGAGTGGCTAGGTCCCAGTTGCTGCTGTCCTACTTATCCGCTGATGGTGTAGTAGGGTTCCAGTTAATATTTATGTTTCTCCGTTGATAGATCCAACTTTACTGATTTTCAAGTTTTCTTTATTAATGTTGTAGCTAGAAAACAAATCAAAAAAGGAAAAAAGAAGAAAAAATCAAAGAAAAAAAGAAAAAAAAGAAAAAAAGAAAAAAAAAGAGAAGAAAAAGAAAAAGAAAAAGAAAAATCAAAAAAATGAAAAATGAGCTTTCAACCAAATTCTGATCATGCCTCTTCGTCGGAGTTGTAGCTTGGTCAAATCTAACTTTCGATTACTTCTTCGTCGGTGTCCGTAGCGGATCAAATCTTCGTTGTGTTGTAGCTGAACCAAATTCACTAACTCCGGTCTTGCCTATTCGCTTGTTGTGTAGCTAGACCAAATTCACTAACTCTTGATCCCGCCTCTTACGTCGGTGTTGTAGCTGGATCAACATTACTAACT
This sequence comes from Hibiscus mutabilis, assembly GCA_019671005.1. Classification (NCBI taxonomy): domain Eukaryota; kingdom Viridiplantae; phylum Streptophyta; class Magnoliopsida; order Malvales; family Malvaceae; genus Hibiscus; species Hibiscus mutabilis. The sequence continues at coordinate 10,627,018 of CM033735.1, read as the reverse complement.
TTAGACCATGCCTCTTCGTCGGTGTTGTAGCTTGGTCAAAATTCACCAACTTTCAAGTTTTATCAATGTTCTAAGAAAAAATCAAAAAAAAAAAGAAAAAAAAAGAAAAAAAAAAAAAAAAAAAAATGAAAAAAAACAAAAGCAAAAAAAAAAAAAAAAGAAAAAAAAAAAAAATTGTCGGTTTTACTGATCTCGCCTCTTAAATCGAGTTGTAGCTGGATCGGACATCGTAACTTTCACCTATCGGTCATGCCTCCTCGCCGCTGTTACAATTGGATCGAATTTTGTAGACCCTGTCTCTTCGTCGGTGTTGCAGCTGGGTCGAACTCTCTTTAGGTATTAGCTTATTACCAATAATGTAGCAAGTAGAACTCGGTTTGGCTTCTTCAACAAACAACCCCCATTTTGAAGGCTTTGCTTCCCGAGAGTGACAAGGTGGATCAACCAAAACAAGAAAGAAGACATGCGCTGAAGAGAATGAAGATCTACCAAAGAAAGAAGACGCGACAAAAGGAGAGAAGTTTAGCCAGATAAGACAAAAATGAGTGATTTTGATCTTTGCTTTGTTCTCGTTTCACAAGAACAAACAAAGATGGGCAACTGTAATCACTCATTTTTGTCCGGGTTTTAGTATTTTTAGTATTGTTGTAATGGTAATATTATTAATATAAAATTAATAATATAAAATTGTGTTTAAAAAATAATAAATAAATAAATAAAAAGAAAAGAAAAATGCGTGGAGTATATCGCTCCACGTGTCCCCCCACCCTTTGATTTTGCCTATAAATAGGCAATTGAAGATTGCAATTGGAGCAAGCAAATGGAATCGGCATAAGGGCTGGCCGAATAAGAGAGCAATGCTCTCGGCTAGCCCAGGGCCAAGGGGTAGTCCCCTCGGTCCTAACCGGTTCGATCGGGGTCCTATTTTAGGTCCGATCTAGTTAATATTTTTGGAGAGGTCGTGGTAGATCTCGGTGGGGTCCAGTCGGGGTTCGTCATTCGAACTTCTAGTTAGGTATATTTTCTTTCCTTTTTATTTATGCTGTAATTTTTATATTTTAATGAAGTAGTAGTTAATTTAAAATTGTGCTTTTAATTTGTATGTTAATCTATGTTTTAGATTAGTATGTTTTAAATTTATGTTTTATATTAGTGTTCTATTTATGTTAGATATGTTTTTATTTATGTGTTAAATTAATAGTTATGTATATATGTTTTAGATTAATATTTTATTTATGTTATGTTAGTATTTCATTATGTTAGTATTTATTTATATTTTTTATCGCAAGGTATTTATTTATATTTGTCATGTTTTTTAGTCTGCATAACGAACATATATTTTGTCAATGCGGTGCCCTTTTATTCGAGCGTAAACGGGGCCAGTATCAGGCGTAGTGATAGTGGTTGGACGTTTACTCTCGAATAACGGGGCCTTTAAAATTTACTCGCACTTATAATCAAATCTTAATTTAATCGTCACTTTAAATCCGGAAAATTTAATATTAATAAAGCGGTAATTATTAAAGTACCAATATTGGGCGGTGTGGGGGTGCTAATCCTTCCCCTTCCGTAACCGACTCCCGAACCCAATATTTTGAAATCTCTGGTTTTCTACGGTGTCCGGTCCACCTTGAGTGGCCGGTGGCGACTCCAATTTTAAATAAAATGCGGGTTTTCTAAAACTCCATGCGGAAATTTTTTTTCCAAAAAATAAAAACAATCTTTTTTTAGCGAGAAAAAAACATCGCTGCAATCATTGAAGGGACAAACTGATGCTCTAATTAGATAATCAAGTAGCTCTCCATTTATCAATTCATGTTCGGATTATTCATCTCCTTTATTACAACTTAGTGGTAAAAGAAAGTTTAAAACTAATTTGAAAGATGATATAAAGTCTCCTAGTAATGATCTCCAAATATTCCGAATGAGATTATTAATTTTTAATTTACTGAGCACCAATTTCCTAGTCAATTAGTCACTTTAAAAGAAACTCCAATTATTATCGAGAAGAGTCATAAGATATTGTCTAAAAATAAAAGTTCTCAACAAAAAAGTGAAATTATTTATACGCAATTTAAATCTAATGATAATATGAAGTTAAAGAATATGACCTTAAATAAAAAAAAAAATTCAAACTCATGCGTATACATCACTTGATTTATATTATATTATATTTTTCCAGTTAAATGTTTGGTTATAATTAATATATATTAAATACAATATATGAATCCAGAGAAAAATCAATAAAAATCTTGACAATAAAAAAGCATCCAAGGTTTCTAAATTATGAGCAATATTTGTCTTACCTAACTCTCAAATAACGTACAATTTGTATTAAGGTTGCTACTTAGAAAAATAGTCTTCGATTTTATATAATGTCAAAGAAAAAATTTTAAACGTCGCTATTGCTCGAACTATTTTTCGGAGAAATGGTTAATTGATTGGGTATTATTAATTGGTTTTAAATTTTTTTAAGTAGTCAATATTTCTTCTTATTTATTATTAACATGAGTGTTAATATAATTTTTATTTATCAGTTTATCGATATTTATGTGTACGATTTGCATATAAGACAAGATCCTAGGCAAAAAAAATGTATTTGCCTACGGAATTCCAAAGTAAAACAAATTAAATAAATTAACAAGCACATAATTTCAAGTTTATAATTTAATGATAATTTAATTTTTTTGATATATCAGTCATTGAATATTATTCACATCATGACAAAAAGGGGTTAGAGAAAAACATTTTACAAGTTCTTTGTCGATGAATATAATATTTTATGCTCGTTGGTAGTAGTGAATATTATTTATTATTAATTGTCACTTTACGTGATTTATCAGGTATATTTGTCTTTACACGATGAAGAGAGCAAACATTAATTTCTATTGGTTGTTAATGTTGTGGAACAACAAAATTACGTATTGAATTCTTTTGGCATTAATAAAGAACGTAAAAGAATTGTATATGATTTAGTAAGTACTTATTCATTTTCTTTATTTAGTATAACATTTTTTAATTTTCTTTTGACTAATTCTTTATTTCGTTGTTGTTTATAGTAACAGTTGAGTAAAATTAAACATATTTACGGGACATGTCCTCATTTTGGTCAATTGCTTAAAGGTTCCGCACAATTTTCTAAAATTACTTAAGCAATCAAATATGTAAATTTTTCAATTTAAAATTTTCTTAATTAAATGTTAAGCATATCTGGTTAATGTTTTATTCTACATTTCCTTTAGGGATGACTATGACATGTATGTATTGAAGTATATAGAAGCCGAGCGAAACAATAATTGGGCAAAAATTTTATTCAGTAAAGTGTATGATTTAGTTTTGTTTATGGCCTTAATGTTATTAAGTTAATCTTATATATTTATTGTGTAGACACAAAAGATGAGAATTGAATGACTGAAGTGTTTGGCAAAACTTGTTACTAGCAATCAAAATAATAAAAATCTTTTAAAACATTATACACGAGAAGAGCCCACAAACATTTCATGATGATCAACTTAACAGCGCCAAAAGATTAAAAAGCTTATAGATTATTCTCATAAAACTTGATGTAACGACTAAAATTTATTTTTCCTCAATTTTCTTTAAAAGATTGATTTTGGAGTTTTTGAGAATTTTTTATTTTGAATAAAATTGATACTCGCCCCCTGTTTTTATTTTCGGTTGCATGCAATTATTTATTTATTTTAATCATTCTTTGTAATATCTTTGATTTTATTTTATGTTGTGAATCAAACAATATTAATTTAATAAAGTAAGATAAAAACTTGTGTAAATTTTAAGGTAAACTATATCGGTTATCACTCAACTTTAATTTAATAAATGAACTTCAAAAATTAAATATTTTTGGTCACTCTACCGTTATTTGCCTAATTCTGTGATGACATGCTATTTTTAATTTATTTTTAAACTACCACGTAAATGCCAAGTATAATAGTAACGGTTAAATCGTAGTATAATTTTTTTAAAGGTGCCACGTAATTGGTGGACATGGCATTTTTAAGTTATCGAGCTGACATAGTGGCTCAACCTCTTGGATTCTATTTTGAAAACAGAAGTATAATGGTAAAGTGGCCACGTAAATTACATGCTCAGGTTGACGTGGTAGTATAAAGAATTTGGGTAAACTATATAAATGACCATCTAATTATGGGGTGGTTTCGATATGACCACCCTACTTGACTTGATAAAATTTCATATAAAGTTTGAGTTGTAAAATATGACGCGTTACTCGAATAACTTAAAATATTTTAACTCGACTCAATCGAACGCTCACCTTACATACATTACGATAAACCTGACTTATCAGGTGTGCAGTTCTTTTTTAGTCCGCATTTCAGTTTAAGATGGGCTAATTTACTGAAAATTTAAGTGGGTATTACATGAAAAAAATTATAATAAATTATCATAGCATAATTACTTTTAAGGTAAATTAGGTGTGACCACTTAATTAAAAGGTATCTATTTTGACTACTCAAATAAAAAAATAAATAAACACACCGCCAAATTTTTTAATTGGTTTTATTTTGGCCACCAACTGTTAAAATTTAACGGAAAAGGTGACGTGTCAGTTAATTAAAATTTATATAATTACATATTTGGTCCATATTAACTACCTATTTTATCAATTTGGTCTTAATTTTAATTTAATCCAAAATTTTAAGGCTCCAATAAAATGATGACACATGTTGCCGTATAATTAGATGATGACATCCTGGAGGAATTGAACCTAGGTCTTCTAGGTAAGATTGGCAAGCTGAAGCCACTGGACTAAAACCATCACTTTGATTTTATCAACAAGTATATTTAAAGCTAATCTGTGAAATGGAGATGAAAAATTTCTACACTTTCCCGGCCAACGCTTCCTTGTTCCTCTCTTCCCCAAAGTAACACCTCTCATGCCGCAATTTCCCCTTCAACTGCCTCAGGTAAACAAAACCCAAATCCCAAAATACCATAAAAACCATTGCTTTTAATGTATTTCTTTTTTTTTTTCATCTTGGGTTTAACTTTTCTCTTTTTGGGGAGTGGTTTAGGTCGTATTGGAGAAGTGGAAAAGTAAATATACGAATGTGTGGGTTAAGATAAACTTGGATGGAACTGGAGTTGCTAATTCTACTACAAGTGTTCCCTTTCTTGATCGTATGCTGGATGTATGATTCTTTGTTTTCCTTTTAACTTTTTGGTGTGATTTTTTTTGTTCTTATGAGCTGTTAATTTGATTTACTTTCCATGGTGTTTAATCTTAGCAATTGGCCTCCCATGGGCTGTTCGATGTGCACGTCAAGGCTACCAAAGACATTCACATTGATGATCATCACACTAATGAAGATGTTGCCCTTGCTCTTGGAACTGTAAGTTTCTGTCGATAGTTCAGGATTTTGATTGTATAGCCGGGTGAAATAAATGAGTTGTATGTTTTCTTTTAAGTATTGCTTCAGTCACTTGGTGACCGAAAAGGGATTAACCGGTTCAATGATTTTTCAGCTCCTCTCGATGAAGCATTAATACATGTTTCACTGGTATGACATTCATTGCACGATTATTTCTTAACCAAGATCTTTTGGTACTATTTGAAACTCGAAACCGTTGTTATGTAGTTTGAATCCAAGATATTCTATCATATTATTCGGATGATTTCTCAAAACCATCTTATTGGAGCCTTAAAATTTTAAATTAAACTAAAACTAGGATCAAATTGATATAATAGGTAATTAAAATTGACTAAATGTGTAATTATACAAATTTTCGTTAAGTGCTAGTCACATTTTCCGTTAGATTTTAACAGCTGGTAGTCAAAATAGGACCAATTAAAAAGGTTGGTGGTGTGTTTGTCCATTTTCTTAGTTGGGTGGTCAAATTAGGTAGGACCCATAGTTAGGTGGTCATACAAGTAGTTTACCTTTATTTTTAAAAGAAAATAAAGACATCGTTAAAATCTCCCTCATAGCTCGACTAAACCGTAGTTCAATCCAGACATCAAAAGGAGGAAAAGAGCGCCCAAAATTATTATTACTCAAAAATAGTAGTGCATAGGTTCAATAAAAGAAAACGAAAAAGATACATACCTCAAAGTCTCTATTCTTAGACGATCTATACACTACCAGTCCTTATTTGGTTTCCAATAGAAAACAGTTGGATTATCTTCCATATTTTTTAATTCATGACTATATAAAACATGCAATAAGAAAATAAATAGTATCAAATTACAAAACAATAAAAAAGTAATTGCTAAACATTTATATGTAATTACCTTAGATATGTCGCATTGTTGTATGTGTTGGGCATGCACATAGTTATTGTTGGTAATTGAAGTGTATCATCATGCTTAATATCCGGATCAGATGATGAACATTTGCCCTTTATTTTTGTGTGTTCCTTTTCCTGTCTCAAAAATTATATGATCACCAATTTCAAGAACTCTATTTTCAATAGTTCTTTTTTACATCCCACTTTCATCACTTGCAAATTTAAACTAGTTTTTACAAATTGATCTTTAACTTCATTAAAAGTTTTATATGTTTGTGATGCATGATGACATATATTCATGAAAAAGGCTAAATTGGCATATCTAGCTTGAACTACTGTTGGATTATCACCTTCAATATCAACATTATTCTTTTTTAATTCAAGATCTTTCTTTGCACAAATAGTCCAACGATTCAAAATACATTCTTGAGGTATTTTCTTTGCTTTTTCATATTTCAACACAGCAAACATGTGTCGACAGAAAAACCCAACATACTCCAACTTCATACAACAACAATACATGGTATCATAATTGTTATCTTTAGCTACACATTACCATAAACTTTCTTTTTTATCATGCTTCAACTGATATAGCATACGACCATCATGAGGTAGACTCTTTTTAACCAAATAACAACCCTCGTACGACAGTTCTTTGCATAAAGTAGTAAAATAATTTCTTGTATATACTTGTGTTGCATGTTTTTTTAAAGTTGCCAACACACCATCACAAACTGGTTGTTCATCTGTTGTCTTGTAGTCTTGATGACCTTCCTCCCACCTTAAAAAATCTAGTTCATTATGAAAGTACCTGAGAAAACGATATAATATTATTTTCTGTCCAACAATGACTTAAGTGTCTTATGCATTGACTCACAACGTTGAGCAGATCTCATTCATGCACATAAAAATTAATAATAATTTTTAGTTAATGCAATGAGAATAATAAAACTATATATTCAATTGAAGTGTTCCAAAATATCTTACCTGCATAAAAGTACCCTCGCATGTAAGCATCTGCCCATTTCTCTTTGTCTTCGTACAAATCTTTGACCCACTCCATGTCTTGACATTTATGTTGGCAAACTAATTTCTTCCAAGCTTTTTTAAAATCTATTTATGTTCTACATTTGTCAACGCACTTCATAAATCTTTCGTGAATTTTTTTGCTGGCGTAGAATTTCATATTCCTCTGAAAGTACTTTAGTTATTGCATTTTCCACTGCCTTATCTCTATCAATAATAATAGTGAACGGTTTGTAATCATCTCCCGCTGCAATTAATTGTTGTAACACCCATACATATGTACCTCTTTCTTATTCACTATTAATGCACATCCAAATGGTACTGTATTTCGATAATGATTAACGCCAATCAAAACCACAAACGACTTGTTGTATGCATTACACTTGTAAGTTGTATCAAATGCAAGCACTTGTCCAAATTTTTTATAGTTAGTACGTGATATTCCATCACACTAAAATAAGTTCTCTAAGTTCCCATGTTCATCTTTTGTATACTTCACAAAAAAGGATCAATTTTTTGCTTACCATAAAGATACATCATCACCATTTTAGCGTCACCGTCTTGCACTTCTTCTCGCTTGATTCTACCTATAAAATTATACAAATTTTTGTGTATGAATCCAACATTTTCTAGAGAATTGAATTTATTCACAAAATTTTACACCATTCTATTTGGAACAATTTCATAATTATGCATGCTACTGATTTAAATTTAATCTGCATCGTCAATTTTTCGAAAAGACCTACAAAAATCCTTAAACATTAAATACATAAATGCTAGTAGTTTAAAGTAACATATTACACAATGAGCACATACTAACATAATATAAGGTACTTGTGTTGGCTTCACCATTTCATGGTTACGTTCTGCATGAAATTTCTAAACCTTCCAAAAATTATATTCTTCATGGTATTTGAATTGAATATGTGCTAGACATCCAACTTGGTTTTGCACCGCGTCTTCAATTAGGTAAGTTATTTCATTTTTCTCGTCCGTAACCTTCTTTATGATACATCAAGGTCTTTAAAGTTAAGCGATCATCGATTCGGTTTTTTACTAATGTACCTTTTCGAATTCCAAAACTTTTAACTTTTGCATAAGTATAATAGAACTCAATGCAATTTTCTATTGACCATGTCCATGTTGTTTTCATCGTAATCTTTTAGTTCTTTTCCAATCTTTTAGTTCTTTTCCAATCTTATCCTAAATATCCTCATTGATGAAGTCGTCAATGGTCTTTTCATCTTTTCTAAGATTACTATTATCACTATCCAAGTCATCATTGTAGTCATCTTCGTTGTGATCAGTAAGTTCTAATTTATTATCTTTAATTTTTATTTCTTGATCATCCATAGTATCTAATATCCTTGCCATTTAAAAGAAAAATAGAACTAAGAACATGACAAAATACATATTATACAATACAAACCAATGATGCACGGTAATTTGTCTTTTTTCTATATTAAAAATATAATGTTTAATATATAAATATTGAATCATATTGTAATACATGTTTCATATACAAGTGATACACGACGATATTATATTTTAATTATATTTTTCAATTCTCATAATGAATATGCCAACTACAATAATTAACATTAAATTATAATTGAAGTGCAGACCTATAGCTAGAACACGACGAACAATTGAACTCGCGGTGTTGGATTTTTCCAAAAATCAACAATAAAGTAGTCGAACGAATACCTAATAAGATTGAAATCGGATATTGTTGATAACACGTATTTTATTCTTTGATTAATAATAGTCCAATAAAAATATTAAATATATTTAATTAAATATCAATATTTTTTTAAAAATAATAATAATTTAATATTATTTTTTTACAAATTTGTTGAAAATATTAGGATTTTGAAACCCTAATTGTAGCCACCAGAACCCAATTGGTAGCCTGCAGTCGGACGATGGGATGAACGACGGCGTGGAAGGGGTTTTGGTCGGTTGGTTAGCCACGAAAGTGGGGGCCGATTCGTGGTGCCGCTGCCGGAATTACGGAGGTGGGAGCTGTTTTGGGTGAAGGTTGCAGCACTCACAAACCACCGGCGAGCGAGGCGTCGAAACTAGTCGAGGCTGTAGTCGAAAGTAAACGGGATGGGTTTCACGGTGACTTACGGCGGCGGCAATCAACGGAGCAGGAGGCCGCGAAACGCCAATGAATCTCGATGGATTCAGCGACGCGTTTCGTCTATGGCGACGTTAACCGAAGTCGATGCTGGTGAGGGGCGAAGCGACGTCGGCAGGGGATCAATCGTCGGCGATTGAGATGGCGGCGGTAGAAGCGACAGTGGTTTTTTTTTTTAGTTAAGGTTAATGAAGATTAGTTTTATGTTAGATACAAATTATGCCTATTTAATATTTTTGTCAATAAAATATAAATTAAAATAGATGTAGTAATTATTATAGTAGTAAAACTTTTATTATTTTTTGAATTAAAAAATTAAAAAAAATCTGAAAAAGCAATATAAATATTATTTTTAAAATTATATTTAAAAAGGAAATAATAATACTTTTCGTTCTTATGATTTTAAAATTAATTAAAATAATTAATGATATATTGCGACACACGTGATTAGTAGTATATTGCGATACATGTTATTTACCGTAGAATTATGGATAACGAAGAACATGGATGCAAGAAGCTTTTTTTTTTTTTAGTCGAAGCAAATCCACGTGTTTCCAGCTTTGGATTTGGATAAGCTCCTTAATCTTGGCTGAGTCAATAGACAATCCATGCCATAGATTCATTGTAACCAAAGAGTTACAAGAAGCTCAAAATACATATGGATAATATTTTGAATATATTTGTCATCATTTCAATTAAAGATTATGAATTTTTTATACCTCTTGTTAACGTGTTTGATTATTTAATATATTTATATTAAATAAAGTTGAATATGGGTAATTCAAATAAATTTACTTTAATGAAATTACCTTGGATATGGATAGTTATTAGTTAAAGTAATTTACTTAAAATAAATTAAATTAATTTACTTAAAATAAATTTACTTTTGGGGTTGGGTCTTCTTTTTATTTTCTTTTTACCCACTTTTAGCTTTCAAGGAAACCTCAACAACAAATGCTTTGATAGTTTGGATAAGAAAGAAAATGATTTTGGGTGAAACTAACTTTAATAAAAAAAATTATCTATGCATTTGATAGAAACTTGTGATTGAATGCACTAAAATATTTGTTGTTATAATTGTTTAATATTTTTATCAGAAATAATTTAATTGTTTAATTTTTTTTATAATAATTAAACATTTAATAATTTTATTATAATAATTTAATTGTTTAATATTTTCATTAGAAATAAGTTAATATTTCTAGAAAGAATTGTTTAATATTGCTGAAAAAAATTTGATTGTTTAATATTTTTATGAGAAATAATTTAATATTTTTATTATTTATAATAAAATAGGATTGAATTTATAAAATTTGTAAATAATGAGACTAGATTTATTGATTTTTTCGAATTAGGATCAAATTAATTGAATGTATAAATATGGATGACTAATTGTGCTATTAAACGATTTTACCCAAACTGCCACATAACCTCACTTAACGACAGTTAGGGCTAGTGGTCATTTTGTAATAAAATAAATAGTTTACTGACCATTTTGTAACAAAATCGACAGTTTAATGACCATTTTGTAACAATTAAAAATTTAGTGACCAAAATGAATATTGAAGCATAGTTCAGTGATCATTTATGAACTTTACCCAATTTTTGAACATGGCATATTATCACCTAATTTTTTTATTGATAAATAATAAATGGATTGAGAGTTAAATTAAATTAAAAACATTAAATAAAGAAAGATAATTTGTGCTAGCCCAATAATGTAATATGATATATTTTTTTTAATTTTTTGTTCCTTTCGTCAAATTGTCTTGTGAACTTCCAATTTTTTTTGACAAGAAATGAAGAAATTTTTTTGATAAAGAAACATAACATTCATACAAACAAGGCTAAGAAGCTAAACACAAGCAGAATAAAGACAACAAAGGTCTAGAACACAAACCACCCAACAAGCGAGGTCGTAGATCAGAGAAAAACAATTGAGGATTGTGGAAGTGGCAGCAAGCTGTAAGGAGCACAAAGGGCAAGAGGAAGGTGCCAAAAGTCGGTACCAAATCAGTAAGCTTGGTGATGAATACAAGGGGCATCCAAGTGAGATTCAAAGGCCGAGCTGACAACAACGGCGGATGCAAAGCCACAAAGGCTTAAATGATCTAACGTCTTCTCATCAAAAATATCATTACAGGAAAAAGATTATGTTGAGAAAATAGAAGGGGGACCAAATTACACTATGAGATCAAGAGAATGTCGACCAATGGGAGGGGGAGCAGAGGTATTCTCCACTTTCGAACACAACCGAAGAATCTGCAAAAAGAAGCAACGGAGAAACAAAAATTCAAAACCAGAAAATCAAAAAAGAGAAGAAAACAAAGAAAACCAAAACTTTCCTCCAATCTTCCTCATCACGAGCCACCACGAGGGACTATTTGTAATACCCTTAAAACCAGTTTAGAAGTTATTTAAATTTTCGATTTTCTAATTCACTTTTTCAATAACTAAACTTCAGTCTTTGAATTATTTGACTCGGATAAATTCAATTTATTAAGAAAATTTTGAAGTCTTGAAGGATGAAGGACTAAATTGCATAATGAAGTGCAAACTAAGTTGCAGGTTCAAAGTACATATGGTGGCACTCTCCAGCACTAAAATAAATTATCCTTAATCTCAAATAAAATGGATAAATAATGTAGTAATAAAGAAGAATGATTGATCCACAAGGACTAAGGAGCTTCTGATGTTGAGAAGTTTTGATTCTGACTTAAGCAAGAAAATAAAGAAAATGGGGGATTTGATCAAGAAAGTAGAAAATACATGTAAAGTGATAAAAGTGAATAAATTTAGAGAAAATAACGAAAGTAAATTTTGAAAAATAAAATTAATAAAATAGAATAGACTCAGCCCTCGCTTTGCCTCAATTCCAAATGATCATCGAAGAAGATTTTACTTCGGATACATGTCGGTTATAGTCTACAAGGACCAACCCTTGCAACTTACTTTTCTCTCCGGTAAACCAACAATCTAAAGTTAATCTTTGGAATTCAGTCCTTATTTGGACTAACCACGACTATCGTCGCTAGCACCAATACTATTTAAGTTTTAGAAAAGCCCAACTCGGGTTATGTTGTCTCAATGAGAATCAAACCCGATCTTAATTTCCCTTAGTGGATCCGTCGCTAAGTGTGTTCATAGGAAGTCGAATATGCTACAAGCCGATCCTTCCTCCCAACTTTAAATCTGAACAACAATCAAACCAACGAGCCCCTTTTGAATTGAAAGTGTAAAGATTTTTAAAGGAAAGACCGATTGCCAATCTAAGTTTGCAAAAAAATTGAGAAAGATATCTAAAGAAATTAGGTGCTTTTCAATTCTCGCAATCGGAATTGAGACATCGCTTTAAGCCACCGACTAATTGGAAAATTAGCTAAGCATGATAGAAATCATACTTAGCATATTTTAAAGAAAGTAAAATGAAAACTTAAAATAAAAACAAAGATGGAAAAGAAATATTTTATAAAAGTAAAACCCCAAGAACAATTAGAAACTAAGTACAAGTGATATCTTTCAAGCTTCACGGGGGTATTTATAGCTTGAGCTAACTCTAAAGATAAATAAATATTTAAAAATAAAACACCTAAAGATAATCCTAAAAACATTCAAATAAAATAGAAATATTAAATCCTAAATGATAAAGTGATATTTCCCAAATATTTAAATTCAAACTTAATCTTAAAATCTTAAGTAAATCTCATTCGTCCTTCTAGATGATGCTGACTGGATTGCCTTCTAGAAGCTGTTACTGACTGGACTGCCAGATTCTGCCACGTCGAATCTCGTCATACCCCAAGTCATGCCCATGTTTCCAGCCATGATTCTAGAAAATAAAAAAACTACAGAACACGCTCTTTTGATGCTGTTTTTTGGAATTTAAAGTCCTGCGCAAAAACAAATGCAAACAACCCAAATTATCAATATTAAAGATTCAACAAAGAGTAATTAACGGTAAAATAATAACAAAATAAAACACTCATCAAATTCCCCCTCACTTATTCAATGCTTATCCTCAAGCATGCCTTAGTCAAATAAAAGAAATCGTAAGTTACCATCCTTCATCTCACAATATATCAAAGAAAACCAAATGAGTCAAGATCTCAACAAGTATCGGAAGCAAAATAATAATCAAGTAAAAGGCATAATTACGAACGAGTGCAAGCAAAACTAAGATATCCCAATAGTCCATCAATTTCAATGTAACAAAACCCAATACCTCACAAGGATCCACTCATTGTCGCTCAAAGTGTTTCAAGGTAAAAGAAGTTACTCAAGCCGGAATCGAATGTGACATTACCATATGCTTGTAAGAAAATCAAGTCTCCACCACTAAATGAACAAGATGCATTAATCAAAGGGTCTTTAAAAGGTTGTAACAGGGCTTAGGTTAAGGTAGGGAAAAGGCCAAAAATATAGGTTAATCATCAAGACAAGAGATGCAAAAATACGTAAGTTCAAGCCACGAAATAAAGTAAAATGCAAAGAAGTGTAACAAAAATCAAACAATCAATTCCCCTCTATTTTCTTTTTTTCATTTTTTCATTTTGTTGTTTTTCAAATACTGTTTAAATTTTTTTCAAATCTTTTTTTTTTCTATTTTTTCTGTTCGAACCATATTTTTTCATTGTTTTTTTCTTCTTTTTTGTTGAAACGTTTCTTTGTTGTATATTTTTTTTCTCGTTCGTGGAAAAAATCAATCTCTGTCTTGACAAGGGTAACAAAAGAGGGTAAAATAAAAGGTTTTGGGTTTGACAATATGGTAAAAGCAAAGAAAAGGGTAAAGGCAAAAAAATGGTTCACTAATGGATACAAACGGGTAAGCAATTTTGGGTAGAGAAGTGGGTTAATCCTAAGTGCCCTTATCATATTAAAACATCAAGTTCAAAACATGTAGTCTCGATATGCATTTACTCACAAGTTCTAGAATATCGACATTAGTCTGGCACACTCAATCAAACAAATGAGCAAGAATGAAAAAGATTGCCCGTTTAGGCTCGAATCTCACAAGAAAGTGTAATTTGTATTGAGTCAAAAAACATATCAATCGAAAAATGCATGGGATATCAAGCAAAATTTTAAGGAAAATACAAGTCATGCCTGTAACACCCCCTTCCTGGCCTAGTAGAGAACCATGTCGGAAAGTGTTTTACCAGAAGATATATTCGGAGATCGAAAGCTCAATCAGAGTTTGAAACTTATTCGGAATGTCTCGTTATCCTCTTTTAAGACTTAACAGACCTATTTATCAGCAACTTACTCGATTAAGGTCAATTTTAAACTTTTATAAACTTAGGGAACAAAATGTAAATTTTACAAGTTGAGGGTCTTTATCAGAATTTATTTTTACTAACCTTCAATCAAACTTATCAATTATTAGCCTGAGAAATTTTATCACTAACGGAGGTCATTTACCTATCCAATTAGACCATACAAGATTCAGTGACCATTTTATAAAATATTCAAAACTATATTCAATGCTTTTTAACAAAAGTAACTAACCCCGTATCGATACACCTTGGTGCCATATCGATACAAAAATGCACAAATTCAAATTTCAAACTTGAATGACTAAAGTCTTGTATCGATACCACTGGGGCCATATCGATACAGGTTGACCTGACTTATTAGACCCTGTTTCGATACATCTAAGCATGTATCGGTATAGCATGCAAGGGTGATATCCTAATTTCCAGCAACTCAAGAACTCGTTTCGATACAACTCAAGATGTATCGGTACTTGTTGACCTCCATTGACCCGTTTTGATACGCCCATGAGGCCGCATCGATACGATTAAAAACTTAAATGCTTCTGCGAGTTTCTGTACCGAAACACCTTTAGGACGTTTCGATACACCTAGGTTGACCTGATTTTTGTCTAACCAAATATGCACAACCGTACCAAAATAGGTGGACCTATTTCGGTACGCCTTGCACTGTAATAACATATTTTATCTGGTGTTTAATCAATTTAACCTGTTGAACGATGTCCAAATCCAATGAAATTTTACCAGCAATATTTAATCACTATAATCTAATATCATGCCAAATTTTAGAGCCATCTGAATCCATTTACTAGGTTTTCATCTTTTAGCGCTTTTAAGCCCATTTGACTAGTTTTACTATTTTACAAACACACCATATTTCATATATATCACCTAGACACTTTTAGGCTATTACACATATATCCAAAGTAGGCAAATATAACATGTCTAAGCCTTATACCACCATACTAGGAGTTCAAAACAAAATGTAAGCATACATGGAGTTGATGAGAGTGACTTGCAACTTCAACCACACGATCGAAGCTCGAATTTCCTTCAAGATCCTGAAATGCATGAGACAGACGAATGTTAGGCTTACATAGACTAGTGAGGTAGTTATAACAAATGTAAAATAAGTTCGTTAATGACATGTAAACATGCTTAAATGACATATATACATCATTAATCGTATATAGATCATACTCAAAGCCAAGGGTTATGTTTTCATATATCAAATGTAAACCACAAATACATATCATCTCCTTGGACATAATAACCAGTGGATACGTGGATTCCCCTGTATGCCACACATATCAGAAATAGGCCTTAGCCTTGAGTTGTAGCTTTGGAGTCCCTTACACAATCCACCCTTTTCCCTACATATCGATCGTAGCCCAGACCGTAGTCCAATCCCTTACATGATGAGCTCAAGTAACCTTATGGCATGCCAATTGTATCCAATATCCACAATTGTCTAAGGCTATATATCTCATCATAAAACTTACCTTGTGCCCTTAGGCCATTTCACATCACAAATTAAGCATTTGCTCCAAATAGCATAACATAACATCTTCATATCAAATTCCACACATAACACACTTTAAATGTCACATATAAGATTAAATATGTATTAAACAAATATAATGGTCTTACCACACTTACCACTCGAATCCACACATGCTTGCCCTACTTAATGCCTTAAACAAGATGCAGCTTTAAGCACAAACAAATGCAACCAAGATGACACCTAGCCAATCCCATGACACAACTAGACTCACCTAGAAATCGAAGGCTTCAAGGTTCTTGAATAACGATCCTCTTGCCGTTGAAAGTGCTCGGTGATGAAGATGGTGAAGATAGCTTGTCTTCCACCACTTGAGCTATTTCAAAAATTGGAGAATTACATTAGAGTCGAAACTAATGATTCACAAACGTTTTTCAAGCTTACCAATGCTTGTAGACAACATCAAATAAGGGAAATTAACCATTTAACACATGGGTTTAGCTTGAACATTCAAGACTTAAAATCTTGAAATTAAACTCTAAGGATTAATGGAACCATCAAATTGACATAAGGATTTTACTTACCAAGCTACAAGCTTCCAAATGGTATATTGAAACTGAACAAAGATCAAAGATTGAATTAAGGTGCTTGGTTGAGCTTGAGGAAGAAGATGGCAATGGAGGTGTGTGCTTGCTTGTTTCCTTCAAACAAGGGTGAGATTGGTTTCGGTAGAGGCAAAGAAAAGGATGAGAGCTTTTTCTCCATCCATTAAACTTAAACACACAAGTATCACTCCATAATGGTTGCCTCCCAAGCAACCAATCAAATGGTTTCCTAGCTTGGGAGGAAACCCTTTTAATAATCATTTAATCCTTATTTTCTTTTCCCTAAACTTATGTTGTCATCTTTACTCAATGGGATGACTAATTTCACGTGGTTTAAAGGCAAGCAAGGAGGTGATGCACACCACTATTTGGTATAATTACGAGGGTAGTCCCTTAACTTTCCAAAGTCTACACTTATGTCTCCAAACTTTGAGTTTTCACAATTTAGTCACTAAACAACTTTCATTCCTTACAAAAAGGTCCAACAACTTTGATTAAGCCCAAATAACTTTTATTACTTCAAAATGGGGTACAAAGATTGAGCAATTACATTATTCGGGCACAACCTGTACAAAATTTCTAATCACTGGAACCTAATTTTGACAAGATCAATTTTTGAGGTGTGACAACTCTCCCCCTTAAGAAAATTCGTCCTTGAATTTTCACTCTAACTAAAAAGATGAGGATATTGTGTTTGCATTGTCTCCTCTGCCTCCCACATTGCTTCATCCACTCTATGACTTCTCCAAAGAACTGTTACTAGAGGCACAGACTTGTTTCGAAGTCTCTTGACTTCTCGTGCGGGATCTGCATTGGTCCTCCTCGTACGTCAAATTAGATTGAATCTCTATAGAATCCGGTTTGATCACATGGGAAGGATCAGAACGGTACTTCCGTGTCATAGACACGTGAAAGACATTATGTATATGACTTAACTTTTTAGGGAGAGCTAGTTGGTAGGCAACAGGTCCAACTCATTCGACCACCTCGAATGGGCCAATTAAACGAGGACTTAGCTTCCCTTTTTGCCAAAAATGAAGGATCTTTTTCCACAAAGAAACTTTAAGGAAAGCTTTCTCACCAACATCATACTAAATGTCCATTCTTTTCAAATCAGCATAAGCTTTCTGCCGGTTAAAGGCAGCCTTCAGCCGGTCACGAATGATGGTTACCCTTTCTTCGGTTTCCCAAAGTAAGTCAGGTCCTAACACCTTGCCTTCACCAAGCTCGATCCAACAAAGAGTGGTTCTACATCTTCTTCCATAAAGAGCTTCATAAGGAGCCATTTTAATCGAAGCTTGGTGACTATTGTTGTATACAAACTCCACCAATAGTAGGGATTTTTCCCACATATTCCCGAAGTCAATAACATAAGCTCGTAGCATATCTTTTAGAATTTACAAGGAATAGTCGAGATTGGTACGAAATACTTATACATGTGAATAGAAAAGATATAAGGTTACCTGAATAACCCTTTCAGATTGGCCATCGATTTGAGGGTGGAAAGTAGTGCTTAGGTACATTCAAGTTCCCAAGGCCTCATATAAGGTTCTCCAAAACCAGGATGCAAAACGAAGTTCATGGTCAGAAATAATGGACACAAGAACTCCGTACAAAAGGATGACTTCATGAATATACAACTCAACAAGTCTAGGCAAGCTGAAGTTTATTCTCACCGGAAGGAAATGAGCAAACTTGGTGAATCGATCTATAATGACCCAAATAACATCATTTTTCTTCGATGTCGTTGGTAGACCACTTATGAAATTCATCGTAATATGTTCACATTTCTATTGTGGAAGCTCAATAGGTTGCAAGAGACCAATAGACACATTGTACTCGGCTTTAACCCGTTGACAGGAAAGACACCTAGCCACAAAGTCCGTGATTTCATCTTTCATACCAGACCACCAATACAACTCCTTCAAGTCTTTATACATTTTGATAGCTCCAGGATGAATGGAAAAAGGACTCGAATGAGCCTCACTTAGAATTTGGTTCCGAAGATCATCATCATTAAGAACATATATACGGTTTTGAAAACACAACAATCCTTCAAAATTCATAGCAAAGTCGAGATCCTGCTTGTCCTTAATCTTAGCAATTAAAGCTTGCAACTCCTCGTCAGACTCCTAGAGTGCTTTGATTTGGGACACGATGGTTGACTAAACTTTTAATTCAGCCAACAACTTGCCATGCTTCTTAAGCCAGAAATGAGCATTCAAATGTCTCGAAGAAGTAGCAGGCTTTCGACTACGGGCATCAGCTACAACATTGGCTTTACCAGGATGGTAATCAATGGCCAAGTCATAGTCCTTCAAAAGTTCCATCCACCGATGTTGACGGAGATTCAACTCTTTTTGAGTCAAGAGATATCTTAGGCTTTTGTGATCAGTGTACAAGTAACAATTCTCATCGTAAAGATAGTGTCTCCAAATTTTTAGGGCAAACACAACAACAACTAGCTCCAGATTATGTGTCGGATAGTTTAGCTCGTGTGGCTTAAGCTGATGTGAGGCATAGGCTATGACTTTTCCCTCTTGCATCGGTACACAGCCTAATCCTAACTGGGATGCATCACTGTACACCGTGAAGTCCTTGCCCAACTAAGGTTGCACCAAAACAAGGGCATGTGTTAGAACCTACTTAAGTTGATCAAAACTCCTTTGTTGTTTCTCGGTCCATACAAAAGGAGTTTCTTTACGGAGAAGGTTCGTCAAGTGTGCAGTAATTATTGAGAACCCTGCGCCTAAGTGGGTGGCTGAGGTATGAGAGATTTTGGGTTTGTAAATTTGGGGAAGGAAACTGTGGCTGCCTAATAAGAAAAAGGAAAAGATAATGAAAATTTTGGGTGATTTGGGAGGTGCGGCAGATTAGGGAAAATGGGCTACGCTAACCTGCGCCTAAGTGGGGGAAGGGTTTGCTTACGTGCACCGTTTAATAAATGGTTTCTACACTGCTGATCTACGCGTAAAATATTTCCATGGACTGGAAATTGTGCTATGTTCAACCGAAAATACCGCAACTAACTCTATTAAAGTTCGATTCAATTGGGGTACCTGAAAATTCAAATAAAATAAATCTGAGACCAAAATAAATAAAATTAAATTAAAAACGAATAGAAATTAAACAAACAAAAAATAGAATAAAATAGGTTGCCTCCCATTTAGCGCTTTATTTAACGTCGTTAGCTCAACGGCCTGATTCAAACTACAGGTTCTACGACAAATACTTCCTCCAATTCATACGCTTTATCCGACTAAGAATTTCCCTATGAGAAAATTTTGAATTATGGAGTTCCTTTATTTTTTCTGACAAAATATCTTCTTTACTCTTCAATTTATCCGGCAGTAATTTTAACTCCAAATTTGGTGCCTGCAAAATAGAAGGTAATATTTTAGATTTGGATGGAGTTAGGCACAAATCAGAATGAACAGAAAAGATATTTTCCAACTCCCTAATTTCTTCGTCGTGATCCTTTAATTCCCTGCACAATCATCAGATACTTTAGTTTCCACAAACTTATCTACCAAAGGCTCATAAAAGTCAATGAAACTAATATTTGCAATATTATCTAGGTACTTCATCGCCTTGTCGACATCAATTTTAACAACCTCACCATCAAATTCCATGGTAAGAATTCCACTCCTAACATCAATTTTAGTACGTGTCGTGCTTATAAAGGGCCGACCAAGTAGAATTTTAGAGGAAGTGTTGGTTCAGTCATTTTCCATGTCGATGACATAGAAATCTACCCAAAAAATTAAGTCATTTACCTTAACTAGTACATTCTCAAAGAGTCATTCGGGATAAATGACAGATCTATCGGTGAGCTGGATTGTCACTTTTGTTTCTTTCAAAGGTTCTGCACTAAGTGAATTATAAATGAAAAACAGCATAACATTTATAAAAGCACCCAAATCACACATAACACGTTTAATTCTTACTTTGACAATTTTACAAGGAATAACAAACATACCTTGGTCCTTTAACTTAGGTGGAAGCTTTGAAAAATAGCTGATACGTTTTCACCCAAGTTTACCTTTTTATTACCAGTAAGTCTCTTTTTGGTTGTGCAAAGGTCTTTCAAGAATCTGGCGTATCTCGTAACTTTTTGGATTACCTCAAGAAGAGGTATGTTTATCTCCACCTTTCAAAAAACATCAAGTATCTCATTTTTCTCGGCTTGTTTATCACGTTTAACCAATCTCGACGGAAAGGGAGGTGGCGTGACATAGGGAGATAGCATGGGAGGAGTTTGCAATTCATTGTTATTTTTCCTCTGGGATCTTACGTCAACTTATTCCTTCTCACTCTAGGATCTTGATTCATCTTCTTTCTGGGATTCTACTGTAACATTCTCTGGGACTAGTGGTGCGATAACAATGCCGCTCCAAAGGGTGATTGCACTAACGTTTTCTCGTGGGTTCACCTGGATTTGCGACGGCATCTTCCATTTGGATTCTAAATGACTTATTGCTAACGTAAGTTGACTCATATGCTTGTCAATTTCGTGGAAGCGTGTTTCGGTCTTTAGTTGAAACTTTTCCTAGGATGTCGCCAAACGTTCGACAATTAACTCTAATGATGGTTTTTGCGGTTGATATTTTTGTGGTGCAGGTGGTTGATAAGCTTGATTTGGTCTTTTACCTATAACAAGAGATTGAACTATCAGTTAACTTATTAATTTTATTTTCTAAAAAACTGTACTTATCTCGTGAACTCATAGAAATGGTTCACTGGAAGGGCGAAATTGTTAAGAGTTAGCGGCCATAGTAGAAATTAAATTTCTAGCCACATTTGAAGTCATGTTTACGAGAGCCCCTCCACTTGCTGCGTCGACTATCTTCATCTCCATAGGGAGTAAGCCTTCATAGAAGAATTAGAGAAGTGTTTGTTCCGATAGTCTATGTTGTGGACAATTTGTGCATAGC
Source organism: Hibiscus mutabilis (assembly GCA_019671005.1). Taxonomy (NCBI): domain Eukaryota; kingdom Viridiplantae; phylum Streptophyta; class Magnoliopsida; order Malvales; family Malvaceae; genus Hibiscus; species Hibiscus mutabilis. Next base: position 10,605,275 of record CM033735.1, on the reverse strand, counting down.
TTCTTGAACCTCTCCCAATAGTCATATAATGACTCAGTATCCTTTTGTTAGATTCCTAAGATGCTTCGCCTTAGTTCACTCGCCTTGGCTACAGGGAAGAACTTGTCAAGAAAAAGTCGAGCCATATTAGTCCATGTATTAACCGAATTAGATGGTAAATCAAATAACCAATCCTTAGCCAAATCAGCTAAGGAAAAGGGAAAGCACAAAGTTTAATTTGGTCTTCGATACTCCATGTGGTTTCGTGTTTAAACAAACCATATGAAATTCCTTGAGATGTTTGTGAGGGTTTTCACTAGGCAAACCATGAAAGGTCTGCAGAAGAAAGATTAGACCCGTCTTAAGTGCGAATGGGTTTATCCATTCAGGAATGTGATACACAATGGTTATTGCTCATCAGGTGCCGCGACAAGTTCTCGAATGGTTTGGTCTTCGCCTGCCATTGGAATCTACTCTACGTTGTATTCAAAGTGTGTTTCAACGTCAAATGGTGTTTCTGAAACTTGTTCGGATTGTTGTCGTTGTTCTTACTATTTTCGTTGTCTTTTTCCCGAAGTGTCTGTGCGTGTAGTCTTCGGGCTAATGCTTTGACCTTCGGTTAAAAATCTGCTAGTTCTCCTAGATTTTTCTTGGTCATAAATCAAAACAAACTTTAACCAGTAACTTTGCCAAAGTCCCCGGCAACGACGCCAATTTGAAAAGCGTCGTAATTGTCAAATAAATTATCCTTAATCTCAAATAAAATGGATAAATAATGTAGTAATAGAGAAGAAGGGTCGATCCACAAGGACTAAAGAGCTTCTGATGTTGAGAGGTTTTGATTCTGACTTAAGCAAGAAAATAAAGAAAATGGGGGATTTGATCAAGAAAGTAGAAAATACATGTAAATTGATAAAAGTGAATAAATTTAGAGAAAATAAAGAAAGAAAATTTTGAAAAGAAAATTAATAAAATAGAATAGCCTCGGGCCTCACTTTGCCTCAATTCCAAATGATCATCGAAGAAGATTTTACTCCAGATACATGTCAGTTACAATCTACAAGGCCCAGCCCTTGTAACTTACTTTTCTCTCCGGTAAACCAACAATCCAAAGCCAATATTTGGATTCCAGTACTTATTTGGACTAACCACGACTATTGTCGCTAGCACCAATACAGTTTAAGTTTTGAAAAACCCAGCTCGAGTTATGTTGTCTCAATGAGAATCGAACCCGATCTTAATTTCCCTCAGCGAATCCGTCGCTAAGTGTATTCATAGGAATTCGAATATGGTACAAGCCGATCCTTCCTCCCAACTTTAAATCAGAGCAACAATCGAACCAACGAGCCCTTTTTGAATTGAAAGTGTAAGGATTTTTAAAGGAAAGGTCAATTGCCAATCCAAGTTTGCAGAAAATTGAGAAAGATATATGAAGAAATTAGGTGCTTTTCAATTCTCACAATAAGAATTGAGACATCGCTTTAATCCATCGGCTAATTGGAAAATTAACTAAGCATGGTAGAAATCATACTTAGCATTTTAAAGAAAGTAAAATGAAAATTTAAAATAAAAACAAAGTTGGAAAAATATTTTATAAAAGTAAAACCCCAAGAACAGATAAAAACTAAGTGCAAGTGATATCTTTCAAGATTCACCCTAAGGGGGTATTTATAGCTTGAGCTAACCCTAAAGATAAAGAAATATTTAAAAATAAAATACCTAAAGATAATCCTAAAAGCATTCAAATAAAATAGAAATATTAAATCCTAAACGATGAAGTGATAATTCCCAAATATTTAAATTCAAACTTAATCTTAAAATCCTAAGTAAATCTCGTCCGTCCTTCTAGATGATGCTGACTGGATTGCCTTCTAAAAACTATTGCTGACTGGACTGCCAGATTCTGCCACGTCAGATCTCGTCATGCCCCAAGTCATGCCCATGTTTCCATCCATGATTCTAGAAAATAAAAAATATAGAACACGCTCTTTTAATGTTGTTTTCTGGAATTTAAAGTTCTGCGCAAAAACGAATGCAAATAACCCAAATCAAAAATATTAAAGATTCAAAAAAATTAATTAATAGTAAAATAATAACAAAATAAAACACTCACCAGCCTGGTCTCTCCAGGACCGATGACACACCTAGGTGTGCTGATCCTTCTAGCGGCTGACCGTAGATATTACCATGCAAATCTAAATTAGGGTTTCCCACGCTGTTAGGGTTTTCGCTAGACATTAAAATTAATACAACTCTAGGGTTTGATTATAGGTTTTTGATAGGTTCAAAATCGATCAACTAAATCGCCAAGAGGGTTGAATTTGCTTCCCGGATGAATTGGCTAAAACCAAAAAATAGCGGACAATATTGCACGATGATTTTATAGGGGTTCGACTATGCAACCGAGTCTACATCCACTACCTTAGCACACCATTAAGGATTTTCCAGTTCACTACTATGAATTCTTCCTTTTTACAGGCCAAAGGGGTAATCTTTACAACCCTATCTTTTCAATGGCTAAGATAGAACCACTTTAATTTTTCCTTATGCTAAACTAGAACCTCTCCCTTTTACAAGGTTATGGTTTAAACAAAGAAACCTCAAGAGGTGGGTGTTTACAAGATTGAAGCTCATAAGAGTGTAAAGAATAAAAACAATTAAAACACTCTTTATACAATATGTACAAGAGAAATAAGAAAATAAAACTTGAAAAATAATTTCTCTTGATCATGAAGCTTGAATATGTTCTCTAACCATCTTCAAGTATCCCAAGTCTTGTTTTAAAGTGTGGAATACGCTACTAGCTGTTTATGGCCATTGGGGGTGGTTTGGAGCCGTTAGAGACTTTATTTCCAACATTAAATGTAGTCTGGTGCAGGGCGTATCAGTATACGAACTTCGGATATCAATATCTGCCTCAAAATAGAAAGAGTTGTTGGGTGATTTTACACTTGGTATCGGTATACGATATATGCATGTCGATATAGACCTTTCCGTATTTGTAACACCCCTTTCCCGGCTTGGTCGAGAATCGGGTCGAAAAGTACTATCGGTGAACGATGTAGTGATCGGTACAATAATTTTAAACAATGGTCAACATATTAATGTTATCATGCTTAGCAAACAAGACAAATCAATACCGCGGATTCAATTAAACCAATACGAAACTGTGATTATCCTTTCAAGACCAACTTTAAACTTTTATGAACTTTAAGGACTAAACTGCACTTTTAGTATTCTATAGGTCCTTTTCCAAAATTATTCTTACTACGATAAAATTCAACCTATACTCAATAGACATGTTAATTTCCGTATTAATTAGAGTCCCTTTTCACCTTCAATTTAGGCCTACAATATTCAGTGACTATTTTGCAATGACTAAAAAATTGTTTCATAACAGTTATAACAGATTTATCTGCCACCGTACCGATACTCAGGACACCGTATTGGTACTCCAAGAACAATTTAAGGATTCTAGATTCAAAGATACATACTGTATCAATAGAGCTGGAGATCATATTTGTACGAGTTGACCACGTTGACTCGTATTGATACACCCTAAGACCGTACTGATACCTTTAATTTTTCCAAATTCCAGTGACCAAAACCCGTATCGATACGCACTGTACAGTATCGATACACCCTGTTTACTAAGTCCAATTATGCATACCTGTATCAATATGCACTAAGAAGTATCGATACGTCATGCACTGTAATGACAGATTTTAGTTGGTTTTTATTTAAATTTATTAAACGATGTTCAATTGCAATGAAACGTTACCAGAAAGTTTAAAACCACTTAAACTACTAGCATGTCGAATTTTATAGCCATTCGAATCCATTTACTATGTTTTCACCTTTTTAAGCCAAATATGCATATTAAGCCATTTTTAAACAAACCAAAATGTCCTCTAAGACCTTTACACAACATAGGCAATACACATATAGTCAAAATTCCATAAACAACTATTTTAACTACTTTGCCACCGTTCTAGGAGTTTATAGGGACAAGATACATTACTTTAAGCTTATAGTGACTTGCCAAACTCCCAACTAACTCCGATCTCGAACCAATATACCCCTTAACCTGATATTATGGAAGATGAATGCATTAGACTTATATAGTCTAAGTGAGGTAGCCATAAACAATGAATAAGTATGGTATGCAATTTTAACATGCTTCAATACTTTCAATGATAGCAACAACATGAACATGTATTTTAATAGAGAACTATACAATATCACTACTCAATGACAATGATCAATATGTAGTATGCTTCAATATCATCAATGGCATTATGACATGTACATGTATTTCATATCCATATTCAATAATAACAATAATTAACATGGCATCAATACTCAATAGTAATAACTCATAACAACGACCAATAACAATAATCAATGTTTTCTTTGGATCGATACACAGTATATGGATACACGAATTTCACCTCCGCACCAAAGTCAATAATGGTCTAGTCATATCCTTCGCCGCGTCAATTTGACCAAATCACAACAACATCCTTTCGTCGCACCACAATAAAGGTTGTAGCCTACCCGTACCAATGAGCTCATGAATTCTATGACATGCCAATTGTATCCAATACTCTCAAACCCAAGGTTCAATAATCAATAATTCAATAACGGTATTTCAATAACAATGATTCAATAGCAATGTTTCAATACGGTAATTCAATAGCAATATGCATATATCAATGTTTCAATAGCAATATGCAATATTCAATGTCCAATACTCAATAATTCCATGTAACAATGATTCAATGATTTCAATGGCAATGACAATGATGCTTCGAACATGGTTTCAAGGCAATACTTACCCTTACTTACCAATTATGGATTTCAATAATTTTTATGCAAAATCCTTTAATATAATGATTAGAAAATCAATAATCAATGATTTGAGATGGCACATAGCCAACTCTCGAGACTTCAACTACACTCACCTCACTTCCGAAGCTCCTACAGCTCTCAGATTGTGATTCCTTTATTCCTAGCTTGTGTTGGAGACGATGATTTAGCTTTCCCCAAATCTTGAGCTAGGGAAAATCATTAAGAGATTGTTACAACCAATATAACAATACTGATATTCATTTCTAAGCTCAAAATAGCTACTAGCTATTAGATAGATTCATAAATTGAAGCTTGAGGAGTAAGGGTTTAGCTTAGCAACTATAACTTGAAATAAAACATTCAATAATCCATGGAAACGATGATACATTAAGGGGTTTCCACTTACCCAAACAGTAACTATTCGATAGAACCGATAATTTGAAGAAAACTTAAGCTTACCACAACCAACAAAGGAGGTATGTGCTTAGTTCAAAGCAAAAGATGAAGTGCTTTGGTATAAGATTGGTTTCAGTGAACTTAAACAAAGGGAAAACTTCTTTCCTTCATCAATATAACGTAACCTTACCTACTCAATCGTCACCTCTTCAATAACCAATAGAAATGTTTCCGTCATCAAAGGGTAAGCTTAATTATTATTTCTTTCCTATTCATCTTTTGACAACTTGATAACTAGTTGTCATCTTTTCCTTACAAAGAACAAGAAATTTACGTGGGAGTGTTCCAAACAAGTAGGTGACTCACCCTAGAAAATGTATAATTATGAGGGTGGTTCCCCAACTTTTTCAAATTTACACTTTTACCCTCAAACTTTAGTCTTTACAATTTGGTCACTAAAATAGTATTTAACAGGTACCCGTACCAATAAGCCCATGGTAGTATCGATACGGCTAGTCAAGGTTCGGTAAGTTAGTTAAAAATTATTGAATTGTACCGATACAAGGCCTACTATATCGATGCGCTTAGTTCAATTTTGATATTTAGACATTCCAATAAGATCCTAACTAAGAATTAGAACCAATGCAATATTTAGACCCTTCGATGTAGGGTTTTTCGATCACCGAAACTCAATTCTGAGTAGACCAATTTTAGGGATGTTACAGTATCGGTACGATCTAAGTCGCATCGATACCTATTTTGGCTATTCGAAATTAATTTTTTTAAGATATAGTAATACTTTTGTTATGAAAAATAATAAATATAAATTAATATATGTGAATAAATTTAAACGAACATATGACTGAACTTTCACAAACGTAAATGAACGAACAAGCCCTTTATTCATGTTCGTACATTTATTTAAATGAACAAAAATTCTTGTTCCCAAACGGCGTTGAGTTTAGTTCATTTATAACCCTACTTGAAGAGCTTTAATTGTTAAAGCAGGTTGAATTTAAGTGCCCAGCTTAATCAACGGAAGTTGCAGAAAATCCATCTTTATATCGCAAATAATTTACATTTTTAAAGAGCTTCTCCGCCCTTGGGATACATAAAAATATGTAATGCTATAAGCAAACAAGGGTTTGATTTAAGGTCATCAGCCATGGCTGCACCATAGATTACAAATAAAACAATCGAGGAAATGGGGATAGGAATAATATATATTACAAAACCAAGACAAACAAAGCATTGGTTCAAATGTATTCCACATTTTTTACCTGCATCTTTTCCTTTCTCATTCGAGAGAAAATTTCATTCGTGATGGAATTAGGCCAACACAACAACGGAGGCCGAGGTTCGATAAATTTCATCAGCATGAACCACAGGCACATAGACTGCATCCAGCAATGAGCTATGGGAACGGCCGTAGAACACGTACACAACAGACCCTATTAAAAGCCATACCGAAACCCGAGCCCAGGTGGCAGCCCTGACAATTTCAAAGCAAGTAAAGATGAGAAATCTGGAAAGACCAAGTTCTGAGCATTTGAAGACTGGGAGAAATATAGAATTAGACTTTAGTTTTAAGACTTACCCCAAATTAATGAGCAGGTAGACATTGATAAGAATGCAAGCAATTGGCAGGAGTGGAACGAAAGGGCATATGAAACCTGAAAATAAATATCAAATATTGCCTCATAAATTAATTGAACCGTAACGATAATCAATATGGGAATGGCAGGTAACCATGGACTATGAGAGTACTGAGAGCATACCTCCGGTATGGCCAAAGTTGTGCCTTGCATCATCTTGATCAATTAACGCGAGCACAATCAAACCCGACATAAGAAGAACGCCACCAACTCCACAACACGTGAGCCGAATGAGTCTATTGGAAGATACCAACAACCATCAAACCCAAAGAACCGATAATGAAACCATTTGAAAAGATACAAAATAATAAAATATATAATCGAATATCCTTCAGCCATAATGTTCATCCTGAACCTATTTTTCTACCATCCTGTATCAACAAATAGCAAACATAATACATGTCCACCAGCCAAGTATTGATAAAATGGGTTATTGATTCATCAGGAAAGCTCAGCACCACCTTTCCCAGACTTGTGACATTAATGAAAAGCCTAACAATGGCTAAGAGTAATAATTGCCTCCATTTCATTTTGCAAAAAGAAAAAAAAATAGTTCAACAGCACAGACAATGATCAACCTACCCCGGAATCCACAGATTTGAAGCTGCGAAAGTAAGGCCAAATGCCCCTACACATAATAACATTATGGTCCAGCCAGCGACTTTTCGCCTGTCCTCTTCATTGAGGGTCCCTACAATACATGGCAGGAAATAAGACTTCAGGAAATGGCAGTTGATGAAAAGCTTTAAGGAACAGATGAATGCACTTTTAAAAGCATTTTAGGAGAGTAGGTTCATATGTAAGTTCCAAAATATGCTATTTACATTATGAATAATCGAAATTTGCACTTCTAAAAGCAAGGAAAAAACCTTCATGCACATTGCTTACATAAGCTAGTGATAAACCGGAGTCATTTTATACTCTAATTGCTAAAATAAACTTTACACAATATGTATAACAAAATGTGACAGAAAGCAAGGAACTTACAACCGGCCTGAGCTTCTTGTTTTTCAACTGCTACATTCTTACAGCCAAGCAAAGGCAGAGAACTGTCTCCAGAAGAACTTATCTCAGGTTTTTTCCCACTAATCACCTGGGTACTATACCTTAGTGTGACAGAATCAATCGACTCCTGAAGTGATGATGGAAATGGCACCTCATCTGGCGGGACATATCTAAGTATCAGCACGGAAATTGCTACAATAGTAAATGCAAGAAGTGTACCCACGCTAACCTGCACAAAAATGGCAACTCTTAGCTTCATGTTGGCGTATACACCCAAGGGATTCTCTATCAATTTGAAACTTAAGCAGGAGGAGCATATTTCCTGGAAAGCATGTAAGGCTAACCGTTGTGATAAAAAAAGGAGCTCTAAACAGGAAACAACATGACCAAAAAAATGCATCTTTTGTTTTGGGAACCAAAACTTAGAAATGAAATTAGGACCGTAATCAGCCCATTAACATTGTATTGCCAACTGTAAATGATCAAATAGATTATAGCAACAATAAGAGACATATGGTTAAAGTTACCTTTTACTTAATGCTTGCTCGAACTTGAGTATGAGGGTTAGATACGTGTATTTTCAATTTTTCTAAGTTCTTTAATGTACTCGGAGCGTCATCATGTGCCAAAAAGTGTTGGACACGGGTACTTCGAGAAAAAATAAAGAGCCGGAGCAACACAGATTCAATTAAGTAAGACTGAGTCACCATATTAACTAAATGCAGTCGAGACCAAGAAAATTACAATCACTGCAGACACATAGCTGCGTGTTTAAATCCACATACAAATTGAGACGATAATAATGTGATCCAGACCATGCGACTTGAATTGGGAAATAAAGTTTTATCCCAATTGCAAGAAATGTCCACTTACCATCCCGGCCAACTGTGAAACATCCATGACAAATGACAAGGTAGCAGCAACTATACCGGTTGTCAATGTGCCCTTGACAGGAACCTGGCTGCTTTTATTAACATCTGAAAAAAAGGATGGCAACAATCCATCTCTAGCCATTGCCATAAGAATCCGAGGCTGAAAACACACAATTAATGAATAATTAACTTAAAATAAAAAACATTAAGCTCCATGACCAATCATGTAAGATTCAAGAGCCAGCATTTTATCATTTATAGATTAGGATACTATGTAGGTTGAAGCATGACAGCATAATGGGAATATTTACAAGAAACAATTCAAAAATTTAAAATATCATTACATTAATTAATATCTAAAATCATCGAACTTAACAGCAGTAAGAAATCCTAATTGAATGCAAATGCTAAAATAATTGAGAGGGATGTCTAGAGTAATTAAACCTTCCAGCATGATTCATACCTGAGGGAGCATTGAGCCCATTAATGTTGAGCAAAGAGCAGTAAAAGCTCCAATGGTTATTATGTAACTGAAATACAACATGAAGGTTCCCCGTGTAAAAAGGTTTCAGAACACGAAAATAAATAAACATTTCGAATACATGATGAATACTCACGCTGCCCATTGCATCCCATGGCTAGCAAATGCAGATGAGATGGGAGTGTCGGGATCCATTGCATAATAGGGGACCAGACCAACAATCACAACAGAGACCAGCATGTATAATCCACAACAAATGGAGAGGGCGGTTGCAATACCCAGCGGCAAATCTCGTTGGGGATTCTTCACCTGCAATTCGCAATTTCAAATTTTTCATATGACCAGGAAAGACAACTTCAATATAGAGTAAACTGGTAGAAGAAAAGAAACCATATACCTCCTCAGCAGTACTGGCAACCGAATCAAAACCGATATATGCAAAGAAGACTGTTGCAGACCCAGCAAGCAATCCATCCACACCAAAGGGGAAATACCTATGGGATAAAAATGTTACATAAAAGATTTTGAATTATCATATTGGCATGGAAATATATCACGAAATTCCAGTTACCCGGTAGGAAGTTCGTATCCGACCCATCCAGTCTTGTAACCCAGATAACTACCCGCTACTATAACAAAGATCATGGCACATACATTTGCAGTGGTGACAATCCCTTGTGCAAGTGTACTCTGCATAAAATTTGCATAGAGGTTTTAAGTTTCAGGTAACAAAGGGTCCATGACCTATGCACCGAAAATGAAAAAGAGGGGATAGACAGCACCTCCTTGATTCCCACACACAAGAGCCCCGTCATGATGAAAACTAGAATTGCAGCACATGGATCCACCACAACATCAAGCCCAGGAATATATTGACGAGCTAGAAAAAACGGTAGACTATTTTCACCTCCAAAGAGCAAAGCCTAGAAGCAAACATCAAAAGAAAATTAATGAAATATGAATGAGAATCCCATCCAAAGAGAAAAGGCCAAACTTCTTGAGTAAGAAAAGTCACTAAACCAGATTAGGTGAGATGCCACGAGCAACTGCTGCACCACCAACTGTATACTCCAGTATCAGAGCCCAACCAATCAACCAGGCGACACTGCAAAACGATATTCGCTTGTATCAGAGGCTGGAAACTGATAAATCTATGAGAACAAGAAAGACTGTAATCCAATATCAACTTTTGAAAGTGCAAGAACAACGACCAAGACCAAAATCAAGAAAACTGAAAATTACCTTTCACCAACACAGATGTACGAATAATGATAGGCGCTGCCAGCAGACGGGCAACGACTTGCAAGCTCGGCATAGGAAAAAGCAGAGAGCGCAGCAGCAATTCCAGCTATTAGAAAGGAAAAGGTGAGAGCTGGCCCTGCATGCTCTCTAGCAACTGTTCCAACAAGAATATATACTCCAGCTCCGATTGTTGATCCAACACCTAATCACAGTGTACCAAAATTCACAATAAGCTATCTAGTATATGTATCGAAAATAAAAAGGGGAAAAACATTATCTTAGAAGAAATCAAATCAAACCAAAGATAACTCAAAAACAAGAATAACCGCATACATCAAAATACATTCATGTGAGCAAGAGAGTAAAAAAGACACCAGTAAATAACAACAAAACTGAGAATAACGATCCAAATACATCATAATAAATAAATGAAGTCTCTGAAAATTAAATATATAAAGACAACTAAAAAGTAACATAAACCAGCATCAACCCACCCCCAAAAAAATCTAAAAATAAATATCTAACTTCCCCCAAAAAAAAAAAAAAAAAAAAACAGCTAAAAACAAAGTAAAGGGATTCCCCAAAAGAAGTATAAACCATGAAATATTACCAATTGCTATGAGATGAGGAACTGTCAACTCTTTAGCTAACTGATGATGACCCAAACGCTTGGAATGGTCCGAATCCACCTGCTTTCTTCTCACCAAACTCTTTAAACCACCCCATGAAGAACCAAACCCTTCCTTTGGGGAATCAACCAAAACACCCATGAAGAATTTCCACACAAATTTATCAGCTTTCCCCAAATTTAATTTTTTTAATTAATAGTAATTCACAAAGTTCGTTTTTTTTCTATGTTTATGAACAAATTACTTAAAAACTAAAAGAAAGAACGTATTAACATAAATATATGACCCCTGAGCCCTTTCAACGTATAAATTTGGCTGAAACAAACCGTTTACTTTTCTGTAGTTCTGGAAAGGGCAACAGCGGGGGGTGATTTTAGAAGAGAAAAAACCAGGTGGTATTTCTTGTTTTTTCTCTCTGTTTGATTCTTGGCTTTTGCTTCAAAGAAATTGAAAGTGTGGCTTTAAATGGAGTATTGAAACTGCCCGCTGCCTGTTCTTGAAGAACCAAATCAATAATTGGGTCACCCGGGGATGATTTTCTTGGATAATCAAATGCTCCTATTCCGCTTGTAAAATTTTTCACAAAAATCTCTTTGATTTTAAAACTTATAAGGACTTAAAAGTATAATTCAATTAAAAAATTGAGAGATAAAACTTAATTTCATTGATTTTAAAACTAACAAGACTTAAAGTGTAATTTAACTACAAAAAGTTGGAAACTTAATTTTATTGATGTTAAAACTAACGAGAACTTAAAGTATGATATAATTACAAAATTAAAGAAGTTAAAGTTTAATTTCATCAATTTTAATATTATTTGGGACTTAAAGCATAATTTACCCAAAAAAGTTGGGGTCATGGTCACCCTACCATAAGTGTAGTTCAATTATTTTACGGACAATATTATTAACGGAACAATCATCAACCCTAACAAATTATATAAAATAGACGTGGAGAAAAAAAGTTTAATTTCTAAGGTTTTAATTCTTTATATGTATAGTATTAATTTTTATTTTTAATAAATTTATGTTGCATAATATTTATCATCAAAGAGCTGAAAGCATATAAAAATAAATTTTGGATGTACAAGAAATAATAAATATAATTTTAGAACATTTAAAAATAAAAGGGGTCAAGATTTGATGCATTTGAATACATAATCTTATGTATCATTAATAAATCAGATGATGATACGAGTTTAAAATTTTAAAAATTGAATTTAGTTAAATTAATTTGTGAAGATATATTATATGGTCTATTCATAATACATATACTATACAACATCGTCTCGTAAATATCAACCTAAAGTAAAGAATAGAGGTTTTCTTGCTCAAACATTGTTGTTGAAAAAAATGTTGAAAAAATTCAATATTATGACCCCTCATAATATTTGATCTTAGTTTCGTTTATGCTTTAGGTAAAGTCGTTATACATTCCCAATAACTTCTATGACACAGTAAATTCATTCTTAATTCAGCGAATGATAGTTAAAGCAGTCTAGATGACCATTTAATTTGTCCAAGTATATTATTAGAACAAATACCCCAAGAATAGGCAAACGAAAATTGAGAGAAAATAGAGTAATAATGGGGTGATACAGCATCTTCACGTAAATAAACATCTAAAATGGAAATAAATATTCTAATTTGGGATGAAATCGAAAGGTCACGGAGTTAAATACTAAAATATGTAGGGAAGTTGAAACCAATAAGCGTAGAGCCTTAAACAACTTGGGTTGCTATTGCCTATTGCCTACTGCCTACTGCCTACTGCCTTGTGAAGAAGATTCAGAATCTAACAATAATGGAGTGAAATAGTAAATTGTTTTGTTTAATACAAAGGCACAAAGCACAAGGGAAAGAGATTTGAAGGAGAAGGCTGGCCCTATCTGTGGGTTACAAGTGCCATTGCCAACATCATGCCTCGGGCGGTGATCTTCGGGATCTCTCAATTCCCTGCAACTTTGGAGCAACTAGGCCATCTTTTTTTTGCTATTAGTAATAATTAGCAAAGGGGCAAACGCGATTGTTAAAGCCGCAAACAATTTGATTTTGTTCAAATATATTTTAACTGTGAGATTTTGTGTATGTATAAAATTTTTATTAGAAGATGATAAAAAAATTTAATGTTATTTATTAAGGAATCATTTAAAAACTTAAATTTAAAGGAGACTAACAATATAAATTATATATTTTAAAAACTAAAATATAATTCTATTATATTTTAACTTAAAATTTTTGAAAGACCGTAATTTCTAGTGGGTCTCTATTGAGTATCACCCCTGATGAGAAATTTACTCACCACAATAAAAAAATATCATATAAATTAATTTAAATTAATCAGAACAAAATTAAAAAAATAAGTAACAAAGTGCCTTAAAATCTATGGGCACTGCCCTACGGATCATGGGCAAGGCTACTTCGCCTTAAATAAACCACATAGATATCTCGTTTCATTCTTTACCCCCCGCCCCCACTAGTGTCTCGATTTTAGTGTCAAATTCCATTAAAATATTTTACCGATTAAATCATAATTCGAGTGATATTATTGTAATTTTAATGATATAAAAATATATGAGTTTCTGTGTATTCATACTTATAATTTATTCTAATTAATGATTTGGAACTCTTGGATAATTTAAACTTTAAAGTGGTCCAAGTAAAAAATTATTATTATTTTTAGGTGATTCAAATTTGAACAATTTGTTTGTAAGGTATATGTATATGTATTTTATTAAAGGTATAGAATTAAAAAATATTTTTAACGTTTAACTAAATAGTCATTTTGGCCCCTATTTTTTTGAACAATTCAACCCTCAACGTTTTATTTTGGAGCAAAATATCCCCTCTATGAATAAAAACTGTCAATCAACTGACAGCAAATGACTTGAAATAATGTGACAAACCTATACGGCAATACACGCTGACATGACAATATCATATAGACAATTATGTTGACTTGAAAAAATATTACATCAATCAAAAAATAATTATATAAAATTTAAAATAATTTTTCTATTGATTTCATCCACACATGATAAAACATTGAGGATTGAATTGCTTCAAAAAAGAATAGAGGTCAAACTTTGAAAGCATTTTTTGACTTTATGCTTTTATTAAAACTTAAAAACTAAAATTTGTAAACATATATTATCTTGTAACTACACCAAACAATTTAAAACAAGTGTCTAATCTTTTATCATTGTGGTTGTGACACTATAAGAGTTAACTGAAACCAACTAAAACTGAAACAAGACATTAATGAGAAAAAAATCAACACATTAATAGGATCACATTATTGACATGTAATTTTAATTTTCAAAATATAAAAATAAATTATTATCCACATCTTCTCTTGTGTTTTTTACCAATAAGTATTTACATTTTCTACATTTATCGGTAATTATTATTATTAATTGAGTTCATTATAATATTATTATTTTTAATTTTTATTCGCATTGAGTACTATTTGTTTTTCTAATAATCCTAAAGTGATTATAAGGTATTACCTAAATTTATTTTAATTTTATCGATAACATATTTATATTCAAATATTTATTATACAATTCGTTTTACTTTCGCACGTAATTAATTTAAATTTGGATATCAATATATGATCGTGTTTGGTAAATAGCGGTTTGAGCTAGAATTAAATGTTTGAGCTAATATTAGAGGTTTGACCGGTCAAATCCACTAATTTGGATGTTTGGTGAATAGCGGATTGAAATAGCGAATTTGAGTGAAACTTCTAATTTTGAAAAAACTGCTAATATGAGCTTTTTGAGATAAGAGTTATAAATACCCTCAACAATTATCAAAAATCTCAAAGTAACCAAATTTAACATTTTTTATTTTAATTCTTCACCACATATTTATATTGTGACATTTGTAAACTAATACTTTTTATTTTTTTATTCTCACATTTTTATTTGTATTTAAATTTAAGAGTTAATTAAATTGTATTAAAAATAATTATATAAAAAATAAATTAATATATAGATACTTCAAATATGCTTAATAATATTATATTAAAAAAATAATTTTTATAATCTAATTAATATTAATAGATACAAAATATTGATAACTAATAAACTATTCAAACAAATATAAAATATAATTATGTCCTTAGATGTCATTTTTCTTATTTAAATAATCAAACAACTATCAGCTATTAGTTAATTTTACAAAGCACTTATATACAATCAGCTAATACAATTTACTAGTCAAATCAACTAATACAATCAGCTATCAACTATCAACTAATTGCCAAATAAGTCTTACATATTCTTCTTGAATTTTTTTATTTAAATGGATTTAGAAAATTCGGAATCTTTCGTTTGATTGTTTTTTTCCTATTCATAGGTTTTTTTGTCAAGTTTTATAAAAGGTCCTTCTAGTATGTATATTTAACAAATTTAATCCCTCTATTTAATTTGATCACTAACAATTTCTTTATTTTTCAAAATGTATATCTCTAGTCACAGAGTTAAATTTTTTCCGATTCTGTCATAAAGTTTGACATGTTTTTTTAATAGTTTAAAGGTCAAGGTAGTATTTGATCATAGATATTTTAAACCATTTGATAAAATACACACCTTGCAAACCAATTGATTGAACTCAAGTCTCGTAAAATGAGCATCATCTACTTTTTCACTAAGATCACTTGTTGAGTTCAGTTTGACATTTTTTTTAAACCCATGATAGCGTGAAATACATATCTTAGAATTGTTTATACACATGGATACTTTTTTTTTGACATTTTAAAAGAAAAATAATGCTAAGTTAATAATTTTTTTTTTCAAAAAAATTACTAAAATGTGGAAAGAAATATGTTGTGTAAAGGAATTAACAAGAAAAAGTTGCAATCAGGAATAAAATATTACATATTTGCTTCTCTTTTGTTTTCTTAATTATTAATATCTCTATTTTTATAGCACATTTTTTTCTTGTCTTTTAGTATGTTTTTAATTTTTTTATCGGTTATTTTTTTGTTTATTTTTTTTTCTCAGGGTTAAATTTGATGTCGACTCAACTGATCAAGATTAGGCTTATTTGTTATTTTGTTAATCTTCCATGCTTTGGACTTTCAGATTAAATTTAGATACATGGTTTGCTTTCGTGGATAGTTTCCTCACAATGTTTGACTCTGATTTGTAGTTTTCAATGGTCTTTCACTAGTTTGATCCCTTTTTTGGTTTGTTTGGCAATGCAGTCAGATCTGTTCATATCTCTGTTTGGTCGACAACGATATCATTTTTGGTGTTGGTTGCCGACCACATGTACTCTTTCTTTTCCTTTGCTTTACTGTCATTTGTTTTTTTTTCTAGTTTTAATAAGAATAACTATGCTTTTGTGACGCATTTTTCTTCACCTTTACAACATGTTTTCTCTGCCTTATAGCACATTTTCTTTCACCTCTTTACCCGTATTGGTTTCAATGTATCTCTATAATAGTCCACTTTTATCTTTGGATTCAATGTCGAATTTGTATTCTGTACCCTCCCCTGGAAGCTATTTTTGAGGGGTTTGATGGACCCTTTGTTGTGTCTTCAGTATCTGTACATACTCATTAGTCTTTTTTGCTGTTTTAAAGACGCTTTAAGCTCATGAATCATATTTCTTTTTGTATCAGCTAATGGATACCCTGTATTGTGCACCCATCGGCCATCCCCTTGGCTTTGTTTAGAAAAAAAGGAACAAAAATTTAGAGTTTGAAACGGTGTTGTATGATGAAAAGGATATGGGTATGGTATATTGAGGGGTTGGGAATGAAAAGATTTGGTCGTCCAGCTCGAATGTTGCAAGTGGATGTAAAATTGTGACAGCAACTGGGGTAGACAAAAAGGCGGTGCCAGGTTCGACTACGAGACGTAAAATATAGAACCAAGTTTTCGTTATCGGTGCCCTGTTTTTACAGATCTTAGATCCATGGAGGAAAGAGAGAAAAGAAAGAAAAAGAGAGAAATAATATGTTAGATCAATATTTTTTAACGGCAGTTAACGGTAGTGACTCTAATGAAAGTAATATAAAAATTAGTGACCGTATTAAAAGTTTGAAAAGTTCGGTGACTGTAATGAAAATGCCCTAAAAGTTTAGTGACTACTAGTGTAGTTTACCCGAAAATATATTATAGGTCCTTTAAAACCAAAATCTTTTGTTTTTTTTATAAACATTTAATTCAACTTATTTGAGCCCCTATTTTCTTAAGACCATGTGTGAACATTTATCTCACACATATCCAAAACTTACACCGCCTAACGTCCCGTTTGAAATTCTTTTTATTTGTTTGTTTTCTTTAAGCGTTTGTTATCCTTTGTTTTCATATAGTAGTTTATATTGTTTTCCTCCGTTTCTTTTTTTTTTCTTATCTTTTTAAATTCTGTTTTTTTTTCACATTTAAATTTTTGTAGTACTTTGTTTAACAAGTCTTTTCTTTTCTTATGAAAATGATAAATATTTTTTGATTGATTTGTGTACTACGTTCTTTTCTCTTTTTTCAAGGTTATAGGTGTTAATTGAGTTGAGCAGCTCACAAGTAATTCGAGTTTAACTCGGTTAAAATTTGCTAAACGCTTGATTAGAGTTGACTCAACTAGAGCTCAACTGGAGACCTTGACAAGTTGAGTCGAGCAAGGCCTAACTCGAGTCAATAAGTTCGTGAGTTGTTCATTATTTTTTTTATAATATGTCAGTTTGATATATTTGTGTAATGTTACTTTGGAGTTTAAATTTTGAAATTGTTTCACCTCTATTTTGATCTTTTTTGTTAAATTTGCTCATTTATGTTTATATTAAGATATATATGGTATTACTGGATTTTACCTATACTAAAAAACAAGATAAAGAATCCGACGAGCTTAACGAGAAATGAGTTTTTTAATGAGCACAAGTCGATTAAAATTTCATCGAGCTTATCGAGTTGAGTCGAACAATTTTCGAGTCGAACACTGCTCAACTCGCTCGATAAGCACCCCTAGATTTGATGTCGCATCTCCTATTAACGCAAGGTTGACCTTGGGGTTTTGGTGGCCCTAGGCGAATCTAAAAAATAGACCATAAATCGGAAATTTAAATTGCAGTTGTGATCATATTTCGGTTGTATTACGTTTATCGTGGTTGCGGACATTACATATGCTATTTCGGTCACTGTGAGTATTGCGGTTGTAAATTTTTTTAATAACATATGCAATTGTGGACATAACAGTTGTAGGTATCGCGGTTTAAAATGGTGCCGCTACCACCATATAACGGTCGTTGTTGCGGTTGCATATCGCTATTTAAATCCATGTCCCTAGTAACAAGTAATAAAAAATTAAATTAAATTTT
Source organism: Hibiscus mutabilis (assembly GCA_019671005.1). NCBI lineage: Eukaryota > Viridiplantae > Streptophyta > Magnoliopsida > Malvales > Malvaceae > Hibiscus > Hibiscus mutabilis. The sequence continues at coordinate 10,586,839 of CM033735.1, read as the reverse complement.
AAGAGTAAGTCCATAATAACAAGTATTGAAAAATTGAGCCTTTGATAATAAATATTGAAAAAAAATTAAATTTTAAGAGTATGCCCATACTAACAAATATTAGGAAAAAATCGGGTCCCTAATAACAAATATTAAAAAAATAAATTTTAACAAATATAATTCGAAAAAATTACAAACATGTAGAGAGTTGTGATTATTTGATTATATTGTTGATCTACCTCTGCTTTGAACTATCATATTAGTTCTCTCGTATTGATATATGCTCACAATCATCCTAGATAGGTCGTACTTGAGTTGTGATAAAGTCAATTTTTAGTATGTTTTGTTGTTATATGCATTTTTATGTCAATATTGATAGTGTTTATCTTTCACTGTAGAGAGCGATGTTTATTTGTATCTTCCATTTTTCGAGATGTATAGTTAAAGTTAATAGAATTAGGTTTAGTAAACTTTTCTAGTTTAATTATTTTTAGGATTATATCGGTTTTGTGAAATTAAACATCAAATTTTTATTTTTATTATTATCTTTTAGAGACTTGTTAATTTTGAAAATAAACAACTTAACACCTCCATAATATCATCATAGTTTCTGTCCCTACTCCAACTCTTATGTTAGCTTAACAAGAAAAAAAATAGATGCACATCCAAGTTGACTTGTATTTATCCAATCAATATTTGTTCCGTGTCCACGTTCCCATAGGCAGATATTAGATCTGAAGGATGAATGCTTGCTGGGCACTAAACTTAAACCGAATTCTTTGTTTTTATATGTTATTTTTTCTCCATATATAGGATAGAAAACTTGGAAGGGATCGAAATAGAAATATGAAAATGATAGTTAACGTGTAGTAGTTTCTCATTAAAGGCGAAGACCTGAATAAAATTTTGTAAACTCGTCCAAATTTATAAAACGTTAATATATATATATATATATATATATATCAAGTTATTGTCATTAGGGATGACTATTTGACCCAGACCCGACCCGATTACATAGGATTGAGTTTTTTTTAACAAAAAGTTGGGCTTGGGTCGGGTTTAGTTCTGATTTTTTGAGGATGAAGTCGGGGCAAGACGGGTTTGGGTTTAAGGTAAAAAATACTTTACCCGACCCGAAATAATAGTTTGATTTTATTCTAAATATTTAGGTATAATTGCTATAATGTCCCACTCTTTATATATATTTTTCGATTCTCTCTCTATTTTGTCTAATAAAAATAGTATAATTATTATAATGCTCTATCTCTATTTTATTTTTTCAACTAGCTCTCCTATTTATCAAATAATAATAAAATTGATAATTTTTTAGTTATGTCGGGTCGGGTTGAGTTTGAGCTTTTATTCTAGATTTTAGGTCGGGTCGGATGGAACATCATAAAATGTTCGGTCGAATTTAAATGAAGGTGTTAAATTTTCGAATTGGTACGGATCGACCAAAAACTTGATCCAACCCGACTCATGACCATCCCTAATTCTCATATATAAATATGTGTCAGAATTATTTTATGAAACTATTTCATCAAGTTATTTGTGTTTTAATACAGTCAAAATTAACTTTTAAGCTATCACTCACTCCATATTTGTATGATAAGAAGGTTAAGATTCTTCTTTGAAAAAATAATGATATAAAAAATAATGGTGAGAGATTTTTTGAATATGTGAAATGAGTGATTTTTATTAGTGAAGATTACAGATAATGTGACGGGTCGTGTTCATAGAATAATTTTCTCTATATAGATATATCATTATTTAAAAAAAATTAAAACTACTAAACTTACCATGTACTCCTAAAGGACATCATTTTAATTTTAGTTAACATTAAGTCTGTATTTTATTGTGTGAGAGGCTCGAATGATCAACCGAGATAACCAAGATGGGGGCGAATTGGTTTTTAGGTGTTTGTAGTGGAAGCTATGGAAAATAAAAATTAGACACAAATATTTATAGTGGTTCAAGCTTCTAACCAAGCTCTACATCTATTACCTTAGCTTTCCACTAAGGATTTTCCCAAATTCACAATGAATTTCTTCCCTTTTTCTCGGATCAAGAGAAAACCTTTACAACCTCAAAGCTTAGACCCCAAAGCTTTGAGAAAACCCTCTTTTACAAGAGAAAAGCAATAAGCAAACTAGAAAACCCTCACAAGGTACAATGTTTACACAATTAAGCTCTTTCACCTAAAACCTAACACTTGAGCATATATGACAATTAAGCTCACAAGTGTGTTCTACAAAGAAAATGACAATTAAAAGCACAAAACACTTTTTTGATCATAGAATGTTGGATTGTTGTTTCTTGTTCTTCCATGGATGCTTGGAGTGGTCTTTTAAACCCTCTAATGACTTCATGGCAGTTAGTAGCCGTTGGGGGTTAAGAGTCGTTGGGGATATAAATTCCAGATATAAATGTAGTTTTGGAGCAAGGCATATCGATACACGAGGCTTTCAGTATTGGTACCTGCCTTAAACAAAAAGAGCCACTGGAGCATTTATTATACAAGGGTATCGGTACTGACTCATTGGTATCGGTACGGCTGAGGCCGTACCGATACGGTTTTTGGCTACTGAAATTTGGAAAACTTGGGGATCAAAAGGGTGTATCGGTACACACAAAATCGGGACACTCTGGGTATTGGTACGGGTCAAACCATATTAGTACTTGATGCATGTTTTTGACACTTTAGCTATTTAAAAACGTTTAAAATATGTCAAAAACCCTTTGAAAACATTTCAAATATGTTTTTCAAGTTTATGAATTTTTAAAATATTTTTACAAATTAATTTAAGTAATATCAAAATCAAATAGGTTTATTCTTATTGCGAACAATCCTCTCTTTCCCTATCATATATATATATATATATATAACTTTCTTGACGTGCGAAATTAGGTTTGGAATTTGAATTATTTATTTAATTTATTATTTTATTGTTGAGGGCTAGTCAAAATTTGATGATGTTTACTTTTGTATGAGGTTGAAACGTTGCCTTGTCAAAACCTAACATTCATGTCCCCATAAATCCTCATTTGACTCTTGTAACCGGTCAAGATTTAACCAATAAATTTCCAATTGGCTCCCATTGTTTATTTACGAAATATATTTTATTATATAGATCTAAAAATGTAGATGTTTATTATATATATCCTAATAATTTAAACTTTCAATTTAAATAAATCAAATTTAATCTTACTTGAGTTTAAATAATAATTAGAAAAAATGAATAAGATAAAATGAAACCATGGGATTGTGAAAAGGAACCAGCCCCTGTAAAATGAATGGTTGAGATTCCATAGCCATTTACAACCACAAGCCCATTTACTTTATTGATTACTTCAGCATCTCTTTATCCCCAAGCGGGACTATATATATTGAATAGTAAATGTATATATTTTTAAAATTTTACTAAAGATTGTATTTTATTTTTATAATAAAGAGATTTGGAGTTTTATTACATAATCATCGATTTAGGGGTATCTTTATCTAAATATATCGATTAGATAAATTAATTTTTAAAATAATATTTTGCGATGATTATATTTTGAAATACACTCATTTGTGTCGTGGAGAAAAAATGTACATCCTTGACAGGCTTCCCACGAGTGATAGGCTACTTCGCATGGGTATAGCTGCCGATCCTGGCTGCAAATTGTGTGGTATAAGGCAGGACACCCGAAGCCACATTTTCTTCGAGTGCTCTTACTCGAGAAGCATCTGGACTACCATCCTTGGTATTTGCAGAGTCAATAGGGCAGTTCGTGATTGGAATGAGGAGCTCCGATGGGCTGAAAATTACTTGAAGGGGAAGTCCTTCTCGGCTTTCGTCTTAAAAACTGCCTGGAGTTCGTTCATCTATTGCATTTGGGAGGAACGAAACAAACGATGTTTTCGTGGATGTGAGCAAGAGGCCGCTTCTATTCTGGACTCCATTCAAGCTATTGTACAGACCAATATACGTAGGAAAAATATAGATTTCATGGATAGCAAATATACGCAGACTTGTATAGATTGGGGTCTGAGGGTTTTGTAATTCTTCTTCTTCTTTTTTTCCACTCTGGTTGCTGCCACCTTGGGCGGTGCATGTTTCATTGTAGCAGGCAGCCTGCTTCTGAATAATAAAAATCAAAGTTATCCAAAAAAAGTTTTTATTATAACGAACAGAACCAAACAATTATAAAATAATATTTGAAATATAAATCAAATATTAAAGCAGTAAATTAGAATTGTTTACTTGTATCCGGGCAGCAAATCAGATGAAAAGATTTGTTGAGGCCTGTGTAACACACAGTTTCCTTAAGACAGATTCGTCCGCTCCTATGGTGCTTGAGAAATGTTCGACGTCTATCTCCCAGGATACAACAACATAATGATTAACTGCGTTAGCATAGATGCAGAGATCACGAACTGGAAGCTTGCCTTTGTCTATCACCGTGGAAAAAATGAAAACCAAATGCATGATGGTTTTTAGAGGAAAAATGGAGAGAGTTGAGAGAAAATTCTCTTCACTTGCAACATTCATTGTTGTTGTTGTGATTGTATGATAGTTTTATCAGATAATATCTTTTTTGAATTTCAAATTATTTGATTGGTTCTTGGATAAGGATTTCAAATTTAGGCTAAAATTTCGACAGGTCTATGCTAGGTCCAACCGGTCTGGACATTCGCGTTCACCCATGTCATGCCTGCGTACAAGGCACAATCTTTGGTAAGCTTATTCAACAACCCCTTGGTTGTTTCCATTATATATTCACCTCCCATACTTGGTCTCTAACTAATATGAGATTCAAGCTTACTATTTCCTCACCAATCTTTGCAAGTAGCCTACTTTGAGAATCAATTTCTCATTCAACACTCAACCAATTTGAACATATGAGACATCGTTGTAAAGATCTCATGGAGTAAAATATGAAGACGTAGTTTCATGATTTGATTATCCATCTTTACCCATTGAATTTATGCCTCAAACTTTCTATTGCTGGTTATATGTATCCTACATTGGGAGGGCACATCCCTTGGGAAAGGTATATAAAGAGTCTTCCATACCCTCCCTTGTTAAATGTGGTTAAACAACTCTCTCGCATGTGCGCCCTGCCAGTGGCCGGCTCGGCTCGGTTCGTGGTCGTGGTAACACGTGTCTTTGAGATGTCCGCGCGCGTTTTATCTTTTTGGAGAAAATTCAGAATAATTTCTTTAGACTTGTTTTATGAACCTATTTTATGGGCAGTTTATTAAAACTGAAACGTTTTAATTAGCTATAAGTTAGTCTGTTAATGTAATCCCCTCGACCCAGCCTAGACGCCCGACCAAACCGAGTGAGCTACATTGGATTTGGCAAAACAAACCCAGGAACGATTACACAAGTTTAAGTCCTTTTTTTATCTTAGGTGTACAAGCTGGCAGCGGGTGAAATCACAAAGGAACGAGCACATGAAGGCAACCGATTATATAAATACACACCTTAGGGACTAAAATGTAAATTTGGGAAATTAAAAGGACTTAGTTAAAATTTGGGTTACCAATCCCCAATTAATCAGGTTACATGCTTGCTTGCCAAATTTCAGCTCAAAACATCATTCAAAATCATACAATTTCATTCACGAACTTTAGGGACCAAAACGAGAGAATCAAAAACTCTCAAATAACACACTAACTGAAATAACTGCAGCCTGTATCAGTATACGAGCAAGTGTATCGGTACACTTTTACAATCTCAAAATCCAAGATTCTAGTATCTAAAAACCGTACCGATACACCTCCCCGCGTATCGGTACACCCTGCCAAAATACATATGCCTGTACCTATATAGGTACCCGAGTATCAAAACCTAGCCTCAGATTATACTTACCCGTATCGGTACAGAGTCATGTGTACCGATACGCTCAGACCTGTAATGACCAAATTTGCTGGTTTTTTATACAATCATGGATTCAATCATGCTTTAACAAGCCATGAACATGTACACCACTAAACAAAAGATCAAACCATGCCAGAATATCAAAGAAATAAGATCAAATCATAGCAAAATACTTTAATCATAGGTCTAGAGGCATGCTTCTTAAAAACCAATCCATCCAACGCATGAAACGTAAATCTACAACAAAATCGAGCATATAAAGCCCCACACAACTCTTCAACAACAATATAAATTGGCACATATCAGAAGTATAACAAATAACCCTCCCAAAAAATAATGAATCCCTTGCCTTTATTACTACTAGTCTAGTTCAAAAACCATACTTTCAAATAGTTCAATTCCTTGGATTTCCCTTTGCTTGCTTGCTGCCTCCAGCCCTTAATTCTCTGCATTGATGGACAAAGAGAGCATAAGCACATTAGGCTTAGTGAGGAGTGCTAAAAACAACCACCATCAATTCAATTAAAATCAGTTATCAAAACCATTTTGAAAATCTCATCTTAAACATCTTTCAAAACATCATGCCTTACAAACCATGCACTTAACATTTCCAAAAATATGGATATTAAACCATATGCAACATGTATCATGGATCAACAACAAAATTCCATTTGCAATCCCTCAATTTAAGCTTTCCCATGCGTAACAACTCATATGCAAGGCTTAAAGAGTAAACATGTATAAACCAACATTATACAACATAATCCGTCAACATGATACATTATCAATTATATTGGTTTTCAAGTTATCATAAACCAAGTTATTCTCTACAAAATATTACATCGGATATACGGATTCAACAAGTGTCCTCTCAACACTTCATACTATCTCAACTGGAATTAAGGTACGATCACAACCGGGTACCATCACAGCCCAATTATCGGTTGGATTTATAATCCACTAACGGGAGTTTTGGTACCATATAACCCCTCAACCGTTAGGGTACTCGTGGTAGATTATTCAATACACATAAACCCCTCAACACCCGAGGTGACTCATTATAGAGTACTATCAATCCTATGGTCGGCCAACTATATCCGATAATATTTTAAACCATATCACTTGCCAATATAATTCATTATTAACCATGTACCTCACTATTTTTATATGCAACATTCAAAACCATTTCTAATGCATTAAACCATGCATTTACAAGTATTCCTCATACTTACATGGTCCATTTTCCAAATGCATCCATCATCAATATGTGATCAAAATCAGTATAAAACATACTTAAAACATGCTTAAACAGTAGGTACCATGTAATTCAAAACAAGTGCATAAAACCAATTTTACCAAAATAGAACCAAGGAAGAAATCTCATTGTAACATCCCAAAACCGGGCCTAGTCAAAATTTAATTTCGATGACCAAAAATTTCACATCAAAAAAGTTAAAATTTAAGAGTTGACATTTGATCAAGTGATATATTATTAGTTTATTGAATCCCAATTAACCTTTGACACTATTAATGACCATATTGTAAACTTTGAAACATAGTCTAGTGACCAAATTAAGAGAATTGGAAGTTAGAGTGGCAAAGACATAGACAATTAAGAGTTAAGGGACTAATCTCGCGATTAGCCCTTCCCCAATCTTAATCATCACCAACATGTATGACTAAAGATTGATTTCTTCATCCTAAGGAAACTTCAATAGTTAAAGAAAGAAAGAAATGAATGAACTCATGGGTTGAATGTTAAGCAAGCACATCCCCATCTTCTTCCTCTAGCCATCTTAAGCACACACCTCCATTGAAGGTAGAACCAAGCTTTACTTTTCTTAAGTTCATCAATCATAAATTGAAGCAAACGATTGTGTAAGTATTTTTCCTCAATCGGTTTATCGAATCCATGGCTAAATCATGTTTAATCTTAAACCCAAGGATTGAGCTAAGCCCTAGAAATCCTCTAGGGATATTATAACTTAATTGTTATTGTTTCTCATAGCTATTGAGTTACTATGAATCTATTATCGGTATTAAAATCCTTGTTTCATTATAGCTCAAGAGATTCAAGGTGGAGAATCTCCAAATCCTTCTAATTCCACCAAGCCCAAGAGCAAGAGAGTTGTCATCCGGGAGCCTTAAAAGCCTCGGAATCATTAGTGAGTGTAGTCAGAGTCAAGGGATTGGCTATGTGCCTTTCTCGAATTTGTTGATATTGAATTATTACATCATCATTGACCAAGGTATGTTTGCATTGAAACCTTATGAGAGGTGCTATCGGTAAGCTTTGGTAAGCTCATTACATCACCAAGTCGATTATCGAATCTTCATACAATCATTGATATAATTAAGTATTGAAAGAGGCTTTAATGAATATGCCATGTGACTATTATTATTGTTACCGTATTGATATTGTTACCGTTATTGTCATTGGCATTGGTAAGTATTGAAATCCTTGGATACGAATGGACATGAGATACAATTGGCATGCCACAGAATTCATGAGCTCATTGGTAAGGAGTGGACTATAGGTCCTTGAGCTAAGCCTCTTATTGGCAGGATGTGATTGTGTTGGTCTTATTGGCGATGTTGGAGGTTATTGACCATTCATTGTTGGTGATGTTGGATGGGAATTTGCGTATCCATATTACATGTCGATCCAAGGAAAATATGTGAATATGTATTGCAAGTATTGTCATGATATGTCTTGAGATGCATTTCCATTGTTATCTATGTCATGGCTTTCATTGTTGCTCATACCATTGCTTATGACTACCTCACTAGGCTAAGTAAGCCTAACGCATCTCATTTCCATGCATTTTCAGGTTAAACCTTAGTTGGATCAAGAATCGGAGCAAGAAACATTTTTGGAGCAAGTCGCAATCCTTTATGTAATGTTAATCTAGTCCTTGAACTCCTAGAATGGTAGCGTAGGGTCTAGACAAATTGGTTTAATCTCATTTTGCATGTATATATGGACCACTATGTTAAAAGGGTTAAAATGCTCATTTTGGTCATGTAATGTTTTGGTTAAAAGCACCAAATATGCTTAAGTACCACTAAAAGGTGAAAACCTAGTAAATGGATTCAAATAACCCTAAAATTTGGCATACAAGTAGATTTCAATATTGAAATATTGTTGGTAAAGTTTCATTGCATTTGGACATTGATTGCTAGGTCAAATGGACTTAAAACCAAATAAAAAATGATATTACAGTGCAGGGTGTATCGGTACAGGTCAAGCCGTATCGGTACAGCCTTGCATATTTGGCCTGGGAAAACATGAGTTAACCATAGCGTATCGATACAGGTTGAAGTGTAGCGATACAGGTTTTTGCAGTAGGGTTGGGGCATTTATATGTATCGATACGGCCTTTGGGTGTATCAAAACGAGTCATGGTCAAAGTCAACGTTACTCAACCAGTATCGATACAGGTCAAGCTGTACTGATACGAGTTCTTGAATTGCTGGGAATTGGGTTCTCACCCTTGCATGTGGTACCGGTACAATCCTCGGTTGTATCGATACATGTTTGGGCAGTTTTATTTAGAGTTCAATTCATGTACACCCGTACCGATACGACACCAAGGTGTTTCAGTACGGTGGTAGTTAATTATGTTAAAAGACATTAAATACAATTTTAAAGGGTTTATAGAATGCCTCTAATTGTTGTACATCCTAATTGGATGGGTAAATGACATCGGATTGACATGAAAATTTACAAGATCATCGTTATAATGTTGAGTTCCATTATTATATAGTTAATTGCATTAAGGGACCCCTAAATTATTAGATTCAAAATTTAGTCCCTAAAACTTGTAAAGGTTAGAAACTGGTCTCCATTAATTAGTCATTGTTTCAAATGGTATAGTTGAGCTAATATCGATATAGGAAAATGTTTGGAAAGTGTAACATTGAGTAAATGAGAAGTAATTACTGAAGTCTTATCATTCCGTTCATTATTTTTCTCACCGGTAGCATTCCCCGACCTAGTTTCTGACCAGGTCGGGTGATGGATGTTACAATTGTGGTATCAGAGCTAGAATTTAGTCGATTTTAGGACTGAACTGAAGTTCGTTACATAGTTATTGCATTGCATACGCCACCTAGGAGTTTGATTTGTTATATTATGTCTTGCAACTAATCGATCCTTCTTCCTTTTATAGTGTAAAGATGTCTGATTCCGATAAGGCTCACGAAGAAGTTGAGCACACGGTTGGCTCCTCGACCAATGTCGAGGAGAAAAGGGGGAAGAATCCTCCTAAATCGCAAGTACCTCCGCAAGAACCAGTGAATACTGAGCCTGTGTTACATGCTGCTCAGTTCGAGTGCTATAAGAACATGACTGAGATGTTCAAACAGTTCATGGTTACCCTTAAACCCGAGCAGACTGCACAGTCATTCGCAGCTGCTACTTTCATGAAACGAACCCCTATCGACAAGTTGGCTCAACATTGAGCTATTACCTTATCGAGTAAGGCTGAGAAAGACCTTAAAATAGCAGAACACTGGCTGAATAGTACGATAAGAATCTTGACCAAGCAATTGCGGTGTCCGGATGAGCATAAGCTCGAGTGTGCTCTATCCTTGTTGACCGATGAAGCCTTAAGTTGGTAGAAAACTACGACTCTTGCTAATCCCGAAGAAGCAATAACTTGGGAGTTCTTCCTACGAGAGTTTAAGAAGAAGTACATCAGTGAGCATTACTTAGCTGAAAGGTGGGATATTTTTTTGCATTTGGAACAAGGTGGAAGGCCGGTAGAGTAGTACATCCATAACTTCTGTAAGTATTGCAAGTATGGGACTGAATACATCAAGAAGGAAGAAGAGAAGTGTAGAATATTCATTGCAGTTTTGAGTGATGAACTGCGGCCTTTGTTTATTGCTATGGGGATCAAGGATTTTCAAGAGCTTGTGAATCGAGCAATCTCCACTAAAGTTGCTCAGAGATCGCATGGTTTAATAGGCCTAATCGATTTGAGAAGAGGCGACGAGATGATCCACGACCCCCTCTACCACACAAGAAAAACAAGCAACAACAAGGGTACAAACAATCGTACCATCATTTTGGTCACAAGCCAAAATGTCCAAATTCCATTTTTCAAAATTGACTTTACCAAAAATATCCATATATTAAATATGATTTTAGGATATTTTTACCACATATTTTCTCATAAAAAAGATTTATTCTATTTTTTTATCTCGAATCCGACTCAAATCTCTAATCTCGGTCCACCGGACCATCTAATCAACCTAGAAACTCTTAGGCCTAAAACTAGGGAGTTACAGTTAATTACAATAAAATCAGAATTAATCTTCTATTTAATTCTTGATTCTTATCCTCTAGTTAGAATAAATTAGTCTGTTCTATCTTTGGGTGTACGATTATCGGAGCTACCATGTTAACCTCGGGAGAAGAACGCCTGCTGTAGCGATTACACACATCGAGGTGAAATTATTTCTAAGGTAGTGGTTTATACCACAACACTGTTTCTTTATCAGCCTTTAATTTCTATTTATTATTATCCAGTTAGTGCCAACAGTTTGCTTTTGTAGTAATATTACCAACAATTTAAAAACTATTTCATATACTGCAATATATCAAATCCTATGTCAAAGCTTGATGCACTCGACGGGACCAATCATCGAAGATGGTCCCAACAGATAATAATATTCTTCGAGCAACATGATCTGGATTATGTGTTGCTCAAGTTGCCGCCCAGGTGCCAATGACTCAATCATCCTTAGATGTTGCTCTCAATACTGCTGGTGGCAACGACACTACTACCCCTACAAGTGCTGTTCTGTAGACTGTAGATGTTCGCGTTCTACTCAAACGTCCATCAATAAATACGAGAAGGACAATAAAACTGTTCGTGGCTTTCTCTTAAGTAACATGTCGAACAAACTGTTTGACATGTTCTTTATGGAGAAAAGTGCAAAGGCCATATGAGACACGCTGAAGAAGAAGTATGGGGCCGACGATGCTGGAATAAAAAAATATGTGGTCGACGAGTGACTAAAATTCCTGATGACAAGCCGATCATAGATTAGATCCATGATTATGAAAATCTGGTTTTCGACATCTTGGCCGAGGGCATGAAGATGTGCGAAGTCTTGCAAGCAAATGTCCTCATTGAGAAGTTGCCTAAGTCTTGGCCTGATTACTGCAACTCTCTAAAATACAAAAAGAGGGAGTTTACAATTGAGGAGCTAGTGAGCTACATGAAGATAGAAGAAGCCAACCGGCTTAAAGATAAGTTGTTTCCTTCTAGTAATCATTCTTTTAAGGCTAATCTGGTTGAATTTGGATCTGCCTCGGGGGTCCAAACCTAATAAGACCATAAGAAGAGTTGGCCAGAAGTAGAAGGTCATGGCCAAAAGTAGAAGGTCATGGCCAGAAGATTGTTAACTTCAAGAAGCCTGTGAAGGATAAGGCTCCACAAATGCCTCTCAATTACTATGTGTGCAGACGGGTCGTACACAAAGCTTACCAGTGCCAACAACGATTAAACCGCCAGAACATGAACAAACCATATTTGAATGTTGCTGAAAATATTGATGACATCATAGCAATAGTGGTTTCTAAAGTCAATCTGGTGGAGAACAATGTTGAATGGGTTGTAGACACTGGCACTTCCAGAAATTTATGCGCTAAATGAGAGTTGTTCACTGAGTTCGAAGATGTAAAGAATGGTGAACAAGTGTACATGGGGAACTCTAGTAGCTCTGAAGTGCTAAGCAAAGGAAAAGTTTTGCTCAAGCTGACATCAGGTAAAGTTTTAGCGTTGCATAATGTTCTGTATGTACCTGCGTTACGTAGAAATTTGATTAGTAGTGGATTACTCAACAAGGCAGGCATTAAATTGGTTTTTGAAGCAGATAAACTTGTACTTTCCCAGAATGAAGTTTTTGTTGGGAAGAGTTTTTTGAACGAAGGTTTATTTTTAATTGAAACCCAATTTAATAAAGTAATAAAACCACCACTTCTATTTATATTGCTGAATCTTTTGATATGTGGCATGCTAGATTAGGACATGTGAACTTTCATTAAAATGAATCTTCTTCCTAATCTAGATGAGAAAAGCTTTAGCAAATATGAGATTTGTGTAGAAACCAAGCATGCTAAACCTTCATTTAAGACAATTTCTAAGAGAAAAATAGAATTGTTAGAACTTATACACTCTGATCTAGTAGACTTTAGAAACTCTGAAAGTAAGGGAAGTAAACACTATTACATAACCTTTGTAGATGATTATTCAAGGTACAAAAATGTATATCTCCTAAGAACTAAAGATGAAGATGAAAACTTCTTTATTATTTATAAGGCAACAGAAGTTGAAAATCAATTAGATAGGAGAATAAAACGGCTTAGGTCTGATAGAGGTGGTGAATACAGATCTAATCTTCTTAAAGAGGTGTGTGAGAAGAATGACATAATTCATGAAACCTCAACCCCCTTTTTTCCTCAACAAAATGACATAGTCGAGAGGAAAAATAGAACTTTAAAAGAGACGATGAACTCATTGTTGATAAGTTCTGGATTGTCTGACAATATGTGGGGGGACGTCATTCTATCTACCAATCATATTTTAAACATAGCATCTCATAAGAAATTAGATTCTATCCCCACACGAGATGTGGAAAGGTCATGCACCCAATTTGCAATACCTGAAAGTGTGGGATGTCTGGCAAAGGTTGGTTTGCCTTACGTTAAGAAGTCCACCATCGGTCCCAAAACCGTTGATGCAATGTTTATCGGGTATGCTTCAAATAGTACTACATACAGATTCATGTACCTACACGACTTCTCTATTTGTGAAACTAGGGATGCTGTGTTCTTTGAGGATATATTTCCTTTAAAGAAACCTAGTTTATGTGTTAGAGCACAAATAGAAAGTCGTGCCTCAACTTCTTCTGATCCTGCAAAGGATTCTCTAGAGATAGATTTAGAGCCTAGAAGAAGTAAGAGGCAAATGGTAGCCTCTACCTTTGGTCATGATTTTCTAACTTCCTTTATCTCTGAATTAAGCGATGCAGATTCAATATTTGTTTCTATAGCTCAGACTTTCCTTTTAGATGAGGATCCACAGTCGTATGATGAAGCTATAAGTTCAATTGATGTTAGTTTCTGGATAGCTGCAGTAAATGATGAACTAGAGTCAATAATGTCTAATCACACATGAGAGTTGGTTGATTTGCCTAGAGGATTTAGACCTATCAATTCTAAGTGGGTTTTTAGAAAGAAACTTAGACTTGATGGGTTAATCTAAAAATATAAGGCAAGAGTAGTAGTCAAATGGTTTACTCAGAAGTTTGGTATAGGCTTCTTTGACACATACTTTCCTATCATGAAAACCTCAACGATTTATGCCTTGTTTGCGATAATGTCCATTCATAAGTTGTACGTACATCAAATGGATGTGAAGATTGTATTTTTATGGAGATCTAGATGAGGAGATCTATATGAAGCAACCACTAGGTTTTGAGACACTTGACACAGAAGACAAAGTGTGTAGACTTAAAAAGTGTGTTTATGGCCTTAAACAAGCTCTAAAGAATTGGTACGAGAAATTTCACAAAACCATTCTAAGTTTTGGTTTTATTGTAAATGGAGCGGATGCATGTGTGTATTCGAAAATGTTTGGAACTGAATATGTCATCATAAGCCTGTATGTCGATGACATGCTGATATTCAGTACCAACATTGAATCCATTAACAAAATGAAAAATTTCTTGTCGACTAAATTTGAGATGACAGATTTAGGAGAGGTTGACGTGATCTTAGGAGTTAAAGTTACCAAATCTGAAAAGGGTTTTTCTTTGAATCAAACACACTATATTGAGAAGGTGTTAAAGAAATTTGACAGCTTTGATGTCATCCCTGTTAGAACTCCTTATGACTCTAGTATACGACTTCTGAAAAATAAAGGAAGTAGTGTTTCCCAGCTAGAGTATGCCAAAATCATTGGAAGCTTATGTTCTTAATGAACTATACTCGGCCTGATATTGCCTATGCTATGAGTAGGTTGAGTAGATATACTCATAATCCTAGTGGTGAACATTGGATTGCTCTAAGATGCTTACTTAAGTATCTTAAGGGTACTATGGATTGGAAACTCAATTTTGTTGGTTATCCTTCAGACTTAGAAGGATACTGTGACGCCAATTGGGTTATCGATAATGATGAAGTAAGCTCTACGAGTGGGTATGTCTTTACCTTAGGTGGCGCAACGATCTCGTGGAAGTCTGCTAAGTAGATTTGTATCTCTCGTTTTACCATGGATTCAGAGTTTATTGCTCTTGACTTAGCTGGGCAAGAGGCTGAGTGGCTTAGAAATCTATTGGTAGAAATACCTTTGTGGGTAAAACTGACTCATTTTGTGTCCTTATTGTGTGATTCACAAGCTACGATATGTGTGGCTCAAAACCAATCTTACAATGGTAAGAAGAGGCATATTCTCATAAGACATGAATCGGTAAGACACTTAATAAGGAATGGAGTACTCTCTTTAGAGTATGTGAAGTCGAAAAGGAACCTTGTTGATTCGCTTACCAAAGGGTTAAGTCGAAAACTGGTTCTGGATTCGGTAAGGGAATGGGTCTAAAGCCCATTGGTTGAGGAATTCATGGTGGATACCAACTTAGCTATCTAAGTTCAATGTGGTCAAACGAAGACATGTAAAGACTCATAGTGTACATCTCTCTTACCTATACTTATGATGAACAATGTACACGCACAACATGAGCTTAATTGCTCCTAATAAATTCATAGCCTAGGCTTTGGGTGTTCTTAGTGAGAAATACTTGATGAATTTACCAATTTTTGGTTGAATACCTATTATTAATAAGTTCATAACCCAATCTTAAGTGGGTAGTCCTAAATCGCGATAGGACTAGGTGAACTTACCGCCAAGAAATACTAAGTTTTCTTAAAACTCTTAATGAATTCAAACCCAAGAGTTTGGGTGTTCCTAGAGAGAATGACGTATTGAATTCACCAATTAATGATGTTGAATATTTATTCTTAATGATTTCTTATCCCAGAGTTTGGGTGGTTCATTTAATGTGAACTTGAAAATCACCTTACCCTTTATGAGGTTGAGCTGCTATAAAAAAGCTATTAATTATTTTATAGCCCTTGATCTGGGTGGTCCTTGAGAGACGGACTTGATGAAATAACCTACGTAAGTGAGAAGGATTAGCCATCTTCTATTAAAAATGTTGGGCCGTTTTTCTAGTACACTTACTAGAATCCTGAGGAAAGAGGGCTACACATATATACACATGTATATACTCTTTTTAGACACATTGAGGACTTTGGTGGGTGAAGAGATTAGTTGTGTGTTATGAGTTCACTTATCTAAGAGAAGAATTACTCATCATCATTATGTACTAGTTCAAGATAAGTTCACTAGTGCTTAAGCATCTAATCTCGTAATTGCTCTTCTCTCGGTTTAATAAAATTTGTCTATTAAAGAACTTCTTCTGGATTTTTGGGGGAATGTTGGTTATATGTATCCCACATTGGGAGGGCACATCCCTTGGGAAGAGTATATAAAGTGTCTTCCCTACCCTTCATTGTTAAATGTGGTTAAACAACTCAAATTGCTTATGAATTTACTTAAACTACTCAGATATCCAATAGTTATAAGAATTTGACTTCTTCTCTAGACTTGTCTAGAACTACAAACTTAAATTCCATTATGGATCTAGTTATAACTGTTTGTCTTAAGGATTTTCATCCACTTATGCCTTTGATATCTTGAATATCAGATATCAAACTAGCATCAGAGTATCCTTCTAAACAATAGGATCTCTGGAATAATGCAATCTATAATCTCGAGTATATCTAAGATATCTCAATACCCTCACAATCACTTTCCAGTGGTTTTCACCTGGATTGCTTGTGAATTTACTTAAACTACTCATAGTAAAAACAATATCTGGTCTAGTGTAGCTCATGAGGTGCATTAGACTGCTTATGACCCTTGCATGTTCCACTTTGTGAACACTTTCACCTTTGTTTTTTGGACATATGTTGACTTGAATCTATTGGAGTTCTAGCTATACCAGAATCATCTTTGCCAAATTTCTCAAGAATCTTGTCTACATAGTGTGATTGAATTAATATGAGCCCTTCAGGTGACCGTTTGATTTGGATGCCCATAATCATGTCATATAGTCTCATATCTTTCATGTTAATCTTGAATTTAACATGTCATTGATACGTTTTACCATTTCATTGTTACTTATAACAGTGAGTATGTCATCAATATAGGATCATATATCCTAATGTCGGTAGGTTTGACATACATATTTTTCACACTTATTTGTCATCATGACAACATTTTAGTTTCAAACTTTTGTTGAACACCTTGACTATCTTCATTGATAATCTCTAAAATTTGTTTTGAACTTCAATCAACTCCATAGCTTTCTAAGGGAATACATTTTTCAAAGAAACATGCATTCTGTGATTCCATTATCATATTCTTGTGAATCTTAGGGTTCTATGATCTACATAATTAATAAAAGGGTAAATTATAAAAATCATCACTGAAGTTTATTCTCAGACCTATTTTGATCACTTAAGTTTCAAATCGTTCAATTTACTCACTGAGGTTTAGACATTGGACTTTTTTGGTCACTCATTGATGACATGGATTATTTTATTATTATTTTTATTATGACATGTCATTTTTCAATATTAAGTTTCAAATATGATTTAAAATTAAAAAAAATTAAAACCCCTAACACCTGAAACACCCAAAATCCCAAATTGTTCAATAACCTGGACTTCTGGTGTTCATCTTGCATTTCTCGCAATTCCTTTTTCAGATCTGCAAGGTCATCCTTCTGTTTAGCAGAGGTATCAAGAATCTTCTTCAGTCTAGCTCACATTTGGTCCTCCTATGCTTCAAGATCATGTTCCCTATTACCCAAATCGTTCCCTATTTCTTTCAAGGTCATCCTTCTTTTGAGCTTCAATATCAGTATGTTGCTGCCTATCTAGAAGCTCTTTATCATCTCTTAACTTAGCAGTTTTCATCCCTGCATCCTCCTTATTGAAATGTCAAGATCCCAAGACTGTGTCATTAAAAATAAAGTTTTCAGGCTTTGAACAGACTTATTAATAATTCAAATAAAAACCTGCAGAGAACCAGATAAAAGCGTTGTGATTATTAATCATAGCAAAATCAAGCAATACCCTGAAAATAGAAGTAGATGGAATATTTTCTTTAATGATGTGCTAAAAGGAAGGAAAAAAAAAACATTAAGGATAATCCAACATACGCAGATAAAAAATGAAAAAGAAACATTCAATCATAAAAAAGTACCATGGTACGAGGACCATAACCAAACTTAATGTTGAATTTGAGGGGAAATAGGATTTTTTATTTATTTATTTCAGACGCAATAAAATCCATGAAAGCATAGAAACTCGGGAATCATGTATAAGGAACCCGAAAGATCTTACATTTGAAAATACTCAGTAAGTTGAAGATGCGTTTGATTTGGGAATTTGGGTGTTTGGGTTTTAATTTTTTTTTTAATTTTAAATTATATTTAGCATTTAATATTAATAAAAATGACACATCATAATGAAAATAATAATAAAATAATCCATATCATTAATGAGTGGCCAAAAAAGTCCAATATCCAAACTTTAGTGAGTAAATTGAACGATTTGAAACTTCAGTGATCAAAATAAGTCTGAGAGTAAAGTTCAGTGATATTTTTATAATTTACCCTTAATAAAATATGATCCACCGTTTTGGGGATTTATTTCCGTTTGCTTCAGTAATGGGGCTATTACCTTTGCAAGACACCCCACATTTTTAAGTACTTGTAGGAAGAGTTTATTCCCTTCTATAACTCATATGGTGTCTTTAAGTGTGGGAAACCTTATTTAAAAGGTAATTAGCTGATAAAACAGTTTCCCCCACATGTTAGCACATTTTTTAAGCTTTAGTTCTTTTTAGAAGTCATCTTCAAAATTATAGTACCCACATTACTCATATAGAGTTTTCCCCATATTTTTATTAAATTTGAGTTTCAACATCTTGCTTAAAGAGAATAATTTCTCTATAGCTTCATCTTTGCTTTTAAGCAAATACACATAGCACTATTATGTGTTATTATTAATGAAGGTAATAAATGTATTCTTTCAAACAACAGTTTTCCATGTCAATTGTTACGCCAATAACATTGACCTTGTTTAGAAGTCTATAGTCTGGAGATTTGTTCCCCGTCGTATGACAATTAAAGCATTTCTTATAAAATTTTGCTTCTTGAACACACCGTCTAGTCCGTGGTTTGTTTTCTTGAAGTCTTTTATGACTTCCACTATGTTTGTCCTAGTAATATTTGTCTTAGCAATATTTACCTCAGCAACATTTGAACGTGGTAACAATATTTACCTTATCCTTTCTAACAATAAAAAGATCATCCTTCATATATTTGACCAGGTTTATCATGGTCAAATATGCAATATCTTTTGTTGCCACGTTTTTGAAATTCTTTTCAATGAATTTCACAATTTTTTTCACTGTATCACATAGTCACAAACTAAAAACAGAAAATTATGAATTTGTTAACCGTCATAAATTTAGCCAAAGACTAAAACCAGGGAAAAAATCATAATTTTCAACAAAAGTTCACACGGTTTAATAAAAAGAACAATAATGAACAGTGTACCAAGTAGGTAACTTATGAAAAGAGAGGTGGTGCACTAGGCACACTTAAAAACCAAGTCTTTCAAAGAACTAATCCTAGACATGCATTTGAAAGTAGATTTTTTTTTTCAATTATCCGTTTAAGAGTGTTTCCTTCTCCGAACCAGAATTAACAATAATTTTGTAATAACCAAAAATTAATTCTTGGTTATTTCAATTTTGTTATTCAACAAAATTAAAATTTTAAAACAAAATCTGTAACCAATGTTACTTTTAATGACAATTTCTGTTAAAACAGATTTGTCCACTGCAAAATTGAATAAACTAAATTTATTCAAATTTTCTCTTGTTTGGAAAAAGAAATCAAGTAAATTCGTTGAAACGACGTGAATTAAATCTTGAAACGAATTAATTACGAGATTTCAATTTTCAAAACTGATCAAAATTTTGCATGTATATCCTGTTCGCCTCTGTAAAATTTCTCAAAAGAAATTAATGGTAAAAGAATATACATATTTTTTAATAAATTCCTAATAAAAGGCTAAACCTTTAATGAGAATAAAAAATAATAATATGGAGAAATCTTACCAAAACTAACGGTGTCAATTTGGTGATCGAAATTCTTAGAATAACAAGGTTAAACATTGTTGTGGTATGGGCCACTGCCTTAGAATGATAATCTATTGTCTTAGATTAAACTTAAACGAAATCTGTCTTAAGATCGTTAGAAAAGGGGCGTTAATAATCCAAGGAAATAATAATAATCAGTAAAATTAAATATGATAAAATTATTATTATAAAAAATAGAACAAAACAATTACAAAATAATATTTAAAATATAAATAAACTATTAAAGAAGTAAATTATAACTGTTTATTTGTATCCGGACAACAATTCGGATGAAAAGAGTTGTTGAGGCCTGTGTAACACATAGTTTCCTTAAGACAGATTCGTCTGTTCCTATGGTGCTTGAGAAACGTTAGACGTCTATCTCCCAGAATACAACAACAGAATGATCATCTGCATTAACACAAATGCAGAGATCACAAACTGGAAGTTTGCCTTCGTCTATCACCGTAGAAAAAATGAAAACCAAATGCATGATGGTTTTTAATAGAAAAATGGAGAGAGTTGAGAGAAAATTCTCTTCACTTGCAACATTCATTGTTGTTGTTTTTGTGATTGTGATAAGTTGTGAATTCTCTATTTGTTGAAGCCTCCTTTTATAGGCGAGCAATGATAGAGTTCTAATCACAATTGAACTCAAATTCATAATTTAAAATTCAAAAAAAGATATTATTTGATAAAATCTATCTAAATATAGATTATTCTGATTCACAAAATCTATTTTGAATTTCAAGTTATTTGATTGATTCTTGGATGAGGATTTCATATTTGGGCTAAAATTTTGGCAAGTTTATGCTAGGCCTAATCATTCCGAACATTCACATTCACCAATGTCATGTCTGAGTACAAGGCAGTCTTTAGTAAGCTTATCCCTTGGTTGTTTCCATTATATATGCACCTCACATACTTGTTCTCTAACCAATATGAGATTTAAGCTTACTATTTCCTCACCAATCTTTGCAAGTTGCCTACTTTGAGCATCAATTTCTCATTCACCACTCAACAAATTTGAGCATATGAGATATCATTGTAAAGATCTCATGGAGTAGAATATGAAGACGTAGTTTCATGATTCGGTTCTCCATCTTTACCAATATTTGCAAATTGCCTACTTTGAGCATCAATTTCTCATTCATCACTCAATAAATTTGAGCATATGAGATATCATTGTAAATATCTCATGGAGTAGAATATGAAGACGTAGTTTCATGATTCAATTCTCTATCTTTACCCATTGAATTTATGCCTCAAGGTTTCTATATGATCACAACTTTCCAACAAAACCAACATCCCGTTTGAGGTTGCTACTTTCTTGTCTAGACATTCTTGTAATTTTGGGTGGAACATATGATCGTATTCCATCCTTGTAAGGGCTTGACCCCTAGGTTCTCAAATAGTTTATCAAAATGATAATATGTTGCTTTAACCATGACGATTATGAGCAAATGACGAGTCCCATTAAAGATGAGTTGATGGTTTTGAGTCTCTTGATCAAATTGATGGTCATGTGATCATATCGATACCCTTCATCGTACACATATATTTCCGTATTTTGGCTTTGTAGTCACAGTTGTGAGAATTTTTTGTTTTCAATTATTTTAGCCTCTCCTTGAACCACCCTTATATCATATTGTACCTTAAGCAATAAAAATAAATTTATATAAAAGATAATATAAAAATATTTATATTGAATAATATTGAAAAATGATACGTACTCATGCGTCTAAAAATATGATGTTCATCATCCTTTTTATACTTGACATGGTAATTTGTTGAAATATGTAAGATGCGATAACAATGTCGATCAGGCGTGTGGAGTTTTCTATGCGTCTCTCAAAGAGTCGAATGTTATTCTGATCCCAGATTAGTGATTATGAAATTATGCATATGTCGTTTCATTTTACAATATGTACACATAAATTTTTTGAGAAAAGCCCAAGAGTTTGTATCTTACTTCTCAATAGAGGTAGCAAACGGGTCATTCAGTTCGGGTCATTTTAGATTTGACTACGTTTGGTTTAAGTTCGATTCGATTCACTTCAATTTTAGTTCGGTCTATGGTGATTTTAGTTTGGGTATCGGGTCGGGTCGGTTGATTTTCAGTTCAGTTACCATCGGGTTGGTTATCTTCGGTTCTATTGATTTTGGGTCGGGTCAATATCGAGTTAATATGAGATCAAACGGTTTTAGTCGGGTTTTTAGGCCAGATTAGATTTTTTGATCTTATATGTGACTTTATATAACATATATATTTGGCTTTTTGGTAAGTTGTGCGACAATTTACATCACATCACATCACATCTTTCTTTATTTATTTTAATATATTTTCTTTATTTTGGTTGTTTTCGGTTCGGACGAAAATCAGTTCGAGTCCATTTTCGGTTCAACTAAAATTAGGATCGGGTCAGTTCGATTTGATTTATTTCGGGTTTCAGATCAAATTCGGGTCATCGTTTCTGGGTCAAATTTGAGTCTCAATTCGGGTAAATTAGTTCGAGTCTCGGGTCTCGGGTCAAGTTTGTCAGGTCTACTTCTCAACAATGATAAAGACAATATGAAGAATATTTTATTTTTCATCATGAAAAACTTTCGATAACAATATATGTGTGTATTTGTCATAAATTCAGATGCTATGGATTTGAATAGGTGCTTATCGAGCGAGTCGATCGCGAGTTGAGTATTTCTTGACTCGTGCTCGTTAAAAAATATCGTTGCTTGACACGACTTGTTTCTTGTTAAGCATGATAAAATTTTGGTCGACTCGTGCTCGTTAAAAAATCTTGTTGCTCGACTCAACTCGTTGCTCGTTAAGCTCGCCAAAATTTTTACCTTGTTTTTTTTTAAATATAGGTAAAATTAGTGCTATTAGAGCTTAATATAAATATATAAATTCAGAAGAAAGAAATGTGAGGTCTGAGGATATAAATAAATGAACCTGTCATGATCGAGTTAGAGATGAAGTTGATATTCAGGTATGATAATCTTTTTATTTTCTCAACAATCTTCGATGAACAACAAAAGAGAGAATGCCTTAAGAATTTTGGGATTTTAACTTCCAATCATATTTTTTTTATTTGAGAAGTAGAAACTGAAGACTTTTCCCCTTTTCTATTGTATACATAAATAATAAGAAGAAGAAAAAGAAAACTCTAATAAAAAAAGAAAGCTTCATTCTTATAATTTAATTTCTTATTGTTAAGCATAGACCAAAGTCACAAGAAACTGAGATTGAAACAAGCAACAAAGAATGAAATAGAAAACCAGTTTTTCATTAATTTCTCCCTGAGTTTTTAGAGAGGCAAAGCTCTCTTTTATACATGAAATAATAGCAGTTACAATAGAATGACTAATAGACTAACAGCTTAACAACATAACTGCTATTTAGTTTAACATTCACCCTACTTCCTTTGCTCTGAAAAGACTTTTTGAACAGAGACAACTGAAAGCTTCCTTCTAAGCAAATTAAATCTGCTAATTTCTAGAGGCTTAGTGAACACGTCAACTAGTTGGTTATCAGTTGGTATGTAATTGACCTGAAGTTGTTGTTCTGCCACATTTTCTCTCACATTATGCAAATCAAGCTCAAAATGTTTGGTTTTTGCATGCAAGACCAGATTTGCAACCATGGCTACTGCATTTGTATTGTCACGCCAAATACAAGGAAGTTGAGCTTGTTGGATCCCTAGTTCGGAGAAAACAATTGTGACCCACGTTACCTTAGTAGAAGCATCTGCTAGACTACGATATTCAGCCTCTACGGTTGACTTAGCCACCGTACCCTGCTTCTTCGAGCTCCAGGTGAGAAGATGATTTCCATTGAACACGCTGTGACCTGAAATTGACCTTCTATCATCAACATCCCCTCCCCAATCAGCATCAGAATATACTGTGAGATGTGCTCCTCAATGAATGCCTCCAATTACTTGGCTAAGAAACCATAAACCATAATATGTTGTGCCTTCTTAAATATCTTAAAATACGTTTGACAACCAACTAATGTTCAGTTGAAGGATTTTTAGGAATTGAGCAGTCTTGTTGACAACAAACGAGATATATGGCCTCGTATAAGATATGTATTACAATGCTCCAACTGTGCTTTGATACAATTGAACATTAACTAGTAGAGTACCATTATGTTTAGTGAGCTTGGTGGAAGTAGCTATAGGAGTAGTAGCAAGATTAGAGTCCAACAACTGAGTCTTGTGAAGAAGCTCTTTAACAAATTTGCGTTGCGTGAGAAGCAAACCACCAGCTGGCCTCTACGCTTCAATCCCAAGAAAAAATTGAAGCTGGCCAAGATCCTTGAGGGAAAACTTTGTATGTAGCTCACCAATGACATGATCAATTATAGACTGTGAGCTTCCAGTGAGAAGTATATCATCAACATGCACTAATAGATATACAACAACACTATTTTGCACAAGGGTAAACAACAAATGATCCGCTCGAGATGATTTAAACCAAGCTGATATAGAAAGTCTCAAAGTTTGAGGAACCAATTTTTAGGATCCTGACGTAGCCCATAAAGAGCTTTTCTCAACTTGCAAACTAGTGTTGCCCCATTACCAGCTTTCTCTTCTAACCCAGGAATTTGTTGCATATAAACATCCTTAGTGAGATCGCCTTTAAGAAAGGCATTATTCACATCAATT
Organism: Hibiscus mutabilis; assembly: GCA_019671005.1. Lineage (NCBI taxonomy): Eukaryota > Viridiplantae > Streptophyta > Magnoliopsida > Malvales > Malvaceae > Hibiscus > Hibiscus mutabilis. Next base: position 10,562,026 of record CM033735.1, on the reverse strand, counting down.
TGCCTTATTTTCCATTCAAACATTATTGCCAAGGAGATAAGCACATTTATAGTGGCGAATCTTACCACGAGACTAAATGTGTCTAGGAAGTCAAAGCTTGGTACCTGGGAAAAACCTTTGGCTACGAGTCTGGCTTTGAGTCTCTCAACAGTGCCATATGCTTTCAATTTGACTTTGAAAAGCCATGTACAACCAATAGCCTTCCTCTCTGCTGGCAGTGCTACTATATCCCATGTTCCATTAGCCATTAAAGCTGCATATTCCAATAACACAGCTGCCCGCCATTCAGAATCTTCAAGAGCCTCTTGTTTATTATCAAGTACCTTTTTAAACTAAAGTGCATACAGCGTTGGCTTCACTATGCCATTTTTGCGCCTAGTAACCATAGGGTGAACATTAACAGTCTGCTTACTAGGCTCTTGCACCAGAGGCATGGTAATATCTCTTAGATTTTGCATGCACTCACGAGGTTCAACTGAATTTTGTATGAAATCACGTGAGACATTTGGGTCCTCAACTTGCGTGTCACCATGCATAATATTTGGTTCCTCAGTTGAATAAGGCATAGGTGGTAGATCATCACATGGAGCAGACACTATCACATTGTCATCAAAAGTGCTTAGACAAGCAACCTCATCTTTATTACACATGCTTGGACCAATAACCTCATCTTCATTACACATGGGATATATAGATTCATTATCGTGCTCATCAACTGTGTTACTAGGCTGAGTACTGAACACGAGACCATTTGAAATAGGCTCACCATCTTGATCCTCAAGATAACTTTGTGCATTGGGAACATGCACATTGTTCACATCAACTTGTTGTGGATGTCTAGTAGTATGCACCATATAAAGGGATTAGACTGAACACCTAACCCTGTGTGCTAGGGACCTTAGCCTTGGAAGCAGATTGTGCAAATGGAAAAATATCCTCATTGAAAACCACACTTCAAGAAATAAACACTTTTTTAGAAGAATCCATGCATTGATATCCTTTGTGTGAAAGAGAGTAACCCAAGAAAGTGCATGGCTTTGACTTGTAGTCGAACTTGTGCTTGTTGAATGGCCTTAGGTGAGGGAAACATTGGTAGCCAAAGACCTTTAAGAAAGCATAATCAGGCTCATGTCCTAATAGCTTTTGAAATGGGGACAATCCATCAAGTGCCCTGGTAGGCATCCTGTTAATAAGATAAACAAAACTAAGAACTACATAAGACCAATAATTTAAAGGAAGTTGAGCTTGTGCTAACAGGGTAAGGGAGGTTTCCACAATATGTCTGTTTTCTTTCTACCACCCCATTTTGTTGGGAAATGTGTGGACAATAATGTCTTAGCTGAATACCAAATTGAGTAGCAATCTTTTCTAAAAATTGAAATTCTCCCACATTGTCAGATTGCACAGCTAGAATAGGAAGATCAAACTGAGTTTTCACAACCATTGAAAACATATGAAAAGCAGCAAAGACTTCACTTTTATTTCTCAAAAGATATAGCCAAGTGTTTCGACTATACATATCTACAAAAATCACAAAATATCAAAAACCATTAGAATTTACTAGACCTGGACCCCATACATCGACCTCAACTAGTTCAAAGGGATATTTGTACATAGTAATAGAAGTACTGAAAGGTAAAATATGGCTTTTTCCTATTTGAAAAGCCATACATGCACTCTTATCTACAACCACATATTTGTTTAAAATTTTCTTGACAACATCAGCAGCTGGATGCCCCAACCTTCTATGCCATAGCCAATATTTATCTTTACCAGAAATTGAGGTCTAAAACACAACAACATTTTCATTGGAGACACTTCCTAATGCACATTGAAAACTGTATAGACCTCCATCTAAACCTCCCTTCATGAGAATTTTCTTAGTGCTTACATCTTTAACACAACAAGAATTGGCATGAAACTAAAAAAAACTTTATTATTTTTGACAAATTTTGTAACAGATAAAAGATTCTTAGTTATCTGAGGTACAAAAAGAATCTAATCAAGGCATAGATTTCGATTAGAAGCATCTAGTTAAGATTCACCAATAAAACTAATTTGTAAAGCAGAACCATCTCCCAAATGCACTTTACCTTGGCCATTGTAAGCTGATTTGCATTGAAAAACAGAAGCATCACCTGCTACATGGTGAGTAGCACCAGAATAGAAGAACCATTTGGTGTAAGCTAATGGACCATTTGCCATCAAGGCATTGACTTGGATGTTTTCATCATCTTCAACATTTGCATTCACAAAGGGACTGCATGATCTTTCAGTAGCATGAGGGCAACAAGAGAAATTGTAGGCTTGAGGCTTGATAGGATTTCTTGACTGTTGTGCTGAGACGCCCTTGAAGTTCTGGTCAAATCTTTTCCAACAACGATCAACCAAATGACCTAGCTTCCCACAAAGTTGACATTTTATTTTGGGTCTACCCTTGAATCGACCATTATTGTTATTTGTACTCGATCTTGGCACTTCTTGTGTGTCTTCTTGCTCATCAGATGTAGAAGGAACATGTCTAGAACTATACCGAGTATAGTAAATGCATACTAGAAATCTGGAAGTATCCTTTATAAGAGACTTAGCATCAATCAAGATTGATACCACGTTTTCAACTGTGTAGGGTTCTCAGTTGACAATGATGGCAGCAAATGAAGGTTCAAATTCTGGAGGTAACCCATTTAAGATAGTAGCTATCTGTTCAAGATCTGAGATTGAGCTTCCACAAGTTGCAAGCAAATCACATGCTTCTTTAATTGTCATTATGTATTCTTGCATTGATTGAGTACCTTTCTTCATGAATCTCAAGCGGCAATGCAGATTCATGAGTTTGGTTGTGGAAAGTTTAGAATAGGGTTTGGTTATTGAGCTCCAAATAGCAGCTGTAGTTTCAGAACCAACCAAACATGGCAAAATATTGGGACTGACTGTAGAGAGCAGCCAAGACGCTAAAGAGTTGTCTTGTTTAACAAATTGAAGATGTAAGAGATTGACAATTTGCTCACCAGCTTGATTTCGTGCAAGTTTCGAGGGAGCAGCCATAGATCCATCAAGGTAACTTTCCAATCCAAGCCCTCTAATTCTAAGCACAACTTACTGCTTCCACAAGAGATAATTTGATTCATTTAGACAAACATTCACTCTCTTGTTCGAAAAGACTGAAAATTCAACAAGTTGCTCATCATCAACCAGTGAAAACACATCTTCTAGAGGAGCCATGAGGAACCAAGCAACAAATTAACACAACAAGAAATGAACCAGAAAGACTGAGCGAGAAACTCGAACAAGAAGTTCAAGAAGAAAATAAACTAAAAGAGGGAGCTAGATCACCTAGCAATTGATACCATGTTAAGCATAGACCAAAGTCACAAGAAACTGAGATTCAAACAAGAAACAAAGACTGAAATAGAAAACCAGCTTTTCATTAATTTCTCGCTGAGTTTTCAGAGAGGCAAGGCTCTCTTTTATACATGAAATAATAGCAGTTACAAGAGAATGACTAACAGCTTAACAACATAACTGTCATTTAGTTTAACACTTATTAATACAAATTAACTTTTTTAATTCTTGAGAAATGCAAAACGTTTTGAAAATTTGAAACTAAATTTTTTTAAGGTAACCATAAAAAAATCATAAAATACTTTATAAAAAAATGAGTTGTTCACGAACTGATCGAGTCGAAATAGGCATTGCTCGACTTGACTTGCTAAGATCTCGAGTCGAGTTAGATTTCGCGTCGAGTCAACTCTAGTCAAGCGTTAATTGAGTTTTGATCGATTCAAGCTCAAGTTGTTTGCGTGCTATTCAACTCAATAAGTACCCAACTAGCTTGTAGTATTGGAAAACATTAATGCATTGCGAAAAATATTCAAAAAAAAGTCCAGGTATATTGGTAAAGTCCTTGAATCACGTGATCATTGTAGTAGACAATGTGAGTTGAAAACACCACAATGGTACCCAACTTGTATTTTTGCAAAAAATGTTAAGCCGACTTGAACGCTTGCTATAATATTCATCCCACTATTCGTGTAATTTTGTAGTCTACTTATCTTTCGCAAGTAATTTTTACGAGACGATATAGTCATATTGAAGTAGTAAAACAACAATTAACACAAAATCTATAACCATGAGACTTGCTTTTACTATGGGCAAGATGATAACACAAATGATCTCGCAATCTAATTTGCAATGGTCTTGATTTATTCCGTCAATAAATGTATAAGGTTTATTGTATCTTGTTATTTCTCAAATGTTGTTCTCCTTTCTCTTCACTGATACACAAATCATTCAGTTACATCTTTAATTGTGTTATGTACAGAAGCAAATATATTTATAGTTAATTATCCTTTTAAAATAGAAGTTAAAAAATACTCCTAACATTTGACTGAATAGTCATTTTAACTCATGTTCTTTTTTTGGAGCAATTCAACCCTCAACGTTTTATTTCGGGTCAAAATGACTCATCTGTGGATGGAAATTGTTAGAAAATTGTCAGTAAACAATTTAAAATGACTTGACAGAATGATAAGTCAGCAAAAAAATTATTTTATAATTTTATAAAATTATTTTTTGACTTATGTAATGTTTTTCCAAGTCAATACATTTGCCTATATGATACTGTCATATCAGTGTGCACTACAATATAGGTTTTTCATGTTATTTCAAGCTATATACCGTTAGTTGACTGACAATTTTCATCCGTAGAGGGGTTATTTTGACCTAAAATGAAACTTTGAAGGTTGAATTGTTCCAAAAAAAAATAAAGGCCAAAGTGACTATTAATTCAAAAGTTGAGGGCATTTTTGACTTTATACCTTTTTAAAATCCATAGAATAACGTATGTTGTAACAAGCGAAACAATAATTATTGAAATTTTCGGATTATCAAAAAGCATGAAAAGAAAAGAAAAAAAAAGAAAAGAAAAAACATGATTTAAGTAATATATATTAAATTTATATTTTCAAAAGAGAAAAATAGGAAAAAATATATAAATTTTAGAATATGGTTTTTCAAAATCTCATTTTGGAAAATAAATTAATAATATAATTTTATTATTAATACATAGGATTTTATTTGATTTTCCCTTCTTTTGAACATGTCATATTCGATTAATGAGTTCAGTAAGATACAAAAAGAAAAGTACAAAAATCAAGAAAATTAGCCCTACCATTATTGTTGCGTTCAACAATATAGTGATGGAAATAGGATTAGAAAGGGCCATAAATATGACTACCCACAATCACAAACTAAAATCTAAAACTTAGATATATCTTAACGAAAATATTTTCTTTAAACCCGCAAAATATATGGATAATGTATGTATGAACAAAAGCTAAGATAAGAACACATTCAAATCAAGAAAGTGGAGACATTTTAATTAAATTGATTTGTCTTGGAATAACTTTAAAATATATGTACAATTAGTTAGGTTGTCTGATAGTAATGTTTATGTTAAGAGGTGGAGTCAGAAAATTTAGATTGCGGTGTAAGAATTTTGAGTGTTGAATTATATTTTTATTAAAAGTGAGTGTAATCAAATGTTGGAGAAATTATACCATGAGTTTGTCGTTACGATTTTTAACCGAGGTGTGAAAATAGCCTAACGATGAATATTTGAAAATTAGTATTTTTTCATTTTAATTTGATCTTGAAAACTTAGGTTTTTTACATTGAATTGGATTTTTCCTTTATTTAATCTTGAAAATAATTTGGAGTCACCACTAGTTACTTTGGTAGATCGAACACCATAAAAAACAACCAAAGATTCGTTCTTTAAAATTTGGGTTCGGAAGTTGGTTACGTATGGGGAAGGATTAGCACCCCACAAACGTCCATTATCGGTACCTTTTAATTTTACGTGACATTTTGAATATTAATTTGAATTTAATTTAACCATAATTATTAATTGGATTTAAATTCCAAATGGAGATATCCTTTTATAAGAAATTATATTTTGAACAAATACAAGATTACAAGCGTCTAGTTACTTTAGAACACTTCAATTTGTATTCAAAAATATATCCAACATAAAAGGTTTAAATACATGAGTAGTTATTGTCTTGTTTTTAAGTTCTAACATAAAAGGCTTTAATTAATTAAATTGTTTAAAGGCTATGAATATTATTAAATTTAGAGTGTTTATGAAATAACACTCAATTGCTTGAGCACTGTTCATATTAAAATCTTAAATTAAATAATATTCCTAATTTAATTAATAAATCTAATTATTTAAGTACTAGCCCTAATTAAGGCTTTAATTTAATTAACTAGGTTAATTGTTATTTTCTAGGTTTAAACGGGTATCAAATGTTCTACTTAAAAGTTCCCTTGAATAACAACTCATTGCAAGGAGACACTATCCAACTTAGAACTTCAAAGCTTCCCTTTTAATACTCATTTATTTTCTACAATTCTCTCTTATTTTGATTATGAAATTCTAATTTGAGAACCTAAATATTAAAGGCTCTAAACAATTAATAACTGTGTTAAATTATCTAGCAATTATACTATATGCAAAGTTTAAAATCTTGCATCAAACATATAATTTAGAACAGTTAAATTAAATAAAACAATCAAACAAAAGACTTAATTGAAAAGAAAATAGAATTGCAAAATCAAATTATAAAGGAATAGTGACCAAATTGAAATGTTATTAAAACAAAAGAGCTGGATTACAAGAAAGATGAAAGAAGGGCGGGGGCCCAGTCGGGGGCACTCGGGGGTTTGCAGGCTTGCGGCCCGGTCATACGATTTATAGAAAGACCCCCTCAGACTCATTTTTTTCTCATTTTTTATTTTTTTCTCTCTCTCTACCCGCTTTCTCGCTCTATTTCCTCTGCATCAAACACTCCAAACCCATATTACAACCCACAACTTCGATAAAAACTCATCGTTTTGGATGAATATTCATCCGTGCGAAGAACACAATGAACACTGTTCATGAACCACCGCCTCAACCGCCGCTCGATCCTCAGCCACTATTCTCCGTCCGAGCTCTGGTGTTTTTCAGCCATCGGGATTCGAATCTTGGCCGTCGCAGCAGACGCCAGCCTCCCAAGAGCAATTTTTGGCCGTCGTCCGTCGTCACGCCGAAACCCTAAAATACCTTAAAACTTCTAATTTTTGCCTCCGATTCAACCTAAATTACTCGATCCAACATGATTACCCAACTTCCCCTTAAATCTACCCAAAATCGAACCATTTTCAACTCTAACAACTCTCTAAACCACTCCGACGACGTAAGCCTCTATTGAAACTCGATAAACTCTGATCTAGACATTTTCCATTGTTTGCTTTTTTTTCTTTTTAGCTTCCAAAGCTAGATCTAACATTTTTTGAATCTTATTGTAGAAAAAAGAAAAAAAAACAAGAGGAAGAGTTACCTTCCGACGACTTTTGGCGTACTCCAACGACGATTCGTTCAGCTTTTTTGGTGACTTCTAAGTTTTTAGGCGAGCTCTCATCTCCAACAGGTAACTTTCCAGCTTCTTATCTCTCCTCAATTATTAACAAATAAGTAAACGAATAATTAGATAATAAATGTTTTCTCAGTCTCCTTTTATAGAGTGGACTATGATGTCACTACTGACATCATCATAACGACGTCAGTACTCGAGAAAATCATTATCTGCGTGAGTGGGGAATAGGCCAATCGAGTACTGCCACGTGGTGAAAATTGAGCGGAATTTTAAAATTTATGTTTGTTTGACCGGTTTTAGATATAAATAAGTTGGAGAAATAATGAGATTTAGGCTTTGCAATGTAACTTGGGCCTTTGGGTTTTGGTAAAGGATTTTGAATGTAGATGAACATTTATTGTATATAGACTGTTTATATATTTTTGGGCTTATATTTTTTATCATTTAATATCTAATTATTTATTTACTTGTTTGCTATTTATTTATTTATTGGTTTTATCTATAGAGATATATAGTATATACAGGTATACTCGGGTATTACAGGGTCCTTCTCGCCACGTCACCTATGAGACCAACCAATAAAATAATTCCATTTCATTAATTTTTTCTAACTCATCTTTTTACTAAATGAATCTTCACTTGGTAAAAACTGTTTTTAAATTTGATTTTCGGTAAATATGAATGGAGATTCACTTGATAAAAAGATGAAATAAAAAAAATTAATAAAATTAATACATTTTATTAATTAGTACCATACAATTTTAATTTTTTTGAATAAACAATTTTATAATTTTAGACTGCTTGAATTTAGATATTAATAATTTTATAAAAATAATAGTAACAAGATACGCAACTTTTAGCTAATTTAATAACTGGGCCAAATTCATTTGGGGGTGGGCGAGATTAGCCGGGGTTCAGGTGATATGATGTTTTCTAGAATGTATTATTGATTTGGGAAGGTGAGCATTTCTTGAAAATCAACCGCTATATAAATTAAAGGAAACTGTTTATTTAGTACCTTATTTATGCTTGCGTTTTTATTTTAGAACTTAATTAATTATTTTAATAAAATTATATCTAATATTATATTTTGTTTTTATCTTGGTATTTTACCGTTCAAAAATTAACGACGACATACTAATTAGGAAAAAATCACACGTGGTAGGTTGTCATGTCATTTTCTCTCTCCTAGCTAACATGTCACGTGTGATTTTTTATACTTTTATCCGACGCAGTATGCTGATTAGGAGAAAGATAATGACGTGACAATTTTCCACGTGTGATTCTCTCTCCTAATCAACATACTATTATTTTTTAACACCAGAGGTATCAATTTATAAATATAACATTATGTATTATTTTTTTCAAAAAATTAATTCGGGTATTAAAACATTAACACAGTCATAATTGAGGTACTCAATAGGTAATTTCTCTAAGTTAAATTGGTTAAAGATTATGCACCGTGTGAATTAGTGGAAAAATGTTTACGGATAAATTAGATTTTTAAATAATGTTTAGAGTTTGAATTTTTACGTTATAAATAAAGAAAATTATATTTAAAAAAATCATCATATTTATTATAATAAACATTAACAATTTAGGATTCAAACTAATTAGTTAATAGGACAAATACTGATAATTATACTAAAATAACGTAAGTATGTAATAGTTGAAAATCTACCACCATATAAATAAAAGGGTAAACTACTTAAATGATCACCTTATTATGTGGGTGGTCTCGATATAACCACTATACCTTTAATTGTGTCAATTTGACAACTTAACTATTTAAATAGTATCAATCAAGCCCCCTATCGTTAAAACTTAGAAAGGGATGATATGACAATTAATAAAAATTTATATAATTACACATTTGATCTCCGTTACTTACATATTTTATCAATTTGATTCAAATTTTAATTTAATTTAAATTATTTTTGGTTGGTCAAAAATAAATGAGTAAAGTTTAACACTAGTGGGATTCGATCGTGGGAGCTTAAAGGGAAAGTAAAGTTTCTCTTAACTAAGCCAAATACCAAAAATTGATGTGATGTTTACAATAGATTATATTTGTATTGAATTGTATTAAGAACATTGCCAAAGTTTAAATCAAGAACCACATCCTTCCTTCTCTGTCACTACAACCCTAACCATTGACATGTTTAGAAGAGAATGAAATCAAATCTAAGATTGATAAGTTGATGTGTTCCACATTTGTCTTTTCAAAAACGAAAATTGCATTTTTCAGGCCATCGAATTTTATTTGGAATTAGAAATTCAAAGTTTAAGTAGCAAAAGAGAAGGGGGTGTTGGATTAAAATCTGTAATTGTGGGCACATATGTAAAATGTATTATGCTATTATAAAGTATGACACAAAATCAAGTGACCAATTATGTTATGTGTGTCATAGGTATTACAGTGTCATAGAACTAAAAGTGTAGATACCGTAAGATATATCTATAATTCAATGAGGGACAAAGTTATAAATATTTAATAGTTGATTTAATAATCAACTATATAAAGAGGTAGTGGTTCCCAAAAATATGTTAACTTGTTTTTCTCTCATTTCCTGTCAGAGAGTTTTACATCAAGAGTAATTTCATCTTCTTGGAAGATCACAACCACCTTTTAGGCGATCTTCATCAAAAGATTCAAGGTTTTCAGTCCATCAATGAATTTAGGTAAGCTTCCGCATCTAGTATTTTATTCTTGATGATTTGACATGATAGATCATGGGTTAGATTTTATATTTAATTATGGTTTGAATCTAACAAGTGGCATCAGAACCTCGTCATGTTGAATTATTGAGAATGAATTAATTATCTTTTATGGTTTCGTTCTTAAGGCTCTATAAATTTATATTTATATTGAAATTTTAGGTTTTGTTTTAATTATGGTTACAATATTAGGGTTTTTTTAAACAATTATTGAATAGCATGTGAATTGAATTGTTTGATATGCTTGCTATTCTTAATTGTGGTAAACTGATTGGGGTTTATCATTCGGCGTTTGTTTTTATATTAAAAAACGATTATATTTTAGGGTTTCAATTTGTCGAAGCTTAATTGTCTTACGTTTTGTTTTATTATGTTTTATGGATAATGAGAAACATGTCACTTTAGTATACATGTGTGAAACATATCTAATAAGGTTGTCGGCAAAACTTAGGCATGTATTTTGTTTCACAATTGTATGTTTTTTGAATTATTACATGGATTCAGAATTGAGAATCAAGATTTAATTAATTATGTTATTTGGTAGTAAATGTAAATCTTTACATTCTCTTATGATATTAAGTGTACACCGGTAAACTTAGGTATACATTACTGGTTGTATCAGAATAAAAGTGCCCATGATTCACGATTTTATGGAATAATGTTTTTTGGTTGGCTTTGAATTACTTTACTCAGGGGCGAGACATAGGGGTTTAAGGGGTTTAGTCCCTGCTAACTTTTTTTTTCATTAGAAATATAATAGATTTTTTAGAAAAAAGGAAAAATTACCTCTATAATCCCTTCAAAATTTGTAAAATTTTAGTATGACCCCTCAAAATTTTTAATTTCATTTTGACCCCCTTTATAGATGTCTAATATTTTTTAATTTCATTTTTGTCCCCTTTATAAATATGGCACATTGCTTGCAAATTTTATAATCAATCTTGATTTTAAGCTGCAAATTATTGCTTACTACTGGACTAAGGATTCCGATTATTGGTTGCATATTATTTTGCAATTTCATATTACGTATTACTTGTTTTTATATCAGTTATCGAATATATAAGTATATATGTGGTTAATGTTATGAATTACATAACATAGATTTGGAATTGATATATTTTTAATTTCGTTGATCAAGAATTTCAATTCTTTTTATAGTTAGGTTACTATGAATATTAATGTTTCATGTGATCATTATATGAATTATTCATTTTTATGATATTTTTGATTTTGGCTTTTAGTTAAAGATTAAATGTTTTGAATTCAACTTTGATTTTGGCAAATGTATGTTTAAAGTTTAAGACTTTTTTTAAGAAACAGTCAAAGATTTATGTTTTTCGATTTCTAATAGCCCTATTCAGACAATCTTATTTTGGGTTATTCGAAAACTTAATTGTTATCATAAATTTCAGTTTTGACTGTTACAAAATTTTAAATTTAGATATCGGTAGACTTATAGAAGGTTTTGCGCATGTAATTTGGCTTATGTTAGTATTAATCAGCCCAAAGGAAGATTCATAGTTGACATTGTTACATGTGCAACTGTGGTAATAAACATGTAATAATTATTCAATTTTACATGTGAGCAATAAATCGGCCCAAAGGAAGATTTCTGTTTGACATGTTCTTATTATCAATGTTTGATTACTGTAGTAAGATATCACTTGCAAGTTAATGTTTTGTCCAAAGATGAAATTTTAATAGTGTCCGGTATCTTGATATGAGGTTTACCTTTATTCAAATTTATTATTATGATTATCTTTTAATTTAATTGAAAGATAAAATATAAAAATTATTTTAAAACAAATAAATTCATATTTTGACTTTGGATGTCTAATATTTTAATGGATTGGTTGAAACATAATGTCACCAAAGTGACCGCTTTTATGTAGATTAATTTATTTAAAATATCAAGATGATTATGAGTTTTTGTAATTCATGTGTTTATTAATTGGCCCAAAGGAAAATTAATATTTAGCAAAATTACAATGACAATTGTAGCTATAAATATGTGACAATTTTAAGGTTTTTTATGTGAGCAATACATTAGTCCAAAGATTAATCTATTGTTTGACATAATTTATTATCAATGTTTGATTGCTACAACAAGAGTACCGCCTATTGTTAATATTACTGTCCAAAGACTTGATATTAATGTTGTGCTTGATATCTTGAGGGGAACTAGCCATTATTTTGAATTCATTTGTTTACTTTTGAATATTTATGTGAGCTTGTTTTTTTTTTTCTATATTTAGTTAATTTATCTTTTTCTGTCACAATATTTGTTAATATACATTCTACACTCATGTTTAGTGAAACTAATTTCAAGTAATAGAAAAGACACTTACATGTTGTATTTGATAGTTGTATGAACATAGACTTTGCATTAAAGAAAAAACAACTTGCACCTCTCACTATGGTAAGCACCCATATAAGGTATTTTGAGAGGTGAGATCGTTTGAATCGCGTGAGTCTAATGATCATAAAGCACATCATTCTAAGATGTCTTTAGGAGGACAAATCTAAAGAGATTACTCATACTAAGGATTTCCTTGTCGAAATTAAGAAATGTTTTACCCAAAATATTAAGGTTAAGATGACATGACTGATGTTTATGAAGTATAAGGGTCAAGGAAATGTGAGGGAGTAGATTATGAAAATTTTTAATATTGCTTCAAAATCTAAGACACATAAGATTAAACTCTCTAACAGTTTTTTGTTCTTATGATTTTAGTATTGCTTCCTATACAGTTATACTAATTCAAAATTAGTTACAACTGCCAAAAAGGAGAAATAGACCCTAATTGGGCTCATTTCTCATTGTGTTCAAGAGGAAGAAAAGTTGAAGCATTATAAGTGCAAAAGTAATCATTTGGTTAGTGCTTATTTAGTTAGTGTCTCTAAAAATAAGGGCAATAAAAGAAAATATAAGAATAAAGTTGCTAAAGGTTCAACTCAAAAGAAACAACAATAAGTTGCATAGGGTTGATTCTTTTGTAACAAGTTAGGACACATCTGAAGAAATTAAACTTCAAAAGTGAGCAACTGTTTCAGTTATTTTGAGTAATCTATGGGCTGTAAGTTTTATGATCCCACAATTAGGAATTATTTAAGGAGAAATCTATGTTTTTAGGATGTTGAGTTTGGAGGGAGAAATAAGGCTAGATTCATTGCTTTTGAGGGCGAATTTGATTATAATATAATTCTTACTATCACTTTTGATGATTTTAGGTTTTCACACCTATCATTAACCAAGAAGTGAATCTAGAACCTCAACAAGACAACGTTGAACAACTCTCATTCAAGATAAGACAATTGTTTCAAAAGAACAAACTCAACAACCTTAAAAATAAGTGTCTATAAAGAGATCCACAAGATAAAGGAGAAATACTATTCTAGATTATTATATTATATTTCTTCAAGAAAATAAGGCTTGATGTCATACAAGAAGAGTATAAATTTATGCAACGCAATAAAGTTTAGAAACTTTTCTAATTACCTTAAGGTGCAAACCAGTTGGATGTAAATGGATATTTAAAACCAATAGGGATGGAAATGGTAATGTAGATAAGTATAAGGCACGTCTGATATCTAAAGGATATACTCTAAAAGAAGACATTGATTTTGTAGCGACTTTCTATCAATTTTCATTGAAAGAATCTTTCAAGATAATTATGACGTTTGTTGCTTATTTTTAATCTTGAGCTACATAAGATGGATGTTAAGCTTGTGTTTTTTCAAAGCCGACATTGAAGAAACGAATTATATGGTACAACCATAGATTTGTGTCTAATAATACAAAATCAATGATACATAAATTAAAGAAATTCATCTATGAGCTTAAGTGGGACTCTCATTAATGAAATTATGAATTTCATATTGATCATCTCATTCGGTTTTGAGATAAATTTGGTTGACAATTGTATATACTGCAAGTTCAGTGGGAGTAAATCAAGTGATACTCATATTAGAAGACAAATTTATTCTTATTCAATGCCCTAAAAGTAACCTTGAAATTATAAAAAAATATAAAAGATTCCATATGCGTAAGCTATTGAGAATCTAATTTATGCTCAAGTATGTATGCGTTCGGGTATTGCGTACATTGTTGGAATGTTAGACAGATATTTAAGCAATTCTAATATGAACCATTGGATAGCAGCCAATAGGTTATGAGATATTTTTAGAGAACAAAAATTATATGCTCACGTATCGGAGTTCTGGTAAGTTAAGATCACCGAGTTTACAAACTTCGATTATACTAGAATATTGATGCAAAAGAATTTTGTCACTTGGGCAACATATGGTTCCTGATAAATGTACAACCTTATGAGCTCAAAAATTTTGTCATTTCTATTATAAAGTATGACACAAAATCAAGTGACCAATTATGTTAGGCGTGTCATAGGTATTACAGTGTCATAGAAATAAAGAGTAGATACCGTAAGATATATTTATAATTCAATAAGGGCAGAGGTATAAATAGTTAACAGTTGATTTAATAATCAACTATATAAAGAGGTAGTGATCCCCAAAAAATAGGTTAACTTGTTTTTCTCTCATTCCCCGTCAGAGAGTTTTACATCAAGAGTATATCTATCTTCTTGGAAGATCACAACCACCTTTTAAGTGATATCTATCAAAGGATTCAAGATTTTTAGTCCATCAATGAATTTAGGTACGCTTCCGCATCTAGTATTTTATTCTTGATGATTTGACATGATAGATCCTGGTTAGATTTTATATTTAATTATAGTCTGGTTCTAACAGGGAAAAATCTGAGATTGATATTTTGAAAGTGTATGTGGTGACACGATTGGATCCCACTAGTGTAGAACCTCACCCATTTATTTTCGACCAACTAGGTGGTGACACGTGTCACCACTTGGTTGGTAAAAAATAAATCAAATTAAATTAAAATTTGGATCAAATTGATAGAATATGTAAGTAACGGAGACCAAATGTATAATTATACAAATTTATGTTAACTGCCACGTCATCCCTTTCATTAGTTTTAACGACAGGTGGCTTGATTAACACCACTTAAATAGTTAAGTGGTCAAACTGACACAATTGAAAGTATAGCGGTCATATCGAGACCACCCACATAATTAGGTGGTCATTTAAGTAGTTTACCCTAAATAAATTTAGTTAAAAGATTATGTCTATTGAAAACCTCTCTAAGATTATATATATATATATATATATATATATATATATATATATTCTAAAGAGCAAAAAAGAGATAGAGTAACTTCCATCAAATTCTCCCTAATCTTATCTATATTGGTTGGTAAAACTCAGTGGAAGAATTTGTGGAGGCCAATTTAAATTTTTTTAAAAATAGAGGTTTAAACTAACTTTTTCTAAATTTTGAAGGCTTCAATTTAATTTTTTTTCAAAATTTTTGAGGTTGAACTAAATTTTTTGAAATCATACCGCTTTTTGATAAAAAAATTAAAATATTTGAAATATTGAGATGATTAATGCGAACTCTTAAAAATTATAGAAAAAATTTAATTAAGAATATTAAAATTTTAAAACTTAATATAAATTTTTAAAAATTTTATAGGGACCAACTTAAAATTTTTAAAATTTAATGAGATTAAATTAAATTTTCAAATTTTGGAACATAGCCCAACATGTCACAGTTACGTTCTGCTGTCTTCATTAAATATAATAATTTTCTTGTCTAAAGTCACTAAATATAATAATTACTCTACTCTGTTCACAAATAATAATTACCCTAAACATATATGAAACCACTAAAATGTATAAAAAAATATTTATTAATAAATACAATATTCTAATATCAATAAGAATTAATTTTTAATTAAAAATATGACTAAATTGTTAGAATGTATGCATAGTGAGGGCTAAATTTATTAATTTTTTTAAAAATTAAGACTAAATTTATTGAATTTATACATATGAAAGACAAAAATATATAGGAAATTTTAAACTTAATAGTTAAGAATAAAAAGTTCTTCATTTCCCAAAATAAAATAACAACTTAGAATATCAAAATATATTCGATTTGCCGAGAAGTACAAAATCGTATGAATACGATCCTCGTTGTGCATCTTGATCAATTGGATTGTTTCTTTGTAGATTTCTGTACGCAATTTTTGTAGAAGTGTCTCGATTGGAGGTATTTGATTCACAACATCAAACAACATTTATTTCTCTTCTTCCATTTCGAAGTCAGATATCGTCAAACACTTTTATTTTTAAACATGAAAAAAAAAATTCATTCAATGAAGGTTCAAAATCAATTTTCAGAAGTTAAAATGATGAACCGTCCCCGTTAGAGAGGAGTATACTTGCATAAACATTTTCTAAAAGCAATGTTTGTAGAAAGACTTTATTCAAAAAATTGTAGAAAGATTAGTTGGACTTTTCATCCATTTGAGAAATCGATAATAAAATATATTTTTGAATTTTAGGTTAAAGTCAATCCAATCAACTATTTTAGGGTTAAAGTTTAATCTTTAGATGTTGTTATGGAGCGAAAAAAGGGTTTTCACGAGATGAGAAATAAAAAGTATTAACCCTACACGAAGTTTGTGAATAAGTGATTGTCTGATAATCAACAAGGGATATTTGCCTTTCTACTAAACATGATGTATTGAACTCATAATTCATTAGATAATTTTTATGAATGTTAACTAAGTATCGTAAGTAAATTTGTCCCGTTTGTTCAATCATTTGAAAACTAAAGTCATTCTTTGATAAATTATCACTATGAGTCAGACTAAATAGAATTTGATCAATCATTTTTTTATGTCCTTAAGGTGGAGAACTGAACCAAGGATTCTCTTTCTTTATCATCAATCGAATCACTATTCGCGACCCAAGATTCTATTTTATCATCAATCCAATCACTGTTCACGTTTTTTTTCTTCTTATCAATGAATAGATTTCTTTACTTGTATGACTTAGATGTCTCGTATTTTCAAAAAAATAATTCGATTGATAAAATTTGATATGATACTTATAAGATCGATAATATCAATAAAATTAATATTCAAATATTTCTTCTTAAAACGTATTGAGTTGTTTACCCTTATTATTATCTGAAGATTAATCTTCTTTATTTTCTTTGTCATAATTAATAAGTTAGGTACTTGCATTTAATTTGCCCATTTGTAGTCAGATACAGCGTAAAGTAAACCATCATAAATTCATAATTAACTTGACTTTCTGAGTAAAATTCATGGGTGATCCATTATATTTTTATCGTTATTTTCTTTATATAGAATGTTGTGTATTATTTATTCGAAACAATAAAACTGTTACAATAAATATAATTCTTTTATGAACCCAACAAATGATTTAATAGAAAAGCAGATGATGTTTATCTTAGGAGATACAGATTCAAATTGCTATATTTAAGGTGTATATCCATTGTCAAAGGGTTAAGAATATCAACGAACTGATATTATCTTGTAATTGCCATTAGATTATTCAAAAATAAATATAATTCTTTTATGACATGAATCTCAAACATTAGAGAATCTCTTAAGCACCGCACGATTGCCTATTGACAATATCATCTATATATATACAACACTATGCATAATACTTGAATTTAATCCAGGTTATATACTATAATACTTTCTTTAAATAAATAAATAAATAATACATATATAAATAAACCAGTCCAAAAATAGATAACAAATTTATTTTGAATGTCCATTACACAAATATAAGCCCAATACATATACAAAGCCCAAATTTAAATCAGCCAGCCCACATTCCCAATCCTTATAGTTGCTATCAGTTGTCAAATACCCAAAGAAACACAAAAACCCATAGATATTAGCCCAATAAGCACAAATGTACTTTTTCCCGCTCAAATGGCCACGTGGAACCGATGGATTGACCCATTTTGTTGGACGGCAGTTTCTTATCTTTCCCCTTTGCCAACTGTTGTTAGTTGACTGATAGCTGTTGTCATCTTCCACTATCACTATAAATTGTAAAGAGAGAAAAATAAATTAATTAATGGCACAATTATTAAGCAATAATTGGAGCAATTAAAGGAGGAGAGAGAGGAAAGCTACGTGAGAATTGAAGAGTCGCTTGGAAATCAAAGAGTGCGCTAGAAAAGACGAACGAACTATCACCGAACTCGATTAACGTCTTTAGAAGTTCTACAACATCATCAGAAGGTAACTTTCTTCTTTTCCATTTTACCTGTATTTAACACTAAAAAAATGTTAGATTTAGGTTAAAAAAGGCATAAAAATAGTAGCTTAAATAATAAGGGTTAGGAAGGATGGAGTTTGTTTGTCGTCGGGTAGATAAATTAGGTGGGGAAGAATGAAGATTCTGACGAATTCAACCTTAAATTTAGGTTTAGGTTAAAAAAATTGAGAATTTTAGGGTTTTGGCCGACAGTCTAAAATTGTCTTACGGCGGGCGGCCGAGAATAGGCGGTGGTCGAAAGTTGAGCATGGTAGTCGACAAACACCGAAGCCTTATCGGATGTAGGCGGCTTTGGATCAAACGGTGGAGATAATGACACAGTTTTCCGGAAAGTTTGGTGTTCATGGAGTTTTCGATGAACTCAGAAGAAAACCAAGTCAAAAGCCATGTTTTTGATCCATTTGGATCATGGTTTTTGGGCATGAGAGGTTTGAGACGAGAGAATTTAGAGGGGGGGGGAGAGTTTTTAGTTCTAGAGAGGGAGGGTAAAATGAGTCAAGGGCCGAGTTTGGGTCTTAGTTGAGCCTTATATAGGCTATAGGAAATGGTGCCGTTTTGACACCGAGTCTTTTAACCCGTGTATCCCAAAATGGGCCAAATTTTAGATCCACGCCCCATATCCGGGTCTCTTTAATGATTTTAGCCCAAAATTTCTCATGTGTTTCAATTTGGTCCTCCTTCTTAATAAATCAGTTTTTAAGTTTAATTTCTTTCAATTCAGTCTTGTATTTAATTGATAGTTTAATTTAATTCTCTCAAATTATATGTGTGATGCATATTTTAAAATTGGGCATGTAGTTTTAATTGTTAGACAATTTAATCACCTAGATTTAATTAATTGTTATTGCCTTAGACTTTAGGTTCATTAATTAGAATTCGATAATTCAAATTGAATAGATAATTGTAGAAAATTAATAATTATTATTTCAAAAATTTAAATTTGAATGGTTCCCTAAAGTACTTGGGTGTTATTCAACCTAAACTTTTAAGATAGAACAAATAATATTTGTTATAACCTAGAAGATGATAATTAATCTAGTAATTAATCAAAGCATTAATTAGGATTAGAAATTTAATAATTAGATTAATTAATTAGACTAGGAATATTAGATATAATTTTGAGGCTTAAACATGGATGATGCTCTAGCAATTGGGTGTTATCTCATATAAGTCTTAAAATTGAATAATATTCATAGAATTAAATAAGAATGAATCTCTGGTTATTTTTTTATAATGTACGTTCTACCTCGAAGTGATCGGTAGCGACTCCAAAATTGATTTTCAAATATCAAGTCAATTATGGAAAAATCCTAATTTTCAAAACTTAATCATCATGATATTTTCATCGAGTAAAAAAATGGTTTCAACTGCTTGGCGACTCCGCTGGGGATTTTTGAGAGTCAGGCCTAATTAATTTTACGTGGCACTTTGGCATTTAAGAGTGGTAATTTAAATTTAATTTTTACAATAATTATTGGATGGATTTTTAGAAAGAATAGAGATAGATTTTTCCTCTGTCATTAATGCATAAGCCTTTTACCAGGGCTTTTCTCCTTTAAATGGGAGCGAGACATGATCCGACGTGAAGATCTCCACCTCCGAGTTCAAAATTTGTCTTCATTCCTGTATACCAACCTTATACAATGTGAGGTACACGTCTCCGATATAAGGAGCCGTATACTCATGAATCAATGTCTTGCTGTCGCAGTAGACAATAACGGTAGTTCATGTACCCAAAGTCTAGAACAAAAACCACATGTTGTTATCTAGAAGCCTACCCCACTATAGCCAGAAAAGGACCTAGGATAGGGTGCTGCCGGTTTAAATACATTTCTCTGGTTATTCTCTATGCTCAATGTAACCTAATTTTTGAATTAATTTAATTCATTTATTTATCTTTATTATCAATTAATAGTACTGACATAAGTTTTTTGTTGTTGTTTTGTTTGTCTTATTTTGTGGTTCTTTAATTACTGTATCATGTTGCATTAATTTGGTATCGATTCGGGAATTAGTCTATTAGGAAGTATCCATTATGGCTGAAGGGTATGTGAGACAAGGAGAGGATAATACCTTAGTCTAGACATGGTCAAAGCAAACCCAACATGTAAAAGGGGATAGTCTTCGTATGAATCACATGTCTAAGATGAAGAGCTATACTAAGATGAATTCTAAGCCGAATAATTGCTTACCAGAAGTCAAAGCTATATGGGAACAATAGGGGTGAGGTTATGAGGAAACCTTCCCGATAAGAGTTTGGAGACATTCCATTACTGCTAGATGTTTCAGTAGATCGGGAATTGATTAGAGCAATGGCATAATTTTGGAACCATGCCTATAATTGCTTCACTTTTGGGCAAATAGATATGACGCCCACAATTGAGGAATACGAGGCTTTAATATACTATCCCAAAAGACAAAACGCAAGGTCTACACGAGGCCCAGTAACAACTCTAGCTTTAAGAAGAAATTGAAGGCGATTAAGGGAAAAGGATGAAGATTGGATCATTGAGAAATTAGCTAATGTAGATAATGATGATCAAAATGAGGATAAGGAACGCATAAACTAGAGAGTCATTAGGGGATTAATATTGACAAGTGATGAACCGACCAAGATGAGGAGCTTGTATGCTTTAATCATCTACGGACTAGTGATATTCCCAAGGACTCAAGAACACATAGATCCATCAACATTAAGGTTGTTTGAACGATTGGTAAAGGTAAATGAAATAAATCCGGTACCTACAATTTTAGCTGAAACCTATAAATCATTAACTGCTTGTAAGAAAGTGGGAGACGAAAGATTTTGGGGTTGCACATAGTTTTTAGAGGTTTGGTTTAGAGGACATATATGGGCTCCATCTTACAGAGCTGGCAGGTTTTTTGATAACTACTCACCGATCGATGAACATCTAGCTAGTTGCCCGATAGAAATAATGATGAAAGAGCAATGGAAAGATGTTTCAAGAATATGAAAGATACTGATGTCGTGTGGAGGGCTCTTGGTTGAATAGAGATACCCCTTATCTATATTGACGTGGAGTCAGAGATTAGGTTCTATTACCAGGAATTTGGGGAGGAAAAATTTATTGCGCCCTATTAGTATCAAGACAGTTCACGTCAAGGCAATTCATTTTGACTACTGCTTGTATAGCGCAGTTCGAATACGCGCATAAGACCACTGGCTACAAGGCGAAGGTAAGTGGAACTGCGAAAGCATGGGAGGAACCAAGAAGGGTGAACTTGTATCAGGAATCAGAAGTTATGTATGGATATGTAGAATAGAAGGCTCAAAGAATCAATGATAACTTCCTCTGAAAAGATCAAGGTGGTGCTGGTTTGTCTACTGAACATGCAAAAAATGCACCGTCAGCAATAGAAAAGCTAAAACATGATCATGAATTGGACCTAAAAGGGTACGAAAAAAAGAATTAACGACCTCAAGGATAAGATGACCATGGAAAAACTAGATGTGAATGTTTATGAAGGACAAGAAAAGGATCTCAAGGAAAAAAACATGAAAATTAAACAGGAATTAGAAGATTTGAAGAAGATTCACTTAGACTGCAAAAAGCCGCAAAAAGGGAGTTCAAGCAAGGTAGTTGAAAATCTATCTAGGCTAGATGAAATGGAAAAGGAAAGGGAGGACTACAAGAAGATGTACGAAGATACCATGAGATCATCAAAGAAAAAGATCAGGGATTTCAAAGCATCAAATAGTCGCACCAAGAAGAAGCTAGAAGAAAAGCAAGATCAAAGCGACGAATTGTCGACTCAGGTATCACAATTGAAGCAAATGGTCACCGACTATTACAATGAAGGAAGAGCCAACTTGGAATAAGAGAATGATAATCTAAAAAAGAAAGTGACAAAACTAGAAAATGCGATACAAGGCTTGAAATACCAGCTTGCCGGCTTTGAGGGAGCACTGCACAAGGAAGACAAGTCATTAAAAGGTAAACTTGAAGCAACCAAATTCACCATCCAAAAAACAAACCCACGAGATGATTAGTTTCAAGAACCAAGTAGAGGGCGTTGCTCAGTATGTGCATATTTTGTTTGATGAAACCACAACCTTGCTACAATGCCCCAACATTAACATTGACATCGAACTTGGAAAAGCTTTGATTAGGATGCTGAATGAAGTAATCAACTTAGGAGCTAGGGCTAGATGCTTTATGTAGTTGAAATTATCTTTTCCTTGTAATCGACTTTTTGGTTAATGAATGTTTCTCTAAAGACTAGTTCCTGAACTCGATACTTCTTTGCATTCATGCATCTATGCATTCATGCATCTATATATTGCATATTATTTGGCAAAATGTAAATTTTTAAGAAAAAGGTTCTTTTGCAGTTTTTTTTGAACCGTAATCATTCCATATTCATACGAAATGCACCTACGCTCCAGGACCATGGCTGTAGAAGATAGGATCACTAGTCTTGAGAATGATTGTGTTGAGGTGTAGAATAGATTTGAAAGGATTGAGTGGTCTATGAAAGATCACTTTTCCCTAGCACAGAGGGAGATTATCAACCAGTTGATTGCTTTATTGAAATGGTTCCTAGTCGGGTTATGCTGCAAGCTATGGAAAAGAAATCTAACGAAAGCCTCTGTCAATATGCACAAAGATGGAGAGAGATGGCAGCACAAGTACAACCAACATTAATGGAAAATGAAATTACCCACATGTTTGTTCACACCGTGAGGGGTCCACTCTTTGAGCATTTGATAGGAAATGTTACCCATAATTTTGCTGATATGGTGATAACAGGAGAGTGGATCGAAGTGGCAATCAAGAGTTGAAGGATAAAAAGTAGAGAAAGTTCCCAAAAGATTTTTAAGAGGAAGGATAATGAGGTAAATAATACAAGTGCTTATGAGGCCCCAAAAAATGTCACAATCACACCGCCCAATGATGTATTAGGAAATTCATAGAATTCAAACAAGAAGGATTCTCGAGGCTCGAGAAACAATAAGATGAACTTCACACCTTTATCAGTATCGTATTTTAAACTATATTTATAGTTATTTGATGCAGATTTGGTGAGACCCTACTATCTTACCCCTCTTTAGCCTCCATACCCTCCATGGTATGATACAAAGGCTCATTGCGAGTATCACGATGGGATCCCAGGACATACAATTGAAAATTGCATAGCATTTAAGAAGGTGGTTTAGAATTTGGTCAATATTGGGGTGTTGAAATTTGATGAACCCAATATAGTGGCCAATCCATTGCCAAACCATGGAGGGCAAGGGGTGGATGCAATAGAGGAAGATGATGAGGCTAAGTGGCTAAAGACTAACGTATCCGAGATCAAATCTCTTTTGAAATGGGTGTTTGAACAATTGTATAATGTTGGAATGATACAGATAGGTATAAAGGTTGAGAAAGAAGTGGAGACAAGCATATATTACGAATATCACTAGGAAGACGGTCACAAGATTCAACATTGTTCTAAATTTAGGTGCTTAATTTAGAAAATGATGAACAAAAAAGAAATCGAGTTTTTTGAAAAGATCAGAGAAAGAAAAGAAGTTAAGGTATGTACCTTTGAATCCTCGAGGGTTAAATACGGGGTGAGTAGTCCATTTGTCATTTTTGCTAGGCCAAAGGTTAGAAGCTCATCTGGTAATGTAAAGCAGATAATAACCCCTAATATTGTGATTTCTCCACTAGCACCGTTTACTTTTAAAGATACTCGAAAGGTTCCCTAGAATTATGTTGCCAATGTAACAACACCAGAGGATTCAAAGCTTTAGAAAGAAGTAAAATCGCTGGACGAAACAAAGAAGGTACTAGAAGAAAAGGTCCGGTACTAAACCTGTGAATGAAGTGGGGCACTTCACCAGGAGTGGTAGATGTTATTCACCCGAGACATCTAAAGAGGTTAAGAAAATGAAAAGAAAGTCTATTACTGTATCGGAAAATATTTTTGGGGAAGAGTCTTCTCCTAAGATAAATGAACTAGTCATAGAGGATCCGACCCAAGAGTTTCTAAAGTTTTTGAAGCACAGTGAATATAATATAGTTGAATAGTTAAAGAGACAACAAGATAGAATTTCTGTCCTCGAACTATTGCTGAGTTCAGAAGGGCAACGTAATGTTTTGATCAAGGTGCTCAATCAAACATTCGTCCCAAATGAATATCAGTGCACAAATTGGACAAAATTGTAAATAATATAACTGCTAATAACTACATTACTTTTACTGATGATGAGATCTCGTAGGGAGGGATGGGTCTGTCAAGGCTTTGAACATCACGACTCACTATAAGGGTCATGTTCTTCTTGGAGTTCTGATAGACAATGGCTCAACATTGAATGTCCTTCCAATGGTGACATTGCAGAGGCTACCAATTGATGATTCACACATGAAGACTTACAAGAACACTATGAGGGCTTTTTTTGGCATGACTCGAGATGTGCTTGGAAAAATTGAGGTGTCGTTACTAATTGGGCCTGCAATTTATAATGTGGACTGTGTGGTTATGGATATAAAACCAACATATAATTGCTTGTTGGCAAGGCCATGGATCCATTCTGCTGGCGTAGTACCATCATCCCTGCATCAAAAATTGAAGTTTTTGATAAAATAAAAGCTGGTTAGTATTGGGGCTGAGGAATATATCATTGCCTTTGTAACCATAAACGCCCTATACACTGAAGCTGATAAAAATACTCTCGAATGTTCTTTCTGAGCCTTAGAGTTTATAAATGCAACTTTCATTGCTAAAGGGAAGCTGATACCTCGTCCAAGGTTATCAAATTTCACAAAGATGACTGTCCGTGAGACACTTGGAAGAGGTACAAAGACTAGAAAAAGATTTGGAATGACCTTTGAGGTTGTCTGCGTCCGAAGCCCGTCATCATGAAGAAAGATCATTTTGGACTCGAGTTCAAACCAAACATTCATTAGAGATACAAGGATCTGAAGAAGAGAGAAGACATGAGGAGAACCTATTTTTTGGGGGTTGAAACTTCTTTTGAGCCTATGACTTTCCCTGACTTGACCAGTATCTTCAAGTCACGTGGGTTTGCAAATGTAGAGAAATAGCTTGAGAAAGACAACATAGAAACTATGAACTTCAGGAGGAGAAGATCTTTGGCGAGATCATGGAGGGGCTGTATGTCAATGGCATATTTGAAGGATCCCAGCCTGGCAAGTTTCTTGAAGAAATTCGTCCGTGCTTTCCTGGTGAAGCACTAAATAATTGGGCAACAGAGGACCTTCCCTAGTTTTTGAGATAAAAATAGAGTAATGTCAAGAACCACCTTGTACTTTTGCCTGCGAGTACAAGGGATTATTTGTAAAAGACTATTATGCAAATTTACTTCAATAAAGATGCTTTCATTGTGATTCTCAAATGGAAAACATGTTTCTTGTTTTTCTCGTATTCTATTCCAAATATATATTATTATTTTTCTTTTCAGGTCCCCAACTATTAATTGAATGAATGATTTTGAACCTAATCCTGAAATAGAATTTGAGCGGCCTGTGTGTCTAATGGAAGTTAATGAGGTCGCAGATGAGGCAGAATGTGAAATCCTTGACGAATTACTGAGGTTCGTAGAAAAAGAAGACAAACAGATCTTACCTCACAAAGAAGAGATAAAAATTCTAAATTTGGGCACAAATGAAGTTAAAAAAGAGGTGAAGATCGATACTACTTTTCACTAAAAACAAGACAAGAGGTGGTTGATCTATTACGAGAGTTCAAAGATGTCTTTGCCTGGTCTTATCAGGATATGCAGGATTGTGTTGTCATTGAACTTTCACCAAGTTTTTTTTCTTCTTATTTTGTTATATCAATATCTTAGTTTAAGTATGGCCTATGGTTTAGTAACATGACTCATATATGCATTGTGTACGTTAATAGCATAGTATAGCATTATAATTAGATAGTTTGCCTTTTTGTTTCATATACAGTTAATTGGTTTTAAGTTAGAGTTCATTGCATTGTTGATTAACGAATAGAAACATGTCATTTAATAAATAAAGTTTATTTTATTCAAACCCATTGTTTTTCTAGTTGCACAAATAAAGAGTCTAGTCCATTACAAAAATAATAAAGAGTCTAGTCCATTACAAAAAAGGGCCTACTCGGCTCGATTATGGTTAATTTACAAAGGCCCGTTCGGCCGAGTTTTAAAGCTGAAGCCCTAAGGGCCCTAACCCTCCTTGTTTCTGCGTAGTTGAAGAAGGACCGTTGGATCAATGGAGATCAGATTCAATGGTATAGAGATAACACATGGGTTGGACACGGAATCCAAACAGCCTTCTATCCTGACCGTTAGATCAAGGAGTGATCAAACGGTTTGGATTGCTCCAGAGCCAGTCAATTGGATCATTACGTGCACGTGGCGGCCACGCGCCTGTCCGTTCAGCTTCCAATGGACATTTTGACTTCTTTAGCAGAATTCAAGCTGACTCTCATCGCTCCGATTACTCCCGATGGTGGTGATGTTTCCATTTGAAGATTACCGGAGACAAAAACAAAAAGGAAAAAATAGCATCAGATCAAAGAAAGAGAATTAAACCCTAAATCAAAGCCCTAGTTGGAACCAAATCAGAAGCAAAATAGGAAAGGCTAATCCCTAAATCAAAGCCGAGGAAAGAATCAAGCTAAATCGGATTCAAAACAGAGACAAATCGTGAGTTAACAACAAATAGGCCTAAAATCGAAGCCAAGATAGAAGCCTTTTAGATGATAATTAGGGATTCATGCTTAGAATTCAAGCATTGTTGTAACTATAAATAGCACTGTAAAATGCATGTAACACCACAATGAATTGATTCAAAAAATAAAAATTTTACACAAAAATATATTGAAATAGCATACGGATTAGCAGAGGTTAGCACTTGTAACTGCAATTTTCAAAGGAATAAAGAAGCAAGCTTTCTGGTAATTTCTTTTTCTTCATTTGTTTATATTTCGAATTCAAAAAAAGGAAAGGGAATTTTTTTACCTATATTTTACATAAGCACTACCGCATAACTCAATTTTGATCAAAACTCCAGTGAAAAATTTGAAGTCGGGCTTACTAGAATCTGGAAAAGCAGAAAGGAAAATGGGTCATTTCATTTCGAAAAACCAATTTTCAAAAGAAAAAAAACATTTTTTAAAATGATATGAGAAGGGAATTGAAGCCTTTTGGGTATATCGCTGTCGTACGCGGCGACCGGCACTAGTGGACAGTGGTCGGCATGACGGTTCAAGGCCGTGTTCTCCAAACAAATGAAGAACAAGGCTGTAGGTTTTCAAAGAATTCAAAAGGACCAGATTCGATCCATTTGGGGGAGTAATTTAAATGAGGTTTTCTGTTTCTGAAACTAGCCTTTTATAGCAACCCGTAACCCGGTCCATACCGTGGTTCTTGAGTCTTAAATATTTTCAATTCGGTCCTTTTTCTCTTGAAATTAAGCACCAAATTTTTAATTGCTTTGGATTTAACCCTCACATTTTATTTTTCTTTTAATTTAACCCCTAACCAAAAGTTTTATTCTTTAAAAATAAAATAAATTATCCCTATCTTTATTTTGTATTAATTTCTTGATTATTTTTGCAGTTTATTTATTTCCCTTATTTTCTTATATAAATATGTGTATGTGTGTTAAAACCCTAGGATTAGGTTCTTTGAAAGCTTAGAATAGAAACTTGTATGATGAAAAATGTTCTTCATGTTTTGAAATAAAATACACTTTAAATATCATAACCTTAATAATTAAAACAAATTTAGACTTTTCTTTAGGGATTAATTAAAATAGGCTTTAATTTTAAAAGATTATAACACACTTATTATTTTCTTTGGTTTGTTTTAAAAAAGTGAAAACTTAATCAATGCGGTGCCTTATCAAACGGGAATGACACGTTAGCGCGAAGAGTGTTGGCGGTGATTGGAGTTCATTTCCTAGGCCATAAGACCATTAAAATAGATTTATTTTCATTAAGCGGACAAAAAAATTGAAATCCCTGTGAACTTGTAAATTTTGATTTCCAAAACGTTTTTTTAAAACAATTAGGTACCAATTTTTGGGCGTTGTAGGGGTGCTAACCCTTCCCTACGCGTAATCGACCCCGAACCTGTTTTCTCTTATTTTTTGCAGAGCTTTGCAGAGCAAAAATGTTATTTTGATAAATAAAATATTTTATTAAAATAAATCTATTTTTAAAAGTGATCCAATAACACTTTCTTCAAAAAGATTGGTGGCAACTCTGTGTTTTTCTCAAGTTTTCCAAATAACGTCCAAACCTTTCCTAAAAAGGGGTTGCGACAGATTGGATACAGATATAGTGGTACACAAGCTACCCATAAGGCCCCGAATGCAAGCCGATTCAACAAAAGCTTAGAAGATTGAAATTGGAGATGGTACTGAAAATCAAAGTAGAAGTACAAAAACATATTGAGGCTGGATTCCTTTAGGTGGCAAGATATCCAGAGTGGGTAGCCAACTTAGTCCCAATGCTGAAGAAAGATGGGAAAGTACACATGCGTGTGGACTATAGAGATTTGAACAGAGCAAGTCTGAAGGATAACTTCCCTTTGCCCCACATTGATATTCTCGTCGACAATACATCAAGACATTCATGGTTCTCTTTCATGGATGGTTTCTCGGGATATAATTAGATAAAGATGAATCTAGATGATATGGAAAAAATGAAGTTTGTAACCTTGTGGGGCATATATTGCTACAATGTGATGCCTTTTAGACTAAAGAGTGTAGGGGCAACGTACCAGCGAGCCATGGTAACGTTTTTCCATGACATGATGCATAAAGAGATTGAGGTGTACGTAGATGACATGATCACCAAGTCCCAGACTGAGGAGGAACATATTCAGAACCTTAGGAAGTTGTTCCAAAGATTGACAAAGTATTAGTTGAAGCTCAATCCGAATAAATACACTTCTGGAGTTACGTCTGGAAAACTGCTAGACTTTTTGGTTAGCAGAAGAGGAATATATATTGATCCAGACAAGGTGAAAGCAATCTAAAATCATCCGCCACCTTATCCGCAAAAGGAAGTACGAGGGTTTCTCGGGAGATTAAATTACATTTCTCGGTTTATTTCTCAGTTGGCCGATAAATATGATCTAATCTTCAGAATACTTCGAAAGAATAATCCAGGGTATGAGACGAAGAATGCCAAGAAAAACTTGACAAAAGTAAGAAATATCTGACAAATGCTTTGATTCTAGTAGCGCCGGTCCCAAATAGACCACTCATCCTTTACCTGACGGTCTATAAAAACTCAATGGGTGCATACTGGGGCAACATGATGATACATAAAAGAAAGAAAGAGCCATCTATTACTTGAGCAAGAAGTTTATAGAGTGTGAATTACAGTACCCTCCAATTCAAAATTTATGTTGTGCTTTGGTCTAGGTAACCCATAGACTCAGACAATATATGCTATACCACACTACTTGGTTGATATCTCGTCTTGATCCATTGAAGTTTTTGATGGAAGCACCAACGTTGACTGGAAGATTGGCTTGTTGGCAAATGTTGTCAGAATTTGATATTGTGTATTTAAGTTAAAAAACAATAAAAGGAAGTGCCATAGTAGATTTCTTGGCTAGCCGCGCTTCGAAAGATTATGAGCCTTTGAACTTTGATTTCCCAGATGAGGATGTGATGAATATCTCCACAGAAGAAAATGGAACTACAAAAAATGAAGCTTGGAAATTGTACTTTGATGGGACATCCAACACCATGGGATGTGGAATTAGAGCAGTGTTCATCTCCCCAAATAATGTACATTATCCTTTCACAAGCAAATTGGAATATCTTTGTACCAATAACATGGCAGAATATGAAGCCTACGTCATGGGCTTACGAGATGCTATTGAAAGAAAGATAGAAGTTTTGAAAGTATACGGGGATTTAACATTGGTCATCTACCAGCTCCGTAGAGAACGGGAAACAAAATATGTAAAGCTGATTGAATATTGAAAATTGATCCTTGAGCTGATGAAAGAGTTTGAAGAAATAACTTTCACTTACCTCCACAGAGAAGATAATCAAATGGTTGATGCCCTAGCTACACTAGCTTCGATATTTCTAGCAAATAAACTAGAGGATATGATGCCAATCCAAATGCAAAGTTATGAGACTTATGCTCATTCTTACAGCATAGAAGAAGAGACATATGGAAATCTGTGGTACTTTGATATCTTGCAATACATCAAATTTCAGACTTATCCTAGGGAGGCAAATGATAATGACAAGAGAACCATTAGAAGGATGGCTACATGATACATGCTTGAAGGTGAAGTCCTATATAAAAGTGGCAAAGATAAGATATTGTTAAGATGTGTCAATGCCTGTGAAGCTAGAAATATTTTGGAGGAAGTGCATGATGGAATATGTGGAACACATGCAAATGGCCCAAAAAATTATGAGATACGGATATTACTAGTCAACTATAGAATGAGATTGCATTGATTATGCTAAGAAATGTCACAAATGTTAGATATATGCTGATAAGATCAACTCCCCGCCAGTACCTCTTCATACGATGAATTCACCATGACATTTTGCTGTCCGAGGCATGAATGTTATTGGTTAGATTTACCCAAAGCTTTTGATGGACAACGCTTCGTCCTTGTGATCATTGATTACTTCACCAAATGGGTGGAAACAACTTTATATGCTAGTATTACAAGATCAACAGTTTGCAAGTTCTTGAAGAAAGAAATTATCTGTCGATATAGATTGCCAGAAAGAATTATCACTGATAATGCTACCAATTTCAACAAAAAGGTAATACTAGAAGCGTGTGAGTAGTTCAAAATTATGCACCAAAATTCTGTGACTTACCGCCCTAAGATGAATGGGGTAGTAGAGGTAGCGAACAAGAATATCAAGAAAATCATATCGAAGACGACAAATGCTTAGCAGGATTGGCATGAGAAGTTACCCTTCACTTTGTTTGCATATCAAACTTTAGTGCGAACTTCTATTGGGGAAACACCATACTCTTTAGTTTGTGGGACAGAAGTAGTACTTCCAGTTGAGGTTGAGATTTCGTCTCTCCAAGTCTTATATGAAGTGAATATGGACGAAGCAGAATAGGTGCATGCCTAGTTCGATCAATTGAATCTTATTGAGGAAAGAGGCTAAAAGCTATTTGTCACAGCCCAATGTACCAGAAAATAATGATGCAGGCTTATAATAAGAAAGTTCGGCCCAGAGAATTCTGAGAGGGTGATCTAGTGCTGAAAAAGATCTTGTCGGTACACCGAGATTTCCGTGGGAAATGGATGCCTAACTGGGAGGGGCCCTATGTTGTCAAAAAGGCTTTCTCCTGAAGAGCGTTGATTTTAACTGAAATAGATGGTGAAGAGTTGCACAAGCCAGTGAACTCTGATTCAGATAAAAAATGCTACATCTGAAGAATAAAAAAGAGATTTAAAAAGAAAAAGAAAAAGTGGAGGGAAATTTTGAAAAGGGCACTTTGCAAAATGAAAATTTCTATGGTGAAAACCCAAAAGGGCGCCATAGATATCAAAAAAAGGAAAAGAAAAGAAATGAAAAAGAAAATGGGGGTTCAAGATGAAAACTCGCAAAGAGCGTCTTGAAACCAAAATAGGATCTGGGTTGAAAACCCGTTAAGGGCGGCTCAGATGTGTTGAGATTAGGCATCCGAAAATTAAAACCTCTCGAAAACCTGATATTTTGGGAGGGATTTCATATATGTAAACATCTTGATAACATTCGAAGTCTGCTGGATAAAGACTCAGGTTCAGAACTATATTCGGTCGATAGGGTTGTGTTGCGTGTATTGAGTGCTACGCAAACGGTGCAAGTATACACGTCGCAAGTAATAAAGTGATTTGAGTTTCGAGTATCGTCTCTACAGGGATTGGTTTGGGCCACTTTGCTTAAGTTACTACACTGTGAAAATAAAAACACAATTGATAATAGGAGTTCTAATTAACGAGTAAACTAAGAGCAATAAACTAAAAGAATAGATGAAATCAAATAAGAGAGGGAGTAGGCCAGGTTATCGTGAGTTGAGGAGTGATAGACAATTGGATCGTCTTGGTAAAAGAGTGCAAGGGCAACTCAGTTGCCGTGGCAACTTGCGCAACTGGGTTACCTTGGCAACTAATCGAACGGTTGCCTGGGCAACTGGCTGGGCAACTGTTTGGGTGGCTGGGCAGCAACTTCAAG
The DNA here is from genome assembly GCA_019671005.1 of Hibiscus mutabilis. NCBI lineage: Eukaryota > Viridiplantae > Streptophyta > Magnoliopsida > Malvales > Malvaceae > Hibiscus > Hibiscus mutabilis. Next base: position 10,529,496 of record CM033735.1, on the reverse strand, counting down.
GCTCGGTAGAGCGTTCTTCAATGGTTTCTTCTTATCCCTAAGTCAAAACTCTAGCTAGTTGTGCATGCCTTGACAATACATCCCTGCGTGAATCAAGGGTGAACAACAACCAATCTTGCGCTCCTTTTAGCCGCTGAAATCCTTAACTTATTCCTAAGCCGAATTAATCTTCACCATCGATAGATTGAATAAAGACCATACTCATTCATTTCTTGAATCTAACTCTCCCGATATTAGATAAATAGATAGAGTTACGAGATCCTCTCCCAATTCACTCGCAAACAAGAGGTTTTCAAATTACTTCATTGGGTTCTTTTAACATGTTCTAACTAGAGCCGGTTTCAGGCACCTCTAGTGTTTTGTTTTTAGTTTTCTTAAATGAATTAATTTATTCGACTAGAGCCGGTTTCAGGCACCTCTAGCAATCAATTTTTAGCACATACTAGAGCCAATTTCGGGCACCTCTAGCATTCATCCAATTTTTATTCTAATCCCCCAATTTCTTAACTATAAACCTAAGTTCGCTAGAATTCCTTAAATCAACCAAGCCACAATAGTGTTTCTTCAAGTTTAGCATCATAGTGTGATTCTAAGTGTTTCCACGATTATCCTAGAATAAAAAGTTCTATCAATTAAGTACATTGGAAAAGTCATCATCAGATATTCATCAAATCTAGGAAATTCTTGTCCAACTAAAGGCATGGCAAGCAATTTATGTATCCGAAATGCAATACTTAAAATGAATGCAACTAAACATGGTAACTAACTAATAACAATCCCCCCAAACTCGAGTGAGGCATTGTCCTCAATTCCTTAAATCAATCAAGCCACAACAGTGTTTCTTCAAGTTTAGCATCATAGTATGAGTCTAAGTGTTTCCACGGTTATCCTAGAATAAAAAGTTATATCAATTAATTACATTGGAAAGTCATCATCAGATATTCATCAAATCTAGGCAATTCTTGTTCCAACTAAAGGCATGGCAAGCAATTTATGTATCCTAAATGCAATACTTAAGATGAATGCAACTAAACATGGTAACTAACTAATAACAATCCCCCCAAACTCGAGTGAGGCGTTGTCCCCAATGCATGCAACAAAGAAAAATAAAAATAAAAATAAAGAAAAGTAAAATGCAAACGAGGACTTACTCTGAGAGTTCGTCATCGTAGATGATTAGTTTCCTTTTGGCCGGTGTCTTGATTCTTTTGCTTGAACGCGGCGGTTGCTTCCTTGTTGCCGATGGTGGAGTTGATCCTCGTACGAGGTTTTCATCTTCGTCTTCTTCATCAATGTCATTGGCTTTTCACTTGGGCTTGGAGGATTCGATTGGTGCGGTCTTTGTTGGAGCAATGGAGGACTTGTTCAGATCTGAAAAATCATACAATGATTCAATACGGGTTGATTCAGGCATAGGCGCTTTACCTTTGGCTTTTGCAGGAGTTGCCAGGGCGTCTTTAGCTTTGGTTTCTGCGGCATCTTCAGTGTTGGTTACCGTGGGAACTGCTTGGATAGGCGCAGTGTAGGTTGCCGCAACATCATCTGTTGCGGTTTCCGTGGCATGGATTTTGACAGGAAAGATTGGGAACGACACACGGTTGTCCGGGTACTTTTCCAAGATAACTTGGGTGATGGCATTGTTGTGATCCTTCATGTACCGCATGGACATTAGTTGCTGGTCTTCAATTTGCCTAAGGCGATTCCCAACGGTTGTAAGAGTGCTTCAAGTTGTTATGCGGTTGCTGGACGAGTTGCCCAGGCATTAGTTGCTTGAGCATTAGGAGTTGCCGAGGCGGCAGGAGTTGCCGGGGCAATTGAAGGCGTTGGAGATTTTACCGGTGCCTCTCCCATTATTGTGCTCGATTCCAACCGGACTTTGGTAGGGCCTTTTCATTAGTGGACTCACTTGGGACATGCATCTCCTTGCAAAATTGGAAATTAAGCAAGGGAAGAAAAGAGAACCCTTGTCTTTTGTGCTACATACAAAAATCTCATCACAAATAATTTTTCCAATTTTAATGATGGATTATGCAAGATAGAATGTATGAGCAAAAGACGAGGTGTATCAATGGTAGTATTGTGTATGGTGGGCATTAAAGAAGTTTTAACAAACTTATTCCATAATTTTACCTCAGGTTTAAGCCGACGTGCCCTTGTATTTACCGTTGTTCCAATGAGTTCCTGGTAGAGTGAGTTCTTGAAGCACCTTGTCGAGTTGCTTGGGTGTGAGTTGATCAACAAAGATTTGATGCTCGTCCTTCTTAACGTAGAGCCCGTAAAAAGGTGTTGATGTTTTCGGGGCTTATGAGTATAGCCCGGTTCCGATTGATGGCAAAAGATTTGCCACTTTTGATGTGCAATCTTTTTGAAGATGAATGGTTCAAGGCCGAAATCTTGATGAGAGTTGGAGTATTCGAAGCCTTGTTCTTCGCAAATCTTCCGGCTTTCAAACTTGGAGTGAAATCTTTCTTGAACCACCGGTGTAGCAAACTTCTTGTATCTTGGTTCTTTGGAGGAACTTGGATGAACCAAAAATTCGATTTTGGATGCCATGGATGATCTTGGTTGTGAGTTTGGTAGAAACAAAGAAAAGAACTAAAGAGTTGCAAGGTGAAAAGTAGGAATAGGTTTCTTGGAAGTTAAGGGTGATGGGTTAAATAGAAAAGATAGGTAGTAAATATTGTGGGTGTGATTAATTGGAAAGAAAGAAAATAAGGGTTTTGATTGGGGGAAGGGGACGGATAGGGGATTTGGGGAAGGAGAAGGGTTTGGCCGGCTATGTAGGGTTTATTTTGGGTAAATTGGAGGCTTAATATAAGCCTTAGATTTAGCCCATTAATTTCCTTGTTGAAGAAGCTTCCTTCTTGAATCAAATTCCTCTTTATCTTGAACTCTTTTTCTACAATTCAAAAACAAATAAAATAAGGATTAAAATTAAAGATAAACTAATAAAAGAAAATAAATAAAGATGTGCAAAGAAATTCTTAAACCTAAAATTTAAAAACAATTAGATAAATATGAAAGAAAGATGTAGTCTTAATCTTAAAAAAATAAATAAATTTATCCTAAAAAGAAAAATAACCGAAATTAATAAATAAAAAAATTAAATAGTTCAAAAAACATAAAAATAAAAAGAAAATATCGAAAGGAGAGCATGCTCATGCATCTCCTAAGGTGACCACTTTTTTGTTACGTTCTACACGGGCACCGTTATAGTGCTTTAATCTTTGTCCGTGAATTCATGTTCGTCAGTGATGGACTTGATTATCACGGCACCATGGGAGAATGGTTTGACAACTTCGAATGGTCCCGACCATCTTGATTTCAATTTTCCCGAGAAAAGTTTCAGCCGAGAATTAAATAAGAAAACTAGTTGCCCTGGCGTGAATTGCCGCGGCATTAGTTTCTTGTCACGCCATTGCTTTGTTTTCTCCTTGTAGTTTCGTGCATTGTTATAGGTGAGTGCACAGAATTCTTCTATCTCTTTGAGGTCCAACAAACGCTTTTGCTCGGCACTGTCTCAATCCATATTCATGGTCTTGATTGTCCAATATGCCTTGTGTTCGATTTCCACCGGTAGATGGCATGTTTTTCCATAGACAAGTCGGAAGGGAGACATACCTAAGGGTGTTTTGAATGCAGTGCGAAATGCCCAAAGTGCATCATCTAGTCTTACTGACCAATCATTCCTAGAGGGATTTACAACTTTCTCTAGTATACCCTTCAATTCTCGGTTGGAAATTTCTGCTTGCCCATTGGTTTGTGGGTGATATGTCGTGGAAATTTTGTGTGATACACCAAAGCGTTGTAACATCCTGGCGATGAGTCTGTTGTCAAAGTGCTTGCCTTCATAACGATAATTGCTCTAGGCATCCCAAACTGTGTAAATATGTTTTTATGCAAGAATCGTTTCACGATCTTTGAATCGTTGGCGGGAACTGCAGCTGCCTCAACCCATTTAGACACGTAGTCGACGGCAAGTAGAATGTAGAGGTTGCTGAATGAAGATGGGAAAGGTCCCATAAAATAGATCCCCCATACATCAAACAATTCCACCTCAAGGGTGTTTTGGAGCGGCATCTCATGTCGTCTAGAGATATTTCCCGTCCTCTGGCAATGATCACATTGTTTATAAAACTCTTGGGCATCTTTGTACAGTGTTGGCCAATACAAATCGGATTGCAAAACTTTGGCCGTGGTATGTGTTCCTCCAAAATATCCTCCATAGGGTGAAGAATGACATTGCCGAAATACATTATGATGCTCCTCTTCAGGGATACATCGGCGTATAACCTGATCTGCACATTGTTTAAACAAAAGAGGCTCGTCCCAAAAGTAATGCTTAGCATCATGGCGGAATCGCTTCTTCCCTTGGTGAGTAAGGCCATAAGGTAAAATACCACAAACAAGGAAATTAACTAAATTCGCGTACTAGGGTATTGCCGAGGCATGTGTTGCCATGGCAACTGCTTCCATGGTTGCCGAGGCGTGCGCGTCTAGAGTTACTGCGGCATGCGCGTCAAGGGTTACCGAGGCATGCGCATCAGTGGTTGCCGAGGTATACGCGTTTGGAGTTGCCGAGGCGTGCGCGTCAAGGGTTGTCGAGGCATGCGCGTCAAGAGTTGCCGAGGCGTCGAGGTTTGCCAAGGCATGCGCATCCATGGTTGCCGAGGCATCAGGGGTTATCGAGGCATGTGCGTCAAGGGTTGCGTCAAAGGTTTCCGAGGCATGCGCATCCATGATTGCCAAGGCATTAGGGGTTGCCGAGGTATGCACATCCATGGTTGCCGAGGCAAGTAACAGTTTCTCATCCGGGAATACATCACATATCTCTAAATCTGCGTCCTCCTCCCTATTGCGTTCTAAGCGTGATAAGTGATCAGCCACTTGATTTTCTACTCCTTTCATGTCCTTAATTTCAATGTCAAACTCTTGTAAAAGCAATATCCAACGAATTAAACGAGGTTTGGCATCCTTTTTAGCAAATAGATACTTAATTGCCGAATGGTCCGCATGGACAATTACCTTTGTACCAATCAAATAGGATCGGAACTTGTCAAATGCGAAAACTACGGCTAGTAACCCTTTCTTCGTTGTTGTGTAATTCACTTGAGCGCTATTAAGAGTTTTACTAGCGTAGTATATCACATGAAAGGTCTTACCTGTTCGTTGGCCTAGGACTGCTCCTACCGCAAAATCACTTGCATCACATATGAGCTCAAAAGGTAGCATCCAATCGGGTGGAACGACAATGGGTGCCGAGGTAAGCTTTTCCTTTAGGGTTTCGAATGCTTGGACACAAGAATCATCAAAATTGAAGACTTTATCCTATTCAAGCAAATTGCACAAGGGTTTAGTAATCTTAGAAAAATTATGAATAAACCTACTGTAAAAACCTGCATGTCCAAGAAAGCTTCAGATTCCTTTAACTAAACTTGGTGGGGGTAATCTCTCGATCATGTCCACTTTGGCTTTGTCTACTTCGATTCCCTTGGATGAAATCTTGTGGCCAAGCACTATTCCTTCATCTACCATAAAATGGCACTTCTCCTAATTAAGGACTAAATCGAATTCTTCACATCTTGCCAACACTTTCTCTAAATTGTCGTGGCAACCGTCGAAGTCATTACCAAAAACAAAAAAAATCATCCATGAAGATTTCAAGGAAGTCTTCGACCATGTCTGAAAAGAGTGCCATCATGCATCTTTGGAAAGTTACCGGGGCATTACACAATCCGAATGACATCATTCGGAAAGCATAAGTACCGTATGGGCATGTGAAGGTTGCCTTTTCTTGATCTTCTGGTGCTATGGCAATTTGATTGTAACCTGAATAACCATCAAGAAAACAATAAAAGTGTTTACCTGCAAGACGATCAAGCATTTGATCAATAAAGGGTAATGGGAAGTGATCTTTCCTAATGGCTTTGTTTAGCTTTCGATAATCCATACAAACCCTCTAACCGATCACAGTCCTGGTTGGAATGAGTTCATTGTTTTTGTTACTTACCACCGTTATACCTCCTTTTTTCGGTACACATTGTACCAGACTTACCCATGTACTGTCAGAGATAGGGTATATGATGCCGACGTCAAGCCACTTGATGATTTCTTTCATTACAACCCCTTTCATGGCATGATTCAGTCTCCTCTGGGCCTCAATTGAAGGTTTGTGATCACCTTCCAACAAAATCTTGTGCATGCACACTGCCGGGCTAATTCCCTTCAAGTTGGCAATTATTCACTCTATTGCCTTCTTGTGTAGCATCAACATTTTGATCAACTTCTTCTCCTGCTCAGGCTGTAACTTAGAGGAAATAATTATAGGCAATGTATTATCGGTTCCCAAGTAAGCATATTTTAGTTGCCCTGGCAGTTGTTTCAACTCAAGAATCGGTGGTTGTTCAATGGAGGGTTTTTCGAGTTTACCTTCCTTACTTGAGTAATCTAGTGGTTCAAAGTATGTACCTAGTCGATTGACTAACCAATTTGCCTCTTCTTGTTGTTCCTCAACGATCAGTTCTTCGTACTCAGGTTTCTCTTGATCGGCAATGTAGTTGCCGAGGTAACTAAATTCCTCATCGAAGTTACACTCTGCCGTGGCATGAAGAAGTTGGCATTCTTCAGGATCATCGGCATGCCTTAGTGTTTGGAACACATTTAGTTTAACTTGCTGGTCATTCACCCTCATTGTGAGTTCTCCTTTTTCAACATCGATCAAGGTTCTCCCTGTCGCTAGGAAGGGTCTCCCGAGAATGATAGGTGCATGTTCATATGCTTCACAATCCAAAACAATAAAGTCAGCGGGAAAAATAAATTTATCAACTTTTACCAGTATGTCTTCAATTTTTCCTTCTAGATGCACATAGGATCTGTCGTCTAGATATAGCATAACTGTTGTAGGTCTTGCCTTCCCGATTCCAAGCTTCTGGAAAACCGATTCAGGCATCAAGTTTATGCTTGCTCCAAGGTCACATAATGCTTTCCCAACATAGTGGTTTCCGATGGAACAAGGTATTGTGAAACTTCCGAGATCCTTCAACTTGGGTGGCATGCGATTGTACAACATGGCCATGCATCCCTCTATTGCGGCAACTGTTTCAAACTCTCCTAGCCTTGTTCTCTTGGACACAATGTCTTTAAGAAACTTGGCATAGTTCGGCATTTGTTCAATTTCTTCAACCAACGACAAGTTGATGTGGACTTGCTTTAGGATATCAAGAAACTTCTTGAATTGATATTCTTGCTCTTGTCGCTTCAACCTTTGTGGGAATGGTGGTGGGATTCAGATATCTTCGATCCTTTTATTGGTTTGGAACTTGATTGATGGCACTGCCGGGGCAACTAGAGTTGCCAAGGCATCGTCAACTGGGGTTACCGTGGCGTGCCTATCGTTGGTTGTCGAGGCATGCTTATCGTTGGTTGCCACGGCATTTCCTGGTTCATCATCTGAGGCTTTGCCGCTGAGTTCATCCTGTTCTTTTTGTGGAACTTTGTTTGATGAGTGAGCTTAAGCCTCTTTAAGTTGTTGGCCACTTCTAGTGGCGATCGCCTTACATTGCTCATGGCCAGTTCCTCTTACGACTTCAATACTGCTAGGTAAACCTCATTGCGGTCTAGTATTCAGGTTTTGAGCAAATTGTCCTACTTGATTTTCCAATGATTTGATTGCCACCTCTTGGTTTTGCAATCTCATCTCGGTCCTGTTAATAAAAACATCAATTCTTTTTATGAAGTTACTATTCTCAGCCATATAAGATTCAAATTTCAACATAAAAGTATTGAGAGAATTTTCCAAAGAACTAGATGTTGTCGGTTGTTGTTGCGGCAACTATTGCCGTGGCATATTCTGCTAGAATCCCGATGCTTGTGCATTCTGATTGTTCTAGTTTAAAGCATTGTTGGGATTACTCCATGAAAAATTCGGGTGCTTCTTCCAAGCCGGATTGTATATATTGGACATCACATTGTTGTTCAGGTTGTAATTCCCCACATAAAAGCTAGATTTCAGATTCTGCATACATTCAGAAGAATCATGGTTACCACCACATAACTCACAAAAGGAATCCATTACCTTGACCTCCTGTGTGTTGTTTGGTTTTTGCATGTTCTGGACCATCTTGGTTAGAGTGGCCAATTGTGCCGAAATTGAGTCTGATGATCCCAATTCATGTATTGTGGCTTGGCGTCTAACTCCTCCTCTTCTAGCAGATGGAAATTGATAATCATTCTTGGCAAGCCTGTTTAGAATTTGCATTGCTTCCTCCAGCGACTTATCTAGGAGTATGCCGTTTGCCGAGGCATCTAGCATCATCCTTGTTGGTGTATTCACAACGTTGTAAAACATTGTTACTTGTGTCCACACTGGGAATCCGTGTAGGGGGTATTTGTGTAGAAGTTCTCTATATCGCTCCCAAGCCTCGTACATGGATTCATCATCTGCCTGCCGAAAAGAAGTAATTTCGTTACGAAGCTTATCAATCAAATTTGTAGGATTAAATCGAGCAAGGAAATCACGACAAAGATCGGTCCAAGATCCTATTGATTCGGCAGGAATACTATTCAACCATGCTTTCGCCCTATCCCTCAGTGAATAGGGGAATAATCTTAGTCGTAAAATATCGGGGGTGACTTCTTGTATTTTGAATGAATTGCAAATCTCGAGGAAAGATTTAAGATGTTGTTGTGCATCTTCAGTTGTTGAGTGTTGCGTGTAATGAGTGCTACGCAATTGTGCAAGTATACACGTCGCAAGTTATAGTATAAAAGATATCGTCTCCACAGGGATTGGTGCTACTTCAAGAATCTAGTCTCTTGCACTGTAAAAAGTAAAAACACAAATAAAAGATTATAGAAGTTTTAACTAATCTAGAAAGCAAATAAGTAAAAGAAAAGATGAATTCAATTGAGAGAGAATAGGCCAGGTTATCGTGAGTTGAGGTGTGATAGCCGATTGGATTGTCTTGGTAAAAGAATGCACGGGCAACTCAGTTGTTGTGGCAACTTGCACGACGGGGTTGCCTTGGCAACTAATTGATGGTTGCCTGGGCGACTAGTTGGGCAACTACTTGGGCGACTGGGCAGCAACTTCAAGGCTCGGCGGAGCGTTCTTCAATGGTTTCTTCTTATCCCTAAGTCAAAACTCTAGCTACTTGTGCATGCCTTGATAATACATCCCTGCGTGAATCAAGGGTGAACAACAACCAATCTTGCGCTCCTCTTAGCCGTTGAAATCCTTAACTTATTCCTAAGCCGGATTAATCTTCACCATCATTGGATTGAATAAAGATCATATTCATTCGTTTCTTGAATCTAACTCTCCCGATATTAGATAAATGGATGAAATCACGAGATCGTCTCCCAATTCACTCGCAAACAATAATAAGAACCAAGAATGAATAAACCTTGAAATAGAAAAGTGCAAACTCTTATTACCTAAACAAAAACCAATAGTTTCTCACAACCACAAAACACAATAACCATAGCCAAGTAAATTTAGTTCATGGCTAGGTTCCAAAGAAACACAAGATAAACAATCCCTAGCATGAACCCAATCGAACAAGGAAGAAAAGATGAAGCTTGTCGAAAATCCCTTGCCCTATATGCTTGTCGAAAATCCCCTTTGCTTCCTCTCTTGGTCTTGTCGAAATTCCCTCTTGCTCTCTCTGTGCTGTGCCTCTTGTCGAAATCTCCTTGCTATTTATAGGGCTAGGCCAAAGTCCTTCTTTGAGGAGGAGTTTGAGTTGGAATTAAATTATCTTTAAAGAATATAATTCTTTATTATAATTTTATTCCTATTAGAACTTCTCCTATCTTCTTGGAATTTAATTCTTCTTTAATCTCTGTATGGCAATCAAATTCCTTTGGGCTTGGGCCTTGCTCCATGTCATCTTGGGCTTGTAAAATCATGAATTTCGACATCCCTATTGTATTTTGTCTTTGTCGACAAATGCCATGGCAACTGGCTCGGCGTCTCCTTCATGCATTGCCCTGGCAACTAGCTCGGCATATCCTTCATGTATTGCCCTGGCAACTAGCTCGGCATTGCTTTGGCAAGTGATCCTGCACATACACACACAAAAACACACCAAAGCAGCATCTTTTCCACAAAAACTACCAAGTTATGTAATCAAGCTCAACGATGGAAGGAAACATGGATTAATGCATGAATGGCTAACTATGCAACTAATATGAGCCTAAGTCTAACAATAATATGAGTAAAAAGGGTAATAAAAATAGTACTTTTGAACACTTATCACACCCCCAAACTCGAACTATTGCTTGTCCTCAAGCAATGCAAATTCATAATTACCTGCCAAGACTTCAAATTTTCACAAACTTAGCTTTGAACTTGATTTCAATTCTCTGAACCCGGCACAATGTATGATTGGCTTTTTATTTTTCGGAAAACTGAGGAGTTACTCGGAATCAAACTATAATGCTTGTGAGTTTGTGCGGAGTTGTGTGCAAGTTGATTTTTCGGATTCTATGCAAACAATAGGTTTTCAAATTATTTCATTGGGTTCTTTTTAACATTTTTTAACTAGAGCCAATTTCGGGCACCTCTAGTGTTTTATTTTTAGTTTTCTTAAGTTAATTTAATCGACTAGAGCCGGTTTCGGGCACCTCTAGTTAAAAAAAATTTTAACGCCTCCTAGAGCCAGTTTCGGGCACCTCTAGTGATCAATTTTTTAGCATATGCTAGAGCCAATTTCGGGCACCTCTAGCCTTCATCCAATTTTTATTCTAATCCCCCAATTAGTTAATTATCAACCTAAGTTTACTAGAACTCCTTAAATCAATCAAACCACAACAGTGTTTCATCAAATTTAGCATCATAATAAAATTCTAAGTTTTTCCATGGTTATCCTAGAATAAAAATTCTATCAATTAAGTGCATTGGTAAAGTCATCATTGAATATTCATCAAATCTAAGCTATTCTTGTTCCAATTAAAGGCATGGCAAGCAATTTATGTATCCTAAATGTAATGCTTAAGATTAATGTAACTAAACATGGTAATTACTAATAACAACCCCCCAAACTCGAGTGAGGCATTGTCCTCAATGCATGCATAAAAATATCGAAAAATTAAAAAAAATGCATACGAGGACTTACTCCGAGAGTTCGTCATCGTAGATGATTAGTTTCCTTCTAGTCGGTGTCTTAATGCTTGAGCGCGATGGTTGTTTTCTTGTTGCCGGGATGTCTTTAGCTTTGGTTGCCGTGGCATCTTCAGGGTTGGTTGCCGTGGCATCAGCTTGTGCAGGCACGATGTAGGTTGCCGCGGCATCTTCTTCATTGATTGCCGGGGCAAGGATCTTGGCAGTAAATTTCCTTAGCATAGTAGTTGTGAGTCTTGTTGTGAAAAAGAAAACAAAGAAAACCTGAAAACTAAAGATAATGAAGAAAAAATAAAATATCTCCTAAAAATAAAAATGAAAATAAAAAGAAAAAGAAAAAGGAAATACTGAGAGGAGAGCATGCTCATGCATCTCCTAAGTTGACCACTTCCTTGTTACGTTCCACATGGGCACCATTGTAGTGCTTCAATCTTTGTCCATTAACTTTGAATTCATGGTTGTCAGAGATGGACTTGATTATCACGGCGCCATGGGAGAATGGTTTGACGACTTCAAATGGTCCCGACCATCTTGATTTCAGCTTTCCCGGGAAAAGTTTTAGCCGATAATTGAATAGGAGAACTAGTTGCCCTGGCGTGAATTGTCGTGGCAATAGTTTCTTGTCGTGCCATCGCTTTGTTTTCTCCTTGTAGATTCGTGCATTGTTATAGCCGAGTGCACGAAATTCTTCTATCTCATTGAGATCCATCAAGCGCTTTTGTCCGGCACTTTCCCAATCCATATTCACGGTCTTGATTGCCCAGTACGCCTTGTGCTCGATTTCCACCGGTAGATGACATGTTTTACCATAGACAAGCCAGAAGGGGGACATACCTAATGGTGTTTTGAATGCAGTGCGATATGCCCAAAGTGCGTCATCTAGTCTTAATGACCAATCCTTCCTTGAGGGATTTACAACTTTCTCGAGTATTCCCTTCAACTCCCGGTTGGAAATTTCTGCTTGCCCGTTGGTTTGTGGGTGATATGTCGTGGCGATCTTGTGTGATATGCCGAAGCGTTGCAACATCTTGGTAATTAGTCTGTTGTCAAAATGCTTGCCCCCGTCGCTGATAATTGCTCTCGGTATCCCAAACCGTGTAAATATGTTTTTCTGCAGGAATCGTTGCACGGTCTTGGAGTCGTCGTTGGGAACTGCAGCTGCCTCTACCCATTTAGACACATAGTCGACGGCGAGTAAGATGTAGAGGTTGCCGAATGAAGATGGGAAAGGTCCCATAAAATCGATCCCCCATACATCGAACAGTTCCACCTCGATGATGTTCTGGAGTGGCATCTCATGTCGTCTAGAGATATTGCCCGTCCTCTGGCAACGATCACATTGCTTGTAAAAGTCTTGGGCATCTTTGTACAATGTTGGCCAATACAAACCGGATTGCAAGACTTTGGCCGCGGTACGAGTTCCTCCAAAATGTCCTCCATAGGGTGAAGAATGGCATTGCCGGAGTACATTCTGTTGCTCTTCTTCAGGGACACATCGGCGTATAACCTGATCTGCACATTGTTTAAACAAAAGAGGCTCGTCCCAAAAGTAATGCTTAGCATCATGGCGGAACCGCTTCTTCCCTTGGTGAGTAATGCCATACGGAAAAATACCACAAACAAGGAAGTTAACTAAATCTGCGTACCAGGGTATTGCCGAGGCATGTGCTGCCGTAGTGTCTGCTCCCAAAATTGCCGAGGCGTGCGCGTCAAAGACTGCTGCGGCGTCGAGAGTTGCCGAGGTGTGTGCATCCATGGTTGCCGAGACGTCATAGGTTGCCGAGGCGTTGAGGGTTGCTGAGGCGTCAAGGGTTGCCGATGCAATTAGAATTTGTTCATCCGGGAATGCATCGCATATCTCTAGATCCGCGTCCTCCTCCCTATTGCGTTCCAAATGTGATAAGTGATCGGCCACTTGATTTTCTGTTCCTTTCCTGTCCTTAATTTCAATATCAAATTCTTGTAAAAGTAATATCCAACGAATCAAACGAGGTTTAGCATCCTTTTTAGCAAATAAGTATTTGATTGCCGAATGGTCTGTATGAACAATTACCTTTGTACCAATTAAATAGGATCGAAACTTGTCAAATGCGAAAACTACAGCTAGTAACTCTTTCTCCGTTGTTGTGTAATTCACTTGAGCATCATTAAGAGTTTTACTAGCGTAGTATATCACATGGAAGGTCTTACCTGTGCGTTGGCCTAGGACTGCTCCTACCGCGAAATCACTTGCATCACACATGAGCTCAAAAGGTAGCGTCCAATCTGGTGGAACGACAATGGGTGCCGAGGCAAGCTTTTTCTTTAGGGTTTCGAATGCTTGAGTGCAAGAATCATCAAAATCGAAGACTTTATCCTGTTCAAGCAGATTACACAAAGGTTTAGTGATTTTAGAAAAATTATGAATGAACCTCCTGTAAAAACCTGCATGTCCGAGAAAACTTCAAATTCCTTTAACCGAATTTGGTGGGGGTAATCTCTCGATCACATCTACCTTGGCTTTGTCTACTTCAATTCCCTTGGATGAAATCTTATGGCCGAGCACTATTCCTTCATCTACCATAAAGTGGCATTTCTCCCAATTGAGGACTAAATCCGTTTCTTCGCATCTTGCCAACACCATCTCTAAATTGTCGAGACAGCCGTCGAAGTCATTACCAAAAACCGAAAAATCATCCATGAAGATCTCAAGGAAGTCTTCGACCATGTCTGAAAAGAGCGCCATCATGCGTCTTTGGAAGGTTGCCGGGGTGTTACACAATCCGAACGGCATCCTTCGGAAGGCATAAGTACCGTATGGGCATGTGAAGGTTGTCTTTTCTTGATCTTCTGGTGCTATGGCAATCTGATTGTAACCTGAATAACCATCAAGAAAACAATAAAAGGGTTTACCTGCAAGACGGTCAAGCATTTGATCAATAAAGGGTAATGGGAAGTGATCTTTCCTAGTGGCTTTGTTTAGCTTTCGATAGTCCATACAAACCCTCCAACCGGTCACAGTCCTGGTTGGGATAAGTTCATTATTTTCATTGCTTACCACTGTTATACCTCCCTTTTTCGGTACACATTGTACCAGACTTACCCACGTACTATCAGAGATAGGGTATATAATGCCGGCGTCAAGCCACTTGATGATTTCTTTCATTACAACCCCTTTCATGGCATGATTCAGTCTCCTCTGGGCCTCAATTGAAGGTTTGTGATCATCTTCCAACAAGATCTTGTGCATGCACACCGCCGGGCTAATTCCCTTCAAGTCGGCAATTGTCCACCCTATTGCCTTTTTATGTAGCTTCAACATGTTGATCAGCTTCTTTTCCTGCTCAGGCTGTAACTTAGAGGAAATAATTACAGGTAATGTATTATCGATCCCTAAGTATGCATATTTCAGTTGCTCTGGCAATTGTTTCAACTTAAGAATTGGTGGATTTTCGATAGAGGGTTTTTCGAGCTTACCTTCCTTACCTGAGTAGTCCAGTGGTTCAAAGTATGTACCTGGTCGATTGACTAGCCAATTTGCCTCTTCTGGTTGTTCCTCATCGACCGATTCTTCATACTCCTCATGTTCCTCGTGTTCGGCAATGTAGTTGCCGAGGCAACTAAATTCCTCATCAAAGTTAAACTCTGCCGTGGCATGAAGTAGTTGGCATTCTTCTGGATCATCAGCATGCCTTAGTGTTTGGAACACATTTAGTTTTACCTGCTGGTCATTCACCCTCATTGTGAGTTCTCCCTTTTCAACGTCGATCAAGGTTCTCCCTGTCGCTAGGAATGGTCTCCCGAGAATGATAGGTGCATGCTCATCTACTTCACAATCCAAAACAATAAAGTCAGCGGGAAAAATAAATTTATCAACTTTTACCAGTATGTCCTCGATTTTTCCCTCTGGATGCACATAGGATCTGTCGGCTAGCTGCAGCATAACTGTTGTAGGTCTTGCCTTCCCGATTCCTAGTTTCTGGAAAACTGATTTAGGCATCAAGTTTATGCTAGCCCCTAGGTCGCATAGTGCTTTCCCGACATAGTGATTTCCAATAGAACAGGGTATTGTGAAACTTCCAGGATCCTTCAACTTGGGCGGCATACGATTGTGCAACATTGCCATGCATCCCTCTGTCGCGGCAACTGTTTCAAACTCTCCTAGCCTTGTTCTTTTGGACACAATGTCTTTAAGGAACTTGGCATAGTTTGGCATTTGTTCAATTGCTTCCACCAATGGCAAGTTGATGTGGACTTGCTTTAGGATATCAAGAAACTTTTTGAATTGGTATTCTTGCTTTTGTCGCTTCAACCTTTGTGGGAATGGTGGTGGAAGTCGGATATCTTCGATCCTTTCATTGTTTTGAAATCTGATTGACGGCATTGCCGAGACATCTGGAGTTGCCAAGGCATTATCAACTGGGGTTACCGAGGCATGTTTATCGCAGGTTGCCGAGGCGTCGTCGGTTGCCGAGACATGTTTATTGCCGGTTGCCGCGGCAATTCCTGGTTCAGCATCTGAGGCTTTGCCGCTAGGTTCTTCTTGATCTTTTTGTGGAGTTTTGTTTGACGAGCGGGTTTGAACCTCTCTAAGTTGTTGGCCACTTCTGGTGGTGATTGCCTTACATTGCTCATGGCCAGTTCCTCTCGTGACTTCAGTATCGCTAGGTAAACCTCCTTGTGGTCTAGTGTTCAGATTTTGAGCAAACTGTCTGACTTGATTCTCCAATGATTTGATTGCCGCCTCTTGGTTTTGCAATCTCATCTCGGTCCTGTTAATAAAAGCATCAGTTCTTTTTATGAAATTACTATTCTCAGCCATATAAGATTCAATTTTCATCATAAAAGCATTTAGAGAATTTTCCAAAGAACTAGATGTTGTCGGTTGTTGCTGCGGCATCTGTTGCCGTGGCATATTCTGCTGGAATCCCGATGCTTGTGCATTCTAATTGTTCTGGTTTAGAGCATTGTTGGGATTACTCCATGAAAAATTCGGGTGCTTCTTCCAAGTTGGATTGTATGTATTTGACATTATGTTGTTGCTCCGATTGTAATTCCCCACATAGAAGCTAGATTCGGATTCTCGCATACATTCGGAAGAATTATGGTTATCGCCACATAACTCACAAAAAGAATCCATTACCTTGACTTCATGTGTGTTGTTTGGTTTTTGCATGTTCGGACCATCTTGGTTAAAGCGGCCAATTGTGCGAAAATTGAATCGATGATCCTAGTTCATGTATTGTGGCTTGGCGCCTAACTCCTCCTCTTCTAGTAGATGGGAATTGATAATCATTCTTGGCCAGCTGTTTAAAATTTGCATTGCTTCTTCCGGCGACTTATCTAGGAGTATGCCGTTTGTCGAGGCATCTAGCATCATCCTTGTTGGTGTATTCACGGCGTTGTAAAACATTGTTACTTGAGTCCACATCGGGAATCCGTGTAAAAGGGCATTTGTGTAGAAGTTCTCTATATCGCTCCCAAGCCTCGTACATGGATTCATCATCCGCCACTGCGAAAAGAAGTAATGTCGTTCTGAAGCTTATCACCAAATTTGTAGGATTAAATCTAGCAAGGAAATCACGACAAAGATCAGTCCAAGATGCTATGGATCCGCAGAATGCTATTCAGCCATGCTTTCGCCTATCCCTCGGTGAATAGGGAATAATCTTAATCGTAGGACATCGGGGGTGACTCCGTTATCTTGAACGAGTTGCAAATCTCGAGGAAAGATTTCAGATGTTGTCGTGCATCTTCAGTTGCTGAGCCGCCAAATTGACCAATTGTGTTGATCATATTAAACATTACCGGTTTCAACTCAAAGTGGTCGGCTTCAATTTCAGGTGCGACAACTCCTGGGTTAAGTCCATCAAGATCTTCTTCAAGATAGTCTCGAATAGTTCTGTTTTGTGCAAGAATCACTCCCCCTCCTGCTCGAACATCTTGATTCATATTGCCGTCTTGATTTGCCATTGCTTCTCTTATCCTTCGTCTAAGTCTTTGTAAGGTTCGTTCGATTTCTGGATCAAAGGGATATTCTGGTGAAGTCGGTCTCGCCCTGGACATATACCAATGCAAAACCAAAGTTTGTTAGCCCTTTGAATTTTAAACAAGAAAAATAAAAAGAAAGTGCAAGAAAATAAAAACAAAGTCGCTATTGCCAATCCCCGGCAACGGCGCCAAAAACTTGTTGCGCGTAATGAGTGCTACGCAATTGTGCAAGTATACACGTCGCAAGTTATAGTATAAAAGATATCGTCTCCACAGGGATTGGTGCTACTTCAAGAATCTAGTCTCTTGCACTGTAAAAAGTAAAAACACAAATAAAAGATTATAGAAGTTTTAAATAATCTAGAAAGCAAATAAGTAAAAGAAAAGATGAATTCAATTGAGAGAGAATAGGCCAGGTTATCGTGAGTTGAGGTGTGATAGCCGATTGGATTGTCTTGGTAAAAGAATGCACGGGCAACTCAGTTGCCGTGGCAACTTGCACGACGGGGTTGCCTTGGCAACTAATTGATGGTTGCCTGGGCGACTAGTTGGGCAACTACTTGGGCGACTGGGCAGCAACTTCAAGGTTCGGCGGAGCGTTCTTCAATGGTTTCTTCTTATCCCTAAGTCGAAACTCTAGCTACTTGTGCATGCCTTGATAATACATCCCTGCGTGAATCAAGGGTGAACAACAACCAATCTTGCGCTCCTCTTAGCCGTTGAAATCCTTAACTTATTCCTAAGCTGGATTAATCTTCACCATCATTGGATTGAATAAAGATCATATTCATTCGTTTCTTGAATCTAACTCTCCCGATATTAGATAAATGGATGAAATCATGAGATCCTCTCCCAATTCACTCGCAAACAATAATAAGAATCAAGAATGAATAAACCTTGAAATAGAAAAGTGCAAACTCTTATTACCTAAACAAAAACCAATAGTTTCTCACAACCACAAAACACAATAACCATAGCCAAGTAAATTTAGTTCATGGCTAGGTTCCAAAGAAACACAAGATAAACAATCCCTAGCATGAACCCAATCGAACAAGGAAGAAAAGATGAAGCTTGTCGAAAATCCCTTGCCCTAGATGCTTGCCGAAAATTCCCCTTTGCTTCCTCTCTTGGTCTTGTCGAAATTCCCTCTTGCTCTCCCCCTGGAATTGTCGAAATCTCCTTGATATTTATAGGGCTAGGCCAAAGTCCTTCTTTAAGGAGGAGTTTGAGTTGGAATTAAATTATCTTTAAAGAATATAATTCTTTATTATAATTTTATTCCTATTAGAACTTCTCCTATCCTCTTGGAATTTAATTCTTCTTTAATCTTTGCATGGCAATCAAATTCCTTTGGGCTTGGGCCTTGCTCCATGTCATCTTGGGCTTGTAAAATCATGAATTTCGACATCCCTATTGTATTTTGTCTTTGTCGAAAAATGCCATGGCAACTGGCTCGACGTCTCCTTCATGCATTGCCCTGGCAACTAGCTCGGCATATCCTTCATGTATTGCCCTGGCAACTAGCTCGGCATTGCTTTGGCAAGTGATCCTGCACATACACACACAAAAACACACCAAAGCAGCATCTTTTCCACAAAAACTACCAAGTTATGTAATCAAGCTCAACGATGGAAGGAAACATGGATTAATGCATGAATGGCTAACTATGCAACTAATATGAGCCTAAGTCTAACAATAATATGAGTAAAAAGGGTAAGAAAAATAGTACTTTTGAACACTTATCATTGAGCTGCCAAATTGACCAATTGTGTTCATCATATTGAACATCACCGGTTTCAACTCAAAGTGGTCAGCTTCAATTTCAGGTGTGACAACTCCCGGATTGAGTCCTTCAAGATCTTCTTCAAGATAGTCTCGAATAGTTCTGTTTCATGCAAGAATCACTCCTCCTCCTGCTAGAACATCCTGATTCATATTGCCGTCTTGATTAGCCATTGCTACTCTTAACCTTTGTCTGAGTCTTTGCAAGAGTCATTCGATTTCTGGATCAAAGGGGTATTCTGGTGTAATAGGTCTCGCCCTGGTCATATACCAATGCAAAACCAAAGTTTGTTAACCCTTTGAATCTTAAACAAGAAAAATAAAAAGTGCAAGAAAATAAAAACAAAGTTGTTATTGCCAATCCCGGCAACAGCGCCAAAAACTTGTTGCGCGTATTGAGTGCTACGCAAACGGTGCAAGTATACATGTCGTAAGTAATAAAGTGATACGAGTATCGAGTATCGTCTTCATAGGGATTGGTTTGGGCCACTTTGCTTAAGTTACTACACTGTGAAAATAAAAAAAACAATTGATGATATGAGTTCTAATTAACGAGTAAACTAAAAGCAATAAACTAAAAGAATAAATGAAATCAAATAAGAGAGGGAATAGGCCATGTTATCGTGAGTTGAGGAGTGATAGCCAATTGGATCGTCTTGGTAAAAGAGTGCAAGGGAAACTCAGTTGTCGTGGCAACTTGCGCAGCTGGGTTGCCTTGGCAACTAATCGAACGGTTGCCTGGGCAACTGGCTGGGCAACTATTTGGGCTGCTGGGCAGCAACTTCATGGTTCGACAGAGCGTTCTTCAATGGTTTCTTCTTATCCCTAAGTCGAAACTCTAGCTAGTTGTGCATGCCTTGACAATACATCCCTGCGTGAATCAAGGGTGAACAACAACCAATCTTGCACTCCTCTTAGCTGTTGAAATCCGTAACTTATTCCTAAGCCGGATTAATCTTCACCATCGATAGATTGAATAAAGACCATACTCATTTGTTTCTTGAATCTAACTCTCCCGATATTAGATAAATAGATAGAGTTACGAGATCCTCTCCCAATTCACTCGTAAACAAGAATAAAAACCAAGAATGAGTAAACCTTGAATTTAAAGTGCAAACTATTATTACCTAAACAAAATCCAATTGTTTCTCACAACCACAAAACACAATAACCTTAGCCAAATAGATTTAGTTTATGGCTAGGTTCCAAAGAAACACGAAATAAAGAATCCCTAACATAAACCTAATCGAACAAGAAAGAAAAAAAGATGAAGAATGGTTGAAGCCTTTGTCGAAATCTCTCCCCATTTTGCTCTCTCTTCAATCGAACTCTCCCTTTTTTGCTCTCTTTTCAATCGAACTCTCCCCTCCTTTTGCTCTCCCTTGGAGTTGACGGCTTGGTCTCCTTTAAATAGGAGATGGCTAGGTCAAAATCTCTCTTGAGGAAGAAGTTAAGTTGGAATTAAATACTTTAAAAGAATATAATTCTTTATTGTATTTAAATTCCTTCTAGATCTTCTCCTATCTTCTTGGGATTTAATTTCTCTTTGACCTCTTCATGGAAATCAAACTCCTTTGGGATTTAACTTTGCTCCACGTCATCTTGGGCTTATCTAGTCATCAATTTTGACTGCCTTATCATCTTATCCCTTATCGACAATTGCCCTGGCAACTAGCTCGACATCTCCTTCATGCATTGCCCTGGCAACTGCGTTGGAATCTCCTTCATGCATTGCCCTGCCAACTGGTTCCAGCCTTGTTTAGGCAAGTGATTCTGCACACACACAAAAACAACTATCGGTAGCACCCTTTTCCACAAAATTAAGCAAAATATGAAATCAAGCTTGTCCACCAATGAAACAATGCAAACATGCATGAATGGCTAATAATGCAACTAATATGAGCCTAAGTCTAGCAATAATATGAATAAAAAGGGTGAATAAAATAGTACTTTTAGACACTTAACAGGTTGCTAAATCCTTCATGCTATGGATGCTCGAGGATATGACTTTGTTTCTTGATTTTTTGTTTCCGTTTTCCATTACTTTTTCGAATCTCATTGTATTCCTTCTTATAAGCCTCAATAAATTCATGAATTCTCTTCCGAGCCTTCTTTTAATTCTAAAGCATCATGCAAGTATAGTAGCATAATTTATATCAGAAGGGGTTGGTTCTCAAAAATATTGGCTCAACTTTGAAAAGCTCTCGTCATGGATGGAAGGATCCTGAAAAGTGAAGATGAGAATCCAAAAGTGTGACATTGGTTCGAGGTTAACCAGTGAACATTTGAGGACAGTTTTGCAGCTGATCATGAAACAGAGACTTCAGAATATGCCCACATCAGTGTCAAACAGAATAACATGTAGGAGTTGCAAGAAATCTGGGATCATTTTGATTATGAAACTAAGCAGTTGTTTCGTGAAGTCTACGATGATATAACATATCTTCTGCACGTGAAGGTGGATGAGCCGTTTCTGAAAGCCTTGGTATAATTCTGGAATCCCGGGTACTGATGTTTCACTTTTAATGGAGAAAATATGATGCCTACATTTGAGGAATACTTGGCTCTTTTCAATCTATGAGAGGTCAAGAAGAGCTGGGTCTATGCCAAGTCTCCTGAAAACAAAAACCCGCACTTAAGACTTCAATCTTTTGCTAGTATAAGTGAAGGCCAGGTCAAAAGGCTGATATAGAAGAGAGGAGGTAGCTTTAACTTTCCTTGGTCAAGTATCCGAAACATAATTCCAGTTTATCCAAATAAAGAAAAGAGAGTGGATCTCTTGGCAATTGCAATTTATGGCTTAGTTATCTTTCCAAAGGTCTTAGGAAACATCGATGTAGCATTGCTTGATTTCTTTGAACAGTTGAAAAGAGAAGTCAACTCAGTGCCAGTTGTACTTGCTGAAACCGTCACTTCCTTTAATGCATGCTGAAAAGTGGAAGGTGTGTGCTTTGGTGGATGTGCTCCCTTACTCTAGGTTTGGGCCCTTAGTCACTTCTGGAAGTGCCCAACATTGGCTCTATCAAATGTGTTTTCTCTGAACTTTTCTCCTCTCCGAGAGTTATTGGAGAAGGAATGACCCGTTGTTAAGAAAAGTAAGTGGATTGAAATTTTCAAAGATCGTCGTGATGAAGACATTAGATGGAGGGTTCCTTGGATGGGTCATACCAAACTCTTCTATAAGTTTGGGGATTTCAACTTCTTGATGCTGCTAGGTTTTTGGGGAGGAATTAGATGTGCTCCTTTGCTAGTATCTCGTCAGTTTGGGTCATGGTAGTTCATTCCCCTTACAACTGGTCTTGGTTCGTCAGAATTCTAATTCCAAGGAGAGTTCAGACAGAAAGTTCAGAGAATTAGTGATGCATGGAATCATTGTTATCATATGGAGTTAGAGTCTGATAAACATTGTATGTACACCCCTGACTATGACATTTGGAGGCATATAAGAGTGAATGACAAAGTCATAGCACCCACATATGGATAGGCCAAGTCTTTGGAAGAACATTTGAAGGTAGCCCCTACAGAAGCTGACATTCTAAGAGAAGAACTGAGAAAGGCCAAGTTAGAGATAGAAACCCTACGAGAACAAAACCAACAGGACAAGTTCGACTCAAGCCCTGACATGGAAAAGTACAAAGGGGAGACGAAGCGAGTGATAAAACTATATGAAGACTTAGAGAGGAAGTTTGAAATTTAAAGGGTTGATTTCCTTAAGTTTCAAACTACTGTTCGAAATGCTGATCTAAGAAAGACCTCGGAACAGTGGAAATAGGAAATCGAGAATGCTGTGAGAAAGGAGAAGGAGCATGGAAAGCAGGAAGTTGAGAAGTATAGACGAGCCCTTGCTGAAGAAAAGAAGAAGGATAAGATGGCAACTGAAAATGAAAATAGCAAATGGGTTCTTGAAAAAGAGAAAGAAGGAGTGGCTGCATGGAAAAGGAAGGCCCACGATAACAAGATCCATATATTTGAGCTGCAGACGACATATGACAAGACTAGTGAGAAGCTGAAGCAAGCCAGGCTTGTGTTGCTGAGTTGCAAGTTAAGGTAGATGACTTGAACCGTTCGCTCCATGAATTTCAGAACCATCACACTTACATTGAACTTCAGACCTATTTAAGTGAGAACGATACTTTGAAAAAACAAGTGAAGGAAATGGACAACATCATTCAGGAATACAGAACGAAGATCTTGATCCTTGAAGATATAATAGAAGGAGGTAATGACTACTGGTTCACTCGCCTCAGAGACAATGCTAGAAGATTTTCGGAGCGGGATGAGTTCGATAGTACCGTCATGACCTAGTTTCAGGATGTGGCCTGACATATGACGATATTAGCCATAGAAGCTTCAGCTCTTCGACAGTACATCAAACCAGTAGGGGAAGTTGGACCAAGACGTATGTGGCTCATTGAGGAAGTCAAGGAATTAGGAATTTGTGCAGAAAAGTATTTGTAGAAAATATGAAGTTTGATGTAATAAGGACCTTTTATATTCAATAAAGAGTTGTTTCTTGAGCCAATATTTCATAGAATTAATAACCCTTCGCTTGAATTCACGCGCTTACATTGTTTTTTGGGGTTTGTTGCTTTACTTTGCTTTTGTGTGTTCACATTCGCGCATGCATTCATAACATAACAAGAAACTAATTCAAATAAAAACATGACAATAATTCAAAATTACAAAAACAACTCACAAATATGGTACCCGGTCCCAAGCCAGAGCGATGGAAGATAGAGTGGTAGCCTTAGAAACTAGTAACAAAAGTATCTAGGACGGGTTAGACAAGCTGGAAATGAACTTGACGCAACAAATGGAGTTAGTCCACCAGAAGACAGTTAGCTCAATTATGACAATGCTGGGATTCAAGGCCCCAGATGTAGCAGAAGTTGGAGAGGAAACCAATGCTCTGCCCCGATTCCAGGGAATGACTTTCACTCATCCTGGAATACAAAAGGAAGCTTCAACACCAAAGGCTAAGCTGACTCCCCATTTTTCTTAGTCTTTCATCCAGAATGAGTTTAAAGCCAATATAGATGGGCTCACAACTATGAAGTACCCGACCTGGATGAGATTGTCGATAAGTCTAAAACTGAGAAGAAATGGGAAGACCGTTATGAGAAGTTAGAAGGAATGATTAAGTTTTTCCAAGAAGGAAGTATTCATGGCGGTGTGGATGCCAAAGACTTGAGCCTGGTGACAGACTTGGTAGTACCTCCAAAATTCAAAGTTCCAGACTTTGAAAAGTACAATAGAACTACATGCCTGTCTGCACATCTAACCATGTATTGCAGAAAGATGTCGATATATCTTGATAATGAGAAACTGCTCATTCATTGCTTCCAAGATAGTCTAGTAGGGTCAGCTGCATGCTGGTACACGCAGCTAAGACAGGTTAACATCAGATCGTGGAAAGATTTATCCAGAGCTTTTAGTGAGCAATACAAGCATGTCTTAGACATGGTTCCAACCCGACTGGTCCTACAAGGGATGGAGCAAAAACATCATGAGAGTTTCCGCCAATATGCGCAGAGATGGAGGGATGTAGCAGCTCAAGTTCAATCACCATTACTAGAGAATGAAATCACCCCAATGTTCGTGGAGACATTAAAAGGCTCATTTTATGACCGCATGCTCAATCATGCCACTAAGAGCTTTGTAGACATGTTAATGAATGGAGAGTTGATTCAGGCAGCTATGAAAAGCAGAAAGTTAGATAACGGAGAAAAAAACCCTAGAAAAAGAGGGAAAGCAAAGTTAATGCCGCCAGTGTTTATAATCCTAATTATTCAAAGGGTGTGGTCTTTAATAAGCACAATGCAGCTCTAGCAGTAACAAACCCTCCGAAGGAAGAACGGAGATATCAAGGGAATTCGAAGCCGTATTTCCCTCCTATTCCAATGATGTATGCAGAAGTATTTGCTGAATTGGTCAAATCCCAGATGGTGTTGCCAAGACATGTCACTTCTCTCTCACCACCATACCCACCATGGTACAATGAGAAGGCTCAATGCGAATACCATGCAGGAGTTAGGGGGACATACCATCGAGAATTGCACCGCATTCAAGAGAGTTGTAGATGATCTAAGGAAGTCAGGCATGTTGTCTTTCGACACGTCAGAAGATAAAGGAAATCCTTTGCCAAATCACCATAAGACAGGAGTGAATGCAATCATTGAGGAAGAAGACAAGAAAACTAAAGAATATGTAGCTGAGGTCAGAGCACCCATGAAGTAGCTGAGGCAAGTTGAAATGGTGGTAGCTGGGATGCTAGAAGGGGAAACCCAAGAGCCAAGGATCGAAGAAGGAATGTATTGTAAGTATCACAAAGTGAAAGGACACGAGATTGAACGTTGCTTAGAGTTCAAGCAGTTGGTCCAAGACAAGATGAATAAAAGAGAACTTGAGTTTTTTTAGAAGGAAAACAAGGAGTGTATGTTAGATGTTTGTGCCTCAGATGAGTCATTCTCTAAAGGAAGCTATATTGGAATGAAGCCTCTGGTTATCAAGACCAAGGAAAAAGCAAGTGAACCCACAAGGGGTGTAACTCCGCGACTTATAATCGAGGCACCAACTTCATTTTCATACAAGGATAGTAAACAGGTTTCTTGGAAATACGCTTGTACAGTAGCGGCCTCGGAAGGATCACCTATTGAAGAAAGAGCAAAAGACGAACCAGTCAATGAAATGAGCCATTTTACAAGGAGTGGAAGGCTCTATTCCCAGCAGAGGGTAGAAGATAGAGATGCAGCTCAAAGAAAGGCTGCCACTAAAGAGCCTGAGAAAGAAGATGATAAAGATTTCTTCAAAGAAAAGTCGTCAATGTACCATGAACCAGTGAAGGAATCAGAGGCTCAAGAATTCTTGAAAATTCTTAAACATAGTGAATATAGCGTGATGGAGCAACTCCACAAGCTTTCAGCCCGAATCACAACTGAACCGAATGTTCGTACCAAAAGAAATCACAACTGACAAGATTGACATATTAGTTGGTAACAATGTTGTCAACAACTTTATTTCGTTCAATAATGAAGAAATACCTAGAGAATGAAAAGGATCGTGTAAAGCTCTACACATCACCACAAGATGCAAAGGATATATGCTACCGGGCGTCCTTATTGATAACGGGTCAGCCCTGAATGTTTTGCCATTAGCAACGCTAAAGAAGCTGCCTATAGATAGCTCTCATATGAGAGCCTATCAAAATACAGTAAGAACGTTCGACGGAACTCAGAAAGATGTGTTGGGGAAAATTGAAGTGCCTTTGCAGATTGGACCATCAACCTTTGATATTGAGTTTGTGGTCATGGACATTAGGCCCAGTTATAGATGCTTGCTTAGGTGCCTATGGATCCATACAGCAGGAGCGATCCATTCTACCTTACATTAGAAGTTGAAATTTGTGATTGACGGCAATTGATAACTGTAGGTGTAGAGGAGGAAATCATTGCATTAATAATTACTGATGTACCCTTTATCGAGATCGATGAGGGTGCGCTCGAGTGTCACTTTAGGAAATTAGAGCTAGTCAATGCGACCTTTGTCACTGAAGGGAGTAAGGTGCCTGAATTAGAATTATCCAGCTGCGCAAAGATGCAAGTTAAACAAACTCTAGGAAAATGAGCTGAAGTTAGAAAAGGATTTGGGAAGAGACACTAAGGAAGGTTGTATCCCGTGGTAATCCTGACAAAGAAGGATCGGTTTGGCTTGGGTTTCAAACCCAACAATTGGCAAAGGAGTTCAGAAATAAGGAAACACCAGGAAAGAAGACAGGCAAGGTTGAAAGGAGAGGAAATTGAGTAGAAACCGATGACATTTCCACCCCTGAGCCATAACTTCAGATTCGGAGGTCTGCTGGATCCAAGTGCCCTAGTTAATGAGGAAGAGAAAAGAAAGAATGATTTGTGTGAAGCATTTGAGAAGCTGAGCATCAACGTTGTGACAGACGAGGAAGAAGAGAACAAATACCTATCCAAGATTTGCCCATGCTCTGAACTTGACAACTGGACTGCTGGAGAAATTCTTGTAGTCTTTAAGACAATTTTAGAGTAATTCTCAAAACCCACCCTTTTGCCTTTAGACCCGAAGGCAATTAAAGATCTTATGTAAAGGGTCTATGTCAAACTTTATAATTTAAATTTCAATAAAAATGCATTCTCTTTCTTCCAACAAATCTTGTATGGCAAACTCTTCCCATAAATAAAACTTAAAGCTAAAACTAAAAACATTCAGTCCATTCATCTCCTTTCTGTGTATATATCTCTATCCCTTTTCTTTATAGGTCTTCATATATCAATGACTTAAGCTGAAGTTGACTTTGAATTACCTTTATGCTTAGAAGAAGTTGATGGTGTTGATAATGAAGAAGAATATGACTTGCTCAGAGAACTACTCAGGATGGTAGAATGAGTGGAAAAATAGATTCTCCCGTACAAGGAAGAGTTAGAAATACTGAATCTCGGTACTAAAGAAAAGAAACGAAAGGTGAAGATTGGCACCACCATTACAACCCATACTCGACAAAGCCTGATTGAGCTCCTAAAAAAAATCAAGAATATCTTCGCTTGGTCATATCAAGACATGCCGGGTCTCGACACTGACATCGTTGTACATTAGCTTCCTATAAAATTAAGATGTGAGGCTATAAAGTAGAAGCTTAGGAGGATGAAAGCAGAAATGCTCCTAAAAATCAAGGATGCAGTAAAGAAACAGTTTGATGCAGGATTTTTAGAGTAGCTAAGCATCCAGAATGGGTGGCCAACATCATCCTAGTTCCTAAGAAGACTTGAAAAATACGTATGTGCGTTGACTATAGGGATCTCAATAGAGCAAGCCCCAAAGACAATTTCCCGTTATCGCACATAGACACATTAGTGGATAACACAACTAGACATTCCCTTTTCTCTTTCTTGGATGGGTTTTTCGGGTATAACCAGATTAAAATGTGCCCAGAAAATATGGAAAAGACCACCTTCATAACACTTTAGGGAACCTTTTGTTATAAAGTAATGCCCTTTGGTTTAAAGAATGCGGGGGCAACTTACCAAAGATCCATGGTCACTCTTTTTTATGACATGAAGCATCGGGAAACAGAAGTCTACGTAGATGATATGATCACCAAATCCCGATCCGAGGAGGAACATTTGGTGAACCTAAAGAAACTCTTTCAAAGGCTGAGGAATTTCCAGCTAAAGCTTAACCCAAACAAGTGTATATTTGGAGTTACATCCGGAAAGCTATTAGGCTTTATGGTAAGTAGGAGAGGAATTGAGATTGACCCTGATAAGATAAAGGCTATACAGGAACTCCCACCACCACAAACACCAAAATAGGTTTGTGATTTCCTGGGGAGGTTAAACTACATCGCTTGTTTTATCTCCCAGTTAACTGATAAGTGTGATCCAATTTTCAAACTACTCAAAAAGAATAACCTAGGGACATGGAATGAAGAATGCCAGCCGGCTTTAGAAAAGATTAAAGAGTAGTTAACCAACCCTCTCGTATTAGTACCACATATTTCGGGAAGGCCTTTAATCCTTTATTTAACGGTGCATGAAAATTCTATGGGCTGCATATTAGGGAAACATGACAATATTGGAAGAAAAGAAAGGGTGATATATTACCTGAGCAAGAAGTTCACTGATTGTGAAACCAGATATTCCTCATTTGAAAAGCTATGCTATGCTTTGGTATGGGCAGCTAAAAGGCTCATGCAATATATGTTACATCACACTACATGACTAATCTCGAAATTGGATCCTTTAAAGTTTATGATGGAAGATCAAGCCTTATCGGGAAGATTAGCACATTGGCAGATGTTACTATCAGAATTTGATATCCAGTATGTAAGCCAAAAAGCAATAAAAGGGAGTGTCATAGCTGACTTTTTGGCATGTCACGCCTGTAATGATTATGAAGCATTGAATTTTAATTTCCCTGATAAAGACTTGATGTGTATCTCAGAAGATGATGAGGCTCCAACAGAATCCTGGGTTATGAACTTCAATGGTGCAACAAATGCATTAGGACAAGGTATAGGGGCAGTTTTGGTTTTGCCAGAAGGAGATTATTACCCTTTTACTAGTCGATTAAAATTCTTCTGCACTAATAACATCACAAAATACGAGGCTTGTATAATGGGTCTAAGAGAGGCTATAAAAAGGAAAATCCATACTTTAAGAGTTTTTGCGGACTCTGCATTGGTCATTTATCAGATACGTGGTGAATGGGAGACAAAAGATGCAAAAATGATAGAATACCACAAGTTGGTCCTTGAGTTGACCAAAGAATTTGATAAGATCACTTTCAAGTATCTCCTAGAGAAGATAACCAAATGGCTGATGTTTTAGCTACTTTAGAAGCCATGTTTAAGGCAAGTGAAGGATATGAGATGATGCCCATCAGGTTACATATGCTAGACTCTTCAGTCCATTGTTATAATGTGGAAGAAGAAATAGATGGTTTGCCAAGGTACCATGACGTCTTGCAATATGTAAAATTTCAGCAATACCCACCACAAGATACAGAGAACGAGAAGAAAATGATCACGAAAATGGCATCAGGGTATGTCTTTGATGGATAAATTTTATACAAAAGAAGTCGAGATCAAGTTCTTCTAAGATGTGTGGGTGCAAAAGAAGCTCAATTAATTATGGAAAAAGTTCATGAGGGAGTTTGTGGAACCCATCCCAGTGGATTCACCATGGATAGGAGAATCATACATCTTGGATATTACTGGTCAACCATGGAAGGTGATTGCATCAACTGCTCTCACAAATGCCATAAATGCCAGATCTATGCTGACAAGGTTCACGTGCCACCTCAACCTCTTCATGTCATGTCAGCTCCTTGACCATTCTCCATGTAGGGCATCGATGTCATCAGTTAGATTCATCCTAAGGTGTCAAATGGGCATCAATTTATCTTGGTATCCATTAACTATTTCACGAAATGGGTGGAAGCAGCCTCGTACATGGGGCATCGATGTCATCGGTCATATTCATCCTAAGGTGTCAAACGGGCATCGATTTATCTTGGTAGCCATTGACTATTTCACAAAATGGGTGGAAGCAGCCTCGTAGGCAAACGTCACCAGGTCTACGGTTTGCAAATTCTTAAAGAATGAATTTATTTGCCGGTATGTCCTACCAAAAAACATCATTATCGATAATGCTTCTAATCTGAATAACAAGATGATAACCGGAATCTGTGAACAGTTTAATGTCAAGCACCATAATTTAGTGGTATATCGCCTGAAGATGAACGGGGTAGTGGAGGCTGCAAATAAGAACATTAAGAAGATAGTTGCAAAAATGAATGATACCTATAAAGATTGGCACGAGAAGCTACCGTTTTCCTTATACGCCTATCGAACAGCAGTACGAATCTCTACTGGGGCAACACCATTTTCATCAGTGTACGGAGTATAAGTGTATTACCAACTGAAGTTGAGATATTATCGCTCTGTGTCTTAATGGAAGCAAAATTAGAAGAGGCAGAATGGATTTAGGCAATATATGACCAACTTAATCTGATTGATGAAAAGAGGTTAAAGGCATTATGTCATGGGCAAATGTAACAAAGGAGGATGATAAGGGCTTACAAGAAGAAAATTCGCCCAAGAGAATTTAAAGAGGGTGATTTGGTGTTGAGGAAAAAGCTACCAATTCAAAGTGATTCCCGGGGAAAATGGGCACCTAATTGGGAGGGGCCTTACATTGTAACAAAGGTTTTCTCAAGTGGGGCGTTAATTTTGGCAGAAATGGATGGAGATGAACTTCAAAGCCCGATAAACTCAGATTCATTCAAAAAGTATTATGTCTAAAGAGGAAGAAAGAAAAAGAAAAAAGAAAGAAAAAAAAGAAAAAAAGAAAGAAAAAAAGAAAAAAAAAGAAAATAGGGGTTCAAAATGAAAACCCATAAAGGGTGTTTTGAAACTAAAGGAGGACCTAAGTTGAAAACCCACAAAGGGCGGCTTAGGTAGTTGATAACCAGGGAAATTCTCTTGGGAACATAACACAGATGAGCTATATACTTTCTCGCATTGTCACCACTGTCGAAGTCTGATCAGCATGGGTAACATTCAGGACATCTCATGGTGTTTTAACAAGAGGAGTTTTGGTCATTGATATTTGAACACTTGTAATCTCTTTTCTGTTTGTCACAATATTGATAAAGTTTTGTTCCTTAGCCTTTCTTTCTTTGCTTACATCGTTTCCCTTTTTCGTATAAGCGTTTTGCATTGAAATGAGAATTAATAAATTTGACGTCACTTAAAATATACAAAAGATTTTTGGGCATTACTTTGAAATTTATTTAAAAGGGTATTGGAACTATGAGGTATTCCGTGGTTAAGTTCGGAGCTTAGGGCATAAAGAGCAGCAAACATATGAAGAGGTTCAAGGTGGAAATAGGTTTTGCTGCAAAGATTTCCATATAAGCAATTCGAAGATCTCTGCAGAGGCAGGAATTAGAGAACGCTTAAGAGATGTTTTTACATTACCCTAAGGCAGCATGCTGCAAAATAGAGATGCTTACACGAGATAGTTTGTCTTTTACAACAATGAGAACAATTTTACAGACATTGGAGGAAATAACTAAGGATATGGAGTGCTTTCATTCAAGACCACTCAAGAAGGCCTGTCACTGAATATTGATGACATCATAATCCATGATAATAAGAATAATTTTACAGACATCGAGAGAACAACATGATTCAAGGAGGTTTGTCACTGAACATTGATGTAGCAACTAGAATGATAGTTTGATAAAGGCCAAAAGAGTGTTGAAGAATATGAGAATAAAGTCAGTCCTTCCAACTAAAGGATACAAGTAACCGAATTGAACGAGCAAATGTGCAAAAGATCATATGTTCTCTATGAAGCAAAGAAGTACTAAAATGGTGAAGCAGAGATGATGGAGATGACTATCTATGATTATTTTGTCAACCATCGTAGCATACAGTTGCAATATTCAGATAACTTCCTGTAGCGATATCCTTTTCGCTAAAAAATGTATTTTTATCTTGTTTTGTTTTTAAAATATCTTTCGTGGGATTTTAGAAAAACTATATTTTATTTAAAAATGGAGTCGCCACCGGCCCCTAAGGTAGGCCGGACACCATAAAACCAGAGATTTGAAAACAGTTGGGTTCGGGAGTCGGTTACGGATGGGGAAGGATTAGCACCCCCACACCGCCCAAAATTAGTACTTTAATAATTACCTCTTTATTAATATTAGACTTCCCGGATTAAAGTGACGATTAAATTAAGATTTGGTTATAAGTACGAGTAGATTTTAAAGGCCCCGTTATCCGAGAGTAAACGCCTAACCACCATCACTATGCCTGATACTGGCCCCGTTTACGCTCGGATAAAAGGGCACCGCATTGACAATTTATATTCCATTATGCAACTTAAAAACATGGCAAATAAAAATAAATACAACGCGATAAAAATATAAATAAATACTAACATAATAAAATACTAATCTAACACAAATAAAATACTAATTTAAAACAATACATACATATTAATCTAACACATAAATAAAAACAAATCTAACATAAATAAAATACTAATCTAAAACATTCATAAATATTAATCTAATACATAAAAACAAATCTAACATAAATAAAAACATTCATTTAAAACATAAATAAATACTAATCTAAAATATAAATAAACATACCAACTAAAAAATGAACACTATTTTAAATTAACTAATACTTCATTAAATCATAAAAATTACAACACAAATAAAAAGGAAGAAAATATACCTAACTAGGAGCTCGAATGACGAACCCCGACTGAACCCCACCGAGATCTACCACGACCTCTCCAAAAATTAACTAGACCAGATCCAAAATAGGACTCCGATCGAACCGGTTAGGACCGAGGGGACTGCCCTCGGTCCTTGGCTACCCGAGAGCATAGCTCTCTTATAGGGCTGCCACTGCCGGCTCCTCATTTTGCCCCCCCATTTCATGACTTTATATAGGCAATTGGGGTGGGTGAAATGGCGACGTTGAGTGCCCTGCTCCATGCAATTCTTTTTGCTTTTTTATTTTATACTAATAATAAAATTATTAAAATAATACTAATAACACTAAAACCCGGACAAAAATGAGTGATTATAGTTGCCCTTCTTTGCTTGTTCTTGTGAAACGAGAACAAAGCAAAGATCAAAAGCACTCATTTTTGTCATATTTCATTGCTTTTAGCTTCGGAATCACGTGTTCTTCTAGAACTCTCCGCTCTTCCTTAGCTGAATCTTCAGGCTTGTAAGCTCTTCCTATATAGAACTTTGTCACCTTCCGACCTTGGAGCTACAGGCTCTTCCTATATAGAACCCTTCACTCTGAAGCCTCAAGTTATGAGTCCCTCCTATATAGAACTTTTCACTCTGGGACGGTAAAGCTTGGAGTCCTTCCTATATAGAACTCTTCGCCTTCAACGCGGCGGGTTTTTCCGTTCTTGGGTGACGCAAGTATCAATGATCTCACTGCTTCTTTATTTGATACCTTGGAATCACGTGTTTTTCTACAATCTTCCGCTCTTCCTTGGCCAAATTCTTCGAGTTTCCTGTTTGTGGTCTCAGAATCACGAGCTCTTCTGGAACTCTTCGCTCATCCTCGACCACCTCTTTGACTTGTATGCACTTAGATATTAGTCTTGAAAAGACATTCTTATGAAAAGATTATATTAAGAAATTTGTTAAAAATAAATCATCATTATGGAAGGATCAAAATAAAAATAAAATTGAATTTTAAGAGAAATATCCTTATGAAAGGATAAAATTAGAGATTTAAGAAAATCATCCGTATGGAAGGATAAAATTGAGAAATTTAGTTTTAAGAAAAACATCCTTATGAATGGATCAAATTAAGAAATCTAGTTTTAAGCAAAACATCCTTAAGAAAGGATTAAATTAAGAAACTGATTTTAAGAAAAATATCATTATGAAAGGATAAAATTGAGAAATTTAGTTTTAAGAAAAACATCCTTATGAAAGGGTCATATTAAGAAATCTAAGCTTTAAGAAAAGCATCCTTATGAAAGGATCATATTAAGAAATCTAAGTTTTAAGAAAAACATCCTTATGAAAGGATAAAAATTAAGAAATTCAATTTTAAGCAAAACATTTCTTAAGAAAAGATTAAATTAATAAACTGATTTTAAGAAAAATATCCTTATGAAAGGATAAAATTGAGAAATTTAGTTTTAAGAAAAACATCCTTATGGAAGGATCAGATTAAGAAATCTAAGTTTTAAGAAAAAAACAACCTTAAGAAAGGATTAGATTAAGAAATCTAAGTTTTAAGAAAGACATCCTTATGAAAGGATAAAATTAAGAAATTGATTTTGAAGAAAACATCCTTAAGAAAGGATTAAATTAAGAAACTGGTTTTAAGAAAAATATCCTTATGAAAGGATAAAATTGAGAAATTTAGTTTTAAGAAAAACATCCTTATGGAAGGATCAAATTAAGAAATCTAAGTTTTAAGAAAAAACATCCTTAAGAAAGGATTAGATTAAGAAATCTAAGTTTTAAGAAAAACATCCTTATGAAAGGATCAAAATTAAGAAATTCAATTTTAAGTAAAACATCCTTAAGAAAAGATTAAATCAAGAAACTGGTTTTAAGAAAAATATCCTTATGAAAGGATAAAATTGAGAAATTTAGTTTTAAGAAAAACATCCTTATGGAAGGATCAGATTAAGAAATCTAAGTTTTAAGAAAAAAACATCCTTAAGAAATGATTAGATTAAGAAATCTAAGTTTTAAGAAAAACATCCTTATGAAAGGATAAAAATTAAGAAATTCATTTTAAAGAAAACATTATTAAGAAATGATTAAATTAAGAAACTGGTTTTAAGAAAAATATCCTTATGAAAGGATAAAATTGAGAAATTGATTTTAAGAAAAATATCTTTTAAAATGATGCCCCGATTCTATCCGACTTGACATCAAAAGAAATCCATCAAATGTGATGGCTCGAGAATTCAAAATCTTGATTTGAAATCGTGAGATAATCTCTCTTTTTCTTCTTTTTTTTTCTTTTTCATTTTCTTCTTTCTTTTTTTCTCTCTTTTTTCCTTCATTTTCTTTTTTCTTTCTTCTGACACTCGAGTGCGTGTCTTCTTAACAGGTGCAAAGGTCCATGAAGTCTTATGATAAAGATGATGCATGAACACATTTTATGATGCAAAGGTGCAAAATTTTCTTTTTCTTCTTATCTTCTTATTCTTTCTTTCTTCGGGGTAGGTAGGCTTCATCTTGTGACTACAACCATTCCTCATTCTTATGCCCCGATAAAATTTGCCTTTTAAAACTTTATTGTCCCTTCTCTGTTTGAACCTTCTAGCCAAGTGGCCTCGGTCGATATCAACTCTTCGTTTAAGAAATTTTTTTGACTTTTCATTAGTCAAATCCTCTCATCTCTGTGTCACTTCTGATCTCTTATAATTTGAACTCCCATACGCATGAGATCTTTGTTATTTTATGGGCAATGATTCCCCACTCGCCTTGGATTCTTGTGAGCGAAATATCTCGATTTCTTTACGGACAATGATGCCCCACTCAATTTTGATTCAACTCATCATCATTTTTTCATTTTTTGACCTTACATAAGGAGTCTTCATCTATCTTATCATTAGGGCTGGAAAAATGCCCACACACCCTGAACTCATCCTTAATCTTCTTGCAACACCTCGGCGAGAACTAACTCTTGGTCCCTATGATAAAAAGGTTAGTATTTTGGAAATAAACTGAGAAATTTAGGAAAAAAAAGCCAAACATCTTTAAAAGTTGGTGTTTAGACGAAATGGTAAGGAGGAAAATACCAAACATTTTTTTGAAAAATGAATGTTTGGAGTAAACGATAAGTATTAAACAAATTGAAATTCGAAAACTGTCAAACATTTTTGGAAAACTAATGTTTGGAATAAATAATAAAGATTAAAAGAATCGACAAAAAATGTCAATTAATGTTCGATCCCAAAATAACAAATGCACTAGAAAATTTGTCTATTTAGAAAATCTTGCCTATTTTGGCGATATAAGCATATGTATGGTCTCCCCTAGTCCATCTAGGCTTTCGAGAGGAACGTTTCCCATACCTAATTTCTAACCCATTCAAAGTGGCTCTCTTAATCTCACCACTCACTATGCCCCCCATCCTCTCCTTATTTGGGTGTCGATCAGGCACTTCGAGGTTTGACGTTCCTTGAAGAAATGTTAACCCTTATAGGCGGGATGTAATCTGAAGACAAACTTATCAAACTTAGATATCCACATATGATCTGAATGGTCTTTGTAGGCTTATAATGTAGGCTATGATTCATGGTTATTAAAGAAAGGACATATAGGCCCAAAATGAGTGTTTAAGGGTGATGAAACCAAGGATCATTTCTTCTGGTTAAAATATCTTCTACGCACTTGTTGATCAGAATGTGCTCAAATAAAAAACTTCTTTGATTTATTTCTCAGATCG
This sequence comes from Hibiscus mutabilis, assembly GCA_019671005.1. Classification (NCBI taxonomy): domain Eukaryota; kingdom Viridiplantae; phylum Streptophyta; class Magnoliopsida; order Malvales; family Malvaceae; genus Hibiscus; species Hibiscus mutabilis. The sequence continues at coordinate 10,493,128 of CM033735.1, read as the reverse complement.
CTCTAGACTGCCCATTACTGGGTTTTCACCCGAGATTTTATTTCTTTCTTTGTAGCTTTGGAATCTGTATATTGTATCTTGAATGAATGTTGATGCATTTCTTATTCACATGTAATCGAATCTTCTCTTGTTATCGTTTATTGCACTTTCTGATGGTGCTTTTAATCTTCATTGTTTCAAACTTTTTGTTGGCACACTTTCAATTTGGTTTAGCCAGTCTTTTTGAGCAAAATTTTTTTTTACTGGCTTATTCTGATATTTCTCTTGGTCTTCGCGTTTAGGACATCGATTCTCATTTCTTTCGCTTATTCATGGAGCGTCATCTTTGTAATGCGGTCAAACTGGGCGATTTGAACAAAATGTTCTTCTTCTTCTTTGCCCTAGTGTGGGGGTGATCCTTGGTTTGGGTGATCCTTGGTTTGGGTTCAAATGAAAAGAAGCGAACATGCTCAAAGGGGGACAACAAATGGATATTTCTATTATTTGCGAAGGGGATTAAAGGAATGCCATTCATCATCTCATACATGGATATCAAAATAGTCTTCAGAGGGTAGAAGTTTAGGGTCAATAGTTTTCAAGGATCTTAAACAACAAGTGCCTGAGAAGAAAATTTACTAAAATGGGAACTGCCCATTATCTACACACTTGTTTTGTTCCTCTATCGGCCTAAATAGGCTAGCAGATACTTGCATTCGCAATGACCTAATAAAAAATGGTATGTACATATGTATGCTTTTTCCAAAAATATGTGTATATGCGTTGGGAAAAAAACTATCCCATAACAATGAACAAAGAATGCAAATATTCTTTCTGAATAAATGAAAATTTCATTACAAAAATAACTTCATTATGAAAAAATATGACTTATCTTATAGATTTCTTTTGCATTTTTCCCAAATGCACAGGGATCAACGGTTTTGAGTTGCCTTTACCGGTAGCCGTTTGCTCCAGGCTAGTTATACTATTCCCCTGAGTACAATTAGTTTATACCAATTATGACATTGGATTTTTTCCAAAGGATTTATTTTCCTTTGACCATTCGAAAATGGATTTTTGGTGAAAATTTAATTTACAGCTTTGTTTATAGATTTCTTTCGCATTTTTCCCAAATGCACAGGGATCAACGGTTTTGAGTTGCCTTTACCGGTAGCCGTTTGCTCCGGGCTAGTTGTACTATTCCCATGAGTACAATCAGTTTATACCAATTATGAAATTGAATTTTTCCAAAGGATTTATTTTCCTTTGACCATTCGTAAAAATGGATTTTCGATGGATACTTGAATTATCCATTGTCTTAAACTTTACCGTGTTTAACCATGTTATGCCAACATTTCTGTCGGATTTTTTAAACTCTATTGAACTCTTTCCAGTTTTGTGAGCATGAAAACTCACAATCAACTTTAAAAAATATTTTTTCTTCTTCCATCCTTAAAAAATGATAGAATTAAGGAATTCTCCTATTTTCAAAAACAATCCTTAAAAAGATAGAATTGAGAAAAAACTTCTTAAGAACTATGAAAAACTTTAAGAATTGATAGGATTAAAATATCTTTAAGAAATTTTTGAGAGAGAGAAAAAAACGATCCTTGAGAAAGGACAAGATTGAATTTTTTTTTTTGAGAAAATCAATTGAGAAATTCTTCTTCCCCCTTTTTTGTTTTTGTTTTTTTTTGTTTTTTTTTGTTTTGTTTTTTTGAGAAAAAGAAAAAATCTTAAGAGAGGAAAGAATTGAGAAATCCATTTTTTAACAATATCCTTATGAAAAGATTTAATTGAGAAATATTTCCTTTGAAAAATGTCCTTATGAAAGGACTAAATTAAAGGCTCATATTAAAAGATGTCCTTGTGAAAGGATCGAAAAAGAAACTCTTATTATTATTTTTGAAATAATGTCCTTATGAAAGGACTGAACATGTGTATTTGTGAAATGATTGAAAAAACGTTGCTAAAAAAATTTATTCTCGTAGGAGGATGAAAAAAGCTAAAAAAATGTCCTTGTGAAGAGACTGGATCTAAGAACTTGTTAAAACAAATTGAAATGTTCATTTTTTTCTTTAATCGCCGTTATGAAAGGGATGTATTTAGAAATTTGGTTGAAAGAATATAAAAGTTCATTATTAAAAAAATGTCCTTAAAATGATTTACCTTTTCTTAGAAATAATTTGTGAAAGAATTTTTTGGTATGTGATTTTATGCAAATGAGATGCATGCACGTGCTTCCAAGGTGATGCAACGTACGAAATGTAGAAATCATAACAATAATCAATAAATGCAAGAATGAATGCAAAAAGCAAAAAAGAAAACGAGTCAGTACTGGATAAAATAAATACATAAATAAAGGGCAAATTAAATAAGGTAAACAAACAAGACAACCCTATTTATATCCTGTCTAAAGCACCTAGGTTATCCGCATGGCTCTAAAGGGGTGGGTTTCTATATGTTCTCTACATGCAGTGTTGGTGCTAAGAGGTACTCGAACTGTCCTTGTTGTCCCCTACTAAGGGTAGTAAGGCCCTCGATCATCACCCATTATAGGCTCTTTTCAACCGAGTTCAATTTAGGGGGACCCATTCGCTTATGCCTACACGAAGGAACGATATCCTTACGAAAGCATAAGGTACTCGAGCCCCGAAGGTACTTGCTAGGCCTACACGGAGGAACGATATCCTCATGAAAGCATTAGCGTTTTCCCCCACTTAAAAAAGACGGGTTTATATGCCAAATTTTAAATGCGTTAAAATAAACGCGCAATTATAACCGAATGTTAATTTAATAGTCACTTTAATCTGAAACTTCTAATATTAATAAAGCGATAGTTATTTAAAAAGCTTGACTCTCATTTTGTTCTTGAAAAAAACAAAAATTGGTCCCCACTGGAGTCGCCATCTGTAGCGATATCATTTTCGCTAAAAAACGTATTTTTATCTTGTTTTGTTTTTAAAAATGTCTTCTGTGGGATTTTAGAAAAACCGTATTTTATTTAAAAATGGAGTCGCCACCGGCCACTAAGGTAGGCTGGGCACCATAAAACCAGAGATTTGAAAACTGTTGGGTTCGGGAGTCGATTACGGATAGGGAAGGATTAGCACCCCCACACTGCCCAAAATTGGTACTTTAATAATTACCGCTTTATTAATATTAGACTTCCCAGATTAAAGTGACGATTAAATTAAGATTTGGTTATAAGTGCGTGTAGATTTTAAAGGCACCGTTATCCGAGAGTAAACGCCTAACCACCATCCCTACGCCTGATACTGGCCCCGTTTACGCTCGGATAAAAGGGCACCGCATTTACAATTTATATTCCATTATGCAACTTAAAAACATGGCAAATAAAAAAAATACAATGCGATAAAAATATAAATAAATACTAACATAATAAAATACTAATCTAACACAAATAAAATACTAACTTAAAACAATACATACATATTAATCTAACACATAAATAAAAACAAATCTAACATAAATAAAATACTAATCTAAAACATTCATAATATTAATCTAATACATAAAAACAAATCTAACATAAATAAAAACATAAATAAATACTAATCTAAAATATAAATAAACATACCAACTAAAAAAAGAACACTATTTTAAATTAACTAATACTTCATTAAATCGTAAAAATTACAACACAAATAAAAAGGAAGAAAATATACCTAAGAGCTCAAATGATGAACCCCGACTGAACCCCACCGAGATCTACCACGACCTCTCCAAAAATTAACTAGATCGGATCCAAAATAGGACTCCGATCGAACCGGTTAGGACCGAGGGGGCTGCCCTTGGTCCTTGGCTACCCGAGAGCATAGCTCTCTTATAAGGTTGCCACTGCCGGCTCCTCCTTTTGGCCCCCCCATTTCATGCCTTTATATAGGCAATTGGGGTGGGTGAAATGGCGACGTGGAATGCACTGCTCCATGCAATTCTTTTTGCCTTTTTTTTATTTTATACTAATAATAATATTATTACAATAATACTAATAACACTAAAAACCAGACAAAAATGAGTGATTACACTTCCCACGCATTAATATATCCCCAAGGAGTCTCGCTCTTTGGTATCCTAGCAACGCTGTGCGAAAGCTTTAAACACTTTGAGAAGAGTTTCCCTAGTTGAAAACCAAGTCAGAAGTCAAGGAAATGATAAATGTATTGTCTAATCTCTTACATATCTACAACTATAGCATTTAACCCATGGTACAATATGGTAGAGTTTTGATGAACTCCTATTCCACCCAAATTGAAGGACGTGTCCTATAGTCCCCGAGGTTAAGAGTAGGCAATGGAGAAGATTTCTTTCCAATGATTGGTCAATGGAATTTTAACAACAAGAAATTGGTGAAGCCAACTAGTATTGAAAGATGGGTTTTCGCAAATTTTCTTGCTCGTTGTTATCTTAATAACATGGTGCAAAATCTTCCAGTACAGAGAAATGAAAAGAAGTCATATTGCTTCTTTGAGGGGATGGGCCAGAATAGACGCTTACCATCTGTTGCTAGAGTTGAGAAAATGTTTGATATGATACAGTCCAAATTTCCTTGAACTTCACAGTTTCGTTTGTGCCCATTACTTGACAGAAATAATGAAGAAAAAACCTTAAAAAGAAAAGGCGACATACATTCATGACTAGGCATCCCTAGGGACATGTTCATCTTGGTCATATCATTTATTTGAATTTTGATAGGTATAGAACCTGCTTATCCATCTGAGCATGAGAAGGATAGAACCTTTTTTGGAACCCACCTATCCGTTCGGGCGTTTGGAGAATGGAATCTGCTTGTATAACATGCCTATCCATTCGGGCATTTAGAGAATAGAACCTGCTTATCTATTCGATCATGAGGAGAATAGAACCCGCCTATCCGTTCGGCCATTTGGAGAATGGAACCTGCTTATCTATTCGATCATGAGGAGAATAAAACTCGCATATCCGTTTGGGCATTTAGAGAATGGAACCTGCTTATCTATTCGAGCACGAGGAGAATAGAACCTACCTATCCATTTGGGTGTTTGGAGAATGGAATCTACTTATCTATTCAGGCATGAGAAGAATAGAACTCGTCTATCTATTCGGGCATTTGGAGAATAGAATCCACCTGTTCAGGTGTGGACGATTCGATAATTGGTGAAATTCAGTGTCCTTTTGTTCTTTGGTCTATTGCTGTTTCACCGAAATGACCAAAGAGGGGCAGCTGTTGTCACTGAACTTTCACCAAGTTTTTTCTTCTTGTTGTTTTGTTATATCAATATCTTAGTTTAAGTATGGCCTATGGTTTAGTAACATGACTCATATGTGCATTGTGTACATTAATAGCATGGTATAGCATTATAATTAGATAGTTTTCCTTTTTGTTTCATATACGGTTAATTGGTTTTAAGTTAGAGTTCAATGCATTGTTGATTAACGAATAGAAACATGTCATTTAATAAATAAAGTTTATTTATTCAAACCCATTTTTTTCTAGTTGCACAAATAAAGGGTCTAGTCCATTACAAAAATAATAAAGGGTCTAGTCCATTACAAAAAAGGGCCTACTCGGCCCGATTATGGTTAATTTACAAAGGCCCGTTCGGCCTAGTTTTAAAGCTGAAGCTCTAAGGGCCCTAACCCTCATTGTTTCTGAGTAGTTGAAGAATGACTGTTAGATCAATGGAGATCAGATCCAATGGTATAGAGATAACACACAGGTTGGGCACGAATCCAAACAGCCTTTTATCCTGACCGTTAGATCAATAAGTGATCAAACGGTCTGGATTACTCCAGAGCCAGTTGCTTGGATCATTACGTGCACGTGGGGACCACGCGCCTGTCCGTTCAGCTTCCAGTGGACATTTCGACTTCTTTGGCAGAATTCAGTCCGGCTCTCGTCGCTCTAATTACTCCCTCCAGTGGTGATGTTGCCATTTGAAGATTACCGAAGACAAAAAACAAAAAGGAAAAATTAGTATTAGATCAAAAAAAGGGAATTAAACCCTAAATTGAAGCCCTAGCTGGAACCAAATCAGAAGCAAAATGGGAAAGGCTAATCCCTAAATCAAAGCCAAGGCAAGAATCAAGCTAAATCGGATTTAAAACAGAGACAAATCACGAGTCAACAGCAAATAGGCCTAAAATCGGAGCCAAGACAGAAGCCTTTTAGATGATAGTTAGGGATTCATGCTTAGAATTCAAGCATTGTTGTAACTATAAATAGCACTGTAAAATTCATGTAACACCACAACGAATTGATTCAAAAAAAACAAAGTTTACACAAAAATATATTGAAATAGCATACGGATTAGCAGAGGTTAGCACTTGTAACTGCAGTTTTCAAAGGAATAAAGAAGCAAACTTTCTGGTAATTTCTTTTTCTTCATTTGTTTATATTTTGAATTCAAATAAAGGAAAGGGATTTTTTACCTCTGTTTTACATAAGCACCACCGCATAACTCAGTTTTGATCAAAACTCCAGTGAAAAATTTGAAGTCGGGCTTACCGGAATCTGGAAATACAGAAAGGAAAAGGGGTCATTTCGTTCGAAAAACCAGTTTTCAAAAGAAAAAAAAAACATTTGAGAAGGAAATCAAAACCTTTTGGGTATACTGCCGTCATCAGCGGCGGCCGGCACTAGTGGACGGTGGCCGGTATGGCGGTTCAAGGCCGTGTTCTCCAAACAAATGAAGAACACGGCTGTGGGATTTCAAAGAATTCAAAAGGACCGAATTTGATCCATTTGGGGGTGTAATTAAAATGAGGTTTTATGTTTCTGAAACTAGCCTTTTATAGCAACTCGTAACTCGGCCCAAACTTTACCCGTGCCCAACTATTTCGGGTCTTATACCGTGGTTCTTGAGTCTTAAATCTTTTCAATTCGGTCCTTTTCTCTTGAAATTAAGTACCAAATTTTCAAATACTTTGTATTCAGCCCTCACATTTTATTTTTCTTTTAATTTAACCCCTAACCAAAAGTTTTATTCTTTAAAAATAAAATAAATTATCCCTTTATTTTGTATTAATTTCTTGATTATTTTTACAGTTTATTTATTTCCCTTGTTTTCTTATGTAAATATGTGTATGTGTGTTAAAACCCTAGGGTTAGGTTCTTTGAAAGCTTAGAATATAAACTTGTATGATGAAAAATATTCTTCATGTTTCGAAATAAAATACACTTTAAATATCATAACCTTAATAATTAAAAAAACTTAGACTTTTCTTTAGGGATTAATTAAAATAGGCTTTAATTTTAAAAGATTATAACACACTTAATATTTTCTTTGGTTTGTTTTAAAAAGTGAAAACTTAATTAATGTGGTGCCTTATCAAACGGGAATGAAGGGTTAGCGCCATGAGTGTTGGCGGTGATTGGAGTTAATTTCTCGGGTGATAAGGCTGTTAAAATATATTTATTTGCATTAAGCGGGCAAACAAATTGAAACCCCTGTGAACTTGTAAATTCTGATTTCCAAAACGTTTTTTAAAAATAATTAGGTACCAATTTTTGGGCGTTGTAGGGGTGCTAACCCTTCCCTACGCATAACCGACCCCCGAACCTGTTTTCTCTTATTTTTTGCAGACCAAAAATGTTATTTTGATAAATAAAATATTTTATTAAAATAACCTTATTTTAAAAGTGATCCAATCACACTTTCTTCAAAAAGATTGGTGGCGACTCTGTATTTTTTTCAATTTTCCCAAATAACGTTTAAACCTTTCCTAAAAAGGGGTCGCGACAGATTGGATACAGATATAGTGGTACACAAGATACCATAAGGCCCGAATGCAAGTCGATTCAACAAAAGTTTAGAAGAATGAAACAAGAGATGGTACTAAAAATGAAAGAAGAAGTACAAAAACATATTGAGGCTGGATTCCTTTAGGTGGCAAGATATCCAGAGTGGGTAGCCAACTTAGTCCCAATGCCGAAAAAAGATGGGAAAGTACACATATGTAGACTATAGAGATTTGAACAGAGCAAGTCTGAAGGATTTCCCTTTGCCCCATATTGACATTCTCGTCGACAATACATCAAGACATTCATGGTTCTTTTTCATGGATGGTTTCTCAGGATATAATCAGATAAATATGAATCTAGATGATATGGAAAAAACGAAGTTCGTAACCTTGTGGGGGCATATATTGCTACAATGTGATGTCTTTCGGACTAAAGAATGCAGGGGCAACGTACCAGCGAGCCATGGTAACGTTTTTCCATGACATGATGCATAAAGAGATTGATGTGTACGTAAATGACATGATCGCCAAGTCCTAGACTGAGGAGGAACATATTCAGAACCTGAGAAAGTTGTTCCAAACATTGAGAAAGTATTAGTTGAAGCTCAATCAGAATAAATACAATTTTGGTTTTACGTCTGGAAAACTGCTAGACTTTGTGGTTAGCAGAAGATGAATATATATTGATCCAGACAAGGTGAAAGCAATCCAAAATCTTTCGCCACCTCGTCTACAAAAGGAAGTACGGGGGTTTCTCGGGAGATTGAATTACATTTCTCGGTTTATTTCTCAGTTGGCCGATAAATGTGATCTAATCTTCAGACTACTTTGAAAGAATAATCCAGGGGTATGGGATGAAGAATGCCAATAAACACTTGACAAGATTAAGAAATATCTGACAAATGCTTCGATTCTAGTAGCCCATGTCCCAAATAGACCACTCATCCTTTACCTGACGGTCTATAAAAACTTAATGGGGTGCATACTGGGGTAACATGGTGATACATAAAAGAAAGAAAGAAAGAGCCATTTATTACTTGAGCAAGAAGTTTACAGAGTGTGAATTAAAGTACCCTCCAATTCAAAATTTATGTTGTGCTTTGGTTAGGTAACCCGTAGACTCAGACAATATATGCTATACCACACTACTTGGTTGATATCTCATCTTGATCCATTGAAGTTTTTGATGAAAGCACCAACGTTGACTGGAAGATTGGCTTGTTGGCAAATGTTGTTGTCAGAATTTGATATTGTGTATATAAGTTAAAAAAACAATTAAAGGAAGTGCCATAGTAGATTTCTTGGCTAGCCACGCTTCGAAAAATTATGAGCCTTTGAACTTTGATTTCCCAGATGAGGATGTGATGAATATCTCCACAGAAGAAAATGGAACTACAAAGAATGATGCTTGGAAATTGTACTTTGATGGGACATCCAACACCCTGGGATGTGGAATGGAAGCAGTGTTCATCTCCCCAAATAATGTACATTATCCTTTCACATGCAAATTGGAATTTCTTTGTACCAATAACATGGCAGAATATGAAGCCTACATCATGGGCTTACGAGCTACTATTGAAAGAAAGATAGAAGTTTTGAAAGTATACGGGGATTTAACATTGGTCATCTACCAGCTCCATAGAGAATGGGAAACAAAATATGTAAAGTTGATTGAATATTGAAATTTGATCCTTGAGCTGATGAAAGAGTTTGAACAAATCACTTTCACTTATCTCCATAGAGAAGATAATCAAATGGTTGATGCCCTAGCTACATTGGCTTCGCTATTCCTAGCAAATAAACTAGATGATATGATGCTGATCCAAATGCAAAGTTACGAGACTTATGCTCACAGCATAGAAGAAGAGACATAGAAATCCGTGGCACTTTGATATCTTGCAATACATCAAATTTCAGACTTATCTTAGGGAGGCAAATGATAATGACAAGAGAACCATTAGAAGGATGGCTACAGGATACGTGCTTGATGGTGAAGTCCTATATAAAAGGGGCAAAGATCAGATATTGATAAGATGTGTCAATGCCTGTGAAGCTAGAAATATTTTGGAGGAAGTGCGTGATGGAATATGTGGAACACATGCAAATGGATTTGCAATGGCCCAAAAAATTATGAGATACTGATATTACTAGTCAACTATAGAATGAGATTGCATTGATTATGCTAAGAAATGTCACAAATGTTAGATATATGCTAATAAGATCAACTCCCCGCCAGTACCTCTTCATACGATGAATTCACCTTGACATTTTGTTGTCTGGGGCATGAATGTTATTGGTCAGATTTAACCCAAAGCTTCTAATGGACAATGTTTCATCCTTGTAGTCATTGATTACTTCACCAAATGGGTGGAAGCAGCTTTATATGCTAGTATTACAAGATCAACAATTTGCAAGTTCTTGAAGAAAGAAATTATCTGTAAATATGGATTGCCAGAAAGAATTATCACTGATAATGCTACCAATTTCAACAAAAAGGAAATAGTAGAAGCGTGTGAGTAGTTCAAAATTATGCACCGCAATTCTGTGACTTACCGCCCTAAGATGAATGGGGTAGTAGAGGTAGCGAACAAGAATATCAAGAAAATCATATCGAAGATGACATATGTTTACAAGGATTGGCATGAGAAGTTACCCTTCACTTTGTTTGCATATCAAAGTTTAGTGCGAACTTCTATTGGGGCAACACCATACTCTTTAGTTTGTTGGATAGAAGTAGTACTTCCAGTTGAGGTTGAGATTTCGTCTCTCAAAGTCTTATAGGAAGTGAATCTGGACGAAGCAGAATAGGTACATGCCCAGTTTGATCAATTGAATCTTATTGAGGAAAAGAGGCTAAAAGCTATTTGTCATAGCCAAATGTACCAGAAAATAATGATGCAGGCTTATAATAAGAAAGTTCAGCCCAGAGAATTCTGAGAGGGTGATCTAGTGCTGAAAAAGATCTTGTCGGTATGCTGAGATTTCTGTGGGAAATGGATGCCTAGCTGGGAGGGGCCCTATGTTGTCAAAAAGGCTTTCTCCTGAAGAGCGTTGATTTTAACTGAAATAGATGGTGAAGAGTTGCACAAGCTAGTGAACTCTGATTCGGTTAAAAAATGATACGTTTGAAGAATAAAAAAGAGATTTAAAAAGAAGAAAAAGTGGAGGGAAATTTTGAAAATGGCACTTTGCAAAATGAAAATTTCTATGGTGAAAACCCAAAAGGGTGCCATAGATATCAAAAAAAGGAAAGGAAAAGAAAAGAAATGAAAAAGAAAAGAGTGGCTCAAGATGAAAACTCGCAAAGAGCGTCCTGAAACCAAAGGAGGATCTGGGTTGAAAACTCGTTAAGGGTGGCTCAAATATGTTGAGATTAAGCATCCGAAAATTAAAACCTCTCGAAAACCCGGTATTTTGGGAGGGATTTCATATCTGTAAACATTTTGATAACATCTGAAGTCTGGTGGATAAAGATTCAGGCTCAGAACTATATTCGGTCGATAGGGTTGCTAAATCCTTCATGCTATGGATGCTCGAGGATATGACTTTGTTTCTTGATTTTTTTGTTTCTGTTTGCCATTACTTTTTCGAATCTCATTGTATTCCTTCTTATAAGCCTCAATAAATTCATGAATTCTCTTTCGAGCCTTCTTTTAATTCTAAAGCATCATGCAAGTATACTAGCATAATTCATAAAAAATAGATGGTTTCTTGGTATTACTATGTTTTGAAGGATGCAGGTGAGCTTTAGCACTCCAAGTTATTGAAGAAGAGTCTCTAGAAAGAAGATAGAGTCAAATATTGTGCCATTAGAAACAAAAAAATGAAAGAAGCGGTGAAATGCTTGAGTTTAATAGTGTTCAAACAAATTGGTAAGACAGATAGAGAAAGGAATGGAAAAGGAAAGTGGTTTAAAAGAAAGGTAAAAACCCGAAAGGGCGCCAGAAAAAGAAAGAAAGGTGAAAACCTGAAATGACGCCTTGAGAAAAAAAGAAAAAGAAAAAATTAAAGTGAGCTAGAAAAGGCACTTTGAGAAAATCGATCTAAAGTGAAAACTTGAAAAGACGCTTTAGAGCAAAGGACGGAAGCACAGAAGGGAGGTTTCAAAGGTTAATCCTAAATTTGAGATGAAATATCAATGTAGACTGAGAATCAGTAAAGAAGCATAGCAAAGAAAAACCATATTGGTCTCCTAAAAAACGAAAGCTGTTTGATTGATCCCAATATGCTACGGTCCATGCATCATATAGGAAATTAGGGTCATATTAACCCTTGTTCAAGCATTTTTAATCTTTTTTCTTAGGAATTTAGCAAAGAATGTAGAACTTCTAATGAGAAGAGTTCAACACAGAACTCCTAATGAGAATAGTTTGCCACGGAGCTCTTAATGAGAAGAGTTCACCACAGAGTTCCTAATGAGAAAAACTCTATCAGGAAATGTTGGTACACCCCATGGTGCAGTGGAAAAATTATCTGGCGTAATCCACCAGTGATCCATGTACAAGGTACGAATTCGGGGTGATAAAGGATAAAAAATTTACCTCAAGTAATCTGGAATTCCGCAACGAGTATAGAAGAATCCAAATCAAATCTGAGTCGTCACAGTAGTGTTTCGACCTCTACACAGTCCACCCGAATAAAACGAACAATTTTTCTCTTCTCTAACTGTTAGAGAGGATTTTCGAAAAAACATATGTTGGCTGCTAGACCTTATGCCTTTATATAGTATTTAAAAACCTAATTCTAATTAAATTTGGATTCTTTAAATATACAATATATTTAACCGGATATAATTAAATATGTAGAATCTGATTCTACTTTAATTAGGTTTCTTTTAGATATATATATATTTAATAGTATTTGATAATTACAATAATTTATCAAATATTAACACGTATATAAAAACAAAAATATCCATAATTACAATAATTATAACAATTTTGGTTTCTCACCAATTACGTGTACCACAAGTTTGTACACATGCTATCTAGTCGATCATTGTTCGTTTCAATCATAGGGTATGACCCTTGTAGGGTTCGTGTAACGTTAGCAGTAATATCCAGAACAATTCTAATATTACAAGCAATGAGTGGCATCTAACAATACATTATTGCTACCTAAGTTACATGAAATCGTGGTTGGATTTAACCTCTTTTCGTGATTAACTTCTTTTATGTATTTCATCATTTTGTCCTCACATCTAGATCGGACACAAGTCATGGACTAGTCACACTTGTATAGTCCATCTCATGTTTCTTGATATCTTGAGTAGACTATTATAAATGAATAACTATGATATCTCATATCAATTTATTCGATCATGGCCATGCATTTTCTAGTCTCACTCAATCAAGTGGCCTATGATATTACTCCTCTTATGTAGGAGGGACAAATCCTATCTTGATCAACCATATTTCGCTACATGGATTGTGACATATCCAATATCAGTATTTATAGTGTAGTCAGTTACGACACACATTTGGCCGTATCAAAATATGTCACTCACGATGTTGAAATAATGATGATATCAAGTCTGAGGATCATACATGTAGTTATCACCATGAGCAATGTTTGTGACTGCCACATAATAATCCAAGAAACATGCTCATAGAGGGCCAGTCTAGTATGTCGTTCCCTAACACACTTATGTATTGATTTTGACATCTCCATGTCAATGACAACACTTTGTCATCGATCAACTACATATTAGTCTTAATACATTATTGTTGTCCAAGCCCACAATAATTCTCGACTAAGGACATTCAAGAATAACTATATTATTTAAGGATTTTATTATAATTCATTTTATTTATAGATACACAGAATAAGACTGAAATAATAATAATGGCTTCTTATTAATAAACAAGATAAAATAAATATTTCTTTTACAACCATCTCATAATTGGTCTTTGGGCATACTCCAACAAACTCGCCCAGTAAAGAGCACAGAACTCCTAATGAGAAGAGTTAACCCTAGAGTTCCTAATAAGAAGAACTTACCCAACAAAGAATGAAGAGTTCGCCTTTTGAAGAATGAGAAAATCCCTAATGAGAAGAGCTTGCTTATTCAATACCTTTACAGAGAGACAAATTAATGTTTTCAAGAAGAACAAGGAGTTCCTAATGAGAAGAGCTCGCTTGTTCGACACCTTTACAGAGAGGTAGAACAACATGACCAAGAGGAATGAATGGATTCCTAATGAGAAGAACTAGTTCAGACTTTGCGGTTAGCCTTGACGGGAAGATTGGGAAGTTCTTAATGAGAAGAATTTGTTCAAGATTTCTAGAGAAACAAAAAGAGAAAGTTTAATAGTCAGGTGGTTTGGGTTAAATTCGTGTATTTTCAGTCTTTTCACTATTCCTGGTCCACAATAATGAGCAAAGAGGGGAAACTATAATACACGATTTTAATCCGGTTACATACTATAATGTTTTCTTTAAATAAATAATAAATACATATATAAATAAACAAGTCCAAAAATAAATAACAAATTTATTTTGGATGTCCATTACACAAATATAAGCCCAATACATATACAAAGCCCAAATAAAAAATCTTCCAACCCACATTCCCAATCCTTATAGTTGTTATCAGTTGTCAAATACCAAAAAAACACAAAAGCCTATAGATATTAGCCCAAAAAGCACAAATGTGCTTCTTTCCCCCTCAAATGGCCACGTGGTACTGATGGATTGGCTTATTTTGTTAGACGCAGATTCTGATCATTTCCCTTTGCCAACTATTGGTAGTTGGTTGATATCTAACGTCATCTTCCACTATCACTATAAATAGTTAAGAGAGAAATGAATTAATTAATGGAACAATTATTAAGAAATAATTGGAACAATTAAAGGAGGAGAGAGAGGAAAGCTACATGAGAATTGAAGAGTCCCCTAGAACTCGAAGAGCATGCTGAAAAAGACGAACGGGCTGTCACCAAAGCTCACTTAACGTTATCAAATTTTTTGCAACGTCATCAGAAGATAACTTCCTTAATTCTTTTCAATTTTATCTGTATTTAACACTGAAAAATGTTAGATTTAGATTCAAAAAGGCATAAAAATAGTAGCTTAAATAATAAATGTTAGGAAGGGTTGCGTTTGTTCGTCGCCAGTGAGATTAAGAAGAGGGGGAGTTGAAAATGAAGGGATTAGGGTTTGGGTAGATAGATTAGGTGGGGAAGAAAAGAGATTCTGTTGAATATAGCCTTAGATTTGGTCGACGAACACTGAAGCCTGATCGGATGTAGGTGGCTCTAGATCAAACGGTAGAGACAACGATAAAGTTTGGTTGGGAACTTTGGTGTTCATCGAGTTTTCGATGAAAGCAGAAGAACACCACGTCAAAACCATGTTTTTGATCCATTTGGATCATGTTTTCTGGGCAGGAGAGGTTTGAGATGAGAGAATTTAGAGATAGGGAAGAATTTTCAGTTCGAGGGAGAGAGGGTAAAATGAGTCAAGGGTCGAGTTTGGGTCTAAGTTGAGCCTTATATAGGCTATAGAAAATGGTGCCATTTTGGCACCAAGTCTTTTGACCCATGTATCCCAAAGTGGGCTAGATTTTGGATTCGTGCCCCATATCCGGGTCTCTTTTTTTGATTTTAGCCCAAAGTTTCCCATGTGATTCAATTTGGTCCTAGTTCCTAATAAAATCAGTTTTTAAGTTTAATTTATTTCAATTTAGCATTTTATTTAATTGATAATTTAATTGTCTTAAATTATATGTGTGATACATATTTTAAAATAGGGCATATAATTTTTGTCACACCTCAAAAACCGGTCTAGTCAGAATTAGGTTCCGGAGATCAAAAATTTTGTACCGCTTATGCCCAAATGATGTAATTGCGGAATCTTGTACCAAATTTTGATGTAATCAAAGTTATTTGGGCATAATTGATTTTTTTGGACCTTTTTGTAAAGAATATAAGTTAGGGTTTTCATTGTAAATGCTGAATTTGGGAAAGGTGTATCGATACGGTAAGACTTGTATCGATACGGCCTAACTTCTTTTAACTAACTTACCCAACATAGCTTAGCTATATCGATACAGCCATAAGATGTATCAATATAGGTCCCTGTCCAAATTGATTTAGTGACCAAATTGAAAAGATTTGAAGTAGGGGATGATTCACCTACTTGCTTGCCGCCCCTTCACATGGGATAACTTAGAAAAGGTGATGATCAATTGTCAATTGCCAAAAGAATTGTAAAAAGATATGATGGGATAGAAACAATTTTTTAAGCTTTCCTTTGTACAAGGGAAAGCTTTTGATTAGTTCCTTTGGGAGGTAAGACATAATTAGAGATTAAGGATTATTTTAAGATAGATAGGAAAAGCTTTCTTAGCGAGACTAAACTCACCCTTTGCCATAAAAGTAAGTACACACCTCTATTGTCATCTTCTTCCTCAATCTCAAGCAAGCACCTCGATCCAATATTTAACCTTTGCTTGATTTCAATACACCAATTGAAAGCTTGTAGCTTGGTAAGTAAAACCCCTATATCAATTTGATGATTCCATCAACTCTTAGAGCTTAATTTCAAGATTTAGGTCTTGAATGTTCAAGCTAATACCATGTGTTAGGTGGTTGATTTCCCTATTTTGATGTTGTCTACAAGCTTTGGTAAGCTTGAAAAATGTTTATGAATCAATAGTTTTGATTCTAACGCAATCCTCTAATTTTGAACTAGCTCAAGTGGTAAAAGACAAGCCATCTTCACCATCGGCTATTCTGAACTCTTCCAACGGTAAGGGGGTCGCTATCCGAGAACCTTGAAGTCTTCGAGTACTAGGTGAGTGTAGTTGTGTCATGGGATTGGCTAGGTGCCATCCTGACTGCATTTGTTTTGTGCTTAGAAGATTGCATCTTGGTAAGGGCTCAAGTAGAGAAAATGTATGTGGATTCTATGGTAAGTGTGGTAAGTCTTTCATATTTGAATATGTTATATGTGAACTTATGTATGATATTTGAATATGTTATGTGTGGAACTTGATATAAACATGTTAGGATATGAGATTTGGAGTCAAGGCTCAATTTGCAATCTGATTTGGCCTAAGGGTACAAGGGTAAGATTTATGATGATATGTGTAACCTTGGACACTTGTGGACATTGGATACAATTGGCATGCCATAGTGTTATTTGATCTCACTATGTAAGGGATTGGACTACGGTTCGGCGCTACGACTTATTCGTATGGAGAAAAGGTTGGATTGTGTAAGGGACTTCGGAGCTACAACTCAAGGCTAAGGCCTATTTCTGATATGTGTGGCATACAGGGGAATCCGTGTATTCATTGTTTGCTATGTCCAAGGGGAAAATAAAGAATATGTGTTTTGTATTTGATATATGGAATTATTATATGTTGATATTAAGCATGAATTGCATATGTTAATATTATGTTTATGTCATTCACGCATGCTCACATGTTATACATGCCATTACCAGACTTGGTTGCATTACTATAACTACCTCACTAGGCTATGTAAGCCTAACATGTGTGTGTCTCATGCATTTCAGGACCTTGAAGCAATCTGAACCTCGATCGTGTTGTTGAAGTTGCAAGTCACTCCCACCAATTACATGTATGCTTACGTTTTCTTTCGAACTCCTAGTAAGGTGGCATAGGACTTAGACCTGTTAGATTGGTCTATTGTGATATGTACGTAATGTCCCTAAAGTGTTTGAGTGCTTAAAATGGAATTTGGTGTGGTTGTAAATTAAAGAAACTAGTTAAATTGGGCTTAAAGGCACTAAAAGGTAAAAACATAGTAAACAGATTCAAATGAACCTAAAAATTGACAAGCTAGTAGGTTTTAGTGATTAAATAATACTGGTAAAATTTGGTAAAGTTTGGACATCGTTTGACCTGTTAATTCGAATAAAAACCAGATAAAATTTGTCGTTACAAGACAGGCGTATCGATACAGGTCAAGCTATATCGATACGGCCTTACATATTTGGACTTGGTAAAACATGGCGTATCAATACAAAAGGGGGTGTTTCAATTAGAACTTGGGTAGTAAGGTTTGGAAAATAAATTGCACCGATACAGCCTTAGGTTGTTCTGAGACGGGTCAACCTTGGTCAACGCGTATCGATACAAACTTAGATGTATCGATGCGGGCTTGTTACTCTTGAATCTGGAATTGAGAAATTTGGCTTAGCGTACTGATAAGGTTTTATGTGTATCGTTACGGTGTTAGTTAATTCTGCTAGAAGACTTAAACTACAGTTTTAAATAGTTTATAGATTGGTCACTAAACTTTACATGGTCCAATTGGATAGGCGAATGACCTCTGCTGATAACGAAATTTCATAGGCTAATAATTGACGAGATCAATTGAAGATTCATAAAAATTAATTATGATAAAGACCCTTAATTTGTAAAATTTTGAATTTAGTCCCTAAGTTCAAAAAAGTTTAAAATTAACCCTAAATTGAGTAAGCTATTAATTAAGTTAGTTCGATAAGTTGTAAAAGAGATTAATAAGATATTTCAAATAATATTCCAAAATCTGGTTAAGCTTTCGATCTCTGAATTAGTTTCTGGTAACACTTTCTAACCCGATTCTCTACTAGGCCGGGAAGGGGGTGTTACGTTTGTGGTATTAGATCTAGAATTTAGTTGATTCTAGGACTAAAATGAGGCTTATCATTAGTCTGCATGTGCATATTCCACCTAGGAGTTTATTTGTATATGTTATCCGTGACTTGCAGCTAACACGATTCAATCTGTTCTGTTTGATTAGCTTTAAGTATGTCTGCACCCAGTGATAGACGTGGTACGATAGAACCACACCTCGGTTCTTCCTCAACACAGGGGAACAACCTTGGAGCTGAAGTCCAACCAAAGCAGGTGGAACAGAATAACCCGCCTAATCCCCCTATGATGCCTCTCACTCAGCAGGAATATCTAAGGTCCATGGTTGAAATGATCAAACAGGTGGTCGTGTCTCTTAGGCAAGAGCCGCCACCGCATCCTGATGAAGCATCTCAACCTGTCTTGAGAGCTCCCATTGATAAGCTCCGGCAGTATCCGGTCTGCACTTTCACATGCCAAGAATAAGACAACCCTGAAGTGGCGAGTATTGGCTGGAAAATACTTTCAAAGTCTTGAACAAGCAGATGAAGTGTCCTGATGAACATAAGCTGGAGTGTGCTCTGGCACTGATTTTTGAAGAGGCTCAGAGTTGGTAAGACACCATGACACTCACCATATTTGAGCATAGAGTTACATAGGACTTCTTCCTTCAGGAGTTCCATAAGAAGTACATCAACGACCATACCTTGTTGAAAGGGGCAAAAAGTTCCTCCATCTGAGACAAGGAGAACGACCCGTGGAGTAGTATAACCACGACTTCTACAAGTACTCAAGGTACGGTGCAGAGATCATACACACAGAGAATGAGAAGTGTAGAATGTTTATCGATGGCATGTGTGATAAATTACGTCCCCTCTTCACTACTTTGGAGTTAGAAGACTTTTAGAACCTGGTCAACCGGGCAATTGCTACTGAAGCTCCTAGAAGGCTTATGAAAGAAGGAAGGGGAATCAAGCCAAGTCTGAAAAGAGATTTCGAGATGATTCTAGGCCTCTCATGCCTCAGAAGAAGAATAGACAATGGCACCAGAAGTCTGCCACCTTTCAGCAGCTGCCAAAGATGGGATATGTGCCATAATCCTAATCCCCAAGAATATTTGTCGCTCGTACAGCTTCAGTTGATAGTATGAGTGGTTCTAGAAGATGCTCAAAGATCTCTTTATGTAACTTTTGTCAGAAGAGGCATCCCGAGCAATGTCACAGACAGGCTGGATCTTGCTACCTCTATGGTGAAGCTGGTCACTTTATCAGACAATGCCCGCAGAATCTGAATGCTCCTACCTCAGTGGCTTCTCGGAACAATCCTAATAAGGGGAGATGAGTGAAACCAATACAGAGTGGACAACAAGGAAACCTCACAACTCAAATCCTTCTTCAGTTGGACGTAATCCTCAAACCTCAGCTCAAATATACCATGTTCAAGGTCAAGAGAAAGAAGACGATCCTGACGTAATTACAGGTATGGTGGAATTATATTATGATCTTGTTTATTCTTTGGTGGATCCCGGTTCTACGCATTCATTTATTAGTGAACCATTGATTGAAAAGTATGCCCTAGAACCTAAACAGTCACTTTTGAAATAGTTTTCTCTAACCCACTAGGAGATAGTGTGGTTATACGGTTGATCTATAAGGCTTGTCCTCTAAGGATCAAAGGGATCCCATTTCTGGATAATTTGATGGCTTTGCCTTTCTATGAGCTCGATCTTATCCTAGGCCTTGATTAGTTAGCTGAACATCAAGCCTGGGTAGATTGTTCGAAGAAGAGATTGTATCTCTATAGACTTGGCAAAGAGAGCATAACTCTGATGAAAACCAAACCTGAGCCTAATAAGGCTATCATGTGTGCTATGAATCTAGACAAGATGCAAAGCTCAAAGATGTACCAGTGGTGAAGGGATTCCTCTGACCCGAGAAGTAGAATTCTGAATTGAAGTACAACTAGGGACTACACTAGTCTACACTGCTTCGTGTATGATGGCTCTGATCAAATTGAAAGAGTTGAAGGCTCAAATCCAAGATCTTTTGGATAAGGGATTTATCTGACCGAGTTCCTCACCCTGGGGAGTACCGATTTTGTTTGTCAAGAAGAAAGATGGGTCAATACGACTATGCATTGACTATCGTCAGCTGAATAGGGTAACAATCAAGAATAAGTATCCGTTACCAAGGATCGATGACCTCTTTGATCAGTTGAAGGGTGCTTCCATCTTTTCCAAGATAGAACTATGATCCGGATACTATCAAATACTAGTGAAAGAGTCTAATGTTCCAAAGACTGCCTTCCGAACTAGGTACGACCACTATGAGTTCTTGGTAATGCCTTTTGGGCTTACCAATGCACCTGCAGCCTTCATAGACTCGATGAACTATGTGTTTCGGCCCTATCTAGATAAATTTGTGGTTGTGTTCATAGATGACATCCTGATCTATTCCATGGACACTACCACTTATGAAGAACATCTTCGGATTGTGCTTTAGACTCTCCGGGAGAAACAACTATATGCCAAGTTTAGTAAATGTGAATTCTGGCTATCTAAAGTATCCTTTCTGGGACATGTGATTTCTTCTACGAGAATTCAAGTGGACCCAAAGAAGATTCAAGCAGTTCTTGATTGGATCCCTCTGAAGAATGTTAGGGAAGTTTGTAGTTTTCTAGGCCTTGCAAGCTACTACCATAGATTCGTAAAATGGTTCTCGATGATTGCTGCACCCTTGAAAAAGCTTCTCCGTAAAGAAACCCCCTTTGTGTGGATAGTGGAGCAAAAAAAGAGTTTTGATCAACTTAAGCAAGTCTTGACACATGCCCCTGTTTTGGTGTAACCTGAGTTAGGCAAAGACTTCACCGTATACAGTGATGCATCACACCTAGGATTAAGCTGTATACTTATGCAAGAAGAAAAAGTCACTGCTTATGCCTCACGTCATCTTAAACCACATGAGCTGAACTATCTGACGCATGATTTGGAACTAGTTGTTGTGTTTACCTTAAAAATTTGGAGGCACTACCTTTACGGTGAGAAGTGTTACTTGTACACTGATCACAAGAGCCTGAAATATCTTTTGACTTAGAAAGAGTTGAATCTTTCTCAACGTCAATGGATGAAACTTTTGAAGGACTACGACTTGGTCATTGATTACCATCTCGGTAAGGCCAATATTGTGGCTGACATCCTTAGTCGAAAGCCTACTCCCTCCCCGAGATGTTTGAATGCTAATTTTCGGCTTAAAAAGCATGGAAAATTGTTGGCAGAATTAAGAATTCAATCAACCATCATGTCCTGAGTCAAAGCACTACAGGAGTCTGATTAGGAGTTGTGGACTCTTATTGCTAAGATCAAGGATAAAACCAAATCCTGACTTTGCCATGAATTTCGAGGGCTTGTTGTGTTTTTGAAATTGTATATGTGTCCTTGATGATGATGATCTTCGGAATCAAGTCCTGAGTGAAGCTCATTCGAGTTCTTTTTCCGTTCATCGTGGAGCTATCGGGATGTATAAAGACTTGAAGGAGTTGTATTGGTGGTCGGGTATGAAAGGTAAGACCACGGACTTTGTGGCTAGGTGTCTAACCTACCAACGGGTTAAAGCCAAGCACAAGATGCCTACTGGCCTCTTGCAACCTATTGAACTTCCATAATGGAAATGGGAACGTATTATGATGGATTTCATAAGTGGTCTGCCAAGGACACTGAAGAAAATTGATACTATTTGGGTAATTGTAGATCGATTCACCAAATCTGCCCATTTCGTTCCAGCGAGAATGGATTTTAGCTTGCCTAAATTTGCTGAGTTATACATTCTTGAGATCATCCGTCTGCACGGAGTTCTTGTGTCTATCATCTTCGACCGTGATCCACGTTTTGCATCCCAGTTTTTGAAAACCTTACATGAGGCTTTGGGAACTCGAGTGCACCTAAGCATTACTTTCCACCCTCAAACCGATCGCCAATCTGAAAGGGTTATTCAGGTAAACTTATATCCTTTCTATTCATATGTATAAGTATTTCATATAAATATCGCTTCTTCCTTGTAGATTCTGGAAGATATGCTACGAGCATGTGTTATTAATTTCGGGGATACGTAGGAAAAGTCCCTACCATTAGTGGAGTTCGCGTACAACAACAGTTATCAAGCCCCGATTAAAATGGCTCCTTATGAAGCTCTTTACGGAAGGAGATGTAGAACTCCTCTTTGTTGGACCGAGCTTGGCGAAGGCAAGGTGTTAGGCCCTGACTTACTTCGGGAAATCGAAGAAAGGAAAATCATCATTCGTGACCGACTCAAGGCGGCGTTTGACCGGTAGAAAGCTTATGCTAATTTGAAAAGAAGGGACATTAAGTATGAAGTTGGTGAGAAAGCCTTCCTTAAGGTATCTCCGTGAAAGAAGATTCTTTGTTTTTGAAAGAAGGGGAAACTAAGTCCTCATTTTATTAGCACATTCGAGGTGATCGAGCGAGTTGGACTTGTTGCCTATCGACTACTCTCCTTGAAGAATTAAGTCGAATCCATAATGATTTCATGTATCTATGCTACGGAAGGATCAGTCCGATCCTTCCTATGTGATTGAGCCAGAATCTGTGGAGATTCAGTCCAACTTGACGTACGAGGAAGAACCAGTATAGATCTTCGCACCAGAAGTCAAGAGACTTCGAAACAAGTCCGTGCCACAAGTAAAAGTTCTTTGGAAAAGTCACTCATTGGAAAAGGCAACATGGGAGCTGGAGGAAACGATGCAGAAGCAATATCCTCATCTTTTCGGTTAGAGTGAAAATTCAAGGACAAATTTTCTTAAGAAGAGAGTTGTCACACCCAAAAAACTGGTCTAGTCAGAATTAGGTTCCAGTGATCATAAATTTTGTACCGGTTATGCCCGAATGATGTAATTGCTAAATCTTGTACCCAATTTTGATGTAATGAAAAATATTTGGGCATAATTGAAGTTGTTGGACCTTTTTGTCAAGAATGGAAGTTAGGGGTTTCATTGAAAATACTGGAAATGCAGAATCTGGGCAAGGTGTATCGATATGGTAGGACATGTATCGATACGACCATAAGGTGTATCTATACGGGTCCCTGTCTAAATCGATTTAGTGACCAAATTGAAAAGATTTGAAGTAGGGGATGATTCACCTACTTGCTTGCCGCCCCTTCATATGGGATAACTTAGAAAAGGTGATGATCAATTGTCAATTTCCAAAAGAATTGTAAAAAGATATGATAGGATGGAAACAATTTGTTTAAGCTTTCCTTTTCATAAGGGAAAGCTTTTGATTGGTTCCTTTGGGAGGTAAGAAATAATTAGAGATTAAGTATTGTTTTAAAATAGATAGGAAAAGCTTTCTTCCCTTGTTTTGCCTATTAACGAGACTAAACCCACCATTTGCCTTAAAAGTAAGCACACACCTCCATTGTCATCTTCTTCCTCAAGCTCAAGCAAGCACCTCGATCCAATATTTAACCTTTGCTTGATTTCAATACACCAATTGAAAGCTTGTAGCTTGGTAAGTAAAACCCCTATATCAATTTGATGATTCATCAACTCTTAGAGCTTAATTTCAAGATTTAAGTATTGAATGTTAAAGCTAAGCCCATGTGTTAGGTGGTTTATTTCCCTATTTTAATGTTGTCTACAAGCTTTGGTAAGCTTGAAAAACGTTTATGAATCAATAGTTTCGATTCTAATGCACTCTTTTAATTTTGAACTAGCTCAAGTCGTGGAGGACAAGCCATCTTCACCATCAGCTATTCCGAACTCCTCCAACGGCAGGGGGATCACTATCCAAGAACCTTGAAGTCTTCGAGTACTAGGTGAGTGTAGTTGTGTCATGGGATTGGCTAGGTGCCATCCTGACTGCGTTTTTTGTGCTTAGAAACTTGCATCTTGGTAAGGGCTCAAGTAGAGCAAATGTATGTGGATTCTATGGTAAATGTGGTAAGTCCTTTATATTTGAATATGTTATATGTGAACTTATGTATGATATTTGAATATGTTATATGTGGAACTTGATATGAACATGTTATGATATGAGATTTGGAGCCAAGGCTCAATTTGTAATCCGATATGGCCTAAGGGCACAAAGGTAAGATTTATGATGATATGTGTAACCTTGGACACTTGTGGACATTAGATACAATTGGCATGCCATAGGGTTATTTAAGCTCACTAAGTAAGGGATTGGACTATGGTCCGGGGCTACGGCCTATTCGTGGGGAGAAAAGGTTGGATTGTGTAAGGGACTTCAGACCTACGGCTCAAGGCTAAGGCCTATTTCCGATATGTGTGGTGTACAACGAAATCTGCGTATCCATTGGTTGCTATGTCCAAGGGGAAAATGAAGAATATGTGTTTTGCATTTGATATATGGAATTACTATATGTTGATATTAACATGAATTGCATATGTTAATATTATGTTTATGTCATTCAAGCATGCTCACATGTTATACATGCCATTACCAGACTTGGTTGCATTGCTATAACTACCTCACTAGGCTATGTAAGCCTAACATGTGTGTGTCTCATGCATTTCAAGACCTTGAAGCAATCCAAGCCTCGATCGTGTTGTTGAAGTTGCAAGTCACTCCCACCAATTACATGTATGCTTACGTTTTCTTTCAAACTCCTAGTAAGGTGGCATAGGACTTAGACGTGTTACATTGGTCTATTTTGATATGTATGTAATGGCCCTAAAGTGTTTAAGTACTTAAAATGGAATTTGGTGTAGTGGTAAATTAAAGAAACTAGTTAAATTGGGCTTAAAGGCACTAAAAGGTAAAAACATAGTAAACGGATTCAAATGAACCTAAAAATTGACATGCTAGTAGGTTTTAGTGATTAAATAATGTTGTAATATTTGGTAAAGTTTGGACATCGTTTGACCTGTTAATTCGAATAAACACCAGATAAAGTCTGTCATTACAAGACAGACGTATCGATACGGGTCAAGCTGTATCGATACAACCTTGCATATTTGAACTTGGTAAAACAGGGTGTATCGATAAAAAAGGGGGTTTATCGATACGGACTTGGGCAGTAAGGTCTGGAAAATAAATTGCATCGATACGGCCTTAGGTTATACCGAAACGGGTCAACCTTGGTTAACGCGTATCGTTACAGGCTTAGATGTATCGATACGGGCTTGTTACTCTTGAATCTGGAATTGAGAAATTTGGCTTAGCGTACCGATACGGTCTTAAGTGTATCGGTACGGTGTTAGTTAATTATGTTAGAAGACTTAAACTACAGTTTTAAATAGTTTACAGATTGGTCACTAAACTTTAAATGGTCCAATTGGATAGGCGAGTGACCTCCGTTGATAACGAAATTTCACAGGATATTAATTGACGAGATCAATCGAAGATTCATAAAAAGAAATTCTAATAAAGACCCTTAATTTGTAAAATTTGCAATTTAGTCTCTAAGTTCGAAAATGTTTAAAATTAACCCTAAATTGAGTAAGCTATTAATAAGTTAGTTTGATAAGTTGTAAAAGAGATTAAAAATACATTCCGAATAAGATTTCAAACTCCGGTTAAGCTTTCGATCTCTAAATTAGTTTCTGGTAACACTTTCCAACCTGGTTCTCTAATTTGATGTGCGAGTGAATGTGCAAACCGATCTCATTAAATTCACCATTTTAAATTACAACAAAAACCTTATTTAAAGACTTTGTCTAACCTATGTACTAAAAGGTTAAGGTGTATTTAATAACATTAATTAAGTAGAAGATACCTAAGAATTTCATTTAAAAAAATTCTTTGATTATTTAACTCATTTAATCTTTGTTTAGGATTTATGGTTTATAAGTTTTGGTTTTGAGTTTTGTGCTTTAGGGCTTATGAATTTATGATTTTGAGTTAAGGTTTAGAGTTTTAAAGATTAAATAAGTTAAATAATCCTCTTAAATGAGATTCTTATTAAAAAGTTTCATATTAAATACAGTAATAAAATCTTTTACTTAATTAATGTTATCCAATTAAATAAATTAAAATTTCCCCTAACTACATGGATGTTAATCATAAATAAGTCTAAGGGTGTGTTTGGTTCGCGGAAAAGATAATTATCTGGGGTAATAATCTTTTTTAGACTTATATTCCCATGTTTGGTTTAGTAGGATTCCCACTAGGACGTATTATTCTTTTTCCAATAGTGGCCCTTTTCCCCCCAAATGGTGGGAATGTTATTCCCCTCATTTTCTTAGGTATTACACAATTCCTTTCCTTTTGAACAATATTGCCCTTATGATAATGAATTATATTCATGTTGATCCTTTATTACACTTTTAATTAGGTGACTAATTATTTATGGTATAAATTTATTAAATATTTTTATTTAATATTAGTTTAATATATAAATAATGTTACATATATTTAAATAAAGCTGTAATATTTAATAATATATTTTTATTGATATTTTATTTATGATGTTTTTAGGGTTATAAGATGAGATTGTATATTACTTGAGAGTGAATGCGTTAAGACTTGATGTTATTAATTTTATTATATGATTTATAAGATATTTTTCATCTTAAAAAAATTAATAGATTAATTTATTTTTATCACTTTTTACTAATTTTAGATTTGTTTTATTATTTACTTTAATTTGTTTGATAAATAGTCAAAAGTAATAAAAATTTAAAAATCTAAACATATTAAACGTTTAATGTTTTGTTGTTCACAAATTAAAATGGAATAAAGGTATATAAATATAAAATAATTTTTAAAAAATGATTTAATATATTAATTATATTATAAATATAATTTTTTTGTAAATATTAGATAATGTAACGAGAAGAGTTTTATAAATTTTTATGCAAATACTTTTAATTTAATAATTAAAAGTTTAACTTGTTGAAAAGAAAATATATCACAAGGACAAGTTGGTAAATTTTGCTTCCAATTAATCTTATATTGCTCCAATCAAACACTACAATCTTATATTTCAACCAAACAAACCAAATAAGGTAATGTAACATTCATAGTAATGTGTCAAGTAATGTTACATTTCGAAAATCCTATTCCTAAAGGTAACCTTACATTTTGTGAACCAAACGCCCCCTAACAGTTAACATGCGGACTAACCACTTAAAATACGCCATTTAATATAAAAATATAGTACTTAAGTAATAAAATAAATTACATTAAATTGAATCGCTATAAAAAAATTACTTGAAAAATATTTTTCTATATTTTAATATTTTTAACCTTCTAATATGAGTATAAGATAATATTTTAGTTCGATTTTATATTTGAATAAATTCACAAAGAGTACATTGCTTGAATCCGAGTCCAAAAATAAAAGAATATATGATACAAATATATAAAGTATAGACGAATCACGTTATAATAACAACCTATGTCAAATATTAAATTAATTAATTAATTATTCAATACAAATATTTGTAATACAATTAAAAACAATAGGATAACTAAAATATATAAAATATATAAAAAAATATATAAAAACATAAAAAATATATAAGAAAAACATACACTGGGTTTTTAATTTATAAAATATCATATAAACTTAACAAATAAAAATAATACTTTAAACAATTAAAATAATAATAAAAAATGCACATATTATCATAGTCTCGAAATCTATCATTAGTCCTTATATTTTATGTATTTAGCCCATGTGTTCTAGTTTAGTTAGTTTTAATTTTTATACTCTTAAAATTTTAAAATTTTAGTCTTGAACCAAACAACTCATGGGTGATGTGACTAAATTTTAGTTATGACTCAACAATAGTTGTTAAATCAACTAAGTCGATTTATATTGTTCGAAATTATGAGTAAGTTATAAATTTAGTTCTTGTTTTCCAAATTAATTATTTGAAGTACATGTAGTCTAGTCACGTTGTCTATGTACCGTTTGATTCAAACAACAATTTGAAAATTTTAAAAAAATACATGACTAAATTTGATAAATTATAGTTCAAGTGCTAAATTAAAAACTTGTGCACACTTTAGAGATTAATGAAAAAATTCACCAAAAAGTAAAAACGGTAGGATGGCGTTTTAAGCCAACCACGCCTTCCATCCTTTAAAAATTTGGTAGAAGTGTTAATAATTCCATGTTTAGTAGATGCATATTTAGTCTTTATTTTCTGATTTATCAAACCTAGATTTGTATTTTTTTTTTGAATTTTAAAATTTTGGTCCGATACAAATAATATAAGGGCAACATGAGTAAACTGGACTTGAAATAACCAATTTAGATAATAAGAACTAAATTTGCAACGTATTTAGGGGGAGCGTTCGATCGAGTCAAAAAATTTCATGTTATCCGACTTGACGCATCATATTTACTGCTCAAACTTTATTTCAAACTTTTCGATTCGAGTCGAGTTTATGAAATTTGAGTCGAGTCGAGTTTTCGAGTTCCTATACAAATTTAATTGTAATTATTTATCATGTTATAGTACAGTTTGATTCCAATTTAAACGGCTTTCTCTAATCATATAAGTTATGCGTGTATATATATATTTCTTCATATTTTTTCATATGTGGCATATATTTTTTATATCGGTATATATATATCAGGAAAAATTGTGGTACTTGACTCAAACTTAAAAATTAATCCAATAATTACTAAAAAATCAAGTTATTCGAATTTCTTTTTTACAACTCAAACTTTATTTGAAATTTTATTGAGTTGAGTTTATGAAATTTCGAGTCGAGTCAAGACGAGCTGAGTTTTTTCGCCTTTAGTCGAGTCAAAAATTTTGGTTTTTTCGAGTAGAGTTGAGTTTTTCTCACCTGTTACGTACTTATAATATCAAAAATTATAACTCGATTTAACATATTTGACAATTATTATTTTTTGGTTCAACCACCAATATCTAATTTATTGGCTGACTAATCCAGATCAGATACTGCAGAGACTCATTATAGGGGCGACCTTCCCAATCTAATTTACTCCATTCACAACGTCAATACTTGTACCCAGTGGTAGATCCAAGAATTCAAGAATGGGGTCTAAAATATTTTTTGCTCAAATGGGTATGCATATCTTATTTCTCCCCCTATACACTCTATGTAACACCCGATCCTAATCCGGGTCCGAAGTACTAAAATCGAGTCACCCAAAAATGAACCCATCAAATTTTCAATTTAAAACCATAAGTTTAGTCATCATTTAAAAGCATTAAGCATCCACAGATTCATGTAATTAAATAAGCGCTTAAATAAGTTTACAAAATAGGAGCTCATAGTTTAAAACATCGTAAACCAAAATAATATTTCAGATAGAGTTACAGACTCAACAATGATAAGGTCCTATAAATACATTAGTCCAAACTAAAATAACAAGTATTGTACTCTGAAACGAACGCAGTGCTAAGGAAATCCTCGTCGATGTGCTCCTCCAAAAGATGACATGTTAACCTACGCACGGAAAAACCACATATCCGCACGTTGAGCTAGCAAAGCTCACTGGTATATTTCTACTCTACCACAATCCATGATTATCATAAAATATACATGCAAGATAATATAGTCAGAGAGCATAGATAAGGATATTCTATCTATGAGCTATCATCTAGCCTACACAAGCTAGAGTACTTAGATCACCTATCTCAAAGCATCAGGAAGTCTACAAGAAATCTTACATGATCCACAAGCTTTACCATACTCGAGGTCGCGTAGCCTATCGAGATACTCGAGCTCACAAGCCTATCGAGTAAATACATGCCATACCCTGATCACTCAAACCATAGGGTGCATAAGCTATCAATCTATAACAACCATACAACATACATAAATACATCCATAAATCATCCACATAATGGCCAGCGATGCCTACTTTACCCGTGCTCACACAATTGTCGGGTTACCCGTGCTCACACAGCCGTCGAGTTGAAAGGACCCGTATCTGGATCACCATAGCCACAAATACGTCCTAGATATACTTGGATCACATTAGCCACAAATAGTCTTTACTTGAGGTCACTCAGCCAATCAGGTTACTCAAGCTCACTCAGCCTACCGAGTTAATTATCTTATCCGGATCACCACAGCTACGGACAGGTTCCAACCACACCCAGATCATTCAGCCCGAAGTACACATCCCCTTATATAAGTATTGTAGTGCTGACTCTAGGACATTTGGATTCCTTTACCACAACATAAGATAACACATTCACCCCGAGCATTCATACACCTCACCAAGAGGTAAGTGGCAGCAAGCCAAGCCATCAACAAATGGTCCCAAGGCATGACACTAACCATCACAGTTATATCGAGTCATCATTTACCAAGTTATTACACGTTATTCTCATCTATGAGGTTTAAACCTCGATTTCTCAGTTTTACAATTCATTTTACTACCTTAGAAGCCCATTGAACCATAACCCTCAAATTATCAACCCCTCAAGCTCAACTTTATATTTTCTAGGCAGATTGCCTAAGCAGTACCGATACCCCATCACGTGTATCGATACTGCTATTAAATCAACTAGGGTTCTGATACGCCTACACGCGTACTGATACCCAAAATGGCTATTGGAAAATCCATCTAGCCTACGCGTACTGGTACCCTCCCCAAGTATACCGATACTCGTTCTTTACAGGAATATGGGTTAACCAATAACTCTGTACCGGTACATAGTCCATGCGTATCGATACTCTATTAGTACTGATACGCCCCTAAGCGTACCAGTACAAAACTTTGCCTCTAGAATTCAATGGAACAGTGGGGTATCGATACGGCTTGAGCCAGTACCGATACTCCCTTTAAATCTTGCCTGTGTTTATCATATATAATATAGGGTATCGGTACGGGCTCCTCATGTACCGATACCGAAGCCCAAAAATAACTTCCATGGCTTGAGGAATCACTTCCCAAGCCCCCAAACGTAACCCTCAACCCCTTAACTCAAACCTACATATTATGGGAGTTATTTAGGGTTGTTTACTACCATTTTTATATCTTACTAACATTAAATCCGATATTTAAAATTAACAAGGTTTTAAGCTATCGTTACACCAAAACTAGCAATCTTAACTATAAAATCAAGCAAGTCAATTAATTTATGATATTCAAGAATCAAAGGAGTTAGAAATGTACTGACCTTTAGCAACTAACCTAGATTTTCTTCCCACACTCAAAAATCCTCAATTTTTTCTCTTTGGTTCTAACTTGAATAAACCCCAAGACACCTTCCTTTATACCTCAAGCACTAAAGAGAGGTCTAGACACAGATTAAAAACCTTAAAATTATGAAAAAAACCCCAAGAGCCTAAACCCCCTTTCAAAAACTCATTAATGAAGAGCTCACATTTATACCTCAAGAGTATACTTTTTTTGAAGCCCTTGAAGAAGAGATTAGGAATCCATGAATCTTAAATTTCGGATGAGAAGTATGGAGTAGAAAGTTTTCATTTTTAGTGTTGAGAACAAAGCTTGGCTGAGGAAGAAGATGGGTAGAGAAAAAGGGTGTAAGTGATGATATCACAAAACTCACCCCTTGTCCCCTAAAACCCACGTGAAGACAAAATGGAATTAAGGGAGATCAACCTTTATTTTGATAAGGAGAAAATTTTCAACATAAAACCCTCCACTTTCACCTTTGTCATAGATTGGTCACTTGCCAAGCTCAAACAACTTAATTCTCCTGCAACTAGGCCCAACGGGTCTAATTACTTCAACCAACGCGAAAGTCCATACTCTAGGTCAACACCCAACGTGGACTTAGAAATTTTGGGTCGTTACACACTAAATTAATTTTTAATAAAAATTTAACACTAAAAATTCCCCCCAAGAATAAGGGTGCAATTGCCGCCTAGATGGCCATGTAGATTCCCCACTGTGTGTATCCCTGACCTTGCTTAAGAAATCTAGTGCATCATCTCACTAGAGTAACTAATTGTTGGTTTTTACAATTACTATTTAAACCTTGATTAAAATTTAGTTATATCGTCCCGTGTCATTTGAGTTATTAATATTATAAGAGAATCTTTGCCGAAATTACTAAAAGATCTTGTACCAATTTGATTAAATGAATTAATAAAGTTTAAGATTTTTATAAAAAAAATAAAGTTTAAGATTACATGATTAATGAGTAATTTACATTTTACATCACTGAACTTAATATTTACTTTCATTTACATCACAAACCTTTAATTTAATCAAATTACATCATTCAACTTTTATTATTACTAAATTAAGTCACTTATATTAACATTGTTAAATAATTCTAACAAAAAACCTAAAATAAACATTTTTATATAACATATTTTTCACATGTCATCATCAAATAATCTTTAATCGATAACTTTAATAATTTTTTCTGTAAGAATTTTCTGAAACATTTCATTAAAATAAATTAGTAAGAAAAATAACTAAATTTCTTATAAATCCTCAAAAAAATATTTAAATTATCAATTAAACATTATTTATTGATGATATGTGAAAATATGTTTAATAAAAGTGTAAATTTTAGTTTTTCTATTAAAATTATTTAATGGTGTCTTTATAAGTGACTTAATTTATAAATAAAAGGTAAAATAAACATTAGTTGAATGATATAATTTGATTAAAAATTAAACGCTTAATTTTTGGAATAGATTTGATTCTTAAATTTTAGTATTTTAATTTCAGCATTAAATTTAAATTTTTGTATCGATTTGATCATTGGGTCGTTAATTCGTTAGTAGCATGATGATATGGTTGTTTCTTCCCCGTTTTCTACAGAAAATTGTCAATTCTTCAAATGTTGTTGCCGATCAACCGCCTCCCGTCATCGATTGCCATTCATGAAAAGATCAATACCAAAATGTTCACATCCCACTCATCTTTTTTCTCTTTGGATTGTTTTTTTATAAAACGCACTCAAATTTGATGAAAAATCCATCTAAAGGTTCAACATTTCAATGCTCTGATCTCTTTTGACGATCATCTGATGAGAATAGTTTCGAATTATGTTGTTCATATTCTTCAAAGAATGTTTCGCACCTTTTAAATTTTTGAAGAAACACATCAAACCCCTTAAATTCGAGAAAGTCCCCAAACCCTCTAAAAATGTGCATTTTCATTTTTAAATTTTTGAGTTTTAAAGGGGTTTTGAGAAAATCTAAATCGATAAAGTGGTAGGGGACGATGAGACAAATTTATTCTTGTCTATGGCCGTCACAAAAGACGTGTAGAATGGTGGTTTTTAGTGACGATCGAAAAATGTGAAAAACCTCTAATTTTGATGAAGAAGATGATGTGGAATGAAAAAAATAGCTTCCACTTCAACACCGAATTGTCATATGTAACATCCCATTAAATAGCCTAGAAGTAAGACTCATTGTGTTAATAATTTAATTGAATTACAATACATTTCTAATTGCTTAGAAAGGAGCTTAGGGATTAATCTGAATTGTGGTTTAATTTTGTGGTTAAATCGAAAGGGGGCCATTTCATAAGAAGTTATAATAAATGACTTGCATGCTAAACATACAAGTAAATTAGGGACCTAGACAAGTGTCTCTAGGTGAGACTCTCGGTCAAAGAGAGGGAGAAGGAGTCATCTTCCCCTTCATTTTGAGTTAAACACCGAAAATACATAGAAAGAGAAAGAGAGAAATTCTTGAGAGAAATTAGAGAAATCAAGTGGATAGTTTTGGTGAATCCTTGAGCCTAATTCGAATTGAAGCTTAGGAAGGTAAGACATCCTTCCATTGTTCTTTTTGCATGAATGTTGTCTTGGTAAATTTTTAGGATTTAGTTGAATCGGTTATTGTTGGATGAATTATAAATTAGAAACATGAATTCTTGTTTATTGTTGGAACATTTGAATTGTGTGTGTGTATGTTTTGCAAACCATATTCGAATGATAGGGAAATTTGAGTTAATATATGAATCCATGTTGGCTGGTTCGAATGGATACTGAAACTGGCATAGGAATTGTTAAATTTGGATTGTTGAGAGGTTATAATTGTATGTCATTATGTATAGAAGAAATCACATGAGATATGTATAATTTTCAAATGTTGAGCTGTTCTAATAACTTGAAAATAGGGGAAAGATGGTCTTAATAAATTAGGGACTGTTTGGTGACATTGTAAGCATGACATGGCTGTATTTATTTAGTAAATATGTATCTAAAGAATTGGACAGAAATGTATTTGAATTAAGACAGGAAACTGCTTTGATTTGTGAAATGATAACTAGCATCATTGAAAACCCAAAATAAAGTGTTTTAGACTATTAAAAATTAATCAAACTGATTTTGTAATATTAAGAGGATTAAGGGGCTATTTATTCGAATGGAGAAGTATGATCAATTATGTGGTTGCCTTTTTGTAGAATAAAATAGATATGAGATGTCTTGAATATGAATTGGTTGAATATTGTACGGCCTAATGATATATATATATATATATATTGTATGGCTTGTTAGACCGAGAATAATTCAAAGAAAAAAGAGTCGGCTTAGATCAAAACATTGATAGGCAGAAGGGAATTGAAATTCGAGATCCTCAATAGCTCGAAAATAACCTGTGAGTGTAGTTTAAAGCCTCGGGAAGGGCTAAAAACCTTCCCGAGCTTTTTTGGCTATATATATGGTTGATTAATTGTTTTAAATATTGCTTGAGTTGGCAAGCATGGATGCGAGGTAAGCCTTTTACTTGAATCGATACATTATGAAATGTGGATATGATTTAAGGCATGATATGGGTTGAAATGTTCTATGTTGATAGATATGATGATTAATTCAAATGGCTTATATGTTATGAATTGTTTGAGTAATGTACGCAAAAAGTTTTGATAGTATTGTTAATCATAAGAATACTTGATAATGTACACATGCAAAAGTTGTAAAATGTGAACAAAAAGGGAATTTGCCTACTTGGCCACTCGAAACAAGCAAGAATGTGGCTTGTAGTTCACGGTGGTGAACACTTATATGATCCCTAAATGAAAAAAAGGGATAAAAGAATGAGAACACGGAAATTTATGGAGCTATGCTCAATATGTTAAATAAAAGATTGCAAGTTAAAGCCTTGTCTCGAGTCAGTTGTAGATATAGTTGGCATGCCATAGAGTCCATAGAGCTCAGTGTCGGGGTGGACTATGGTCCGGGACAGTGGTCCCTATTGGGTGGAAGTAGGAGGCATGTGTATGTGGTCACTTGGAGACAGTAGGAGGGATTGACTGGTACTGCAAGTACCATGTGTTTTATGGGCGATAGTTGGTTGGGGACTCGTGTATCTAGACTGGGAATTAGATTCAAAAGGCTACGAGAACAATGTGTGTGTGTGTATATATATATGCACGAATGAATCCACAAAATTAAAAAAAGAATTTGTAAAGGGATGACTTACTTGTCAATAATGCTAATTAATGAATATGATTTGTTTTCAATATGATATGTATGATTCGGATGGGAGATTTTATGATATGTAATTGAGAATAACTTGCTCTTATTGAGAATGATTGCTTTACAATGTTAATTTTATGATGCTACATGAAGATTATTGATTGATAAGAAAGCCTAATGTTATTCGAACTCTTACCTCTAACATCCATGATATGATGCTTGTAAATTGTTGAATGTTATGCTTGTAGTGAAAGAAATGCTTAGTTAAATACTTAATATAATGCTTTAGACTACCTCACTAAGCTTAATGCTTACAAAGTTCTTTCACTACCTTACAGGATAGATTTTGGAAGCTTGTCATCGTTCGGAGCTTAATCGTATCAGAAGTTTATTGCAAGTATGTTTTGTTTTTAATGTGTTAACTCCTAGGATGGTGGCACTTGGCGTATATATAAGTAAAAGCATATGATTTTTGTTTTTGGGTATGTATAACCTAAGTGGGCTCGTAAATTGTATCCCAATATGCTATTTCCTGAATTGTTGGCTGATTGTTTTTATGGTTGTTGTTATTTCTAATAATGCCATAGTCCTTAATAGTTTGATATGATAAAAGATGGATAATTATAAGCTATGGTTGCGAAATGGTTTTGAACATATCTTAGCTTGAATGGAAGTAGATATAGTTATGACCAAATGATGAAGCCTAGTAAGAAGTAAATCAGGTGTTGTTATAAGTAGTTGGAAATATTTTTCTCTATATGTAGTAAATCGATGCAAATAAGCTATAGATAAGCCTAATTATAAAATTTTAAGTAGTAAATAGAACAATGGATCAATACTAGATGAAGATGATGAATCGATTAATGGCTTGTATAATAAGTTAGATTTCAAGTGTTTTATATGTTTGCTTGAATGACAAAAAAGAACCTTATGCTTTAAATGATAGCTCGTTTGATTGATGTTCTTTTTCCACATGCTTCGAATGTTATGGTTAAGATTGTATGATGATTGTGATGTTTATAAAGCATTTCACATTTTTTTATCATTGTTTTCGTATAAGTACTAGCTTGTTTACTAGGTTAGTCAATCGATGTATGTTTCCCTTAATTTGGGGTGTTTCATCATATCATTGTATTGTTAACGATTGAACGATGTAGAGACCAAATCAATACAAAAATTAAAGTTCGATGCTAAAATTGAAGCATTATAAAGTTTAATGATCAATTCGATACACAACCTAAAGCTCAAGAGTAATGGTGTCGTTTACCCTGAAGATTATGGATATAGTTAATGCAATTTTCAAAGATTATGGATGAAAATGAAATATTAATAGAAGTTTATGGATCATTCATGAGTTTTACGTTGACATTCTTGTAACACTAGGATTATATTATTTATTCGGCATAAAGCCAAAAAAATCTCAAACGTTTAATTGAATAATTACTTTGGCTCTTAATTTTTTGGAGCAATTCAACCCTCAACGTTTCATTTTGGGTCAAAATGGCCTTTCTGCGGATGAAAACTGTCAATCAACTGACGGTAAATGGCTTGAAATGACTTGACAAACCTATATGACAGTACACGCTAACATGACAGTATCATGTAGACAAATATGTTGACTTGAAGAAACGTTACATTAGTCAAAAAGTAACTTTATAAAATTATATAAAATATAAAATATTTTTTTCTGTCGACTTATCATTCTGTCAAGTCATTTCAAATTATTTACCGTCAATTTTCTAACAATTTTTATCTGTAGATGGGTTATTTTGACCCAAAATAAAACGTTGAAGGTTGAATTGCACCAAAAAATAGAATTCAGGCCAAACTAACTATTCAATCAAATATTGAGGGTATTTTTTGACTTTATGTCTATATATTTTTGGCATCCTTCGATTTCCACCATTTTAACCTTCATATTGTTTCAACATCCACCCTCTGTTATTGGGAACATGGCGGAGCAGCAGCAAAGTGCTGATGACGGGGGCATATTCCAGCTTAGGTCGTGAGTTTTGTCTTGACTTGGGCAAATCCAGCTGTCGAATCGTGGCTGCCGGCGCGGCGTCGACCGCCTTAAAACCCTCTGCGATGAGATCAATCGCCTCCGCTTTCCCGAACCCCACTCTGGTGGTCGTCAAGCTGTCCCTGTTGAGCTCGACGTATGTGCTGACGGAGCCACCATACAGAGCACTGTGAAAGCAGCTTGGGACGCCTTTGTGAGGATCGATGCTTTAATAAATAACGTCGGCATTAGAGGTACTCCATTTTTTTGCTATTTTAAATTTTTGGTAAATTACCTATTTGATACCCCTCCTTTACCCGTATTTCTGTTTTAATACCTCAATTATCTTTTTTGACAAAATTATAACTAACGTTACCACTTGTTTTTATTTGGCAAAATGACAAAAATTGCTCACAACATTTACATGTTTTTTCATTTGGCCCCCTATTATTTTTTTGGGTGCAAAAAACCCCTAACGTTTTAATTTGGTCCAAATATGCCCCAGTTGGATGGAAATCGTTAGTCAACTAACGGTCAGCGGCTGATGTTGACTGGACTTGCCACGTGTTAAGTTCTGCTGACGTGTCACCATCATATTCGCCATGTGTCACCATCAGGTTCGGCCACATGTTAACGATTGATTCTGACGTCGGCAGCTCTTAACACGTGGCAAATCCAGTCAATATCAGCCATTGACCGTCAGTTGACTAGCGGTTTCCATCCAACTGGGGCATATTTGGACCAAATTGAAACGTTGGGGTTGTTTGCTCCAAAAAAAGAATAGGGGGCCAAATGACAAAACATACAAACGTTAGGGGTTCTTTGCTCCAAAAAAAGAATAGGGGGCCAAATGACAAAACATGCAAACGTTAGGGGCATCTTTTGTCATTTTGCCTTTTTATTTTGGTACTCTACCGTTAAAAAACTATTGACGTGATGATCAGGAGAGAGAAAAACACGTGTCAAGCTGCCACATCATTTTATCTCTTTCCTAATTAGCCTGCCACGTGTGATTTTTTTAATAATTTTATTCGACATGACATGCTGGCTAAGGGTGAAAAATGATGTGACATGCTACAAAAACATAGCATTGGGCAGTATTTTTCCAAAAAAAAGTGAGAAGCAAAAACAGAAACAAAATAATAGGTTGGGTACTAAATGAGTTGTTTACCCTTAAAATTTTCATGTTGTTAGTTTAGCTTTTCACGATCATACTTTAATAAATACGTACTTGGCAGGTAATGTGAAGGATCCATTGGAATTGTCGGAGGAATGGGACCAAACTATGAGAACCAATTTAACAGGGTCATGGTTTGTGTCAAAATATGTTGCGACGCACAAGCGCGATGCAAATCAAGCAGGATCCATAATCAACATATCTTCCCTTGCCGGTCTTAATCGTGGCCAACTACCCGGAGGCCTGGTTATGCTTCCTCCAAAGCAGCCCTAAACACCATGACAAAGGTACATCTTTTTACTATAAAGTTCTTTAGTTGTTCAATCTGTTGGAACCAAGACATAATTTAATATGAAATCTAACATTAGGTTTATCATGCCAAATCATCAAGAAAAATAAATTGAATGCAGAAACGCACCTAAATCAATTGATATGTTGAACTCCTTTAATCTTGATATTAAAAGATTGAATCTTTGGTATTGATCTTCCAAGACGATATGTTTTTCTCTTGCCTTAAAATTCTTTGACAGAGAATGAGAGAAGATACGAGCAGGGGCGAAGCCAGGGTTTAGGGGTAAAATATAAATGTTTGAAAGTAGGGGCAGAATTCATAAATAACCCAGTTTTTTTTAAAAAAATTATATATAAGACCAAAGGTATAAAAAATTGGGGCTGGGAGGAAATTGCCCCTCCCCACCCTCATGTAGTTTCGTCCTTGGATACGAGTTAACCTCTTTACATAACTGATTATTAAATTAGCTTTTATGTATTTATAATTTTGATCCTCATCAAATTATAAATACAACTTGTTGTATCTACACTTTTTATTATCATAACATTTTAATACCCATGATACGTATAACGTAATTGGTTATTTAATTTTGTATCATACATATTAATTAATGATTGTTTCAATATGTTCTCTTGGTGGTTTTTAGTGTGTGAATTCATGCCAATTTTGGTGCTGTGCTCTAATTCCATTATGTAATGATTTGTGGCCATGGCAATGGTTGTTATGCAGACAATTGCCATGGAACTAGGGATGCATAAAATCCGAGCGAACTCGATAGCACCTGGGCTTTTCAAATCTGAGATCACGCAAGAGCTTATGAAGAAGGAGTGGCTAACAAACGTGGCTATGAGAATGGTCCCTTTATGAACGTTTGGTACGACAGATCCAGCATTAACCTCGGTGGTTAAGTACATGATCCATGATTCTTCGCAAAACGTAACCGGTATTGTGTTCATCGTCGATGCCGGGGCTACCTTGCCCGGTGTCCCCATATTTTCTTCAGTTTGAGGCTCTATTACAATACTAAATATTTGTAAATGAGGATGAAAGTGGACTAATCCTTGTCTTTCATCTTGTAATAAGATTTGCGAAGTTTGCAGACAGCCAAACGACAGAATTTTCTATAGATTTTCTTGTGTAATGTTCTATAGGATTATGTACTCTTATGGGACTCTTATAGAACATTACACAAGAAATGTTGCAGTCGAGTTCCGCTGTGGGTTTACTTATATTAGTATGTTCCGGTATTTTCGAAGAAGGGTAAATGATCAGTTGAAATTATTTGTTTTTTTTTTTAAGATGTCCTTATTTCTTATTGTTAATCTCAATCATCTATTTACCCTCATCTAAAGATCCAAAAAATTGTAAAATTTAAAAGTTTTACATTTAATTCCTTTTGCAAATATAAATTTAAAAAATTAATCAAACTCAGTAATTTAATTTAATGCTTATATATTAATTTTCAAACGTAATAATAAAGATATAAATTTGGTTATGATAAAGTATTTAAAATTGATTGAAAATATTAAAAAAATTCTGTTGATATGGGTTAGCCTGTATTGATATGGTAAAGAAAGTTTAAAATAAAATTAAAGGATTGAATTACTTTATTTCTGCAACCACCATGAGAAGTGAAGATTGAGCATGTGCTCCGAGAAGGCAATAAGGTTGCAGACGGTATGGTGAAGATCGCAAAGCCTGGAGATTTATTATGTCACCGATTCCTTTCACCATCGGATAAAATTCTTTTGATCTTACATGAAGATTGCTCTGGTTAGGCGATGTAATGCCGCTTAGTTTAGTTCTTTCTTTACCAAAAAAATAGAGGATTAAATTAACTTTAGATGATTGACCAGCCAAATCCGTTAATTTGGTTGTTTGGTAAACATAAGTTTGTAACAACTAATTGGATATGAAAATTGTAAAGACTCTTTTGTCCTTGACAATTACAAAAAAAAATTAAATATTTTTTAGATAACTAATAAAATTTAAAAAATAATTTTATAAATGAGAAATTAATATACACATCTTGTTGATTGCCAAAGTGAACTGGAGTCGGATACGGAAGTCCGACGGTGGTCGGGATGGCTGTTTCGGGTTGGAGCATGTATATTGCTCTTGTTTTCGTGAGCAATGGTGTTTGGAATGGAATCTCCCCCTTCCCTTCTGTTGCATGTCCCGTTTTATACTATTCAGACATGTCTCATATCGGGTTATCGTGGCGCATTGATTGGACTGGCTATGAATTGATGGCCTAGGTTCGTTTTGTCATCCGTAGTGAGCACGTGTGTAGTCACATGGTTTCCGGATGTGATGTTGTTTGTAATCGTGTCCGTTCGCCACAGATTGCGAAGGGTATCGCGCAGTTCGCAGGCGATCCTATGCGTTGTGATCCGCGTGTGTTGTTACGCTTATCGCCGAATGTCCCTTGTGTTGCGTTGTTCTGTAGTCTTATTTATCTAGGTCTTGACACGTGTCGTTAGGTGTTTATGGGTGCTAACAATTGCCCCCTGTGAGGGAAGGTTATAAAGTGACCTTGGCGAACTTGAGGAATCTAAAGAGTGCTCGACGGGCGGTATTTTTTTGTATTAATAGTTTGTGAAATTTTTAGGATAGATTGCTTATATGAAAGTCGTGAAGATTTCACGGAACTTCGCGTGATGAAATTTATTGATAGACCAGTCGGTTTTCTTTAGTGATAAATTGTTGTATGTGAAACGTCACATTGTAAACCTCTTCATTAGCAAAGCGTGTCGAGGAAGACACGGTTCTTGGTTATAAATAAACATTAGTTGACATTTATGGGTTTTACTTTGTTTGTCTCATTTATTGCTTTTGAGGAGAGGAAAGAAAAACTTTGAAAAAAATACAATTTTTCCTATGTCGTTGGTTGAGCCATGTGTTGTAGAGAGTGATGAGGTTCGTTGTACTACTGAACCAGACGAGTTGTCGAAAACGTTGGACTATCGGGGTTTTCTTGTTGTTAATCATTTCTGTTATAAGTTCAGTGTGCCGGAGGGGACATTTCGCCTGAGTGCATGTTTTAATGAGGGAAGGTCGTGGTTTTTGGTCCATCTTTTTGCTTCTGAAGCTAGGTTCTATTTACCGTTGCATTCATTATTCGTTGATTGGTTAAATTGGTTTGATGTAGCGTCGAGTCAATTAAGAGGGAACTAGTTGGTGGACTTTGATGACGTATTTTTTAATTGTAAGATTCAAGGGGACAAAGCTTCTATCGATGTATTCTGTTACTTTTATAATGTGATGGTTGGCTATGACAAGAATGTTAAGGGTTTTGTGACCATTTGTCACCGTATGTTGAGCCACTTCAGGACTACGACTGTTAAAGCGCTTTCAAAGAGGGAAAGGGCCAACAATTAGTAATCGCACTGACAATCTTCGTCTGGATAGGATGAAGTATATTAAAGTGGAATGTAATGTCGAAAGTTTTCCGTCCCCTATTATATGGCATCGACCGACGAAGGATAAGGTTGTGCCGCCTAATGTGGGGAAGATGTCTCCTGCTGAGTTGAGGCTTCTCAAAAAGGCTAGAAAGTGATCTGTCCTTTCATTTTGAGGAGGTAAGCACCCTTTGAATATTTTGGTGCATTGTTTGGAGGGAAAAAAATCTCAATGGTTGGGACGAAGAAGATTTTAGTGTGTTTCTAAAGGGCTTTTTGTCGAACGTGCCTATTAATCAGAGGCTTGGCCCTTTGGTGAAGGGGGCGACGAGCGAGTTGCAAGGATTCTTCTGGGCAACGAAGATGAACTAGACAACTTCTTTTCTGAGCATACTAGCATTCGTACCCGCCCATAAAGATATCATGAAGACGATACCCCTAGAATGGGTTAGTAGGGAAACTGCTCCTATTGCTCTAAAAGGTTGTGTTAGTGTGAGCCCATCCGGCTCTGGCCGTAGTAAAGGGGGAAAGAAATGGGTAGTAATGATTTCACCAATTATTTCTAGCTCGGAGCATGAAGGAAGTTGTATGCGTTTGGATCGCAAGTCGAAGAGGTGAATTGTAACCAGGGGTGATAAAAAATACTCGGCCCGGACTACCCGACCCACATACTGCAGAACCGATTAAAAATTATCGAGTAAAGTTTTTAAAAATACCCAATTTTTCAGGTCGGGTACCTGGCCCATTAACTTTTTCGGGTATCCGGGTCAGGCTCGGGTTAAAAAATACTCCTTAGTCGGGTACCCGACTACCTGAAACCCTATTTGAGTTTTTTTTAAAATTGTTTTTATTATTTTAGTAAAATACACCGTTTTAGACTTTTAGTAAAACACAACGTTTTTATATAATTTTAATTATATAATTATAACTAAAAACGTAGGAGGGATAGAAAAACTGTTTTAAGGAGATTTTTACTAATAAAGAATATTATTCAATTGAAAAGTTTTATATAAGCAATAATCAACTATATATATATCGTTTGTATGTATGTATTCACGGAATAACAAAGAAATGTAATTTTCTATTTCGTTTTCCATCCTTGCACTTTCTCACGAACCAAACAACAAACATGAAACATTAAAAAGAAAAACTTATGGAATTAATTTGAAGGAGCAAAAACATTTATATTTTTCGGGTACCCTATTACCCAGATTAACGGGTACCCATTTTGTACGGGCCGAGTAACGGGCCGAAGTTTTACTACCCGAAATTTTTGGGTACACGTATATGAACACCCCTAATTGTAACCCCCTTGACCTGGTCTAGACGCCAGACCGAACTGAGCGAGATACATTAGGTTTGTCGAAACAAACCCGTACGAGTTACTTGAATTTATGTCTCTTATTTTTTTCCTTTTATATTGTCTAGATGCATTTATGATTCTCTAAGGTGAACATGCGACAAAGGTTATGTTATC
This sequence comes from Hibiscus mutabilis, assembly GCA_019671005.1. Taxonomy (NCBI): domain Eukaryota; kingdom Viridiplantae; phylum Streptophyta; class Magnoliopsida; order Malvales; family Malvaceae; genus Hibiscus; species Hibiscus mutabilis. Next base: position 10,449,144 of record CM033735.1, on the reverse strand, counting down.
ATTAAATCGGGCGTCAATTAGACATCCAATTGAACATAATTGTAGTTTAAGGACCAAAACATAATTTGTGAAAACTGGGAGGACTTTTAATCCGAAGTTACCAATCCTTATTTATTCATATTACATTAATACAGGTTAATTCTCAACTCAATCAAACCAACCAAGCTCATTCAATTGCAGTAACATGAACTAGTGACTAAAATGCAAAGATTCAAACTTCAGAAAACAATCAATAGAATTAACTGACTTAGTACCGGTACAACACATGCCCGTATTGGAACGAGTCTTAAATTGCAAATGGGTATCGTTACGGTTCCCTGCGTACCGATCCTAGTGATACAATTTCACTTCAAAGAATTCTAGTAGCTAAATATCATACTAGTACGGTTGCTCGTGTATCAACACCTCGCCTATTTTTCAAAGGGGCGTACCGATACGAGGTTAGGTGTACCGGTATCCTTGTATAAATTTAGACACTTTTGAGCCTTATCAGACCTCGCGTACTGATCCCTGAGGACCCGTATTGGTACGACTGGGTCTGTAATGACCTCTTGGCCAAACATATGACACTTAGGATCAATCAAACATGGTTCAAACAACATATAAACATCACTCTATCACAAAACAAGCATTGGACATGATGATAAGAACACACATCAAGGAAGCAAAACCAAATTAACAAGATAGACATATAGGTATGGCATCTACCCAACATGCTTAAACCTTCCTAAAACCCTCAAAACAAACCATAATTCACTTACAAGTCCAAAACAACAATTGAAACATGATCAACAATAGGGAGTATCAAAACAACCCTCCCAAATACAACTCGGACACATTGCCCCTTATTACTACTAAGCATTTATAAACCATACTTGTGTAAGTTCAACACTTGGATTCTTTTCTTATTTGCTTGCTGCTTCAAACACCTACTTATTTGCAATGATAAGAAAGGCGAGCATAAGCATAATTTCCTAGTGAGGAAAGCTCAAAGAAAACACTCATCAATGCTTTGAAAACCATGTGTGTAAAACTTGTAATGAACATCATGCCAAAATCATCTCTTGTAAAATATCTCATACTTTTCTACCTTTTCAAAGTATATATTAAAAACATAGGCCAACATGTATCATGGATTCTCTAGCATATATCTCTATGCAATCTCAACTTAAGCCTTCATATGCTTATTCTACCAATAGCAAAGCTTAAGGAGCACAATATGTATAAACCACATTATACAAACATAACCCAATTATCATGATACATTAATTCATATATTGGCATTAGAGTGACCCAAAACCAAACCTTTCCATTTAAAGAAAATACACCGGAAACACAAATTTCCCAAGTGGTTCCTTCGACCACTTACACATACATCCTCGATCTGGAGCATGGTACCACTACCCCTCAACGGTTATGATGTATAAATCCTCCAACGGGAGATCTCTAAAAAATTACCCCTCAACCGATGTGCTTCCCATGGTGGAGCAACCCCTCAACACACAGGAGACGACTTATTATAGTGCACTTTAAACCCTATGGCTAGCCAACTATATCCGATAACATTCAACCATTTGCCACTTGCTAATATACACAATTAAAAGCATGTTACCTCACTTTTTTACATATGCATCAATCAAACCAATTTCCAATAGACAATTTTCAATACATTAAACCATGTATTTAAGCATTCTCTAAATCATTTTGCAAACCATTTTCCCAACTCATAAATTATCAATTTATGGTCATTTGCAATATCTTTCATTGCCAAAACATGCATATAATAGTAGGTAATCTAAACCATCATCAATAGCATGAGAATGAATTTTACAAAACTAAAAACGAGAGGGAGAGTGTCCAATACTTACTTCTGAGCTTAGACAAGCGTTTCAAGTTTAATCTAAACTCCCAAAACCACTTTCAAACCTTTATTAAGTTTTAATTCTCATTTCCACTCACCGACAACACAAAGCTCCACTTGTCGATTCGAAACCTCTGAAACTTCGTCGATTGCTGTAGGATCAATCTCCCTTCACTACAACAAATTTATCAATTAATGATGAAATTTCTATATGACGTTGCGTATAACGTCACAAAATATACTATAAACGTGACGTTCTTTTGTTTTCGTCACAGTTAGTGGATAATGATATATATTTTTGACAATTTTAAAAAAAATGTCATACATTTTCTTCACTATATGTTTGGCGCCTAATTTTTTTGGATGGAAATATTTTAATGACGTTTAGATAATATGGCGACGTTGTAAAATCGTCACTAATGCAATAAAAGTAATAGTGACGAATTATGATTATGACAATTCATAGTTCATTAGTGAAGTTATAAATTCATCACTAATATAATTTATTTGTGACAATTTGATTCGTCATATTTTTAGAAGACATAAAACGTGACATTTTACTTGTGTTGCAAAAAATGATTTAACGTGACGAAAATCACTATTTGTCACTAATTGTTATCTCTTATATTTTGTACAACCATTTTCAAAAACATCATGAAATTGTGTCACTTAATGCTTGATGTCTTTAATTAATGCAAAAAATTGCCAAAAAAATATTAGTGATAGGTTTTATGTATCATGATTGCAAGACTAATTCAAAATCTTATTAGTGCCAAATTTTTAAAGGTTTTGAATTTTAAGGTAATAATTCAATTGTCAATTATTATTGTGTTGACGTGAAAGTTAACATGTAAATGATGAGTGATAAATAAGCTTGATTGATTCTTTTAGAAAGTTTGAGTGGCTTGACTAATTTTTTTAGAAAGTACGATGACTTATTTAATTCTTACTATATATAATTTAGAGAAAAATAAACAATTTAAAAATACTAAAATATTAATTTTTAATTTTTTAATGAATTAAAATAGTTTCAAAATATTTTTTAGAATTAAAAATAGTTAAAAAGTATTTTAAAAAATATTCAAATAATTAAAAATAGTTAAATTTGTTGTGAATAAAATAACGAAGAATAACGAACAAGAATAAAAGAACAAAGAGATGAGAGAAAGAGGGAGATTTGTATTATTCTCAATATTGACATGAGTGTAGAATGCATTAATCAAATCATCTATTTATAGGCATAAGAAGTACATAATACATTGAACTATAATTAATGGAGATAATATTTCTAATGATAAAGTAAATCAAATCTTCTAGATAAAGTGCTTATCATGATAGACATCCACATAGATAAATATTCATAACACTCCCTCTCGGATGTCTATGAAGATAATGTGCCTCGTTAAAACCTTACTAAGATAAAAACCTAGTGGGAAAAAATTTTCTTTAGTGAAAGAAAAAGAGTACACACATCTTTGATATGCATAACATGTTGCCTCATTAAAAACCTTACCAGGAAAACCCATTGGACAAAACCTCGGTCAAGGGAAAAAGAGTGCAACGCGTAGTTACTCCCCCTCATGAAAACACCATAGAAGATCTTTGAATCTTCATAATTCAATCTTGAATACTATTTTCTAAAGATCGTGAGGGATAAAAATTTGGAGTAATATGTTCCATGATTACCCACCTTTCAATTGAGATATACATCTTGCATTATCTCTGCACAATATAGCTTTGCATCATATCTTGTGAAAGTAAATCACTTCTCTTCTGGATATGTTGGGTCAATGGTCTTAGCCAAAAACATTCTTGGCTTGTCTTGTGTTTAACAATTACATGATTTGAAGAGATATCAAGTTTTAAAGATCTAAAAATGATCTTGTTGCACTTAGATAATATTTTTAGAGCAACTAAAATCTAGTGCTTTTGGACCAACTAAGATATGGTGCTTCAAGACCAAGAAAAAGATATAGTTGTCTTTATTCACATCCAACAATCTTAAAATTATTTGGGTACTCAATGGATATGCTTTATTTATATTGAATCTCATTAAGATTCTTTCAGCATGTGTCCATTCATAGACAAAAACACATATTTAAGTGCTTGATCTTTAGGTCGAGACAAAACCCCATCTCAAGATTCTTTTTCTCAAATATTTTCATACTTTGAAAGCTCTTCATTAGTTTCCAATTTGAAGCTCTTCAGGAGTTCTAATAATATAATGAATCTTGATCCAAACTCCTTTACAAAATATATAAGGAAATCTGATCACTCTTACAGTATTTCCTCAATTAGTACTCACTAAGGCGATTATACCAAATACGCCAAAATATAAATATCAAGGGGCATATCTAAATAAATTTTCTTGGAAATTTTCAAATGCTTCTAGCATTTTAAATCTGTCAATGATAACTTTCCTTTTATAGAGATCCACAAAATGATTAGACGCATATAAAATATTTCATAACTGCCAAAGTAATTGCATCCACCATGAAGTAATTAAAACTCTTCATAAATCATAATTCAAGTCGTATTTACGACTACTTATTTGTGCCTCACTTGCATTACACCTTTAGGTGTTTGGACTATTGGTCCAAATAATTCTCTTTTAGAAGTTTCAAAGCGTCTTTCTACATTGGTCAATTCAATATCTATACTTTTAAATAGATTTCTATACATGATCCTCATTTTGTCCTTTACTTCTATAGAAACATTGTTTGAAAAATCGTTGTCGACAATTTTTCTATTTCGGTTTCATTCTCGTAGTGACATAACTCATCGAGATCTCTTCAAGATTTCAATCTTTATTTCAGGTACCTGAAACTCTTCAATAGTTTTATTATTAGTTATGTCTTGGGTCTCTTCAGGAGCGCCCGCCTCCAATATATGACCATCTCATACTACATTTCATTTACGAGAATTTTGATCATTGGAACCAATTTCAACTATCATGATCCTAGAATGATTTTCATCAATTCTCTCTAACATGTAATTCAAATTTAGAGCATTTCAGCTGGTATATGAGACTTAGTTACTCTCATTGGGTCAACAAATATGTCTGGCAGTTGACATGTAATAACATGAATTATCTTATGAACTCCTGGTTCATACGCAAGGATTTAGATAACGATAATTCATTTTCCTTTATCCAGCTGATTATTATCTCCCCCTGATGTTGAGAAAAATCATGTCATAAATGATTCTCCAATTAATGTTTAAACATAAAAGGAGACTCATGCTCAATATATATTCTCAACCCTTTTTATATAACCATTTTGTGCGTTGTGGTGGAGCAATTCAACTATATATCGCACATTCAAAAATTCAAATGGGAAATATATGGCTTCTGACCAAAAACCAATCATAATGGGGAGTTTATTATAACTCATTGGCTTGATGTGTATAAGTGTTGCTATGTGGAAATACCATATAAGTGTTTTGTTCTCATAGTTTAGCTATCAAAGAGGAGGCATCCAATCAAAATTTTGCTAAACTGTTTTGTTCATAATCAATAGGCTTTGTAATAATTGATATAGCCTAAAATATAAACCCACTAGCTTTTGCAAGACGAATAGTCTAACTGCATAATCCGAATCCTTTTATAATCAATCTCACAATCTTTTGGTTGTAAGTTGATAAAACAATGTAGATGCATCTACTAAAATCATATAAAACTTTCCACATTTGTGGATAAATGGGCCCATATTTTATTCAGATATGCAAGACATGAAGTCTCACTTTAGTACAAGAACTTCAAGTTTTTTTGGTAAGTGGGATCAACTAAATCCTTTGAGAACAAACAACACAAGAACTTTAGGTTCTTTTAGTAAGTGGAATTTAATCAATTCCTTTAAGCAACACAAGAACTTCATGTTCTTTAATAAGTGGAATTTAATCAATTCCTTTATGAATAAGCACCACAAGAATAAGCACCACAAGAACTTCAGGTTCTTCTAATAAATGTGCATATAAATCCCAATAGTTTTCACATCATTATTGATCAGGATGGTCTAACCGATCATGCCAACTATATATACATGTATATATATCTCTAAATTTGTAAACTTCTTGTTTACCATAACATGTGATTCAATCTCACTCGTACATGTCTAGTACGACCATCAAAATTGTTCCTTTGAATAGGAATATATTTAGCTCTTTTGAAGCTTTCAATGGAAATTATCTTTTGGTAGCAATATATAGCTCTTCTAGAGCTTTGAACTAACTTTTTGGCTGCTAGAACTTATATCCACATGGCTTATTTCAAATGCCAATTGATAACATATGTTATCTATAATTCCCGAAGGATTATTTTGCGAACTCATATTGCTCTCTTAAAATTTTCACTTCTAGTGGTGATGATATTATTACCATTAGCGGTAATTATTGCAATATTCGCAATTCTGCACTTTTTATAATGTGCTTTCTCTCAAGAACTTATTGCTCTTCTAGAGTATCAATATTTTCAGTACTTTGAGATATAGTACTCACATTTTTCCCTTGCATTTAAATGGGAAAATATATCATATGATTCTGCTAAGCATAAATCGTCACCATAAATTGTATTTGATAAGTAATCATGTTAAACAAAATAAATAAATATCATAATATCTAAATATAAATATAAAACGTAAATAATTAATGTGTAAAGTAAATAAACATAAAGCAAAATAAATAAAAAGTTAAATAATTCTCTTCAAAGTTATGAGAATAATTAGAAGATGATTTATTCCCTTCGAGGTTTATAAGAAAATCAACAACGTCCAAATAAGTTGGGCCACTAACGTCCAAATGAGTTGGACCAATATTATCTTCGTCATTGTCGCAAACAAAATTTACTTTTATTTTTTTCCTTTATCATTCAATGATTGTTGAATTCTCAGCGTACAATAAGTACGAGACCAATGGTTTTATAACGTCACATTAGTAATAAAAAGGATTTCACTTTCTTAGAATGATCTCTATCACTCTTGTCATCTTTATAACCTCACTACCAGTGGGTAGAAGTATTCTTAAAATGACCATATTTTCCATGTCTATATTCATAGCCTCGACTACGACCACAACTTTTAATGTGGCTTTTATTATTTCCATAATATAATCTCACATTCACTTCAGGGAATGGAGTAGAGCCAGTGGGCCTTTGAAACTTTTTTCACGATATTGTGTCTGAGGACAACATTATTTGTCGTGAAAAGTGGAGTATGCTTTTATTAACATATCCTCATCACAGAGAACAAAGATTTAATCCTCGTACGTGGCATTGTTAAACCAGTTCATAAGGTCCTTTAAAAACCTCATTTGAGACCAGTAGCCTCGCAGAACGGGATGTCCATCCAATATACTTGGATTATATCAAAGTGATGTTACCAATTGAATAGTGATTTACCATCTTTGCATTCACTTCAGGGAATGAAACAGATCCAATAATCGCATGGAATAAATATCGTGCTTGCATTCACTTCAGGGAATGCCTCCCATAAAACTTGTTGGATCAAGACAAATTTTCGTAACTTGAACTTGGGAGAAGTCAATAGTCGAGTTTTTTTTCGACGCATGGAAATTATTACTTTCGAGCAAATATAGACTTTATAACAGTCTTCTTGTAGATTCAAAATCACAGTGATTTATTGCACTTTAAAATCACAGTTTAAGGGGAAAATAGATTTTACCGATAGCGATTTTCCTCTCGAGAGGATGATGGAGACGTAGCAAATGATCGAGACAGCTTCTCATAATCCCTTTATATTACGTCTCTTTCCATGTCATTTAAACACATGTAAAACTCAAAACACGGTTAAAAATATCAATTCTAATCAATAAAATAACATAAAATAATGACTATTTAAAGTCAGATTAAAATGTATAAAATGAGTCATGAGCTAAATTGAACTAAACATAAGCATGAGTAATATGATTGAATTATAAATAAATAAAAAACGCTATTTAGGACCAAGCTACTTACCAAACGCCATTTGATTATGCATAGACTGAATGTGGGAAAATAATTTCAATTTTAATGTTTGCGCACAAATATTGATTATGGGTTTTCTTCCATGATTTTAATGTTAGCGCATATAAACATGGTAAATATAGATGTAATAACATTTGGCTATAAACATAGGATAAAATCCTTATGGAGGAAACATACCATCAAAATCACTTTCCCATGATTACCGATTTCAACAGTTCTGCTTATAAAAATATCTTTTCCGGAGAGACATGCTTTTCTATCTTGAAAGCTCTATGTAAACACGAGAGATGTCTGCTAATTAGTATGCTAGATTTTTTCAAATTAACTTGAATAAATAGTAGATGTAGTCACCAATACAAAGTTAAAATCTTTTTAGAGAATCACCAACAAGAACTATGATAGTTGAGTAAAATCGTGCTGATAACGTGTTGTGAATAAAATAACGAAGAACAACGAATAAGAATAAAAGAACAAAGAGATGAGAGAAAAAAGAAGATTTGTAGTATTCTCAATATTGACATGAGTGTAGAATGTCGTAATCAAATCATCTATTTATAGGCATAAGAAGTACATAATACATTGAACTCTAATTAATGGAGATAATATTCCTAATGATAAAGTAAATCAAATCTTCTAGATAAAGTATTTATCATGATAGACATCCACATAGATAAATATTCATAACAAAATTATTTTAATTCTTTCTATAATACATTGAACTCTAATTAATGGAGATAATATTCCTAATGATAAAGTAAATCAAATCTTCTAGATAAAGTATTTATCATGATAGACATCCACATAGATAAATATTCATAACAAAATTATTTTAATTCTTTCTTGAATTTTTGAAAATTTTACTTATTTCAAAAATTTTATAAATTTCTAATATATTTGTTCAAATATTATCTATCTATTTATTTTTTTTAAAAAAAAATTGTATGTTTAATATTTTTTTCTTAAGAATCAAATAAGCCCATAAGACTTCCAAGAAATAATCAACGACTGAACTCCTTAGTCAAATGACTTATTTGATGCAATTGTTCAGTTGGAGAAATCAATATAGCATGATGTAGGGGCTTTGCTCCTACAATATGGTACACATTATTTGTATTTTCTAGGGTTTCTCCCGGGTATTAGATGTTTAGTTTCACAACTCTCTTACTATTTTTTGATATAGTATTTTTTCACCACCTGTGATATTTTTCATATAGGTTTTAATTGCATGAAAAATAATTCATTTTATGAGATTAAATTACTAATGTTTTAATTAAGAAAAAGTAAAATATGTTCTGATAATCGTAAATAAATTTTTAAAAATTTCTTCTAACTAAATTAATGCGACATTTTATTCTCTTTGTTTAAAAATATTGATTTTATAAACAAAAGATAATGACATTAATGTCTTTTAACTTTTTCAAATCTTTTAATACGGTGTCTAAACATTCTTACGTTTAATGTACTTATATACTTTATTTTTATTTTTTAAAATATTTTTAATATTAACGGCATTAAATGATGACATAATAGAGACACACGACACTCGTCTATGCTATCTATCACGTGACATTTAAAAAAATATATATATAGGACATATTTACTATTTTAACTTTCTCTTTTTATAACAAAAAAAAAGTACATGAGCAAGACCATAATTTTACCATTTGCCTTCTTACCTTCCTTATTTTTCCTTTTTATTTTTCCCGTTACTTGGTTTCTCCTTCTCCTTCTCCTTCTCCTTCTCCTTCTCCTTCTCCTTCTCCTTCTTCCCCTTGCCACAAAACCCTAGAAGCAGGCGTCCAGTACTGCCGTCAACAGTACCTCTGCAAATCACGGATAGTTCATCCACCATCTATTTGAGTACCGGATGAGGACGAATGCGAGGGCTTACTAGTCGAACAACCGCCATCCAATCCTGCAAAAGATACTAAAAATACGACTCCCAGTGAGGTCGGACAATTCAAAAAATTGGGTTAACTTGTGAGGATTCCTCCATCGAACGCGATTTGCGATGCGATTTTGTGTTTTTATGGGATAAGGCTACACCATATTAGTTCCTTGAGTTCCTCGGCCAACGTTTGTAGGCACTGAAATACGACTCTCACTGCTACCGTGAAGAATCTAGAGAAGAATTGCAGGAACTCTTCTTAAGCTGGGTGCACAAAATGCCTCGTTTCTCTTCAAAAGGTAAATCATCATTAGTGGATATTTGTTTCTTTATTTGGGTCCATATATTGGCTGTTCAGTTAACGAGCCATGGCAATCCATTCTTGCCAATTCATTAATTCTAGGAATACTGTCTTAAAAATTCTAATGTTTCATGAGTTTGTATTTAATAAGTAACTGGTTCTAGGTTGATAAAAGGTTTGCTTAAACATTTGTGCTTTGCAATGAACTTTTCAGAACCCAAAACTTCGAAGTTGAGAACTTTAGAGGTGATGGGAAAATGTATGATGGCCACATGATTTGAGGAGTGGTTTGAAGATGGAATTTTCAAGGCAGAAAAGGGTCTACTTTTTGCCATTTTATGTTAGTGGTTTAATTTGGTGGTTCCCGTAAAGATGAGTTCACTTTTGAAGTTTGTATGAATGATAAAGCCATGGATCAGGTGATTTTCGTTGTGGCAAAGAAGGTGGTCAAGGCCATGCAAAAAGAGATAAGAGACTTGTAGGATTGGTGTTAAATCTTAGTGGAAGGAAATGAGTGCTGGATTAACTATCCGTAAATTGCAGAGATTTGTAGTATTGGATGCCTGCTGCTAGAGAAAAAATGGTAAAAATTGTAATCTTGCCCAAGTACTTTTCTTTTTGTATTATGTTTACTTGTTTACTAGAGAAATCGTTTTTCTGCTTATTAGTTTAGCATCAAATGTGACAAATTCTCCTATTTCTGTTACCCTTCAGATTAACAGAGTTGAATATATACACTCAAGGGGATTTCTTCACTGTTATATAAAACCTGAAATCTTCTGATGGGCTAGGGACGAAAAGTAAATCAGGTAATTCAACTAAATGCTTTCAGTTTCTGGTTAGTTTGTGGAGTGCACTCATTTAAATTTTTTATCATACTTCATGGTTGTTGAAATAGAGAAAGGTGCAAAATGAAACAAATAGCTGCTGGATTTTAGGCCAAACCAATTGCCCTATTCGATAAGCATTTAGGTACTTATTTATGGACCAAATTGGTAGCTGCAAGTTGCCCAGGCTTTTGTTGTCCCTAGTGTGTACTTTGTGTGGTATATCGAGCTGGAAATTTATTGCATAAAATGTGTAAAAACAGCAGCTAAAATTGCTCTATGTTTCATTGTGTAAATCTGTAGATACATGTAGGAAGGTAGTAGATTTTAAGTTAGAAAACAACCAGCTATGATTTCATTTGTATAGAACTATTGTATGCTGAATTTTCTTGGCTAAAATGTGAGTGAAACAGTAGTATATTGGGGTAGCTTTAGACTTGAAAATTGCTATGCTAAATACATTCATAAAATTAACAGCTCATGCATCATCTGAGTCGTATAGTTGAGAGTTTGATTTAATAGTCTAAATTGGTGAGTGAATGCACACATCCATATTCCATAGTCTAAAACTTTTAACTTCTTTATTGTAGCAATCAGTTATGTTTAATTGAAAACAAAGATTTAACATACATGAACCGAATGAAGCAAGGAACTATATACTCTTGTATTACTCACATTTAGGTTGCTATCATATAGGCATGCCTAATTAGTTCAAATGCCATGATATGTTTATTTATTCATGTTGTTACTTATTGTATTCTTATTGTTTATGTCATCAAAATTGATTATAAGTACATTATATTAGTAAAATGGATGTGATTAAACTGTGATTAGCTTCAGTTCAAATTGTTAAATTGAGTTGCAAGTACTATTAAACTTCACCTCAATCATTAAAATTCGATTAATTGCATAAAGATTCTTAAGTAATCAATGTGTTATTATTTATGTAATAAATTATAACTTAACACTTATATATGTTTATAATTGTAGATGTGTGAAACAAATGCAAGAGTTGGAAGAAATTTCAAGTTAACTCCAAACCACAAATCTCGTACTTTTGTCACTACTTGATATGCTATGGTAACCGGTAAGTTGTAGGTTTTGAGATTTCTTAAAAGTTTTTTTTTTTTTTGAACCTAATTATTATTTTTTGCAATCATGTAGCACAAGGATGATTAAGAACCAAATATGATCGATTTCTTGAAAGCAACTCATTATTCAAATGATAAAGGATGTACAACTTATGAGGCACAAACATCTTACGTAAGACTTTGCAAAATAAGTTTAGCTATATTATGTTCATATTATTTTCTATTTCTTTATTTACATTTGTAAAATGGAAATATTATGTTTTTTAGTCAATTGTTTTTTTTACTTTTATTATTTTGCAATAAATGAATTATGTTATACTTTTCGTTTATATTATTATAAATAATTTCATTTTATTATTCTTGGAATAATCGTCACATAATATTAATTATAAGATGACATGTATAACATTTTTTAATTGTTGGTAAACAAATATAAGCTGATATATTTTATATAATTTGGTGACCTAATATTATTATTCTTGGAATAATCGTCACTTATACAATTGAATTGTTGTATTATTAGTGGCGATACGAATGACTAGTGACGAAATTTTATATCATTTGGCGACATAATTAATTGTCACTAAATACAAAATATAAGGTGACGTTACACATTAGCGTCACTGTTTGCTTGACAATACGTGACGAAAAAATACATCGTCACGTTTGACATTTAGTGATATACCTAGAGTGACGAACGCCGTGACATCGAATTTTACATCACAAAATACAAATAGTAACGTAAATGCAGGTTTCAATGACAATATTTTAGATGTCACTTATAAGAAAATTTGTTGTAATGTTTGTTTTAATCACCTAACAACAGAGGATTAATGCATCATTATGCATCCATAATCCCAACAACATCAACTCCCAACTCCGCTTTACTAAAACCCATCAAACGCCTTCTGAAAACAACCAAAACATCATCAAACTCAATCTAACCAAATTCCAGCCACAACCTATCGATTTGAGCACCATAACATCATCAATTAACATCTAAAAATACCCATATCCACACCTTATGTCTCCAGCAACCATTTCACACCAATAACACCTCGAAATCTAACTATTCACAACCTAAAAAATTAACAATTCATTTAGTTTCTAGATTCATATTACAAAACCATCTTTACCACATTTAATTGCATTAGTATTATGATTTAACTCAATCTAGATCTCTAGAAAATAGATCCATTAATGAACTCAATGAATTCCTTCATTGGAACATAATTAAAACAAGAAATCTCCATCAAATAGTCAAACCATGTTAAAAATCTAATCAAGAGAGTCAAGAACTTGAGAATTTCAATAAAGAACCTTTGATTAGATGAAAGAAACGGAAATCACCTCTAATGGTTAGCTTTCCCCTTAATTGGCATGATTTGAGTTAAATCTCCAAAAAAAACAAGCAAGATTTGTTGTACAAATTCAAGAATTCAATTGAGGATTCAAAATGAAATTAAAAAGGGTTGATTCCTGATCATTTTAGAGTAGGAAAATTAGTTTGGCTGATGAGAAAATTTGAGAGAAAAGTTGAGAGCAAAGTAGTTACGTGAGAAAAATGATATGGTTAATAAAACTCTTTTTATTAAATCTATTTTATTTTTTATTTAATAAACACTTTAAAATCATTTAGAAATAGCCTAAATTAAGAGAAAAGCCTGATTAAAAGTATTGGTAAATTAGCTCCTCAAAAATTTTAGGTTTTGACCCTTTTACGATTTAGTCTCCAAAAACAGTTTTGAAACTTTACATTCTAGTCACCAAACTGAAATGTTATTAAATCTAAATTTATTTTACCTAATTGAGTTTTCCAAAACCCTAATTATATTAATTAGGTATTTTCCAACATTTTCCACATTTTATTTCACATTAAAATATTTATTATAAATAAATTCTCGAAACCAACTTGAATCTACTAATCTGGTTCACCTGAATCGTCTATTCTACCTAGCTAACTCTTAGGCCCAAAATCGGGGTGTTACAACTCTCCTCCACTTAATAAATTTCGTCTCCAAAATTTACCAAATGAAAAAAGATAAGGGAACTGCTTCTTCATGTCCTTCATTTCCCACGAGGCTTCCTCAACATCACGATGTTGCCACAACACCTTTACCAACTCAATGATCTTCCCACAAAGAAATTTGCTGCTAAAATCCAAGATATTCACGGGCTCCTTATCATAGGTCAAATCTGGATTCAATTCAATCTCCTCCACAAGCATCAAATACGACGAATCCGATCTATACCTTCGAAGCATTGGTACATGGAAAACATCATGTATCTTCTCCAACTCTATGGGTAGCTTCAGCCTATAAGCAAATGGACCAAAATGCTCTAGCACCTTATAGGGCCCAATGAATCTAGGACTCAACTTGCCCTTACGCCTAAATATCATCACCTTTTTCCAAGGCGAAACTTTTAAAAACACTTTATCACCAATCGTGAACTCAGTCTCCTTACATTTCATATCAACATAGGACTTTTATCGATTCGAAGCTGCCTTCAACTGGTCACTAATAAGCTTCACCTTCTCATTAGTGTCTTTCAATACATCAAGCAAAGAAACATACTTCTCGCCTGCCTCAGCCTAACAAAGAGGTGTACAACACTTCCTACCATACAAAGCTTCATACGGAGCCAATTCAATGCTCGCCTGATAACTATTGTTAAAGGCAAACTCTATCAACGATAGTTGCTTCTCCCACGTTCCTTGAAAATCAATGATGCAACACCGCAACATATCATCCAACACTTGGATAACACGTTTAGACTGACCATCCGTTTTAGGATGATACAAAGTACTGAAATTCAACCGTGTACCCGTAGTTCTATGAAAAAACTCCCAAAATCTTGCTATAAAGCACATATGTCTATCCGATACTATAGACTTAGGCACCCCGTGCAACCTCACACTTTTCGTAATATACATCTCCGCCAACTTATCAAGTGTAAACGTCGTATGCACAACTAGGAAGTGCACAATCTTTGTAAAACGATCTACGATTACCAAAACTGAATTTTTCTTTGATGGCGTCAAAGGCAAACCTGATACAAAATCCATGGTAATTCTCTCCCACTTCTATTCTGGATTCTTCAACGGTTGCAACAACCCGGAAGGAAATTGATGCTCAGCCTTAACACGTTGACATACCATACACTTAACAACAAAATCTGCAACATCCTTTTCAAACCAACCCAATAATACTCATTTAAATCTTGGTACTTCCCGGATGCATAGAAAAAAGACTAGAATGAGTCTCGATCAAAATAGTGTGCCTCAACTCACCATCCTCCAGCACAAATATTCGACCCTTGAAACTTAAAACACCATCATCATTAAAACAAAAATCCGTCAGATATCCATAATATCCTTAAAATGTGGCACCAGCGAATCATCATACGGTTGCTTCTCTTTAATCAATTGCAACAATGATGATTTCACTTGCAACTTGGCTAACAAACCTCCATCTCACATCTCGCTTAACCGCGCAAACATCACCCTCATCTCCACCGCAACTTTCTTACTCAAGCATCGACCACAACATTAGCCTTACTCAGATGATACTCAATCGTCAAATCATAATCCTTAAGCAACTCCAACCGTCTACGTTTCCTAAGATTCAGCTTCTTCTACGACATTAAGTATTTCAAACTCTTATGATCCTTATACACAGTGCACTTTTCACCATAAAGATAATGCCTTCAAATCTTCAACACAAACGCTACCACAACAAGCCCTATATCATGTGTAAGATAATTGCGCTCGTGCACCTTCAACTGCCTAGATGCATAATCCACAACTTTTCCATCTTGCATCAACACACACCCCAAACCAACACAGGATACATCACTATAGATCACAAACTCTTTTCCACTCGAGTTGAATCAAGATCGGAGCTTGTGTCAAATCTTCCTTTAAATTCTCAAAAGCTTGTTGCAGATCCTCCGTCCACTCGAAATGAACATCCTTTTGCAAAACTTAGTCAAAGGAGCAGCAACCTTTGAAAATCCATCCATAAAAAGACGATAATAATTGGCTAATATTAAGAAACTACGAACTTCCGTCACTAACTTAGGTTGTTTCCAATTCAAAGCCGCATCAATCTTTTGCAAATCCACATGGATACCTTCCTTCGAAATAATATGAACAAGGAAGATTACTTCCCTAATCCAAAACTCACATTTGCTCAACTTAGCATACAACTAATTATCCAACAAGGCTTGTAACGCAATTCACAAGTGTCGATTATGATCATCCTCGGTACGAGAGTACAAGAGAATATCATCAATGAACACTACCGTGAACTGATCCAAGAAATCATGGAATACCCGATTTATCATGTCCATAAAAGCTGCGGGCACATTAATCAACCCAAACAACATCACTAAAAACTCATAATGCCCATAACGTGTCCGAAAAGCGGTTTTCAACACATCTTTATCCTTTACCTTCAACTGATAATATCCAGATCTCAAATCAATCATGGGAAACATTGTGTCACCTCAAAATTGATCAAACAAGTTATCAATTCGTGGCAAAAGGTTAGTTATTCTTAATTGTCAACTTGTTCAGTTGTTGATAATCAATGTAAATTCTTATAGTGCCATCTTTCTTTTTCACAAACAACATCGATGCTCTCCATGGTGACACACTAGGTCGTATAAAACCATGGTTTAGAAACTCTTGAAGTTACGTCTTTAACTCCTTCAACTCTTTCGGTGCCATACAATACAGAGCAATCGATATCGGAGCCGTATCTCCATACGTCTCGATACATAACTCTACCTCCTTATTTGGTGGAAACCTTGTCAATTCATCTAGAAACACCCCTGAAAAGTCACAAATGGTATAGATATCTTGTATACGCACCTCTTTCATATTCGGGTTCATAACATAAGCCAGATATGCTTTACACCCAAACTCCAGCAACTTCTGCGCTTCTAAAGCCGAAACCAAGTTGGATAAGAATTTAACATTCTTCCCCACATCCACCACCTCATAATTATTGGCAAGTTTCAAAGAAGCTCGCTTGGTTTAAAAATCAATCACCGCTCTATGCTCGGTCAACCAATCCATACCCAAAATTACATCAAAACTGCGAAATGACAACTCTATCATATCAACCGCAAACTCATGACCTTGAACCATCAAAAGACATCTCCTAAACAACCTCCTAACAACAACTGTTTCTCCAAACGAACTAGTTACTCGCACACCCACATTTAACACTTACATAGGTATATTTAACATATGTGCATGCTTGCGCAAGATATATGAATGTGTATAACTAGAATCTATCAAAGAAAGTAATACATGAACTACAAAGTAAAAGTACCTGTAATCACATCCGAGTCATTCCTCCCCACGCGATGTGTGTATACCCTCGCTGGTCCACCACCCTCAGGTTGGATAGCCATTATGTGAGCAACAGTCCTTTGTCCTTTTTCTCTACGCTGGAAATTACCTCGACCGTGCCTACGGCCTTTCTACGGCGTTACAACCGGCGTAGAAGCATGTCCATCCTTAGCCAAATATGAACAATCATGCCTTATGTGATCTCGCGAACCACAGCTCCAACACGTACCAATAGCTCCCTAACACTCTCCCGAATGTTGCCTTCCACAACGCCCAAACTCAAGTGCTCTAACATAGGTGTTTTGACCTTACTAACCACGCCCAGTATTACCTCTACCACGTCTCTGATCAGGGTGATACCTCATATCTCGATTCCTCTTGTAACGATCTCTACCAACATCCGATTCTGTAACTCTTTATGTGGAGCTAGAACTCCCTGAACGAGAGGACAAACCCAGTTTCTGCTCAATATCCTTACCTCGGGTGACCAAGACATCAAAATCAGTGTAATCTGACGCCAACATGTAAGTCTTCACTTCCTTAATCATCCCATATCGGAAATGATCACATCTATGATGATAATCAGGAACCAGTTCAAGAGCATACAGGCTCAACCGAACAAATTCAACCTCGTTTCTGATACGAACATGTTACTCTAAACCAACGCTATGAACTCACGCTTTTTTCATCATGATAACAGGAACCCAGATACTTCTTCCAAAAAGTAGCACCAAAGAACACCCATGTCACATTTGCCAACTCTATACCCATGATAGTAGTCGACCACTAACTATAAGCATTACTCTAAAGCAAGGACACCGTGCAACCCAACTTACGAGCATTCGAACACTCCATCTGACCTAGAATCCTCTGGGTACTCGCGAACCACTCTTCAGCAGTTTCGAGAGCCAATCCTCTAAAATCCATACCTCCAGAGCTACGTAAACGTTCCAACGGAAGTCCAAGATTAGCATCCGCCACAAGTGTTGGTGTAGGTGCATGCACTCCAGCCATAGCTGCCTGAATTGCTCCAGTCATAGCCTGGACCAATGGCCTCATATTAGCAAAAACTGGCCCCTGCGGTGCCTGAGGCAAACCACCCCTAACTTCCACACTAGTAGGAGGAATTGGTGGGGGAGGCGGTAACTCATTGATATGGCCATCCCTGACATTTCTAGTATTAGCTCGAGTCTTTCATCTCAGTCCCATTTCAAAAATATATGTATCTATGTCATGGAAATGGAAAAACAAAAATAATTAGGCCAGCCTGAAGCAAGAATCCAATATGCTCAAGTTTCAAAACAAACATTATTTCACTCTCGTAGTAATAAGGCAATGTGTCTCCAAGCTTCTACCCCAACATAGCACATTTCAATCACATAAGCATATAATCATACACCGTACATGTCAAACAACAATTAACAATATTACAACCAGCACAACCTACCTCCCAACAATCATAACCTGGTTCTGATACCACCAAATCTAACCCCCTTGACCCGGTCTAGATGCCAAACCGAACCGAGTGAGCTATATTGGGTTTGTCAAAACAAACTCGTACGTGTTACTTGAATTTAGGTCTCTTATTTTTTTCTTTTATCTTTTCTAGATGCATTTATGATTCCCTAAGGTGAACATGCCACAACAGTTAGGTTATCGATTAAATTGGGCGTCAATTAGGCATCCAATTGAATGTAATTGTAGTTTAGAGACCAAAACATAATTTGTGAAAACTGCGAGGACTTAACTTAATCCAAACTTACAAATTCTTATTTAGTCATATTAAATACATACAAGTTAATTCTCAACTCAATCAAACCAACCAAACTCATTCAATTGCAATAACATGAACTAGTGACTAAATTGCAAAGACTCAAACTTCAGCAAAGCAATCAATAGAATTAACTGACTTAGTACTGGTACACCACATGCCCGTATTAGTACGGGTTTTAATTTACAAAGGGGTATCGGTATGGTTCCCCGCGTACCGATCCCGGTGTTACAATTTCACTTCAAAGAATTCTAGTAGCTAAATATCGTACTGGTACAATTGCCCGTGTACCGACACCTCACATATTTTTCAAAGGGGTGTACCGATACGAGGTTAGGTGTACCGGTACCCCTGTATAAATTCATACACTCTTGAGCCTTATCAGACCCCGTGTAACGATCCCTAACTGGGTCTGTAATGACCTCTTGGCTAAACATATGACACTTAGGCTCAATCAAACATGCTTCAAACAACATATAAACATCACTCTATCACAAAACCAACATTGGACATGGTGATAAGAACACTTAGGCATCAAGGAAGCAAAACCAAATTAACAAGATAGACATATAGGCATGGCATCTACCCAACATGCTTAAACCTTCCCAAAACCCTCCAAACAAACCATAATTCACTTACAAGTCCAAAACAGTAATTGAAACATGATCAACAATCGAAAGTATCAAAACAACCCTCCCATATACAACTCGAACATATTGCCCCTTATTACTACTAAGAATTTATAAGCCATACTTGTGTAAGTTCAACACTTGGATACTTCTCTTACTTGCTTGATGCCTCAAACACCTACTTATCTGCATTGATAAGAAAGGAAAGCATAAGCATAATTTCTTAGTGAGGAATGCTCAAAGAAAACACTCATCAATGCTTTAAAAACCATGTGCGTAAAACGTGTAATGAACATCATGCCAAAATCATCTCTTGTAAAACATCTCATGCTTTTCTACCTTTTCAAATAGCCAACATGTATGATGGATTCTCTAGCATATATCTCTATGCAACCTCAACTTAAGCATTCACATGCTTATTCTACCAATAACAAAGCTTAAGGAGCATAACATGTATAAACCACATTATACAAATATAATCCAATTATCATGATACAACAATTCATATATTGGCATTAGAGTGACCCAAAACCAAACCTTTCCATTTAAAGAAAACACATCGGGTACACGAATTTTCCAAGTGGTTTCTTAGACCACTTACACATACATCCTCGAACCGGAGCATGGTATCACAACCCCCAATGATTATGATGTATAAATCCTCTCGCGGGGGATCTCTAAGAAATTACCCCTCAACTAGTGCAGTTCCCATGGTGGAGCAACCCTTCGACACACATGAGGCAACTTATTATAGTGAACTTGAAACCCTATGGCTACCCAACTATATCCGATAACATTCAACTATTTGCCACTTGCCAATACACACAATTAAAGCACGTTACCTCACTATTTTACATGTGCATCAATCAAACCAATTTCCAATAGACAATTTTGAATACATTAAACCGTGTATTTAAGCATTCTCTAAATCATTTTGCAAACCATTTTCCCAACTCATAAATCATCAATTTATCTTCATTTGCAATATCTTTCATTGCTAAAACATGCATATAATAGTAGTTAATCTAAACCATCCTCAAGAGCATGAGAATGAATTTTACAAAACTAAAAACGAGAGCGAGAACATCCAATACTTACTTCCGAGCTTAGACAAGCGTTTCAAGCTTAATATAAACTCCCCAAACCACTTTCAAACCTTTATTAAGATTTAATTCTCATTTCCACTCACCGACAACACAAAGCTCCATTTGCCGATGCGAAATCAAGTGTTCGAAGCTTTCGAAACTTCACCGATTGCTGTAGGATCAATCTCCATGTTTTAATCCATAACAATCGAGGACTAAGGTATCATTATGCATCCATAATCCCAGCAAGGGCGTATTTAAGGGTGGGCCTGCCTAGGCCATGGCCCACCCCATGCCCAAAATTTTCTTTTTCTAGTTTTAAAAATTAAAAATTTAAAGTTAGATATTTTTTATTTTTATTTTTTATGGTTCTTAAATTAAAAAATTTGGTTTCGTAGTTTTTCAAGTCAAACTTGAAAGTTAATACATTTTTCAACCTTCCATTTTGATAGGGGTGTAAATGAACATAACATTTAATGAATTATTCGTATAATGTTTATTTATTAATTTAAATAAACGAGTATGAATAATTTTTTTGTGTTCGTTTTTAAACGAACGAACATGAACAAAGGTGAATTCGATTTGATTATGTTTATAAACAAGAGCATTTTTTTATTATTAATATTTTTTTATAAAAATATTAAAATAACATCTCTCAGTTTTATATTTGAATTTCAAATCATTAATCTAGGAAATATATATATTATATTTGCATTCGCTATTGATAATTTGACAAAAAAAGTTATGAATAGTGTGCTCTAACGGCTAGTTTGGTATATCAGATATGAAAGAGGATTGTTGTATATAAAAAGATGGATGAAAGATTTGTTACTACATCAAGGTATTTGGTTTGTTAAAAATTCTAATATATTTTATTCTTCTTACTTGGAATTTGACAAATGTTAAAGGATAAGTGTTATGTATGCATGTACCATTTTACCTTATGATAATTTATTATATTATTTACACTAAATTCAGTTTTAAGTATATTATATTTTATTTAATAAACAAATAAAATAAATAAAATAAAGAGCTGCTCATTCAAAATCTGTTCAAATTTTCAGATATTATTTTCAAGGAGATTAGACAAACTCATAATCATAAGCTTTAAATAAGACTAGATTAAGTAAAAAAAGTTAATGTTATTGAATAAGTGATAATTTTTATGACATCCAAAATAAGCAAAGAACTAGCTACTAAAACTAATATTCAATAAAATATATCCTTATAAATAATAGTATAAAAACATAAATTTAAAATACATTGATATTTATTTACATCATTGTAAATAGCATTAATAGCTTATTTACACTGTTGTAAATAAGTATTGATAACTTATTTACACCTAGACACTTATGTTCGTTAATATGTATTCATATTATTCTTAGATGTTACTCAATTTTTAAATTAAAAACTATATATACAAGTAATGTTAGATAAATTACTTTTTCTATTTATATTGGCCGACTCAATGTTATTTTTCTAGATTTGCCACTGAATCCCAACAACATCAACTCCCAACTCCGCTTTACTAAAACCCATCAAACGTCTTCCGAAAACAACCAAAACATCATCAAACTCATTCTAACCAAATCCCAGCCACAACCTATCAATTTGAACACCTTAACATCATCAATTAACATCTAAAAACACCCATATCCACACATTATGTCTCCAACAACTATTTCACTCCAATAACACCTCAAAATCTAACTATTCACAACCTAGAAAATTATCAATTCATTTTGTTTCGAGATTCCTATTAAAAAGCCATCTTTACCATATTTAATTGCATTATTATTATGATTTAACTCAATCTAGATATTTAGAGAATAAATCCATTAATGAACTCAATGAACTCCGTCATTGGAACATAATTAAAACAAGAAATCTCCATCAAATAGTCAAACCATGTTAAAAATCTAATCAAGAGACTCAAGAACTTGAGAATTTTAGTAAAGAACCTTTGATTAGAGGAGAGAACTGAAAATCACCACTAATGGTTGGCTTTCCCCTTAATTGGCATAATTTGAGTGTAATCTCCAAGAAACAAGCAGGATTTGTTGTAGAAATTCAAGGATTCAATTGAGGAATTAAAATGAAATAAAAAAGGATTGATTCTTGATCATTTTAGAGTAGGAAAAGTAGTTTGGCTGATGAGAAAATTTGAAAGAGAAGTTGAGAGCAAAGTAGTTACGTGAGAAAGTGATTTGACTAATGAAACTCTTTTTATTAAATTTATTTTATTTTTATTTAATAAACACTTTAAAATCATTTAGAGAAAATCCTGGTTAAACATATTGGTAAATTAGCTCCTTAAAGATTCTAAGTTTCAACCCTTTTATGATTTAGTCACCAAAAATAGTTTTGAAACTTTACATTCTAGTCACCAAACCGAAATGTTATTAAATCCAAATTTATTTTACCCAATTGAGTTTTCCAAAACCATAATTATATTAATTAGGTACTTTCCAACATTTTTTCATATTTTATTTCACATTAAAATATTTATTATAAATAAATCCCCAAAACAAACTTAAATTGACTAATCTGGTTCACCCGAACCGTCTATTCTACCTAGCTAACTCTTAGGCCCAAAATCGGGGTGTTACATGAATGGATACAGGTAAAAGTTTGCTATCACCTTGAAGAAGAATTATCTCCTTTTGTTTATATGTATGTTGTGGTTCATTGATTTTTTTTGTGTTATGTGTTTCATAGAGGCAATGCTTTCTCCTGTGCGGGTTGGCGAAAAAATGGGGGGATTGGATTACAGTGTTGGATATTCTGCTCTTTGTGGCTAGCAGTGATCCACTAGGTTCGCAAGGGCTAGTAAAAATGACGCCTTCAGATGCTTTTAGCAGCGGGGAAGTAAGTTCGTGTTGTTCGTTAGCTTTAGCTATAGCAATGATGTCTTTGGTAGACATAATTCCCACTCATGTGTATCTGGGTATTTCCTTCGGTATCTAAAATGCCTCTGTAGGAGTCTTAGTGGATGTTGTAGAAGAAGCACGGGAAAGCGTGGCAAGGAGAATGAGGGTTTATGGCTCAAAAAGGCACCCTTTGAGGGCTGAAGAAAAGGTGCTGGGAAAGAGGCCAACATTTGATGCTGGGGTTACCGAAGTTTTGCCTAGGTTAAATTGTGATGTTCCACCTAGTTTGCTTGAACTTCATAGTTCTTCTTACGTGGTTGCAACTGGTGTTGTTGGGACCGCTACCTCTTCCATCTTGGGTGCTAGCCTGCCCACTATTTGTGTGCCTTTAGGTGTTTTAAGTAATGTGTTGTTGTTGCCTTTAGTTTGTTAGTTTTGCTACTTAGTTTGTGATAAGGTTTTGTTTATTGGGTTTTTGTAGGCGTGACTGCTACAAATTCTATTCTTGTTCATTGTTCTATTGAAGAAAGATCCCATGTGGTTTTGATTCCGTTGGGATTGTATCGTTTTAGATACTACGATGATTTCCTCGATACCGTCATCTGTTGGTGTTTTTCCTGGTGAGGGCTGTGAACCTTTGGCTCTCTAGAGTATGTTCTATCCTTGGAGAGGGTGTATGGAAATAGAGAATTGGTTTCATCCTGAGTCTACATCGAGGAGGTTGCTCTTATTGTATTCAGGTAGCTTTGGTGCCTCCAATCCTTGCGGTAGTATTAGGAGGACTATTGAAGGAGGTTATGGTCTTATTCATGAACTAGGTTGTGTTCAATTTAATATGGAGAAGATTGCAAAGGCCTTTCTTGAAGAAAATTTGAGGCTGTGTTCGCGAGTAGAAAACTATGTTGGTCTACTTGAGGAAAATGAATAACTACGTTTGCAGGTGGGAGGTTATGCAGCTCATTTAAAGAAGTTGCAATAGAAACACGAGGTGGATGTCTGAGCGCGGGTGTAAGAGTTGCACATAATGCATGCAGAGGAAATTTCTAAGAAAAAGATTAAGGTAGGTCACGCTCTAAGGATTAAAAATGAGCTACTCAAAACTATGGAGCAAAGTTTCAAGACTGAAATCCAAAGTCTCAATGAGGAATTAGAGATGACCAAAAATGTAGTAGATGAAAGTTTTGCGAAGTTCACTAGGAGGTTAGTTGAGCTTAAAGAATCGCATAAGAATGAAATTATGGTTCTAGAGGCTACTTATGATATTGGTGTGGTAGAGAAGGTTAAGGCTGTTGCAGACACAACCTCCGCCTTTATGGTTGAAGGGGTAGAGAGATCTCGAGATGCTGCCATCCTTAGCTTTCAGCTGGCACGAGGTCCTTTTATTGCCAGGGCTGTGGATTTGAAGTTTTTTACGAGGTAGCCATGGATTTCGATATGAGAAATCCTTTTAGGCCATCCTGGGAAAGCTTTGCTATGAAGTACAAAAATAATATGGCTTCTTCTACCTTTGGTCTTAATGTGCCATCCTCCCTAAATGATCGCAGTGGTGCTGCGAATGGAATAAATGGTAGCGGTGTTTTGGGTGATTTTAGTAGGGGCATATAAATGTTATTGTTATTTATTTCTTTGATTTCTTGTATGGAAGAAAAAACTTGTTTTGAGGGTTGTTTTAGTTGTTTTGCTATTTTTGCTTAGGTCGGAATGCATCTTGATGTTATTTTCTTACGATAAATGATCTATCTGAGATAACTCTTATGGTGGAGACCCTAAAAAGCCTAATTAACTTCTGAATGGGTCGTAATTTCAGAAGAGTTGAGAGTAATTGTATTTCCTTATTATATGGAACATGATAATTCATTCAAGTCGACTTCCGTATTGGGGAAGATTTATGATTATGTTAAATCCTATCAAGAAGAAGTATCAAAGTCAGGTAAAAGAAGCGTTTCTGAGTTTTACGTTTTGTGCTATCATAAGATAGGTGAAGGTGAATAGTATGAGGCATGTAAAAATTTATGTTTTTGTTGCTAATGTAGTTGTTTGGTTGAAGGTAATTGTTTGAAGATAGTATCATCATCCTTTTTTTACCTCTTTACGGGATCTAATCTCTGATCCGACTTTGCTTTGACAAAAGATAAAATTTATCTTTTTTTAGTCTCAATTGTTAAACTCAATTGGCGCATTCGTTAGGTAGTGGAGGTGCTACTTCCTTATGATGTTTTTGCTCCGGTGTTTCTCCTCATGTTGCTTTTTTGGGAAACACCTTGCTTAATTTTCTTTCGCAAACAAATTTCTTGTTGACATTTAAATCATAAGAAAGAGTGGAGCGATTTGAATAATCTAGTACTGTTCGTGCTTTTAATTTCTTCGCAGCTTGTAATAGGTTATTTTGTACCTTTTTAGTTAGCTTTGTGAGTCAGCGGAGTTATGTAGTGGAAAGTTATCTGATTTGGCGTATGCAATTTCTGCTGTTGCTATGATCTAATTTGGCTTGTCAGGAACTTCTCATCTTTTATTTGTGATGAAGCTTTCTATTGTTAGTTGTGATGCCACAACGAACTAGTTTGTGCCGCTTGGGAAGCCTTGGTAATGTTATTATGTTTAACAATAATGTCGTTGGACCAATAAGAATAGGATTCTCTAATTTATTCGTGCGTTCTTTTGGATATTGGCGTATATAAGGAGCTTTTGATATGGGTATAAGTGATTGTTACTGTGGATAGTTGTGTAAGACAAGACAAATGCCCGTTACTTTAAGAAGTAGAAATATTGTGTATTGCTGCTCCGCTTGTTACTTATTGGTTTAGTTTTTCGTGCATGGTATTTATCGGCTCTTTGCAACGATATAGACAATTCAAGTCAGGTCATGATGAAAGAGAGTGTTCCTGATTGGCGGTGATAGATGCACACGCCCACCCATTCAGTTATTGATTAGAAGTTTAAAAGTTGCGTGATTTTAGTTATTTACTCAAGATTTTAGGGTCTGAGAATTAAATTCTCGTATTGGTTGCCCTCCACATAGGTATGTGAAACGTCATTGTCTGGCATTCCCATTGTCTACTATAAATATGGCTCATTTGGGTCTGTATCTTCATATCCTAATTTACTTGTGGTTTACTTTTTTCTTGCGTGGTTTTCTTTTTATGGTTTTGCTTGTGCTATTTTGAGAAGAAGAAAAGAAAATATGTTTGTAGGGAAGTGTGGTATTCCGAAACTGTGTTTCGTATATACTAGGGGAATGCTAGTTTTATAGATTAGGTTATTTTCATCGCCATACAATAGTATTTGGAAGGCTATGATTAGCCATTTGTAGTAAGGAGTGCCAAAAGGAATTGTATTCGAAAAATCTTGAGCATGAGGTTCTCCGAATACTATTGCATATTGGTGTTTGTTACTACATCGGGAGGGAAGGACTGATGGGTATTACATTGAAGTTGTTGATGTTTGCTTAGTTTTTGTAGGCTCCCGAATATGTATCATCAAGGTGACTGTTCCTTTGCCAATTGTGGTGCATGCGGTGTTATTAATCAGGGCGACAAACAGTTCACGTTAGATGATTCATAAGGTGGAGCTGAAGAAAAAATGGGAAAGATGTCTGTCATCTCCATGTACTATGCCTGTAACATTATGAAGCCCCTTTCTTTCTCAACAAAGGAACTTATAGGGGCTTGTAATTTTAATATTTTGTTTCTCAACAGAGATGCTGATCCATAGGTTTCTCCTCGTCGAGTTCGCTAGGGGGTTCTCAAGCGGTTCCCTATTTCCCTTATACGAGCTTATATTTGCAATATTTTGTTTGTTCGGTTCGAGTGGAAATGCTTGTTTTGAGCAGTATTAAAGTGCTATGATTATTTTGGCTTGTATTGATTCATTTCTATATGTGTTAAATTTTAATGGATGAGCACTTGTGTTCCGCGTGTGATGATTCTTAATTGTGATGTCCCTATTCGCATATTTGTATTTGTGTGGATGGTTACTTTCTTAGAGTAGATTATACAAATGTTTTCCCCGATGAATCGCGTATTGCTTAATAGCAATCATACTTGCTCACTTTTCTTGGCAACAACATATCTGTGCAACATCTTTGAATAGGATGGGGGAAAAGGGACTTGTAGCTTGGGATGAAGTTCACTGGTACTAAGAATTGCGTGACTTTTGATAGATCTAGAAATCACTTTTATGTTGATTTTCCTTTAGGGTGAGTTATTGGCCCCTAGTGATGGGAAACTTATGGAGAATAAGTTAGAGATCTAGAAGTACGCTTGTATTTTAGTGTTTATATTGTACTTCCTTTTCTTTAAAATGGCAATACATTAATATAAACCTCTTTTTGTTTGTATATTTGTAAGATAAGCTGGTGGCAAACTCTTTCTTCCTCTTGTAATTAGGTCACTAGAGGATTCCCATATTTTTTATTTTCGTAATTAGATTCCTGGGGGAGTTTGCTTTGAGTCATTTCTTATGGGGCGACATCACTTCCTCAAAGCAGACTATATATTTGCATTGTTAGTTAGAATCGGGAGGAGTAATGCCTCCCGAGTGGGATTGATGATGAGGTGAACACATTGTCGTCCTTCAGAAGAAAGATTCACGGTAATACGTATTGTGTACTTTTCGTGTATTTATGTCATATTTTGAGCGTCATATTTTGTAAGAATACAAAGCGGTATTGTTATTTATGGGTCTATGCTTAAGAGTGGGAATTGTTTGTGTGGTTTATAATCTCTTGTCTACTAGCTTTGTTTTCTTTAGATGAGATCATTGTCTTGGACTAGTCGGGGTGGTTCTTTTCATATCACTCTCTTGGGGCAAGTAATATTGTGTAGATTTGTAAAAGCTTGAGCTGGGAGAACCCTTGCCCTTGTGTGAGGTAGTCTTGATTGGCATACATTTACTCGCACATGTATTAATTTATTGATTGCATATTTATTCGGTAGTGGCGGATACTAACGTCCTACTCCCTTCTAGTGTGTAAATAATTAGAGGATAATTTTCTTTACCATGTGCACTCATTTTGGGAGTGGCGACCGCCTAAGTTGATTACTTTACAAACACTTCTTAGAAGTAGGGGACGCTTAGGCAATCATTGTTTCTTTATGCTCGCTAGCTTTTGGAAGGGGAGTGACTTGATGGGGAAAGTAACTTGCTAATTATTATGCTAGGTGTCGGTTAACTAAATACCTACATGAACCATAGTTTTCCATAGATGAGAGGTTTGTTACAAACATGGGCTTTTTTTGCACTACCCTATCTGGCTTTTCTTAGAAGCGATGATTATTTAACCTTTGTCTTTGCTGTCGCTTTATTATGCACACTTACTTTGGAAGTGGCTAGTGAACCTTTCATCTTTTTGGTCGCTTTACCATGCACATTTACTTTGGAAGTGGCTAGCAAAACTTTCATCTTTGCGGTCGCTTTACTATGCACACTTACTTTGGAACTAGCTAGTGAACCTTTCATCTTTACGGTCGCTTTATTGTGCACACTTACATTGGAAATGGCTAGTGAATCTTTCATCTTTGCGCTCGGTTTACCATGCATACTTACTTTGGAAGTAGCTAGCGAACCTTTCATCTTTGCGGCCACTTTACTATGCACACTTACTTTGGAAGTGGCTAGCGAACCTTTCATCTTTGTGGTCACTTTACCATGCACACTTACTTTAGAAGTGGCTAGTGAACCTTTCATATTTGTAGTCTCTTTATGATGCACACTTACTTTGGAAGTGGCTAGAGAACCTTTCATCTTTGTGTTCGCTTTACCATTCACACTTACTTTGGAAGTGGCCAGCGAACCTTTCATCTTCACGGTCACTTTACGATGCACACCTACAGATAGCAACACATTAGTAGAAAAAGGTATTTATTAACTAAAGTAATTAGATATAATGTTGAACATGCAAGTTACAAAACAAAATGCGTGATTACATTCAAAATAACCCTTTTATATATACATATAGTTGAAATTCTGCATTAAAGCATACACAATAAGTTAAAGCAGAATGCATGTTGAATTAGATGAGTGAGCTTGTACCTTTTCCTTTTTGGTACACTTATGTTTGGTGACAAGTCGTCACTTTCTTGCATCATTGGTACCAGACGCGGTTGTTGAACGGTTCAAAGCTTTGCGTCAGAAGCCGCCCGTGACTACCTATTTTGATTACCGAAGAAGTCTGGGGGCAGCTCTGCTTATCAAGTTTTGTAACTTTGAATTTGATCAGTAGAGTTTGCTTCTTCTCCTTAGCAAGGTGGCCACAAGGGCTCCCTACATCCCTTATCCAAACTTCTTTTACTCTCCGCCCTTGTTCCCGTTGGTTGTACTCCTTCTTCGTCTTTAACGAACTCTTCTAGTTTTCCCCTTCTAACGGCTAACTCTATTGCATTCTTCAGATTGATACATTCATCTGTGTCGTGCCCTTGCCCCTAATAAAATTCGCACATCTTATCCGATCTTTCTCTAACTTTGTTTGATTTGTGGTAGGGGCTTTAGAATTTCAAGGTGTTTTGCTTGATGTAGGATAAGCGACAGTAGGTCTATTAGAGGGTAGTACGTTCTGAAAATGAGCGGTGGCTGTCGAGTTAAGTGCCTTTTTGAGTCAATTTTCCACAGGCTGATGAGTCTTTTTTCTTACTTGAGTTCCTCGCTTTCCCTGTCTGAGTAGCACCGTAATTATTTTTTTATTTTTGCGATTCTTCTTCACTCCTTTAGGATGGTAGGCTTCCACCCTCTGACTGGGTTCACGAGCTTCGAACTTTGTATGCTTTCAGCTGAAGCTCTTAAGGGACTTACTACTGTGGCACCCCAGTCGAATTTTGTTACATACATGCACTCCTCCCCAATCATTCTAGTTGCAATAGTTTCAAATTTTTCCATAGCCTCCTCGTTGTACTCTCTTACAAAATGTTGCATTCGTCCTCTAATATATTCTTGTTGTTGTCTAAGTTGTTCAGTGTGGCATGGGTATACATTTTTAGTTTACTCTACATGTTGGCTAGTTGGTTGTTTCTGTCCTGAAAAAGAAGGGAGGTTTCTTTTTCCACTTCTTTCTGGCTTTTCCCCTTTTTCATACATTCCTCCATGATTTCTCCTATTGGGGGTTGTTCTTCATTGTTTCATGAGAATCATACTGAAAGAGTGAAGGGTCCATGCTTACCGCACCAATTGTTGATTGCCAAAGTTAACTGGAGTCGAATACGAAGGTCCGATGGTGGCCGAGATGGCTATTACAGGTTGGTGCTTGTATATTGCTCTTGCTTTCGTGAGAAATGGTGTCTGGAATGGAATCTCCCCCTTCCCTCCTATTGCATGTCATGTTTTACACTACTCAGACATGTGTCATGATCGGGTTATCGTGACGCATTGATGGACGAGCTATAACTTGATGTCCTAGGTTCACTTTGTCATCCGTAGTGAGAACGTGTGTAGTCACGTGGTTGCCGAATGTGATGCGATGTTGTTTGTAATCTTGTCCGTTCGCTACAGATTACGAAGGGTATTGCACAATTCGTGTGGGCGATTTTATACGTTGTTGTCTGCATATGTTGTTACACTCATCGCCGGATGTTCCTTGTGTTGTGTAGTTCTGCAGTCTTATCTATCTAGGTCTCAACACGTGGCTGTAGGTGTTTATGGGTGCTAACACATATAAATTTAATAATGAATAAAAATATATTAAAATATAATTTCATAAATAAGAAATTAGTATATGATTTATATCCTATACACTGGCAGTGGAAACTTTCAATTTCCACAAGCGCCTTAGTTTTATGGTTTAGAAGCTTAGTTTAGGGTGTAGGGTTTATGGGCTTAGAATTTATGGATAGTGGCTAGAGTTTAGAGTTTAGGTTTAGAATTTAGGGTTTAAAGGTTGGGGTTTTGTTTTTAGGGTAATATGGTTAGGATTAGGTTTTAACTTATAAACCCTAAATTATAACCCTAAACTTGAAATTCTAACCACTATCCTTAAACTCTAAAACCCTATACCCTACACCTAAACTAAGACCCTAAACCCAAAAATTAAGGCGTTTGTGGAAATTTAAAGTTTCCACCGCTAGTGTAGTGGATAATAATCTATTAATATATATCCTTTAAATATGCTTAGTAATGTTATATTAAAAACATAATTATTTTCATAACCTAATACATATATAAATATCAAATATTGATAACCAATAAACTATTTAAAAAATATTAAATATAATCATGTCCTTTTATGTCATTTTGCTTGTTCAAATAAACTATTAGTTAATTTTGTCGAACATTTTGTACAATCGGATAATGCAATCAGCTGATGTAAGCCGTTATCAGCTATTCATTGTGTGTGTGTTAGGATCCACTTACACAGAATGTAAAACTCAAAGTTTTACACATTTTTCGGATGAGGGAAATAGATGGCTGAGATTAACTCCTTACTTTTTTCCCAAGTGATAATCCCACTGTTAATCTCAGCCATCCATTTTACCATCCAACGATCCAAAAATGTATAAAACTTATGACAGTGTAAGAGTTTTTAAGTTTTACACGTTTTTAGATCGTTGGATGGGTGTAATGGACCGCTGAGATTAAAAGTGGATTATGTGAAGATTATCACTTGGAGAAAAAAGTAAGGAGTTGATCTCATTCATCATTTCCTCAATCCAACGATCTAAAAACATGTAAAAGTTAAAAACTTTTACATTTTGTTAGGGGATCCTAACCCTATATATATGCGTGTGAGAGAGAGATGTGATCCTCTTACAATATGTAAAACTTTGGATGAATGATATTAACAATAGAAAATGTGAAGATTATCACTTGGAAAAAATAAGGAAATTATCATCGTGTAACGGTCTAAAAAAGATGTAAAAGTAATTGAGTTTTACATAATGTAAGTGGATCCTAACCCTCTTACATGGTGTAAAACTCATTTAGTTTTACATTAATCCATGGCCATTGGATGAGTGAAATGGATGGATAAGATGAAAAGTTGAAAATAAAGAGATTTTTAAAGGGAAAAAAATAGGAGTATTTCTTCTCATCCATCCATTCCACTCATCCAATGACCATAGATTAGTGTAAAACTAAATGAGTTTTACATCATGTAGTGGATCCTAACCCTATATATAGGGTTAGGATAAAGTTACACAATGTAAAATTCAATTACTTTATACCTTTTAGACTGTTGGGTGAGTGTAACACCCTCAACCCAGATGTCACATTTGGGTCTCAAGCCCAAACTATTACCATAAAATTTCCAGCTTAGTTAGCCCAAACCACATTTATTTTTATAAAATCCATAAGGTTCAAGTATTCAACATAGATAAATAGTTAAAAATATTACAAAAGTTCTCCAATTTAATTTAAGACATTTGAACATATAACTTGATTAATACAATTTCCAAAATAATAATTACAAACTCCACCACGTAAGGCCTTATGAATACACATCCCACTAAACACAAGTATCGTACTCTAAAAATCACCACATGTTGGAATCTCGTACTGATAGTGCTTCTCGATCCCACGATTCAACGATCAACCTATGCATGGAAACAAAAATTCTGAGCACTGAGCTTACAATGCTCAGTGGTGCTCATCTACTCTACTATACTTTATGCTAATCATAAACATAAGCTTGCAAGCTAGTACAAACAATAAGAAGAGATAAATAAACATGCATCACTACCACAAGTTGCCTAAACATATGCTCTCATCATAGCAATCATCATACGTGGCACACGAGACCCAACCATACTCATAACTAGGGATGTTCAAAGTCAGCCCAATGGTTACCCAACGACCCACTAAGTCCAATATCACTACTATATTACCCAATGGTTACCCAACGACCCACTAAGTCCAATATCACTACTATATTATTACTATGTTTCATCCTATCTTCCACATTTCTAACTTGCATTGTAAGCTTATTGGGCCACTAAGTACCCATTGGGCCGATTTTAAACACCCTACTCATAACATGGCAATATATTTTTTTGGATAATAACTTGGCAATATAAGCACCAGAATCATACACTTTGAGTGTGGCTCGGTTTCACTAAGCATCAGGATCATACACTCTTTGGGGTGAGGCCTGATACCACTAAGCGTCAAGATCATACACTCATGCTCAAAATGTCTCATCAAGCATCTTCAAATAAGGCTCGGTTTAAATAAGCGTCAGGATCATACATTCGGAAATCTTTAACAATGGTGTTGCAACACACTCTTTCTCACACTGGGTATCCAGATCCCACCAAACAATGGTAACTCAACCATCTAGGTGTCCCTATCAGCACATAGCAAGGACATGTCTACCACACAACAACAACATCACACGATCCGCCAAGGATCCCTACGGTTTCTATTACCATCAAGTCGCCCAAAGTTTACCAAGTTATTAATTATTATGGAAGTGTACATTAATCATCCTTATTAATTATCTTTATTAATCCATATTTTCTCATTAACATCCCACGTCAATTTCCATCTCTTTATTAGCATTATAAATTATCTCGTTCAGTGGGTACTGATACTAATACGTGTACCGATACTAATATAGCTTACTGCAAATCATCAATTTCCATAAGTATCGGTACGGGTCGACCCGTATTGATACTGTAAAACTAATATTTGATTTTGATATAACAAGGATTTCAAGGACCAATTTACAAAATTGGATAAATTTTTAAGTGCTAAAAAATTCTCACAAATGACAAGGATTTGAATTTCAAATTGTTTCTAAGTCAAAAACTAAATTCCCAAATATTTTCTAAGTGTTTTTGTACTCAAATAGCCAAATTTGGTCTAGGCGTATCGATACAACCAAGGGTGTATCAATATGGATTTTAGATACTAGAAAATATTTTATACTTAATGGCTATTGGGTACCGATACGCGTGTAGCCGTATTAGTACACCATTCAACCTGGGAACCATATTGGCCTTTGAGTATCGGTACGACTTTATGCGTACTGATATGGGGTGTTAAGATTTTCAAAATCTTTTGTAAAAAATTTTTGATCGTTGCCTTTTCAGTTATTGGAACCATAAATTTGAAAAGTTATTATAGCGTACTGATACCCTCTTAGGCTTATCGATACAATTTTACATTCTTGATTTTATCAGATTCTAGTGAGCAAAATTGGTACCGATACGGCTTAGCCCGTACCGATACCCAATTGTAAAATACACTCGTTGTACAGATTACCCTCCAGCATATCGATAAAGCTTTGTACAATGACTCATTCTTCTTATAGCAGGTACCGATAAGGAAGCTCGATTATCGATACCGAAGGTTGGCAGACAACATTTATTATAGGAAAAATACAGTCCAGTGGCTATATTGATGATCTCAACTACCCAAACAGTTAGAAATCAATGATGGGGTATATAATCAAGTCTCCAAAGCTATAACAACTATTGAACAAGTCTCAAGCATTCTAGCACAAATCCAACAATCTTTGAGCCTATTAGAGTCAAATCTTGTAATCCACTTGAAAGTGCATATTTGTAATCTTTTGTTTCAAGTTTTGGGTTTGAGTGAGCTTTGTAATTGGGCAAACATTTACCTTTGAAACAATTTCTTAGTTTGCTATTTCTTTTCTTGTAAAAGAGTGTTTTATCAAAGCTTTGGGGTAGAAGCTTTGATTGTGTAAAGGTTTCCTCTTGAGCCTAGAAAAATGGAAGAAATTTTTAGTAAATTTGGGAAAATCCTTAGTGTGAAGCTAAGGTAGTGGATGTAAACCTTGTTAGAAGGTTGGACCATTATAAATCTCTTGTGTCCCATTTTTTCTCTTTCCAATTTGCTTCCCTTTATTTTTTAAATTGCCAATTCACCCCCTTTTGGCCACACTCCATCAATTGATCATCCTAACAATTTGTATAAGAGCCATACTCATTGGAAGAATGAAGATCCTCTTGAGTCAATTCGAAGTAGATTTGATCAATAAACAATCAAGCCATGGCCTTTACTTCTGAGAACAACCTCTATGAGTCTCAATCCATCTCTAAACCCCCTTATTTCAATGCGGATAACTATCCTTATTAGAAGAATCATATGAGGCTCTTCATCAAATCCAACGACGACCTCCTTTGGGATGTATGTTAACCCCTCAAAAGTATTGTTTTTATACTTATTTTAAAATCCTTTGCTAGCCCTTTAAGTGCATTTAGTAGTTAAATTCATGCATTTGCATAAGGAGTTAGGGAAATAGAGAATTTTTGTGCTTTGCCAGTGTGAAAGGTTGCTTTGTTGGCATTATTATAGGCTTGGCAGAGCAGGACAAGCTTGGCAATACAACGCAAGAGTAGAAGCAGGGAATGCTGAAGAGAATGCCAAATTGCAGTTGGCATAGATGAACCAGAGATTGCCAAAGCTCGACTGGCATAGAAGTGAAGTCTGATGCCCGGTCAAGTAGCCGTTGGACCTTGTACACATCAGCCCTAGGAATCAAACTCGAATAAGATGATCACATCCCTTATCTCGTGCGTATTCAAATTTTAAACTCAAAGGCTTATCCTAGGGTTTTCTACGCAAGCCTATTTAAAGAAGATCGAGCAAGACTGAGAGGAGGCTTGAGGGAGAAGAGGCTGTACCATGGTGAACCAAGATCGACGTGGTTAAACCAGCTTAAGACCAAGGGCACAAACCTCCTTCGTGCCCATTGTCTTTATTTATTTTTATTCAATGTTGATGTTGAGATATGATGATGTTTTGTGGATGGACCCCCAACCATGAACTAAGCTTTTACAATTGGTTAGGGGATGTTTGCGTTTAAGGCTATTTTTATGTTTGATTTTTAATAATACAAATGCCTTGGAATTGTTTGCTCTATCTGGCATGCACTTCAATTTTCTAATTTCTTTGTTAAGCGACCGCTGGCATTG
Source organism: Hibiscus mutabilis (assembly GCA_019671005.1). Taxonomy (NCBI): domain Eukaryota; kingdom Viridiplantae; phylum Streptophyta; class Magnoliopsida; order Malvales; family Malvaceae; genus Hibiscus; species Hibiscus mutabilis. The sequence continues at coordinate 10,412,616 of CM033735.1, read as the reverse complement.
TTTGCTTATTGCACCTTAATATCTTAACAGACTTAGGGGGCAACGATCTGTTGCCAAATACTAAGGCGAGAAGCTTCGACAGAAGATGTTCAAGTAGATGAACTTACTTCGAGAGTGAGTCTACCCCTTAGGAGTATAAATTGGAACTTAATCAAATTAAATAATGAAAAACTTCACTATAGACATATAGGATTTTGAAATGGTTATTTTTGGGCATTGCCACCCTTGAATCTTCCCGGCAATAATTCCAAGGCAGAACATTATTAAAGGATGACATGAGTAGTGTGAAAACCATACATCCCTTGCCAACGCTTATCATTCACATGAAACCTCTTCTTGCCAACGTTGTTTTACTTTTATTTCTTTAAGTCACTTTCTAAAACCACTTCAAAATCAATCCAACATTTTTCCTTGACAAGTAATAATTGAAGCAGTCAAATTCTTGGTCAATCTCTGTGGATTCGATACTCATATTACTGTTGTATTACTTTTTGATCGTGTATACTCTATGTGGATTCGATACTCATCTTACTGTTGTATTACTTTTTGATCGTGTATACTTGCACGCAAAGGACTTGTACTTGGCATTATTCTTACATATTTCTATTGCATATTTTTTTCTTTGCCAAGTGTTAGCACAGTCGTCAATGTAGTAAAAGATGGACCAGCCATTCCGATGAATAGAGAAAAAGACCGGCTCCTTCCCAAGTCCAAGCAAGAGATGATCAATGAAGATAAGAGAAAGTTGCAAGTAAATGACAAAGCAATGTACATGCTCTTTTGTGCTCTTAGACCGGATGAGTACTCAAAGATGTCTTCTTGCACAAGTGCAAAAGAGATATGGGACAAGCTTGAAGTTACATACGAAGGTACCAACAATGTCAATGAGACCAAGATTGGACTCCTCAACTTGAGTTACGAGAACTTCAAAATGGAACCGGATGAGGACATCACCAAGATGTTCGATAGATTCTCTATAATCGTTAATGGGCTTAAGGGTTTTGGAAAAGTCATTCCAAAAGACAAGCTTGTTCGAAAGCTCGTCTACTCTATTCTCAAGTCAAGGGATAGAAAGAGGATCACCATCATAAAAGCCAAGGATCTCAAGACCTTGAAGCTAGATGCTCTTATGGGGTCTCTTCTCACTCATGAGATAATGAAGAAAGGAAGAAAAGAAGACAAAGAAGAAAGAAGTACACAAAAAGAAGATAGGAATTACTCTTAAAGCTTCAAAAAAGGAGAGCGATTCTAGAGAGGAGGAAGATGAAGAATTGGCTCTGCTAGCCAAAAGGTTTACTCGTTTAATGAATCCAACCGGGGAAGAAAGTTCTATCGAATAGGAGATTTCAAGAACAAGAATAAAGAATAAAAGAAGGATCCAATAGCTTGCTATGAGTGCAAGAAACCGGGACACATTAAGTCTGAGTGTCCCCAACTAAAGAAGAAAAGCTTCGGGAAGAAGAAGAAGCTCAAGGCTCATGTTGCTACTTGGAGTGATGAGGAATCATTCGATGAAGAGATGCAAGAAGTGGCCAATCTTTGTCTCACGATACTAGAAGAGGATCCTAAGGTAACCTTAACTCTTTCAATTTTGATTTTACATTTGATGAGCTTCAAAAAGCTTACGATGAGTTGCAAGAGGTATACGATGAGTTGGTGGATAAGTATAAAGAATCACTTTTGAAAAAAAAGAAAACAATTTCAAATTTGAAAAACCAAAACGATTCCTTATCTAAAACCAATTTGGAACTTGAGAAGAAGGTTCTTGATTTACTAGCAAAACAAAATGATTTTGAAAAGAAAAATCAAGATTTAAACAACCTTCTTTATAAAGTTCATGATGATCACCAAAAGGAAATTGGTGATCTCAAAACTTCTTTGAACAAACTTGGGAAATCTAGTTTTAAAAAAGAAACTTCATCAAAACCCAACTATGTGAAAAGAAATTTTGGTGGGTAAAAACAAAGAGGTTTCCAAAGGCCCTCATATGGCAAGATGATTATAAGTGTTTGTGTTCCTAAGGAACTTGTCGCTTCTAATGATATTAGTGCTATTGCTTCTTGGATTCCCAAGGGAACCAAGATTTTGGGAGCTAATACACATGGACCCAAATGATTTGGGTACCAAAAATCAAGATTTAATTATTTGTTTGTAGGGGGAGCATTGCCACAAGGCTAAAGCTTCAAGTGAAAATTTGTGGTACCTTGATAGTGGATGCTCGAGAAACATGATCAGTGACAATAGTCGATTCTTGGAGTTAAAACCAAAGAGTGGAGTAGTAGTGACATTTGGTCACAACTCCAAAGGCCACATTGATGGAATAGGTTCCATTGGTAATCACTCTTCTATCCTTATTGATAATGTGTTATATGTCAACGGTCTTAAGCATAATCTCTTGAGCATAAGCCAACTTTATGATTAAGGTTTCAGTATGTTTTTTGATTTAAATGATTGCAAAACCATCATATTGAAACTAAAATAATTGTGCTTATTGGTCATCGCATAGGAAACATCTACGTGGGGCATTTAGATGACATTCATATTTCCAATACATGTTTTGTTGCTAAAGATGAGCATGATTCATGATTATGGCATTATAAAACTAGAGCATGCAAGCATGAGTGTTTTAGAAAAATTGATTTCAAATGATCTTGTAAGAGGTTTTCCAAAAATAAAGTTTTCATTTGACAAAATTTGTGATGCTTGTGCAAAAGGCAAACAGAAAAGAGTTTCTTTCAAACCTATTAATGATGTTTCTTCAAGTAGATTTTTACAATTGATCCACATGGATCTTTTTGGCCCTATTAGAACAATGAGTTTGGGTAGAAAATCATATACATTTGTTTTAGTCGATGACTACTCTAGATTTACTAGGGTTCTCTTTTTAAGTACCAAGGATGAGGCTTTAGAAAAAATCATCACATTTTCAAAAGTTAATCAAAACAATGTTGGTCACTCTATTTCTCACATTAGGAGTGATCACAAAACCGAATTTCAAAACCTAGGTTTTGAAGAGTTTTATAACTCAAATGGTATTAGCCACAATTTTTTTGATCCTCGCACACCTCAACAAAATGGGGTTGTTTAGAGAAAAATCGAACTTTAGAAGAAATGGATAGAACCATATTTTGTGAAAATAATTTGCCTAAGTATTTTTTAGCGAAGCCACTAATAAAGCTTGCTATATTGTCAATAGAGTAATGATTATGTCTATTTTAAAGATAACACCTTATGAGCTTTTCAAAAATAAAAAACCTAACATTAGCTATTTTCATCCATTTGATTGTAAATGTTTTGTTTTAAACTCTAAAGCCTATTTTTTAGGCAAATTTAATTCTAAAAGTGATAAAGTTATTTTTTAGGTTATTCTTTAAACTCTAAAGTCTATCGTGTATGTAACAAAAGAAATTTTGTAGTTGAAGAGTCTATATATGTGGTTTTCGATGATAACCTTCTTCCGAGGAAGGATTCTTGTTATGATGGTGATGTAGGGATTTTTGATGCCAATGATGGTGGAAGACAATCATCAAAAGTAGATAAAATTTCATCAAAAGACGAACCACAAGATCCACCTCTAGAAGCCTAGAAGCCTTGAAGAACATGACTCTAGAGGAAAAGGAGGTCACCTATCAAGGGAGTTCAACTATGTCAAAGGTGGTGAAATTTTGGGTGATCCATCCAAAGGGGTAACCATTAGATCTTCTCTTAGTAATACTTATAATTTTGTAGCATTTATCTCATGCATAGAGCCTAAAAATATCAAAGAAACATTAAATGATGATTATTGGATATTGGCTATGCAAGAAGAGTTAAATCAATTTGAGAGAAGCAAAGTATGAACATTAGTTGATAAGCCTAGTAATAAATCTACCATAGAAACTAAAAGAGTTTTTAGAAACAAACTAGATTAGAGTGGTAACATAGTGAGAAAAAATGCTAGACTTGTTGCTCAAAGTTACACTCAAGAAGAAAGAATAGATTTTGATGAAAGCTATGCACTCGTAGCTAGAAAGGAAGCTATTAGGATGTGTTAAGTGTGTAAAAGTACTATATTTCTAACCTTTTTAGTCTTAATTATTGTTAGACCTAAGCTCATTCTAGTTGCATTTTTAGTCATTCATGCATAATTGCATTGTTTCCTTCAATGTCATGCTTGATTACATAATTCGGTTAGTTTTGTGGGAAAGATGCTGTCGGTATGTGCGATTTTGTGTATGCAGAATCTAATTGCTCAAGCAAGTAGGAAATTGCCGAATTAATTGAGGATAAGAAGAAGTGAGCTACCGATTTTGATGGGATAAATCCAGTTAATTTGAGTTAATTACGAGAAGCAAGGATAAATACTAGAAGAGTTAGAGTTCCATCAAAAGGAGATTAAATTCCAAGAGTTTATGAGGAGCTTTTGGAGAATAAATAAATAAAAGAGATTTATCTCTTTTATTCTATTAAATTCCAACTTAAACCATCCTTATCAACAAAGAACTTGACCTAGCCATCTCCTATAAATAGAAGACAAGCCGTAGCCCACCAGATGTGCGATTTTGAGAGAGAATTAAAGAGGGCTGCTCGACATCTTCTTCTTCTTCTTCTTTATTCCATTCGATTCATGTTGGGTGAATTTTATCTTGTATTTCTTTTGCACCCAGCCTTGAACTAAACTTTACTTTACTTGGCTTGGGTTATTGTGTTTTTATGGTTGTGAAAACGTTTGGGTTTGTTTAGGTTTTTGAGTTGAAATTCAATTTCAAAGTTTGTTCATTCTTGATTCTTAATTTTGATTGTGAATGAATTGGGAGAGAATATCGTGAATTCATCCATTTATCTAATATCGGGAGAGTTAGATTCAAGAAACGAATGAGCACGATTTTCATACAAACAAATGTTGGTGAAGACTAATTTGACTTAGGGATAAGTTGCGAATTTCAACGGCTAAGGGGAGTTTAACGTCCTCAACCCGGCATGGAAGGAAATCGGAGTTAAGAACGTCACTACAGAGGAAACCGAAAACTAGAACCAGAAAATTTCAAAATTTTCTTTACACTAACCACAACTAACAAAATGGTTTTCTTGTTTTTAACTTATTATGCCTTAAACAGATTTGATTAACAAACAGATTATTTACCAAGCAAGCACATGAATAAACCTATAATGTCTTGGTTAAGGTCTACTAGTATTTAACAACAACTTAACTTCATATTCGTTCTTTGGTTTCATATATAAGTCTCAATTATGTAGGATTACCCGAAACAAAAATTAGTAATTCCTATCATGTACAAATGTCATAGCACCATTCTTTAATTGTATCCGCAAAATAACATAGATTGCAAACCTCATCCTTGAACACCATGCACAAAACCATCGATTACCAATATAGATTTAAAACCACTTACTAAGCATTTAACCAAGGAAGACTTCATGAAAATCAAAACATCAAAACCCTTTGATTAATAATCCAATCTAGATCCTTATTTCTTTGATTGATCAATCTTCCATGCGTAATCAAAATATGGATTACCAAACATGGATTAATAACTTATATCAGGGTTAGTTCAATTATAACTTTATGAAATCACTTAGTGGTCAAGATACATTATTCTATTAAACCTTTCCAATATTCATTCCATGATTTTATAATGTAAAGTCTACAGGGGATCGATCCCTTTCCTTAGAAGGATCGATCCTTCCCAGCTAAAAATCAATTCATGTTGCCATTTACACATTCGAAGATTAGCAAAACTTGTCACATTTACCACCATTATTAAACTATAGCCTTTAATTCAATTCACACTCTCAAAATCAAACAAACTCCAAAATGAATATCTCAGTTGATACAGAGCAACTTAGGTCTTAACAACAAACAAACACATAAATTTTCTATTACAGACTTTAGTAACCAAGTGTCATTATTAATCAACCAAAGCCTTATCTTAGAACTCATATTATCATTCCTTCACTTGATTCATAACTATTAAAATCACATCTCACTTGTCAACTTGTTTTCTAAACTTGTTACACTCTAGTTCACGGTTTATCTAGGGAGTAATCTATTACTAGTTTACTATCTTAAACCAATTAATGCACCATTTCAATTTTGACATTTATTAGCATCCCAGATCACAAGCAATTATACTCTAGCATGCTAACATGTCTTGTTAGATAAAGATTCATTCAAGTATACTAAATCTCGTCCCAATCTATACTTCCAGAATAGCATTTTAGGACGTTATTCAAGTTGTAATTTATTGATATTATTAACATGTTCGAACTAAGAATCATGAATCTAAAACCATTCATGCACGTTTAATTCACCAATTACTCATTCGAGTAATTCACTTAAGAAACTTTAACTTTAAACAACCAATTAATCATATAAAGACAACATTGATTACAAAGCTATAACTTGTCATAATATACAGAATGAAGAAATACATCATATAAATGTCTTCCAAAGTAATGTGGCAACACTCTAGGAGTAAACTATCTAAGACAACCTCAAACTCTACAGGAACTTCGAACCAAGACTCGTAATTTCTCAACCACAATAGAGACAAACACACTTGATTATCCTGCAATGCGTGAAATGAGATGCATTAGGCTTATATAGCCTAAGTGAGGTAGTAACCATTAAATGATAAAGCATATTATACATGAACTTCAAAGAATCAAACATCCATATTCATAATCATATATTAGCATATGTTATCTTTGTCTTAATTTAACTTATAGATTTCATGTTATACAGTAGCTTATCCAAGCTTCATTATACAATAAGTTGATCTTGTCAAAGATCAACTTGGCACATTGAAGTCTTCATGAGACTTGACGATTATTCTTTAACTTTTGATTCTTTACTAAATTTTTTTAGAGCTTTCAGAGTTTACAGGGCTTATTGGGGCTTTCAGAGTTGTCAAAGCTTATAGAGCCTATCAGGGCCTTCGGGGCTTTTCAGGATACTTTCAATGTCTTTTCTGAATACTTATTTGATTTCCCATTAAGTTCATGTATTTTACTTGTTTGCCTTGGATCACGCATTTAACCACAAATAACGTTGGTCTGAGTTTGACCATATAGGTCCAGACGATACTTAGTCCAAAGCACATAACAATGACTAATATCGGAAAACATATCACATGTGAATGGGGCATCCCCCGAGCCATCGCTCATGAACCGTAGCCCCAGACATACCAACTATTATATCAGAGTGCCCAAGGACTTCCATTGACCAAGAAACTTAGATATCTTGTCTTATAACTGGAAATTTGAGTATATCTTATCTTATAACTGGAAATTGGAGTATATCTTATCAGACAAGTAGTCTTACTTGTTGTTTCCTTTCAATAGTTATTGCATAAGTTAAGCTTTCTTGCTTCTTAAGCCTTTAATAATCTAGGTACTTAACATTAGCTTTCAATCTCTTATAAGAATCTTATTGTTTTATTGATCAGTAAGCAATCTCAAGCTTATTAACAAGTACACCATTCATCTCAATATTAAGGACATTCTATAATCAGTCATTCAAGCATAGCAAGGCATTTAAACATAAGAAATGCAGCATCATAAAGGTCTAAACATGAATGCCATGCTATGAATGCATGCTTATTTTTAGTTAGCTCGATTTGAGCCATTTTACACAATGTACATGTATAATGCAATTTATCCACAAACATTTAATACTTAACAGTAACGAATTAAACATCGGGATAACTCCGTGTCACCCGAGACTCTTGTGACTACACTCACCTTATATTCCAACGTTATGGAATACCCGAACCACGATCGAGTCCTACTTTCTCATTCGAAACGTAGCCATCGTCATTAGAGCATGTACCTCACACACAAAATAACAAGTCATTAAGACTAATTCCATCTTTCTCAAGTACCCCAAAATACTTGTACACACATTCAAACAATCTCGATTATAAGCTCACACCTTTACACACATTTACCGTTAACAAAACAATCCAATTCTGCCCTATAATCATGCAAAGCAGCTTTACTTACTTGGATACACAATTATACATACAAGCAGTCCATTTACTCTAAGTTTTCATTCTAATCTGTTCATATTGGAACAATTAAGATAAAACAGTTCAATAAAGATATAAAACAGTTCAACAACCATCTATTTTAAAGGCAAATCAGTCCTTAACTTGCATAACAATCCCTTCACTTATTCTTATAGCTTTCCTAATGTTTTGATTATACCAAGCAGCCCACTAATGTTCTTTAGACCCGTACAACAGTCCCAAACTTATACACATACAGTTGCCTACAATCAGATTAATACATTTATATTTTATCCATCAGCCTATAGTATGCAAACATACTCAAGATAGTCCACAATCACATGTGTTTATATATAATCTCAAAACAGTATCCCTACATTCATGTTTTCCATGATATTTTCTAATATCTTATATGGTTGCTGTTGCCGGGCAGACTGCACATCCCTCAGTTAACAATTCATAACTTCCTTTTCGTACATCAGAATTTCGAACCGTTTACATCGTTGGAAAGCTGACTCAACAAGCTTTCTAACCATATAGGCCTTGTATTTTTAATCTTTGTGAATTAGTACAGTTTTTAATCTAAATGTACACCTAATTCTGCCACCAGGCAGATTACACTGTCTTTGAACAATTGTCTCTACAAGCTGTTATAAAACTCGAAATTCAGTTTCGCTTGTTTTAAATGAAACTAGACATGACAAGCTTTTCAACTGTATAAACTATAGGTTCTAATTCCATCAATACAATTTGTAGCAATTTTCCAAAGTCACAGCTAATGCGGATTTTAAAACTGTTTACAAGGTACAAAGCAGGGCAGTTTTAATCCTGTCCAAATTGTCAATTTCTAACAGCCATTGAGCTGAGAATTTCATGTAAAGGTCATCTAATTATACATTCAAAATTTATATAATTAAGTCTTATCAATTCTCAAACACATAAGATCAAAATTTAACTTGTAAACTATAACATCTCAACTCAATATCCAGTTAATAACTAGCCCCAAACATGGCATGGCAGTTCACTTATTACACATTTATACACAATCAAAACTGCCTGAAAACATATATATTCATATCGAACCACAACAACCTCTTATGGATATGTACTTATGCATTAACAGCCCCTAATTCACATGTTCATAGACAACAAGAATCAAGCAATTCAATTACACCAATCTTTGATTTCCCGTAACAGTCCAGATTTCCAGCTCATTCAAGTAAATTCATATGCATACCCCATGATAACTATTCTAATTATCTAACCAACATCATCAATTTCAAATTTTCGAGTAATACTACTCAAAAAGATCCATATTCTAAATTTCTATCTTAAATTCTAACACACACACACATATAAGTATCAAAACACTTACTTTTCTTTTCCTTGAATCCAAACAACATGCAAACTGATCAAATCCTTTCCAACCTCCATGGATATTAACCAAGCTTTCTCACTCCCCCTTTCTTTCCTTTTGGTTTCGATGTGAAAATAATGAAGAAGGTGATTATTTTGTTTTTTACCGAATCCTCACCCAACCTAAACCACATGGTATTTCTTTCCTTTTGACATGTGTATAAGCCACAAGCTATTTTCTATTTATCATGCAACAACCATTCTTTGATTTGTTTCACTTTGGTACATTAACTATTAGTCTCAAATATCCAATTCTTTCAATTTGATCCTAATTAACCTATTGAATCCATCAATTGCCATATTAAAGTAGTTAATATAGCAGTCGGATTGGTAATATACTATTAAGCCGTATTTTAGGGTGTTATAATTCTCCCCCCTTAAGAGAAAATTCGCCCTCGAATTTTCCCTGAGATGAACAAATGAGAATACCTATCCTTTGTAGCAGCTTCAAATTCTTATGATCCAAATCAAGCAATGATTCGATAAAAGTACTTACTCAACTTATCAGCAATATAAATTACTAACTCTAATTCTTAACGTAGATAGTCAAAAGACTTAAACAACCCAATCCTTATTCGTGGCATAGTTAAGGTATTTAAAATTTGTCATCAAGATCACAAAACATTTATCAGAACAATATCAAACAATCCATTCGGTCTATTCAATTGTTTAACTTTATCATGTCCTCGAATATACTTAAATAACACGAATGAGATAATTTAAAACATAAACACAACAAACAATAATCTTTACTTCCATTTGAAACGTCCTTAAAAGGGTAATCAACAACTCATTGGAATGACAATACAAATTCGGTAACCCCTAGTATACAAGAATTTTCCGTATGATTTAACAATATAGTCTAACTATAATTAGGTCTTGGTATCTAACTTTTCTTACTAGGATTTAAGATTTATTTCAAAGTCAATCTTTAAAACAATATTACGACAGATCTTATTATAAGTGCTTCTGTGAGTCATGGTCATAATATGTATCATATTCGATTCTCATCTTGTCAGAATTCTTAATGTAACCTATTTAATAAGTTAGAATGCTTAAACTGATGTAGCAGGATATAATTCCTTATCAACCATTTTAAGGCATGTAATTCATGGCATGGCAATCAAGCAAGCATTTTATCACTCCACTAACTTAACCATTAACAAACAACTATACAAACATATCAATTACCATGAATTAACTATCAAGTAAACACCCAATCACATTTCGGCATATTATCATCCTTTCGAAACATCATACTTTTAATCTAGTCTTAGCCGACAAGCAACCAAAGCATAATGAGCCCATTACATGAAATTATTTGTCCCATTATCATAACAATTATCTATCAGGTATATGAATAGATTAATATGGAAAAAGGAATTTCCTTTAGTGAGCAAGGAACAATGCTAATATACTCTATTTATCACTACTCTATCTCCCTTACCAGTAGAGTCATCCGAGATCCCATTATCCCGGTCAAGATGTTTTAGACATCTCCTTATCTTATTAACACATAAAAGAACTCTTAGCAAACTCAAATCACAAATACTTTTCACTTTTAACTACAAATATATATACCAGAAAGGCTCTTATAAGTCATAGATCACAAGTACTTATCAAAATTAAACTCCTAGGTGGCACAAGAGACAGTTGGAGATGCAGTGAGTCCATGGTTAGTCCGAGAATCGACTAAATCATACTCTGATACCAATTTGTAACGTCCTCAACCCGGCTTAGAAGGAAACCGGAGTTAAGAACGTCAGTGCAGAGAAAACCAAAAACCAGAACCAGAAAATTTCAAGATTTTCTTTACACTAACCATAACTAACAAAATGATTTTTTTGTTTTTAACTTATTAAGCCTTAAACAGATTTGATTAACAAACAGTTTATTTACCAAGCAAGCACATGAATAAACCTATAATGTCTTGGTTAAGGTCTACTAGTATTTAACAACAACTTAACTTAATATTCGTTCTTTGGTTTCATATATAAGTCTCAATTATGTAGGATTACCCGAAACAAAAATCAGAAATTCCTATCATGTACAAATGTCATAGCACCATTCTTTAATTGTATCCGCAAAATAGCATAGATTGCAGGCCTCTTTCTTGAACACCATGGACAAAACCATCGATTACCGATATAGATTTAAAACCACTTACTAAGCATTTAACCAAAGAAGACTTCATGAAAATCAAAACGTCAAAACCCTTTGATTAATAATCCAATCTAGATCCTTATTTCTATCAATCTTCCATGCGTAATCAAAATACAGATTACCAAACATGGATTAATAACTTATATCAGGGTTAGTTCAATTATAACTTTATGAAATCACTTAGTGGTCAAGATACATAATTCTATTAAACCTTTCCAATATTCATTCCATGATTTTATAACGTAAGGTCTATAAGGGATCGATCCTTTTCCTTGGAAGGATCGATCCTTCCCAACTAAAAATCAAGTCATGTTGCCATTTACACATTCGAAGATTAGCAAAACTTGTCACATTTTCACACTCTCAAAATCAAACAAACTCCAAAATGAATATCTCAGTTGATACAGAGCTACTTAGGCCTTAACAACATGCAAACCGATCAAATCCTTTCCAACCTCCATGGATATTAACCAAGCTTTCTCACTCCCCCTATCTTTACTTTTGGTTTCGGTGTGAAGATAATGAAGAAGGTGATTATTTTGTTTTTACCGAATCATCACCCAACCTAAACCACATGGTATTTCTTTCCTTTTGACATGTGTATAAGCCACAAGCTATTTTCTATTTATCATGCAACAACCATTATTTGATTTGTTTTTGTAACAACCCATCCCCGGGTTAGCCGTAACCCAGTTCGGGAGCATTACCAAAGAGGAAACTAAGCAATAGATAGGTTACTTGTCGAACAAGTAACCTCGGAACTACTTGCCTTGATGCGCAAGTAACCCAATCTAAACCTATCAAGACATACATTACAATCAAGCAATCCACATTAAGCAACAACCAACGTACATAGCATACTATTTTAGGTACCATTTTGTTCTATTTCATACTTATAACCTAAGTTACTATTATCACATTACTATTCCATTCAAAACACATACATCATCAAACAGCAAACACTAGTGTGGCATACTTCACTTTAGGTTACTTCTAGTCATAACTCATCTTTCATTCTATTTCAACATGTGCTTATCCGAATTACACTAAGGGATTCACTAAACATGCTTTAACTAGCTTACTTATATCTTAAGAAACTACTTATTCAATCATTCAACATGATCATTACAATCATACAATTTCCAATATTTACAAGTTTGAGCATCCTATTCGAATGACTAGTATCCCCTTAGTTCATTTCATTTATTCCTTTACAACCAAGACATCTAATTACATAGCATACTTGATTTGTACATTGATAATGCATGCTTGACGTGCCTTAGTCTTAATCTTATCCTTGCCGAATCATGTCAATGGACATAGGAGCAAATGCATGAACATACAACATAGGTTTAGCATTCAAATTAAACAAGATTTCATCACACATTGGTTCTACATTAGAATCATACATGGTTTCATTCAACAATGCATTCTTTCACAAATTTGGGCAGCTATTACTTAATATATATATATACATAATATCATGGTTCAAACATAGTTTAAGTCGTCCAAATAGATTACATAATAGGCCCATTCAAAACATTACAAAAGACTAGTCTTAAACATATACTCAAATGCATGATCTAGGCTAACTATTACAAAATCTAGTGCCACCAAACTAGGAGTATACAAAGAGTATGAATTCATACTTCTAAGATTGCCTCAAGTGTTGTTTCAAACCCAATATATCCTCTTGAAGTAATCTTTAATTTGTTATGGGAAGAATGAAGAGTAGAGTGATAAGTACAAGTTAGGTACTTAGTGAGGTAACACTAAATCTAGTCAATTTCAAAGTATACACATCCAAGTTTTCATGTTTTCAAGGAATCAAGACCATCAATACAATACATATGCTAATCTAATTACATAGGGTAACTTAGGCATCTTTTACATGTCATACAATCAACTTAACAACAATCCATCATAGTTTTCATAGTCCATTCGAATAACATGCTTACAGGACAAGCAACCAATCATCAAATTAGCAAGTAGGCATTTATACATAAAGCCATCATCCATACATTTCTTTCATGACAAGAAACAAGTTTAGCAACCATTCATGTGTCATCTTTCAATAATTAATAAATTTAGATAACTAATAAAATTAAAAAGTTAATTTCATATATGAGAAATAAATATAAACACATAAATTTAATAATTAATAAAAATATATTAAAAATACAATTTCATAAATAAGACATTAATATATATCCTTTAAATATGCTTAGTAATGTTATATTAAAAAATAATTATTTTCATAACCTAATACATATATAAATATCAAATATTGATAGCCAATAAAATATTTAAACAAATATTGAATATAATCATATCATTTTATAACATTTTGCTTGTTTAAATAAACAATCAACAATTAGTTAATTTTTTCAAACATTTTATACAATCAGCTGATGTAATCCGTTATCAGCTATTCGTTGTGTGTGTGTGTGTGCGCGCGCGAGCGTATGTGCATTAGGATTCACTTACATATAATGTAAAACTTAAAGTTTTACACATTTTTCAGATGAGGGAAATGGATGGCTGAGATTAATTCCTTACTTTTTTCCCAAGTGATAATCTTCACATAATGCATTGTTAATCTCAGTCATCCATTACACCCATCCAACGTTCCAAAAAACGTGTAAAACTTAAAAACTCTTACATTGTAGGTCTGTTTACACAGTGTAAAAGTTTTTAAGTTTTACACATTTTTTGGATCGTTGGATGGGTGAAATGGATAATTAAGATTAACAGTGGAATATGTGAAGACTATCACTTGGAGAAAAAATTAAGGAGTTGATCTCAAACATCCATTTTCTCAATCCAACGATCCAAAATACGTGTAAAAGTTAAAAAAAAATTACACTGTGTAAGTGGATCCTAACCTTATATGTGTGTGTATGTGTGTGTGTGTGAGTGAGTGAGAGAGAGAGATGTGATCCTTTTACACTATGTAAAAATTTGGATGAATGGGATTAACAATAGAAAATGCGAAGATTATCAAAAAAATAAGGAAATTATCATCATCTAACGGTCCAAAAATGATGTAAAAGTTATTGAATTTTACATAGTGGATCCTAACCCTCTTACATGGTGTAAAACTCATTTATTTTTACATTAATTCATGGCCATTGGATGAGTGAAATGGATGGATAAGATGAAAAATTGAAAATAAGGAGATTTTTAAGGAGAAAAAAATATGAGTGTTTCATCTCATCCATCCATTTCACTCATCCAATGGCCATGGATTAGTGTAAAACTAAATGAGTTTTACATCATGTAAGTGGATCCTAAATATATATATGTATATAGGTTAGGATCAAGTTACCCAGTGTAAAACTCGATTACTTTTACACCTTTTTAGACCGTTGGGTGAGTGTAACACCCTCGACTCGAATGTCACATTTGGGTCTCAAGCCCAATCTGCTACCATAAAATTTCCAACTTAGTTTAGCCCAAACGACATTTATTTTTATAAAATCCATAAGGTTCAAGTATTCAACATAGATAAATAGTTAAAAACTATTACAAATGAGCTTCAATTTAATTTAAGACATTTGAACATATAACTTGATTAATACAATTTCCAAAATTAGAATTACAAACTCCACCATGTAAGATCCTATGAATACATATCCCACTAAACACAAGTACCGTACTCTAGAAATCATTACATGCTGGAATCTCGTACTGATAGTGTTTCTCGATCCCACGATCCGACTAACAACCTATGCATGGAAACAACGATTTCGAGCGTTGAACTTACAAAGCTTAGTGGTACACATCTACTCTACTATACTTCATGCTAATCATAAACAGAAGCATGCAAGCTAGTACGAGCAATAAGGAGAGATAAATAAATGTGTGGCGCTACCACTAGTCGTAAACGCATGCTCTCAATCATAGAAAAATATCACACATGGCCCACAAAGCCCAACCATGCTCGGGATCTCACCAGATCATCCAAGTTAAAGCCCACAAATCATAACCACAATCCTGGTGTGAGGCCCGATGTCATACAGCTTTGGGGACATACACTCTGAGTGAGGCCTAGTGCCATACATCTTCGGGAACGTACACTCTTTGGGTAAGATAAATAAACATGTGGCACTACCACAAGTCGCCTAAACAAATGCTCTCATCATAGCAATCATCATACGAGGCACACAAGGCCCAACCATACTCATAACATGGAAATATATTTTTTGGGTAATAACATGGCAATATAACATCATATAAATGTGGCGTTACCTCTAGCCGCCTAACCCTATAACATAGAAAAAAACATAAGCTTCTCATAGAATATAAGCATTATACCACAATATAGGAGTGAGGCTTGGTCCCACTAAGCATCGAGATCATACACTCTAAGTGAGGCATGATCCACTAAGCATCAAGATCATACACTCTTTGGGGTGATGCTCGGTACCACTAAGCATCGAGATCATATACATATGCTTAGAATCTCTCATCAAGCATCTTCGAATGAGGCTCGGTTCCGCAAAGCGTTAGGATTATATATTTTGCAATCTTTAACCATGGTGTTGCAACAGACTCTTTCTCACATTGGGTATCTGGATCCCACCAAACAATGGTAACTCAACAATCTAGGTGTCCATATCAGCACATAGCAAGGACACGTCTACCACACAACGTCACACAATCCACCAAGGAACCTTACGGTTTCAATTACCATCAAGCCACCGAACGTTTACCAAGATAGTAATTATTATAGGAATGTACATTAATCATCCTCATTAATTATCTTTATTAATCCATATTTTCTCATTAACATCCAACGTCAATTTCTATCTATTTATTATCATTATAGATTATCTCGTTCAGTGGCTATCAGTACTCATACGTGTACCGATACTAATGTAGCTTACTGGAAATCCTCAATTTCTATAAGTATTGGTACGGGTCGACTCGTATCGATATAGTCCCTAATCGCGTACTAGTATAACCAAAGCTCATACAAATACCCTGCACGTGGTCTCGTACTGTAACATCCTCAACCCGAATGTCACATTCAGGTGTCAAGCCCAAACTAAAAACCATAAAATTTTTGAAATTGGGTTTAGCCCAACAAGGTATTTCTTAAAAACATTTAAAGCCAGCAGTTGAAAATATAGATAAATAATCAAAACAGTACAAATGAGCTCTAATTTATTTTAAAACATTTGAACATTCAATTTAATTAATACAATTTCAAAAGTAAGAATTACAAACTCGACCACGTAAGGTCTTATAAATACATAGCCCACTAAACACAAGTATCGTACTAAAAAAACCTCCACATGCTGGAATCATGTACTGATAGTACTCATCGAGCCCACGATCCGACGATCAAAATACGTATGGAAACAACGATTCTGAGAACTGAGCTTACAAAGCTTAGTGGCATACATCTACTCTACCATACTTCATGCTAATCATAAACATATCCATGAAGCTAGTACGAGCAATAAGAAGAGATAAATAAACATGTGACGCTACTACTAGTCACCTAAACACATGTTCTCAATCATAGCAAAACATCATACATGGCTTACAAGGCCCAACCATACTCAGATCTCAATATATCTTCTTAGTTAAAGCCCACAAATCATAACCAAAAACCTAGAGTGACGCCCGGTGCCACACAACTTCTTCGAGAACATACACTTTGAGTGAGGCCCGGTGCCACACACCTTCGGAAACATATACTATTTGGGTGAGACCCGGTGCCACACAACTTTGGGAATATACACCCATGCTCGAAATCTCTCGTAAAGCATCTTCAAATGAGAGCTAGTGCCACACAACTTCAGGAATGTGCATTCGATATCTCTAATCATGGTGTTGCAACACTTTCTCATAGGGTATCCAGATCCTATCAAACAAGGTAACTCAACCAATCAAGTGTCCAAACAACAAACAACATGGACACGATCACCACACATCACAC
Source organism: Hibiscus mutabilis (assembly GCA_019671005.1). Classification (NCBI taxonomy): domain Eukaryota; kingdom Viridiplantae; phylum Streptophyta; class Magnoliopsida; order Malvales; family Malvaceae; genus Hibiscus; species Hibiscus mutabilis. Next base: position 10,395,081 of record CM033735.1, on the reverse strand, counting down.
AACATTTACATGATTACCCATCTCCATGGTTTCTATCAATTATCAAGACACCCATTTAAGTTTACCAACTTATTAATACATTAAGAGAGTGTATATTAATCATCATTATTAATTATCTCATTAATCTATATTATCTCATTAATTAAGGTATAAAAAATTTCATTAATCTTCTACGTCGATTTTTATCTTTAACTATTATTTAGATTATTTGTTCAATGGGTACCGGTACTCGAACACGAGTATCGATATTGTACCCCTAGGTACCAGTACTCACATGTATATCGATAATAACATAGCTTACTAGAAATCCTTAATTTCAACAACTACCGGTACAGGTCGACTCGTACTGATATGGCCCCCAATCGCGTACCGATATATTCGAAGCTCATACCGATACCCTATACACAGTTTCACATCATTTCCTTTAATTATGGCTTTACAACACTTTATTTGATCCCTAAACCTTATGAAAGTCATTATGGTTTTTTTACTAAAGCGTTCATTCAATTATTGTTAATTTCTGGCTTCATAATCATTTATTCGAGTATTTATCCCTTAAGCATAACTTCCATCGAATCACGTTAATCCATTCAAACAAGCATACAAAGCATCACAATTATCAACCAAATCAATCAATCATCAAATAATCATAAAGGCATCTCAAACAACCCTAAACGATCTTTAAAGCCTCCATGAATCTCATCATATTTGCAACATCACCATACATTTCATAATCGAGTCTCATACTACCGGTCTCCACACATGCATATTCATCATCTACCCAATTTGCAAAAACTAATACGCAAAGCAATTACATTTATGATACTTATGAAGCAATAGGAGTTCGAGGTGTACTAACCATAAGCGATTATCGATAAATCCTTACTCGAGCTCCTCAAACGCTCCTCTTGATCCAGTATTCAAGCCCGAACAATCCTCATAAATATATGAATACCACAATTATTACTTAACCCATTCACTAACTAATCACAAGGTCAAACACATAAAAACAGTTTATCGGGTTTAAATTTGTTGAAATAGACTTAGAAAGTCGAGATACCCCTGGGTAGGGTCCCCCAAAAAAAGTCAATGCTAGTCAATGTTGGTCGGTGACGGTCAACAGTGGCTGGCTCGACATAGCTTAAAGGGTTGGTTCGGCCTGCGACTTAGGTCGGCTTGGTAGGCTGGCTCGGCTTGACCCTGCCCAACCGGCTCAACCCAGCCGGCTAGTTATAACAGCCCAGCTCGGCCGAACATCACCCATGCACAGGCGGTGACGTGTGCGGCAACATTCGGTGGCCGGACTGCAACGACAGGTACCCAGATAGATAGTCTCAACGCTGGTTAACACGATGATGGCCTTAGTTCTTTATTTTGAGCATTCTAACCCCCTCAACTCAACATCCTGAAACTATCTCTCTCACCCCTTCCAGCGGTGACTCCGATGATGGTGTCGCTGGTACCATGAACTCGTCTTGGCAAGTTGAACACAATGGAGGTGGAGGTGTCGACAACGGACGGCCAGATCTTTGTAGATTGGAGTTTAAATCTCTGCTTAACCTTTTTCTCTCTTTTCCTTTTCTCTCTCCCAAACCACCCACCTTTCACTTTTTCCTTTCTATCTTTTCACCTTATCTCTTTTTCTCCTCTTTTTAAATTTCAAACATTTTCCTTTAATATAATAGGCCAAACTTAACAACCTCAACTTGGGCTTCAAAATTAAGGCCCAAAACTTGGGTCCGAGACCCAATTCACTAACTTGAGAATTTGGGTCGTTATAACTCTCCCCTTCTTAAAAGAAATTTCGTCCTCAAAATTTGCACCCAATACTCAACGGAAGATGATAAAACTTTATTGACTCTCCCAAGACCTCACACATTTCTCGCTGCACAACTCTTATCTCTCACAAGCACCCAACCATATAATCATTGTCTTCTAACGGTATAACATTAACAACTGATTCCTTCTCTTAGAAGGAATCCATCTTTGTTCGATACATCACAGACAACAAAGAAAATGCAACAGTACCTTAACAAAGCTATCACACGAATACGTCATCAAAGAAACTTAACTTATGATGTAGTATCCAAAAGATTGTTGCACAACAAAATCCATCCAAAACACCGCATGGTCTAAAAAGAACACGAGGTTAAACAGTCATTACAACCAAAACGAAACGATCTCTCTCATGATGACTCCTTGAGAGAGACTCTAACTCTGATGACATTTTGAAAAAAAACGTCTTACACTCAGCATGATAACTCATAACGGCAACTAAAGCAGCTCCTATTAACTCGATTCATACAAGAGTCTTACACTCTAACTATAAAGTGTCTAAAAAAACAAGCCATCTGAACTTTCTCTACAATTTTCCATCGCATGGAATCCCACCAAGGGATAAGGTTCCATCACAAACCTCGTGTCAAAAGGTAGCATGTACACACTACAGTTTCGTACAACCCAACCTACAACCAATCCAAGTAGACTTTCAATCTAAATCTCGCCTTTGCCAAAAATAACAAATGGTACCTACCAAGAATATATTATTACTCAACAAAACCTCATCAAAACTGTGCACTCACAATCCTTTATAAGATCCATGGCTATCTATTTAAATTTCCACTGAGGAACATCGAAGCATCACAAAAATTCTAACAAACTCAATGTTTGACTCCCAACCAATGGAAAGTCAAACATTTATTACAATCTTAAACACATAACTGACGTTGTCTCTCAGAACACACGGCGAAAGCTTGGTACCAACTGATGTTTTTAGAACTCACCAAGTACTGACCACTAAACTACATAAGAAGAATCACTTGTCTTGACATATCTTTCTCTAAAACTCCAACAACAAGATCTCAAAGTCCATCAGAAACCATTAGACTTAAAGTCAATCATAACATTGTTTCCTCTTAATTAGAATCAAATGTTACTTCTCGTGGCTTCCAAAGCAAATCAATCATTAACTCGAAGCTTAACTAACAAACATACGGGTACTTGTACTGACCGATCAGTACTGATACAAGATGAATCGAGTACTGGTACCACATGGAGCTAGCATCGGTACTCACTTACACGACCATCACTTACGATCCTTGACCGCCCCACATAGGCAACATGATACTCTAACCCGAACTAACTCCGTACAATCCATCACATATCAAGTTCACTTCACTTAGGTGGTGATCAATCACACGATCAATAGTCCTTAATACTTCAAATTGTGTCACTATTCCACTCTCAACTTCCTTGGTGAACAAGAAAAAAAATCATATTGTTAGGTTGAACACAACCTTTCTTCTTCTAGTACAAAAAATACAGCTCTGAAAGTACAACAAAACATCATTGAATATCTTAAAACCTAACTCGACTTTAATCGAGTCAGAACCATTGCCACAATAAAACGGTCTCACACAGCTTAGATTTCCACCAATATTCCTCGGCTCATTCCGAGGAAACTGTGATTCAAACAAAAGCATTTACAAAGTGTCAAACCCTTGCTTCCTTAACTGGTTACACGGTAACTAAACTTTCCTACAAACAAGATCATTAAGGTAATTATCTAGCCAACTCTCATCTTTCCATATTCCTTATACCTTCACACGTGTCCCCAAAGCATCAAACTTTTATTCGATAGATAATATGGTGCCCCCACCCTATTATCTCTTAAACACCTTAGACATCACTACAGACATCAATGTTACCATGACACACTTCAAAGAGAGAAATCCTCATTTCGAAATTCATTTCAAAACTACAAGCCTCTAACACTTTAACCGCAACCATCTTATTCTCGAACCAATCCTAAAAAATATATGGGTACATTGTCATCGGTTAAACGAATCGTCCACTTTAATAGACAAGTAAAGGTCCCTCAGTGTCACTTAATGAGCTATCAACGGTTTAAGCATTTCATCGATGAACCAACTTCTTACTAGCGAACAAGCCATATTCTTCCTTGGGTGAAATAGTTAGACAAAAGAAACCTCGTTCGGGTTGTACCTTCGCAACTGAACCTCTAACTTTCTCAATTGGGTCAGTTTCCTCTAACAAGGGTGATGGGTACCGATGTCCCACTCAGTCTTACCTCAACATCCACACACATCCTTGATAAGGAGAAAGTCCTAAAGGCTCTTCCAAGAAGTATAAACAAACACTCTGACAGTCCAAAAGCTCTTAAGCGTTGAACTACACACGTTAGCATCTATCAAACGGTCAAACATGCCCCACAACCCCGTTGTGCCATACTCTGAACAACTACTACGAGAATCCTAATAGAAGGGCAATAGTTTAACATTCTCATTACCAAAGGTTGGGTTCCCTCGAGGTCTCAGAGCCTCGAGCCCCACTCTTAACATTACCGGCTAGCATCGCGCTTGACTAATCAAAGCAATTTTTGAGATGCAACAACTCTTAAGAAGGTACCTCGATCAAACTTGTAAAATGTCTAACTTCGGTCACACTCTAGCGAACTAGTAGATCTTAAATCTACTATCTATGAGAAATGCCTTTGAGAAGGGTAATGATACCTCTCAAGTATCAACGAGACTCATTCTAAGCGAACAAAGGGTCATCTAACCAACATACACTCGCTAATCAATTTTGGAAACGGGTTATATATACCCTCAACATAAATGTTATTTACGCATAATGATGAAGATTCTTTGCCACAAACGTATTCAAAGGCATCAGAATATCTACAACACGCAACGAAGACACCATTCAGGTAGCGGGAGGAGGACACATCCTCGATTCCGGCATCATTCAACTAACTCGCATCTCAACAATCCAAGGTGACCTCGCCCTCAAATTTGCTCCCATGAGAATCCCAACACTTAACTCGGCTCTCTCAGCAACAATCATAACCATCTTAGCGTTGCAACATTGGACGCATTATTAAGATTCCAGTCTTAAGGAGTATGAACTTAATTTAAAGGCTTATATTCACTAGACACCTTACTAAAATACCTATATCACCTTAGGGTTTCCTAGAACTGGCTAACCCTAAGCTTTAATGCCACTGTTATAACACCCTCGAACCGGATGTCATATTTGGGCCTCAAGCCCAAACCAAAAACCATAAAACTTCTCAAACTGGGTTTAGCCAACCAAGGTATTTCTCAAAAACATAAAGCCAACAGTTGAAAATATAGATAAATAATCAAAACAATACAAAGGAGCTCCAATTTATTTTAAAATATTTGAACATTCGATTTAATTAATACAATTTCAAAAGTAAGAATTACAGGCTTGGCCATGTAAGGTCCTATGAATACATAGCCCACTAAACACAACTATCGTACTCAGAAAATCTCCATGTGCTGGAATCTCGTACTAATAGTGCTCCTCGAGCCCACGATCTGATGATCAACCTACGCACATAAACAACGATTCCGAGCATTGAGCTTACAAAGCTCATGGTACACATCTACTCTACCATACTTCATGCCAATCATAAACATAAGCATGCAAGCTAGTACGAGCAATAATGATGGATACATGATAAATAAACATGTGGCGCTACCACTAGTCGTATAAACATGCTCTGAATCTTAGCAAAGCATCACGCATAGCCAACAAGGATCAACCATACTCGGGATCTCACCAGATCATCCGAGTTAAAGCCCACAAATCATAACCACAAACTTGGAGTGAAGTCCGGTCTCAAACAGCTCTGGGAACATACACTCTGAGTGAGGCCCAGTGTCACTCAGCTTCAGGAACATACACTCTTTGGGTGAGACCCGATTCTACACAGCTTCAGGAACATACACTCATGCTCAGAATCTCTCGTCAAACATCTTTGAATGAGACCTAGTGCCACACAGCTTCAGCAACGTACATTCGGCATCTCTAACCATGGTGTTGCAACACTTTCTCATAGGGTATCCGAATATCATCAAACAAGGTAACTTGACCAATCAAGTGCCCAAATAGCATAAAACATGAACACGATTACCGCACAACACACAACATTTAGATGATTACTAATCTATATGGTTTCTATCAATTATCAAGACACTTATTTAAGTTTACCAACTTATTAATACATTAAGGAAGCGTACATTAATCATCATTATTAATTATCTCATTAATTTGAATTATCTCCGTAATTAAGGCGTAAAACAATTCATTAACCTTCCACGTCGATTTCCATCTTTAACTGTTATTTAGATTATTTCGTTCAGTGGGTACCGGTACTCGAACACGAGTATCGATACGATACCCTAGGTACCGGTACTCACATGCGAACTGATACTAATATAGCTTACTAGAAATCTTTAATTTCAACAAGTACTGGTACGAGATGACCCATAATGATACGGCTCCCAATCGCGTACCAGTACATCCGAAGCTCGTACCGATACCCTATACACGGGTTCACACCATTTCCTTGAATTACGGCTTTACAACACTTTATTCGATCCCTAAAGCTTATGAAAGTCATTATGGTTTGTTTACTAATACATTCATTCAATTATTATTATTAATTATCAGCTTCATAATCATTTATTTGAGTATTTATCCCTTAAGCATAACTTCCATCGAATCACGTCAATCCATTCGAACAAGCATACAAAGCATCACAATTATTAACCAAATCAATCATCGAATAATCATACGAGCATCTCAAACGACCCTAAACAATCTCTAAAGCCTCCATGAATCTCATGCATTTCATAAATATCGAGTCTCAAACTATCAGTCTCCACACACACATATTCATCATCTACCTAATTTGTAGATACTAACACCCAAAGCAATCACATTTATGATGCTCATGAAGCAATAGGAGTTTGAGGTGTACTAACCTTAAGAGATTGTCGATAAATCTTTACTCGATCTCCTCAAATGCTCCTCTTGATCTTGTATTCAAGCCCGAACAATCCTCATAAATATAGAATACCACAATTATTACTTAACCCCACTCACTAACTAATCCACAAGGTCAAAGCCGTAAAAGTAGCTTACCGGGTTCGAATTTGGCAAAATGAACTTCAACGAACTCAGAACATCGAGGTGTACTAACCTTAGACATTAGCGATAAAATCCCCATATATGCTTCCCGATTACTCCACTTGGTCTGATATCTGATCCCGAATAATCTTGATATAAAAACAAATACGAAAATAAATTAATTTCATGCATCCTCTATTCAATTCACAAGGTCAAATGGGTAAAAATAACTTACCAAGTTTGAATTTGGCGAAACAGCCTATGCCAACGGACTCAGAACGTCGAGAAACCTCCAAGTAGGATCCCCCAAAAAAATTTAACGATCGGTCAGCGTCGATGAAAGCCTAGTCAACGGTTGGTCAAAGTCTAACGATCTGGTGCGTGCGGTGCGGTGCAGGGTAGCTATGGTGCACTTGCAGGCAGTGATCCGGTGCAACAAGGTGCATGTGTGCCTTGTCAAGCAGGATCCAGTGCGGCACCGTGCACTTGAGCATGGTGCACCCATTTGTCCAGATGCATGCCCACTCTCACGGGCGGTGCGTGGGGCATTCTCTGGTCGTCAGACGGCGCTAGCGAGCTCCAACCTTGTTGTCCCGATGCTAGGGAGCATGCCAGTGGTATTAGATTCTGATTTTGGCCGCCATAACAGCCTAGATTCAACTTTTCGAAACTTCTCTTTCCTCACCCTGACGAACGGCGGCGGCGACATGGTGAGCACCGGCTGACTTGTCTCGGCGAGCTCTTTTCAACAGTGTCGGCAGTGTCATGAACTGAGGCTTGAACGGCAGTAGATCGAGATTTAAAGCTCTCTCCCTCTTTTTTTCTCCCTTCTTTTAAATTTTCTCTCTTCATCTTATCTCTATCCCCTTTTTAGCCTTTTTTTTTCTTATTTAAATACCCCAACAAAATCGGTAAACCTTTTATTTGAACCATAACTTAAAAGGCCCAAAACCCGGGTCCGAGACTCAAATTACAAACCCGAATTTCGAGTCATTACAATGAGGGTAATAAATGGCTAAGATTATTTTCTTTTTTTTACCAAGTGATAATCTTTACATTTTCTACTGTTAATCTCATTCATCCATCTTCCTTCATCTAACAGTCCAAAAAAAGTGTAAAATTTTCAAGTTATATATATATATATATATATATATATATGTGTAAAACTCAATTACTTTTACACTTTTTTGGACAGTTAGATGATGGTAATAAATGACTAAGATTATTTTCTTTTTTTCCAAGTGGTAATCTTCACATTTTCTATTGTTAATTTTATTCATCTATTTACCTTAATCCAACTGTCCAAAAAAAATTATATACATACACGTTAATATTTATTTTGCATATATTTTGACGTGTTCCTGCATGTATGTAGTGTTCCAGTTAACTTTTGTATCGTATATTTGTATAATAATCTTTTTTGTCCTTTAACCTTATCGATTTAATCATTTAATCACCAACTTTTATTACATCTCTTTTGATTTTTTATTAGATTGATCTAAACATGGATAATTCTATAGTAAATGCCATGTATCGCAATGTACCACTATTTATATGTATTGTAATGTACCATTAACAGTTTAAATTAGTTTTGAAGTTCTAAGGACTGGAAGTGTTATTATCCTCTTTTAGAATGAAATCTTAAAAAATAATTTATGTATTATATTTTTTCAGATTTTCTTTTATTTTTTAATTAAAAAAATAATTAAACTTTTATTATCATAATAATTCTTACCTTCACTTTAATTTAAGGGTAAAGTTCACAAATGATCACTGAACTTTGATCAATTATTCAATTTGGTAACTAAACTTCGAATTGCTTCAATATTATCATTAAACATTTAGTTTTGTTTCAATTTGGTCATTAGCAACTGTTAAAAAGAGTAATGTGGCTGTTAAAATATTTTGTATAATAACACATTTAGTCTTCCACGTTTACACATTCAAACAATTTAGTCCTAATTCAAAAAAATAATAAATTTAACCCTCATAATTTCAGTTGATCCTATTTTTAATTAGAGATAATTTAATATTTATTTTGATTTTGATCCCTCAATTATAACTAATGTTATTTTGTCTCTCTCAATCCCAACCATACTCAATCCATCCTTTAAAACAAAAAAATACTTTTGAAAATGTGATGTTGTTCCAGTGTGATTGGAGCCCTCCCCTGTTTCTTTATTGTCTTCAATTTTACAAGGAAGCATGTTGGTTAATGTCTCTTGAGACACGGATTATAGAAATCACACTTTGAAATATTATTAGCAATAGTGATATAAAACCCAAGAACATCAACTCTGCCAAAAAAAAAAAAGACATATTAATGTTACAATTTATTAAATAGAAGAAAACAAATCTCCCAATAGAAACGCATAAAAACTCATTCTCCCACACAAACTTCAAAGAAGTATGCAAAATTTGCATCCTTGAACGTATAATCATAAAAAAAAGTAATATTTAAACGTGTTCCCCATCAGATGGTTATGATTTTGTTATAGTTGGGTCAATTAAAAAAATCAGAATAAAAGTTTAAGAGATGAAATGAATAAAATAATAAAATTGATTAGTCAAAGAAAGTCATTTTGCTTATATTATTATAATATTATTTTCTTTTATTCTAATATTTTAATATAATCTTTAAATAAAGGGTAAAGTATATAAATCATCAATAAACTTTAGTCTCAATCCTATTTTGGTTATTAGAGTTTGAAATGTTTAATATACTCACCAAAGTCTAGACATTTAATGTTTTTTGTCACTCCACCGTTAATTTTTTTACCACTTTTATATACCAGTGAACAAAAGAATTTCTCCAAGACCCGAACGGTAAAAAATTTCATCTGCACAAAAGAAGTAACATACTGATAAACAAGTTTCATCCAATGACGGATGAGGGAGATCGAGATCAACGAGAGAGAAATAAAAGATTTTTTAGTGATTCGTGAGTTTCTGAGCATTTTTCGATAAAATAGAGGTTGTGTTCAAACTCATGGGATGAAACGAAATGACTGGTGAAATTTAAAACCGAACGGTCACCATTTACGATCGTTTGGGGTTTAAGAATGAAAATAATTTCAATGTCTGAATTTTAGTAACAAAAAACATTTCATGTCTAAACACATTTCATGTCTAAACTTCAGTGAATATATTGAATGTTTTGAAACTTCAATAACCAAAAATAAATTTAAAAGTAAAATTCAGTAATAATCTACGTAATTTACCCTTAAATAAAATAGTTAAAATTTACTAAAATTAAATGTCCAAGGATCATACCGAGATTAATATAAATTTGTAAAAAATTCTTTACAATTACACCTATGACCAATTGTTAAATAATATTCTATAAATATCTTTTTGCCTTAAGGATTCAATAATCACTTAAATTTTTTTAAAAATCATTTAAGCTCTTAAGTTTTTTTTGCACCTAATGAAGCCCTCAAACTCAAGAAAAAAAATCAATTTGGCCCTTTAACCAACGTTGACCGTTAATTTTAATAATTTATTTTTAAAATATATAAAAATAGAAAAAAATCTAAAAAACTGGAAATTTCTGGAAACTTCTAAAAATTATTTTAAAAATATAAAAATATTTTAAAAATTACAAAATAATAAATATTAAGTATTATTATTATACAATTATAAAACATAATTTGAAAACAAAAATTTATATTTTTTAAAATATATTTTAAAAATCAAAATAACTTTTATTTGTTTATATTTTTAAAAATTATTATTTTTAAATAAATTTCAAAATTAAAATAAAATATTTTTAGATTTTTTTAAAAAATAATTTTTTTCTGTTTTTAAATATTTTTAAAAAATTAAAATTTAAACATTTTTAGATATTTATTTAAAAGTTAAAATTTAAAAATTCCTAAATATGACAAATGACATTATCCTGTTACAACACATGTTAAATTTTTTTAAAAAAAAATTAAAATTAACGATAAACGCTGATTAAAAGACCAATAGGTTTTTTTCTTGAATTTAAAAACTTAATTGAGTGCAAAATAATTAAAGGCCTAATTGATTTTCTTTTTTTTTTACAAAAGTTTAAGATCTTATTGAACTCTTAAGTCTTATTTTTTCGTGAATTGTTATCTTTGTTTACCCATAATTACACAACAATATATGAAAGAAAAAACATAAGACATCATATATATTGCAGACAACTGCAGATTAATAATTATTGCGGTTGGTACATATTTTCCAAAGGTTTGTTTTTATTTTTGAAAAACCAAAGAGATTATTTAATTTTCTTATACAGCCTAAGAGCAAATTATATTGTATTTCATGCACTGTGACAGCATAAGCAAACATAAGTACATTGCAAAGGTAACTTAGTCACAGACACAAGATACAATACAACAACATAAAACATTTAAAAGAGAAGAAATTCAGACGACAAAAATTATATGAGGCAAAAGGCAAATGTTTTACTCACTAATTAATAATAATGTTCATTTTCATTTCCACCATGTCCTTTTTCTTCTGTTTTACCCTCATCTAATGTCCTCAAATGTTAGTTTTGAAAACAATGTTACCATGTTTCCAGCAGCAGCGGCTGTGGCACCATCATTCTTCTTGCCTTGGACTCCCCTCTCCGCCATCAACACCACCTTCGAGCTGAACCCACAGAGCTTGATTTTGCTCCCCACCGTTTTCCCAGGTTTGTTGCCTTACACTCCTGTTAATCGTATCACCACCATCAGAAAACTGTGCCCACACGCTTCGGCTCTTTCCCCCGCCGCTAAATTCTTCCTCGCATCCTGCAACTGTCTTGAGTAGCTCTGACTGCAGTGACGGGCAGTTTTCTTTGAGATACTCAAAACCATCTGAGCGCATAACAGCTGCCTCGAAAAGAAACATTCAGAAACACAAGTTAGGGTCCCCATAGAAAAGTGTAACGATGAAAACCTTAGGCTCGGCTCTTCATTCGAGGGGTTTCACTATCTTCAGGACCCCCAGAAGAGCAAAAGTCTTCATAAACGGAAGAGAACGCCCACAATAGATCATAGCCAACATCATTTTACTATCCAGAATACTCGATGCCGGCTTAGGCTTGAAAAACATATCAAAAGCCTGACCTCAAACAGGCAAGGCCAGTAGGCTGGCTGGAACCCAGCCAGAACCAAAAACTGAACATATGAGTTATGACCCATCTCAAAAACCAAGTTCATCCTAATCTGAATGCTTAGCATAATCTCAAGACATTTTAGGATTTAGAATACACAGAAATGCCAAGAAAGGGAAATATCATACTTTTTCCATGCTCATCATACATGCGAATGCTAAGCATTATCTCAAGACATTTTATCTTAAAAAGTAGTTTATCATAAACGGGCCACCATACTTTACCCAGAACGTGGCAACATCAAGTGTCTATATAATGTAAATTTTGGAAAGCAATAAAAGAACAGAAGGATTTACCAACAAGATTTTCAGCAGCAAATTTTAAGCAAACAGCTTTTAGATCCATAGCATGATGACGATCGGCGTGCGCTAAAATATTTGCGACCGAATTCACGGATATGTCCTTGCAGAGTACAGACTCACACATTAGTCTAAGTCTGGGCAAGTCATATTTGTCTGCTGCTGCCAACAATTTTCCTGCTAATGCATCAGATACAGACAGCGTACAAGATGAACTAGTCCCGACAAATTCCTCATCGTCAATAAGATTATCTCTGTATATGAAGTGCAGCAAAGCCTTCCCAAATGCACATAGCAGAGAATGTCAGGAAAATAAGACAACCACACCGACAGTAAACTCTAGAGCCATATAAAGAGAGATAACATGAATTTAGCAGAATTACAACCATGTCCAAGGAAAGTAAAATGGGGTAGAAAATGATACCTTAAAAACCCTGGGCTCCATATCTGTAACAACTATTTCGTTATCATCTTCTTCCATCCGATCAGAAAATTCAGCTTCAAATACAGGAGACCTAGCAGCTAACACCAGCTTGTGAGCATGAAACTTCTCCCCAAACACATTAAAAGTAATATCAGAACATTCTTCATTTTCCAATAACATGCCAAAATGTGAGCCAATATCAGACTCAGGGACCTGTATGGAGTGCAGCCTCGGGCAGTCTATTTCTGAAACCACAACACCAACAGTGCAATTTATTTTTCAGCAATCATCCTTGAGAAAATCAGATGTTTCGAGCATAGCCCGCCTGAAGAAACGCTTGTATCCCCTGAATATAAAGAAGCCATAGAAAGTAAAAATGAGTCGCATTTCAAAACTCAGACAAGCAATTGCAATCAAATTATATACTTCAAAAAAGATAGGAGGAGAGGAAAAACTGGTTCCGAAGGATGTATTGATCGTTATGTAAACAGTCAGCTTTTACAGTGTGCATATGGTAAATGTACTAAAATCCCGCCATGTACGGCCTTGTCCTGAATTTTCTAGCCTATGTTTGTTCAATTTGTGCTTTATTTTGATTAATTTTACTTGTTTTGATTTGGATATCTTGTCTTCATGTACTTGTACACCTAAAAAAAATGGTAAATGTAAATGTTACACAAATCTGTCATAAACCAGTAGACTGCTCATAAAATAGGAAATAAATAACTAATATTATTATCCATAGTTGACTTTATAGTTAGCTTTTTTAACAATAATAACAATTTTAGCAGTGAAATAGAAAAACATTAAGGCAACAAGCTCTTGATAAGATATTACTAGCCATGTAAAACAATTACATGGTTATGTTCTATGTTGCTCCAACTCTTCCTTTTTACCGAAGGATTTGTGTTGGACACATTCAGATTTAAATATGAAAGCACAACCCTCTAAATAAATGGAAATACATAGAAAAAAATGAACAGACTTGTCAAGCCGATGCACGTAGCCAAAATTAAACCCCAAGTCTGAGTACCAAACATTTTGCCTTAAAGTTGAAAAGTGAATAAGACAACATTCCAAGGTGAATTAGGAGAAGATGAACAGGATATTTTCCAGAGATAACAATGTGTTTCTATGTATTTTCTTATTATTCTTAATTATCAAACGTATACAGAGTAAGCCTTTAAATAGGCTAATATAGAGTTTTAATATAACTAAAACTATACTTTTATCTTTAATTTAAATAAGACTTCTAGTAAATCTAAACTACTAATTAGGAATAAACTCTAATTACACATTAAATAAAAACTCTAACACTCCTCGTCAACTTACACTCCCCCTCAAGTTCTAACACTTCTTGGATAACTTACAAGCGAAACTCCAAAGAACTAGTAAGGTATTGAGATAACTTACTCCTTTCACTTTCACGTATAGGCAGAGAGAAAGTGAGTACGCATGCAGAAAGAGTTATGGAAGTGTAACACCAGAAAGTGGATCTCATAAATTAAAGGATCTTCTGTAAGAAAAAATTTCTCATTTGCTCAAAAAAGGTGATAGATAATCCCTATAAATGCATACATCCCATGCAATCTGGTGTACTATGAGCTGATTAAGTATTTATCTGCACCAATGTTTTTCCTGCTATCTATTATTTTCGGTTGAACATTTCTTATTCGTTACCATATGAGTCTTATGCCAGTTCTATTACCTTAAACTTCACTATCTTGTGTTTTTCTTTTTTTATCCCCCTCCGTGGAATGAAATTAACTCCACTTTAGTTTTCAAGTAAAACTAATTTCCTACCAAGAGGCAAGAAGCTTTAACAGAATTTGTATGTCATGACTAAGAACAGACTCACCATTTCTTCATTGTTCTACCACTTAAGGCAGATGCTCATCTTATTGTTTACTGACAAATTTATGATGGAACCCTCCCTCTAAAAATTGTACCAGCAACTCAGTAAAAATTTATATGATCATACTTCGGTATCCAACTACAACCCTACAAGTTCTACAGGTCCCATCAGTACCAATCAACATACCTAACTACGACGACCTATTCTAATTAATCCCGTCTGTTAATCATTCCTAATCTAACAATCCCAATTTTCAATTCATTAATGATTATCTTTTTTCCGATATTTATTTGTCATTTAAAAAATTTGTGCAATATTCTTGAACCTAAAATTTGAACTCATACCATCCATCCATGGCACTTGAGCGGAGGCCAAGCAGAAAAATGATCATCAATTTCCAGTGCATTAATCATACATTCTTCATAAATCATCATTTCTCATCCACCTCTAATTCTTCAAAAGCATCAATATTTCTCATTTCGCCCCTTTTTTCCCAACACTTGTTTCGTTAACCCACTTCGAACATTTTTCAAACCCAACAACCAGAATAATCCCTCAAAAAACCCTAAAGTTTAACAAGGAATTTACACAAGAAATCAATCGTTTCCTTATTCTCTTCATTAACCATTCTCCAACTCTAATTTCCCTAACATATTAAAAATTTCTACCAGAATATTAAAGAACACCCAGGAGATAAAGAAATTCAAAAACGAAGAAACAATTTCCGTACCACATACTTCCCCTATACTTGAGCGTATAAGGGCCACTCTCAAGAGCTCGGTCGAAATGGCTATGAACTTTATGTTTCCCCTTCCCACTCTGGTCTAAAAGAGTTAACTCGAAAAGGGCTCTAACATCCGTGCCTTCGCTCGCTAAAGCCACGAAAACCGATACATACGTTGAATGATCCTCCGGGTTTTTTCCATCGGGGTAGAAGTAAATTGCCCATTGATAACCTCCCACGGTGAAGCTCTCGCTGGCTATGTGTTTGCCTACGCCCATACCTTTGCCTAAGGAATAGCCCTTGATTGTGAACCGGTGGGAGCCATTGACGGTCTGGGTTACGGACCGGGAGCTCGTGGGCGAGCCCAAGGGGGAGGGCATTGATTGGGGGAGTTATGAGGGTTTGTGGGAATTTGGTGGGTTTCTCGGGAAAGTGAAGGAAAATGTGAGGGGTGATTTTGATTGTTTTAGAGGAAATTCGCTTCGCTTTTTATTCGATTTTATTTATTAATTTATGATAAGTGGCGCGAATGGGACGATGGCGATCATTGGCATGGTGTGAATTAGCTAAAATAAAAATTGTTAAAATATACATAATAAATTAATCATATAAAGGTTTAGTCCCTGTCCTCCTTAATCTTTTGAAATTTAATCCCCCTTGGGTGAGTTTTTTAAATTTTTTGTAGATGAATAAGGGGTTACCACCACGTGACCATGTACCTCATTAAAAACCTCTTAAAGTCTAAATGGAAGAAAATAGTACACATGGTAGTAATAAACAACTAAGTGAGATTACTCACCACAGTACAAGAATAAACCATAAAGAACCAAGAAAACAACAACTACCCCATACTAATACCACCAACTAGTAAACCTATGCATTACCATCCTCGAGGAGCAAATGTTGAATGTCTATCGGGGGAACATCATAGTATTCTCCATCCATACCCACAAGATGAGCGAGTCTAGCAAGTCCATCCGCAACCTTGTTGCCATCCCCGGCATATGCTAAAACATAACCTCCTATCCACGGCCGGGATCCTCGTGAATATGAGATACCAAAGATAGCGATCCCCCGCCAAGATTCTTCTTCTCAATCAACCAAAGAGCCTTCTTACTATCATTCTCCACCACTAGATGGCAACATCCCATCTCTCACGCCATCCGCATTCTTACATATATACACCACAATTCAACCTCCACGGTCGAGCTAATTCCAGCAAACTTAGCAAAACCCCACTTCCAACGTCTCTCATGGTCTCGGATCACACCACTACAATAAGAAAAACCATCATATTGTTTTCGTGATCCATCAAAATTAAGCTTAAGCCACCCCACACTCGGAGGCGACCACCCTTAAACCACCGACATTGTACTCCCTACATCCGGAGACGCAGCATGCATCTGCTCCATGGCTTGCGCCATAGTCTGTTGTAACCATATGCTGCGAGCAAGCACCGAATCTTATTTATCCTATTTGACGTTGAACACATTACTATATCTCTCTTTCCATAGATCCCAATTGACCGCACCAAATAATAAATCCTAGTCAGTCGCATCTCTTGCAAAATACTTAGGGATTTGATTATGCTAACTTGAGTTTGATGTAAAAACCAAAAAACCTAAAAAAATCTTGATGATTTGTGTGAAAAACAAAGGGATTTGAGAGGTTTTTATAGAGTTTTTCGAACAAGGGTTTTAGAGAAAAATTAGGATTTGAGTTAAATTATGAAAATCCTCTTTTAATGCCATTTAAACACTTCAGCCGCTACACGTACCAATACGCCACCTGTGCGTATCGAAATTGTGTATTGGTACAATTTTTAGTCGTACCGATCCTTAACCCGTACCGGTACAGGTAAACCTGTATCGAAACCGTCTCATGATACTCGTATCGATATACGTTACCCCGTATCAGTACCCCTAAGCCAAAAATGACATTTTTTACTGCAAGGTGCTCAAAAATTTGAACTTAATCGAATCGAAATGCATGTAAATGATATGAGAACATCATGAATGAGCAAAAACAAATGCATACTCCCCCTAGCAACAAGGATAGATGCATATAGGAGCAAAAACACGTAAGCAATGAAATCAACCAAATTCAAGAAAATATTAGACACTAAAAAGACTCTAAGGTTCAAGAAAGGCTAGTAAGCCCTAACTCTCTCCTAAGAGACCAAAAACACTCTTTGTCTAAAGGTTTGGTAAAGATATCTGCTAGTTGGTTCAAGGTGTCTACATATTCTAGAACTACCTCATTTTTCAAGACATGGTCTCTAATGAAATGATGTCTTATCTCTATGTGCTTGGTTCTAGAGTGTTGGATGAGATTCTTAGTGACACAAATGGCACTAGTATTGTCACACTTTAAGGGGATGGTAACTACTTCAATTCCATAATCTAAGAGTTGTTGCTTCATCCAAAGGACTTGAGCACAAGTTTGATGACCAAACAATATTCTACCTCGGTGGTGTTGTCACTGAATTTTCACTTCTGTTATATTGTTATTGTTTTCATAATTAGTATAATTGTTATATGTTAGTGTTACATTGTTATTAGTATTATTGTTATGTATTAGTATTATATAATATTGATGTGGTAGTTAGTATTATCATAGCTATATACATTTTTGTTAGTGTTTTAGTTAATAGATAATGAAATAGTTAGTATAAAATCCAATATATAAAAAACACAGCCCATTTTATATTTTGAAAGCCCATTACAAAAAAAATATATTACATGCCTAATAAAGACATGTCCGGCCCAGTCCAAACTAAGCTAAATCCTAATGCTCTTTCTTTGTGATTATGCGTAGCCGAAGGAAAACCGTTGGATCAGGAGAGTGATCCAACGACGCAGATCACGCCATCTGGAGATGGGATAGCATCGCATCTCCCGACCATTAGATCTGGATGAGATCTGATGGCCCAGATCGCTCCAGAGCAGGGTACGCAGATCACCACTCGCGCGTGGCAGACGTTTCAACTTCAGCCAGTCGTTTCATCTTCTCCGGCGAGCACTCGAGCTGATTCCGGCACTGTTTACCCCTTGCCAGCGTCTCCCTCGACGATCAAAGATACCAGAAACATGCAAAAGGAAGCAAACAGGGATTAAATTCCAAGATAAAAACAAAGTCAAAAGATATAATCCCTAAATTGAAGCCATGGCTTTAATTCGGCTCAATCCAAATTAAATCGAAGACAATCCAGGGGAAGGAATCAAGGATTTGTGCTTGAAAATCAATCATTTTTGTACCTATATAAACCCATTGTAATCCATGTAACAGAACACAAGAATCATGCAGAACAATCATCATACACAATTTAGATAGCAAATAGCATTCGGGTTTCGAAGTGTAGCAAGCAAACAGGTGTATTTAGTATTTCCTGAAAAAATAAAGCAAGCTCTTCTTTTCTGGTAACTTTCTTTTATATATTCATTATTTTAAATAAAGAAAATGGATAAGTTTTTACCGTTGTTTTGCAAAGCGCCATCGTGGATTTGGCTTTGATGTAACTCCGGTGGAAAAAATATATGATTTGGGGCCGCCAAAATCTGGGAAAAAGGGAATTTTTTGCCGCCAGTAACGGTGGACGGCACGGTGGACGTTCATCGTGTTCTTCAATTCGTGAAGAACACGAAGAACATGTTCAGAGAATTTTGAATGGAGCTGGTTTAATCCGTTTGGAAATTGGGGAGAAAAATGATTTTTTCTGATATATAACTTATATACAAACCCGTTTGACTGACCTGTACCCGCCTTTGACCTGCGCATTTCTTTCTTGGACTTTCTACTGTGGTTCTTCAGTTTGTAAATTTCTCAATTTCGTTCTTTTTCTTCCAAATTGTTCACCAAACTTCCTTTTTCTTTTGAATTGTCCTTCATACTTTGTTTCTTTCCAAATTAGTCCCTAATTCATACTTTCTTTTAAAAATAAAAGTTAATTATCCCATTCCTTTATTTAAAATTTAGTATTTATTTTTAGTTATTTAGTTTAATTTGAATATTTTAGTTGTTTTTTTATGTACATATGTTGTTTGTTAAAGCCCTAGGAATAGGTTCCTCAATAATCCTAGATTAGAAACATCTTTGAAGTAAAATTTCCTTCATATTCTTAATAAAATAAACTTAATTTTACTTAAACCTTAATAGCTAAAATAAATGTAGATATTTTAGGGATTAATCACTAATTAGGTTGTATTTAAAAAAACTATAACACATTTAATTGTTTCTGTTGTTTTGTTAAATAAGTGAAACTAATTGATGTGGTGTCTTACTAAACGGAAATGACAGGTTAGCGCCAGAAGTGTTGACAGTGATTGGAGTTCATTTTCCGGGCGGTAAGGCCGTTAAAATAGATCTATATTCATAAAACGGACAAATAAATTGAAATCTTGTGAACTTGCAAATTACAGTTTTGAAAATGCTTTTTGAAATCAATAAGGTACCAATTTTTGGGCGTGGTGGGGGTGCTAACCCTTCCCCACTCGTAACCGAGCCCCAAACTTGGTTTTCTTGTTTTCATAGACAAAAAATATTATTTTAATAAATAAAACATTTTATTAAAATAACCTCATTTTAAAAGTGATCCAATCACACTTTTTTCAAAAAGGATTGGTGGCGACTCTATGTATTTTAGTTTTCAAAATGTTGAGCCCTCCTAAAAAATGGGTTGCGACAGCTTGGCGACTCCGCTATGGACATTTTTTTTAAATAAAAACAAAAGAGGGTCAGGCCACAAATTTGTTTTAAAATGTTTTTTAAAAGAATGGAATTTGCAAGTTCACAAGATTTTCAATCTATTCGTCCATTTAATGAATATAATTCTATTTTACGCATTCCAAAATTGTTCAAAAGCTCTATTACGGAGCTTGTCTCATTCGTTTGAGTGAGGGGAAAACGCTCTGCTCATGTAAGAATAGTGATTCTATGTATGAGCCTAGCAAATACCTTCGAGACTCAAATGCCTCATGTCTTCGTAAGGATACCGATCCTTCAAGAAAACATAAGAAGTGAGTCCCGATGAGTTGAACTTGGTTCGTTTGAAGCCTATAATGGGCGAGAACCAGGGGTCTTGCTACCCTTAGTAGGGGACAACAAGGACAAATCGGGTACCTTTTTAGAACCTAACCAAGTTTGAGAATCTAGAGCCTACCCCATTAGAGCCATATGGAAAACCTAGTTTTTTTTTAGTTTGGTCAAAATCATTTCGCAAAGATAATCCATGGAGACATGTCCTGGAATGTTGGAATGCCTGCACAGAGTTATATATGTAATGAAAATATTTTGGGCCCTTTTGTTTTCTTGTATCTAATCTTTCCTTTTTTATTGTTTTGTAAGTCTAATCTTGCATCATCATTCCATTTCAAGAAGGGTTTTCGTTCTTTAAAATATCTGCTCAGTTAGAAAAGTTGTAACCTTGGATGGAAGGGTCCTAAAATTAGAAGAAGATAATGCAAAAGTTCGTCACTAGTCTAAAGTTAATCAGCGAACGTATGAGGACAGTTTGGCAGCTAATCATGAAACAGAAACTTTAGAATACTCCCATATCAGCATTAAGCAGAATAACGTGCAGGAGCTGCGGAAAATCTGGGAGCACTTTGACTATGAGACCAAGCAGTTGTTTTATGAAACTTATTGAGATATAGCATATTCGTTGTACGTAAGGGTAGATGAACAATTCTTGAAGGCTTTGGTCCAATTCTAGAATCCGGGGTATTGCTGCTTTACCTTTTATAGAGAGGATATGATGCACACGGTTGAAGAATACTTGACTATGTTCAACCTACGCAAAGTAAAGAGGAGTTGGGTCTATGTTAAGCCTCCTAAGAACAAAAATCAACACACACGACTTCAAGCTTTCGTTGGCATGAGTGATGGATGGGTTAAGGTACTGATACGAAAAAGATGTGGCAGTTTTTCCTTTCCTTGTACAAGTATCAGAAACATAATTCCAGTTCACCCAGATAAAGAAAAGAGAGTGGATCTCCTGGAAATTATGATCTACGGTTTGGTCATCTTCTCAAGGGTCCTGGGGAACATTGATGTAGCATTGCTTGACTTCTTTGAGCAGTTGAAAATGGGAGTTAATCCAGTACCTGTTGTGTTAGCTGAAACTTTTATCTCACTAAATGCATGCAGAAAGGTGGAAGGTGTGCGCTTCAGAGGGAGTGCTCCATTACTTCAAGTTTGGGCCCTCAGCCATTTTTGGAAATGCCCAACTTTGACTCTGTCAAATGTATTCTCCCCAAACTTCTCTCATCTTCATGAATTCTTGGCAAAATATTGGCCAGCTATCAAGAAAAGCAAATGGGTGGACATTTTCAAAGACCGCCAAGATGAATACATCAAATGGAGCGTTCCTTGGATGGGCCATATTAAAATCATGTACAAGTGTGGAGATTTTAATTTCCTGATACTGTTAGGTTTGTGGGGAGGGATTGGATGTGCTCATTTGCTAGTGTCTTGACAGTATGGTTCTCGGTAGTTCATCTCATTCACTACTGGTATCAGTTCGTTGGAGTTCAAATTCCAAGGAGAGTTCAGGCAAAAGGTATAAATGATTGGTGACTCGTGGAACAACTGTTATCATATGGAGGTAGAATATGATAGTCATTGCATGTACACCCCTGACTATCATGTTTGGAGACAGATAAGAATGAATGACAAGGTCATATTACCTTCACCTGGCCAAGCTAAGTCATTAGAGGAACACTTGAAGGTGGTCCCTTCTGAGGTAGATATTTTGAGAGAAGAGTTAAGAAGAGCCAAGTTGGAGATAGAAGCCTTGCAAGAAAAGAACCAGAGAGATAGGTTTGAGTCACAGCTTGACATATACAAATTCAAAGGAGATACAGATCGGGTAACAAAGCTGTACTTGGATTTAAAATAGAAGTATGAGATCTAGAGGGTTGACTTCCTCAAATTTCAGACCAAGGTTCGCAATGCTGACTTGCGAAAAAACCCAGATCATTGGAGGTAGGAAATTGAACAAGCTGTGGGCAAGGAAAGAGAATAAGGCAAACGAGAGATTAAAAAGTATAGAAGGGCACTCACAGAGAAACAAAAGAAAAATAAACAAGTGGCAGAAAGTGAGAGAGGTAAACGAGCCCTAGAGAAGGAAAACGAGAATGTGGCTGCTTGAAGAAAGAAAAGCCCATTCATCTTAGAGCGATGTACGGTAGAATTATGGTGCACGATTCTAAACTATTCACACACTTCAATCATCATCTTATTGTTTAGGTTGGAAGCATTGTCGGTGATGATTCTTTCAGGTATACCAAAACGACATATGATTTCTTTCTTCAAAAACTTACAAATCGTCGTTCTAGTGATGCTGGCGTAAGAGGCGGCTTCCACCCACTTGGTGAAGTAATCTATGGCTACCAAGATGAATTGATACCCTTTGGAATCCTTCGGGTGTATTTGACCAATGACGTCCATGCCCCAAGCGGCGAAAGGCCATGGGGAATTCATGGTGTGAAGTAGAATTGGTGGAGAGTGTATTTTATCGGTATATATCTGACATTTGTGACACTTTTTGGAATAGCGAATGCAATCTCCCTCCATGGTTGACCAGAAGTAGCCACATCTCATTATCTTTCCTGCCATTGAGAATCCACTGGCGTGGGTCCCACATAATCCTCTGTGGACTTCTGCTAGAATAACTTCTTCTTCTCAAGAATCGACATATCTTAACAGTACCTGATCTTTGCTTCTTTTGTACAACAATCTCCCCATCAAGGACATATCCTGACGCTAGCCTTCGGATAGTTCTTTTATCATTGTCATCAGCCTCTTTCGGGTAAGACTGGAACTTGATGAATTGGAGGATATCATGGTACCATGGCTTATTATCTTCATCATTTTCCAAATTATAACAATGGGCAGGTACCTCGAAAGTCTGCACTTCAACTGACTTTATTTCGGCTGCCAAATTCAAATTGAAAATGGCGGCCAAAGTTGTCAGGGCATCGACTATCTGATTATCCTCTATTGGCAAGTAAACAAAGTTGACTTCTTCGAATTTCTCGACCAAATCTTGAATTAATTCATAGTAGTTGATCAATTTCAAATCTCTAGCTTCCGACTCCTTCCGAAGCTGGTAGATCACTAAGGATGAGTCTCCGAAAACATGAAGTGCTTTGACTTTCCTTTTAATGGCCGCTCGAAGCCCCATGGTGCAAGCTTCATACTCGGCTATGTTGGTGCAGAAAAATTCCAATATACTAGTAAAGGGGTAGTAGACCTCATCAGGGGATATCAACACTACCCTTATTCCATGTCCCAAGGCGTTGGAGGCTCTGTCAAAGTATAGTCTCCAGGCTTTTCCTTTGGTGAGGATGGCACTGATCAAATCTTTGTCCGAGAAGCTAAAGTCTAACGGTTCGTAGTCGCCTGAAATGTGACTTGCCAATAGTCTCCATTACACTTCCTTTTACCGTCTTCTGATTTACGTAAATAATGTCAAATTTTGACAATAACATTTGCCAACGAGCCATTTTCCCGGTGAGAGCTGGTGCTTCCATTAGAAACTTCAATGGGTCCAGCCGAGAGATTAAGTAGGTGGTATGATACAACATGTATTGCCTGAGTCGCTTTGTGGCCCATACCAAGGCACAACACAGCTTTTGAATCAAGGGGTATCATGCTTCACACTCGGTGAACTTCTTGCTTAAATAATAAATCGCCCTTTCTTCTTTGCCAGAATCATCATGTTGACCTAGCACGCAACCAATCGAATTTTTGAACACGGTTAGATACAGGATCAACGGCCTGTCTGGTGCTAGTGCAACCAAAATTGGAGCGTTGGTTAGATACTTTTTAATTTTTTCTAACGCTTCTTGACAATCTTCGTCCCAGATTCCCGGGTTGTTCTTTTGAAGAAGTTTGAAGATGAGGTCACATTTCTCAGTTAATTGGGAAATGAACCGTGATATGTAATTCAATCTTCCTAAAAATCCCCAGACTTCCTTTTGTGTTTGAGGTGGTGGAAGATCTTGGATTGCTCTTACCTTGTCAGGGTTGATCTCGATTCCTTTCCGGCTTACCACAAAACCCAATAGTTTGCCAGATGCAACTGCAAAGGTACACTTGGCAGGGATGAGTTTCAGCTGGTATTTTCTTAGTCTTAAAAAGAGTTTTTGTAGGTTCTAGATATGATCCCCTTCTGTTCTTTATTTGGCTATCATGTCGTCTACATACACCTCAATTTCTTTGTGCATCATGTCGTGAAACAGGGTTACCATGGCTCGTTAATAGGTTTCCCCGGCATTTTTAACCCAAAAGGTATTACCTTGTAACAAAAGGTCCCCCACATGGTCACAAAAGTGGTCTTCTCCATGTCCTCGAAATACATTTTGATTTGGTTATATCCCGAAAAGCCATCCATGAACGAGAACCAAGCGTTTCCGGCGGTGTTATCAACCAGGGTGTCAATGTAAGGTAACAAGAAATTGTCCTTGGGGCTCGCTTTGTTAAGGTCCCTATAATCCACACACATGCGAACCTTTTCGTCTTTTTTAGGTATCGGTACTATATTGGCTACCCATTCCGGGTATTTGGAAACCTTTAGGAATCCTGCCTCAAATTGTTTTTGTACTTCCTCTCTAACTTTCAACAATATCTCTGCTCTCATCCTCCTAAACTTTTGTTGGACCGACTTGCATTCTGGCCTGATGGGAAGTTTGTGAACCACAATATTTGTGCCCAAACCCGACATGTCCCGATATGTCCATGCAAACACGTCTCGGAATTTTGAAAGTAATTACACCAACTCCTTTCTAACTTCTAATGACAACATACTACCGATTCTTACTTATTTCCTTTCCTTTTCAGTCCTTAGGTTCAAGATCTCTACTTGTTCTTGGTATGAAAGGATTTTCTTTTCTTCTCTTTCCATCATCCTCAAAAATTCCTCCGGAACCTCATCATCCCCCTCGTCCATTTCTGGCGAGCATGCAGGTCGCTCGAAATCTACTCTAGGATTAGGTTTTGAATTATTCATACAGATTATGTTAGGAGGCCTGCATGATTATGAAAGCGTGCATTGTAAATGGAAGGGAGAAGTTTATGAGTGAATAATAAATAATGAATGAGTAAATGAATGAAATGAATGCTATGTTTGCCATTTGAGAAAGTGATAAAATACTCATTTTATTAAAAAACGGATTGATAGTGACATAGTAGCCTTTTTACAAAAGATGCACATTGCTCTTAGACCGAGAGCAGCGTGGTGGTTCTGGGCATTACTTTGATTCGAGTCTAACAGTCACGGGCATGTCCTCATAGGCCCAATTGGTGAGTTCTTCACCCGGAATACATGGACGAATTTTGGCCAATGGCTGGACAACCTTGTCGTCTTTGCAAATCACATTTACGTCCATTCCTTCCAAATCTTCACGAACCAATTTTCCCCGCAGGTGTTTCTCTTCTTCTTGAATTGCTTCTTGAACGTCTTGTTTAGGATTCCTGAGTCCGCCCGATTTAAAGACGTCTTTGAAATTGGTATAGGCTATAGGGGCCCAAGGGTGTCCTCCCCTCTGAGCCGGGCCTTCCTTTGTTCTTGTCTCTTCCTTCACTCTTGTCTTTTTTGCAGAAAATTTGGTCTATAACCGAGTCTGAACCGGTTGACTTTGTGTATTACCTTGATGGTCCAGAGGCGTCCTTGTAGATTTTGTCCCAAACCTTTTGCTTTCCTCGCCCCTCTTCCTAGAGTCTCAAACATCACCATTTTGGTACAACTGGACAACCTAGGACAAGGAAGTGGGTTTCCCTCAGCGAAAAAAGTAGCATTGACAAACTCCAACGCCCTAAATGCATATTATATTGCCTCTTCATCGGTATAAACGTATGGTGTGCCTGGGGTAACCGAAACGACAATGTCTTGCTCGGTATTCACTGTTACCGACTTTTTTTCGATAACAAATTTTAACTTCTGGTGTAGTGAAGATGGGACAACACCGGCTGAATGTATCCACGGCCTTCCTAGCAGGCAGTTATAAGATGGTCGAATATCCATAACCACAAAGTCAACCATATATTTCGTAGGACCGACGAGTAGGGTTACTTCTATTTTCCCAACCACATCTCGTTGGGTCCCATCAAAAGCGCATACCATGTTGTGACAAGGCTTCATGTATGAACTATCAATTGGTAATCATTGTAGAGTGGCCAATGGCATGACATTCAAGGCAGAACCATTGTCAATTAGCACTCCCGACAATATGTAACCCTTACAATGAGTGGTAATGTTTAGAGCTTTGGTGGACCCTCGACCCTCTCATGGTATTTCATCATCGCTGAAAGTAATGAAATTATCGGCGGTGATATGTCTGACAATCCGTCCTAACTTCTCGATTGAGATATCGTTTGGGACAAAATCCTAATTTAAGACTTTTAGTAATGCATCCTGGTGCTTTTCCGAGCTTAGCAGAAGGTCGAATAACGAGATACGAGCCGGCTGCTTCCGTAGTTGTTCTACAACGTTATATTCACTGTGTTTCAAAAATCTCAAGAATTCTTGGGCTTGGGATTCCGTAACTGGTTCTTTAATTTTTAACGATAGATCTTTTCCGAACATCTTCTCCGGTCCACCCTGACTTCCTTGTTTCTTCATTCTTGCTCTTCTGGTGCCTTTTCATCCTCTGGGGCATAGCACCGACCACTCATTGTGAGAAGCCCCACATCTTTTATGCCTTTATTACTTGGCTCCAAAAGGCCCTCAGGCTTTATTTCCACTCACATCTCTTCTTCTTTTGGCGAACTAGAGGAGCCTGGTATTGTAACGCTTGCAGTGTAGTTCCACGGGACCATTTGGGTATCTTGGAAAGGGAAATATTTTGGGGTAGCGATTATAATCTTGGGGTTTATTTTTGGAATGCTTGCCTCACCAGGCTGAAGGCAGATGCCAAATGGTCTCTTCGCACTGTACTTGGCATTTTGATCTTCAGATGCGCATACTTCTGATTCCCTTTTCTCTCATTCTTTCTCAAAAAACTCAATCTCTTTATTTTTCATCATGTGCTGGACTAATTGGTGAAACTCTTCGCAATCCTAAATCTCATGATCCTTCGAATGATGGTATTCGTAGTATGGGCTACATCCCTTCTTCACGATTACCATTCCTCGATCAATGAGACGGGCCATGCACAACTGCTAAAAGACCCATCTCAGCGGGGATCGTACCTCGGACACTCTTGCCTTGGCCTTTTGAGCATATTCTTCTTCAATGACATTTTCACCTTACCCCCGTGGTTTGGTAGGGGGTTGTTGGCCATACTGGGTTCCCCCAACTGCAGGACCCCGGTTCAAATTAAATTTTGGACAAACTTTTTGAAGGCCACGCAGTTCTCAATCGAATGTCCGAGGGCGTCGGCATGATACTCATAATGTACCTTGGGACCATACCACGCCGGGTAAGGGGGTTGTAAGGTGTGACGTGATATGGTCGGACTAGATCTGCCTTATATGACTGTGAGTATAATTCTTTGTAAGACATTGGTAAGGAGTGAAAGACCGATTCTCACTCTCTTTCTTAGGGCCTCTTTCTTCCCTCTTGTTGAAGCCTCGAGCACTTCCTACTGCTACTTGGGGTTGGGAGATAGTGAGGTTCTTGACGACCTCATAAGTGTTGGTGTTGTTCACTTCGTTGTCCCTATTTTTGTAGTTATTTCGCACCGACTCCCTACTGTCAATTCTTCTGCTTTTTATAGCAGCCTCAATGCGTTTTCCGGTCATTACCATTTCTGCAAAATTGCAAATAGGGTTGCTGATTAATCGATCGTAGAGTGTCCCCTTTAGCGTGTCTACTAACATTGGTGTGATTTCATTTTTAGAAAGTGGTTGCTGAACTTGAGCCGCTATATCGCGCCATCGCTGGGCATATTCCCAAAGGCTTTCATTACGCCTTTGCTCCTTCCTTGTAATAGAAGACGATTAGGGACCATATCTGCTATATGCTTGTACTGGTCATTAAAAGCTTTGGCCAAATCCTTCCATGACTTAATTTAAGCGCGAGTGAGCTGATTATACGATCTTGAAGCGGACCCTACTAAATTGCCTTGAAAATAGTGGATTAAAAGTTTTTCATTATCTGTGTACCCTGCCATTTTCCAGCAAAACATGGTCAAATGGGTAGTGGGGCAAGTTGTTCCATCGAATTTCTCAAAATCCAGAGTCTTGAATTTGTAAGGAATTTCCACATCCAGAACTAAGCTGAGTTCTCTCGCGTTTAGCCCATAGGGTCCCTCTTCATCCTCATTTACCCAAAACTTCTCTTCAAGGTCCTTCCGGGTGTTCTCTAACTGTTTTGAGAACTCCGCCTTTACTTGGTTGAATTTTTCCAACTCATCGAAGTCTGGGATGCTATCCCCAACATTCTCGACATTTCTGATTGTTATGCCTGGCTGAGCTGGGGTAGAGGCACCGGCCTGATGAGATGAAGCTATTCTTTGTGGGGGGGTAGGTGGGTTAGTAAAGAGAGGGTTCTTGAAAACTGGGGCATATGAGTGATCTCTCGAGTCTTAAGTTGGGTTCTCGATAGTCTCATTTCCTCTCAATTAGACTTTATCAGCTGGGAAATCTCTTTCATCATGTCCTGTTGGGACTTAATGATGCTGTCCCTTAATTCTTGCTGGGCTCGTTCCAACTGGCCTCTAAAGTTGGCCTCCAACTTGGCAAAACCTTCTTCCATTTGCCTTGTTCGTAAGCGAGTACGGTAGGGATGTAGAATGATTGTAATGCAAATGACCAAAATGCTATATTTCTGAAATAAAAACCATTTTAATTAATCGATAGTAATTAGTCAGGATGCATACAAATGAACTGGCTAAAAGATTATTAACATTCTAAAAAATGCAGACAAAGCTCAAAACAATGCATGAACGCAAAGAGCGATACTGAGTTCGAATATCATCGTTAAACGACTTGCATTAATAGGAACGTAGTCTAGTTACAATAGCTTAAAGAAACCCTACTACACATATGGATTCAAGGTAGTATTGAGGTTGATAATCTCCCTTAGGATCCACATGATCCTTTCACCTTCTTCAGATTTATCATCTACACAGTCATGAAGTTCGGTGGTGTCTTCTACCAGAAACTGTAACTTTTGAGCAACCTCTGCCATTTGAGCGGCCCACCATGCCAACTCTTGCTCCTGTCTCCAGATTGTGTACTCGGTGAAGTGCAGTTGCTTCAAACTCGGTGTCGGTCGTACTTGAATTGCTCCCCTAAGGCTGGCCATATGATCCTTAAGCTGCTAAACCTCCTCTTCCAATCCTTCAACGCGTGTCATCAGGGCTTGGTTCTCTGCGTTGCTGGACTTAACTTGCTAGTTGAGCCTTTGTGCTTGAAAATGGACTTCTCCAAACATTTCACCTGATCTTTCAAAGCACCATTTTGGTTTTGTTCCTTCTCAATCTGCCTATAGTGGAAGGTTTTCAGATTCTTTATTTCTAAGGTGAATGCGAGCACCTGGTCCTTGTGCTCGTAATACATTCTCTTATAGTTCTCAACTCGGGCTTTTTCTTCTTTGAGTCAGAGTTCTAACCCCTCGTTTGGTCCACCCTCTGCGATTCTCTTACCCCTGTTCAACCTTTTAAGTTTCTGAATCTCCTCTTTCTCCAATTTGAGCTCGAGTTCCAACTCATCCTTTTTCCTCTTCAGCCCCTTATTTACCCCTTCAAACTGTGTCTTCTCTAGTTCATAGTCAAATTTCTCTTGGCTGACCTTTTCTTCAAGCTTGAGGTACTTCTTTTGCTCCTCCTCCAGTTGCTTCCTCATCAACTCAGCTTCGGTGGGGAGTGTGGACAACCTCTCTTACATGGATCTTCCTCTATTAGAACTCAATTGAGGGACATTGTCGTTAACACGCTTAAACCGCCATGTTTCGTATTCCGGAGTGACCATGTACGGGGCATTTACAATTCTAACTCGTCTTGCATTATTCCATGTTGAGGAAACGTTGTATACCATCGTCTTATAGCCCTTCTCCTTTGCATAATCCACGTTGAACTCATTCAAACCCTTGGTGGCTGGCATGAACTATTTTGAACCGTATTTCCGCAGAACTAGCAAATGCGTGTATGCAGTATGCCCCCAGAGGCCAAGTAGGGGTACCCATGGATGCTCTCCGCATCTATAAAGAATGTTCTTTTCCAATAACCACGGTGCTCTCTAAACTAAATTTCCCTCTTTTAAATTTCTGAAGACATCTTGCCATACCTTCTCAGACCTTCGGGTTGGCCAATCGTTCTTTCTAAGAAACTCTTCTAGGGGTGAAAACTTACCGTCGTAAAGGGGCATGGAGAAACTGGGATTGGTCCAAAGGTGACTGTAGAACCAGAAAGTCAGAAGTTGTGAGCATCCTCAAAAGTGCCCCCACCATTCTCCCAATAGAACCTCAAAGATCGAAAAGTTCCGGACAAGATTACAGGTATCGGGTTAGTCCCACTACTCAAACGGTCAAAAATATCTAACACTGATGGATCAATGAATCCCAATGCTCGAGGAAAGAGTACTAATCCATAAATCAACAATGCAAAGAGGTTACGTTGAACCCGGCCCACAGGATGTACAGAGGCTAGAGTCAAAATCCCTTCCCATTTGAGATACTCCCTAAGGTTCCAAGTAGTGACCTGTTGTTCGACCCATGTTAGCAACGTGTCTGAGAATTTATTTAGCTTAGCCCGAAAAGCCTTGTTCTTACTTGGCTTCGAATACACCCGATCCATGTCAATCCTTTTGCAATTTATAAGGTCCTGGTATTCCTCTATTGTTGGGGTTAGATCGAAGTCACCGATTGTGAAGCAGCTGTAGGCAGAGTTCCAGAAACCCACTAAAGCTTGCAATAGTGCTTGGTCAACTGGAACCTATAGCAAATATGCGATGTCACCATACTCTTCCTTAAAAGTGTTCTTTGTTTCAAAGTCCCAACTATTCCAAACTAGCTTCAAATTAGATACATCATTAAACCCGATGTTGATGAATGTTGTGGTTGACATGACTGATCTGAACCCAGTGGTAATAATGTCTCCCTCATGTAGTTGTTCCCCTTCTGACCATATCTGAACATCATAATTCTTTTCGTCATTGCTGCGGACTAAATCTCCTATTGATCCGGTCTTTAACTTCAAACTATTTCTAACTCAGTATGCTCTTCATGACATGATTAAATATGCAAAACAAGAGATAAGAGGAAAAGAAAAAGGAAAGAGCATTAGTAATGGTAAATAAATTGACTAACAAGAAACAGGTAAATGTTAAACAAGCACAAGTGTGTAAATAGAGAGATAAACCTAACCATATAAGTCTTAGTTCCCTAAGGTTATCTTCATGGCTCTAGCGGGGTGGGCTTATGAGATTCTCACACATGGGTTATGTTCTAATTTGGGTACCCGAACCTATCTTATTACCTACTAAGGCAACAAGAACCCCAATTCTGGCCCATTACAAGCTTGAGAGTTGGTTTTGGTTCGAGGGAAAGCACGACCTAGTGATGTGGAGGGCTACTCACATGTCAAGAGGTGTGGATTCTGGAAGTGAATTACCAACCCGTGGATGGCTAATCACGTGGGTATGTGGCGTTTCACTCCCACTTAAGGGATGGAGCTCGGGTAGAGAGCTTAATGAAATGGTGCAACACATGTTGGTGATTCCCTAGAAATTAAATGAAAAATTAATTCAAATGCCACCAATTATCAAAGCCCGTTCAATTGTAGTTACGTTTTCAAGAAAGGGTCAACCTTACTAGAATCAATTGGAATTACGACAATTTTCCATCATTAAAAACAACAAAGATTTTATTTGGCCTAACTCTCTTTTTTTTGTTTTAAAAACAAAATTGAGTCCTAGCGGAGTCGCCATGCTGTAGCGACGTTGTTTGGAAAAACCTTTAGAAAAATTATATGTTCGGCGCTACGGGTTATCCCAAAAAGTCATTTCTTTGTAATCTTGGTTTAAAGGGATTTCTTTTGAAAAAAAATTTCTTTGGAAAATCGATAAAAACTTAGAGTCACCACCGGCCACTTGGATAAGGTAGGCCGGACACCAAAAAAACCAGATATTCATTTAAAAGGGCTCGGGAGTTGGTTACGTGTGGGGAAGGATTAGCACTCCATCATGCCCAAAAATCGGTACCAAAATATTTGTTGCTTTTAGTCGAAGGAAATTGTCGGAATTTGAAAGGAATTTAATTCGGTGACCTTAATTGAAAATTAACCTTAATTGAACGGGCTTTATCAAACTGGTGAATTCAAATTAATTAGACATTTAATTAATAAGATTGACGATACATCAGACCATAAATTAAACTGACATCGAATAAGCCTGACTGCCGTGTTAATTTATGGTTCGAATCCCACACGTTACCTTTATGCATGATGCAAGCATTTTAAAATATGATGCAATGATTTGGTTAAGTTTTAATTTTACCTTGAGTCGGCAAGGATTAATTCAAATATTTGGTCAACATCCTTTAAGCTCGGACTGTTGCGACGCAAATATCGAAATTAATGAATACCTCCCTTTTTATAATTTAAATTAATTAACATGTAAATGAAATGGGCCAAATGATAACAAATAAAATGAATGTCAAACAAAGACTTGAAAATTAAACACATAAAGGCCCACTAGAAGCCCTAACCTAAAAAGCCCAAAATATGGAAATTTAATTAGTGATCTAATTTAAAAACTAGGTGAATCTAATATTAACTAAGCCCGAAAAACCAGAAAGCCCTGATAAAATATTGATGAAAATTAATTTGATCAATTTTAAATCAACATCCCAATGTGCCAAGGATACTATTTAAAATGAACCAAGTTAATTAATCACAACTTTAGATTAGATGTCTATCTGGGCCCAACTATCCATTTTACCCTAAAAAGGTGGTTAAGAAGCGTCTAACTAATTTAACGAATTTAACATTTATCCCAATAATCCAAGGATAAATTTAAATTAATTAAGTTAGTTCAAACCTTAACCTAACTATGGTTTTGGAGGCTAATCCTACCTCGAATTAATCTGAAACTTAAATTAATTAATACACCCTAAGAAGGCCTAACCTAACTAAGGCTTTTAAATACTAAAAAACCTAAGATGAACTTGATTAATTTAGTGATCGTGTCCCTATAAGACTAGCACACGATCCCGAATTAGTCAAATTACCTTGCCTAGTCTAATCTAAAACCTCAATTAACCAAAAACTTTTTTGTTTGAACTAAGCCCAAATAGAAATGCCCAAAACATATAAACATGCATATTATAAGGCTATACTATATTTGAATTTAAAAAGTCTAATTATGTGTATTTAAAGAAAATACATATCATACAAATGATTGAAATATTATATTTTTTAAAAGACCTACATATATCTAATAAGCTACATACACTAGACATTATACCCTTTTTAGAAAGGAAACTTATATATTATACATTAAAACACACATTTCATAAACGTTACATAGGACACTTATGTACATCGAAACAAACAATAAATTAGAAGATCTATTAGACACATCCAAATGATAAAATGAAATAAAAATAAAAATAATAACAACATAGGCAAATTAAAATAAAATGCATGAGAATTAAGGAAAAAATATACACTAGAAGGGACCCAAATGGAAATACATAAAATTGAAGGGACAAAAGTAAAAGGAAGAAAAATAGGGATGTAATTATCAACCGATGGGAAAATTTAGGGACCTGGGTGGTAATTATAAAAGGCGAAATGGCCTATATATCGCAATTTAGTCAGGAGGAGGGACCAAAAGGGCTATTTGCCCATGCGGAAACCCTCCTAACGCAATTAGAACGGGGCGGAGGGACTCATAATGCGAATAGACCAAAAATAAAATAAGCTTAGTATATATATCAATATTTTATAATATTTTCCCCTTTTTGGCTATATTCCTCAGCCCTAAACCTCTCCCAACCCCTTTTCTTGTTTCCAGAACGGGGATGAACACTGCCGTGGTGTTCATCCCCAAACCCAAAAAATGCCATAAAACCCAGAATTCGGCCGCGCTTCACCGCGTCGGCCGCCGCTCGCAGGCGACCAACAGCCTTCGATATTATACCCCAAAAACTCTTCTCTTTCCCTGAGCCACGATCTAAGCCCAATTTCAATGAAAATCAAACGGAGATACCCATTTTTTAAAAAAAACAAAACTGAAAACCACTCTTTTCGAAACAAAACACGAAGAAGTTCCTCTCCCCAGGCCGATTCACCTTTCGTAATGCCGGATGACACTACAAGGCTTATCATCGAAGGGGAAACGGGCTTTGACGGCGAAGGTAAAATCTAAACCTTAACCATCTATATGCCTGCTTTGAAAAATAGATGTACCTTAGAAGTCTATTTTTCTATTGCTGGTTGAGGTTCTGAATTCCTTTTACATGTCTGTTGGGTTTCTTTTTATACCCAAGAGTTACACTTGTTTAAAAACGAAAAGAAAATTTCTATTGGTTGCCTCTGTTGATAATGTGTTTTCTGATGTCCTTTTGATTTGCTGCCGATTTGTTGTCTCTAATGCCTCTATTTTTTTTTGCTTCGCCCGTGAACCGTTACGTTCGGCTATGGAGGAGGGCGGTCAGATAGCGAGTGGCGCTTGTGCCTTGGAATATCGTGGCAGACTGAAGAGGGGAAGGGACCAGAGTGAGAAATGGCTTGGGGAGCAAAGGCCTCTGGGAGCCATCGGGTCCGCCAATATGGAAACGAGATCTGATGATCGGCCATCGCGCGTGGGAAACGAAGCATCAGACGCGTGAGTGGAAGATGGAAGAGCCTTGCATGAATCCTACGCGTGCATGGGGGTTTCTGAGCAGTAGCGCGTGCGGCGCGTGAGGTTCTCTGGAATGTTCTGCGCAAATCTCGGTTGTTCGATTATCATCTTGGATCCAACGACCCAGGATCAACTTCGCAAGAAAGGATAATTAGGGTTTCTGTATTTAGGGCCTTATTGGGCTGATTGTATTTTATTATTGTAATTGGACTGTTTAAATAAAAGACTTAGGTTTTTATTTATTTATTAGGCTTATCTACTTTTACTATTCTATATTTCCAATTTAGGATATAATACTAATAACGGTAACAAGGGTAAACTTATTTATACGAAAGTGGTATTAATATGGATAATTTTCTTAGGGATTTTCTAAAATAATAACGATGTAACAACAACTATAACAATGGTAGCAATAATGTTAGTGGTAATAATAATAACAATGGTAATGGTATCAAACATTATACATTTTAATCCCTTATTTGTAAGAAACAAAAGAAATGGGTTGACCCCCGGATAAAATTAGTGACTACACCTGCTTTGAGCTTGACAACTGGATTGTTGAAGAAATTCATGTAGTCTTTGAGACAGTTTCAGAGTAATTCTCAAAACCCACCCTTTTGCCTTTGGACCCAAAGGCAATTAGGAATCTTATGTAAAGGGTTTATGTCCAAACTAATAATTTGAATTTCAATAAAGATGCACCTTTTCCCTTTCAGCAAATCTTGTGTGGCAAACTCTTTTCATAAGTAAAACTCAAAGCAAAATAAAAACTAAAAGACAAATCATTTCAATCATTCCATTCATCTTTTTCCTTTGTATATATCCTCTGCTCTTTTCTTTGCATGTCTTCAAATATCAACGGCACAAATGACTCTGAATCAGACCCTGAGATGGATTTTGAACTATCTTTATGCCTAGAAAAAGTCGAGAATGTTAACGGTGAGGAAGCATATGATTTGCCCAATAATTTGCTTAGAATGATAGAATGAGAGGAAAAACATATTCTACCCCATAAAGAAGAGCTGGAGATTTTGAACCTTGGCACAGAAGAAGAAAAACGTGAAGTGAAGATTGGAACCACTGTTACAGCTAGTGCTCGACAAAGCCTGGTAAAGCTCCTAAAGGAATTCAAAGATATTTTTGTCTGGTCATACCAAGACATGCCTGGTCTTGACACTGATATCGTTGTACATCAGCTCCCTATAAAGGAATGATGCAAGCCTGTGAAGCAGAAGCTAAGAAGGATGAAAGGCAAGATGCTCCTAAAGATTAGAGATGAAGTGGAGAAGCAATTTGATGCAGGGTTTCTCTAAGTGGAAAAATATCCAGAATGGGTGGTTAACATTGTTCTAGTTCCTAAAAAAGATGGAAAAGTACGCATATGCGTTGACTATAGGGACCTCAATAGAGTAAGCCCCAAAGACAATTTCACGTTGCCACATATAGACACATTAGTGGACAACACAACTGGACACTCTCTTTTCTCTTTCATGGATGGTTTCTTCGGGTATAACCAGATTAAAATATGCCCGGAAGATATGGAAAAGATTACCTTCATAACATTGTGGGGAACCTTTTGCTATAAGGTAATGCCCTTTGGTTTAAAGAATGCAGGGGCAATGATAAGTGTTCAAAAGTACTATTTTTCTTACCCTTTTTACTCATATTATTGTTAGACTTAGGCTCATATTAGTTGCATAATTAGCCATTCATGCATGAATCCATGTTTCCTTCCATCGTTGAGCTTGATTACATAACTTGGTAGTTTTTGTGGGAAAAGATGCTGCTTTGGTGTGTTTTGTGTGTATGTGCAGGATCACTTTCCAAAGCAAGGCTAGAGCTAGTTGCCAGGGCAATACATGAAAGAGATGCCGAGCTAGTTTCCAGGGCAATGCATGAAGGAGACGCCGAGCCAGTTGCCAGGGTAATTGTCGACAAGAGCAAAGGTGATATGGTAGTCGAAATTGATGACTAGACAAGCCCAAGATGACGTGGAGCAAAGCCCAATCCCAAAGGAATTTGATTTCCATGAAGAGATTAAAGACGAATTAAATTCCAAGAAGATAGGAGAAGTTCTAGTAGAAATATAATTATAATAAAGAATTATATTCTTTAAAGATAATTTAATTCCAACTTAACTTCCTCCTCAAAGAAGGACTTTGACCTAGCCCTATAAATAAGATGGAGATTTCAACAACTCATAGAGAGAGCAAGAAGAGGGAAAATTTCGACAACTCCAAAGGGCAAGAAGGAAGAGATTTCGACAATAGAGCAAGGGGGAGATAGTTCGATTTCTTCTTCTTCTTCTTTGCTTCCATTAGATTCATGGCTTGGGGATTATTCTTTGTATATCTTTTGAACCCAACCATGAACTAACTTGATTGGTTGGGGTTATTGTGTTTTGTTGTTATGAGAAACAATAGAATTTTGTTTAGGTAATAAGAGTTTGCACTTTCAATTCAAGGTTTACTTATTCTTGGTTCTTATTCTTGTTTGCGAGTGAATTGGGAGAGGATCTCGTAACTTCATCTATTTATCTAATATCGGGAGAGTTAGATTCAAGAAGCGAATGAGTATGGTCTTTATTCAATCTATTGATGGTGAAGATTAATCCAGCTTAGGAATAAGTTAAGGATTTCAACGGCTAAGAGGAGCGCAAGATTGGTTGTTGTTCACCCTTGATTCACGCAGGGATGTATTATCAAGGCATGCACAAGTAGCTAGAGTTTCGACTTAGGGATAAGAAGAAAACATTGAATAACGCTCTGCCGAACCTTGAAGTTGCTGCCCAGACGCCCAAGTAGTTGCCCAGCTAGTCGCCCAGGCAACTATCGATTAGTTGCCAAGGCAACCCCGCTATGCAAGTTGCCACGGCAACTGAGTTGCCCTTGCACTCTTTTACCAAGAAGATCCAATCGGCTATCACACCTCAACTCACGATAACCTGGCTTGTTTATTCTATTTTAATTTCATCTATTCTTTTAGTTTATTGCTCTTAGTTTACTCGTTAATTCGAACTCCTATTATCAATTGTGTTTTTACTTTTCACAGTGCAGTAACTTAAGCAAAGTGGCCCAAACCAATCCCTGTGGAGACGATACTCGATACTCATATCACTTTATTACTTGCGACGTGTATACTTGCACATTTGTGTAGCACTTATTACATGCAACAGGCAACCTACCAAAGATCCATGGTGACCTATTTTCATGATATGATGCACTGTGAAATAGAAGTATACGTGGATGATATGATTGTCAAATCCCGGTCTAAAGAGGAACATCTAGTGAACTTGGAGAAACTTTTTCAAAGGTTGAGGAAATTCCAGCTAAAGCTTAACCCAAACAAGTGTACATTTGGGGTTACATTTGGAAAATTATTAGGCTTTGTGGTAAGTAGGAGAGGAATTGAGATTGATTAAAATAAGATTAAGGCCATACAAGAACTCCCACCACCTCAAACACAGAAGGAGGTTCGGGGTTTCCTACGGAGGTTAAATTACATCGCCCGTTTCATCTCCCAGTAACTGATAAATGCAATCCAATGTTCAGGCTACTAAGGAAGAATAACCCAGGAACATGAAATGAAGAATGTCAGGTAGCCTTAGAAAGAATCAAAAAGCAATTAACTAATCCTCCTATTCTAGTACCTCCAGGTCCCGAAAAATCATTGATTCTATACCTGACGGTGTATGAAAATTCTTTGGGTTGTGTACTGGGACAACATGATGAAACTGGAAAGAAAGAAAAGATAATATATTAATTGAGCAAGAGGTTCACCAACTGCGAGACCAGATACTCCTCAATAGAGAGGCTATGTTGTGCCTTGGTATGGGCAGCTAAGAGACTCAGGCAGTATATGCTATATTACACTACGTGGCTAATTTCAAAATTAGATCCTTTAAAGTTCATGATGGAAGCTCCAGTCCTGTCAGGAATATTAGCACGTTGGCAAATGTTATTGTCAGAGTTTGATATCCAATATGTAAGTCAGAAAGCAATAAAATGGAGTGCCATAGCAGACCTTTTGGCAAGCTGCGCCTGTGATGACTATGAAGCATTAAATTTTAATTTTCCTGACGAAGAGATGATGTGTATTTTAAAAGATGTTAAGGCTCCAACAGAATCATGGATCTTGAACTTCGAAGGTGCTGTAAACGTTTTAGGACGTGGTATTGGGGCAATTTTGGTTTCACCGCAAGGGGATTATTACCCTTCACCAATCGTTTGAAATTCTTATGCACCAATAATATGGAAGAATATGAGGCTTGCGTATTGGGACTAAGAGAGGCTATTCAAAGGAAAATACGTAATCTGAAAGTTTTTGGAGACTCGACATTAGTTATATATCAGATACAATGCGAATAGGAGACGGAAGATGCAAAATTGATAGAATATCACAAGTTGGTCCTTGAATTAACCAAAGAATTTGATGAGATCACCTTTAAATATCTCCCCAAAGAAGACAATCAGATAGATGATGCCTTAGCTACTTTAGCCGCCATGTTTAAAGCAAGTGAAGGTTCTAGGATGATACTTATCAAATTGTAAATGTTAGATTCCCCAGCTCATTACTATGACGTGGAAGAAGAAGCAGATGGCCAACTATGGTACTACGACATTCTTCAGTATATAAAGTCGCAGCAATACCCACCTTAGGCAACGAAAAATGAAAAGAAAATGATCAGGAAATTGACATCAGGGTACGTTCTTGATGGAGAAATTTTGTACAAGAGAAGTCAAGATCAGGTGCTTTTGAGATGTGTAGATGCAAAAGAAGCTCACCTGATCCTAGAAGAGGTTCATGAGGAAGTTTGTGGAACTCACCCTAGCGGCCTCACCATGGCTAGAAGAATTAGGCACTTCAGATATTATTGGTCGACTATGGAAGGGGATAGCATCAATTATTCTCGCAAATGCCACAAGTGCCAGATTTATGCAGATAAGGTTCATACTCCTCCTCAGCCACTCCATGTTATGTCAGCTCCCCGGCCATTTTCCATGTGGGGCATCGATGTCATTGGTCAAATTCATCCGAATGCATCAAACAGACATCATTTTGTTCTAGTGGTCATTGACTATTTCACAAAATAGGTTGAAGCAGCTTCATATGCAAATGTCACTAGGTATACGGTGCGCAACTTCCTGAAAAAGGAAATCATCTGTCAGTATGGCCTACATAAAATTATTGTTACCAATAATGCCTCCAATTTGACTAACAAGATGATAGCTGGAGTCTGTGAGCAGTTCAATGTCAAACATCATAATTCAGTGATATATCACCCAAAGATAAATGGGGCAGTGGAGGCTGCAAATAAGAACATCAAGAAAATAGTCGCAAAAATGGTTGACACTTATAAAGACTGGCATGAGAAGTTATCGTTTGCCTTATATGCATACCGAACTACAGTACGAACGTCCACTAGGGTATCACCATTTTCTTTGGTATACGAAGTAGAAGCATTATTGCCAATTGAGGTAGAGATACCATCGCTCCGCGTCTTAATGGAAGTGAAATTGGAAGAGGCAGAATGGATTCAGGCGAGATACGACCAGCTAAATATAATTGATGAAAAAAGGTTGAAGGCATTGTGTCATGGGCAGATGTACCAAAGAAGGATGATAAGGGCACATGAGAAGAAAGTTCACCCGAGAGAATTCCAAGAAGGTGATTTGGTGTTAAAGAAAAAGTTACCAATCCAAAGTGATTCTCGAGGAAAATGGACACCAAATTGGGAGGGACCTTACATTGTAACAAAGGTTTTCTCAGGTGGGGCATTAATTTTAGCTGAAATGGATGGAGATGAACTTCAGAGCCTGATAAACTCGGATTCAGTCAAAAAGTATTATGTCTGAATAAGAAGAAAAAAGAAAAAGAAAAAGAAAAGAAAAATGGGGGTTCAAAATGAAAACCCGTAAAGGGCGTTTTAAAACCAAAGAAGGACTTGAGTTGAAAACCCACAAAAGGGCAGCTCAAGTATTTGATATGGTGGATAATTCTCTCTGGACATAAATGATTTTATATATCTTCTTGCATTGCACCTTTTTTGAATTTTGCTCGGCATGGGTAACATTCAGGACATCTCACGGCTTTTTGAAAAGAGGAGTTTTGGCCATTGATATCTGAATATTTTTAATTTCTTTTCTGTTTGCCACAACATTAATAAAATTTCATTGACCTTCTTTTCTTTGCTTAAACCTTTTCCTTTTCACATAAGCATCTTGCATTGAAATGAGAATTAAAAAGTTTGACATCATTTAAAACATGCAAAAGATTTTAGAGCATTTCTCTAAAATTTGTTTAAAATGATATTGGAACTATGAAGCACATGAAGACGTTCAAGCTGGAAACAAGTTGTGCCGCAGAGATTTCTATGCAAACAATTCAAAATGATAAGAATCTAAAAGTTCTAAAAAATCGGAGGGTTTGATCTTAGGGCAGCATGTTGCAAAATAGAGAGGCCTATACAAGACAGTCTGACTCCCACAACAATGAAAACAGTTTTACAGACACTGAGGGAGACAACTAGAGATATAAGGGTTTTCATTCAAGTTTCAAGGCCACTAAAGAAGGCCTGTCACTGAATATTGATGATAGCATAATCTTTCTTCCACGACAATGAGAACAATTTTACAGACAATGGAAGAACAAAAGAATCTTCATTCAAGGAGGTTTGTCACTGAACATTGATGTATCAACTACAATGATTAGTTTGACAAAGGCTAAAAGAGTGTTGAAGAATATGAGGATAAAATCAGTCCTTCCAACCAAGAGTACAAGATAACTGGTCAGTGGAATGATGAAGTTTTTTTTAGAGGAATGGTCAGTGGAATGTTAAAAACAAGAAACTATTTAAGCCATCTAGGTTTGAAAGATGGGCGGTTGCTAACTTTCTTGCTCGTTGTGATCCTAATAACATTGAGCAAAGTCTTATTCGATGTGGAGAAATGAAAAGAATTCATATTTCTTACTTTTTTGATGAGATGGGACAGAATAGACACCTACCATCTCTTGCCAGAGTTGAGAAAATGTTCGAGATGATACAGTTTAAGTTCCCTGGAGCATTACAGTTTCTTTTGTATTCGTACATGATAGAAAATTAATTCTGACGAAATGAATTTAAAAGGCAAAAGAAAAGAAACATACATCCATTTGATAGGCATCCTTAGGGGCATGAATATCGTAGTAGCATCCATTCATTTTTGACAGGTTTGGAGCATTGCTTATTCATCCAAGCATAAGGAGGATAAAACCTTTTTCAGTCTGCTTATCCATCTGAGCATGAGGAGGATAGAACCTGTTTATTTATTCGAGCATGAGGAGAATAGAACATTCTTATCCATCCGAGCATAAGGAGGATGGAACCTTTTTTAGAACATGTTTATCCATCCGAGCATAAGGAGGATGAAACCTTTTTAGTCTGCTTATCTATCCGAGAATGAGGAGGATAGAACCTGCCTATCTATTCAGGCATGAGAAGAATAGAACCTACTATATGTTCGAGCATGAGGAGAGCATAACCATTCAGTCTGTTTAGGCATTAAAGTTTTGACAAGTTTGGTAATTGGTAAAAATCAGTGTCCTTTGATCTTTGCTCTATTCCTTTTTCACCGGAATGACCAAAGAGGGGCAGCTATTGTCACTGAATTTCCACTTCTGTTATATTGTTATTGTTTTCATAATTAGTATAATTGTTATATGTTAGTGTTACATTGCTATTAGTATTATTGTTATGTGTAAGTATTATATAAATATTGATGTGGTTGTTAATATTATCATAGCTATATACATTTTTGTTAGTGTTTTAGTTAATAGATAATGAAATAGTTAGTATAAAATCCAATATATAAAAAAAACACAGCCCATTTATATTTTAAAAGTCCATTACAAAAAATATATTACATGTCTAATAAAGGCCCGTCAGGCCTAGTCCAAACTCAACTAAATCCTAATGCTCTTTCTTTTTGATTATGCGTAACCAAAGGATAATCGTTGGATCAGAGGAGTGATCCAACAGCGTAGATCACGCCATCTAGAGATGGGATAGCACCGTATCTCCTAACCGTTAGATCTGGATAAGATCTAACGACCCAGATCACTCCAGAGAAGAGCACGCGGATCACCACTCGCGTGTGGCTGCCACGCGCACAACGTTTCAACTTCAGCCAATCGTTTCATCTTCTCCGGCGAGCACCTGAGCTGATTCTGTCACCGTTCACCCCTTTCCAGCGTCTCCTTCGACAATCAAAGTTACCAGAAACATGCAAAAGGAAGCAAATAGGGATTAAATTCCAAGATAAAAATAAAGTCAAAAGATATAATCCCTAAATTAGAGCCATGGCTTTAATTCGGCTCAATCTGAATCAAATCGGAAACAATCTAGGGGAAGATATCATGGATTTGTGCTTGAAAATCAAGCATTTTTTACCTATATAAACCCATTGTAATCCATGTAACATAACACAAGAATCATACAGAACAATCATCATACACAATATAGATAGCAAATAGCATTCGGATTTCGAAGTGTAACAAGCAAACATGTGTATTCAGCATTTCCCAAAGAAATAAAGTAAGCTCTTCTTTTATGGTAACTTTCTTTTATATATTCGTTGTTTTAAATAAAGAAAAGGGATAAGTTTTGATCGTTGTTTTGCAAATCGCCGCCATGGATTTGGCTTCAATGTAACTCCAGTGAAAAAATATGATTTGGGGTCGTCGAAATCTGGGAAAAGGGGTATTTTCTGGAATTTTTTATCGTCGGCAACGGCGGTAGACGCCGATAGAAGGCGGCCAGCAACGACGGCCGGCGTCGATGAAAGGCAGCCGGCACAACGGACGTTCATCGTGTTCTTCAATTCATGAAGAACACAAAGAACATGCTCAGAGAATTTTGAAGGGAGTTGGTTTAATCCGTTTGGAAATGGGGGAGAAAATTATTTTTTTCTGATATATAACTTATATACAAACCCGTTTGACTGACCCGTACCCGCCTCTGACCCACACCATTCTTTCTTGAACTTTCTACCGTGGTTCTTCAGTTTGCAAATTTCTCAATTTTGTCATTTTTCTTCCAAATTGTTCACCAAACTTCCTTTTTCTTTCAAATTGTCCTTCATACTTTTTTTCTTTCCAAATTAGTCCCTAATTTAGATTTTCTTTTAAAAATAAAAGTTAATTATCCCATTCCTTTATTTAATATTTACTATTTATTTTTAGTTATTTAGTTTAATTTGAATATTTTAGTTGTTTTTTTATGTACATATGTTGTTTGTTAAAACCCTAGGAATAGGTTCCTCAATAAGCCTAGATTAGAGATATATTTGAAGTAAAATTTCCTTCATATTCTTAATAAAACGAACTTAATTTTACTTAAACCTTAATAGCTAAAATGAATGTAGATATTTTAGGATTAATCACTAATTATGCTTTATTTAAAAAAACTATAACATATTTAATTGTTTCTGTTGTTTTGTTAAATAAGTGAAAACTAATTAATGTGGTGTCTTACTAAACGGAAATGACGTGCTAGCGCCATAAGTGTTGGCGGTGATTGGAGTTCATTTTTCGGGCGGTAAGGCTGTTAAAATAGATCTGTATTCATAAAACAGACAAATAAATCGAAATCTTGTGAACTTGCAAATTCTAGTTTTGAAAATGCTTTTTGAAATCAATAAGGTAGCAATTTTTGGGCGTGGCAGGGGTGCTAACCCATCCCCACTCGTAACCGACCCCCGAACTTGGTTTTCTTGTTTTCGTAGACCAAAAATGTTATTTTAA
The DNA here is from genome assembly GCA_019671005.1 of Hibiscus mutabilis. NCBI lineage: Eukaryota > Viridiplantae > Streptophyta > Magnoliopsida > Malvales > Malvaceae > Hibiscus > Hibiscus mutabilis. The sequence continues at coordinate 10,350,117 of CM033735.1, read as the reverse complement.
TAAATAAAGCGTTCTATTAAAATAATCTCGTTTTAAAAGTGATCCAATCACACTTTTTTTCCAAAAAGGATTGGCGGCGACTCCGTGTATTTTAGTTTTCAAAATTTCGAGAACTCCTAAAAAAGGTGTTGCTACAGGTGGTAAATAATGCTACACTATTTCGCTTGTTTGGAAACTACGATATAAGCATAATACGTACCTGAGGTACTTTTTCTATCTATCTTACAACCTCCATAATCCACATCCGAATAAGCATGGAGACTAAAGGAGGAATCTCTAGGATACCAAAGGCCTAAATAAGGTGTGTCTCTAAGGTATCTAAAGATTCTCTTAACGGCTTGAAGGTGTGATTCTCTAGGACTAGCTTGAACTCTAGCACACAAGCAAAACACTAAACATAAAATCCGGTCTACTTGCGGTAAGATAAAGCAAAGATCCTATCATTGATATATAAAGCTTTAAATCAACACATTTACCTCCTTCATCTTTGTCAAGCTTTGTAGATGAGCTCATCGGTGTGGCTTGAGGTTTCACATTCTCCAAGCCAAACTTCTTGAGCATATCCTTGATGTACTTAGCTTGATTGATGAAGATTTCATCCTTCCTTTGTTTGATTTGGAGCCCCAAAAAGAATGAAAGCTCCCCCATCATGCTCATTTCAAACTCACCTTGCATTAACTTAGCAAAATCTTGGCAAAGTAATTCATTAGTAGAACCGAAAATAATATCATCAACATAAATTTGAACTACTAAGATGTATTTGCCTTTTCTTTTAATGAAGAGTGTAGTATCCACCTTTCCTTTATCAAAACCTTTTTCAATTAAAAAGTTTGATAATCTTTCATACCAAACTCTAGGAGCTTGTTTCAAACCATATAAAGCTTTTAAAAGTTTGAAAACATGGTTTGGTTATTTTAGATCTTCAAAACCGGGTGATTGTTCTACATACACTTCTTCATTTATAAAACCATTTAGAAAATCACTTTTTGCATCCATTTGAAAAGGCTTGAATTCATGATAACATGCAAATGCAAGAAGCATCCTAATAGCTCTATTCTAGCTATGGGTGCATAGGTTTCATCAAAACCGATTCCTTATTCTTAAGTGTAACCTTGAGCAACAAGTCTAGCCTTGTTTCTCACTATGTTACCACTCTCATCTAGTTTGTTTCTAAAACCCCATTTAGTTCGTATGATAGATTTATTACTAGGCCTATTAACTAATGTTCATACTAAACTTCTGTCAAATTTATTTAACCATTCTTGCATAGCCAATATCCAATAATCATCATTTAATGCTTCTTTGATATTTTTAGGCTCTATGCATGGGATAAATGCAACAAAATTACAAGTATTTCTAAGAGAAGATCTAGTCGTTACCCCTTTGGATGGATCACCCAAACTTTCACCACCTTTGACATAGTTGAACTCCCTTGGGTAGGTCACCTCCTTTTTCCTCTAGAGACATGTCCTTCAAGGCTTCTAGAGGTGGATCTTGTGCTTCTTCTTTATTTGGAACTTCATCCACCTTTTATGATTGTTATCCATATCATTGGCATGAAAAATTCCTATATCATCATCATCACAAGATTCCTTCCTCGGAATGAGGTTATCATTGAAAGCCACATGTATAGACTCTTCTGCTACTAAAGTTCTCTTATTAAATACTCTATAGGCTTTAGAGTTTAAAGAATAACCAAGAAAAATTGTTTCATCAATTTTAGCATCAAATTTGCCCAAATTGTTTTTTCCATTGTTTAAAACAAAACATTTGCATCCAAATAGATGAAAATAGCTAATGTTAGGCTTTTTGCTTTTAAGAAGCTCATAAGGTGTTTTCTATAAAATAGGCCTAATCATTACTCGATTGAAAATATAACATACGGTATTTGTGGCTTTCACCCAAAAATACTTAGGCAAATTATTTTCACAAAGCACAGCTCTAGCCATTTCTTCTAAAGTACAATTTTTCCTCTCAACAACCCCATTTTGTTAAGGAGTACGAGGAGCGGAAAAATTATGACTTATACCATTTGAGTTACAAAAATCCTCAAAACTTAGATTTTGAAATTCGGTTCCATGATCACTTCTAATGTGAGAAACATAGTGACCAACATCATTTTGAGTTATTTTTTGAAAATGTGATGAATTTTTCTAAAGCCTCATTCTTGGTACTTAAAAATAGAGCCCAAGTATATCTAGAGTAGTCATCAACTAAAACAAATGCATATAATTTTTCACCCAAGCTCATAGTTCTAATAAGACCAAAAAGATCCATGTGGATCAATTGTAAAACTCTATTTGTTGAAACATCATTAATAGGTTTAAAAACAACTCTTTTGTGTTTGCCTTTTTCACAAGCATCACAAATTTTGTCATATGAAAACTTTATTTTTGGCAAACCTCTCAAAAGATCATTTGAAACCAATTTTTCCAAAGTATTCATGCTTGCATGCCCTAGTTTTCTATGTCATAACCATGAATCATGCTCATCACTAGTAACAAAATATGCATTAGAAATATGAATGTCATCTAAATGCACCATGTAAATGTTTCCTATGCGATGACCAATAAGCACAATTTTGTTAGTTTCAATGTTGATAATTTTGCAACCATTTAAATAAAAAAACACATTGAAAACTTTATCACAAAGTTGGCTTATACTCAAAAGAATATGTTTTAGACCTTTGACATATAAAACATCATCAATAAGAATAAAAGATTGATTACCAATGGAACCAATTCCTTCAATGTGGCCTTTAGAGTTGTCATCGAAAGTCAGTACTCCCCCACTTTTTGGTTTTAGCTCCAAGAATCGACTCTTGTCACCGGTCATGTGTCTTGAGCATCCACTATCAAGGTACCATGAATTTGCACATGTAGCTTTGGCCTTGTAGCAATGCTCCCCCTACAAACAAAAATTAAGCCTTGATTTTTGGTACCCAAATCATTTTGGGCCCATGATTATTAGCTCCCAAACTCTTGGTTCCCTTGGGAATCCAAGAAGCAATAGCACTAGCATTATTAGAAGTGATTCGTTCCTTAGGAACCCAAACACTCATAATCCTCTTACCTTTAGAGGATCTTTGTAAGCTTCTTTGCTTGTAGCCACCAAAGTTCCTTTTCACATAGTTGAGTTTTGAAGATTGTCCTTTTTCAAAACTAGTTTTCCCAACTTTGTTCAAGAAAGCTTTGAGATCACCAACTTTCCTTTGGTGACCATCATGAACTTCAGAAAGAATGTTGTTCAAATCTTGATTTTTCTTTTCAAAATCGTTTTTCTTTTGTTGTAAATCAAGAACCTTCTTCTCAAGTTTCGAGTTGGTTTTAGATAAGGAATCATTTTGGTTTTTCAAATCAGAAATCATTTTCTTGTTTTTCAAAATCGATTCCTTGTATTTCTCTACCAACTCATCATAAGCTTCTTGAAGCTCATCAAAAGTAAAATCAAAGTTAGATGAGTTAGAGGTTACCTTAGGATCCTCTTTAAGTGCCATGAGACAAAGATTGGCTACTTCTAGCTCTTCTTCCTCGGATGATTCCTCATCACTCCAAGTAGTAACATGAATCTTGATCTTCTTCTTCTTCCCGAAGCTCTTCTTTTTTAGTTGAGGACAATCGATCTTGATGTGCCTCGGCTTCTTACACTCATAACATATGATTTGATTATTCTCTAACTTCTTGTTCTTGAAATCCACACTTTGATAAAACTTTCTTCCCTGGTTGGATTTCATGAACCGAGTGAACCTTTTGGCAAGCATTGCCAATTCTTCTTCTTCATCTTCACTCGAATCACTCTCCTCTTGTGAATCTTTGAGAGTAATTCCCACTTTCTTCTTTCCCACCTCTTTCTTTTCTACTTTCTTCTCTTCTCTTTTCTTCTCATATTCTCTTCCTTTCTTCATAATTTCATAGGTTAAGAGAAACCCCATGAGAGCGTCGAGCCTCAAGGTCTTGTGGTCCTTGGTCTCAATGATGGCAGTTCACTTTCCATCCCATGACTCAGGAAGGTAGTAGATGAGCTTTTGGACAAACTTATCCTCTAGAATGACTTCTCCAAAACCTTTGAGACCGTTGACAATGACAGAGAAACAATCGAACATCTTAGTGATGCTCTCATCCAGCTCCATCTTGAAATTCTCGTAGCTCAAATTGAGGAGTCTAATCTTGGTCTCTTTTATATTGTTTGTGTCTTCATAGGTGGTCTCGATCTTGTCTCATACCTCCTTTACAGTTGTTCAAGAAGACATCTTGGAGTACTCATCCGGTCCAAGCGCACAAAAGAGTATATGCATAGCTTTATCATTGACTTGTAATCTCTTCTGATCTTCACTGGTCATCTCTAACTTGGACTTTGGGATCAACCGGTCACCTTCTCTTTCCATCGGTATTGTTGGTCCATCTTCCACTACATCTGATAGGAGGTAGTCGTTGGATTTGATGAAGAGCATAATTCTATTCTTCCAATAGGGATATTTATCTACATTGAAATAAGGCAGTTTGGTGATGGATTGAGACTTGTAGAGGTTGTTGCCAAAAGTTGAGGCCATGACTTGACTTTTAGTTGATTGAATCACCTATGGATCGTCTCAAGGGGATGTTAATCCTTCAAATGAGCTAGGCTTTGATACCAATTGTTAGGATGATCAATCAAAGTGATTTGGGCAAGAGGGGGAATTGGCAATTTAAAAAATAAATTGAAGCAAATAGAAAGATAAAAATATGACACAAGGGATTTATAGTGGTTCAACCTTCTAACAAGGTCTACATCCACTACCTTAGCTTCCCACTAAGGATTTCCAACAAATTCACTAAGAATTTCTTCCCCTTTTCTAAACTAAGGAGGCAACCGTTACACAATCAAAGCTTTCTACCCAAAGCTTTGATCAAACTCTCTCTTTTACAAGAAAAGGATGAAAAATGATAAAAATCCTCTCAAAGGTAAGTAATTTGCTCCAATACAAGTTCACTCAACCCAAACTTGAAATAAAGAATTACAAATTTGCTTACTCAAGTGGGTTACAAGGATTTGACTCTAATAGGCTCAAGAATGTTGGATATGTGCTTGAATGCTTGAAAGTTGATTAATAGTTGTTATTGTAGCTTTGGAGACTTGTTTAAATACCCCCTATTGATTTCTAACTGTTTGGGTAGTTGAGATCATCAATATAGCCATTGAGTTGCTTTCTTCCCGCAATAAATGATGTTAGGTAGCCAGGCATATTGGTACACGATCATCCGTATCGGTGCCTGCCATAAGAAGAAAGAGTTGTTTGTACAGATGGGCGTGTCAATACACAAAAGGGCGTAACGGTACGAGAAGCTTGTTTTACAAATGGGTATCGGTACGAAATAGTGTGTACCGGTACCAGATTTGCTCACTAGAATTTGAGAAAGTTGTGAACCAAAAAAGGTTTCAGTACGCCTAAGGGCGTATCAGTACGGTTAACAACTTTTCAAAAATTATGGTTCCAATAAACTGACAAGGGTAACGATCGAATAATAAATGCAAAAGATTTATCAAATCTAAACACGCCATATCGGTACGAGTATAGCCGTACCAATACTCAAAGCATATTTTGGTTCCCAAGTATAAATGGTGTACTGGTACAGATATACGTGTATCGGTACCCAACAGTTATTTTGTTTTTCCAGTAGCCAAAATTCGTATCAATACGACCAAGGGTGTATCAGTACGCCTTGACCAAAATCAATTATTTGGGTATAAAAACACTTAGAAAATAATTGGGATTTTAGTTTTTGACTTAGAAATAATTTGAAGTTAGAATCATTGTCATTTTGTGAGTCTTTTTGAGTACTTAAAAATTTATTAAATTTTACAAATAAGTCCATAAAAAATATTGTTATATCAAAATCAAATTTAATTTTATAGTATCTCATTTCCAATTTCCCATTTGATCGACCATATCAACCACCTTGACTTGCGCATCCAACTCATTATTGTTTTCACTCACATAATTGCTCAAAGGTTCAAGGTCACTAACCCAAGGATCATGCTAGATGCTGATATCGCGTCCATTACCAAGGTTCCAAACCATATTATGCCGCACATCATCCAAACCAGCCCAAGCCCCTTCCATAACCGGGATCCACTTCGTGTGTTAAGAGCATTAGAAATTATCTCGGAACATTTATATTTGGCCCGTAATATCTGAGCCATTGTGCATTAGTATTGGCCATTAAATGAAATGTTAACTTCATCAAGAAAGAATCATTTTTCATCCTCAACTTTTGAAAGTCAAGACTACCCTGAGACACAAGCTTACATATCATATCCCACTTTACCAAGTGTACACCACCCTTATCGGTCGTGATACCCCAGATAAACCGACGGATAAGACGCTCAATCTCTACATAAACCTTTTGAGGCACAACCGCCATCTGCATGGTATACATCGGAATAGCAAGTAGAACTGACTTGGTAAGAGTAATTCGCCCAGCTAGAGATAAGGATTTCACCTTCCAACCACATAGCTTACTTCGAACCTTCTGAATCAAGTACTCATAGGACACCATCGATACTTTATTATGAAGTAACGACACCCCAAGATATTTCCCAGATCATTCACCTCAGAATAACCAATCGTTGCACTAATATGGTTACGTAAATTAGTCAAAACATTCTTAGAAAAATACATAGTGTTCTTTTCAACACTCACCTTATGCCTATAGACTGCACAAAATCTATCTAAGACTCATTGTACCATATCCAGTTGCTCTAAAGAGGCTTTTGCAAACAAAACCATATCATCGGCAAAAAGAGGTGCAAAACACCCAAACTCATCTTTGAAGTGCGAAAAGGTTTCCAACGCCCACGCTCAACTTCTAACAGAATAGCTTGCACCAATCGTTTTATGCACAAAACAAATAAATAAGGTGAAAGTGGGTCTCCCTATCTGATCCATCTTGGTGGTTTAAAGGAATTCGTTAAAGAATCATTCCAAAGAACTTGTGTAGAGGCGGACAAAACACAGAGCATAATAAGCTTCTGCAAAAAATCAAGTAATCTAATGTCACGTAAAGTGTCATCGATGAAGCTCTATTCAAGGCAATCATAGGTCTTTTCTAAATCAATCTTTATTACCATCCAACCAGGCCTACTAGTCTTCTTCTTCATAGAATGAATTACCTTCTGCGTAATGATTATATTATCAGTGATAACGCGCCTTGGAACGAAACTCATTTGATTTTCAGAAACCTACGTCAGAAAAAGAGGCTTCAACCGGTTAATAATTATCTTCATTAAAGCTTTATACATTACCGTACGCAGACTAATCGGGCAAACTGAGCCATTCGTTCTGGGGTAGAAACTTTTGGAATTAGCACCAAAATCGTGCGATTAAGCTCTTTAGGTATCGTGCCTTCCTAAAAAAATTCGAATCAAAGTACACACTCTGCCACCCACAATGTCCTAATTTTTCTGGTAAAAATCACATGGAGACCATCAACCCTTGGGGACTTCAACGAACTCATCTAAAAAAATAACATGCCTCACATCCTCATTCAAGAGTGGTTGCACAAGATTGTGCAGCTCCCTACGTGAACCTTGAGGGAAATGACCCCAAACATCATAACCATACTCATCAACTCCTGAGCTAGTAAAGAGAGTTTTGTAAAAGTCAATCGTAGCTCGCCTTAACCCCTCTTGATCACGACACCATTCATCATTCGACAATCTCAGAGAACTAATCACATTAGCCTTCCTTCTCGCTATAGTAGAAGTATAAAAATACTTTGTGTTTCAGTCACCGTGTAAGACCCATTAATCACACACCTTTTGCCACCAAAAAAGCTCATCATTCTCAAGAAACTTGTTGATCGTCAAAATGAACAAGGGTTAGAGACAGTGGTTTGATGATGGTCGGGATGGTTGCTCTAGGTTGGAGCCTAGGTATTGCTCTTATTTTTTGGGTGATTATAGTGCATGGGATGGAGAAGTCTGGCTCTCTCTTGTTGAACATCTGGTTTTATACTACTCGGACATGTGTCACATCTTAGGTTCCCCTTGTTACTAGCAACGGGTACGTACGTAAGCGTGTGCCTACCAGATGAAATGCTATGTTGTGGGTAGCCTTGTCCATTTACAGTAGATTATGAAGGGTATCGCATACTTTGTGGGTGATCATGTGTATCGGGGGTCTACGTGTGTTGTTATACTCATTGCCAGATGTCTTTTGTGTTACATCATCTATAGTCATACTTATTCTTGTTTCAACACGCGGTGGTACATGTTTGTAGATACTAACAATTGCCCCCAGGTGAAGGAAGGTTATAAAGTGACCTTGGAGAACCTGTAAAACTTAAAGAGGGATTGACAGGTCAGTTTTCTTTGGGAGTCGTAAATGCTGTACAAAACGTCGCACCATGGAATTTATTAACGGACTGATCAATTTTCTTTGGGAGTAAACCGTTGCGTATGAAACGTCATATGATGAACCTTTTGGTGGCGAAACATGTCGAGGAAGACATGGTTGTTATAAATAAATTTAAATTTGCATTCTTGGGTTGTACTTTTCTTATCTTTGTTGTTTTTGAGTTTTTTAAGAAGAGTAGAGGAAAGCTTTGGAAGGGGAAATACTATTGTTCTTGTGTTAATGGCTGAATCCTCTATTGTGGTGAGGGGTGAGATTCGCTGTACTACTACACCAGACGAGTTGTTGACAGCGTAGGAGTGTCGGGGTCTTCTTGCTGCTAATCATTTCCACTATCAGTTTAGTGTGCCAGTTGGGACATTTTGCTTAAGTACATGCTCTAATGAGGGAAGGTCGTGGTTTTTATTCCCCTTTTTGCTTTTGAAGCTGGGTTCTATTTGCCACTACATCCCTTTTCTTCGTGGATTGGTTATATTGGTTTGATGTAGCACCGGGTCAATTAAGTGGAACTAGTTGGTGGACTTTGGTGACTTATTTTTCGAATTGTAAGATTCATGGGGACAAACCTTTTATCGATGTATTTAGTTACTTTTATAGTGTAACGACTGGCCATGACAAGAATGCGAAAGGATTCGTAACTATTTGTCACCGTAGGAGGAAAAGACCGTTGATGAGTAATCTTCTAGACAAGATGAAGTACATTAAAGTGGAATGTATTGTTAGAAGCTTTCCATTCGTGGTTGTATAGCGCCGGCCTGCGAGGGATAGGGTTAGACCGCCTAGCATTGGAAAAATGTCACCTTCTAAGCTTAAGCTTATCATAAGGCTAGAAAGTGACACACCTTGTCGTTTTGAGGAGGTATGTACCCTTAGAAATGTTTGGGTGCACTACTTGGAGGGAAAAGTCCTAATGGTTGGGAAAAAGAGGTTATTAATGTGTTTCCAGATGGCTCTCTAGTAAATGTTCCTATTCATTTGGAGGTTTGGCTCTTTGGTGAAGGGGGCGACGAATAAATTATGAGGGTTCTTTTTTGTGACGATAATGAACTAGAGAACTTCTTTTCAGAGCATGTTGGTGTTCTTACTCGCCCTCAGAGATACTATGAAGAAGATGTCCTCTAGGAGGGGTGAACGTGGGCCCCGCTCCTGTTATTCCTAGAGGTTTCAAGTTTGCTTGTTGTTTTTGGCTCGAAGGACAAAGAAAGTTGTATGCGTTTAGAACATAGATCGGAGAGGCGAATGGATACTTGTAATAGTTTTGCTATGGCTTTGAAAGAAAATGCAAAATTTTTTATATAGATATATATGTGTTGTGGCTTATGAATCTTTTTGCTTTATCTCCCCTATTTATTTTATTATTTTATTTTTGCACTTTCCAGGGGTAGGGGCTTCTTCTTTGCAAGTTGTTAGTAACGCAATGAGGGATTGGATTACGATGTCAAGCAACAATTCATTGGGCTCGAAAGGGTTGGTAGCAATAGCGTCCTTGATTCCTTTTAGCAGTGGGGAAGTAAGTTTACCTACTCAATAGCATTGGCTACTGTAGTGATGGCTTTGTTAGACGTGGTTCCTATTGCTTCCAATGTGGGGATTCTCCCTTATAGCCGAAATATTTCTATAGGAGTGTCCACGGATGTCTTAGAGGCGGCACGAGAGAATGTGATAAGGTGAATGAGGGCTTATAGCTCAAAGAAACGCTCTTTGAGTGCTGAGGAAAAGATGCTGGAAAGAGACATGTGTTTGACACTGGAATTATCGATATTTTATCTGAGCTACCCCCATAATACTCTACCTACTTTGTTTGATCTTCACAGTTCCTCTTATAAGGCTGGTATTGACACTATTGGGGGCATTTTTCTTTTTGGATTTAGTGATGATTTGTCTACTACTTGCTGGCCTTTAGGTGCTTTTGGGTGACATGTTGTTGTTTTTGTTTGTTTAGTATTTTTCTACTTAGTGTATGGTAAAGGTGGATTTACAGGATTGATCGATGTTGATTCTATTGTTGTTCACTGTGCCACCTATGATATGCCCTTTGTGGTTGTACATGCTGAACCCGCATCTTTTATAGACGTTGTGGTAACCCTTTTGGCACTTTTGCCTGGCGGTATTTCTTCGTGTAAAGACAACAAACCCCTTGCTCTGTAGAGCGTGTTTTTTCTTAGGAGGGAAAATTTAGAGATAGCTATTTGAGGAAAGAAACCTACTAATTGATGTAATTAGGTATAATTTGATATTATTTCCTAAATTAGAGATTCTTGTAAAGATTTGGGCTAATCCTGGCCATCCATGTAAATCGATCCGGACCATTGATTGAGTGGGAGCTCAACTATAAATAGAAAGCCTCCTACCCTTATTTGTATCATCCATCTCATTCCATTCGTTCTCTCATTTGAGAAGATTAATAAGACTCTAGGGCATTTACTCTATTTCTCTCTTGTACATTTCAATTGTCCTTGTTTCTTAAGCTCTTTATTCTAGTTGCCTCTCGAGTGGCTAAGAGTAGCCACCATAGTGCTTAAAGTGCTTCCACATCCATTGAAGCCTTGAGGGCTTGTCTGAGCCGTTACCGAGCATGAGTACTCGCAAGGCTGGTTGAAGGCTGACTTAGGAGCGAGAATCAACCAATTAGTGCCAAAGGCGTCTAAGGTCACACGGATCAGCTAGGGTTGAGCTCTAGCCTCGTGACAAGTGGTGATAAAGGATTGGCTACATCTTGAATCTGCTTCTAGGAAGTTATCTGAGTTGTATGCAAATAGTTGTGGCGTTTCTCCACCTTGTGCTGATATTAGGAGGATTATTGAAGGAGGTTGGTGCCTTATTCAAGAATTAGGTTGTGTTTAACTTAATATGGAACGGAATATGAGGGCGCTCCTTGAGGACAATGCAAGGATACGTTCGCAGGTGGAGGGTTGCCCCGATCTTCATGAGGAAAATATAAAGTTACACTCGCAGGTTGAAAGTTATGTTGCTCAATTAAAGGAGTTGTAGAGAAGTGCGAGGTGGATATTTGGGTACAAGTAGGGGACTTGCATAGGAAATATGCAGAAGTGATCGCTGAAAAACAAAAAGAGACTGATCACGCTCTTAGGATTAAAGATAAGCTGCTTGAGACTACGGAGTAGAGTTTCAAGTCTAAGATTCGAAATCTTAAAAAGAAGTTGGAGCAGGCAGAGAGCGTGGCAGATAGAAACTTTGCAAATTTCACAAGGAAATTATCAGAGATGAAAGAATCACATAAGAATGAGATCATGGTGTTGGAGGCTACCCATGATGTTGATGTGGTGGAGAAAGTTAAGGTAGTTGCGGATACAACTTATGCCTTTATGATCGAGGGAATAAAGAGATCTCGAGATGCTGTGATTCTTAGCTTTCAATTAGCTCAGGGTCTCTTTGATGTTAGGGGTGTGGATTTTGACGTTTTTTTGTGAAGCATGGGCGGATTTCGACGTGAGGAACCCCTCTAGGCCCTGGTGTGAGAGTTTTGTTGCAAAGTATAAAAATATTGTAACCTCCTCCATGTTTGGTTTAAATGCGTCATTCTCCCTGAATGATCACAACGGTGCTATGAATAGAACATATGGTAGCGGTGTTTTGGGTGGTTGTAATAGGGGTGTATAACTATTTGTTTGTTATTTATTTCTTGGGTTTCTTGTATAAAAGGAGAACTTATTTTGGAGATTATTTTGGTTCCTTGGCTATTTTGTGTCTGTGGCAGGATTTATTGTGATCTTATCTTGATCGTAATTTATCTTTCTTTCTCTTTTTTTATTTTTTATTTATTATTGTTTGGAGATAACTCTTATTGTAGAGAACCTGAAAAAAAATTGTTTGTTTTTCAATTAGGTCATCGTTGTAGATGGGTTGAAAGTAATTGTATTTTGTAATTGTGGGAAATAAGATGATTCACTCAGGTGGTTGGCTTGCCCTTTATTTCTTCTTCGTAAATTTTATAAGTTTCAATTAGGAAGAGACATGTACTTGATATTTGGAAAAAATAATTCTATACGTGGTTTCTTTTCTTATTCCTTATTGGTTAAATTTGAGGCGATTTAGACAATTCAGAGAAGAGTGAAATGAGAGAAAAGAAGTATCTAATTTCTCATGACAAGTACATGTGCCCTCTTGTGCAGTTATTGATTGGAATTCTGAGAGTTGTGTGATTTTAGCTATTTATTCGAGATTGTGAGGTTTAAGAATTAAATGCTTATGTTGGTGGCTTTCTACATAAGTATATATATAAAACGTCATCGCTTGGTGCGCCCTTGTCTATTATAAATAGGGCTCTTTTGGTTTGTATCTTCATAACCTAATTTACGAGTAGTTTATTTTCTCTTTGCGTAGTCTTTCTTTTTTGTGGCTTGGGTTGTGTCGCCCTTAGAAAAAGGGAAGAAAATATGTTTGCGCATCCACTTTTCGATTTAGGCCAATTGTATCGCCAGACAATAGTATCGGGGAGGCTATAATTAGCCATCTGTAGTAAAGAGCATCGATAGTTAATGTATTTGAAAAATCTTGAATTAAAGGTTTTCTGAATACTATTGCTTGTTAGAGTTGATCAATACATTGGGAGGCGACGATTGGTAGGCATGTCATTGATGTTGTTGATGTTTGCTTAGTTTTTTTAGGCTCCTAGACATGGGCCATCGGAGTGATCGTTCATTTACTAGTTGTGGTGTTAGCAACTGTGGTAGTAAACAATTCACGTTGGATGATTGGCAAGGGGAACTAAAGTCGAGATGGGAGAGATGGTTGTCATTTTCATGTATTCTGCCTGTAACATTAAGAAGTCTCTTCGGTGGGTTAGCTGCTAAGTTATGAGTTTTTCTTATCGAGTTCGCCATGAGGCTTCTCTAGTGGTTCTTTATGCCCCTCATATGAAGATATATTTGTAATATTTTGTTTGTGTGAGAAGCTTGTTTTCAGCAGTATTAAAGTGTTATTGTTGTTTGGCTTGTATTAAGTCATTTGCATATTGATGTTCTTTTAGGGTGGACTCTTGCCCCCTCAGTGATGAGAAACTTATCGATAATATATTATAAAGTTTGAAGTTATGCTTTTTTTTCGGTATTTGTATTCTACTTCCTTTTCTTTGATACGTCGATGTGTTAATATAAATCTCTACTGATGCCAAACCCATATTCCTTTTGTAGTTAGGTTTTTAGGAGAGTTCGCCTTACATTACTTCTTATGAAATTATATTATTTTCCCAGAGCGGATTGTATGTTGGTTTAGTTAAGTGAAACTAGGAGGGCTTTTGCCCCCCAAGTGATATTACCTGTGTAGTTATATATTGTATTGCATATGGAATTGTTAATCATTTTATTGTGTTTTTGCTTGGAGGTAATAAGCATTTGTTCACGTCTTTGCGTTGATAGTGAGTGTGGCTTAGAGGGGTTAAGAATGAGGTGGGCACCTCACCTTCCTTTGGAGGGATGGTTTGTAGCGATATGGGTTGCATACTTTGTGTGTGTTCATTCCATATTCCAAGCGATGTATTTTATAAGAATACAAAACGATGTTGTCATTTAAGAATCTGCATCGGAGAGTTGCAATCGTTTGTATTGTTTATAGTATTGCGCCTACCAGTATTTGCTTATTTTTAGGTAGATTGTTGTTTTGGGTTGGTCGGGGTACTTCTTTTGTCATTGCGTTCTTAGAGCGAGCGATATTAGGTATACTCGTGAACTTTTAAATTAAGAGAACCCTTGCCCCCATACGAGATAGGTTCTATTATTGTATATTTACTTATTCACGTGCTAATTTATTTGCTGCTCATTTATTCAACGATGATTGATATTAACACATTATTCTCCCTATTGTGTTTAAGTAATTTAGAGGGCCATTTTTTGCGTAAGTGGTTGGTTTCTTGTAGGGGTTTGTTTTGCTTTGTTTGTGATGGGACGACTTTGCCTTTTTGAAGTGGCTGCTTTTCTGTTCCGTTAGTTACTTTTTGAGAGGATTTTAACTCTTAGGCAAAAAATATTGTGTATTAGCGATCGCCATTATCGGGTGAATGACATTCACATGGAGGTTGGGTTTATTATTATTATTATTATTACGCTCTTGACGTTCATGTATTGTGTTTGGTGCGTTGTTTTATAATGCTTTAGACAATCTGAAGTAGACCATGATGAAAACAAAGAGTGTTAATTAACTTTGGCAAGTGTAGGGAACTATTCATGGATTTATTGATTGGAAGCTTAGGGGTTGCGTATTTTCACTCTGGGAATTGAATGCTCATCTGAAAGACGTTCATATTAGAATTTGGAAAGTCAAAGCTTTGCGCTTTTATTTTTCTATAAATAGAAGGGTCGTGTTTTCACAAATTGATTTACGTTTTTCCTATTGTATGACTTTGGATGTATGGTCTTGAGTGGAAAGAGAGAGGACAAACATGTTTATTATGTTGAACTGTATGTTGAAACTTTGTTTTGTAGATCCAGGAGGGGTTATTCAATGTCGATGTTATTTGTATTGACGGGTAATAGAATTCAAAAGGCTTTAAGTGGCCATTTGCGGAGATGGACATCAATATGCGGAGTTCTTGGAAAACCCTTCTCTCCAGGTTTTCCAAGAATTATTATTTGTTCATTGTCGCCAATTGTCTGTCAGCCCCTGGGGAGTTTGCTGGCTTTGGAACAAAAAATAAAACATTTTTGTGTCTCTTCCCATTTCATGCGAGTGTGTTTTTTAGTTAGTCCTTGTTGTTGTTTATGCTTTTATCTCAACGGTGGGACTTGTTGTCGACCTTTGGTCTTCCCGAGATTAAGTTTATCTAGAAGAATCTTTAAGTAGTTCTTCCCTTGCTTGGTTGTATGATTATAGTGTTTGTTTATTTTGTTTATATTGGGAAGTTCATTTCCACCAATAATAGTGGTGTTGTGATCCTTTAGTTTCAGTAAATTGTTTGCATTTTATATCAAGTTTTAACTGACATACTGTTTGTTTATTTTTACATGTAAATAAGATGACTTTGTTTTTATGGGCAGTGCAATTGGGGGAGACTCGCATAGCCCCTTGTTTATTTCTTAGGGAGTGGCTAGCGATTTTTTTATCTTTTGGGGTTTACTTTACTATGACCGCTCGCTTAGGGGCTAGCAATTCTTTCATCTTTGAGGTTGTTTTTCTTTGCGTGCTCACTTAGGGATCGGCTAGCGTTTCTTTCATCTTTGGGGGCCGCTTTACTATGTACGCTGGCTTAGAGAGCAGCTAGCAATTCTTTCATCTTTTGGGGTCGTTGTACTATGCGTGCTCACTTAGGAAGCGACTAGCGATTCTTTCATTTTTGGGGGTGGCTTTACTATGTACGCTCACTTAGGAAGCGACTAGCGATTCTTTAATCTTTGGGGTCACTTTACTATGCATGCTCACTTAGGGAGAGGCTAGCGATTCTTTCATCTTTTGGGGTCATTGTACTATGTGAGCTCACTTAAGGAGCGGCTAGTGATTCTTTCATCTTTTGGGGTCACTTTACTATGCACCTTCGCTTAGGGAGTAGCTAGTGATTTTTTCATATTTTGGGGTTGATGTACTTTGTGCGCTCATTTAGGGAGCGGCTAGCGATTCTTTCATCTTTGGGGGTCATTTTACTATGCATGCTTGCTTAAGGAGCGGCTAGCGATTCTTTCATCTTTTGGGGTCATTGTACTATGCGCGCTCGCTTAGGGAGAGGCTAGTGATTCTTTCATCTTTGGGTCACTTTACTATGCGTGCTCACTTAGGGACCAGTTAGCGATTCTTTCATCTTTTGGGGTCGTTGTACTGTGCGCGCTCATTTAGGGAGCGGCTAGCGATTCTTCAATCTTTTGGGATCATTTTACTATGCGCACTCGCTTAGGGAGCGGCTACCGATTCTTTCATCTTTTAGGGTCGTTGTACTATGTGCGCTCACTTAGGGAAAGGCTAGCGATTCTTTCATCTTTAGGGGTCATTTTACTATATGCGCTCGCTTAGGGAGCGGCTAGAAATTCTTTCATCTTTTAGGTCCATTGTACTATGCGCACTCACTTAGGGAGGGGCTAGCGATTCTTTCTTCTTTGGGGTCGCTTTACTGTACCACAAAACACAATAGTAGGAAAATAATTTATTTGTCGAAAGTAATTAGATATAATGCTGAACACACAGGTTAAAATATTCATAAAAAGTTGAAGCGAAACGCATGCTACAATTAGTAGCCTTCAACTTTCATACACAGGGATTGTTTTCTCTCTTGTGGCTAGGTGGTCATCGGGTTCCCCTACTTTCCTCATCCAAGATCTTTTTTGCTCTTCGTCCATACCTCTACTAGGTGGGTTCCCTCTCTATATTTGATGAACTCGTCTAATTGTTCCCTTCTAATGGCTAACTCTATTGCATTTTTAGATGGATACATTCATCTGTGTCATGGACCTACACCTTGTGAAATTGGCACATTTTACCCAACTTTTCTCTGATTCTATTTAGCCTCATTGGTGGTAGGGGCTTTAAAATTTTTAAATTTCTTGCATGATGTAGGATCATGATAGGGGGTCCGTTAGAGGGTGGTACATTCTGAAACTAAGTGGTGGCCCTTTTCTGGTTCGGTTTTCCGCATGCTGATGTGTCTTTTTTCTAACTTGAGCTCCTCGCTTTTGCTTTTTGAGTAACGCTGTAATTATTTTCTTATTTTTGCGATTCTCTTTCACCCTTACAGGATAGTAAGTTTCCTCCTTCAGGCTACGGTTTATGGGTTCCGGGTCTTGCACGCTCTTAACTATATCTCTTAAAAGACTTATTGTCGTGGTGCCCTAGCTGATTTTTGCTGAATGCGCGCATCATTCCCTAGTCGCTTTAATTGCGCCGATTTCGAATCTCTCCACGGCATTCTCGTTGTGTTCTTCTTCCAAATATTGCATTCGTCCTTTGATATATTCTTGTTGTTGCCTAAGTTGCCTTAGTGTAGCGTGGGTATACTTCTCCATGATTTCCAGTTTGCCTTGCATATTGGCCAGTCGATCGCTTCCGTTTCAAAAAGGAGATGGGGTTTCTTCTTCCATTTCTTTTCAGCTTTTTCCTTCTTTCGTACATTCTTCCAACTTTTGTTGTTGGGGTTATTCCATGTCGCTTCCTGAGAATCGGACTAAAAGGTGAAGGTTCCACGCTCACCGCACCAATTGTTGATCGTCAAAATGAACAAGGGTCGGAAACGGTGGTTCGATGGTGGTCGGGATGGTTGCTTTAGGTTGGAGCTCAAGTATTGCTTTTCTTTTGTGGGTGATTATGGTGCCTGGGATGGAGGAGTCCGGCTCTCTCTTATTGCATGTCCATTTTTATACTACTCGAACATGTGTCATGATAGGGTTGTCGTGGCGCATTGATTAGACTGGCTATGACTTGACGTCTTAGGTTCCCCTCGTTACTAGCAGCGTGCCCGCTGGATGAGGTGCGATGTTGCGGGTAGCCTTGTCCGTTCGCCGCAGATTGCGAAGGGTATCGTATAGTTTGCAGGTGATCATGTGCATTGAGGTCCGCATACGTTGTTATACTCATCGCTAGATGTCTTCTGTGTTACCTCGTCCGCTGTCTTTCTCATTCTAATTTCGACACGTTATGGTACATGTTTGTAAATACTAACAAACCTCGTCTAACTCCTTTCACAATATAACTCCCAATTTAATTAGGGACTCGGAATGCACATTTAGTCTTGATCAATTCCTCGAACACGGCCAAGGAGACGCCGTTTCTGATTCCTTATGTGTCCAAAAGTTTTTGTATTCAATTGTTTAGCCTTTTTAATTTAAAGTTAATGAAATTCCTTTGTTTAGTTTTTTTAATTTAATTCAAATAAATTATTTTAATTTTTTGAGTTTGTGTCAAATTAGAATTAACACCCTGAATGAATTGAAAAACAAATTAATAGAAATAACCTTTGATAAAGAAAATTAAAGCAAAACCAAAATTATCTTAGAAATTTATATATATATATATATATTTATTAAGAACTTCCAAATTTTTATAAAAAAATTATAATATATTTTTCCATTAAATCTATAAAAATGTTATCTTTTTTAAAACGGTAAATTCAAGATATTGAATAAATAAACTCTCAAGTTTATCGTATTAAATTATTTTTTATTTTACTTTAGAAAAATAATTTTCTAAAGTATCTCTCAGTTAATGAGGATACAGATAGGGGTAAAATATCTAAATCATCACTCAACTTTGCTCTCGGACCTATTTTAATTCAGTGACTTTAAAAACAATTAATTTACTTATTAAACTTTATACATTAACCTATTTTAGTCACTCCATGATTATATTAATTATTTTATTATTTTTTTATGGCATATCATTTTTATTAATATTAAATGCCAAACGTGATTTAAAAAAATAAAGGCTTAAGGGTGTAAGAAGCCCTTGAATTTTTGAAAAAAAATCAATTAAGCCCGTGAACGTTTTTGCAACCAATTAAGCCCTTAAACCAAGAAATTTAATCAATTAAGCCCTTGAACCAAGAATTTGAATCAATTAAGCTCTTTGATCAATTTTGACCATTAAATCTTGACAGTTTTTTCTTCAGATATTCCTGGCACACTACAGTTCTATCATGTTGCATTTACAAAAAAATTCAAAAAGTATTTTTTATAAGTTTTTTAGAATTTTTAGAACATTTAAAGAATTTTTTAAATAAAATAAAAAATTTTAAAAATTGTCAAGTGGAAACACTATTACACAGCGCACTACAACAATGGATCGAACAAAACTGTTCAGATTTAATGATCAAAATTAGTCATAGGGCTTAATTGATTCAATTTACTGGTTTAAGGGATTAATTAATTATATTTTGTGGTTCAAGAGCTTAATTGGGTGTAAAAAGGTTTAGGGACTTAATTGATTTTTTTTTAATTTCAAGGGCTTCTTACACCTTTAAGCCAAAGAAAAAACTTAAATACATAAAACACCCAAAACCCCATACCAAATCCATCTTCTTTGATAAGAAAAAACCTAAACCTCAAATACACACACAAGGCTTGATCTTCCCATCTTCTTGTGATATGAAATTAAGGTTTAACACCTTTGACGGCGCCAGTCGCCGGTGACTCTAACGATGACCATAATAGTCATATTTTCCGGCCAAAACAAAGGGTTTTGATAATATAACCCATCCATTATATAAAGAAAATGATTGTGATTTTCTCTCAGAACAAGCTACTTGCTTTAAAAATGGAAGATTGAATTCTCTTTATCAGAATTGAAGATGGAAATCCAGAGATTGTTCTTTGCCCAAGTAAGTTTATCAGTTCCTAACAATTTTTTTTCAAGAATTGAAAAATTCGTACAATTACTTAGTTTCGAGCTGCTTTTTTCTTGATTTTGTGAGATTCCAATCAAGATTATTGCTTGAGAAATTACGTGGAAAAAGGATTGTGTTTGTGGAAGATTCACTGAATAGAAACCTGTGGGAGTTCTGTAATCACTCATTTTTGACCGGGTTTTAGTGTTATTAGTGTTATTATAATAGTAAAATTATATATATAAAAAAGGCAAAAAAATCAAAAAAAATAATAATAATTAATAATAATTAATATAAAAAAATCAAAAAAAAAGGAAATTTGCGTGGAGCAGGGTGCTCCACGTCACCCATTTTCCATCCCATTTGCCTATAAATAGGCACCCCATTTGGAGAGCAATTGCACGCCAATTGAAGAGAAAAATTGAGGCCAAATTGCCAAATAAATTGGCACCCCAAATCGTGGGGCATGGCCGGCCGCAAGGCTGGCCGGGGTTGGGGGCAGTGCCCTCGACCCCAGTTGGTTCGATCCAACATTCGATCGGGATCCTATTTTAGGTCTGATCTAATTAATATTTTTGGAGGGGTCGCGGTAGATCTCGGTGGGGTGCAGTCAGGGTTCGTTATTCGAGCTCCTAGTTAGGTATATTTTCTTCCCTTTTTATTAGTGTTGTAATTTTTATAAATTAATGAAGTATTAGTTATTTTAAAACTGTAGTCTTATTTTTTATGTTTATGTTTTAGATTAATATTTAATATGTTTTAAATTTGTGTTTTATATTAATATTTTATTTATGTTAGATATGTTTTTATTTATGAGTCAGATTAATATTTATGTATGTATGTTTTAGAATAGTATTTTATGAATTTGTTTTTATGTTAGATTAATATTTATGAATATTAGTATTTTGTTTATGCTAGATATGTTTTTATTTATGAGTTAGATTAATATGTTTATATGCATGTTTTAGTCTAGTATATCATTTATGTTAGATTAGTATTACATTATGTCAATATTTATTGCATTTAAATATTTTGCCATGTTTTATGTTTTTTACCACTAAGATTGCATATGATATATAAATTGTTAATGCGGTGTCCTTTTATCCGAAAGCGTAAACGGGGCGATGTCGAGCGTAGTGATAGTGGTTGGCGTTTACCCTTGGATAACGGGACCCTAAAATTAATTCGCAATTATGACTGAATTTTAAAATAATCGTCACTCTAATCCGGAAAATCTAATATTAATAAAGCGGTAATTATTAAAGTACCAATTTTGGGCGGTGTGGGGGTGCTAATCCTTCCCCATCCGTAATCGACTCCGGACCACATCTTTTTGAATCTCTGTTTTATATGGTGTCCGCCTACCTAAGTGGCGGTGGCGACTCTATTTTTTTTGAGGTTTTTGAAAACCCCGGAATAAATATTTTACATCCAAACACCTTTCAAAAACACACCTTTCAAAAATCCTCGTTTTTATTTTAGCGATAAAAAAAAGACATCGCTACAGATGATGGCGACTCATGGGATAATTTTTTGTTTTTCAAAAACAAATGAGAGTCAAGCTTTCAAAATAATTACCGCTTTACTAATATTGGAAGTTCGGATTAAAGTGACTATTAAATTAACATTCGGTCATAATTGCGCGTTTATTTTAACGCATTTAAAATATGGCATATAAACCCGTCCTTTTTAAGTGGGGAAAACGCTAATGCTTTCGTGGAGATATCGTTCTCCCGTATGGGCCTAGCAAGTACCTTCGGGCTCGAGTACCTTATGCTTTAAGGATATCGTTCCTTCGTGCGGGCATAAGCGAATGGGTCCCCGAATTGAACCCGGTTGAAAGGAGCCTATAATGGGTGATGATCGGGGCCTTGCTACCCTTAGTAGGGGACAGCAAGGACAATTCGGTACCTCCTAGCACCAACACTGCATGTAGAGAACATAGAAACCCACCTGTTAGAGCCATGCGGATAACCTTAGGTGTTTTGGACTAGATAAATAGGTCGTTTTGTTTATTTACCTTATTTAATTTGTCCTTTTATTTATGTATTTATTATTTTTATCCGATACTAACTCATTTCTTTTTGTGTTTTATTTTATTTTTACACATATTTTTGTTGCATTATCATTGCATCCACATTACATAGAGCGTTGATTCAAGTGGTTTGCCCGATTAGAAAATCTTTCATCATGGAAAAAGGTGTCTTAGGAAGGACAAAGATCGATCCATCGCGTGACATCGGTCGAGATTACTCAACAGATCCGACGTAACAATTTGCGAGCAGCGTGTGTAGTGCCAAAGTATACACACGAGACCTAATGTTGGACATACAACGAGCTACAAGGTGTGTGAATGACTTAGCTACCGAAGCCACGACTCTCCGACCTTTCATAACCCCGGACATGGAAGAAGCACAAAGGTTTATCAAGTTGCTCGTGAGTCATCGAGGGGGTAGGAGGTAGAGCTAGAGTTTATGTGTAGAATTTTATTTTGTAATTAAGACTTTGTAATAGACTCTTTTTGTAATAGGGACTCCTTTTGTAATATGGATCTTTTTGTAATCTGGACCCTTTAATTCCCATGAAAGTCGTTCGAAAGGGTGATTACCAATGAATCAACGCCTTTATTTGCATTCATGTTGCATATCATGACATGGTGTTGATTCAAGAACAGTTCATTAAAAGGCTTTCAAAATAGAAAAAGTCTGCTTTGCCGGGAACGATAATATTACAATATCAAGTTAGGCCGAGCAAAGACCAATCGCGAAAGAAGACGGTACGACAATAAGGCACGTGCGACGCAGAAGATTCAGTCAGGGCCGCAGAACCCCAATTTTAAATCTTCACATTTGACCATTTTTTAAAATTCTCAGATTTTAATTTAACTCATTAAAAAAATTGAAAATATTATTATTTTGCTTTGAAATTTCTTCTCTCATAAAACTTTCAGAATAATAATAATAACAAAAAATCTAAAAGTTTCATTTTAAGTTAAAATTTTTTATAATAAAAATGGGGAAATTTTTAAACCAAATGATCTTTGAGAATTTTAATTTAAACCCCAAATTTTTTTAAAAGTACTCCTTTAGGACCAATAGAATCCATCCATGTTTAGACGTATTATTCGTTTGCACCCAGAAAAGATCTTATCTGCATTATGCCTGCACTTGTTGATGTCATTTTTAGAAGCCACAAAAATAAAGATCATGACGTCACGAGTCCATAGAATAGAATAAAAAGAGAAGGCGAAGTCATCCATCATCCTGAAGACGACGTCGAGACGTGGAGCACAGGTTTTGCTTCCCGAAGTCAAGATCTCCAGAAGGAAGCTAAGTGTCACTTGTAATTCATTATTAGTTTCTTGCAACCAGACATTTTTCTATTGATTGAAAGTCTTTTAAGGACTGTTCGAGAATCAACACCGCATTTGCATTCATGCATTGCATTGCATTACATTGTACAATCATGACATATTTTACATAACACTATCACTACATTGCATAAAATTTTTGGGGGGTAGTCCAAATAACAATTAGAGTTTTATCATTGAAGACACTCAAAAATCCAGATCCGAGCAGTTAAAAGATGGGCTCGAGGAAAAAAGAGAAAACAAGAAGTTTGATGTCTTTAATGCAAGAAAACTCTGTTTGAACCCTGGGTTGGTCGTTCCTCCGAATTCCAAAGATTCTCAGATTTGCACATGATGATGGAACAAGATGCCTCAAGATTCACGCGGCCATATTCTACAAAAGATAGAGGGATGCATTAAAAATTACCGATCCACTACTTCCCCGACAGTCTAGCAGGACTTACCGTGATATGATGTGCTTTGGACCTAGCACTAAGTCGTCGGTATCTCCAGGTTACGAAGATGAAACCTGATGAAAGCTTCAAGGAATGTGCTTTGAGGTGTATGTGTTTAGCGACCCAAGTGCAGCCTCCCGTAGATGAAGAGAAAAGTGAATTCCATGCCATTTTTCTTATTTCTTCTTTAATAAGATGCTCGAGAAAATGAAGGTCAGCTTTGAGGACTTAATGACAGTCAGAGCGAGAAACAAACATGCACTCCGGGACCTTAGTTTAAAGACCAGACCTGCCTAGGAGCAAAAGGAAACAGAGAGATAAATGTGTATCACTTTCAAAACATTGAGGCACTCGGGCATGATACTAAGAAATTTAGGGTCGTTAAAAAATTAAGAAGCTGGTCGATAAGGGAGTCGTGACAAAATAGTCATCCAGCGGTGGAAAAACAAGAGAAGAGGCAAGCCTACACTACCTTGGAAGGGGCAGAATGAGTTAGCACCCTGGAGATAATCCAAAGGTCCATACGGTTTTCTCATCATTTCACAAAGAAACTCTAAAAAAAATCATTGTTTATTAGAATTAAAAATCACATTTCCATTTAGAAAAGCATTTTTACATTCTTGATTCTTTAAACATTTCATTTTTATGGGGTAGTTTTCCCATATGCATATACACACATTTTTGAATGGACATATGTATATATCATTTCTATTCCAGGTCCTCGAATTTTGAATGCAACAGTATAATTGCTTCAGATCCAAAGATCAACTCTAAGTTGCATATATTTAGAAGAGATTGAATGTTGTGGTGATACTTGTAAATGTGAGTATCTCTGCTAGTTTACTTAGGCCAACAGAGGAACAAAAGCGAGTGTTTAGACAATGGGCAATTCCCATTTTAAGAATTTATCTTCTCAGGCACTTGTCGTTTTAGATCCTTGAAACAAAAGTTGACCCTAAACCTCTACCCCCTGAAGGTATTCTCAGGACATTTGTGAATATGTCAACGAATGGTGTTCTTTTACTTTACCGTAAGACACAGATAAGACCATACAGATTGGGTACGAAGATCAGAAAATCATCAGAAGAAAGTGGTTGAAAACATGGATATGTCCAAATGAAAAACCAAAAAGAAGATAAATGGTAATTAGAAGGCCGAAGCAATCCAGATCGAGTAAATATCAGAAGAGCTGCAGAGAAGCAATTAACTCCGAACGGAAGATCGCATCAATACCCAGTATAGATCTGTGTTGATTCAAGGATACATTCATAGACTCGAATAAGAAAAAGGGAAAAAGGAAAAAAAAAAGAAAGAAAAAAGAATACAGTCTATGTTTCACACACAGATCAAACAATACAAGAACGAGACTTCAACTATGTGCAAGAGACACAAGGAATCCACATTTCAAGTAAACATCAATTTTGAAAATTAGTATAGAAGCTCGAATTGAAGCCAAGTCAAGACAAGTCGGCCCGAAGATT
Organism: Hibiscus mutabilis; assembly: GCA_019671005.1. Taxonomy (NCBI): domain Eukaryota; kingdom Viridiplantae; phylum Streptophyta; class Magnoliopsida; order Malvales; family Malvaceae; genus Hibiscus; species Hibiscus mutabilis. The sequence continues at coordinate 10,325,186 of CM033735.1, read as the reverse complement.
GCCAATTTTGAAAAAGGAAATGACCTCTAGGTGAAAACCCAAAAATGGGCAGTCTAGAGTGATCCTGAAAATGAAGAAAAAGAGTAGTCCACTGAGCTCACGCATCAATATCCAGCCAAAATACATTGATCCGAAGGTATAAAAAAGAAAGTGACCTCTAGGGTGAAAACCCAAAAATGGCAATCTAGAGCGATCCAAGAGAAAAAGTGAAAAAGAAAAAAGAGAGAAAAAAAGAAAGCAAGAATAACATTTCATCTGGGCGTGCCAATCACAAGAATTCCCAGAAATGTATTTGTAGTCCTTCAAGAAATCTCAGTTCCGAGGAGTTACGGAGGATCAAACATTCTTGGACAAAAACGAACATCAAGATATAGCTAGAATGCAAGGCAAATACAATAAAAAGAAAGGAAATGAACACTAGGGTGAAAACCAAAAAGCGGGCGATCTAAAGTGATCCAAAAGAAAGGAAGGAAGGAATAATGGGCATATCCAAGTTACACAAGTGCAAAAATCTTTTTTCTTAACCATAAACCAAAGGCCTACATTACAAGCCCCAAAGACCATTACGGTCATCCATAGATATCCAAGTTGAATGAGAATGTCTTGATTTCATTCCGCCTATAAGGGTTAACTTTTCTTCAAGGAACGTCAAACTTGAAGTGCTTGATCGACACCCAAATGAGGGAAGGATGGGGCATGGTGAGATAGTGAGATTAAGAGAGCCACCTTAAACGGGTAGAAACTAGGTAGGGTTGTTCCTCTCAAAGCCTATTAGACCGGAAGAAACTATACATTGGCATATATCTCCACAATGGTCAAGATCTTCTAAATATGCGCTTCATTAGAGTTGGTCTCTGGCAACTTGAAACAGATGCGCTATGGTGTTTGATATTTCGGGGCAAACATGTTTTAAAAAGGTTGACATTTTCTCCCAAAGTTATGATGTTTACCATTTGTTCCAAACAATGTTTTCAAAATGTCTAAGTTGTGATTTTCGAAATGATCATTATCTTTTCAAACAATCATTATTTTTTTTGAAATATACACAAGTAAATTACCTTTTACTTTACTTTAAAAATGAATGATGATGAGATTTAAAGCATAGGGACCGAGAGTTAGTTCCCGTCGAAATGCTACGAGAAGATCAAGGAAGAGCTCAAGGGATGGAAGCATCTTGGCTCACCCTGGTGACTAGAAATAGATCAAGGCTCTATATGATAGGCCAGAAAATTCAAAGCAAAGGGAGCCGGTGGTTGAATGGGGCAACGCCAAGCCAAGAAGATGACAAGGGTTCATATAAGAATAATATAAGAACCAGACGATCATTTATGATGGCGGGTGATAACTCTAAAGACAAGAAAGTCTTTCGCACAAAAGGTACCTGAAGAATTATCAAAGAACATTAAGAAGTGGATTTCATTGAAGAAGTTTTGGCGGCCATTTTGGACGTGAGTCCCTAAATCTGAAGAAGTTTTGGCGGCCATTTTCGGCGTGAGCCCCTAAATTGAAGAAAGTTTTGGCTGCCATTTTCGGCATGAGTCCCTAAATTGAAGAAAGTTTTGGCAGTCACCTTCGGCGTGAGTCCCTAAAGTTTGAAGAAAGTTTTGGCAGCCACCTTCGGCTTGAGTCCCTAAAGTTTGAAGAAAGTTTTGGCGGCCATTTTCGGCGTGAGTCCCTAAATTTGAAGAAGTTTTGGCGGCCATTTTCGGCGTAAGTCCCTAAATTTGAAGAAGTTTCGGCAGCCACCTTCGGCGTGAGTCCCTAAAATTGGAAGATTGGTAGCCATTTTCAGTGTGAATCCCCGAATCTGAAGAGACATCGATGGCCATCGTGGTGTGAATCCCAAATGAGAAGACAATGTTTTTACATACAAAAGGCACATGTTTTCAAGCTCCAGAGAAAGGTTCTATATAGGAAGAATCCTCCTCTCCGAGGCTTGAAAGCTGAAAGTTCTATATAGGAAGGACCCGACAGCTCCATGGGTGAAGACTAAGCAGATTCTATATAGGAAGGACTCCCAGTCGAAGGAATTCACCCATGACACGCAAGATTATATAGGAAATCCTGTTGTGTCGAAAGCAAAGAGTTCTATATAGGAAGGGCTCAGAGCTTCAATGTCTTAGAGTGAAAGATTCTATATAGGAAGAATCCGTAACTCCAAGATTTCAAGACGCTTGAAAAGTTCTATATAGGAAGGACTTGTGGCTCCAAGGTGAAGACTTCATGATTCTATATAGGAAGAACTCTCGGTCAAAGAAATTCACCTATGACACAGGGTTATATAGGAAACTGTTGTGTCGAAAGCAAAGAGTCTTATATAGGAAAGGCTCAGAGCTTCATTGTCTTAGAGTGAAAGGTTCTATATAGGAAGAACACAGTAGCTCTGAGATTTCGAGACGCCAAAAGTTCTATATAGGAAGGATCATGGCGGCTCCGAGGTTTGAAGACTAGCGATTCTATATAGGAGGAACTCCCGGTCGGAAGAATCCATCGATGGCGCAAAAGGTTTTATATAGGAGAAACCAGCGTTGAAAGCAAAGGGTTCTATATAGGAAGGACTCCAAGCTTTATTGTCTCAAAGTGAAAGGAATGACTCATAATTCGGAATGTCAGAGCGAAGGGTTCTATGTCGAAAGAGCCTGTAGCTCCAAGATCGGAAGGTGGCGAAGCTCTATATAGGAAGAACTTACGAGCCTGAAGATTCAACCAAGGAAGAGCGGAGATGTCCAAAAAAATCGCTTTTCCAAGGCTACAAACCAAAAGCAGGAAGTCTGATAAAACTCCAAGATCGGAAGGTGAAAAAGCTCTATATAGGAAGAACTTACGAGCACAAGATTCAGCCAAGGAAGAGCGGAGATGTCCAAAAAATTCGCTTTTCCAAGGCTACAAACCAAACAGGGAAGTCCAGATAAAACTCTAAGATCTAAAGATCGGAAGGTGACGAAGCTCTATATAGGAAGAACTTACGAGCCTGAAGACTCAACCAAGGAAGAGCGGAGATGTCCAAAAAAATTCGCTTTTCCAAGGCTACAAACCAAACAAGAAGTCCGATAAAACTCCAAGATCGGAAGGTGACGAAGCTCTATATAGGAAGAACTTACGAGCCCAAGATTCAGCCAAGGAAGAGCGGAGATGTCCAAAAGAATTCGTTTTCCAAGGCTACAAGCGAGGAAGAGCGATAAAATGAGTGCTTTTGATCTTTGCTTTATCCTCGTTTCACAAGAACAAGCAAAGAGGGCAAATCTGTAATCACTCATTTTTGACCGGGTTTTAGTGTTATTATAATAGTAAAATTATATATATAAAAAGGCAAAAAAATCAAAAAAAATAAATAATAATAATTAATATAAAAAAATCAAAAAAAGGGAAATTTGCGTGGAGCAGGGTGCTCCACATCACCCATTTTCCATCCCATTTGCCTATAAATAGGCACCCCATTTGGAGAGCAATTGCACGCCAATTGAAGAGAAAAATTGAGGCCAAATTGCCAAATAAATTGGCACCCCAAATCGTGGGGCATGGCGGCCAAAGGGCTGGCCGGGGTTGAAGCGTGCCCTCGACCCCAGTTGGTTCGATCCAACATTCGATCGGGGTCCTATTTTAGGTCCGATCTAATTAATATTTTTGGAGGGGTCGCGGTAGATCTCGGTGGGGTGCAGTCAGGGTTCGTTATTCGAGCTCCTAGTTAGGTATATTTTCTTCCCTTTTTATTAGTGTTGTAATTTTTATAAATTAATGAAGTATTAGTTATTTTAAAACTGTAGTCTTATTTTTTATGTTTATGTTTTAGATTAATATTTAATATGTTTTAAATTTGTGTTTTATATTAATATTTTATTTATGTTAGATATGTTTTTATTTATGAGTCAGATTAATATTTATGTATGTATGTTTTAGAATAGTATTTTATGAATTTGTTTTTATGTTAGATTAATATTTATGAATATTAGTATTTTGTTTATGCTAGATATGTTTTTATTTATGAGTTAGATTAATATGTTTATATGCATGTTTTAGTCTAGTATATCATTTATGTTAGATTAGTATTCATTATGTCAATATTTATTGCATTTAAATATTTTGCCATGTTTTATATTTTTACCACTAAGATTGCATATGATATATAAATTGTTAATGCGGTGTCCTTTTATCCGAAATGTAAACGGGGCGATGTCGGGCGTAGTGATAGTGGTTGGGCGTTTACCCTTGGATAACGGGACCCTTAAAATTAATTCGCAATTATGACTGAATTTTAAAATAATCGTCACTCTAATCCGGAAAATCTAATATTAATAAAGCGGTAATTATTAAAGTACCAATTTTGGGCGGTGTGGGGGTGCTAATCCTTCCCCATCCGTAACCGACTCCCGGACCCTGTCTTTTTGAATCTCTGGTTTTATGGTGTCCGGCCTACCTAAGTGGCCGGTGGCGACTCTATTTTTTTTTGAGGTTTTTGAAAACCCCACGGAATAAATATTTTACATCCAAACACCTTTCAAAAACACACCTTTCAAAAATCCTCGTTTTTATTTTAGCGATAAAAAAAAAGACATCGCTACAGATGGCGACTCCGCTGGGGATAATTTTTTGTTTTTCAAAAACAAATGAGAGTCAAGCTTTCAAAATAATTACCGCTTTACTAATATTGGAAGTTCCGGATTAAAGTGACTATTAAATTAACATTCGGTCATAATTGCGCGTTTATTTTAACGCATTTAAAATATGGCATATAAACCCGTCCTTTTTAAGTGGGGGGAAAACGCTAATGCTTTCGTGGAGATATCGTTCTCCCGTATGGGCCTAGCAAGTACCTTCGGGGCTCGAGTACCTTATGCTTTCGTAAGGATATCGTTCCTTCGTACGGGCATAAGCGAATGGGTCCCCCTGAATTGAACCCGGTTGAAAGGAGCCTATAATGGGTGATGATCGGGGGCCTTGCTACCCTTAGTAGGGGACAGCAAGGACAATTCGGGTACCTCCTAGCACCAACACTGCATGTAGAGAACATAGAAACCCACCTGTTAGAGCCATGGATAACCTTAGGTGTTTTGGACTAGATAAATAGGTCGTTTTGTTTATTTACCTTATTTAATTTGTCCTTTTATTTATGTATTTATTATTTTTATCCGATACTAACTCATTTCTTTTTGTGTTTTATTTTATTTTTACACATATTTTTGTTGCATTATCATTGCATCCACATTACATAGAGGCGTTGATTCAAGTGGTTTGCCCGATTAGAAAATCTTTCATCATGGAAAAAAGGTGTCTTAGGAAGGACAACATCGATCCAGTCGCGTGACATCGGTCAGAGATTACTCAACAGATCCGACGTAACAATTTGCCGAACGAGCGTGTAGTGCCAAAGTATACACACGAGACCTAATGTTGGACATACAACGAGCTACAAGGTGTGTGAATGACTTAGCTACCGAAGCCACGACTCTCCGACCTTTCATAACCCCGGACATGGAAGAAGCACAAAGGTTTATCAAGTTGCTCAGAGCTGTCGAGGGGGTAGGAGGTAGAGCTAGAGTTTATGTGTAGAATTTTATTTTGTAATTAAGACTTTGTAATAGACTCTTTTTGTAATAGGGACTCCTTTTGTAATATGGATCTTTTTGTAATCTGGACCCTTTAATTCCCATGAAAGTCGTTCGAAAGGGTGATTACCAGCGGAATCAACGCCTTTATTTGCATTCATGTTGCATATCATGACATGGTGTTGATTCAAGAACAGTTCATTAAAAGGCTTTCAAAATAGAAAAAGTCTGCTTTGCCGGGAACGATAATATTACAATATCAAGTTAGGCCGAGCAAAGACCAATCGCGAAAGAAGACGGTACGACAATAAGGCACGTGCGACGCAGAAGATTCAGTCAGGGCCGCAGAACCCCAATTTTAAATCTTCACATTTGACCATTTTTTAAATTCTCAGATTTTAATTTAACTCATTAAAAAAATTGAAAATATTATTATTTTGCTTTGAAATTTCTTCTCTCATAAAACTTTCGAATAATAATAATAACAAAAAAAATCTAAAAGTTTCATTTTAAGTTAAAAAAATTTTATAATAAAAATGGGGAAATTTTTAAACCAAATGATCTTTGAGAATTTTAATTTAAACCCCAAATTTTTTAAAAGTACTCCTTTAGGACCAATAGAATCCATCCATGTTTAGACGTATTATTCGTTTGCACCCAGAAAAGATCTTATCTGCATTATGCCTGCACTTGTTGATGTCATTTTTAGAAGCCACAAAAATAAAGATCATGACGTCACGAGTCCATAGAATAGAATAAGAAGAGAAGGCGAAGTCATCCATCATCCTCAAGACGACGTCGAGACGTGGAGCACGGTTTTTGCTTCCCAAGTCAAGATCTCGGAAGGAAGCTAAGTGTCACTTGTAATTCATTATTAGTTTCTTGCAACCGGACATTTTTCTATTGATTGAAAGTCTTTTAGGGACTGTTCGAGAATCAACACCGCATTTGCATTCATGCATTGCATTGCATTACATTGTACAATCATGACATATTTTACATAACACTATCACTACATTGCATAAAATTTTTGGGGGGTAGTCCAAATAACAATTAGAGTTTTATCATTGAAGACACTCAAAAATCCAGATCCGAGCGATTAAAAGATGGGCTCGAGGAAAAAGAGAAAACAAGAAGTTTGATGTCTTTAATGCAAGAAAACTCTGTTTGAACCACTGGGTTGGTCGTTCCTCCGAATTCCAAAGATTCTCGGTTTGCACATGATGATGGAACAAGATGCCTCAAGATTCACGCGCCATATTCTACAAAAAGATAGAGGATGCATTAAAAATTACCGATCCACTACTTCCCGACAGTCTAGCAGGACTTACCGTGATATGATGTGCTTTGGACCTAGCACTAAGTCGTCGGTATCTCCAGTTACTGAAGATGAAACCTGATGAAAGCTTCAAGGAATGTGCTTTGAGGTGTATGTGTTTAGCGACCCAAGTGCAGCCTCCCGTAGATGAAGAGAAAAGTGAATTCCATGCCATTTTTCTTATTTCTTCTTTAATAAGATGCTCGAGAAAATGAAGGTCAGCTTTGAGGACTTAATGACGATCAGAGCGAAAACAAACATGCACTCCGGGACCTTAGTTTAAAGACCAGACCTGCCTAGGAGCAAAAGGAAACAGAGAGATAAATGTGTATCACTTTCAAAACATTGAGGCACTCGGGCATGATACTAAGAAATTTAGGGTCGTTAAAAAATTAAGAAGCTGGTCGATAAGGGAGTCGTGACAAAATAGTCATCCAAATGGTGGAAAAACAAGAGAAGAGGCAAGCCTACACTACCTTGGAAGGGGCAGAATGAGTTAGCACCACGAGATAATCCAAAGGTCCATACGGTTTTCTCATCATTTCACAAAGAAACTCTAAAAAAAATCATTGTTTATTAGAATTAAAAATCACATTTCCATTTAGAAAAGCATTTTTACATTCTTGATTCTTTAAACATTTCATTTTTATGGGGTAGTTTTCCCATATGCATATACACACATTTTTGAATGGACATATGTATATATCATTTCTATTCCAGGTCCTCGAATTTTGAATGCAACAGTATAATTGCTTCAGATCCAAAGATCAACTCTAAGTTGCATATATTTAGAAGAGATTGAATGTTGTGGTGATACTGTAAATGTGAGTATCTGCTAGTTTACTTAGGCCAACAGAGGAACAAAAGCGAGTGTTTAGACAATGGGCAATTCCCATTTTAAGAATTTATCTTCTCAGGCACTTGTCGTTTTAGATCCTTGAAACAAAAGTTGACCCTAAACCTCTACCCCCTGAAGGTATTCTCAGGACATTTGTGAATATGTCAACGAATGGTGTTCTTTTACTTTACCAGAAGACACAGATAAGACCATACAGATTGGGTACGAAGATCAGAAAATCATCAGAAGAAAGTGGTTGAAAACATGGATATGTCCAAATGAAAAACCAAAAAGAAGATAAATGGTAATTAGAAGGCCGAAGCAATCCAGATCGAGTAAATATCAGAAGAGCTGCAGAGAAGCAATTAACTCCGAACGGAAGATCGCATCAATACCCAGTATAGATCTGTGTTGATTCAAGGATACATTCATAGACTCGAATAAGAAAAAGGGAAAAAGGAAAAAAAAAAGAAAGAAAAAAGAATACAGTCTATGTTTCACACACAGATCAAACAATACAAGAACGAGACTTCAACTATGTGCAAGAGACACAAGGAATCCACATTTCAAGTAAACATCAATTTTGAAAATTAGTATAGAAGCTCGAATTGAAGCCAAGTCAAGACAAGTCGGCCCGAAGATTGCCAATTTTGAAAAAGGAAATGACCTCTAGGTGAAAACCCAAAAATGGGCAGTCTAGAGTGATCCTGAAAATGAAGAAAAAGAGTAGTCCACCTGAGCCTGCTGGCATCAATATCCAGCCAAAATACATTGATCCGAAGGTATAAAAGAAGAAAGTGACCTCTAGGGTGAAAACCCAAAAATGGGCAGTCTAGAGCGATCCAAGAGAAAAAGTGAAAAAGAAAAAAGAGAGAAAAAAAGAAAGCAAGAATAACATTTCATCTGGGCGTGCCAATCACAAGAATTCCCAGAAATGTATTTGTAGTCCTTCAAGAAATCTCAGTTCCGAGGAGTTCTGGAGGATCAAACATTCTTGGACAAAAAACGAACATCAGTATATAGCTAGAATGCAAGGCAGCATACAATAAAAAGAAAGGAAATGAACACTAGGGTGAAAACCCGAAAACGGGCAGTCTAAAGTGATCCAAAAGAAAGGAAGGAAGGAATAATGGGCATATCCAAGTTACACAAGTACAGAAATACTGTTTCACTTAACCATAAACCAAAGGCCTACATTACAAGCCCCAAAGACCATTCTGGTCATCCATAGATATCCAAGTTGAATGAGAATGTCTTCAGATTTCATTCCGCCTATAAGGGTTAACTTTTCTTCAAGGAACGTCAAACTTCGAAGTGCTTGATCGACACCCAAATGAGGGAAGGATGGGGCATGGTGAGATAGTGAGATTAAGAGAGCCACCTTAAACAGGGTAGAAACTAGGTAGGGTTGTTCCTCTCAAAAGCCTATTAGACCAGAAGAAACTATACATTGGCATATATCTCCACAATGGTCAAGATCTTCTAAATATGCGCTTCATTAGAGTTGGTCTCACAACAACTTGAAACAGATGCTTGTTATGGTGTTTGATATTTCGGGCAAACATGTTTTAAAAAGGTTGACATTTTCTCCCAAAGTTATGATGTTTACCATTTGTTCCAAACAATGTTTTCAAAATGTCTAAGTTGTGATTTTCGAAATGACTGTTATCTTTTCAAACAATCATTATTTTTTTGAAATATACACAAGTAAATTACCTTTTACTTTACTTTAAAAATGAATGATGATGAGATTTAAAGCATAGGGACCGAGAGTTAGTTCCCGTCGAAATGCTACGAGAAGATCAAGGAAGAGCTCAAGGGATGGAAGCATCTTGGCTCACCCTGGTGACTAGAAATAGATCAAGGCTCTATATGATAGGCCAGAAAATTCAAAGCAGTGGAGCCAGTGGTTGAATGGGGCAACGCCAAGCCAAGAAGATGACAAGGGTTCATATAAGAATAATATAAGAACCAGACGATCATTTATGATGGCGGGTGATAACTCTAAAGACAAGAAAGTCTTTCGCACAAAAGGTACCTGAAGAATTATCAAAGAACATTAAGAAGTGGATTTCATTGAAGAAGTTTTGGCGGCCATTTTGGACGTGAGTCCCTAAATCTGAAGAAGTTTTGGCGGCCATTTTCGGCGTGAGCCCCTAAATTGAAGAAAGTTTTGGCTGCCATTTTCGGCATGAGTCCCTAAATTGAAGAAAGTTTTGGCAGTCACCTTCGGCGTGAGTCCCTAAAGTTTGAAGAAAGTTTTGGCAGCCACCTTCGGCTTGAGTCCCTAAAGTTTGAAGAAAGTTTTGGCGGCCATTTTCGGCGTGAGTCCCTAAATTTGAAGAAGTTTTGGCGGCCATTTTCGGCGTGAGTCCCTAAATTTGAAGAAGTTTCGCAGCCACCTTCCTTCGTGAGTCCCTAAAATTGGAAGATTGGTAGCCATTTTCAGTGTGAATCCCCGAATCTGAAGAGACATCGATGGCCATCGTGGTGTGAATCCCAAATGAGAAGACAATGTTTTTACATACAAAAGGCACATGTTTTCAAGCTCCAGAGAAAGGTTCTATATAGGAAGAATCCTCCTCTCCGAGGCTTCAGAAGCTGAAAGTTCTATATAGGAAGGACTGACAGCTCCATGGTGAAGACTCGCAGTTCTATATAGGAAGGACTCCCAGTCGAAGGAATTCACCCATGACACGCAAGATTATATAGGAAATCCTGTTGTGTCGAAAGCAAAGAGTTCTATATAGGAAGGGCTCCGAGCTTCAATGTCTTAGAGTGAAAGATTCTATATAGGAAGAATCCGTAACTCCAAGATTTCAAGACGCCGAAAAGTTCTATATAGGAAGGACCGACGGCTCCAAGGTGAAGACTCATGATTCTATATAGGAAGAACTCTCGACCAAAGAAATTCACCTATGACACGGGGTTATATAGGAAACTGTTGTGTCGAAAGCAAAGAGTCTTATATAGGAAAGGCTCAGAGCTTCATTGTCTTAGAGTGAAAGGTTCTATATAGGAAGAACACAGTAGCTCGAGATTTCAGACGCCAAAAGTTCTATATAGGAAGGACTCAAGCGGCTCCGGGGTTTGAAGACTAGCAGTTCTATATAGGAGGAACTCCCGGTCGGAAGAATCCATCGATGGCGCAAAAGGTTTTATATAGGAGAAACCAGCGTTGAAAGCAAAGGGGTTCTATATAGGAAGGACTCCAAGCTTTATTGTCTCAAAGTGAAAGGAATGACTCATAATTCGGAATGTCGAGAGGAAGGGTTCTATGTCGAAAGAGCACTGTAGCTCCAAGATCGGAAGGTGGCGAAGCTCTATATAGGAAGAACTTACGAGCCCAAGATTCAACCAAGGAAGAGCGGAGATGTCCAAAAAATCGCTTTTCCAAGGCTACAAACCAAACAGGGAAGTCTGATAAAACTCCAAGATCGGAAGGTGACGAAGCTCTATATAGGAAGAACTTACGAGCCCAAGATTCAGCCAAGGAAGAGCGGAGATGTCCAAAAAATTCGCTTTTCAAGGCTACAAACCAAACAGGGGAAAGTCTGATAAAACTCTAAGATCGGAAGGTGACGAAGCTCTATATAGGAAGAACTTACGAGCCTGAAGACTCAACCAAGGAAGAGCGGAGATGTCCAAAAAATTCGCTTTTCCAAGGCTACAAACCAAACAGGGAAGTCTGATAAAACTCCAAGATCGGAAGGTGACGAAGCTCTATATAGGAAGAACTTACGAGCCCGAAGATTCAGCCAAGGAAGAGCGGAGATGTCCAAAAGAATTCGTTTTTCCAAGGCTACAAACAGGGAAGACTGATAAAATGAGTGCTTTTGATCTTTGCTTTATCCTCGTTTCACAAGAACAAGCAAAGAGGGGCAACTGTAATCACTCATTTTTGACCGGGTTTTAGTGTTATTATAATAGTAAAATTATATATATAAAAAGGCAAAAAAATCAAAAAAAATAAATAATAATAATTAATATAAAAAAATCAAAAAAAGGGAAATTTGCGTGGAGCAGGGTGCTCCACATCACCCATTTTCCATCCCATTTGCCTATAAATAGGCACCCCATTTGGAGAGCAATTGCACGCCAATTGAAGAGAAAAATTGAGGCCAAATTGCCAAATAAATTGGCACCCCAAATCGTGGGGCATGGCCGGCCGCAAGGGCGGCGGGGTTGAAGCGATGCCCTCGACCCCGATTGGTTCGATCAAACATTCGATCGGGGTCCTATTTTAGGTCCGATCTAATTAATATTTTTGAGGGGTCGCGGTAGATCTCGGTGGGGTGCGATCAGGGTTCGTTATTCGAGCTCCTAGTTAGGTATATTTTCTTCCCTTTTTATTAGTGTTGTAATTTTTATAAATTAATGAAGTATTAGTTATTTTAAAACTGTAGTCTTATTTTTTATGTTTATGTTTTAGATTAATATTTAATATGTTTTAAATTTGTGTTTTATATTAATATTTTATTTATGTTAGATATGTTTTTATTTATGAGTCAGATTAATATTTATGTATGTATGTTTTAGAATAGTATTTTATGAATTTGTTTTTATGTTAGATTAATATTTATGAATATTAGTATTTTGTTTATGCTAGATATGTTTTTATTTATGAGTTAGATTAATATGTTTATATGCATGTTTTAGTCTAGTATATCATTTATGTTAGATTAGTATTCTGTTATGTCAATATTTATTGCATTTAAATATTTTGCCATGTATTATATTTTTTACCACTAAGATTGCATATGATATATAAATTGTTAATGCGGTGTCCTTTTATCCGAGCGTAAACGGGGCCAGTATCAGGCGTAGTGATAGTGGTTGGGCGTTTACCCTCGGATAACGGGACCCTTAAAATTAATTCGCAATTATGACTGAATTTTAAAATAATCGTCACTCTAATCCGGAAAATCTAATATTAATAAAGCGGTAATTATTAAAGTACCAATTTTGGGCGGTGTGGGGGTGCTAATCCTTCCCCATCCGTAACCGACTCCCGAACCCTGTCTTTTTGAATCTCTGGTTTTATGGTGTCCGGCCTACCTAAGTGGCTGGTGGCGACTCTATTTTTTTGAGGTTTTTGAAAACCCCACGGAATAAATATTTTACATCCAAACACCTTTCAAAAACACACCTTTCAAAAATCCTCGTTTTTATTTTAGCGATAAAAAAAAAAGACATCGCTACAAGTTCATGGTTTGTCTACTTCATTAATATGGTGTTTCTATCGAAAAGAAGAGTGACAAAAAGTCATCTTCTTTAGTTATATTGTAAATTTGGGGTTACGTTTTTTATTGAAGAAGATGGATTTGATTTGGGGTTTTGGGTGTTTCATGTATTTGAGTTTTATTTTTTAAATCACATTTGGCATTTAATGTAACACCCCAAAGTAGTCAGATTTCGACTTTCAATGATCGGACATTCGTTTCCGATGAGTGAAAATAAAACTATACAATAAGTAAATGAATTAGTTTGAGTAATTGTAAGGTTCTGGGTCTAAATTGAAAGTTTAAAGAATTATGACAAAATTGTAAAGTTATGAAATGATAAGCCAAGGGCTAAAACGTAAAGTTATGAAGTATCGAGTCATAAGTGTAAGAAATCAAATAATGAAATGATTTACTGTGTAATTAGACTACTTAGTGATTAAATAGTAAGAATTAAAAAATATGCTTAGTGTCTAAATTTTAAGAAAGTAAAGTTATGTCATTAGAGTGTAATCAAGGCAAAAGACTAATGACTCATGGCTAATTAACCTATGAGGTTTCTTCATGACAAAGAAATATAATTCGAAGACATAAGGTGTAATTAATCCATTTCTTTAAGGTGATTAGTTACCTATCTAGGTGGCAAGATCACCATTTAGTTGTAATTCTATAATTAAAAGAAAAGAAAAGAATTACTCAAAAAAAAAAAGATAAGCTACGCCAAGTTAAGGGGTAGGAGAGATAAAGGAGCTTAGTTTTCTTCAAATTCTTTTCACCATTGAAGAACACTCCATGAATTCTAGCCATGGAATTTCAAATTACTTCCAATTTAGCCACTCTTTCTTCAATCTAATTACATATTCGGTAAGTTTTTGATCTTAGTTTTCATTTGTACCTATTTAGTAAAGTTTGGAGCTTAGGTAAACTTGAGCCTAAATCTTTGAAGTTGAGGATTTTATATAATTAAGAATTTATATGTGAACTAGGATTGATTTTAATCATAATGATAATTTTCTTATAATTTTTAGCTCATGAAAATACTAAAGCCTAATCCCTTAGAGATTAAGCATTTTTATGTCTTTTGATTAAGGTTCTATGTATTAGGGTTTCGTTAAAAAACGGTGATAGATTTCGATCTGTAAACTAAAAGATAAATTTTGAGTAAGTGAAGGTCAAAAACTAGGTTTCTTTAATGTTTGATTAGAGGAAATGGAAATGAAGGAAACTACAAGTTTGGAAGATAAGGAAAAAGGTATTTAAGGTTGGATTGAGATGAGTGTAGCTGCATTGTCTCGGGTAACATGGTGTCATTCTGACCTTTATTTTCTATGTGTTTAATGAATGGAATGCTTAGTTTGGGATGCATATTATCATTTTGCATGAGGCTCACATCAAGCACTTTGGTGATTACCTTTATGGCATGACATCTTTGGTAAGCTCTTTGGTTATGCTTGCATTGTATGTGCATTGGTACATTGCTATACTATGATATGAAATAATAGAATGAAGTAAGCTCGTAAACTTTATTATGAAGCTTTAAAATAAACTACGATCTTTAATGCCATAAGATTCTAATAAAGGAATTCAATCTCAATGTTATAAGCTCACGAATTCTTAAGCCCTAAGGAGCTAAAAGCTCAATGTTGTCATAAGATTGCTCACTCAATTTCAAAGCACAAAATGTATAAGTTGCCTATACAATGGAAGCCCTTAGACACTTTGGCATGGTACTTGGTATATTGGGACTACGGCTCAGGGGTGACAACCCTATAATGTGATATATTGGTGACAGTAGAAGGTAATGAGAGAGGTGATGGAGGAGAAGAGGAGATTGATTGATAAGCTTTAACACTAGTCATTGCTTTGTGCTTAGTGCTATGTGTAACACAGACTAATACGGTTAAACACGAAGCAATGCTATATATGTCCAAATGTGATCCAAGGCAAATGTTCTAAAAGATATGAACTCAGATAAGAACTTTGAAAGAACCACGATAAGTTTTGAATAAGATATGAAACCCTTAAGACTTTGAATAAGACTCTAGATAAAGCTTTCATAAAACAAACTAAGTATAAATTAAGATTAAGACTTAAGTATATTTTTGGTATTATATGCTTGGTTTGCCTTGAATGATGTCATTCATTACCATTGACATAATAATACATTATCATATGGTCACTACCTCACTAAGATATGTAATATTATCATATTTCTTTGCATCCATTACATGTATTAAGTCTCTATAATCGCTCGGGATCGTATTTAGAAGTTGCAAGTCAATCTTTAAGCATTGAGTAAGTTCTCCTTTGCCAAACTCCTAGTTTGTGGCGTATGAACTAAGCATGATTGTTTGCATTGAGCTATGGTGTTATTAGATTGATTCTATGAATCGATTAATTAACATGTGATGAGTTTGACATGATAGTTATGATAAAGTAGTTTTATTCTATGTTTATATGTTTGATAATATGACTTAAACAAGTAAGGTATGGACTTGAATGATAAGCAATGTAAAAAATATGTTTATAGTACCTAGTATATAATACCCAATGCTATATTCTTTGGTATATTGTGAATAAGTATAAGTTAAGGTACAATAGTAAGTTATTTGATTATGAGTAAGCATAGATGGGCAAGCCTTGTTATGAATATGTTTAATTGTTAAGGTAAGAATTAAGATACGATAAATATTTGATGAATTGAAATGTAATTACACATATAAAAAGGATTGATCCCTTGAAATTTAAAAAGTTTACAATGTAGTCCTTAAGTTGTATCTGGACCAATTGATGTCAGAATTGATCTCTGCTTCTTTTGAAGTTCATAATTTTGTAAGAATATATGTTTAAGAGTATATGTACTCAATAAATTGAATATATCGAAAGATCCTCAAAATTTTATAAATTTACAAATAGGTACTTACCTTTTGAAATTTCATTGTTTAATCCTTATTTGTTATTCATGACACATATGTCAATAGTTACCCTGATTATGTTATAATGAGACTTAAGTTCATTAAGAGAAAACCTAGAAAATGTTTTGAATAAATCCTTGAAATTTGTAATATTTACACTTTAGTCCCTAAATTTTGAAATCTTTGCAATTTGGCTCATAATGACTAAAATTAAAATTGTTTTGACTATGATCTATGATTTTTAATAATTTACTTTGATATTGTGTATGATTTGTAATAATTTATTATGTTTTTGTGTTTCTAATTTTCTATTATTGAATTCCGGTGACATTTTCGATCTCGATTTTCTTTCAGATCAGGTGGGGGTATTACATTTAAAATTAATAAAAATGACATGTCAAGATAAAAATAATAATAAAATAGTCCATGTCATCAATGAGTGATTGAAATAGGTCAATGTATAAAGTTCAGTGAGTAAATTGGTCGTTTTTAAAGTTTAGTGATCAATACAGGTTCGAGAACAAAGTTGAGTGATGATTTAAGTATTTTACTCTATAGATAAGGTGGACAAAATTAGACTCGATTCAACAAAAAATAAATTTTTTGACTCAACTCGATTAATAAAGCTCGACTCAATTAAAAAAATCAAATAAAGTTTGAGTTGTAAAATGAAAATTTAAATAACTCAAATTTTTTAGTAGTTAGTGGATTGATTTTCAAGCTCGAGATGAATTTCTCAGTTCTTCTTATATGTGTGTATTGCATATAGTTATAAAAAGTTGTTTAAATTAGAACTAAGGGATAATTACATAAATGATACTCCACTTATTCTCGCATTCTTGTTTTAGTACCCACCTTTTTTTGGCAAAATGATACCTAATTTTATGTTTTTTTTAGTACCCGACCTTAAAAACAAACAAAAATAATGACGTAGCTTATTTTTAATTGAAATAATCACAGTTTTAGTCCCTAAAATTTATACATTTCTATTAATTTGGTCTAAACTCTGTCAATTTAATAATTACCTTAAATATTTCGGTTAAAACCGTAAATCACTATTTTATTTCTTCACCTCGAAACCCAAATACACCATCTATTTCTTCTTCCCAAAAACCCAAATACACCCTTTGTTACACCAAAAGCCATGGAAGCTGCATCCAAGAACATCTGTTATTTCTTTTCTTTTTAAAAAGAATCAACCCAAATACACCCTCTGTTTCAACTTTCAATTGTCTAAAACAAACCTCGAAAAAAGTTGGATTTTCCTAAAAATCATCAGGTTGGTTATTTCTTTTCTTTTTAAATCTCTGATATTAACCTAATTTATTTGTTTGTTTTTATCAATTTCAACTGTTTTCCCCCATTGATTTGTAAAATTTCCTCCTTGTTTTAGTGGTGCTTACAGGAAGTTGAAGTGAGTGAATCTTGTGATTACAGATTACTGTATGCCCGGCATCACTGACTATGTTTTGCTCAAGAAAATCAAGGTACGTTTGTAAGTTTTCCTGCTATTTGCAAACTGAAATTGGATGAGATTTTAATTGAAAATTTTGGCAAAATCTGGTTACATGATTTACCATCTCTCTTTGATTTAAAGTAGTTTCCTGAGAGAAATTTGTTCAATATCTCACAAGTTTAATGACAAATTACTTGGGTGCTTTTGCAGGAATCATCATCTCTGGGATGAAATTACTCAAAGGGAAAAAGAGGGGTTAGGGTTTTCGGAAGAAAATGGGATATTTGCTGTTTAAATCCAAATATTTAAGATAATGATTAAATTGATAGAATTAAAATTAAATTGATAAAATTGTATAAGTTTTGAGAATTAAAATTGTGATTATCCTAATTAAAAATAGGTCATATCAACATCTTCCTTTGTTTTTAAGAGACAGGTGTCAAAATAAAACAAAAATGCGAGAATAGGTGGGTACCATTTATGTAGTTATTTTTAGAACTAATTAACACTCCAATATTATAAATGTTTATAATAAAATTTAAATAAAAATTTAAATAATTTAACTCGACTTAAATTTTATAAATTCGATTCGAATTTTTTTTAATAAAATTTAAGTTATAAAATAATTCGTCATATTTAAATAATTTTTACTTGACTCGATTGTATGCTATCTATATATTCAAGGAAAATGTACAAAATTTTTTTCACGCCCTTTAGATAATATGTTTGATTTTCTTTCTAGAATTTTCCTGACGGATCTAATCCCAAAATTTTTTCTATGATTTGCATGTGATATATTTGTTGTACTTTCCTTATATTTTAATGAAATGTGGTTTCTTGTGCCGTTTTTTTTAATGAATAAAGTCAGCATTATCCCTTCAAAAAAAACCAAATATGAAACGAAGATAATAAAATAGAAACTAATAAACCAAAGGAAGCAAATAGCTTCATGTTTTTTCAGCGTCACCTGTACATTATACAGGAAATCATACTGGGTTTCCTATGTCATGATCGAAGCAGAAAGGGGGAAATTGAAGAAATTAGGGCAGCAGATCGGGGGTGATTGGGAATGGAACAAAAAAAAGGCAAATTTTTGGAGAATGATTTTAATGAAGACAGATCAGCCCAGTTGGCCCAAAAGATTGATATGATCAGCAGTCCATGAGTATGACCCCAGCAAGGAACATGTGAATGGAATGAAGGTTGATTATCGTTTTGAGAAATTCGGAACTAAATAATTCGAGTGTCTTCGGGCATATATGCAGCTCATACTGTAATACATTTTCTTATGCTTGAATTGATGTAAAACCCCCATCTTTTCTGAAATCTACTCTTCTACTTCTGAAATCCCCTTTCTTCTTTAATTTCTTGTTCAAAATGGTTAGAATATATTTCCCAAAAATCGAACACGAGGCAAGCAATTTACATGTAAAAGGAACAGTTTATCTGCATTACTCTGACCCTTCACTTTCTATAAGTGTTCGTGTTTGACACATATTCAGATATAATTATCGGGATTTGACTCTCCTATAAAAAACACTTGTATTCGACGTTCGCACTTGAATACGAGTAACTTAGCAGTATATGATTCCTAAATCTGGGACTAAATTTCCAAAGATGACCTTTTCATGCAAGAGTTTCAGTGGTTACCATCAATTATCTACCTAGGCTGCTACAAGCTAAATAATCTGAACCAGCAGGAGCTTCCTTCCTCTTCGTAATCGGATCCACACTATTTGCTTCCAACTGATTCTTCGGAACTATCACATGGAAGGAGTTTTATCCTGTCAGCGTGTTCAATCATCCAGTCTGTGAATTCTGGGGTTGCTGCCAGTTCTTCCATGGCATGCCGGGTGGACTTGCGACTAAAATCTTCCCATTCTTGTTTCGTGAATTTCTTCCGATTATGCGTCTTGTGAAAGGTAGAATAGTAATCTTGATCGTATACATCACCTAGGATGTTAAAAAGAAACAAATCCGTCGTTGATATTAACCAAAGCAAGGAAGAAAAATAAAATGGTGGTCCAAGAAAAATGTGCTGGTATGAACTGTGAAATACCTTGAAAAGCAAAAGTACCTCTTGCAGGAAATCTAGTCCATGCTAATGCATTTGGAGTATGTCTATTCCACATTGTTCTATCAGAATACATTATTGGAGACCTATTAAAAAATTCGGCACGACCTTGGTTTATTATTCCCTGTCTCGACCAGTGTACCCAAGGACTCCTGTCCCAAGAATGTGGTTGGTGCCTACATATGCCAAAATGACAAATTCATGGTTCGAATAAATCAAGGCTATGAATGATAACTGAGATTTACAATCATTTGTTGAATTTAGCTTTCGATTAGACAAAGTGTTGCTAGAAGTTGAGCTGGTTATGGTAATGTACATAAAGTGACTGCTTATGTGTGTAATAACGGACATCAAACCGAAGTCAGGGGCGGGCTTATTACATGAATAGTTAGTGGAATGAATAAATTTTGCACAGCAAATACATTAACAAACACAGACTAATGAAATCACCTTTTGCCTGCAGACATGCATCATAAACATTAAAGGAACTGAAGGGAGCTATGTTTAACTTACATAGGACTATTCCTTCTTGTTGATGCCATAAGAGAACATATAGCAGAAGAAGAGGCCAATACCGCCAAGTATCAAGAGTGCTCTGGAGAGAGCAGAAAAGCGGTGAAAGATGGGAAAAATAAACATAAGATATCCTTTCGACTCTTTCATTTTTTTCTTTATGCATCCATGTTTGACACCCATGTCTGATACATATTTCATACACCGTATGGGGATATGACCCTACAAGGACCCTCCAAATACATGGTAAAACTTAGAAGAAGAAAAAGTCGAACAGACCCCTGTTGGACCACATACTCTTATATCCCATACTCATGCCTCAGCTTGAGTAACATAGGTTGACAGGGTTTGATCCCTGATAATTGGAACTAAAATCTAGCACTCTACCAACAAACCATATGGTTGTTGACAAAAACATAAGACACCGCTGCACCTTAGATCGAAAGAAATTGATACTTTTCTCCTAACGGAAGTTATTTATCTAATTATAAGAGACAGCTAAACCAGGGCAGGTGAAAAAATGGAAGAGTTCATGACAAACATCTATCTAATAAGGAAAGGTAAGCCCAAGCCATATAGGTACACAATGCTAGGTGCATCTCAAAATCATGTCTCAAACTTGAAACCAAGCAAATCAATAATCTGATTTATATTTTTTGGGGTTCCCATTAAAAGAAAAAGGCGTTTTTTTTTCAAAGTGGGATCAATTGATCCATGTATCCACTCTAGAGCAATTAATGTGCATATAACAAATAATCTACTGTATTCGACATACTTAGCAGCAGCCTTTTCATGGGCTTCAGAAGCTACCACCTGGCTTTAAGTCAAATAAAGAAGAGAAAACTTGCCATATAACCTAGGTTGCATAACAAGTAATACAACCACCATTGGTAGTAGAAGCATACCTGGAAAATAAACGTAGTTGCAATGATGCGCATGGCCCATGTTACAAACTCGGCAACACCAACATCTACGATTCCATCATTTGAGATCACAAATTTTCTTACCATCCAGTACCCTAATGCAGCTCCTGATAGGAAAATTCCAACCAATACAAATATAGCAACCTGTAACAAAAATAAGCAAAAATAAATCACTTGGTTCACTTTGAAATAACACTTCCTTTTAAAGAGAAAAAGATCATAACTACACAGAAGTCATTAGAGCATAAATCATATGCACAAAAATTGTGGACAAGGGAACCATATTAAATATAATTTGCTGAAAATATTAACTCCAATGAGGGGAAAAGAAGAGAGATCTGATTGGCAGTTGTTAAGAACTTACTGGATTGTGCATCTCTTCACTAAGCCCAAAATTAGCAAGAATTGAATTCACCAACCCAGAAAATTGATGTAAAAGAAAAGATCCAGCTCCTACCTGAAAAATTAATGAAAATAAAGACTCACCACTGGGACATATATGCCAAGATAGAATATATTTTTCCTTTCTGTCGGCAACAATTTCATTCCCTGCTTGGAAAAAGAAAATCCACAGTTAAAAGCTGAAACTAAGACAATAATTCAGGCGTTGGCATAAATTCAATGTTTAGATTCCCAAGTCATCCAATCATGGTATGTGAACCGATGAACATCTGATGAGACAGCATGGGAATCGAAAATCAATTGATTTAAGTTTGAGCATTATGTTAGAAAGCAAACAGATCCATGTTCTTTGAAATACATGGAAAATAATCGCTATCTTCACAGCAGTCAACAGAGTAAGGTACTTCAAATTTTGTAAGATATATATGATAGCATTCAGATTTGGGGGGGGGGGGGGGGGAAGTAGCGAGAGAATGAGGGATTTTAAAAGCAATGAAGGCACAAGGAATTTGAGGACGAACACCAAAGACCTGAAACTGAAGGATCATAATGTCAAGAATAATGCCAATAGCCATTGAACTGCTGTAGTAAAAAGGAACCCACTTGCTGACAATTGGGGCCAACAGCAACAAAACAAATCCTAAAGCTAGAAACAAAAGCCACCATCGCTGGAAATCTACAAAAATAAAAGATAACAAATCAAGGTTGAAAATAAAGTTCAATTTCAATGAACTACCAATAACAAGCAAAATAAATTTTCTTTTAACGGAAATGCAAATAACGCATAATCATACCTTCTTCGGCAGAAACCATGACAGAGCCAGACACATCACCTATAAACTTCACATCTATAAATCTATAATCATAAGGTGACATGACAGCATGCCATATACCGTTTTCCAGTCTTCC
Source organism: Hibiscus mutabilis (assembly GCA_019671005.1). Taxonomy (NCBI): domain Eukaryota; kingdom Viridiplantae; phylum Streptophyta; class Magnoliopsida; order Malvales; family Malvaceae; genus Hibiscus; species Hibiscus mutabilis. The sequence continues at coordinate 10,303,073 of CM033735.1, read as the reverse complement.
AATATTCATGCTCACACTTGCATAATCCAAGTGAAGCATTCCTGCAAGACTTTCAATCACCAAAAGTGAACAAACTTCTGAAGTGATATCATGCAGAACACCAATAGGTTGAGAGTAAAACTTACTGATGAAAGCAAACTTGTATTTTGCCGTGTAGTCTTTCTGGCATTAAAACAGATGGAGCCAAAGTAACCCGAACAGAATTAGGATAACTCCAAAGTTTCAATCTTGAGTGACCAGAAACTCGAACTCGGTCACATGATAAAGCGTCTTTTGAACCATGGACAGATGAATGCCCATAAAGGGGAGTGGGGATGACATCTAGTTCCGGACTTCCCAAGTTAAATCCTGCAATTTTAAAACCTTTGAAAACACCACAAAAAAAGAATGGCAAGGGTGTGGGAGAGAACCGAATGACATCAACCACGGTCACACAGTGTAAGTTTCCATCAAGTTACTGACATAAGCCCACTCCGCCTCCGATTCACAAACTGCATAATATGCTTTCTATAGGATATAACTAAATGATACATTGATGGAGCTCAGTTTTAAATTAAAGTGACGCGAAGCTTCAAGTCATCATTCAATCCAAACATTTATTTAAACAATAAAAATCCCCCTCCCCCCCCCCCCCACAGCTGTAAAGACCTAGTCTATATCAATAAATAGTATCTCGTGTATGGAACATCTAATCTTAGTAATTTATATTTAAAAAAAATAAATTTTAGCAAAGGATACCGTAAAAATGGAAATCACAGACTATTATTAGGCATGCTCTAGGATTTAGTCTTACTGTTTACCAGTGTAGCGATCTTTTTTTTTTCCTTTTTGAAAAAGAAAAAAATTGTTTGCCGTTTTAAGGGCGTTTGTTTAGAAAAAATCAGCTACTAATTATCCTTTAAATTATTAATAAAAATATTTTGGAAGATTGAGGAATTTTTTTGAAAAGTTTAAATTTTCAAAAAAGCGATGAAAACTTGGAGTCGCCACCGGCCACATGGGTAAGGTAGGCCGGACATCATAAAAACAGAGATTCGTTGCTAAAAGGTCTGGGAGTTGATCACATGCGGGGAATGATTAACACCCTATCACTCCCGGAAATGGGTACCAGAAAATTTGTTGCTCTTAAAAGGATGAAAGTTATTGAAATTTAAATTGAATTTAATTTGAAGTTCTTAGATAAAATTAACCTTGATTGCATGGGCCTTATCGAATTGGTGGACTCAAAATAATTAGACATTTAATTAATAAGGTTGATGATATATCGGATCATAGATTAAACCGACATCAAATAAGCCCGACTGCCGTGTTAATTCATGGTTCGACCTTCGTACGCCACCTTTATGCATGATGCAAATGTTTAAACATGATGTGATGATCTTGTGAAATTTTAATCCATTTACCTCGGGATGGTAAAAATTAATTCGAATATTTGGTCAACATCCTTAAAGCTCGGACTGTTACGACACAAATGTTTGAATCAATAAATGCCTCCCCTTTTGTGATTTAGGTTAATTAGAAATGCAATTAAGATTAAAAATTATATGGATGTCAATTAATGTATGACAATCAAGAGCATAAATGTAAACATTTAAAAAGGAAGGCCCAATTTAATATATATAGCTCAATTATATATTTAGCCCTAAACAATTGAGAAACCCTATTTATGGTGACTAAATTGTAATTTAATACTAAGTTAGACTTAAAATTGATTTTCCCCTAAAGTAATTAAGAAATGTTTAATTAATTTAATGAATTTAATATTTACCCCAATAAATTAAGGATAAATTTAAATTCACTAAATTAATCCGAGCACTAATCTAATTAAGGCATTAAAAAGCTAAGGCTAATCTAATTCTAGGATCGTGCCCCTATAAGACGAGCACACGATCTAGATTAATTGAGTTAATTTACTTAATTTAGAGAAAATCCCAAAAGGAGCAAAATATGGCCTAAGACCCAAACTACTATTATGTAATAAAGCCCAAAAGGTTGAAGATACGTTATATATTTAAATAGTATAACAAAAAAACTTATTATTTAAAAATATACATTGAAATGCATTATGTATTATAGTTATATAATGTACATAAAAAAAACTTATTATTTAAAAATATGTATTATTTATTTTACAAGATTCTTCTATATGCTTTAAAACATATAATACACTATATATACATATTTCATTTTCACATACCATTATTATATGCTTCAAGAACTATATATTTTATGTACCAAAAATGTATACATTATATTCTTCAAAATTATACTATATGTCTTAAAAGTTATATATTATTTCCAAAACATATATGTATTATTTGATAAGATTATATTATATACTTTGAAAACTATGTGTTATAGATCCTAATGTATATATTGTATTTTACAAAATTCTATCTTATTCTTTAAAACTATTATATATCGAAAGTATTTATTATATATACATATATATATTAAATTTTTTTTACCATATACTAAAAATATATTATATATTAAAACATTTTTATTTTTATTTTTATTTTATTATTATTTTTTACAAATTCCAATTTTTATTCTAAAACGTATTATAAGTTGAGAATTATACGCTCTATTTTACTAATTTCTACTTTATCAACAATATATATCAAGCATAAAATTATACGTCACGTTCCCATTTTATACTAAATCCACGTACATATTAAACATGCATTCCGTTCGATCTAATTTTATCACTACAATCACTATCACAAACGAGCAAAATAACATAAAAATTAAATTGCAAATGTTAAACATAAATATGCAAAATTTAAACTAAAAAACATGAAAAAAGAATAAGCAAAATAACTTAATTTAAAACTGGAAAAAGACCTAATTGTAAGAAAATAAAATGCAAAGACAAAATTAAAAGAAATAACAAGGATGTAATTAAAAGTTTTGAAAAACTATTAAGGACCCGGGGAGTAATTTAAAAAGGTGAAATGGCTTCCCATGGTAATTATCCCACACGGAGGGACCGATAATGTAATTAGACCATGCAGAAGCCCTTCCGGCGTGATTATTTTAGGGCAGAGGGACTAAAAGTAATATTATACCATTTTAAAAGTTATAACGTTATATATAACCCCATTTATCCGAAAATCGAATTTTTTCGGCCATTTTTTGTTATAACAATTTCCCTCACCCAAATGCTCTGAACATGTTCATCATGTTCATTTGGGTTCATCATGAACCCAGATTCTAGCATCCCCTCTTCGCCGTAATTTCCAGAAATCAGCCATCCCCTGGCCGACGAACCTAAACCGCCCCAAAAAAACATTTTTCCGTTAAAACCTCAAAAAATGATACTAAAATAAGACCCCGGCCCCATTACACTCACACCGTTTCACTCATACGACCTGAAGGATGTTGGAGATTATCAACGGTGGAGCTACGGTCGGAAGAAACCAGGACGACGCGGAAGAAAAGGGATTTACGAGGGTAAACCCTTATTCTGTTTTCTCTTTTTTTATTATATATACATATGCATATATATAAACTAAAAAAAAGAAGAAGATATACCTAGAAATGATGTTTGTTTTGCTCTGTTTATTACTTTCGGATTTTTCTTCGAACTTCTGTCTGTTACAAATGGTGCATTACATGCTTATATCTTATTTCGATTGTTCATTGCCCTATTGCCTATGATTTACATGTTTAAGCAAACTTTGAATGCTATTACTGTGGATGATGATGCTCTGACATGCCCCTTTTTATATGTTTTCTACTGTGCGATAGTTGGGAGCCGGTGGTGGCAGCGGAAATTCCGGTGCTGCGTGGGCGACACGCTCGGGATTCGAATGGTCCGGCTCAATCTGGGCCGTTGGATCAAATCTGATCCGACGGGGCATGGGCGCGTGAGGAAGTTGATCGGCCGGAGCGTGGGCAACACACGCGGGATTCGAATGATCCGGCTCGATCTGGGCCGTTGGATCAGATCTGATCTGACGGCTGAGATCTCCTCTAGAACGGACGGTCCAGATTGCATCTGGTGATTGACCTGGTAGTGCGTGATGATGACACGTGGCATGGGGGAGTTGGAGGATCTCCATTCGATTTGGACCGTGCGATCAGCATCCCTTGATCCAACGGTCCAGATGTGGTTGTGTATAAGAAAATGATAACATATTAGGGTTTTTAGTTATCAGACTTAGGGTTGGGCTTGTTGGGCCATATAACATGTATTAATTAATTTTTTGGGCTTTAGTGGATATGTAAATAGACCTGGACTTATATAAACATAGGGTTTTAATTATTTATTGGATCTATTTTTTTATTTTTATTATGTTTTTAATTACTTATCAGCCCATTTTATAATATGATAACATTATATAAACAAATATCCTTATACAAATATCAATACATACACTTATAATACATACATACATACTCACTAACATGTATTACTATCATATGCAATAACCACATACACATTCGTAACATACATACTTCATACACATAGGCATACAATATACATTTAGACATTAATGATATTAAAACAACTAGTAGACACACTAACATATTAATAACACATACATAATTGTATATTCTATGAAAGGTTGACAAGCCACACACGCTCATGATACATAACTAGTACATATAATAACACATATGAGCCCAATATTATTATCACCCAATAATATAAACATATATAAGCCCATTATTGCAAAATAAAGAAAACGTGTTATTCCCGAACAAAATTAGTGATTACAGCTGCCCCTCTTTGCTTATACTTGTGGAACAAGAATAAAGCAAAGACCATAAGCACTAATTTTATCCTACTTCCATGTCGGATGATTTGCTCTCCCGAAATGGTAGCAAGCAAATTGAGATAACTTGTTTCCTTGAAACGGTAAAAAACAGTTAGGTAGCACTGGCATGCCTTCTCTGATCGACAACGAACAAACCAGTTACTGAATGACTCATTCCTCCGAAGCGGCAACGAACGAATCCAAATATCTTTCGGACAACTCATTCTTCTGAAGCGGTAGCCAACAAATCCAAATATCTTTCAGACGATTCATTCTTCCGAAGCGGTATTGAATGAATCTGAATGACTTTGCTTTCCCGAAGCGGTCGAAAGTAATCTTAGTGACGCTGGATATCCCTCCGAAATGGCATTAGACATAACCTAACGAAGACGGCATGTTCCTCAAAAGCGGTAGCGAACAAATAGAAGTTCTTCAAATGAAGGTTCCATGAAGGCTTCTGCTCTTTGTGAGCCTGAACAGATAGGCTAACTTCTTCTTCCCCTTTTACGAAAGGTTTTATTATCTCACATTTTTCACCGAGAAGTGGTGTTTTCAAAATCGTTTGCTTGGAAATTCTCTCCAAGTTTCCGCTTTGATGTCTGTTTCTCTTCTTAAGAGGTCTCCCTTTTATCCTGTAAAAAGAGACGAAATGCTATGATGTTATGAGTTAGCATACTCCTACCCTAGGAATGTCTAACTAAATATGATGCATGGATAACAATAAATCACTCGGACGCTTCTCCTTCTTGTTCCCTTGATTTTGACTTTGTTTTGCTTTCCTCATCTCTTTCTTGTGACGGCGGTGCCCCATTTGTGACTCGGGTTCACCCTTTATAACTCTTTTTGAATTTTTGATTCTTTTGTTCTAAAGTGTCTTTTCAAGTTTTTACCTTAGACTTGTATTTCCCCAAAGTGCCCTTTACGGGTTTTCACTTCAGGTTTTTTCTCTTTTTTATTTTTTTTTCTTTTTTTTTATTTCTTTGGGCACCCCTCTAGGTTTTTGCCCTTATCTCCCTTGATTTCAATAATATATGAGGTACTTATTGTCTTTCTTTAGTAAATCTCGTCAATTTCGCCCCCGATGATCTTTTTGTCTTAACCTTGGCAAATTCGTCTTTTATCTTGGAACCACTTGCACTCAATAGGTTAAATCATAGCAATACCCAGAAATCCTTTGCTTTTTGTGATCTATGCCAATTCATCTGCAAGATGATTATGAGACGGTCAACAAAAATGAGAATGATAGTTTATTAATACTTAGAGGAACATTAACAAAGTTTTGAAAGTAGTGGCAAACAGGAGAAAGAAAAGGTATGAATAATATGGACTGTATGAATAATGATAACCCACAGTAGATATTTCACTCGCCATCTTGGGTTACAACTTTTGACGACCTAAGGATTGAAGCACCGTTCAGTCGTATGCCAAAATTCACGCACATCTGAATCGTCCTATTCAGATTTTCAATTCAGATCACCCCCTTGGTTTTAAGATTCCCATTTTTGGGTTTTCGCCCTAAAACCCTCATTCTTCTTTCTTTTTTTCTTTCTTTCCTTTTTTTTCTTTTTTTTCTTCTTTTTCTTCTTTTTCTTTTTTTCTTAGGCATGATACTTTTTTATAGAGTCTGAGTTTACTAGGTTGCTCAAATATTTCCCATCCATTTCGGCAAGGATTAATGCTCATCCGGAGAAAGCCTTTTTTTTACAACATAAGGTCCTTCCCAATTAGGTATCCACTTCCCTCGGAAGTCCTTCTAGTTACGTAAGATCTTTTTAAGCACCAAATTCCCCTCTTGAAACTCTTTAGGGCAAAATTTTTTGTTATAGGCTCGCATCATTCTTTTCTGATACATTTGGCTATGACAGATGGCCTTCAACCTTTTCTCTTCAATGAGGTTCAATTGATAAATCCTAGCTTGTATCTATTCGGCCTCATCCAACTTTACTTCATTTAAAATTTGGAGCGACAGAATCTCCACCTCAATAGGTAATACCGCCTTCGTGCCATATATCAAAGAGTATGGCGTTGCCCCAGTGGAGGTCCTCACAGAGATCCGATAAGCAAATAGGGCAAAAAGTAGCTTTTCATGCCAATCCTTGTAATTTTCCGTGGGTTTTGCTATGATCTTCTTTATATTCTTATTCGCCGCCTCCACTGCTTCGTTCATCTTGGGGCGATAAATAGTAGAATTGTGATGTACAATTTTGAATTGTTCACACACCTCAGTCATCATTTTGTTATTCAAGTTGGAAGCATTATCGGTGATAATCCTTTTGGGCAGACCATAACGACATATAATTTCCTTCTTGAGAAACTTGCAAATTGTTGCTCTTGTGATGTTGGCATACGAGGCAGCTTCTACCCATTTGGTGAAGTAATCGATGGCCACTAGAATGAAACGATGCCCATTAGAAGCTTTCAGGTGTATCTGACCAATGACGTCTATTCCCAGGTAGCGAAAGGCCAAGGTGAGTTTATGGCGTGAAGTGGTACTAGCGGGGAATGTATCTTATCGGTGTAGATTTGTCATTTATGGAACTTCTTTTCATAATTGATGTAATCTCCTTCCATAGTTGACTAGAAGTAGCTGTATCTCATGATTTTCCTAGCCATCGAGAAGCCGGTAGCGTGGGTTCTGCATAAGCCTCCAAGGACCTCTACTAAAATAGTTTCGGCCTCTTGGGCATTGACACATCTCAACAGTATCTGATCTTTGCTTTTTTTATACAAAACATCTCTATTAATGACGTACCCTGATGCCAACCTTCTGATAGTTCTTTTTTTATTGTCGTTGGCATCTTTTGGGTAAGTTTGGTATTTGATATACTGAAGGATGTCATAATACCATGGATTGCCATCTTTTCCCCCTTCCAAACTATAGTAGTGGGTCAGCACCTCAAAAGTTTGCATCTCGATAGGCTTCATCTTGGCTGTCCCATTTACTTTGAACACAACGGCCAAAGTAGCTAGAGCATCGGCCATTTGGTTATCATTCCTTGGCAAGTAAGTGAAACTGATTTCTTCAAAATTTCTGACCAAATCTTGGATCAAATCGTAATATTTGATCAGTTTCGAATCTCTGGTCTCCCACTATTTTCGATGTTGGTAGACTACCAAAGAGGAATATCTGAAAACTTGTAGCACTTTGATCTTATTCTCAATGGTTGCTCAAAGTCCCATGACACAGCTTCATACTCGGCTATATTGTTGGTGCAAAAGAATTTGAGCTTACTTGTGAAAGGGTAGTGGTCCTCTTCTGGGGAAACTAATACTTCCCCTATTCCATGGCCTAAGGCATTCGACGCCTCGTCGAAATAGAGCCTCTATCTCTCTTTCTCGGTAACAGATTTCCCTTCAGTTAAACCACAGATCAAATTTTCATCTGGAAAATGGAATTCCAACGGTTCATAATCATCTGAAGCGCGACTTGCCAAAAGATCTGCCACGACACTTCATTTTACCGCTTAGTGGATCCATCAAAGAAATTAAACAGGTGGTATGATACAACATGTACTGTCGTAGCCGCTTAGTGGCCCATACCAAGGCACAACATAACTTCTGAATTGGTGGGTACCTCGTTTCACAATCGGTGAATTTCTTGCTCACATAATAAATTTCCCTTTCCTTCTTGCCTGAGTCATCATGTTGTCCAAGTACACACCCCATAGAGTTTTCAAAGACTGTCAGGTACAGGATCAATGGTCTATCCGGCACTAGTGCCACTAGGATTGGGGGATCAGTCAGATACTTCTTGATCTTTTCTAGTGCCTCTTGGCAATCCTCATCCCAGACTCCTAGGTTATTCTTTCGGAGCAGTCTGAAGACAGGGTCACATTTATTAGTCAATTGAGATATGAATCAAGAGATGTAGTTTAACCTCCCTAAAAATCCTCGAACCTCATTTTGTGTTCACGGTGGTGGAAGATCTTGAATCGCTTTCACCTTGTCGGGGTCAATCTCGATGCCTCTTTGACTTACCACAGAGCCTAAAAGCTTTCCTGATGTGACTGCGAAGGTGCACTTGACCGGGTTGAGCTTTAATTGATACTTTTTTAGCCTTCGAAAGAGTTTTCGCAAATTCTAGATGTGTTCCTCCTCGGTCTTAGACTTGGGTATCATGTCATATACGTACACCTCAATTTCCTTATGCATCATGTCATGGAACAAGGTTACCATAGCTCTTTGGTAAGTTGCCCCAACGTTTTTTCAATCCGAAAGGCATCACTTTGTAACAAAACGTGCCCCACATGGTCACAAAATAGGTTTTCTCTATGTCTTCGGGGTGCATTTTGATCTGGTTGTACCCCGAAAAGCCATCCATAAACGAGAACCAAGCATGCCCCGTAGTATTGTCCATTAAAGTATCAATATGGGGCAAAGGAAAGTTGTCCTTAGGGCTCGCCTTATTAAGGTCTCTATAATCCACGCACATACGCATCTTCCCATCCTTCTTTGGTACCAGCACGATATTGGCTACCCATTATGGGTACTTAGAGAATCCAAAAACTCAGCCTCAAACTATTTTTTAACCTCTTCTCTAATTTTCAGTAACATGTATGTTCTCATTCTTCAAAGCTTTTGTTGAACGGGCTTGCATTTTGGCCTAATAGAAAGCTTGTGCGTTACAATGTTCGTGTTTAGTCCCGACATAACTTGGTGTGAGCATGCGAACACGTCTCTGAATTCTACAAGTAATTTGACCAACCCTTGTCTGACTTCTAGTGATAGGGTGCCCCCGATTTTTACTTCTTTCCTTTCTTTGTTAGTCCCTAAGTTTAGGATTTCTAGCTTCTCTTGGTGCGGAAGGATTTGCTTTTCTTCATCGGCCATCATTCTTAACAGCTCTTCGGGAATCTCATTATTTTCTTCCCCTATCTTCGCCAAGTACATGGGTCGTTCAAAATCTACTTTAGAATTAGGTTCCACATTGTTCATACAGTTTATATTAAGGGACCTGCATAATTTTGAAATTGTGTATTGGGAAAAGAATGGTGTAGTTTATGACATAAATAAATTATTAACTAATAAATAATGAATGAAATGGAATGAATAGAATGAATGCCATGTTTTCCATTTGAGAGAAATAAAAGGTAGATATATTTCATTGTAGATGAACATGACATAGTTGTCATTTTTTACAAAAGATGTCTATTACTTTTGGGCCAAAGTAACGGAGTGGTTCTAGGCATTACTTTGATTTGTCCCTATTGAATGCTGGCACGACCCTGAAGATCCAGTTGTTGAGCTCTTCTCCTGGGAGGCACATGCAAATTCTGGCCAAAAAACGGTTAGGCTTGCTCCGGTCACCGATCATGTTTACATTCATTTCTTCTAAAGCCTCGCTAATCAGCTCTTTTTGGAGGTGCTTTTCACCCTCCTGGTTTGCCCTTTGGATATCCTCTTCTGGGTTTCGGATCCCCCAGATATGAAGATATCTCTGAAGTTTGAGTAGGTTATGGGAGCCCAGGGAATGTCTTCCCCCCTCAATCTGGCTTTCCTCTGTTCTTGTCTCTTTTTCCATTCTTGCCTCTTTTGCAGCAAATTGGGCTTATAGCCAAGTCCAAAGTGGTCCACCTTGTGAATTACATTAACAGGACGAAGACGCCCTTGTAGATTTCTCCCTAAACCTTTGTTCTTTCTTGCTCATCTTCCCAGGGTTTCGAACACCATCATTTTAGTGCAGTTTAATAGCTTAGGGCATGGAACTTTGCTTCCTTCAGCAACAAAAGTAGCATTGATAAGTTCTAAGGCTCTGAAGGCGCACTCTATCGCCTCTCCATCAGTAGGGATGTATGGTGTATCCAGAGTCACTAAAGCGATGATGTCCTCTTCTGCATTTACTGTTACTAACTTTCCATCAGTAACAAACTTCAACTTTTGATGGAGTGAGGATAGAACAACGTCGGGCGAGTGTATCTAAGGCCTTCCTAACTGGCAATTGTAAGATGGCTAGATATCCATGACCACGAAATCGACCACATATTCAGTGGGACAAATGAGCAGGGGTACTTCTATTTTCCCAACCACATCTTTTTGAGTCCCGTCAAAGGCTCGTATCGTATTATGGCATGGTTTCATGTGCGAGCTGTTGATTGGTAGTCGTTGTAGCGTGGCTAATGGCATAACATTCAATGCAGAGCCATTATCGATTAAAATGCTTGGCAATACATAACCCTTACAGTGGCTAGTGATGTTCAAGGCCTTGACGGACCCCGTGCCTTCCCCAAGAATTTCATCATCACTAAAAGTAATGTGATTGACGTCAATAATATGACTGATAATCTGATCCAATCTCCCAACAAAAATGTCTTTTGTAACGAAGGTCTCATTCAAAACCTTCAACAATGCATCACGATGCTTTTCAGAATTGAGTAACAGATCAAATACTGAATTACGAGCTGGTTGTTTCCGGAGCTGATCGACAACATTATACTCATTGTGCTTTAGAAATTTTAGAAACTCATGTGCTTGCGTTTCTGTTACGGGCTCCTTAATCTTTGAAAGTGGGTCCTCTCTGAACAAATTTTCGGGTCCTGCTCCAGCTTCCTGTGCTTTCTCCTTTGTATCCCTCGGGCTTTCTAGAATGTAGCATCGACCACTTCTTGTTAGATGCCCCACATCGCTTACTTCTCTGCTACCTAGTTGTGCAAGTTCTGTTTCCATTACCTTCTTTTCTTCTTGTGCACCGGACGAGCACAGAATCATGACGCTTGCGGCATAATTCCACGGGACCATCTTGGTGTCTTTGTAAGGAAAAGACTTTGGGGTAGCAATTATGATCTTAGTAGCCACTTTTGGTTCACTCACCTCGCTCGTCCTGAGACTGAGGACAAGTGGCCTCTTGGCACTGTATCTGGTTTATTGACTTTTTGATGCACAGACTTCAAACTCTGTTACTCCTTTCTCCTTCTCAAAAAACTCTATCTCCTTGTTATTCATCATAGCTTGTATTAAATGACGAAATTCCTCGCAATGCTGAATATCATGATCTCCTAATTTGTGGTACTCACAGTATAGGCCACATCATTCTTTGACCAACACCATTCCCCGATTGATGAGACGTACCATGCATAACTGCTGAAAGACCCATCTCAAGGGAGACTAGACCTCGGACACGCTCTTTTTGGCTTTCTCGGTGCACTCATTTTCAATGGCATTTACACTCTGTCCCCCATGATTCAGTAATGGGTTATTGGTCGTACTGGGTTCTCTTAACTGTAACACCCCAGTTCGAATTAGATTTTGAACGAACTTTTTGAAAGCTATATAGTTATCGATTGAGTGTCTCAGGACATCAGCATGATACTTATAGTGCTCCTTATGGTTATACCAAGCTGAGTACGGTGGGTTATAAGGGGTAACATGGTACGGTCAGACCAGATCGGCCTTGTACAGCTGCGAGTAGAGTTTTTTATAGGTAATTGGCAAAAGTGTGAAAGACCTATCATCCCTTTCCTTCTTAGGTCCCTTATCTTCTCTCTTGTTGAAGTTTCTAGAATTCCCTGCTGGGTCATGTGACTGGGAGATGGTGAAGTTCTTGGTCTTCTCAAAACGTTGGAGATGTTCACTTCATGATCCTTCTTCTTAAACTATTTTCGTGAATGATTCCCTCCATCGATCCTTCCGCTTTTGATGGACGCTTCAATGCGTTCGCCAGTCATAACCATTTCCACAAAGTTGGTTATACCACCTCAAAGCAGATCCTGCTAAGCTATCTTGAAAACAGTGAATCAAGAGCTTCTAGTTGTTTGTAAAACCAGTCATCTTCCGGCAGAGCATCACTATATGAGCAGATGGGCAGGTACTTCCGTCGAACTTCTCAAAGTTTGGAGCCTTGAACTTGTATGGGATCTCTGTATCAGGAACCAGACTGAGTTCCCTAGCACTTAACCCATAGGGGTCATCCTCATCTTCCTTCACTCAGAGCTTTTCTTCTAGGCCTTCCAAGTATCATCTAGTTGTTTAGTGAACTCCGCTTTCATTTGGTTCAGCTTTTCTAACTCATCAAAATCTGGGATACCATCCCTGATAATCTCAGGATTCCCGAAGGTCACCCCTGGTTGAGCTTGAGTTGATGTACCGGCATGGGAAGGAGATGCTCCTTGTGTAGGATTCGATGAAGGATCGATGAGCAGAGGGTTCTTGACGGTTTGGGCATAAAGGCGATCCCCTGAGTTTTGAACAGGGCTCTCGACGATACCCTTGTCTCTTGACTCTGTAATCACTAATTTTGTCCAAGGAAAACCCGCCTTTTTTGTTTCACTTAAGTTAATGGGCTTGTGATGGGCTTTTGATTAATTAGTAATTATCTATATCTATATATGTGTATTAAAACCGAAAAAGAAAAAATGGAAAAAAGAAAAGCAAAAATACTACAATTAATATATGTGTATGCATTGCATGGTATTACATGTTATGTGCATATGTGATGTTTGTTTTTATGTATATATATTGTACATAGGTAATGTGAGTGTAGGTAGGTATTGCATGTTAGTGTATCATGACTGTGTGTCTCACATACATAGGTGTTATGTAATTAATATTGATATTGTATAAGCATGTTTATTATATGTTTTGTTATCATTATTATTATTATTACTACTACTACTATTATTATTATTATTATTATTATTATTATTATTATTATTATTATTATTATGCTAGCAGATTTGAAAATATATAAACAGTCCATATGATAAATAAGCAAAGTCCAAGTCCATTACATTTCAAAAACCCACAAATATTAGACAATAATTACAGCCCATTTTCTGGCCCATATCCAAAATAAACCAAAAACCCTAAAAAATCTAATTATTTATCATCTTTTTTACAGCCACCTCAATCTGGCCGTTGGATCAGATTTGATCCAACAGTTTAGATAGCACCGGAGCCGACTGTCCAGCTTTACCGATCTCCCCACGTGCCGACGTGCCGTCCTCCATACGCGGTCGCGTTATCATCCATGCGATGCTGCCGATTTGTCCCCCGGCCACGTGGCTTCGTGTCCGGCAATCTCGTATGTTTTCACCGGCTCCCAACCACCAGTATGGGCAAAAATAATAATAAAATTTCAGGGTTAGCAGAATCTAATTTTAGGTATAATCATCCACAGTTATTTCATTAATTTTTGCTTGAAAGTATGAACAAAGATTTGGGGATAAAGGATGTAATCAGAGATGTAATCGGCAGTTTTTCAGATTGAAGGAAAAAATACATTCTGATTTCCTATTTCCTCCTTGTCTTCTTTTTTTCCGAATATAATCATAGCAAGCAACAAATGAACGATTAATCATGCATTTACAACTCTTCGTTATCATCTTAATCTGGTGAGTTCGAACACACGCACATATATATAAAGAGTAAGAACAGAAGATGGGGAGAGTTTACCTCTCGACGGTGACGCTTCTCGACGAACGGAGGCTCCAACCAGTGATCCCAACGGTGGAAAGCTACCTCTTGACGTGAGAAGCAACATTCTTCGATTGCAGCTCGATCTAACGGTGGATCACCCAGATCGATGGCAAGAAAGATTAACAAACCCAGATGAATCTCACGATATTGGGGGTCATTTTGGGAGAAGTTATACCGGTAAGGAGGGAGAGACGACTGAGGCGAGTTTAACGGTGGCCTCGTATGGCCGAGACAGTCGCCGAAACACCGATGTCGAAAGAGAGAAAGAGCAACGGCTTAGGGTTTTTTTTAACCCCCCTCTCGTTTGTATTAAAGAATAAGGGATAGGGATTATAATCCCTTTATTCTGGTAGTCGGTTGCTTAACCGGTCAATCGATTAACCGACCCGCTCTGGAATCTGACCCGGTCTGCCCCAACAGCCCCACAATTTGGAGCCCAATCTGTTTAGGCTTGGTAAACTCTTTATCCCATTTATTTAATTTCAGCCCATTTTTCTTTTAGGCATAATATGTTCTATTTATTTATTTATTTGTAGTATTTGTCATTAAATCTTGTATGATACACGTATTTTATATGTGTTACATAGTATTTAGGTGGTACATAAAGATTTAATTCGTAATTTATAGTATACTATACATGTATTTTCATTCCAATAGGTGACCCCTCTAATATTAATCCTTTATAAAAGCAATGGTATAAATATTTCAATGATTGCATATATAAAATATTTATAATAAATGATTTAGAACTTGTTAACATAATATGGGATATATACATGTAATGTTTTTAAAACGCATTATACAAAGTTTTTTTTATGATATACGTATTATAATATGAATTTCTTTATACCATGTATATAGTTTTTTTAATACATTATTTTTTTCTACAAATATAGATAATATATTTCTCATTATGGTATGTGTCTTTCCTTTAAAATGAAATATTAATATTACTATAAATAAAGTTTTTTTATACTAGTTTTATGAAATAAAAAGATTATAATATATATATATATATATATTTTTACATATATGGAAAATATAATTTTTGAAAGCGTATAACATATATAGTTTTTTTCTTAAAAATATAAAAAATAAATAAAAAAATAAAAGGGGAGAGGCAATAATGTTTATAATTTTAAGGTTTATAATACAATCTCGAGTTATATTTTGATAATAAATGCATAGAAATGTTTGAGCCCTAAACTTTTAGATTTGGTTTTAGTAGTTTGGGCTTTTAGTTTTGAGCCTAATTTTAATAGTTTCAAGCTTTTGGGCTTAGGATGGGAATAACCAATTTAGTCGGACAAGTCGTGTGCCCGTATTATAGGGACATGATCCTAAAATTTATCAGATTAGTCTTAATTTTTAGAATATCAATTAGATTAGTATTTGAATTAATTTAGTGAATTTAAATTTATCCTTGACTTATTGGGGTAAATGTTAAATTCTTTAAATTAATTGAACAATTTTCGATTACTAAAAAAATAATATCAATTTTCAAGCCTAATCTAGCATTAAATTATAATTTAGTCACCATAAATTAGATTTCTTAATCTTTTAGGGCTAAATATATAATTGAACTATATGTTAAATTGGGCCTTCTTTTTTTATGTGTTTACATTTATACCTTTGCTTGTCATACATTAATCACATTCATGTAATCTTATATCTTAATGACATCGTTAATTAACTTAAGTCATAAAAGGGAGGTATTTATTAATTCTAATATTTGTGTTATAACAGTCCGAGCTTAAGGGATGTTAACCAAATATTCGAATTAATTTTTACCGTCCCGAGGTAAACGGGCTAAAAAATTAACAATGTCATTACATCATGTTT
Organism: Hibiscus mutabilis; assembly: GCA_019671005.1. Taxonomy (NCBI): domain Eukaryota; kingdom Viridiplantae; phylum Streptophyta; class Magnoliopsida; order Malvales; family Malvaceae; genus Hibiscus; species Hibiscus mutabilis. The sequence continues at coordinate 10,287,054 of CM033735.1, read as the reverse complement.
AAATGTTTGCATCATGCATAATGGTGACGCATGGAGGTCGAACCATAAATTAACACGACAGTCGGGCTTATTCAATGTCGGTTTAATTTATGGTTCGACATATCGTCAACCTTATTAATTAAATATCTAATTAATTTGAGTCTATCAATTCGATAAGACCTGTGTAGTCAAGGTTAATTTTCATCTAAGGACTTCGAATTAAACTCAATCTAAATTTCAATACATTCCATTCTTTTAGGAGCAACAAATTTTCTAGCACCGATCCCCAGGCGTGATGAGGGTGCTAATCCTTCCCCACACTTAACCAACTCTCGGACCTTTTCGTAATAAATCTCTGGATTTATGGTGTCCGGCCCACCTCACCCAAGTGGCCGGTGGTGACTCCTGATTTTAATCGTCTTGGAAAATTTAAAGTCTTCAAAAGAAATCCCTATTCTTCAAAGGATTTTCATTAACAACTCAGGGGATAATTAGTAACCAACTTATTTTCTAAACAAACGCCCTTAACACGGTGAAACTTCTCTCTCTCTTTTTTTTTAAGGAAGGAAAAAAGGTCGATACAGACTCCTGCCTTAGCTGGGCTTGCAACAGCTGAGATATTTCCTTCATCATGTCTTATTGGGACTTGAGGATGGTGTCCCTTAATTCCTATTGGGTTCGTTCCATTTGACCATGTAGATCAGCTTCCAACTTTGCAAAACCTTCCTCCATTCGCTTTGTTCGTAAACGAGTATGATATGGATGTGGAATGATGGTAATTTTAAAGAACCAAAATGCAATCTTTTTTGTTTCTAAAACAAAAACTTTTTAGTCAATCATTTGTTAACAAAACAAAGAATGCAAATAAATGAATTCTGCATGAATGCAATGAGCAACACTAAGTCTAGAAAATATCATAGTTAAACGACTTTCATTAACAGAAACACGGTCTTGGTACAATAATCCAAAGAAAGCCAACTAAACATATGACTTTAGGGTAGTATCGAGGTCGATGATCTCTCTCAAAATCCAAACAATCCTCTCTTCTTCTTCAGAGTCATCGTCGACACAATCATGAAGTTCAGTAGCATCTTCTGCCAAGAGCTGTATCTTCTGGGCAACTCCCTGCATCTGAACCATCCATTACGCTAACTCTTGTTCTTGTCTCCAAATAGTGTAGGCAGCAAACTGTAGTTGCTCCAAACTCGGCATCGGGCGTACTTAAATTGCTCCTCTGAAGCTTGCCACATGATTCTTGAGCTGTTGAACCTCAGTTTCCAATTTTTCAATGCAAGCTTCTACGGCCTGGTTCTTCGTCTTGCTTACTTTCAACTTGCTAGTCGAACCCTTGTGCTTGAAAAGAGACTTCTCCAAACACTTAACCTGATCCTTCAAGGCTTTATTTTGGCAGCGTTCTTTCTCGAGCTGCCTAGAGTGGGAAGTGTGCAAGTTCTTCATTTCTTGGGTTAAAGTGAGCACCTGGTCCCTGTTCTCACAATACATCCTTTTATAATTCTCGGCTCTCGCTTTCTCCTCCTTGAGTCGAAGCTCCATCCCTTCGCCTGATCCACCTTCCACAACTCTCTTGCTTTTGTTTAGACTCTTGAGTCACTGAATTTCTTCCTTTTCTAACTTGAGCTGAAGTTCCAATTCATCCTTTCTCTTTTGCAAACCTTTAACCACTCCCTCAAACTGTATCTTTTCCAACTCAAAGTCAAATTTTTCCTGGCGAGCTTTCTCCTCGAGTTTGAGATACCTCTCATGCTCCTCTTCAAGTTGTTTTCTCATCAACTCGGCCTCATTAGGAAGCATGGCCAACCTCTCTTCTATTGTCATCTTTCTATCGGGATTAAATTGGGGAATGTTATCATTGACGCGGCTAAATCTCTATGCCTCGTACTCGGGAGTGGTCATGTGAGTAGCACTCATGACTCTGGCCCATCTCACGCTGTTCCAAGATGAAGAAACATCGTAAACCACTGCCTTGTAGCCCTTTTCCTTCTCATAATTCACATTGAACTCATTCAAGCCCTTCGTTGCTGGAAAAAATTGTTTCGAGCCATATTGTCTCAAAACCAGGAGAGGAGCAAAAGTCCAAGTAATGGCACCCAATAGTGTATCCCGCACCTGTAGAGGATACTCCTTGTAGAAAGCCACGGAGCCCTCCAAACTATATCTTCCTCCTTCAGGTTGCTAAGAACATCCACTCAAACTTCCTCAGATCTTCTGGTGGGCCAATCTTCCTTTCGCATAAATTATTCTAAAGGTGAGAAACTATCATTATAGAGAGGCTTCAAGAAATTAGCGTCTGGCCACAAATGACTATAAAACCAGACTGTCAAAAGCTGCAGGTAACCATGGAAACAACCCCACCATGCTCCTGGCAAAACCTCAAAGATCAGAAAGTTTCGGCTAAGATTACAGGCACTGGATTGGTTCCACCACTCAAACAGTCAAACAAGTCTAACACTTCTGGTTCAACTAGCCCTCGTGCCCAAGGGAAAAGCACTAACCCATAAATAAACAATGCGAAGAGATCCCGCTGAACTCGGCCTACCGGATGTACAAAAGTCAGTGCTAGAATCCCATCCCATCTGAGATACTCCTTACCATTCCAATTGATGACCTGATGCTCAATCCAGGATTCCAACATGTCTAAAAATCTCTTGATCTTTCCCCGAAAGGCTTTGTTCTTACTAGGCTTCGAGTATACCCGAGTTTCGTCAATCTTCTCACAGTTTAAAATATCTTGATATTCTTCAATCGTAGGAGTCAGTCAAAGTTACCGATCATAAAATAACTGTAGGCAAGATTCCAGAACCTCACCAAGGCTTGCAGCAGTGCCTGATCCACCAGAACATCTAGCAAATATGCAATGTCACCATATTCCTTTCTGAAAATGCACCTTGTTTCCAAGTCCCAACTATTCCACATTGTCTTCAACCCAGAAGTATCATTGTATTTTGTATTCATGAATGTCTATGCTGCCAATGTTAACCTAAACCCGGCAGGAATACTGTCTCACTCATGCAACTGTTCCCCTTCGGACCATATTTGTACGTCGGAGTTCTTTTCATCATTGCTACAAACTAGGTCTCTTATCAATCTAGCCTTTAACTTTAGACTATTTCCAACTCAATGTGCTCTTTATGATATGACGATAATATGCAAAACAAAAGAACAACAATGAAAATAAAGAAAAGAAAAGAGTTAGTCGTGAAATAGAAACACGAAACCAAGAAAAGATAATCACAAACAGTTTACACAAAAAAGAAAGAAACCTAATCACATGAATTCTAGTTCGCTAAGGTTATCCGCATGGCTATAATAGTGGTGGTTTTCTTAAATTCTCACACATGGGTTTGGTTCTAATTAAGGGTACCCGAACCTATCTTATTGCCTACTAAGGCAATAAGAACCCAATTCTGGCCCATTATAAGCTTGCGAATTGGTTTCGATTCGAGGGAAAGCACGACCTGATGATGTGGAGGGCTGTTCACGTGTCAAAAGGCGTGGATTTCAGAAGTGAATTACCGGCCTGTGGAGGGCTACTCATATGGGTATCTACGTTTCACTCCCACTTAAGGGAAGAAGCTCGGGTATAGAGCTTAATGATATGAAGCAACACATGTCAGTGACTCCTTAGAAATTAAATGAAAAATTAGTTCGAGGACCACCAATTATCAAAACCCGTAAAATCTCGATCACATTTTCAAGGAAGAATCATCCTAGTTAAAATCAATTAAGATCCCAATAACTTTTATAATTTAAGAGCAACAATTTTTCCATTGGCCTAACTCTCTTTTGTTTAAAAAAACAAAAACACTCCCCAGCGAAGTCGCCAAGCTGTAGCGACCTTTTTTTCTTTTCCTTTTTGAAAAAGAAAGAAATTGTTTTCCGTGTTAAGGGCGTTTGTTTAGAAACAAAAGTCTGCTACTAATTATCCCCTAAATTATTAACGAAAATCTTTTGGAAGATTGAGGATTTCTTTTGAAAACTTTAAATTTAAAAAAAAACGATGAAAACTTAGAGTCGCCATCGGACACCATAAAACCAGAGATTTGTTGCTAAAGGATCCAGGAGTTGGTTACGTGTGGGGAAGGATAAGCACCCCCATCACGCCCGAAAATGGGTACTAAAAAATTTGTTGCTCTTAAAAGGATGAAAGTTATTGAAATTTAAATTGAATTTAATTTGAAGTTTTTAGATAAAAATTAACCTTGATTGCACGAGCCTTATCGAATCGGTGGACTCAAATTAATTAGACATTTAATTAAAAAGGTTGACGATATATCGGACCATAGATTAAACTGACATCGAATAAGCCCGACTGCCGTGTTAATTCATTGTTTGACCTTTGTACGCCACCTTTATGCATGATGCAAATGATTAAACATGATGTGATGATCTTGTTAAATTTTAATCCATTTACCTCGGGATGGTAAAAATTAATTCGAATATTTGGTCAATATCCTTTAAGCTCGGACTGTTATGACACAAATGTTTGAATCAATAAATACCTCCCCTTTTGTGATTTAGGTTAATTAGAAATGCAATTAAAATTAAAAATTATATGGATGTCAATTAATGTATAACAATTAAGGGCATAAATGTAAACATTTAAAAAGGAAGGCACAATTTAATATATATAGCCCAATTATATATTTAGCCCCAAACAATTGAGAAACCCTATTTATGGTGGCTAAATTATAATTTAATGCTAAGTTAGACTTAAAATCGATTTCCCCCTAAAGTAATTAAGAAATGTTCAATTAATTTAATGAATTTAACATTTACCCAAATAAGCCAAAGATAAATTTAAATTCACTAAATTAATCCAAACACTAATCTAATTAAGGCTCTAAAAAAGCTAAGGCTAATCTAATTCTAAGATCGTGTCCCTATAAGACGAGCACACGATCTAGATTAATTGAATTAATTTACTTAATTTAGAAAAAAAAAGCCCAAAAGGAGCAAAATAAGGCCTAAGGCACAAACTACTATTATGCAATAAAGCCCAAAAGGTTTAAGATACATTATATATTTAAATAGTATAACAAGAAAAAACTTATTATTTAAAAATGTACATTGAAATGCATTATGTATTATAGTTATATAATGTACATAAAAAACCTATTATTAAAAATATGTATTATTTATTTTACAAGATTCTTCTATATACTTTAAAACATATTATACACTATATATACATATTTCATTTTCACATAACATTATTATATGCTTCAATAACTATATATTTTATGTACCAAAAATGTATACATTATATTCTTTAAAATTATACTATATGCCTTAAAAGTTATATATTATTTCCAAAACATATATGTATTATTTGATAAGATTATATTATATACTTTGAAAACTATGTGTTATAGATCCTAATGTATATATTATATTTTACAAAATTCAATCTTATTCTTTAAAACTATTATATATTAAAAGTATTTATTATATATACATATATATTTATATATACACGTATATATATTTTTTAAAAATTTACCATATACTAAAAATATGTTATATATTAAAACATTTTTATTTTTATTTTTATTTATTTTTTATTTTTTATTTTTTTTACAAATTCTGATTTTTATTCTAAAACGTATTATAAGTTGAGAACTATACACTCTATTTTACTAACTTCTACTTTATCAACAATATATATTAAACATAAAATTATACGTCACCTTCCCATTCTATACTAAATCCATGTACATATTAAACATACATTCCGTTCGAACTAATTTTATCCTAAAATCACTATCACAAACGAGCAAAATAACATAAAAATTAAATTGCAAATGTTAAACATAAATATGCAAAAATTAAACTAAAAAATGAAAAAAAAATAATAAGCAAAATAACTTAATTTAAAACTAGAAAAATGACCTAATTGGAAGAAAATAAAATGCAAAGACAAAATTAAAAGAAATAACGATGATGTAATTAAAAATTTTGAAAAAACTACGAAGGACTCGGGGAGTAATTTAAAAGGGCATAATGGCTTCCCATGGTAATTATCCCACACGGAGGGACCGATAATGCAATTGGACCATGCAGAAGCCCTTCCGACGTGATTATTTTAGGGTGGAAGGACTAAAAGTGACATTATACCATTTTAAAAGTTATAACGTTATATATACCCCATTTATCCGAAAATCAAATTTTTGGCCATTTTTTGTTATAATAATTTCCCCTCACCCAAATGCTATGAACATGTTCATCATGTTCATCTGGGTTCATCATGAACCCAGATTTCGGCAGCCCATCTCCGCCGTAATTTCTAGAAACCCGCCATCCGGCCGTGTCGGCCGCCGCTCAGAGCGGCTTCCGGCAAACCTAAACTGTCCAAAAAAAACCTTTTTCAGTTAAAACCTCAAAAAACCGATACTAAAATAAGATCTCGACCCCGTTACACTCACACCGTTTCACTCATACGGCCTGGAGGATCTCCGGAGATTATCAACGGTGGAACTACGGTCGGAATAAACCAAAACGACGCGAAAAAAAAGAGATCTACGAGGGTAAACCCTTATTTTGTTTTCTTTTTTTATTATATATACACATGCATATATATAAACTGAAAAGAAGAAGAAGAAGAATATATACCTCGAAAGGCTATTTTTTTTTTTTGCTCTGTTTATTGCTTCTGGATTTTTTTTCGAACTTCCCCCGTTACAAATGGTGCATTACATGTTTATATCTCATTATGATTGTTCATTGCCCTATTGTCTATGATTTACATGTTTAAGCAAACTTTAAATGCTATTGATGTGGATGATGATGCTCTGACATGCCTTTTTTTATATGTTTTATGTTGTGTGGATGGTTGAGAGCCGGTGGTGGCAGCGGAAAATCTGGTGCTGCGGTCATGCGGACAAGGGGATGAACCGAGCCGGTGCGTGGGTGCGTGAGGAAGCTGATCGGCCATAGCGTGGGCGACACGCGCGGATTTGAATGGTCCGGCTCGATATGGGTCGTTGGATCAGATTTGATCCGACGGCTGAGATCTCTTTTGGAACGGACGGTCTAGATTGCATCTGGTGATTGACGTGGCAACGCAAGATGATGACACATGGCACGTGGGGGAGCTGGAGGATCTTTATTCGATCTGGACCGTTCGATCAGCATCCCTTGATCCAACGGTCTAGATTTGGCTGCGCATAAGAAAATGATAACATATTAGGGTTTTTAGTTATCAGACTTAGGGTTGGGCTTGTTGGGCCATATAGCATGTATTAATTAAGTTTTTTTGGGCTTTAATGGATATGTAAATGGACTTGGACTTATATAAACATTGGGTTTTAATTATTTATTGGATCTGTTTTATTATTATTATTATTATCTTTTTAATTACTTATCAGCCCGTTTTATAATATGATAACATTATATAAACAAATATCCTTATACAAATATCAATGCATACACTTATAATACATACATACATACATACTCACTAACATGTATTACTATCACATGCAATAACCACATACACATTCGTAACATACATACTTCATACACATAGGCATACAATATACATTTAGACATTAATGATATTAAAACAACTAGTAGACACACTAACATATTAATAACACATACATAATTGTATATTCCATGAAAGGTTGACAAACCACACAAACTCATGATACATACCTAGTACATATAATAACACATATGAGCCTAATATTATTATCACTCAATAATATAAACATATATTTTAAGGCTAGTACAATAACAATTTGCATTTGACAAAACAACCCTAATTTATATTTTAAAGCATAAATTTCAGGTTCACTCCCCTCAAGAAGCCAAAGAATAGTGGAGAGTAAGTGCTAGAGAGGGTTTCAATTCATCTAACCTTAAAACCCAAGCATATATATATATTCTTATTGATCCGTACATTTTTCTTTCGAAACAAACGAATTGAAGCAGTTACGATTCAGGGTTCTAAACCAATTGAAGAACAACCCATTAAAAGAAGAAAAAAAAACAATTTCTCTTTTTTCCTTATTTTCTCAGAAAAACAAATAAATTATACGAAGCATGTGAAAAACTAGAAGTTGAAATCCAATAAGGAAAAAGAAAAGGGAAATTATAAGAAAGTTATACCTTTGAATTGTGTGGTGGCTCGAGAAGCACATGAAAAGAGGAAAAAATAATAGAAAAGAAAGAAGAATATGATAAAAGAAGAGGAAGCCATTGTAGACAGCCCTCTTTCACACCCTCTCTCTGTTTTCTCTGAGTTCTGTAAATAGAAACTTCAAACACAAATAACAAAGCTTTCAGTTTACAATATTATAACTTTTTTAAAATTAAGGGTTAACTTAGGTGTATGTTTCATTTAGTTTGAATTTTAGAATTCAATTTTCGTAATTTATGGTGGTTGGTACATGTAGTTTCACATGGTCAAAAGAGTTTAAATTACAATTAACTATTTTTTCTTTACGTTCTTTTGCAGTTTGTTTTACCATATTTTTCCGTAAAACAAATTACATTCTCTTCAACTCTAAACCCTAACCGTTAAACATTAACCTAAACCTTAAACCCCAAATATTAACATAAACCCTAAACTTTAAAGCCTAAATCTTAAACCCTAAATGCTACCATAAACCTTACACACTAAATCCTAAACCTTAAATGCTACCATAAATTCTAAACCCTAAATGCTACCATAAATCCTAAACTCTAAAATATAACCACTAACCTAAACCCTAAACCTTAAAACTAAATACTAACCCCCTAAACCCTAACCTAAACCATAAACTCTAACCCCTAAATGATACCCTAAACCATAAACCCTAAATGTTAAACCCTAAACACTAACTAAACCTTAAACCATAAATTCTAACCTAAACCTTAAACACTAAAAACTAACCTAAACCCTAAATCCTAAATGCTAGATGCTAAACCCTAAATCCCAAGCCCTAAATGTTAAAGCGTAAACACTAACCCTAAACCCTAAATCCTACCCTAAATACTAAATCTTAAATACTACCATAAATCCTAAACCTTAAACCCTAAACACTAAATGCTTCCCTAAACCCTAAATGCTAACCTAAACACTAACCATAAACCCTAAATGCTTCCCTAAACCCTAAACCCTAAATACTAACCTACACCCTAAACCATATTTTGGTTGGAACTTATTTTTACCATTATCGATGCTTGTTTGTAGATTGTTCATGAAATTATCAAGAAACTCTACCAAACAATGAAAAATGAATTATACAACATCATTTAAACACCAGAAAATACTTTATGTAGTGTGTTTTCTAAAAAATTTAGTTCATTTTCCAAAAATTATTTTCCGAAAATAGATTTCAATGAAACAAACGGACCCTAATACTCATTCAACTTTACGCATCCACTTTATCACGGAAATGAAAACTTTTCTTTATGACTATTAAACTTTTAATTCATTTTTATTATGGTTACTATAATTAGTTACGGTTGAAAAATATTACTTGAAAAGTTAAAGTCTTCTATGTAAAGGTCAAAGTTTGATGAAAGAAACAGTCTTGTATATCTCAATATTTGATCTGACAATTAATGATGGTGAATCAAAACTAAAAATTAAAACTTTATTTTGACCTCGGTGACAGTTGTAAATTTAGAAAATTAAAAAAAATTAACGTGTTATATCAACATTTTAAATGGCGATAATCGTAATGAAAACAGATTAAAAGTTTAGTAATTATAATAAAAGTAAACTAGAAGAGACAAAATGACAAAAAATGCCCTCCAACGTTTTACTGTATAGTCATTTGACCCCTATCTTTTTGGGGAGCAATCATACACCCAACGTTTTATTTCTGGTCAAACATGCTCTTCGTTAGATGAAAATCGTTAGTCAACAAACGGTCAATGGTTGAAATTGATTAAGCTGACACGCGTTTTGTGGACGATGGCGTAAAAGTGCCATGTGTAAGCAATTGTGTGGTACAATGCCACGTCATATATATATTTTTAAAAAATATTTTTACTTTTTCTAATGTTGACATGTGGCAACTTGTGATGGAAGAAAATTAAAGAAATAAAATGATTGTCTTTGAGGAGGCTCGAACCATACGCAATTAAGGGAAAAATCTCACCTAAACCATCAGAAGAAGCCTTTGCGTTCGTTTATAAGTTTCTGCAAATTAAAGATTGCTTTTTCGCTATTTCCTATTTGCTTTTTTTGTTTCCAAGATATACTCATCGAAACGTTTCTCTCTCATTTTCTTTCTTCTTAATTCCCGATGTTTATTTTCTGATAAAAGATTCCAAATTTCAATACCTTTCCATCAATCTTATTGTTTTCTAACTGGGTTTTCTATATTTTCTCTTTACAATATTGAGTGTTGATTTTCTCGGTTGGACTGTGTAGTTTGGAAAAAGTAAAGCCCTTTGTTCTGTATTTCACCCCATGTGTTCATAATCTGTTTGATATAAGGAAAAAAAGATTGTAACTTTCTGAAAACCAGATTTCAAGCTCTGGGTTTTGATAATCTTTTGTTCTTTGCTTAGATCTGATCTGATAGAGCCATGGGAGCAAGAGAACAACAGAAACAATATCGACATCGACATCGACATCTTCTATTAATCTTAGCAGCAATTTGTAGTACACAACTAAATTGAGCTGCTATAAAGTCTCCTATGAAGTGTATAAATAAACCTGATTGCTTGGTCTGTTGGTTTGGGCGAGCTTGCTTCTCTAACTGTACAGGGTTCTCGATCCTCTCAAAGGACAAAGTTTTTTTATTCCTTTAATTTTTCTTCCATCACTAGCTGTCACGTGTCAACATTAGAAGGGCCACATGTCAAAAACTGGGGATGGGAATGAAAAAATAAATCTTTTTAAATATATATATATATATATATATATATAAATGATATGGCATTGTGCCACATTAGCGGCTCTTTACACACTACACTTCTACGTCATCGTCTACAAACACGCATGTCAGCTCAATCAGCTTCAACCATTAAAAAAATGTTGACTAACGATTTTTATCCAATAAGGGATATGTTTGACCCAAAATAAAACGTTGAATATATGATTGTTCTAAAAAAGAATAGGGGACTAAATGACTATACAATGAAACGTTGGAGACATCTTTTATTATTTTGTCATTAAAAAAAGTGTCTATTATGGAAGATTTTTAATCTCAATGATAAAAGTGAAAAGCATCTTAAAAATTTAACTACACGTGTGGTATAACCTAACATTAAATTGCACGGCTACGATGGTGAGAGCGATTAATAATATATTTTGTTTTTTTACTTTTGAAATGATACTGAGTTTTATTAAAACAGAAAAAAAATACAATTGTAACAATACAACCACTCGAAGAAAGAAATTTGAAGATTATGTCCACCAAAACTCAACAAAAGAATAAAGTGAAAAGAAATAATCAAAGTCGCAATAACAGTTGAAATTTTCTTTTAAATCTGACGCTCATTATTTATAGTAATCCAGTAACTGTCAATAGTACTTCTTTGTCTCTATCCAATCTAAACGCTTATGAGATGATGAAGAAGTGACGAGCAAACCAAAGCAAACTTACAGGCTGCTTCGCAAAAATAGATCTAAATACATCGACAAATAACTACAAAAGGAGATTTAACCTTTAAAAGACCACCGACAATTGAAAATCAAATACGAACGACGTGAGAATTTTTATATGATTGTAGATCTACTGCATAAGTAGACGAATAACGTATCATAAGACAAAAAAAAAACGTGTCACACAAGTAAAATGAAAGCGTGCTACAAAGGCAAACGAAAAGAAAAAAATCAAACAATTTTTTTTATTAAAAGATAAAGATAAAACTGAAGGAAAAAAAAACATGATATAAAAGTACAGAGGACATCAAGCGTAAGCTGTCGACAATTAGCACTAAAACTAGTGTCGTTGTCGACGAGGCAAAACTAAAAAAACAAGAAGCGCTAGGCAAATAGAAGAAAGAGCAGCGCTTAGAATTTAAAACCTCCATGACCGATGATTTATATGGTTCAATGTCAATAAAAAATATAGGTTAAATTATATCAGTAGTCACTGAACTATAATTTTTTTTATTTTAGTCATCAAATTAATATTTTAGGTAAAAACTTCACTAGCATTAGATATTTTTTAGGGTAAACATCATCATTAGTCACTAAATTATTTATGTTTTTCTGTTTTGATCATCAAACTATTATTTTTGACAATATAGTCACTAATGTTATGTTTCTTTCTACTTTAGTCACCTGCCGTTTAAAACTCACGAAAAAAATAAGAAAGGGAAATAATTTAGTGACCAAAATAAGAAAGAAACAATAGATAGGTGACAAAACAGGAAAAGAAGTAACATTAATGAAAATAAAAATATAACACTAATGACGATTTTACACAAAATAATAATTTAATGATCAAAATAAAAAAAGAAATAGTTCATCGTAAATTTTATATGTTTTTATTTATAGTTTAAAGAATAAATGTTTTACTCTAAATGTTTGCATTTCTTTTTGTTATTCGACTCTTATTTTTCAATTAAATTTCACTTAACTTTTTTTTGAAAAAGTCGATCATTTTTTTTAAAAAAAAGTCAATCATTTTTATGTTAAAATATTCTAACTATAACATGAATTTTTTAACATATTGATATGTCAATATTAATATGTCAACATATATATAATTGTCATCAATCTCTAAACAATTAGTTATAAGCTCTTAAACCCTAGCTGCTCTTCACTGCTAAAATACCTTCAACCCCATTAGCTTTCTACCTTGATCAATCCCTTTGACCGGTGGTCAGCAATTAATCTAAGTATTGGTTGCCGACCACCGAATCTATTAATTTTTTATTTTTATTTTAATAAAAATCTTTACTTTTGTGTCACGTTCTTTTTTTGTCCTTATGACACTTTTTTCTTCTGTTCTTGTAACATGTTTTTGTATTGTGACTTGGTTCATCTGTCTTTGTGACATGTTTCAACATACCCTAGCGATCAATTGTTGTTCGCACAGAGATTCAATCAGCGCTAGTTTTTTATTTCTGTTTTTGTCGGTAGTCACTTGAAAAGTTATACCCCACTCGGTTAATGATTGTTTGCCAATGAAATCAGTCCTGGATAGCGGTACTTTTTGCATGACAGTTTGGATCGCGTACCATTTCTTCTTCCTTTTTTATGCGTCTCATTTGAACAGAGACAAAAAAATTCAGGAAGCTTCTAAATTTTGTTGGTATGCTTATCTCTATAGAATTTTTTTATTTTTCTTTGTTTTTGAATCGTAAGAATTTTTTGGCTTGTTTAATTTAAATATTCTTAGATGCATTGTAATTGTAATCTTTCTATGAATTTAATAAAAATTTAATGGTTATTTATCAAAAAAAGTTAAAAGCTCTCGGTTGACGTTTTTTCCTCCCTTGAGTTATGAATTCTAAACTCATTAAGAGTAAAACTTCCTCCTAAATAAAAATTATTCAAAAAATATATAATTCACGTGTTTCACTGTAGATACTATACAATTTTTCTTAGACGTCATGTCAACAAATAACTTAAAAATTATAAAATAAATCAAACAAAATATTTAAAAAATTAGTCACAGTGCACATGGATTACCATGTGACAAAAAGTGTAAACATTAAAGGTTAGATTTATCCATTTGTCACAAAAAATACCATGAGAATATTATTACATCACCTAAGTGGAATTGAAATTACCTTCGCCTAAATGAAAATTTTACACTAGAATGTAAGATAAACTCATTCATATTATAATACTTGGGAGTTAGAGAAAAAAATGAAATCGAACTCAGGTTTTAGAAAGATGAGCAAAACAACCAGCAAATCGAACTAGATTCAAGTAAAACTGGGGTCCCAAGCAATCAACAATTCATATTGTTTGAAAATCTACAAATTCTATTACAGCTAAAGGCTCCTCCTATTTGACCTGTAAGAGCAAACAGTTGTCTTTTGCCTACACGACAGTAGCACCAGAAAATAGATTACTCATATACACATTGACACAGTTACATTACAAAATAAAAATATAAGATGAATGAATAGGATTCAACATCAAAAAACCAGTAAAAAAAAAGCAGTGTCAATTTAGGAGGCAGAAAAACAAACCCAATTCGAAGAAATCATCAACGTAACTAAAACTGACTATAGTACTTTATTCCTAGAACACGAAGCTAGGAACAGTCTTTTGAGTTCCCTAACATCACGAGCATTAGCATTTTTCACGGTGTGATGCCAGGTTACAGTCACTAACACTGCACTTAATCGGCGGTCCAGCTCTGCTCCACAATTTCACGGACTCTTCTGTTGTATTCCCGCTTATTCGCACTAAACATTTGAGCAGCTTCCGAGTTTGCTGGAGAGTTTGGGTTTGGATCACAAAGTAGAGACTGGCAAAGGCACAACATTGTCATTAGCAAGTTAGATGCAACCAAGTCCGTGCTAGAGCTCACTTTCAAAATGCTTGTTTGATGTTCATCAAACACCAACACATAATCACAAGTTCAAAAGCAATTCGTATGAAATGCATGCAATGATTTAATGACCGGAAACAGGATGAAGTTGAGAGGACCAGCGAACATCTTAGACTGTAAAAGTGATTAAATCTGATTTTCATATGATGCCCCGAGTAATTCATCCAAAATGTGTTAAGACTTGGACTGAGTACTGAAAAGAACGTTGAACGACGTAAAAGAGACCTGGGCTTGCCTCCTTTACAGAAATTCAAGTCATGAGTGAAAATGTTCCCATTTATTTATGAGATGTAATGATTAAGATGCCAAGGTATGGTGAGGGAGGTATTCATCAACAAAGGAAACAACAAAAGAAGAGAAATGTGATTGTGAAGATTCAATAAATTCTAAAACGGAGCTATGGAGAAAGGACAATATGTCATTCACATGTTTAGGCAAAGATTATATGTAGCATGGCTCCCACAATATGTAACCACTACTTTAATTGTTGTTTCTCTGATATTAAGGATCCTCCCAGGAACTGGCTTCTATAACTGTTTTCAGCACTCTTGTAAATTTCCATTCAATGTTTAGGCATAACAAATAGGCACCCTTTTCAACATTATGAATTTTACTTCGTTGATTAGAAAATGATGAGTGAATAGAACAAAATCTAGGCCAAAGTTCCTCCGAAGTCCGAACTCTTCCCGATCATCTACTTATAGAGAAATACTTGAAAAACATAAAAGGCTAGAAAGGCTAAGATCTGCCACTAAGGCCTCGTAGATCAGCCACTCTTTTGTTTTATGGACTTTGTTATAAAGATAGGAAATTTCCACACATATAAGGAGAAATCCTACATCCCTTATTTGTTATCCACCCTGGATAAGAACTTTGCTAAAGAACAGGCACTCTTACCCATGAAAAGAAATTTGAAAATGATTACTTATTAACTTTTCTGCAGGGACAAAAGCTACAAGGGCAGCTAAAAAGGAGAAATGGACAAACGTTAAAGGCATGAGGAATATGACAGGCTGCACATTTGCAAACCGGCCTATCATTGAGTCATAATTCATCGACCCATAGCTTGCTTATGCAGCATGTATCTCAACCACACATGTATCATCCTCTATTTGAAGTTCATTGTGAATTATCCTCACAGCCACTCCACTCCATTCAAATGTCTTTATTTTATAAAAGTTTGATATACACACTCACGGTTCAATTATTTTCAAGGAGTCCAATCATTGGCTTTAGAAACTGTTTATGTTTGTCAAGTGCCCATGTCGTGAAAAGATCTCCATTTATTGTATGCGTCAAATCTTTTTCCCCTGATTCCTTTGATTGAACATAAACATTGATTGGCCAAACAAACATAAACACTGAACGCAAACACACCAGCAATACATGAATGACTTGTGCAGTGAATATTAACATTAACAACAGAAAAATATTCAATTGAGGTTTCTCAGAAGGATATGCTTTAAGAAGCTAATCCTGATGACTGTAATATCAATTAGAGGTATGCCGATTGTATTGACGGTTGTGATGTGCTAGACTCAACTTAACCAAAAGCCACATGTTTTGTTGCAGGAAAACAGATGTGCCGAGGAAAACAATCACTATTGTAAAGACATGGATAACTCATTTGAAATTCAGCAAAATGTGAATATCATGGTCCAAGGGAAACCATTGATGAAACAAAATTTCTTCAGAAAGAAAATAAAGAAGTGAAATGGCATAGAAGGATGCACCTGGATAGAGGTGAGAATAGCTGCAACATCATATATAGGACTCCACTGGTTTTGTAAAATATCCAAACATATACTCCCATCTGCATAGACTGATCAAAACAAAACCAATCATTTATGGGGAATGAAACAGACACAGGAATATTAGCACACAAGACTACAATTAAAATCAATCAACATCATGTACATACTATTTGGATGAAACATTCGTGAGACGAAACGGACAGTCGGAGGCTTATTTGGATAATCCTCTGTAAACTGCAAAGTTAACTTAAACGTACCTGAGAAATTTCAAGAAAATACCCATGTTACATGAGAGATAAAAATGAATTTATTATACTAAAAGCATGAAAACTAAAATATCAATAAGGTTGTAAATAGAAAGATCATCCATAAATTAGAAACAAGAAATTTAAGATACCAGTGACTATGGTGTCAAGACATAATTTTCATTTATTAACTAAAATTTTCATTTTATTGATTACAGCCGAATCTTATCAGATCTCATGAAAATGCACCCGAAAACATGAATTTTCCGGGAAGGAGGACTGAACCGAAATGACCAATCACCAGAAATTCAACACTTTTATTGAGTCTTACTCTTGCTACCCTAACCCCCCATTATACCCAAGCAAGCCCTCAATAATATCTTTATAGCCAAACCACCAAGTTGTAATGACAAAACAATTTGAACAAAATTTACCATTTGAATGTCACAGTTTTAAATTCCAAAGATACCGTGTTACATTTCTACAAGGTATAGCAACAATTCCATGAAACAGCGGGTGGGGTGGGACCCAAAATTCCAATAACCAGGGAATTCATTGAACATGACTCACTAATTCTACACTGTACCAATCAAACAAATATCGAACAGCAAAAGTGGCAAAAAAATTAGAGAAGATGCAATTGCTATAATGGAAAAACCAATGTCAATTGAAAATAATCATCAAGATTCATGAACATCAACAAAAGCACACACAAAATTAAATCTAGAGTCATAAACCACAAACAGTTCACCAATGACAAAATAGTTTGAACAAAAATTCGACCACATACTGTTTCCACCGACTCAAATAAAACCATGCGTGCTTGAATCGTCAATCATGCATCACTGCTTATCGATTAAAGCAAACATTCAAAAAAATACATAGCATTTCACATTGCATACGAAAATGATTAAATCAGCAAGAACGGGAACAACCAAATGCCACAATTTTATCAATTTCACAGGAAACCCAAAATGGTAACATAATTGGCAGCTTGAATTTCAAAACTCCGACAAAATCCCATAAGAAAACATCAACAGCACAAAAAGAGTAAAAATTCATGTAATTCAAAAGAAAGGAAACAGCAAAGAAGCTTTACCTCCATCCCAAGGAGTATCGTCAGGTCTGCAAAAATATCGAAATCCCCAAAATTAAAATAAAAAAATGAAGAAAAATGAAAGAAAGCGTTCCAAAAATGGTAAAAAATGAGAAATACCCAAAAATGACAGCGTTCCAAAGCATGATATTATTATCCTGAGGAGCCCCACTAATACCAGCAGGTGGATCCTGTTGTAGCCTCTTGAAGTCTCTCATCAGCCTCTTCCTCGCCGGAGTCGACATCGCCTTCCTTCGTTTCTAAAACCAACCCAATACCAACAAGTTTCTTTTACAAAGAGAAGGGGATTGCGATTTGTTTGTTTTTTGAAGCTAGGGTTTGTTTTTCTTTTCTATTTGTTTTTTCAGCATGGGTAGAAGGGTTTTTTCTAAAATGAAAAAGACTAGCGGTATATAAATGTTTACAAAAAATAGCAAAGATTTATGTATGACTTTAATAAGTATTTTTGGACCGCCATATTTTAACATGCTTTACTCTAAAATCTTTGAGGATGAAGGTCGGTGAAACTTTTAAATTGAGGTTAATTTAAGGATGATCGATTTTTCAGGTTATAGATTTATACATAAATTTTTACGAGTTTTGTACATAAATAGTTACAAAAATTATAAGAAATTATGTATATACATAAAATATTACGATGTAAGAATTTATGTACATACATAGTTGCTTATAAGAAAACCTAATTCCTTACGCTATTGGTAAGGATTACAGTAGGTACCTAAATTCTTAAGCTTTATACGTAACTTATTACTACTATTGTAAGGAAAGAAGTAGGTACCGAATTCTTTACACTTGAACACCAAAGCCAAAAGTAGCTCAAGTAAGTGTAAGAATTTATGTACATATGTAGTTTCTTACAAGAAAACCTAATCCCTTACACTCTTGGTAAGGATTTCAGTAGGTACCTAAATTCTTAAGCTTTATACGTAACTTCTTACAACTTTTGTAATGAAAGAAGTAGGTACCGAATTCTTTACACTTGAACACCAAAGCCAAAAGTAGCTCAACTAAGTGTAAGAATTTATGTACATACATAGTTGCTTACAAGAGAACCTAATCCCTTATACTCTTGGTAAGGATTTCAGTAGGTACCTAAATTCTTAAGCTTTATATGTAACTTGTTACAACTTTTGTAATGAAAAAAGTAGGTACCGAATTTTTTACACTTGAACACCAAAGCCAAAAGTAGCTCAATTAAGTGTAAGAATTTATGTACATACATAGTTGCTTACAAGAAAACCTAATTCCTTACACTCTTGGTAAGGATTTCAGTAAGTCCTAAATTCTTAAGCTTTATACGTAACTTCTTACAACATTTGTAAGGAAAGAAGTAGGTACTGAATTCTATACACTTGAACACCAACGCCAAAAGTAGCTCAAGTAAGTGTAAGAATTCATGTACATACACAGTTGCTTACAAGAAAACCTAATTCCTTACACTCTTGGTAAGGATTTCAGTAGGTACCTAAATTCTTAAGCTTTATACGTAACTTCTTACAACTTTTGTAAGGAAAGAAGTAGGTACCGAATTCTTTACACTTGAACACCAAAGCCAAAAGTAGCTCAAGTGAGTGTAAGAATTGATGTACATACATAGTTGTTTACAAGAAAACCTAATTCCTTACACTCCTGGTAAGGATTTCAGTAGGTATCAAAATTCTTAAGCTTTATACATAACTTATTACAACTTTTGTAATGAAAGAAGTAGGTACCGAATTTTTTACACTTGAACACCAATGCCAAAAGTAGCTCAAGTAAGTGTAAGAATTTATGTACATACATAGTTTCTTACAAGAAAACCTAATCCCTTACACTCTTGGTAAGGATTTCAGTAGGTACCTAAATTCTTAAGCTTTATATGTAATTTGTTACAACTTTTGTAAGGAAAGAAGTATGTACCGAATTCTTTAGACTTGAACACCAAAGCCAAAAGTAGCTCAAGTAAGTGTAAGAATTTATGTACATACAATGTTGCTTACAAGAAAACCTAATTCCTTACACTCTTGGTAAGAATTTCAATAGGTACATAAATTCTTAAGCTTTATACGTAACTTCTTACAACTTTTGTAATGAAAGAAGTAGGTACCGAAATCTTTACACTTGAACACCAAAGCCAAAGTAGCTCAAGTAAGTGTAAGAATTTATGTACATACATAGTTTCTTACAAGAAAACCTAATCCCTTACACTCTTGGTAAAGATTTCAGTAGGTACCTAAATTCTTAAGCTTTATACGTAATTTGTTACAACTTTTGTAAGGAAAGAAGTATGTACTGAATTCTTTAGACTTGAACACCAAAGCCAAAAGTAGCTCAAGTAAGTGTAAGAATTTATGTACATACAAAGTTACTTGCAAGAAAACCTAATTCCTTACACTCTTGGTAAGGATTTCAGTAGGTACCTAAATTTTCAAGCTTTATACGTAACTTCTTACAACTTTTGTAAGGAAAGAAATAGGTACCGAATTCTTTATACTTGAACACTAAAGCCAAAAGTAGCTCAAGTGAGTATAAGAATTTATGTACATACATAGTTACTAGCAAGAAAACCTAATTCCTTACACTCTTGGTAAGGATTTCAGTAGGTACTTAAATTCTTAAGCTTTATATGTAACTTATTACAACTTTTATAATTAAATAAGTAGGTACCGAGTTCTTTACATTTGAACACCAATGTCAAAAGTAGCTCAAGTAAGTGTAAGAATTTATGTACATACATAGTTGCTTAAAACAAAACCTAATTCCTGACACTCTTGGTAAGGATTTTAGTAGGTACCTAAATTCTTAAGCTTTATACGTAACTTCTTACAACTTTTGTAATGAAAGAAGTAGGTACCGAATTCTTTACACTTGAACACCAAAGCCAAAAGTAGCTCAAGTAAGTGTAAGAATTTATGTACATACATAGTTTCTTACAAGAAAACCTAATCCCTTACAGTCTTGGTAAGGATTTCAGTAGGTACCTAAATTCTTAAGCTTTATACGTAATTTGTTACAACTTTTGTAAGGAAAGAAGTATGTACCGAATTCTTTAGACTTGAACACCAAAGCCAAAAGTAGCTCAAGTAAGTGTAAGAGTTTATGTACATACAAAGTTGCTTAAAAGAAAACCTAATTCCTTACACTCTTGGTAAGGATTTCAGTAGGTACCTAAATTCTTAAGCTTTATATGTAACTTCTTACAACTTTTGTAATGAAAGAAGTAGGTACCGAATTCTTTACACTTGAACAGCAAAGCCAAAAGTAGCTCAACTAAGTGTAAAAATTTATGTACATACATAGTTGCTTACAAGAGAACCTAAACCCTTACACTCTTGGTAAGGATTTCAATAGGTACCTAAATTCTTAAGCTTTATACGTAACTTTTTACAACTTTTGTAAGGAAAGAAGTAGGGGCCGAATTCTTTACACTTGAACACTAAAGCCAAAAGTAGCTCAACTAAGTGTACGAATTTATGTACATACATAGTTGCTTACAAGAAAACCTAAACCCTTACACTCTTGGTAAGGATTTCAGTAGGCACCTAAATTCTTAAGCTTTATACGTAACTTCTTACTATTTTTGTAAGGAAAGAAGTAGGTACTGAATTCTTTACACTTTGTCACCAAAAGCAAAAGTTGCTCACCAATTCTGTAGACGTGGTATCGAAACCACTTACATTAGTTTCGAAACCAGTTTGGCAGTATCGAGAAATTTGATATTTTGGGCTTAAGGTTCTAAAACCATCCATCTGGTTTCGAAACTATATTGCCAGTGTTGAGAAGTTTGATATTTTGAGCTTTAGGTTCCGAAACCACCTAGCTGGTTTCGAAACTAGTCGGGCAATTTCACGGGGTTGGGTCTGTTTTTAACTTCAAAATTCTTTTTTTAATAACCAAACCCTAACATTTGCTCTTTCATTCGACCAAAATCCTTTCAATATCTTACCTTATTCATGTAAAATCTCTCATGTTTTTGGGATTATCATCACAATCTTCTTCAATCTATTGAGGTATTCATCTTACATCTTGTCTTGTCTTTTTATTATCTTTATTTCCCGAATATAGATGAATTTTTATGATTCAAATATATGTTTTTCTTACTTAAAATTGTTGTAAATCATGTTCATTCTTATTTGCTCATATCTTTAAACATGATTGTAACAAAATCTCAGGTTATTCTCATAGATTCATGGATTTTCAAAGGACTCGTCTATATTGGGCATTTCGAATTTTTGAAGAAAATTACAGTCTTTTGTGCTTTCCAATACAGCCTCCACATCTTCTATCATTAATGGAATTTTATGTCCATTAAATTCCATCATGGAGCTTTCCAAATCAAAGTTCCAAGCTAACCCGTGACACAGGTCGCGATGAATTACTTTAGATTTCATTCCAAGCAAAGGGCCAAACCCTAAGTCTGCAACAACACCTTCAATATTCATCCTTTGTATCTCTTTAAACAAAATCGACAGCTTCTTCATGCTACATCTTGATGCCATCTCCTACGACATATAATATAATAATAGTTACTTCAATGTTATGCATAAATGTATTATGTACCATTTTTAACCCTAAACACTTTCTCTAACAACAAAGATACACTTACGCTTACCTTCTTAACTTCCGTCTTCACTTTGTGGTTTGCTTTCCATTCGATATAAGATTGTTTCTGTTCCACTTGCATATCAAAGTAGGGCTTCTTTTCCTCACCAGACATTTTCCCCCATTTCAATCCTAGCGCTTTTCTTACTTGTATCACTCCCCCAAATATTGTTATTTTTTTTTATTAATTTGCTTTACAAGCCAATACACAACACATAATAGTATTTCAAATTTCTCAGTTACCGCATTGGTCATTTTCTTCTTTCCTTCCTTCATACCTTTACATTCACTTATACTGTAAATACAATATTTCAAAGTTAAGAGTATGCAATACATATCGCTAACCAAGTAACAATTTCAAGAATGTTCTATTCATTAAACTTTTACTTACTAGAAGTTCAAATATGCTGGCAATGGTTTATGTGCCTCATCGACCCCAAGTATGTCATCATTGACCCCTACTATGTCCTCTTCCATAAGTGCATCCATTATCAACT
Organism: Hibiscus mutabilis; assembly: GCA_019671005.1. Classification (NCBI taxonomy): domain Eukaryota; kingdom Viridiplantae; phylum Streptophyta; class Magnoliopsida; order Malvales; family Malvaceae; genus Hibiscus; species Hibiscus mutabilis. Next base: position 10,264,401 of record CM033735.1, on the reverse strand, counting down.
ACTTCTATCTAAAATGAACATCAAATTAGATTTCATAATTAGCTAAATACTCAACATCATATACTAATGCACCAAAATAAATTCAATTTCCTTACTACTTGCATCAAATGAAGACAACTATTCCGATCTTCTTCCAAACAAACAATAAACAATTACCCTAAACCAAATATTAAAGAAAGGGAAAAAGGAAAGGAATAAATGATGCAAAAGGATAATTAGTTCATTAACAATTAATTCTCTCTCATACTTCTAAACTGCAAATATAAATATTAAGAGGAAAGAAGACATACACTTGTAAAGGAGCAACAAAAGCCGTAGACAATATTTGATATAATAAGCCTATTTACTTTTCAATTTACATATTGTTTTCATTTTTGCAACTCGTTTTAACTGACCGGAACTGGCTCAACAAAACATCATTCCCTTCTTCTTTCGATCATGAAAATATAAAGAGACAAAATTCATAATTGAAATTGCAGACTGACTAAGTATGTACAAAAATTGGTAAATCTGGGGAATTCAAATTCAATGTATCTCCAGCACCAACTACTAAACCAACTTGTACATGCATACATGCGTTCATTGTTAATCTAATCATGTACAGATCTTAAAATTGCTAACCTACTAAATTTTAGTGCATAAAGCACTGTATGGTGTACCCATAAACCTCTATAAAGGACATTAGACTCTATACACAACCAATAGCAAGTAAATAATATTTTCTATACAATATTTTGTATACAATACATAACACAAAAGAATATAGATTTCATATGTCATTTTTCGATTTTTACAAAAATACCATAAAATATAACTATATTCGTATCTAAAACTTATATAAATCCAAATACTAAAATAATTTATGCATATTTTTAGTTTTTTGAAATTTTACTTTTGGTTAAAGGCCATACACCAATCAATTATAATAAACATATGATCAAGCCTGAAATAAATTCTTAGGAAAATTGGTGGGTATGCTAAACATCTTATTCCTTGGAGTACTAACCAATAGAGGCTCTTGGTGGTTTCCATATCAGATCAATACATTTACAGAATCTATCTGCCAACCTCTTTAAACTCTCATAAACCATAACTAATTTCTACTATTCTACAAGTCAATAAATCGAACAATATATGCGGTCTATACTCAAACCATTGTTTGCATACCAAATAGACTTACCTAAGGTAAATAAGTTATTCCTAAATTCTTGGTTCCATATGAAAGAACGAAATATTCGGGAAAATATGTGTACAAGTTTCTTTGATGCTGAGTGAACTCAAGAACATAAGTAAAACATAAAGAACACTTTATTCTCGTCGAAATCAATCACTTAGAACATATGCAAAACATGACCCAATAAATCAAATTTACACAAGTTTTAGTAGGTACTTTAACCAAAACTAACACTTGATAAAGCTCCCAAAACCTCCATATTTTCATATTTTCAAAAATCCACATTAATGTTATATTATATATATATGTCATGACTGTGATGATATAGAAACGAGAAAAAATACCCGTTTGTTCACAAAGAGTACACAAAAAACATCTCCAAATTTTCAAAAAATCTTAAAAAACAAGCCTTAATTTCAAATTTTAAGAATATATAGGAATAAGAATCTTACCTTCAAATTTCGTTTGTATATCTTGCTTCCTTCAAAATCTTCTTTAGAAAAACAACCCAAAATCCCCTTTGTTCTTCGTTGAATGCTTTGTGAGTTTGGTAGAGAACTCTAAGCTTTGTTCTTCGTTGAATCTCCCTACTTCGTGAGTTTGGAAGAGAACCTAAGCCTAATCCAATATGTTTTCCCGCTCAACGGGAGGATTTTGGAGGCTTTAACCCTCATATTTTACCCTAATTGGTTCACCGGGTAACCATCTTTAAAAAAAACAAACAAATCAAACGGTTATAATGTTATCACTTAGATCCAAGGGTCAAGAATAAAAGACCTTATATTAAGGGGGTTTTTAGACACGTCCTTGTTTGTATGTTGTCAACAACGGAGGAGAAGAAATTATAGGGCGGTAAACGATAATGTTGTGACGGGTGAGTAAAACTCGACTCGACTTGAAAATTTTTTAAATAAAGTTTGAGTTGTAAAATAAAAATTCGAATAACTCAAAATCTTTAGTAATTAGTGGATTGATTTTTAAGTTTGAGTCGAATCCCTTAATTTTTCTTGATATATATATATATATATATATATATATATATATATATGAGATGAGATCCGGTTACATGGTGTAAAACTCATTTAGTTTTACACTAATCAATGGTCATTGGATGAGTAAAATGGATGGATGAGATTAACATTAAAAAATGTGAAGATTATCACTTGGAAAAAAATATAAGGAAACAATCTTAGCTATTAATTACCATCATCTAACCGTCCAAAAAAAAGTGTAAAAGTAATTGAGTTTTACACCATGTAAGTGAATCCTAACCCTATATATATATATGGGATGATATCCAGATACATAGTGTAAAACTCGTTTAGTTTTACACTAATCCATAGCCATTGGATGAGTGAAATGGATGAATGAGATTAACAGTAGAAAATGTGAAGATTATCACTTGAAAAAAAAAGATAAGGAAATAATCTGAGCCATTTATTACCCTCATCTAACGATCCAAAAACTGTGTAAAAGTAATTGAGTTTTACACAATGTAAGTGAATATATATATATATATATATACCAATATAAAAAATAGGCTTAAATGAAAAATAGGTGCCCAAAGTATACATTTTTTGTACTTTTGATGCCTAAAGTATTTTTTTTTGCAAAAATAGGTGCCCAAATTTTCAACCTTTCGCGACCATTTTTAAACTGAGTGTGAAAAAACAGTCTGACGATTGATTCTTTTAGAAAATTAAGGTTTTTTGTTCATTTTAATTCATTTAATCTTAAAATTAGGGTTTTTAGTATTAAATCAGATTTTCCTTTTATTTATCCTTGAAAATCAATTTGGAGTCGCCACCGGTCACTTTGGTAGACCGGACACCATAAAAACAACCAGGGATTCTTTTATTTAAAATTAGGGTTCGGGAGTCGGTTACGTGTGGGGAAGTATTAGCACCCCCACAAACGCTCGTTATCGGTACCATATTAATTTCACGTGGCATTTTCGCACTCCGAACAATAATTTAAATTAAATTAAATCCTTAACCGTTAAATGAATTTCATTCCAAATGGAGGTATCCTTTTGTAAGAAAATACATTTTAGCGAATATAAGTTTTGAAACATCCAGTTACTTCAGGATACATCAATTTGTATTCAAAAATATATCTCAACGCAAAAGGTTTTTAATGCATGTCCATTTATTTTCTTTTCAATTTTAAGTTCAAACCTAATTAGGGCTTCAATTAATTAAAAAATCTATGAATATTATCGAATTTAGGGTTTATATAGTAACACCCAAATAATTGGGCACTATCCATATTAAGCCCTAAATCAATAATATTCATAATTATTTAATGATTCTAACTATTTAAACCTAATCCTAATTTAATTTTAATTAAATTAACTATGTGATTACAATGTTCTAAGTTCAAATGAAATATTAAATGTTCTACTAAAATGCCCCTTTTGATTAACATCTCATTACAATGAGACACTAATCAACTTAGGACGTTAAAGTTTCCATTTAATAATCATTTATTTTCTAAAATTATCTCCCTATTTTAATAATTCAAATTTAATTAAAGAACCTAAGTTTAAAGGCTCTAATTATTTACACTGAGTGAATTAATCACCTAAACAAAATACTATATGCCTATTTAAATATGCAAACATACACATAATTAAAGCAATTAATTAAAGGCAATTGAAATTAAGGATCAAATTGAACTAATATTAAAATTTGGGTTCCAAATTACAGACTTTTAGGACCAAAATGAAAGGATTTACAAAGTTTGAGCCAAAACCATGAGGATTTGAATTCTTAGGCGCGGATCCTGGCCCGGGTTCGGGTCCACGCGCGTGTCAGCCCTTAGACCAAATTTTGCCCTCTTTCCCATTTTTCATTTTACTTCCTGCCTCTAAGCCCGGCTCTCTCTCTAAAACCTTTTCCCACAAACACATAATTTCCAGAAAATTCCAACAAAAAACGGATCAAAATCCGTGATTTTCTTTGAATGTTCATCAGTGTTCATCCAAAGTTGGATGAACACAATGAACTCCGGCATAAAACCGTCCTTGAATATTTCGCCACCGCTCTCTGGCCACTATAAGCTGTTCTCCAGCCACCCTGCCCTAACTCCGGCCACTATCTACCTTCCGCCTGACCGCAGTGAGGCGATTTTTGACTGCCAGTCGAAACCCTAAAATTTCCCATTTTTTTATTTTGAACTTAAAATCACCTAAAAAAATTACCCGGTTGATAGAACCACCATTTCTTCCCTGACTTAGGACTAGATCTACCCATTCCCGGCCTTTTCAACTCCGACAACCATTAAAAATACTTCGGCCACCGCAAATCACTCTAACTCACTCTAATATACTTATATTTTTATGTGTTTACTTGCTTTGTGGATACAATTGATGTTTTAAGCTTCCTTTTACAGGAAAAAATAAAAGAAAATGGGAGTATACCTCACCAAAATTAAAGACAGGTTTCGATCTTTCTTTTTCGACACGATCAACATTTTTCGGTGATGAAACGGTGTCTTCGACCTTATTTTCTGACAACTCATGGCATTCCCGACGATGATTCTTCTTCTCGACTTCAGTTTGGCTTCTGGAGGCAGGTGAAATTTCCAGATTACCTTTTTTCTCTCATTTTTTATTTTCTTATTATTATTTGGAAGGTAATTAATTATGGTAATTATTAGTGGCAATTAATTATCTAACTTTTCTCCCTCTCCCTATTTATAGGGGGTCAGAATGATGACGTAAGATGATGTCACAAGACTTTTATTTAAACTATATATGAGTTAATATCTATTTTATTTATTTATTTGGTCTTAGTTATAGCGAATATAGTGTACATTTATATATAGGTATACCCAGACAAAATTAGGGTATTACAGCTGCCCTTCTTTGCTCATTGTTGTGGAACAAGAATAGGGCAAAGACTGAAAAGAAACGAATTTTATCTGAACTTGTCAGCTATTGCTCTGAGCTGTAAGGTCTTATTTTCACATTCTTCTCATTTGGAACCTCCTAATCCTCCTATCAAGGGTGATTGTAGGGTCTGAACTCGTTCTTCTCATTAAGAACTCTATCTTCACTGGGCGAACTCTTCTTATTAGGAATTCTTTCTTCGATGGGCGAACATTTCTCATTCTATCTTCGCTAGGAATAAACTCTTCACATTAGGAGTTCTTTCTTCGCTGGGCGAACTCTTTTCATTAAGAATTCTAGCTTCGTTGAGCGAACTCTTCTCATTAGGAATTCTTTCTTCGTTGAGAATAAACTCTTTACATTAGGAGTTTATCTCTTCTTGAAATATTGATCCATATCTTTGTAAAGGTGTTGAACAAACGGGCTCTTCTCATTAGGAACCCCTCGTTCTTCTTAAGGATGTTAATATGATCTGTAAAAGTTGAAGCTATCATTAATGTTTTAGTATTAATCATAAGGAAAAATATATGAATAAAACTTTGAAAACTCCTTCAACAAGCGACGTTGAAACTTTTTGCCTCATTTGAATTTTGAACAAGCTCTTCTTATTATGAACTTGACAATATTTCTGCATAAGCTATCTGTCAAGTCTAAATCGGATCTTCTTATTATGAACATCTTTCATTCTTCTTGGAAGTGTTGGATCAGCTCTAAACAACCAAAGCTTGAAGTTGTTCTTCTGATTACGAAATGCTCCAATCTTCCGCTAAACCTTAGAGTTCAAATCTATTCTTCTCATTATGAAATTTTCATCTTCTGAAGTCTGGCATTGCTCCTTGAAATTCTTCATTTTCTGAGGTTTGAATTTGTTTTTCTTATTATGAAATTTTTCATTCCTCTGCCAAACTGTAGAGTCTGAAGCTGTTCTACTCATTATGAAATTCTTTATCTTCTAAAGTCTGACACTGCTTCTTGAAATTCTTCATTTTTTGAGGCCTGAAGCTGAAATTCTTCATTCCTCACTACTTTGCTGATTCATCTCTTTGTAAAGGCATTGAATAAGTAAGCTCTTCTCATTAGGAACTTCTTCATTCTTTAAAAGGGCGAACTCTTCTCATTAAGAGCTTTTTTTCATTGGGCGAGTTCTTCTTATTAGGAACTTTAGGGCGAACTCTTTTCATTAGGAGCTCTGGGCGAGTTCTTCTCATTAGGAACTTTGTATTCTTTGTTAGGAATGTTGATTCACCTCCTCCTCTGGGGAAAATCGAACTGATTTTCTGTTTGTGGTGTCTTGATCTTTCAGTCTGAAACTCATATAGAATCTTGTCTCTTGTTTGGTTCTCTGTAGATCAATTGATCAATTTTTACACTTGGAATGTATATGACTGATGAAATTCTTTTTTGAAGTTTGACTTTGTGAAAGAAAGATTTGTTGAAATCTGCCTTGTAAACGAAATAACTTGAGAACCACGAAATGTTTGAAGAAATCCGCATCTGCGAATGGAATATCTTGAGATTCACCTCTGTAAGAATCTGTCTTTACAAACAAAATTTCTTGAGATCTGCCTATGTAAACGGAATGTTTGAAGAAATTCTCCTCTACAAACGAAATATCTTGAAATCTGCCTCTGTAAACGAAATATCTTGAAATCTGCCTCTGTAAACGAAATATCTTGAGATCCGCCTCTGTAACAGAATATCTTAAAGAAATCCGTCTCTGTAAACGAGTTATAATCTTTGTTGGATCTTCTTCTTTAATCTTTTCTGGATCTACTTCTTCAACCTCGAAGTTGTAGATTGAAATCTTGCTTGTTCTTTGCTAATTCTTGTAAATTCCACTTGGATGAGCTCCGATTTTCTTTGCTTCTTCATTAAGTTTTATGCTTCTATTGCAATGGTACCTCATCTCTTGCAATTGTTATCAAATCTTGCTTTGCTTGATCTTCTTGAGTTTGGTCTAAAACTCTTGTTATCTTTATGCCCCAGCAACATTTGCCCCAAAATCTTGTTGTTGAACTCTTATTCTTCTTGAGCAAATCCTGACTTCTTCAAATTCTTTTTAGGCTCTGCATTCTTTCTTTTCTATTCTGATCGACACTCTTATGCACAATGATGCTCCATAAATCTCCTTGTTTTTAGCTTCGACACATAAAATTTACCCCTCTTTCATTATTTAGGGTGAACAAATGTCTCGGGTCCTTGAACTTTCCTCAAATCCTTGAACTTCTATCAAACCATTCTTTAATATCTTCAATTTCTTGAGATCTTTCACTCCTCTTTCTATATGCATTGATCGACTTTCCTTTTTGCTTAGAACACATGTGACTAGGTCTATTCCTCCAAATCTGAAGTTGTAAGTTGCGATATTTTCTCGTTTCTTGTTGACTCTGCTAATTCCTACTAAAATATGCAAAAACTCTAAATGTATGAGTCATAATGCTCCTATCATATAGATGCATAACTATGTATAACGCATGAATAATGTTAATTGATGACCACTTGGGCAACCTTTCATCTTTAGGGTAAGCTCAAAATTTCTTTGCTCTATTTTTCAAACACTCATTTTGCTGCCACAGTAATCCATCTCACACTCAGGTTCAACCTTCAAGATCTCTTCAACTTTTGCTCTAAAGCGCATTTTCAGGTTTTCACTTTAGATTGCTTTTCTCAAAGCGCTCTTTCGGGTTTTCACTTTGTTTCTTTTTTTCCCTTTTTTCTCAAGGCGCCCTTTCAGGTTTTTACCTCATTTTTTCTTTTTTTCTCTCTTTCTTTTTCTCTTTTTCTTTCTTATCTTTTTCTTTTTCTTTTTTTTCTTTTCATTTTCTTTGTAATGATGTTCTCCTTCTATTCTAGACAGGTTTCAATTTTGATGGAAGTCATACTTGCTTTTCATAGATTCATCACATAAACTCGCACTTCACATTGAAGAAACTCGAGTGCTGATGACAATTCCTTTCTTGTAAATTCATTCATGCTACATCTTCATTCAGCTCCTTTGGCAACATTCTTTCTCATGGTTCAAAAAATGATCATCACTTCCATTGTTCCAACTTGTGGACTCTATTCATTAGATTTGCAACATATTCTTTTGTAATGTTCTTTGTAGCATTGCCCTGGTCTTCATCTATCATCTTTGTTTACTCTAACATTCACAAAGCTTTTTTTTCTTGCAATGCCTCAGAAGTAATGATCTTTGCTTTTGAATAAGATGAACCTTCATTGTATCGATCTTGCTGCAACTTTTACCCCAAAAATATGGCTCATGTTCTCCCTTTGCCCCAGGGTTGTCTGTGTCACTTACGTGCAATAATACATTTTAAATGATATGATATTTAAGCAAGCATATTTGGCCGGTTAGTCAAGCTGCTCATCCTTATTCCCTTATTTTCCTTAGGTCATAGGTCCTATACCCACTAGGAACACTCCCTTCCTTCCCCTCCCCTCCCCTCTAGTTAGGATTAACCGAAAGAAGTAGAATTTTAGCCATCCATTTACTTTCGTCTAAAGGTAAAAAGAGTGTAAAACCAAATGAGTTTAAATGTGCAAATAGATCCTAACTCAACATAAAGTGATAAAGATCCTTTTATCTATGTAAAACTTTTGAAACAAAAATGAAAAACAAATAGGATCAAAACGAGCTCAATCCTTGAATGTTGGAACAAAAGTTCAACCAATTTTTATCCCAAGCCAAGCAAAATATTGAAAGACCCTTGAGCTTAGACAAATAAGCTGCCCTTAAACAAGTCTAGGTTTGATCAAGTAACATGATTTCACATCTGCAACATGACACAAATACCCAAGCTTTATCTGGGATTTTGACTCTATCTTCGTGCCAACTTACAGCAACAGTTGCCGCCACAATTGTGGCTTATTAGAGGTACATAATAACAACAGAAGACATATCATAAATCTTATTTATTCGTAATAAGGTACAACAAATGTAAAGTTTCTGTACCCCCAATGAATCCAGAACCGAAATTATGAACTAGCCTGGGCAGAAGTTAATGGTTCCCATTCGGCTTTTATGTCAAAATTGGCTTTACTCATAAATTATGGAGTATAGTATAACATCAAAATGTACTTACAAGGCCTATACCTAGCTCTTCAGCAAGCTCATCCCATACTGGAAGCAGTGTCAACACAACAAGGAAAATAGCAACACCAACTACTGCCTTCCTCCATGTTCCAACTTCGGTTACATCGTTTAAGCAGGGTTTCTCGGGAGTCCTCTGAAGATGATATAAGAAAGGTGATTGTTAATTCTACTTTCATTTATTATACTAAAGTTTCAATCAGTGCGTACCTGACATATCAGCACATACAGCCCCCAAGGAAGTGATAAAGGTCCTCCGATCTGCAAATAAAACAGATTAGCCAAAGCATTTGAAAGACCAGAACTTGTTTGTAACCAAAGATCTGGGATGAATAACTAGTAGGTGCATACCACTCCTAGTCCAAGCAGCGAGTATGTTGTCAGACCAAACCCGACCAGCGCACCCTTCCCGAAAGCACCCTGAAAAAGGGAAAAAATGCAATTAAGCTAATAAAAGATCTTGTAACCAATATATCATCAAAGCTTGACAATGGGAATGGCTTGAAGCTCTCTATCAGTACGAAGGTACCTGCACAGCCCTTCCACCATCAAGACACCCAACGGGAAGCATATTAAATGCTGTCGTAGTTAAGCCACACCTGAAATCGTAACTTGTATGGTAAGCATACCAAGAAAATCCAGATTATGATTTAAGTTAATAAGATAAAACAGGAATTTAAACATACCATCCTGCAATCACAAGTGGATGAATTGATACTGTTGCAGCATGCATTGTCCTGTACATTGAGAATGTAATGTCTGTTATATTCTTTGCAAAAATTTGATCTCAATGACATCACCCGTACATCTGTTAGATTCATATAAGAGGGAAAGTGAACAACAACATTATTGGCTCTTTGGATTTCATCAAAGGTCATCCATAATACTCAGTTTAGTCAATAATAATGCCGTTGAAGCAAAAGGACATACGCATAACCAAGGGTTGCTCTACTGATGAGTCCAAGAAGCAATGAACCCTGAAACAGCATGCTAGGAACCTGCACCAAATCCCCAGCTGCATCCGGATTTGATGAAAGCAACAAACCAACAACAAACATTGAAAAGGACAGTGCAGCACTAGCAAATGGACCCGCAAGAGAAATGTCAACTTGTGTACTCCGGTCAGGAAGAATGGATTTGAACTGCAGGAAGTGAGAGTTAAGGAAAGCTTTTAAAAGTATCAGTTGAAAAGCTAAAGTATTTCCATCAGATATTCCTCATTTTTCTTATGGAGTCAAGTCGAGTCAAGCCAAAAGAAAAGGTACAGAAAGCTCGAGCAGAAAATAACTGAAGAAAACTTTTGACAGTCAAAAATATAAAATCCATGACCTGCAACCTCAGGAAACAAAGACAAAGTCCTTTTGACCCCAAGGAGAAGAGGGAGGTGAGAGGCAGACAGCAAGAATGATGCATATTCAGAAAGAGATACTGAATCATCAAAGGAAGGATCTCAAGACAATAAGCTAAAGAAGCCATAATTACTACATATCTATCAGTACCAATTATCTTAATCTAAACCAAATAAAAGGAAAGTTACACCACATTAAACAAAGGTTTTCAAGTTATTGAAGATGTTGGAATAACAAAGTTCCTGATCAAGTCTTAACATAGAGCATACTGGCTTAAATATCCTATTTATACAAGAAGGCAACCACCAGATCTTTGAAAAGATCACCTTGGACAGAAAACAATAGAATATAATCTGACATAGCATTCTACTTTGAGTGCTCACCTGTGTAATTGCTCCAAAGCTTCCAAGAGTGATGTTCGGAATGAAGAAAGGAATGCTTAGTTTTACTTTCTTTGGAAAAGCAGCCAGAAAATGCGCAAGTTCCTGCAGGCAAATTTTTTTATAACATAGCTAAGTCAAACACAAGCACATAAAAATAAAAATTTGATCAAGTTCAGGATGTTACTCGTAAGCAGATGGTTTATTTTATAACTACATCAAAAACAAAACTGCTCAAACTGAAAAGAAGTGAACGGAAAGGATAGTGAAACATCAGAAAACCATCAAAAAGTACAATATGCATACATGAAATAAAAGAACGCCCAAAACACCATATGCTAGGGGCAATGCTGAATCGACAAATGGGTATAGTAGTTCCATATCTGGTGGGTCAACAGCATTAGGATCCGTAAAGTATTTTACAACCTCTGGAGGAAGTCTGTTTATCTGTAAAAGATTGCACATTATCAATATATTCAGAAAGATAGAGATGGTATATTAGAAAAAAGAAGAAAACGTAATTCCTGCTATCTTCCTACAGAGAAATGCAGCAGTCTCAAAGTGATTCTACAAAAATGGAATACCTGAGATGCAATACCCAACTCCACACTGGAACCTATAGTCAGGAAGAACAGCAAAATAGCAATCACGTATTGCCAAAGTGTAGTTGGTCCAGGTTCCGACACCTCTTTCCTCAGCAAACCAAAACTCACACGTGGCCCACCACGCGGGTCCGGTGCTTCAGAATCAGGCTCCTCGACCATGAAAAGATTGTATTTATCACCCATGATCTCAGCCAGTTGAGTCTGGAGTTTGGCGAAAACATCCTCTCTCTTTCCTCTTAGATTCCCTAGAAAAAGGATGCCCTCACCAAGGTCTCCAAATGGCTCTTCTTTAGTCACCCAAAATGTGGAATAGCCAAAAAGCTTGTCCTTAATTAGCTTTACATCGGCAGGATCAACTTTCTCAGGTCCAAGAAGCTCCATCAATTTAAAAGAATCAATTTGGAAATCGTTGTAGACTGATCCAAGAGGAGCTATGTTTGGTGGCTGAAGAAAGGTAAACATCAATAGATTATAATTTGATATGTCATTGCACTATTCTTACAAATTCTAATTCTCTTCACTCATCTCACCAGGGCATACAAAGTTTAGCCACATTTATATCAAACTATGTCACTTAGACTCGGGCGTTCCATTTTTTTTTGTTGAAGTTTTTCTATGTTTTTAGAAGGAGCTTGGAGGATCATATCCCCATACCCAAGTCCGAATTCTTTCGTGCCATGGGTGACGGATACGGGTTGTTACTTTGTGTAACATAGATATATAAAAACAGGCTTCAGAAAAGTTGCTAAAAAGCAAAACATAATTATAAATGAATACATGATAAAACTACAACAATTATCATAATTGTTCTATATAGAAGTAAATTCGGGCATTTTGTTTGCAATACAATATAATTTTTATATCTTAATTTCTAGAAAAAAAGTTGTTATTTCCACTTATATTCGAAACGCAGAAAGCTCAACTACAAAAGTTGACCTAAAAATGTCTTGGAAACATTTCTTCTTCTTCTTCTTCTCTTTCTTTTCATTCTTTCCACCAAATGTCAATAAAATTACCAACTAAATTTAGAGAACAAAATAAATAAGAAAGCAAACAAAAACAATATCAAAATTCAAAACGCTGTACCCTAGAGGAAACAGATGAAGACAGTTCATTGCTGGGGGGTTTCTCCTGCACCGCCGTCTTCTCTTCAGGCAGCGACACCGTCGTGACGGCGGATTCTGTGGATGAAGCAGTATTACTACCATCTTCCTTAATGTCTCCATCATTTTGGGTGTAATCACCATCATTGTTGTTATTATTATTACTGCCGCTTAAACACCTAATTTTGAAGAACTTTTGCCGAGAAACTTCCTTGGAAATCACTCCTCTACATAAATAACACAAGTTCCTCTTCAATTTTCTCGACTCGAAGACTTGAACGCCAGCTCTTTCGCGGATAATTGAACTGGAACTGGTCCTCAACCTGAAATTCACAGAGCTAAAATTGAAGGTCGTGAGAGTTCCCATCCAATCAAAAACCTCAATTATTTATTAATTTTTCTGGGGTTTTGGTGGGTTTTGAAACAGAGAAACAGAGAGATATGGGAATTTTATCCGCTTCGTTGTGGGATAATTCGACACAAATATCTTTTCCATTTTTCTTTTATTTGGATTTTTAATTAAAATAATTGCAAAATATTAGTATTTCTATTTCATTCGAAAAATAAAGTACTTAATTTTTCCAAACACAATAGTCTATTTTGAAATTTTTTATATCATACCCGACAGAATGATTTTTTGAACCCTCAATTTCATTAATTTAATCATTTTGATCCTTAAACCTTTATTTCATTGCTTTTAGTCCTCCAGCTTTCATTTTTTGTCAAATTGACTTGAGTTGATGTCAAATATTTAGTTTTTATTAAAAAAATTATATCAATTATTTTTTCATTTTCTATCACATCATAAAAAATAAATTATGTCACATTTCACTGAAAAAATAATCGACAACAACTTAGCAATATCGTTACTGTTTCGTTAAACTTAGGTCAATTTGACAAAAAATAAAAGTTCAAAGTTTAAAGAGAATGTAACAAAAGTTCAAGAGTTAAAATGAGCAAACTAATGGAGTTGAGAAACCAAAAAGGAATTTCGTCATACCTAAACGATTCAAAGTCTTTCAAACCCCTAAATCAAAACGTTCAAATGCATTTGATCCACTTTTAAAAATTATTAACCGAATTAAGGCTCAATCAACTTAATTTTGTTTTGTGTTAAATATCTCTTCAGTACATGATATATATTCAATTCTTTAATGTCATACATTTAATATTTTTTATTTTTTATTTAATACATGAATTTTGACACCGTTTACGAGTATGTCCATTTTAATCTGACGTAAACTTCTTAAGTCAGTTAAAAATTGACAAGTGACATTTATTTTAATTTTTAAAAATTATTCATTTACTCAAGGGTTAATAACAAAATTAGTCTTTCATATTTTATTGATCTTTTAATTTAACCTTTCAAGTTTATTTTTCTTAAATCAAATATTTATTTTAAAAAAATAATGAATCAATCAATGATTGACATGTAATACCATATTAAAAAATGTTTTTAAAAAAATATTTTTTTTATTTCATGTAACCTTAATTTATACATTACACATCTAAAATCTCTATCTTTCCCAACACTATCGTCGTCTCCATATTAAAAAATAATGTTATATTATTATTTTTATAATAATATAACATTCACAAAATATCTTCAAAGCTTTTATTTGATAATTTTCTTGCTAATAAATAATAATGTTTAAAATTGTTTGTAATTTTTTTTACTTACATACATAAAAGAAAATACTATAACGAAAATTATTTAGTAAAAAACAAACTAGATATTTTACATTTCAGCTTTATAAAAATGTAACATCTTTTTTATCAATTCCTATACAAGGAGGGGAGGGAAAATTAATTCCTAATAGATAAACTTATAAATTAAAAAAATAAGAGTATCAATTGAGAATTTTTAACTACATATTTTAGAAATTAATGACAAAATGTAACATGATAGATAATTAAGTAATAGGTTTAAGGCGTAAGAAGCCTTTAAATTTTTTTAAAAAAAATTAATTAAATTCTTAATTTTTTTGCATTTAATTAAGTCCTTAAATTAAAAAGTATAATCAATTAAGCCGTTAAATTAAAAAATTAAATCAATTAAGTCTTTCAATTAATTTTAACTAATTTAATGAATTTTTGTCTTCATATATGTTTAGGAGTTTTTTTAATAAAGCTTATTTCTTTACCTTTAATTTTCTTTAATAAAATAATACAATTTTCTCTTTCAAAAAAATATCTTGACAATTTTTTTTCTTTGCACATGATACACTATAATTATATCATGTTGTATTTACAAAATATTTAAAAATATATTTTTTATAAATTTTATAAGTTTTTAAAATTTTTAAATAAAATAAAAAATTCTAAAAATGTTAAAAGTGAAAAGAGAGACGATATAATACAATAACAGATCTAAAACAATTGTCAAAATTTAATAGTCAAAATTAATTAAATAAGTAAATTGATTCAATTTTTTAGTTTAAAAACTTAACTAGGTGAGAAAAAATTAATAACTTAATTAATTTTTTTTCAAAAGTTCCTTTTATAAGTAGGCTTAATAGTCAGAAAGGTGCCCAACTTATACTCTTTTTTTCCAGTTTGGTGCCTAACGTTTTTTTTGTCCACTTTAGTGCCTAACGTTTCATTCCGTAACTTAGTTTGAGTTTTTTCGTTAACGGCCGTTAAAAATTTTCCGTTATCCAATAAAAACATGCAACGTGGCTTATTTTATCTATTTATTTAATTTCTGAATTTATTTTAAAAAATAAACTTCTTAAAAAACCCTAAAGTTTTAATTTCTTTCAATCAAACCCTCAAATCACATCTCCCTTACCGTCCGGCATCCCACACACGCTGGCGGTTCACCGTTCTCCCCTCAAGCGTCGGGTATCTCACCGTTTAACATTTTTCACCCTCTAGCCGTCGATTAGAAACCAAATCGGTCTCTTTTTTATTTTTGGATGTTCGTCGACGAAATAATCGTCGATTCATTTACCGATTTTCAACAATGGGATGATGGGGTTTCGGTAGTAAGAGGCAAAGAAAGGCAAGAGAGGCTGGTGGTGGTTAAATCGGTGGTCGAAGAGGGAATTTAGGGATCTAGGGTTTGGATTTGAGATTTAGAGAAATTAAAGATTTTGAAGGTTTTTTCATAAAATTAAAGATTTTTTAATTTTTTTAAAAAATAAAAATTAAAAAAATTACCAGATTAAGCCACGTGTTGCGTTTTTAATGGTTAAAGAAAAAAATTAATGGTCGTTGACGGAAGAACCCAAACTGAATTAGGAAATGAAACGTTATGCACCAAAGTGGACAAATAAACGTTAAGCGTATAGGTTGAGCATATTTCTGAGTAATACCATTTCATCAAAAGTAATCTATCTTATGTAAACCAAAAGCTCTCAAAGGATAACTTGACCACTACCTGAATGTATCGGAATTTATATAATGTATCAAATTTTATAAAATACTTCGAATACAATCTCACAAGGTTTTCGGAACTAGAACGTGGTTGGACCGGTCAAGCCACTGATTTGATTTTCAATTTGACGTTGGTCCGACCAGCTCTCTGTTCTGAAAAAATAGTAAAGAAAAACAAGGAAAAAGTTCCTGGTTTCTATTGTAAAGACGGATTTCTGTATTTCTCAGAAACCTAGTATGAACAAGAGAATTTGGTTCAGAACTTCCCAACTTTGTCAGACCAACTAAATAACTAAACTGGATAATCAAAAGAGGAGTGTCCGATGAGCACATGTCCGACGCTGATATTTCATGAAAAATAAGGAGTCGCAACATCGAATGTAGAAGTACCTGAAAGCTATTGTTAATGGAAGGCGACACGAAGGTGTTGGGGCTCGAAAGGCGAGCCCGGAGATCCTTCGCTGCTCTGGGAATCTACCTTCCATTCATCTTGAACTTGAGCTGCAAATTGCAAGTTCCAAGAACATCATCAACAGAAGGCCTCCCTGCAGGGCCCTTCACCAGACATCTCACACAGATTTCCATAATTGTCTTCCACGACTGATCCAAACAAGATGTCCGGACTGCTGGATCCGCTACACGTCTTCTCGCAGCAGCATCAGTTGCCATGATTGCTTCTAACTTCACAGGTTTGAATCATAATGAATTATACTGATTTGTATACATTGAGTTTCTTTGGATGTTCTAAGTTCATATCTTGAGTTCAAAATTTTTTGTTGTCTGCCTCGAGACTTGGAACTCACAATTATAATAAAGAAAGTCTATGACTTACCTGACTTTTTAGAATTTACACTTGATTCCTGGATTTTGATGGCCTCGGAAGAATCATTTCGAGTAAAATAACTCCGAAATCAAAAACATCGGACTTACCATCGTAACTTACCCTGTCATTGAGCAACAGTTTTAATGAATCATCTTATTTTAGATGCTCCCTTATTCGGGTGTAAAAGTCAGACATGTATATTTTCAATTTTTTACCAGAGGAGTATTCCTTACAAACCTTGTACTAGTACTTGGATCATTGGGTGGAGCATAAGTTCCATGGACTACCTGCAAGATCGAGTAGCGGTAAATAAGATCTCACACAAGCGAATTCGAAGCAAAACACCTGTAGAAAATGAAATTGTTCTTGGTGTTCATACCTTTTCTGCATTCTCTGCCAATAAGGGCAGGTTGTAACTGCTAATCTTTGCAACAAAGTTCTGGTCCATCAAAATATTAGTTATTTTCAGATGATTCGAGTACACACCAGGCACAAGCCCTGTGTGCAAAAATTGGATGCCCTTTGCTATCCCAATTGCAGCCGATATGCGTTGCGCCCATGTAAGTGAGCGTCCGCCATGGCCTTCTGCAAACCAGAATGTAAACAAACAATCCAAACATATAGGTATGATAAAATAAACATTATTTTAAGGACTCTTGGACAGTCATATCCCTAAATCCAAGTCTGAGTCAAACACGGGTGTCGGACACGTATACTTCAAGAAAACTAAATAGTGTGGCCTCGAATCTATCAGTCGAGAAAATTTTAATGCAGGTATTAAGGATTACCTGATATGCAGCTCCTGAGAGTGCCATTTGGTACATATTCAAAGATCAGAAAAATTCTGCTGACAATTGAATCATCCAAGTAGCATTCAAAGCAATGGCCAAGAGCACTGACTAAATGCCGATATCTCAATTTCAAAATAAGCTCTACATGGTGCATAAAGCTTTGAGTGCTGTGGCTTTTCTTCATTTTCAGGCATCTAATGGCCACAAATGTGCCATCTTTCAGCCTACCTCTGTACATATGAAATCATAAAAATCAATGTGTTACGATATTTACAAAAACAAAATGGCCACTAAAGCCCTTAGAGCACATTATTCAGTTGCAAAATTATTGAAGCACAGGCTCACTTCTTATCATGAATCCGATTCAGTTTTACCAATGATAAGGCTATGGATTTCGAAATTCGATCACCGACTTAAACAAAACTTCGGTACCATATCGGAGAATCATTGAACTTTTAATTAAGCTCTTGTTAAACTTGTTACAAGGCAAAAATATCAAGTATATGTTAATTATATCACATACCTGTCCCTGAGAACCTTCACCCATTAAAAGCAGTTGTGTCAAAGTTGTTTGTAGCAATCTCAAGTTCTTCTAATGAAAAGGTTCAATAAGCTGGAAGTCCCAATGCTCCCAGATTCATTGTTTGCGACATATACCCTTCAAGTAGCCGAATCATATAGTCAGATTGCAAGTAATGAATGCTGGAGTCATTGCCATTAACTAGAGAAAGAACGGGGTCTTACTTGCATCAGATCGTAACTTCGATGTGTACACAGTTGATGCTTTCTCTGCAATCAATCTTTGAGTAGTTGTTTTATTGTCTTGCTGGCATTCGACCTCCTAACAAAAATGAAAACAAGACCGAGAACTACTATTCCACCGATAATTCCTCCGGTTATGGCCATGACAGAGATACTTCAGAAGTTTTGGACTTCTTATTATCAGGTAAGATTCCCACAGCCAAGGCTTCATTGTGACAGAAGGAAAGCGGATGTTGGTTTTCCTTTCCAGCATCCAGGCAATTTTGAGCATACAGGGAAAGTCGGTCTCGAGAATCAGAGAGACAGCTTGGCAAGTGTCCAGTCAAAAGGTTTGATGATAAATCTACAAATTCAAGCTGTGCATTGCAAGGAGTGTTTTCAAATAGCATCCCAGTGAGCTTGTTGTCTGCAATATTCAAGTAAGTAATGGAAGGTAGGGATAACAATGATGGAGGAAATGGACCAACAAATCTATTGAGTGACAAGTCCAGCCATTCAAGTTGGTAATATGAGCTCAATTCAGAAGGAATTCCAGATCGAAACCTGTTCTTCCCCAATACGAGGAGAACAAACTTGTTGCCAAGCCGAGGAAACCTAGGTCCGAAAGCATTATCTTCTAGATCAAGCTCTTGAAGATTAGTCAAACTGCTAAGATCAGGCACTTCCGCATAGAAGTGGTTATGTGAAAGCACAAGAACTCGAAGATTCTCCAAACTGGTAAAGGATTCGGGCAAAGATCCATTGAAAAAATTCTTTCTCAAACTCAGAACTATAAGAATCGGAAACGAACCGAGCCATTCAGGTAGCTGACCGGAGAACATGTTATCATCAAGTATGAGTGTTTGAAGGCCAGTGACAGATGAAAGCTCACAAGGGATGTTCCCATATAGTGAATTCGAACTCATGTTAAGTATTTCCAACGAGACTAAATGCGAAATTTTACCAGGCAATGGCCCCCATAAACCAAGAGAAATCAATGTAAGAACTTTCAAGTCCGGAAGCTTAACAAGTGCTTTGACTAAGGAATCCATGGAAAAGTTTCTAGGTAGTAAAGGAGTTCCTTTGCTTCCAACTATATGCAGCTGAGTTATGCTTTCTTCATAGCACACCACAGTTACTTGGGATGCCGGTTCGGTGTTGCAGAAATTAATCGAGCTATTCCAACTACTCAAAATATCTGGATAATTCAACAGCGACCGAACTCGTAAAAGGGTTCGAGTCTGGGACGACTTTAGCTGCTCTGACTGACCAATTAAAAGTAAGATTATAGCAAGAACTAGAACCAGCGGATGACTGAATCTTTTAGCCATTGGAAGCATATACAGCAGAAACATTAGGCAAAACACAGAACCGAACGAAGCAGCGTTGAAGGACTAGAAACTGAGCATAAGTTGTGTAATGACCCGTTTAGACCCAAACCCAACTCAACCATGACCCGACCTGAGTCCAAACTCGTTTACAACCTGACCTGACCGGGAAAATAAAAACCCTAATAACCTTGAACCCTTCCCCTGCTGCCATCAACCCGCCGCCGCCGTTCACCCTTCTCCGGCAACCACCCGAACACCCACAGCCCGAAACCCTAAATAAAACCCCAAAATCACCCCTTAAATAAAAAATAACCTAACCTAATCTGCCATCTACCCATACCCCTGCCACAACCAAAACCATTGCCATATATCCCACAAAATTCGGCGCAAATCACTCCAAAAATTCAGATCTGCAAAATAGAGTAGGGGTTGTTAATATGGTTTATAAAAACCGAATGAAATTGAATAGAGATGGGTTTTTTTCTCTGGTTCAAAAAATAGAGAGAGGGGGTAATGTTTTTAGATTCAAAAATCTGTAAACATTTAGAAATCAAATAAAAAAAATGAAATTTCAGAGCAAAAATAATCCTCTTTTAATTTCGAATCGAAGAAAAGCAAAGGTGGTTTTTCTTTTCTAAAATCAAAGCTTTGTTTTTTTTCTTTTGTTTTCAAAATATTGATTCGAATCAAAAGAAGAAAAGGGGTCAGATCTTACTATTCATTTAGAGGAGGACGGTGGCCGGGAGGCTTCAATGCCAATGATCGGCCTTCATATTCCGAGTGGCGTCGTCGGGAATAGGATAGCCGGCCGTCGTTGAAGAAGAGGAGGAAGGGTGAAAGAATTTCTAGGGTTTTTTTGGATCAGATCGAAATGAAAAAAATAAAACAAACCTTTGTTTTAACCGGCTTTTACAAAACGGCATCGTTTCGCCATGCCCGACCCACGCGGTGACCCGGTAACCCGGGGAGGATCCGTGTTTTTTGTTTATGGTAAAATTACTCTTTAGGTCCCTGGACTCTTCTCCCACCTTTACTCATGTCAAGGGAATAATTCCCATTTTCGGTCCCTATTCTTCTTTCCCGCCTCTGTTTCCGTCCCGTTTTCATTTTTATTTCGCATCTTTATTTCAATTTGGTCACCGTGTTTTAGTGTTTAATTTCCAGCATATTATTTCTGTTAATTTACATTTATTTCCTTACATTTCACATTTGCTTCATGTTAGTCCCTTTTACATTATTCTAGCCATGCTTTTTATATTTGTGCATTTTAGCCCTTAACATCTAGTTTCATGATATATTTTATATTGTTCCATGCATTTTAATATGATCCATGCATTCATATTATTATTATTATATTTTAAGTTATATTCATGCATGTTTTAGAGTAGTTTTTTTTGTTATGTTAGAATGCATTTTTATGTGTTAGATTAATGTTTATGTATGTTGGATTAGTAGGTTATTATGTTAGTATTTATTTATATTTTATCGTATTGTATTTATTTATGGTTGCCATATTTTGAGTTGCATTTCGGATATATTATTGTCAATGTGGTGCCCTTTTATTCGAGTGTAAACGGGGCCAGTATCAGGCGTAGTGATGGTGGTTGGGCGTTTACTCTCGGATAACGGGGCTTTTAAAATCTACTCGCACTTATAATCAAATTTTAATTTAATCGTCACTTTAATCCGGAAAGTCTAATATTAATAAAGCGGTAATTATTAAAGTACCAATTTTGGGCGGTGTGGGGTGCTAATCTTTCCCCATCCGTAACTGACTCCCGAACTCGACATTTTAAATTTCTGGTTTTTACGGTGTTCGGTCCACCTTTAGTGGCCGGTGGCAACTCTATTTTTAAATAAAATACGGTTTTTCTAAAAACCCCACGGAAGACATCATTTCAAAACCAAAAAACACTTTTTTAGTGAGAGGGACATCGCTACAGATGGCGACTCCGCTGAGGACATTTTTGTTTTGTCAAAAAAATAAGAGAGCCGTGCTTTTTAAATAATTATCGCTTTACTAATATTGGAAATTCCAGATTAAAGTGACTATTAAACTAACATTCGTTTATAATTGCGCGTTTATTTTAACGCATTTAAAATTCGGCATATAAACCAGTATTTTTTAAGTGAGGGGAAAACGCTAATGCTTTCGCGAGGATATCGTTCCTCCGTGTAGGCCTAGCAAGTACCTTCGGGGCCCGAGTACCTTATGCTTTCGTAAGGATATCGTTCATTCATGTAGGCATAAGCGAATGGGTCCCCCTAAATTGAACCCGGTTGAAAGGAGCCTATAATGGGTGATGACCGGGGGCCTTGCTACTCTTAGTAGAGGACAACAAGGACAATTCGGGTACCTCTTAGCACCAAAAATGCATATAGTGAGCCGTAGGAGCCAACCCTTTAGAGCTATGTGAAACTCTGCCAGATTAGTGGTCACCCTATTTAGGCTCTGGTGCCTTATTTCTTGTTTATGTACAGTTTTTATTACTCTATTTTTGTTATATTTATCATTTGTTTTATTTAATCATTTTATTTGGTACTAACTCGTTTTATTTTATTCTCATCGCATCAATTTCATCTGCATCATTACACAACATCATCACAATCTTAATTTTACATTGCATTCACATAAATCATTTTGCATTTAAGACACATTTTGCATATAGATGCATCAATTTTAAAGTCGATCATCGGGTTACCCTATTAGATACAACAAAGTTGGTCGATCTAGCACCTTACAGAGCCTCTTACAAAAGTTTGGTCTTGGGGCATGTCCAAAAGCACCCCCCACATCTTTTACAAACATTATGCCTCTAACAAGGCCTCAATCTAGGGGCATTATTTGCCAAGGTCCAGCCTTCATTGCCGAGTCAAACCCTTGCACCCCTGAAATGTCTACATTGACCACAGTCTGTAAAACTGCACCCAATCCAAAAAATAATGAGCTACCATGAACTAACACAATTTATGAACCCAACTTAGGGGGCAACAGAATCACTATAAAGTTTCAAATTTGCTACAAGAGCAGTGTCAGATGATGTCATGTAATGAACAAAATTTTGGGGCATCCACTCAGATGAAAGCTTATCGAACCCAGGACAAAGTCGGGGCACCGCCGCATAAAAAAACCAAGATCCTGACGGGACCAGTGAGGAGTCAGGGGCATCATTCTGAGGATCGAAAAAAATCATGTCACATTCATGCATGTAGTTGCATTTATCTTGCATGGAATCATTTTTGCATACGTCATACATTTAGATTAAGTGCATACACCAAAATCACCATGCATTTAGGGTAGACACATGCATTTAGACATAAAATTAGATACATTCATGCAATCTTGCTTGTACATAACAGGTCTACGGAAAAGACCGAGTACCCTCAACATGAGGGCAACAACACGACGACCAACCTTAGTCTTAGAGGATGCTGAAACATCAATAAAAGGTAACAGTGACAAATTTTGTGAACATTTACTGATTAATGTTTTTTTTCATTTTTAGGTCATACCTCTCCGCTAGTAGAGCAGCAGAAGTAGCCTTTTTCAGATCTTGCCTTCGTCATTGTTGATAGGCCAACATTTCCAGATTTTGCTTTACCGCTGATGGTGCAGCAGTATAGACATCCTGAAGATCTCGTTTCTCCGTTGATGGTGCAACAGATCCGAACATTTCCCCAAGCAAATCAAATTTCTATTCAGGTATTTTTTTCTCCACTGACGGTGCAGCCAGACCTAATTTTTTCTCGAGTTTTACTTCTTTGTACAGTTCAAGAAAAAAGAAAAAATCATCAAAAAAAGAATTGAAAATTTTGAAAAAAGAGAGAGAAGAATTCAAAGAAAAATTGAAGAAAAAATAAAAAAATGAAGAAAAATGAATGAAATAAAAAATCAAAAGAAAATTTATCAACTTTCATCGCCCGATCCAGTCCTCCGCTGATGGAGTGGCCGGGTCCAAGCTTCTGTCGTCCTCAGATCCTATTCTCCACTGATGGTGCAGCCGGTTCCAAGTCGTCATTATCCAATTCAGTCATCCGCTGATAGAGTGGCCGGGTCTAAGCTCCTGTCGTCCTCAGATCCTGCTCTCCGCTGATGGTGTAGCCGATTCCAAGTCGTCATTATCCAATCCAGTCTTTCGCTGATGGAGTGGCTAGGTCCAAGCTGTCGTCATCCTCAGATCCTGCTCTCCGCTGAGGGTATAGCCAGTTCCAGGTCGTCATCATCCAAACTAGTCTCTTCGCTGATGGAGTGGCTAGGTCCAAGTTGTTGTCGTCTTCAGATCCTGCTTTTCGCTGAGGGTGTAGCCGGTTCTAGGTCGTCATTATCTAAACCATTCCTCCGCTGATAGAGTGGCCAGGTCCAAGCTCCCGTCGTCCTCAGATCCTACTATCCGCTGATGGTGTAGTCGGTTCCAGATTGCCATTATCCAATCCAGTCATCTGCTGATGGAGTGGCCGGGTCCAAGCTCTCGTCACTCTCAGATCCTGCTCTCCGCTGATGGTGTAGCTGGTTCTAGGTTGCCATTATCCAATCCAGTCCTCTGCTGATAGAGGCCGGGTCCAAGCTCCTGTCGCCCTCAGATCCTGCTCTCCGCTGATGGTGTAGCCGATTCTAGGTCGCCATTATCCAATCCAGTCATCCGATGATGGAGTGGTTGGGTCCAAGCTCCCGTTGTCCTCAGATCCTACTCTCCGCTGATGGTGTAGCCGGTTCCAGGTCGTCGTTATCCAATCCAGTCCTCCGCTGATAGAGTGACCGGGTCCAAGCTCCTATCGTCCTCAGATCCTGCTCTCCGCTGATGGTGTAGCCGGTTTCAGGTCGTCATTATCTGATCCAGTCCTCCGCTGATATAGTGGCTAGGTCCAAGCTACTGTCATCCTCTAATCTTGCTCTCTGCTGATGGTGTAGCCGATTCCTGGTCATCATTATCCGATCCAGTCCCTCCGCTGATGGAGTGGCTAAGTCCTAGTTGCCGCTATCCTACTTCTCCGCTGACGGTGTAGTAGGGTTCCAGTTAATGTTCTGCTTCTTTGTTGATGGTGAGGTTAGATCTAACTTTACTGATTTTCAAGTTCTCTTTATTAACGTTGTAGCTAAAAAAATAAAAGAAAAATGAAGAAAAAATCAATGAAAAATGAAAAAATAAAAAAGAAGAAGAAAAAAATCAAAGAAAAAAGAAGAAAAAAATCAGAAGAAGTCAAAAAAAAGGGTAAAAATGAAAAAGAAAAAAAAATCAAAATGAAAAAATCAAAAGAAAATTTATCAACTTTCATCGCCCGATCTAGTCTCTCCGCTGATGGAGTGGCTACGTACAAGCTATCGTCGTCCTCTAATCCTGCTCTTCGCTGATGGTGTAGCCGGTTTCAGGTCGTCATTATGCGATCTAGTCCTCCACTGATGGAGTGACTAGGTCCAAGCTGTAGTCATCCTCTGATCCTACTCTCCGCTGATGGTGTAGCCGGTTCTAGGTCGCTATTATCCGATCCAGTCCCTCCGCTGATGGGGTGGTTGAATCCATGTTACCAACATTCTCTGATCTTTCTTCTCCGTTGATGGAGTAGTGGGGTCCAACATCTATCTTGCGACCTAGTCTCTTCGTCGGTGTTGTAGCCATGTCATTTTTACTCTCATATTACCATGATGAAAAATAAGAAAGAAAAGAAAAATATGAAAAAAAGCAAAACAAAAAAAAGTAAAAAAATAAGAAAATAAAGAAGTTGTCAGTTTTCTAGTCTTGTCTCTTCGTCAGAGTTGTAGCTGGATCAAACATCAGGGCTTTTATCCATCGGTCTTGCCTCCTCGTCAGTGTTGCAGCTGGATCAAATTTTGTAGACCATGCCTCTTCGTCGGTGTTACAGCTGGGTCGAACTCTCTTTAGGTATTAGCTTATTATCAATAATGTAGCAAGTTGGACTCATTTTGCTTCCCCAACAGACAACCCCCTATTTTGAAGATTTTGCTTCCCAAGAGTGACAAGGTAGATTAACCACGAAAAGAAAGAAGACCTGCATTAAAGAGAAAGAAGATCTACCGAAGAAAGAAGACATGTATCAAGAGGGAAGAAGCGCAGTCGGACAAGACAAAATGGGTCATTTTTAGTCTTTGCTCTATTGTTGTTACACAACAATGAGCAAAGAGGGGCAATTGTAATGACCCGTTTAGACCCAAACCCAACTCAACCATGACCCGACCCGAGTCCAAACCCGTTTACAACCTGACCCGACCCGGAAAATAAAAACCCTAATAACCTTGAACCCTTCACCTACTGCCATCAACTCGCCGCCGCCGTTCACCCTTCTCCGGCCACCATCTCCAGCAACCATCTGAACACCCACAGCCCGAAACCCTAAATAAAACCCCAAAATCAACCCTTAAATAAAAAATAACCTAACCTAATCGCCATCTACCCATACCCCTGCCACAACCAAAACCACTGCCATATATCCCACAAAATCCGGCGCAAATCTCTCCAAAAATTTAGATCTGCAAAATAGAGTAGGGTTGTTAATATGGTTTATAAAAACCAAATGAAATTGAATAGATAGGGGTTTTTTTTCTCTGGTTCGAAAAATAGAGAGAAGGGGTAATGTTTTTAGATTCAAAAATCTGTAAACATTTAGAAATCAAATAAAAAAACTGAAATTTCAGAGCAAAAATAATCCTCTTTTAATTTCGAATCGAAGAAAAGCAAAGGTGGTTTTTCTTTTCTAAAATCAAAGCTTTGTTTTTTCTTTCTTTTGTTTTTAAAATATTGTCAAAAGAAGAAAAGGGGTCGAATTTTACTATTCGTTTAGATGAGGATTGTGGCCGGGAGACTTCAATGCTGATGATCGGCCTTCATAATCCGAGCGGCGACGTCGGGAATAGGATAGCCAGCCGTCGTTGAAGCATAGGAGAAAGGGTGAAAGAATTTCTAGGGTTTTTTTGGATCAGATCGAAATGAAAAAAATAAAACAAACCTTTGTTTTAACCGGCTTTTACAAAACGGCATCGTTTCGCCATGCCCGACCCACGCGGTGACCCAAGGAGGATCCGCGTTTTTTGTTTATGGGCAAATTACGCTTTAGGTCCCTGGACTCTTCTCCCGCCTTTACTCATGTCCAGGGGATAATTCCCCTTTCGGTCCCTATTCTTCTTTCCCGCCTCTGTTTCCGTCTCGTTTTCATTTTTATTTCGCATCTTCATTTCTCTTTTATTTCAATTTGGTCACCGTGTTTTAATTTTTAATTTACAGCATATTATTTCTGTTAATTTACATTTATTTCCTTACATTTCGCATTTGCTTCATGTTAGTCCCTTTTACATTATTCTAGCCATGCTTTTTATATTTGTGCATTTTAGCCCTTAACATCTTGTTTCATGATATATTTTATATTGTTCCATGCATTTTAATATGATCCATGCATTCATATTAGCATTATTATTATTATTATTGTTATTATTATTATTATTATTATTATTATTATATTTTAAGTTAGATTAATATTCATGCATGTTTTAGAGTAGTTTTTTTGTTATGTTAGAATGCATTTTTATGTGTTAGATTAATGTTTATGTATGTTGGATTAATAGGTTATTATGTTAGTATTTATTTATATTTTATCGTATTGTATTTATTTATGGTTGTCATATTTTGAGTTGCATTTCGGATATATTATTGTCAATGCGGTGCCCTTTTATTCGAGCGTAAACGGGGCCAGTATCAGGCGTAGTGATGGTGGTTGGGCGTTTACTCTCGGATAACGGGGCTTTTAAAATTTACTCGCACTCATAATCAAATTTTAATTTAATCGTCACTTTAATCCGAAAAGTCTAATATTAATAAAGCGGTAATTATTAAATTACCAATTTTGGGCGGTGTGGGGTGCTAACCCTTCCCCATCCGTAACCGATTCTCGAACCCGACATTTTAAAATCTCTGATTTTTACGGTGTCCGGTCCACCTTTAGTGGCCGGTAGCGACTCAATTTTTAAATAAAATACGATTTTTTTTAAAAACCCCACGGAAGACATCATTTCAAAAACAAAAAACACTTCTTTAGCGAGAGGGACATCGCTACAAGTTGCAGATATACCATTAACTCAAAACAAGCAGCAATCTTACAATACTGTCTAAATTATGCAGAAAAACCAGAAAAGGGGTGTTGCAGTTTGTCACTCTCAATCACTGAACCTCACATTCATAAGATCATTAAGGAACATCTGCAAACATTACCATAATCATAAAAATTAGGAAAAGGAATAAACTCAAACAGATAGAAAACTTAACATTTAGCATAATGATTATCATTTGAGTAGATAAAGATTACCATAGTAACTGATCCCAGCTCAGCTAGAATGCCCTGCAACACAGCAACACAGACAAATTTGGACCATGACAGTTAACATGTCACAAAGACAAGCTCAAGAAATCAATAATTGTGAATTGAAAATGACGAAATTCCCAAACCAAAACAGGAAACCTCTCTCAAAAGGTAACTAAAACCAGATTCAGATTACGGACTCCTAGTTGCATTTGGTACCAACTTCAGTTTGTTTTGCTTTTTTTTTATTCAAGAACTGTCCTCTTTTAACTCTTTTTAATCAGCATTGACAACAAAGGGAAAAAACCATAACAACCACACAAGCAGTGATGAACCTCTAGATCCTATATAGACCTGTGTCAGTTTTGGGTTGATAATGCAAGCCAAGACAAGCAAGTGACACGAGTTCAAAAAAGAAACTTGTAAAAATGCCAAATGTTTCAAAACCAAATGCTGACCTGTAACAAACCGACAGCTTAGCTCAGAAACAAGTTTCTTTTCCTTAAAAAGGGTCTTAAAGAGAAGCTAGATTTGTAAAAAAAAAATTAAAGCAAAAGAAAGAAGAATTTCTGTAGAAGATTGAAGAAAACTGAAACACAGGTTTTTTCACAGTGAAGATCAGATTTTGGATAAATAATTGGATTGAAAAAAGGGAGATTAGTGTAACAATGTCAGCTTCTCTGTCATGGTTTACTTTGAGAACTGTGACCCCACTTTCCATGTTTCAGTCTGTTTACCTTCGCCGCCTTTCTTTTCATTGTTTTTTCTAGCTTTGGTGCTTAGGGTAAGTCCCACATGCATTTAAGTTCCATGGTGAAATTTTTTCAGATTTTCAAGTTCGGTTTGTTTGTTCCATTGTTATCTGACTGGTGAGTGGTGACAATGTTGCCGGAAACCAGTTTCAGCTTTACTAGTTGTAATGTTCTGCCTATACAAAATACGATTTTTGGTATATTTTAATATTATGTCTATGCAATCAGTTGGTTTAATGGTACGTGATTTTAGATTCTTAAAGTAAGTTCAAATACTTGAATTCTAACAATGTGGATAAAATAATAAATTAGATCGGAAAGATCATCTTAATAGATATTTTTAAATTTTGATGGAAATTAGTCCACCAAAAAATCAAGTATCCTATCTAAACAAAAAAAAAAGTCATCAACGAACTGCATAAATTGAAATCAACAATGCGGTATCTTTAATAATAAGGGAACTACGGGTAAGCATTATTTTTTACATAAAAGCCTAGACATCCTCCACACTATTTGAGGGTGCCCTATTTAAAATTTTTAAAACTTTAAATTAATTTACTTTTTCAAAAAATTAAGACTTAATGAGAAAATTTTTAAAAATAAAAAAAGAATTAATTAAAATTTTAAAATTTAAAGAAAAATTTATAAATTTTGAAGAGATCAAAATATAAAAAATTAAAATTGAAGGGCCAAATGTGAATTATTCAAAAATTTTGGGGGCTAGCCCCCACTTGCTCCAGCCTCCCACCAACATCCGACTCTGCTCAACCTAGGAAAGAAACAGGTTTCCAATTAGACTATATATTTATTCCAGAGATCTGAGACAGTCTAAAAAGCAACAGGTCATTGAGGGGTGCTTTGGGTGCATGTTAGCAAGTCTTATCTTGCGCCTGAAGAGCATTTGGGTTTTCTGCGTTTTTTCTTCCTTTTTGAGCGTTTTCTTCCTTTTTTTTTCTTCGATTTTGAGCAATTTTGATTAATTTTGAGCAGTCCTAAACTCTTTCCTTACTGGTGGAATTAGACACTTGTGCTGTTAATTTAGGTGGAGGGGTTGTTACTGAGGGGATAGATCTTTCAAATTTCCCCCTCTGCCGCATGCCCAACAGTCTGTTAAGGAGGTGCAAGGTTCTTGCGCAGCAGGGAGTGGGTTGACGACAGCTTGTGCAGGGAGTGGTTCGACGACAGCTGTTAAGGAGTGGAATCTCTTAGACCAGTCTTTGCATTTCTTCACGCTTGGTGACCTAAAACATGAGGGGAAGGTCCTGGTTCAGCCGCCTCGTGAAGTTTTAGTGAATAGTGCCAACTGCCAAGCAGTGGAGTAACTCTCTGATTGCAATTTTTTTGGGCAAGTCTCCTCCCCTCCCTGTATTTCAACTAACTGCAGACAAATTATGGGTTGTGAGGGATTAATGGTGATTCGGTTCTTAGCTCCGAGCATTTACATTGTTAATTTTCCTTCCCCGAAAGTGCGTGATTGGGTGTTAGAATCAGGGCCTTGGCATATTCAGCAAAAGGCAATAGTGTTGCGGAAGTGGACTCCTGGCTTGATTCCTGAGGTCTTGAACTTGGATACAGCTCCAGTATGGTTACGGTTATGGCATGTGCTATTGGAGCTCTACTCTCAGCAAGGGTTGAGCTATCTCGCAAGTGCATTGGGTAAGTCTCTTTATACTGATAAGGCTATTACTCTTAAGCAAAATCTTGAATTTGCTAAAATATGTGTTGAGGTTGCTGCTTCTTTTAATTTACCTAATTCTGTTTTCGTTTACCTTGGTGATGGTAATATTGTTGATATGGGTGTTGAATTAGTTTGAGCTCCTCCTAAATGTGCTTATCGTTCTATTTTTGGGCATTTAGAGGAAAAGTGTTCTAAGAAATGTGTTGTACAAACTGATGCAGGTACTATGGATGCGGTAGTGGATGGTTTAGAGTTGAATGTGTCTGTTGGTGGTCTTGGGGATGTTGGTGTTTCTGGGGGAACTAATGCAGTGCAATCTGTTGATGAGGCTAATGCAATGCTGCTTGTTGCTAATGCTGAGACTAATGAGCAGTGTGAGCGGTTTGGGGCCCTTTGCATCGGGGAAGCTGTGGCTGGTATATCTAAGGTTGTTGATTATGCTGGAAGCCCTGTAAGTCTTTAGGATGAATCTATGGAAGATTCTGCTGCTTTGAATGAGGGGCTTATCAGCTCCAACAAGTTTGAAGCATTGGCTAACACAGCTGTTGAGCAGGATGGGGTGATCCTCTCTTCTCGTAAGGTTGTGGGGGTGTTGTCGAGCTATTGTACCAGCTTAAGCCTAAAACCAGGGGCCAAGGTGGTCAGGGTCAGGGTTAGGCTCTAAAAAAATAAAAAGAAAAGGTAAAGAGGGTAAGAAAGGTGGTGCTTCTCCCTCTGCTTAATGAAGTTACTGGTTTGGAATGTCAGAGGGTGTAATAATCCTCTAAAGCAGAATAAAATTATTAAGTTGGTGAGAAAGCTGAATGTTGAGGTTTTTTGTCTTCTTGAGACTAGAGACAAGGAGAATAATGCCTCTGGTATTATTCAGAGCAAGTTTCCAAGATGGTCTTTCTAAACAATTACTTAGATGCAGTAAATGGTAAAGTTTGGATTCTTTATCAAAGTGAATGAATGGCAGATTGATGTGGTTAGTCAATGAAGTCAGGTTATCAATTGTTCTTTGAAAAAGGGTGATCTCTCTTTTTTCTTCTCCTTTGTCTATGACAGTAATGATAGGGATGAGAGGAGGCGTCTGTGGCAAGAGTTAATTGAGTTTCAAGTGGTGGTTAGGTGGCACCCTTGGGGGGTTGCTGGGGATTTCAATGTCATTAGAAATCCCATGAGAGTTCTGATTTTGATGGTAGTTAGGGGATTACAGGTGCAATTCAAGAGTTCTTAAAGTGTCAAGAGGTCATCGATGTTGTTGATCATCCTTCGTCAGGGGCTTTGTTCACTTTTTGTAACACCCTCCTCCCCGTCTGATAGGAAACCGGGTCGAAAAACGTTATCGAAAAATATATCGAAAGTTCAGAGACATAATCAGAATTTAGAATTTTATTCGGAACGTTTCGTTGATCTCTTTTAGGACTTATTGGCCTAATTAATAATTAGTTATTTATTTACGGATCAAATTTTAAACTTCTTTGAGTTTAAGGACTTAATTGTAACTTTCACAAATTAACGAACCTAATTTGAATTCTTCATTACCAACAATCAAACTTACCAATTATTAGCCTGTGAAGTTTCGTTGTCATCTGACATCTTTAACCTAACTATTTGGACCATCTTTAACCTAACTATTTGGACCATATAATTTAACGGTGACCAATTTGTAAACTTTCTAAAACTGTAATTTAAGCCTTTAAACGAAATTGATGTAAACTTTCTAAAACTGTAATTTAAGCCTTTAAACGAAATTAACTGACACCGTATTGATACGCCTAAGGCCGTATTGGTACACCAAGTTGTATTTCACAATTTTCAGATTCAAGGATAACAATCTCGTACCGATACATTTGAGCTCGTATCGATACATGTTGACTAGGGTTGACTCGTTCGGTACGCCCAAGGTCGTACTGATGTAATTATTTTTCTAGACCTTACTGCCAAGGTCCGTATCGGTACACTCGCCCTGCTTCACCAAGTCTAAATATGCAAGGTCGTACCGACACCACTTGCCTCGTATCGATACGCCTGCCCTGTAGTGACAGATTTTATCTGATTTTCACCCTATTTAACCCCTTAAATTTTGTTACCAAATTTTACCAGGAGGCTTAAAAACCATATTTTTAATAGCATGTCATGTTTTATAGCGTTTCGAATTCATTTACCAAATTTTCACTTTAGGCTCATTTTAAATTCATTTTAACAAATTAGTCACTCTCAAAGCACACCATTTCATGCGTACTACACTAAGTCTCCATAGGACTATTACACAACCATTAAAGGAATTATACAAAACATGTTTAAACCATATGCCACTCTACTAAGAGTTTAAATTTTCAGATTCCAGGATAACAATCTCGTACCGATACATTTGAGCTCGTATCGATACACGTTGACTAGGATTGACTCATTTCGGTACGCCCAAGGTCGTACCGATGTAATTATTTTTCTAGACCTTATTGCCAAGGTCCGTATCGGTACACTCCCTAGTGTATCGATATACCCTGCTTCAAGTCTAAATATGCAAGGTCGTACCGACACCACTTGCCTCGTATCGATACGCCTGCCCTATAGTGACAGATTTTATCTGATTTTCACCCTATTTAACCCCTTTAAATTTTGTCCGAACATTACCAAATTTTACCAAGGAGGCTTAAAAACCATATTTTTAATAGCATGTCAAGTTTTATAGCGCTTCGAATCCATTTACCAAATTTTCACTTTAGGCTCATTTAAATTCATTTTAACAAATTAGTCACTCTCAAAGCACACCATTTCATGCGTACTACACTAAGTCTCCATAGAACTATTACACAACCATTAAAGGAATTATACAAAACATGTTTAAACCATATGCCACTCTACTAGGAGTTTAAAGTAAGGATATGCGTACATATAGCTATGAGGAGGTGACTTGCAATGGAAGCACACGATCGGAAGCCGAAATCATTTCAAGGTCCTGAAAATGCTTGAGACACACATATGTTAGGCTTATATAACCAAATGAGGTAGTTATAACAAGTACACGTAATAGCTAGTGCTATGAATGGCATAATGATCGGGTCGAACAACATATACATAACTTGAAGCATATAATCTCATGCTCACAAATCATATAAGGCCGTAATTATCAAGTTATACCTCATATGCATATATTACTTCTTAAATTGGTACCATTGGATACATGGATTTCCCTTTACACCAATCATATCGGAAAATGGGCCGAGCCTTAAGCCGTAGTTCCGAAAAAATCCCTTATACAATTCAGCTTTATTTTTCCCACATATAAGCCGTAATCTCGGTCCGTAGTTCATCCCTTACTTATATGAGCTCAAATAATCTTATGGCATGCCAATTGTATCCAATGTCCACATTTATACAAAATCACATATTCCATGTTTATCGGATCATAATATATCAAATATTAAAATTGAGCCTTAGCTCCACATATCACATGTCTAACATATCAAGTATGTCATATCCAAACTTACACATATCAAAACAACACAAGACACTTACCGAAATCGCCAATCGAATCCAACATAGTTGCTCTACATGAGCTCTTAATCAAATGCAAACATACACACCAAATAATGCAACGGGATGGCGCCGAGCCTATCCCTTAACACAACTATACTCACCGATATCAAAAGCTCTCTGATCACAGAGTAAAGCTATTCGAGCATTTCCAAGTATCTTTAAAGCTTGAACTTTCCCAAATCCAACGTTGAATACCCGTGGTACATACATAGTCAAAATATAATTGTTAACATATTTAATCATAAATTTCCTAAAATAATAGATTAGATTTGTATTCTAAACAACTTGTTACCATTCTTAATGTGACGTCCACCACCAAATTCTAATATTTCACCATTATTAAGCTTGAATCCCAGATTCTAGGATATTCAGTCCTTTCTTTCATAAAAATATGCACAATAAAATTTGCTAAATTATTAGCTCTCCCACTCTAATGTTTTACTTATTCGAAACAAAAGGGATCAAAAGAACAGCTCACCTTATTAGCTTTCCCCCCCCCCGATGATTATACCACATTTAGATCTTCCGCTCAATCTTCTTTTTTTTTTTTATCTTTATTTGACCAGCTTTTGATAAGCAGGAGATATTGAGACATAGATCTATATTTTTCCCTTGACAACATTCGGTAAAACAGGGGCAGAAATCTTCCTTAATTTCTTATGTTATCCCCCTCTTTTTTTCCCCGGATACTCCACGGTTTCATTTATACTTAATTAACTAAATCCCATTCATGAGATAGTGGGACATGTGTTAATTCACTAACAAGCCATTTGCCTCCCTATTTATAAAAGTATTTTATCACTAACATCAATCCATGCCCCACCGATAGCCATGTAAGGCTATTGCCATTGTTGTCACATTTTTCAGCTTCCACATATACAAATATATATTACACTTGGCAAAACCCTTTAGCAAGGGTTTTCTATTCAACTTATGCTATAAACGGTGGCACCAGGCATTCCTTGTCATATTTATCTTTTTTAGAAAATAAGGGTATAATCCCACTAATAATTCTTTTTATCTTTAATAGCAAAAAGGATCATCATTAATCTAACTTGACAAATTAACACCTATGCTTACTCACCATTTTAGAAAATGGATAAATCGTTCCTCCATTTACCTTTCCTTCATATAAAGAAATCTCATGGTTTAATTAACCATGATCTATTATTCTTTTGCCTTATTGGTACTATAACCGTTTAACTTTGTTTCTTATAATTTAGTCCTAAATCATATATACACATTAAGTCGATGACTACATAACTAAATATTTTTAGCCTAATAATTTAAATTTCGACTAGAACAGTTTTCATAATGTTACACTTTTAGTGTAACCGTAGGGAGGAGGCTCATTTGGCAAGGAAATTGGATAGATTTATAGTTAATCAGGCTTGGTTGGCTGACATTTCTGCAGCAACTGTGGAGTTTTTATCTCCTGACTATTCTAATCATAGTCCAAGTTACTTGCTTCTTAAGTCTTATTTGGTTAGGCCTCCTAGGCCGTTTAAGTTCTTCAATTTTTGGGTGGATCACCCAGAATTTTTGAGAGTTGTTAAGGAATCATGGTTACTGCCAGCATTTGGGGATCTTTTACAAATTTTGTTTGCCAAGCTTAAGAGATTGAAACCTGTTCTTAAGCAATTCAACGAGGAAGTCTTTGCGGAAATTTCGAAGAGGGTTCAGGTTAAGCATCTCGAGCTCTTAAATATACAGAAATTGGTTTTGAATTCTCCTTCTGCTGATCTTATTGCTAGATAGAAGAAGATTGCTGGTGAATTGTTGGAGTTGAGCAAGGCAGAGGAGAAGTTTTTTAAGCAGAAATCAAGGGTTCAGTTTGTTAATAATGGTGATCAAAATTCTATTTATTTTTTCAGGAAACTAAAGGTCCATCATAAGGCTAACACTATTCATACTTTGCAAGATAGGAATGGTGTGAGGCTTGATACTTTTGAGGGTATTTTTGGAGAATTTACTCAATTCTTTTCTGAGTCACTAGGAGGTATTGATACTAATGTAGAGGCACTCCCTGATGACTTGTTGAGGGAGATATTGGATGCTGAGCTTTCCGTTGAGGTGCAGAATACGTTGGTTGCTTCTGTCACTCAAAAGGAGATAAAGGATGCGTTGTTCTCTATGAATGGAAACAAGGCTCTAGGGCCTGATGGTTTTTCAGCCAAATTTTTCCTAGCTACTTTGCAGATTACTAGTTTGGAATTTTTGAAGACTATCCAGTATTTCTTCACTTCCAGTAGTATGCATGTTGGGTTTAATTCTACCATCATTACAGTGGTTCCTAAGTCTACTGCTCCAACTCAGGCTGTAGATTTTAGACCTATTTCTTGTTGCTCCACTGTGTACAAGTGTGTGACTAAAATCTTGACAATAGAATGAAGAAGTGGCTGCCTTCGGTGATTTTGTCAAATCAAAGTGCTTTTTTAGAAAGATGGGATTTGATTGAAAATGTATTACTTGCTCAGGAGGTAGTGAATAAATATGAGAGAAGGCGTATGTTTGCAAGATGTGCCTTAAATATTGATTTGAGAAAGGCGTTTGATTCCATTGATTGAAAATTTTTGTTTCAAGTGTTGAGGATCTTAGGCTTTCCTGCTAGATTTTGTAGTTAGATTGAGGCTTGTATAGCTCATCCAAAGTTCTCAATCTGTTTAAATGGAGACTTAGTAGGGTTCTTCTCTGGTGCAAGGGGGTGAGGCAGGGTGATCCTCTCTCCCCCTACTTATTCATACTTGTAATGAATGTTTTATCTCGGTTGTTAAACCTTGCAGGGAAAATAAAGGATTTTTGACTATCATCCAAAGTGTAAGAGAATTGGCCGGACTCATATTTGCTTTGCAGATGACCTTTTAATTTTCTCCAAGGGTAATCTTGCATCTGATTTGGCTATTCAGAATGTTTTGGACTTGTTTTATAGGATCTCTGGGTTGAAAATGAATGCAGCCAAGAGTGAGGTTTTTTGTGCTGGGGTGGATGAGCTTGATTTGGCAGTTTTTGTCCATCAGACTAGGTTTAGTATTGGTTCTTTGCCTGTTAGATACTTGGGTGTGCCACTTGTCACAAAAAAACCTTACTTGTTCAGACTGTAACAACTTGGTTGGGAAGATTGTGAAGAATATCAAGTGTTGGACATCTAAGTGTCTATCCTTTGCTGGTAGGTTGCAACTAGTCAAAGCTGTACTATTTTGTATTCAAAACTTTTGGTGTCATATTTTTTTACTGCCTGCAAAGACGATTAAGAGAATTCAAAATATTTGTACTGCTTTTTTATGGAAAGGAACTAAGGTTGTTACTCATGGAACTACTCATGTAAGTTGGACAAAATCTACCACCCAAAATGTGAGGGTGGGCTAGGGTTCAAGGATACTGCAACTTGGAATAAAGCATGTATGGTTAAGTGTTTATGGTTGCTTATCACTCGGGCAGGATCACTTCGGGTAGCCTGGGTGGAGAAATACTTACTCAATGGGTCTTCCATTTGGAATGTACATGTCCGGAGTACTTGTAGCTGGACTTGGAGGAAGTTGATGAAGCTCCGTATTATTTTGTCTCAGATTGGAGTTTTGCGGAATGGCTTTAAAGCTAGGGACGTATGGGAGAAGATTCGACATAAACTGGATCATGCACAATGGTCCAAGGTTGTTTGGGGTGGGCTTCATATCCCTAGGCTTGCTTTTATATCTTGGTTGTTGGTTCATGACAGATTGCCTACTAAGGTTCGATTGTTAGCATGAGGTTGTAATGTTGATGTTGTTTGCCTGCTTTGCGGTGTTGGTGTGGAATCTAGGGACCATTTGTTTGGGGAATGTTTGTTTGTTGGTCAAGTCTGGTCGTTGGTATTGCGGGCTTGTAGGATTTCCTTTCCTTTTGGCTGTTAGTTGGAGTTGTTTAATTGGGTCCAAATTCATGGGAAGGGCAAGACTTTGCTTGCAATTGTAATTCGGATTGCATGGAGTGGTTTGAGTTACTATATTTGGCAAGAACATAACGACATAATGCATGGTCGAAGGCCAAGACAAGTTGCTATCATTTTTGCTTTGATTAGGGCGGATGTAAGTATGAGGTTGCTAGGTAGTTCTAAGCTTTTTAGTTCAAATTCTTTTCTTATTTCTCAATGGGGATTGTATAGATCATAGACCCTATTTGTTTGTTTTTTTCTTTTTGGATGGTGACTTGTTTGTAAAGTGTATTGGTGGTTCTTTGGATAATAAAATCATCATTTATCCAAAAAAAAGCAACATGTCTAGGATCTAAAAAATGACAAGTTTTGAATTTTTTTAAGAATTTAAAATGATAAAAAAAATTTAAAACATTTTAGGTTGTTTTTTTATAATTTTTTATAATATTTTAGGTGTTGTAAGTTTCGAAACTTGTCGAAAATCACGAAAAAACCTAAATGTTATACACAAATTTAACATTTTAATTTTTTGAAAATTTTAAACTTACCGTTTTTTAACCGCACCCCGAAAATCTAGTGAGAGCCACTTGTCTAAATTCAATTGTAAACTCACTGAATCCTAGATTATTAATAAATAACATAACATTATTTTTATGGATTATTATCCTATACACTAACGGTGGAAACCAAAAGTTTTCATAATTGCCTTAGTTTTAGGGTTTAGGGTCTTAGTTTAGGGTGTAGGGTTTAGAATTTAGGGATAGTGGTTAGAATTTAGGGTTTAAAGGTTAGTGTTTAGATTTAGGGTAATATGGATATGATTTAGGTTTTAACTTATAAACCCTAAATTATAATACCAAACTATAAAATTTAACCATTATCCCTAAACTTTAAACCCCTAAACTCTACACCCTAAACTAAAACCCTAAAACTAAGACGCTTGTGAAAATTTTCAGTTTCCACCACCGGTGTATGGAATAATTATCCTTATTTTATTAACTAGAAAAGGACACTTGTTTGCTTTTTCCTAATTGCAATTAGCATGTGGCGTAATTATTTTTCCCGATGCATCAATTAAAAATCCGACAATACTTATTCGGTTTATTTAAAAATAGGGTAAACTATTTCAGGTACCACTAAACTATTAGGTGTGACTCGTTTTTACTATTAATCTTTTAATTAGTTCAATTTTACCACCGAACTTTATTTTTTGACTCGTTTATACCATTGTACCGTTAACCTCTTAACGCCGTGATGACCTGAATGCTATACCAAAACGACGTCGTTTTGGTGCCGCTCTTTTAATACTAAATTGCCCAAAACGATGTCATTTTGCTAGAGAAAATATAGAAAACCATGCAATCAATGGGATTTGAACCTATAACCTTTAGAATAAAAAATAACCTCCTAACCACTAAGCCAACTTAATATCTCTAATATGTTTTTTGCACAAACAATATATATTATAAACTGCAATTGAGATTAATTCAATTTATTTTATTATATAAATAATATTAGTCTATATAAATAATATAAATATATTATAAATGATATTAATATACATATAATAATATATTAATATATATAACTAATAAATAAAATATTTATATTAAATAAAAAATATATTACAAATATTATTAAATATATAAATAAATAATGTATTTATTATAAAAACTAAAAAAACTAATTTTCAAAAAACTCTAAAATTTTCAAAATTTATAAAACCCCCAAAATCCACCAAAACATTAAATTCTTACCTATAAACTCTAAAACCCTAAATTATAAATCTTAACCTTAAAACCATAAACCCATTAGCAACTAAAATGGATGGATTTGGGGTTTAAGCTTTAGGGTTTTGGTGAATTTTTAGGTTTTTTGTAAATTTTTGAAATTTTAATTTTTTTTAAATCAGTTTTTTAGTTTTTATAATAATATATTATTTGTTTATATATTTTAATATTATTTGTTTGTGAATAAAATTTTAGGGTTTAAGGTTTATAGTTTAGTGTTAAGGTTCAAGGCTTTGTTAGATTTTAGGTTTTTTGAAAAATTCGTGGTTTTGAAAATTAGTCTTTTACTTTTTATAATAATATATTTATATATTTAATATTATTTATAATATAAAAATATTTATATATTTTTATTTTATTTATTTTTTTATATTAATATATGTATACTAATATATTTATATTATTTATATAGAGTAATATTATTTATATGATAAACTGCAGTTTGGAATATATATTATTTGTGCTGGAAACAAAACAAATATGTTAAGTTGGCTTAGTGGTTAGGGGGCTGCCTTTGATTCTAAAGGTTGCAAGTTCAAATCTCATTAATGCATGATTTTTTTTCTTATTTTCCTCTAGCAAAACGACGTTGTTTTGGGTACTTTAGTATCAAAATAGCGGCACCAAAACGACGTCGTTTTGGTCTAGCATCCAGGTCATCACGGCGTTAAAGAATTAACGGCGCAATGGTATAAACGAGTCAAAAAATAAAGTTTAGTAATAAAATTGGACCAATTAAAAGGTTTGTGGTAAAAATGAGTCACACCCAATAATTTGATGATACCTGACATAGTTTACTCTTAAAAATATTATTTTTTAAATGACTGGATATTGTGGTGTAGGTTATCATCTGTAATAATCTATAAACATAATAACAATAAATGTGAAATTAAATTTATGAATTTACGTAGATTCACTGATTGACCGAGTGATATAAAAAATACTTAATTATTATATGTTATAAGAG
Organism: Hibiscus mutabilis; assembly: GCA_019671005.1. Taxonomy (NCBI): domain Eukaryota; kingdom Viridiplantae; phylum Streptophyta; class Magnoliopsida; order Malvales; family Malvaceae; genus Hibiscus; species Hibiscus mutabilis. The sequence goes on along the minus strand of CM033735.1, from coordinate 10,223,815 downwards.
CTTGAATCCCAATATTTATCTTAAAAATATATATTTCTACTCAATAAAAGATATTAGGAATTTACGAGATCGTTTGGTTTGGAAGTGGTCTTATTCACTAATTAAAGACATAATCACATAAAGAAAGTTGTTCAATCTTTTACTATTTAAATACTTCCATCAATGTAGAGAAATTCGAGTATTGTTCAATCTCATTGAATGCATGATTTTTTCTTATTTTTCTCTAGCAAAACGACGTTGTTTTGGGTACTTTAGTATCAAAATAGCGGCACCAAAACGACGTCGTTTTGGTCTAGCATCCAGCGTTAAAGAGTTAACGGCGCGATGGTATAAACGAGTCAAAAAATAAAGTTTGGTAATAAAATTGGACCAGTTGAAAGGTTTGTGGTAAAAACGAGTCACAGCCAATAATTTGATGGTACCTGACATAGTTTACCCTTAAAAATATTATTTTTTTAAATGACTGGATATTGTGGTGTAGGTTATCATCTGTAATAATCTATAAACATAATAACAATAAATGTGAAATTAAATTTACGAATTTACGTATATTCACTGATTGACCGAGTAATATAAAAAATACTTGATTATTATATGTTGTAAGAGCTTGAATCCCAATATTTATCTTAAAAATATATCTTTCTACTCAATAAAAGATATTAGGAATTTACGAGATCGTTTGGTTTGGAAGTGGTCTTATTCACTAATTAAAGACATAATCACATAAAGAAAGTTGCTCAATCTTTTACTATTTAAATACTTCCATCAATGTAGAGAAATTCGAGTATTGTTCAATCTCATTGAGTGCATGATTTTTTCTTATTTTCCTCTAACAAAACGATGTTGTTTTGGGTACTTTAGTATCAAAATAGCGACACCAAAACGACGTCGTTTTGGTCTAGCATCTAGGTCATCACGGCGTTAAAGAGTTAACGGCGCGATCGTATAAACGAGTCAAAAAATAAAATTTGGTAATAAAATTAGACCAATTGAAAGGTTGGTGGTAAAAATGAGTCACACCCAATAATTTGATGGTACCTGGCATAGTTTACCCTTAAAAATATTATTTTTTAAATGACTGGATATCGTGGTGTAGGTTATCATCTGTAATAATCTATAAACATAATAACAATAAATGAGAAATTAAATTTACGAATTTACGTAGATTCACTGATTGACCGAGTGATATAAAAAATACTTAATTATTATATGTTGTAAGAGCTTGAATCCCAATATTTATCTTAAAAATATATCTTTCTACTCAATAAAAGATATTAGGAATTTACGACATCGTTTGGTGTGGAAGTGGTCTTATTCACTAATTAAAGACATAATCACATAAAGAAAGTTGTTCAATCTTTTACTATTTAAATACTTCCATCAATGTAGAGAAATTCGAGTATTGTTTTATGGAGAATTATTTGATGCACTAGCGGTGAAATTTTTTAGTTTCTTTTAGTTTTAAGGTTTTGAGACTCAGTTTATGGTGTAGGATTTAGGAGTTTAGGTTTAACGGTTTAAAATTTAGTTGATGTGAATATAATTTAGGGTTAGAATTTAAGGTTTAGAGGTTAAGATAAACCCTAAATTCTAATCATTACCCCTGCACATAAACCCCTAAACCCTACACCCTAAATTGAGTTTCTAAACCCTAAGGCCCTATTTGGCAATTAGCGGATAACGAATAACTGATAGCAGATTACATTAGCTGATAGCGGATAGCTGATAGCATTAGCCGATTTGACTAGCATATTACATTAGCTGATTGTATAAAAGTGTTTGGTAAAATTAACTGATGGCTAATAGTTATTTGATTATTTGAACAAACAAAATGATATATAATGACATGATTATATGCGATACTTGTTAGAATAATTTATTAGTTATTAACATTTTGTATCTATTATTATTAATTAGATTATGAAAAATTAATTTTTAATATAATTACTGAGCATATATAAAGGATGTACATGTTAATTTTTTATTTGTAAAATTATATTTTTAATATAATTTTAATATTTATTAAATTTAAATGTATATATCAATTTCTTATTTGTGAAATTATATTTTTAATATAATTTTATTAATTATTAAATTTGTATTTATTTATTAATTTATATATTAATTTTTTATTTTTGAAATTATTTTTTTAATTTTCTTAGTTATTCAAATTTATTTTATTTAGAATTTTTTTTTATAATTATCATGGACAAAATAGTCTTTACAAGTATTTTATCCAAGCCTTTAACTCAAAGAGCTCCTAAAATGAGTTTTTTTCAAAATTAAAAGTTTCACCTCAATCCGCTATTACAATCATCTATTTATTAAACATCATAATTAGCGGATTTGACTAATCAGACATTTAAAAATACTTCAAATCTCTAAATTTAGCTAAAAAATCTGTTTACCAAACATGACCTAAAACTAAAGCGTTTGTGAAAGCTAAAAGTTTCTACCGCCAGTATATCAGATATAAATCTTTGTTTTATTATAGAAAATTTATTTCTTTTTTATATAGATTTAGCTTTGATTAATGTATCAAAAGCTAATTTTAGAGAGACTATCTATTATATCAAAGGCTTCCCGGGAATATAAACCAACAATAGATATGGGATTAGCTTGCTGGTTCACGATATTGATAGCATCCCTTTAATAATGACCGATGCCCATTGTAGCTCACGCACAAGACGTATCCCTTCGAGAAAGGCATGTGCTTCAATTAGCCTGTCATCTTGCGAATTCGTCACTCGAGAGCATAACCCCTCCAAAACCATCCATCTACATTAATATTTTAGGGTAAAGTACACAAATGGTTACTAAACTATTTCTAAAAATATAAATTGATCATCAAACTTTCAAATGTTATATAACGAGCATTAAACTTTAGTTTTTGTTACAAAATAGTCATTGAGCCGTTATCTGTCGTTAATTTGGTAACGTGACATATACAGAAATTTGGATAATATAACATTTAATCAATTTATTCCTAATTTATCCCTCATTATTAATGTCTAAATTGATTGAATGAGTAAATATTGAGGATTAAATATGTTATTATACAAATTTTTATAACTATCATGTCTCACAGTTAACAACAGTTAACCATTGACCATTTTATAATAAAAACTAAAGTTTAATGACCATTATGTATTTTCTAAAAATTTGGTGATCATTTTATATTTTTAAGGATAGTTTAATGGCTATTTGTGTACTTTACCCTTAATTTTAATTTGCCTCGGTTCTGGCCAAGACCATCGTACCGCACACTATTAAGCAAACTAGTGCCAAGAGAAGTACCTTACGAGACTGTGGTGGCAGAAATTTCTTTTGTAATCAAGTAATTATTCGTAAAAGACTACATAGTTTCTAAAGTTAAACATTGCTCGAAGTGAGTTTGTATTGGGTTTGGTCAACTAGAATATTGAAATTTTAGGTAAATTATTTAAATGATCATTCCAATTTTGGAGTGTTGACATTGTGGTCACTCAAAATAAAATCTTATCAATTTTAGTCACCGCTGTTAAAGAAATTTATTATTTGGTCACCTAAGCATTAAACCCCTAACCGCGGTTAATTTTGGTTGCCTAACGTTTTGGTTACCGAAAAGAATTCTTTTATATATATTTTAGCCATTAAATCATTACATTTCTTGATAAATGCTAATACAACCTTAACCAAAAAAGAAAACTTACTTTGACCCATCAAAATAAAACAATTTTGACTGGCTTTAACCACTCGTCGACAACCCTCAGTTATTGAGGTGTTTCACTATTTCGATCTTTTGCAAATAATCATTACTACCCTTGATTAAACCTAGTAAACAAAAGCAAATCACCAAATTCACATATCTAATTAAATGCAATTGGTTAGGATCTGTTTACACAATATAAGAATTTTTAAGTTTTATATATTTTTGGATCACTGGATAGGTGAAATGAATGAATAAGATTAACAGTAAGATATATGAAGATTATCATTTGGGGAGAAGTAAGAATTTAATCTCAACCATCCATTTTTCCCATTCAACCATCCAAAAAACATATAAAAATTGTGATTTTTACATTCTATATAATTGGATCCTAACCCAAACGCAATAATTAAAATTTTGGAAAATTCAACCAAAATTAAAGCAACCGTAGAAATCATATAGTCAAAACCATATTTTAAGCTTTCAGTCATCGAGATTTTGGAGATGAACATAGTTAGAGAGGATAAATGTGAAAAATATATTTTTTCATTTAACGCCTTTCAATTACTTCTTAATAAATGTCATCTTATGATCTCGAGACGTCAATTTTTTGTTTCAATGGTTATAAGAATATATTCGAATTAGTTGTTTTTTTCACTGTGATGCAAACTTTCATTGTAATTTTAGATATATCATCGTTCAATAAAACTAACGGGTTCCAATTCAAAAAAATACTTAAATATTATATCATACATCCAACTTAACAAAACAATGTATATTTTTTTTGAAAAAAACAATATATATTTAAAATAAAGGTAAATTATACCAGGTACCACCAAACTATTAAGTGTGACTCGTTTTTACCACCAAACTTTATTTTTTGACTCGTGATGACCTGGATGTTAGACCAAAACGACGTCGTTTTGGTGCCGCTATTTTGATACTAAATTGCCCAAAACGGCGTCGTTTTGCTAGAGGAAAATAAGAAAAACCATGCACTCAATCGGATTTGAACCTACAATCTTTAGAATCAAAGGCAACCTCCTAATCACTAAACAACTTAACATATTTGTTTTATTTTCAGCACAAATAATATATATTCTAAACTGCAGTTTATCATATAAATAAAATTACTCTATATAAACAATATAAATATATTAGTATACATATATTAATATAAAAATAATAAATAAAATAAAAATATATAAATATTTTTATATTATAAATACTATTAAATATATAAGTATATTATTATAAAAACTAAAAGACTAATTTTCAAAACCCCAAATTTTTCAAAAATCCCAAAATCCAACAAAATCTTAAACCCTAACACTAAACTATAAACCTTAAACCCTAAAATTTTATTCACAAACAAATAATATTAAAATATATAAACAAATAATATATTATTATAAAAACTGAAAAACTGATTTTAAAAAAAATCTAAAATTTTGAAAATTTACCAAAAAACCAAATATTCACCAAATCCCTAAAGCTTAAACCCCAAATCCATCCATTTTGGTTGCTAATGGGTTTATGATTTAGAATTTAGGGTTTAGGATTTAGAATTTAGGGTTTTAAGGTTTATAGGTAAGAATTTAATATTTTGGTGGATTTTGGGGTTTTTTTGTAAATTTTGGAAATTTTGAGATTTTTTAAAAATTAATTTTTTAGTTTTTATAATAATATATTATTTATTTATATATTTAGTAATATTTGTAATATAATTTTTTATTTAATATAAATATTTTATTTATTAGTTATATATATTAATATATTATTATATGTATATTAATATTATATATAATATATTTATATTATTTATATAAACTAATATTATTTATATAATATAATAAATTAAATTAATCTCAACCGCAGTTTAGAATATATATTATTTGTGCTAGAAACAATTTAGAGATATTAAGTTGGCTTAGTGGTTAGGAAGTTGCTTTTGATTCTAAAGGTTACAACTTCAAATCCCATTGAGTGTATGGTTTTTCATATTTTCTTCTAGCAAAATGATGTCGTTTTGACCTAACATCCAAGTCATCACGGCGTTAAGAAATTAATGGCGCAGTAGTATAAACGAGTCAAAAAATAAATTTTGATAGTAAAATTGAACTAATTAAAATGTTAGTAGTAAAAACAAGTCACACTCAATAGTTTAATGGTATCTGGCATAATTTACTCTTAAAATAATAATAACTTCATGTCTGCAAAATGTATAAAATGTTACTTGATTCTCTTTTTGTTCTTATTGTAAACGCATCAATATGAAACTTGTGTGATTCAATCACATGCGTGGTTTACATTCTCTTTGATTTTTATTTAGCGGCAGGTTTTTGTACCAAATTTTTTAATAAAAGGATAAACTACATGAATGACCACCTAACTATGGGGTGATATTGATATGAGCACCATACTTTCAATTTTGGTAATAAGATCACTTAACTATTTAAATTGTATTAATTAAACCACTTGCCGTTAGGTTTTAACGGAGGAGATGACATGGCAGTTAGCGAAAAACTGTATAACTACATATTTGATCCTTGTTATTTACATATTCTATCAATTTAGTCATAATTTTAAATTAATTTAATAAATCTAATCAACCAATTAGAGGATAACATTTGTCATATGTAAATAACAAGGATTAAATGTGTAATTATACAGTTTTTTTTGTTAATTGTCATGTCATATCCTCTGTTAGGTTTTAACGGCAAGCATTTTAATTGATATCATTTAAATAGTTAAGAGGTCTTATTGCCAAAATTAAGAGTATGATGGTCATATCGACACTACTCCATAGCTAGATGGTCATTCATGTAGTTTACCCTTAATAAACAAAAAATAATAAAAATTAATAATGTTGATATAGGGAAAACCACCTTTTAGGTCAAAATTGATTTAATATTTCAAGTATATTTCATAAACCATTAGCCCAACCTGTTAAAACCCAATAAAATAATTATAAAAATCCATCCAAAAGTATTGATATTGTCCCATTACCTACGAGGCTAATTTTCATTGCAAATGGATTCATAATGTTACCAAATTTGACATGCTAGTAGATTAAATGGTTTTAAATTTGTTAATAAAGTTTCATTGCAATTGAACATCGTTTAATAGGTTAATTTGAATGAAAATTAGATAAAATATGTTATTACAGTACAGGGCGTACCGATACTTCTTAGTGTGTATCGATACGGGTAGGCTTAATTGGACTTAGTAAACAGGGCGTATCGATACTGCATAGTGCGTATCGACACGGTTTATGGTCACTAAAATCTGGAATAAAAGGTATTAGTACAGTCTTAGGGTGTATCGATAGGAGTCAACGTGGTCAATTCGTACTGATACGGCCTCCAGCTGTATCGATACGAGTATGTATCTTTTGAATCTGGAATTCTTGGCGTATTGATACGACCTCCTGAGTATCGATACGGTGACAGGTAAATCTGTTATAAGTGTTATGAAAGAGTTTTTGAGATATTGCAAAATAGTCACTAAATATTGTAGGCCTAAATTGAAAGGGGAATTGAATTTTGATTAACATGAAAATTTATACAATTGTTTTTTATAGGTTGATTTTCATTGTAGTAAAGTTAATTTTGTAAAAGGACCTCTGGAACACTGAAATTACAATTTAGCCCCTAAAACTTTTAAAAGTTTAAAATTGGTCTGAATGATAATCACAGTTTCGTATTGGTTTAATTGAATCCGTGGTATCGATTTGCATTGTTTGCTAAGTGTGACAACATTAAAAATTTAACCATTGTTTGTAATTATCGCACCGATCACCGCATCGTTCACCGGTAACACTCTCTAACCCGATTCTCGACCAGGCCGGGAAGGGGGTGTCACATGGCAATTAACGAAAAACTGTATAAATATATATCTGATCCTTGTTATTTACATATTTTATTAATTTAGTCATAATTTTAAATTAATTTAATAAATCTAATCAACCAATTAGAGAATAATATTTGTCATATGTAAATAATAAGGATTAAATGTGTAATTATATAATTTTTCTTTAATTGCAACGTCATATCCTTTGTTAGGTTTTAATGGCAAGCAGTTTAATTGATATTATTTAAATAGTTAAGAGGTCTTATTGCCAAAATTAAGAGTATGATGGTCATATCGACACTACCCCATAGTTAGATGGCCATTCATGTAGTTTACCCTTCATAAATAGAAAATAATAAAAATTAATAATGTTGGTATATGGAAACTACCTTTTAGGTCAAAATTGATTTAACATTTTAAGCATATTTCATAAACCATTAGCCCAACCTGTTAAAACCCAATAAAATAATTATAAAAATCCATCCAAAAGTACTGATATTGTCCCATTACCTACAAGGCTATTTTTTTTTGAAGATCCTACAAGGTTAAATTTTAAACATAAAGGCATCAAAGAGAAGATATTTATACTTACCCACCCACATATTTTTTTAACTAGTTTTTTTCTAAAATTAATACATAAACTATACAAACTTTAGTTTATACGATTTTTTTAGTTTTATGAATTATGAATTTAAGTTTTAAAATTTAGAATTTAAAGTTAATATTTAGAATTTAGGGTATATAGTTTAGAGTTTAAGGTTATAAATTTAAGATTTAAGTTTTATAGTATAACCATACAACCTTATTTAAAATTTATTTTACACAGTTTGTATATCAAAATTTTATATTTTAAAATATCATACTCAATGGCAGTCTTCATATCGTTAGTTGATTGTTTTTCTAGTTCTAAATAAGATAAGTTCTGTTTAATTTTTTTTCGTATCTTTTGTGTTTTTAATTTACTTTTATGACATTTTCTTCTTATGTTTATGTTTTTTAGTAAACTTAGTTAAGTAGCCACGTTTTGTTTAAAGAAGATCGACGGTCTACTAAAATGTCCTGATACAATCAGAATTGACAGCGCAACAAGTTTATTAGAATCTTCTAATCAAAACAAATGATTTAATTCTCTTTAGCTTATTGAAGGGAATTACTTAATTCAAGTTCTTTATTGCGAGTCTTCCGACATTAAACCATTGATTTCGATCGTCATTTTTACGCCAATTCTTTATAGATGTTGAATTTTGGAAAGATTAATGAAAGAGAACATTTGCTTTCCAATTTACCACCCTAATGAGTTCACATGTTTTGTAAAGCTAACAAGTAGTGTTTTGTATAACCTGAGGACCCAAATACTCAATTCTATCCATCTCCGCATTCTCCGGCACTTCAATTTCCTCCAACCATCCAAAATCTTCACTCACCGTTGTTTCTCCACCTGCACAATCCATTTCCAATCCACTTGAGAAATCGGAGTAGGGGAAATCTTTGTAATAGGAGCAGTCGCGATCGTCTTGTTTGGAATACGGAGGGCCAAGAACATCCAGCACCGCACACGGTGTTATGGCTGTGAACTGATGGATGTTGCCTCCTGTCGTCGGGTACAACACCGAGGTGTCGCACGGTGCGGTGTACACACTATTCGCTTTCAACTTCGCCAATCTCACTGAATAAACCAAAAAAATGAAACTCAGAATGATGATCATTATCAAAGATCGAGAATTGAATTGAGAGATTCGATTCGAAAGATGGAAATCTCACTTTGGGAGGATGGCATCGAGTCTTCAGGATGGACCCAATCGTACGATTTTATATGCATTGTTCCCGGTAAAAGCTTGCTGAAAACGGTCATCCCCGGATGATTATGGAGCGGGATGACGGCCGTTTCCGGGAGAAAGAAAATTCACAACTGCACAACACAATCCAATCATCAGCTGCAAGTAGTGGTGAACATTGTATAGAGTCAAATCAATTTTTTTTTTGAATTAGTCTAATTCTCGTCTTATTTTATAACTCAAATTTTATTTGAGTTTTTTAGTTAAGTCTAATTGTTCGAATTTCTGATCAAATTTAATTATAAACATTTATAACATTACAATAATAACTATATAAGAGTATTCCATATGTAATATACCTATATTAGGCAGAGTTGAAGTTTTTTGAAAAAATTTGAATTTTTTCGCATCAAATTAAGTAAAAATGATTGTTTAGAGTCGAGTTAATTTTTTTTATGTGTTTAAAAATATGTATCCAATCTATTAACCGACTAATCCAGATTAGTAGTACCATTAACAAATGGAATATGAGAGAGGCTAAATCATCTCTTACCGAGAACTCATCACATTGGTAAATGGTCGTATAGGTGACCCTTGGAATCCCTTTGACCGCACCCGCTGCATTGAAGAAGTGCAGATTTTTGCTAAGCCCGACATCTTCTGGCTTCATCTTATCTACACCATTAAACAATAAATACAAATTTAATATTTACATACATGAAAAGACAGCTGAAATTTGGTGCTAAACTTGCTTACCTAGAATATTACAAAGCTTGTTTACATCAGATGCAGGAGGAACAGTTCCATGGCCGCCTTTGAAGATTTCTCGACAGGAAACAAAGAGTTGTTCAGTACTTCCGGAACCCTGGGAAAGGCAACCTCCCTTCTGATCTTCTTACACGATCTGTTGCTCTTCTTGATTGGCTTGCCAGCGTACCCAACCCTGTTGTTTGCATGCTTCACGGTCGTAATGCTTTTGCTTTGCTCCACCAATCCACCAGCATCAGCCACCATCATAAAAGTTTCTGTTTTTTTTTTCCTTATTGAAAAACACGATTTTTCATGCAAAACCCAGAGTTCAAAAACAAAGCTTGATCGAGGAAACCGGTACACAACAGACAAACAAAAAAGGGGTTGGTTAGAATCGAGAAGATAAGGGTTGATATTGGCAAAGACAGAAAAAGAAAGGGGAAAATATCTATGAGAAAATGCGAGGATTGTTCAACTGTTGGGGAAGAAAGGTGCAGCGGTGGTATATAAAGGTTGGACAGAGAGCAAAACCAGGGGCCATGAAAAACAGAGAATAACTTTAATTTTATAGTTTTCTATATGGAAAACAAATAAATTAGTGGGAAATGGATTATTATCCTATAGATCAGTGTTGTAGATAATGTCTTCACAAGCGGGTTATTTAAATGTTTAATGTTTAAGTTTAGGGTTTAAAGGTCAAGAGTTTAAGCCGTAAGATATAAAATTTAAGATTCATAATTAGAATTTAGGGTTAATGGTTTATGTTTTGAGTTAGAGTTTTAGGATTATAAATTTAGATTTTGACTTAAAAATAAAAAAATTTGTATATATTTTTTTACACTAGCAATGTATCAAATTTATGTTTTAGTGTTTAGTGGTTTAAATTTTGAGGATTGTGGTTGGAGTTTAGTGTTATAATTTAGCTTAATATGTTAGACATTTAGGCTTTAACTTATAAATCCCAAATTTTAAACCCTAAACTAAATCTTTAAATTCTAAAATTAAAATATTTATAAATAAAAAATTTCGATGCATAGTCTAATTACCCATAAATTAGAAAGAAAACACAGCACATGCAAATTTAAAAACAAGTGGAGAAGGCTGATTTATTTATTTATTTGGGGGGGGGGGGGTTGATTTGCAAATTGCAAAGGCAGCTTAGCGCCCCCAAGATTGAGACATGAAAACTGCCTATTAACTTAACCGACCCATGGTTTTATTTTAGTTGTGATAGAAAAGAGTTTGGCAATTGACGAAACTGGCCATACTTTCTTCTGCTGATCCCTATCTTTTTCTCAAATATCTTTCTGGGCTAAAATAGGGAAAAGATTTTTTAATTATTTACAAATTAATTTGAAATATTTTTACGGCAATGAATTTCAAGATTTTTACGAAAAAAACGAGTTATTTTTAATTTAAATAGTTTTACATATGCACCAAGATTTTAACTTGAAAAATATTTTTTTATTAAGTAGATACAATTATATTTTTAAGATAAATGTCTGAATTTGAATCTATACAAGATAAGAAAATATGAACATCATTGAACATTCGGTCAATTAGTAAATCTCTTAACTGGAAAAATATTAGAGTTTTATGGATTAAACTAAGAGTGGAGTAAGAAAAAAATGATATCAAGTCTTTAATTAACATTAGTTTTAGAATTTTAATTTTAAAAATTGTCTTTTCTAAATAAATAATCAAAATTTCATTTTTAATAAAATGTGTTTTTAAATTATTTAAAATATTAAATTTTTATAAAATTAATTTCAAATTCAATACTACAAAGCTACTCAAATCCAATAAAAATAACTTGTAATTTATACCGGCAGTTATTTCCTCACCGCCCGAAAATTAGCGCATTTGTTCGACCTAACTCGATATTTTACAATATTTCACCTGATCTGAACTCGATCTAAATTTTAGAGTAAAAAATTTTAAACTCGACCCGATATAAATAAAATATATTATTTTTTATTTTTATTTGATACAATAGGGGTAAATTGAAAAATACAAATAGAGAGGGTATTCTAGTAATTATTTCATTTTTATTTGACGAAACATAAAGATAATTAAAAAATATATAAAGAGATGAGAATTATAGCAATTATAACTAAATATTTAGAATAAAATTAAACTAGTATTTTGGGTCGGGTTGGATTGAGTAATTTTTTATCCTAAATACGAACTTGATCCGACTTGATCTCATCCTCAAAAAACTTGACCCGAACTTGAAATTTTTTTCTAAAAACCTGACCCTTTTTTTAGGGTTGGGTCGAAACCCGTCGGGTTTGGGTTAAATGACCATCCCAAGTTATTTTTGTATTTTGTTTTTTTGTACTTATAAAAAATCCCAATACCATATTAGGATCGAATAAATTTAGGATGAGTACAGAACGGGCGACGCACACCGCTAAATACCGCTAACGCTATACACTACAACACACCATTAATCTCTTAAATAATTTTTAAATAAATATTAAAATTTTATGGACTCAACATACAATTAACCGTATTTCAAAACAAAATTAAAAACCGAGTTTAATAACCCTTTCAACGCATTGTTCATCTCAACCAAAACATTATTCTAAGTAAAAAAGACCCCTATAATCTCATAGCGAAGATACTGATTTGATTTCAATCTCCATTTAAGGGAAAACAGGAAAAAATATGTTTAATTTCATTTGCAGCAATATAAAAACTTTGAAAATATAAACTATAATTAGTTTTTAAATAATAAGTGTTAATTTCAATCTCAAGATGAAAGATGGGAGGGAATCCAAATTCTAACGTTATTTTAAATTATGGTTAGTTTTATGTCGAGTTTCATAAAATTTTAATGTTTATATAAAAATCATTACAAAACTTAATAATATTTTATGGTATATAATGTTATTGATGTTTGACGGTGTGCGTCACTCGTTTTAAATTTTTTCATTAATTTATTAATAATGTATATAGTAAAGTGGCAAAATGATTTTCATTCAATAAAGTCTTAATTAATACTAAATTTTGGATTTGATCTTAATTTGGACAACCTATTTTGTATTCTTATTAAAAGTGGCATTCAATAAATTAGTCAAAAAGTTACAACTTCGAATCTTATTTGTTTATATAACTAATAATAGAGTTAATTCTCATCCAAAAATAATAATACAGTTAATTGTTCATAGGGTGGTTAAGCTACGACTCCATTTTATACAGTTCTTAAAATTCAAAACATTCTATTTCAATCCTCAAATTGTTAATATTACTGGGATGAAGTTTGAATACTGAAATAGAATGTTTTAAAACTTAGAAACCAAAATAAAATGAAGTTGTAGTTCAAAACCTCGTATGTAATTAACTCTAATATATAGAAATTCAGAAGTAATCCAATTCTAAACTAACCTTAAGGAGTGAGGATTATTTATAGAAAATCATTAATTCTAATTTTATCCTCTAACATTTTACAATAAGTAGGTCTGTTATGTTGCTAAAAAAAGTAGGTCTGTTATAGAGAAGTGAGTTGTAAACGAACTGAACGAACACGAACGAGGATGTGCTCATGTTCGTTCGTTTAACTTTAACCGTATATAAGAACGAATACGAACATAAACGAACACAAATAAACATAAATGAACACAAACGAACATAAACAACATATATAATATGTTAAATATTTAATATTTTAGGTTAAATTGATTAATTTAGTTAATTAACCAATTTTAAACTGAATTAATCGATAATTGAAATTTAAAAAACTCTTAATCGTTAGCCAAAACCTAAAATTATCTTACAGATTAATCAATTTTGTTTTGGTTCGATCGGTTAGTTCGGTTAACCGAACAATGAACACCCCTAGCCGATAAGAAGGAAGTTTTTAACGAGTCATAAAATAGGACTTGTCAACTCGAATAATTCGAATTTTTTTGACTCGGCTCGAATCGATCTACTGCTCACCCCTAGACATATGTGAATAAATTTAAACGAACATAAACAAACATAAAACGAATGGATTACCGAACGTTCACGAACATAAATGAACGAATGAGCCATTTGTTCGTGTTCGTTCATTTAATTAAATGAACAAAAAATCTTGTTCACATTCGTTCGTTTAATAAATAAACGAACATAAACAATTGGTTCACGAGCGGTTCGCTGAACGTTCGGTTCGTTTACAGCCCTATGAAAAAACAAAAGGGATGACAAAATAACCTAGTCTTGTCAGGTCTCGATTCGACTCGATTTGATAGGGGTAATTATATATATATATATATATATATATATATATATAATTAGAGTTGAGTCATGTTAAGTTTTAAAAAGATTGAGTTAGGATGGGGCAGGTTCAAGTTTAGAGTGAAAATTTCCGATCCAACCTGACATATATTATATTTTTTCAAGTCGTATTTTAGTTAAAGTTTCAGAGTCGGTCGGGGTTAAATTATGTTTTTATTACGTCGAATTAGATCTAATTGAAGATAAAATATATTAGACTTGAATCTGATTAAAATATTTAAAATTTGGATAAAAATCAAGGCGGCCAAAAACCCACCCGACTTTGTGCCGTTATCATCCCTAAGGATAAATGTTCGTCTCCGTTGTCTTATATTGTATGCAGACAATTTAAACTCCTATATTCGAGGTTTGAATTTAATTATTATTTTTAATTTGTAACAATTTATATTATATTGTAATTTTATCTATTATATTTAATTTATATAGAAAATTACAATAACATGTAATCTTATAATGTAAACGTTAAAAATTAAATTATGTTATCTATGTTTAAAAGAATTGATAAGTTTATCAAAAATAGATAGAATTATTAAATGTTAAATAATATATCATAATTTATATTTTTAAAATTTTGAAACTATTATGAGATATGATGTGGTGATTGCTTACCTCATCTCTTAGCCATAAGGTCGGGAGTTTGATTCCTACCAATAAGAATGAAATACATTTTATGACTAGCCATTAACTTCTTATTGAGAGCACCCGCAGCGAGGGGGTTAACTATTACTACCGAAAGTAGATACCTTAACTTAAACTGATTTTTTTGATAAATAATATTTACGAGATCAAAATAGACTTGGATTAAATATTTACGAATACAAAGACCTTAAGTAAAATTTAATGCTCATATTTCGAGTGGGATAGAGTTTGGATAAGCATGACATTTATTAACACCATACATAATTTTGATTTAAATCTAACTCGACTTATGAACATATTTAATTTAGATATAGTTCAAAAATCTCAACTGTTTTTATATAAAACAATGAAAAAATAAATTTTATGTTGATATATTTCATAGTTAATTAGTTATTATTTAATAGTTAATTTAAATTAGGCTTAAGGGTGTTTTAAAGCCCTTGAATTTTTGAAAAAAATCAATTAAGTCCCTAAATTTTTTTGCGCACCATCAATTTTCCGAACTAATAAATTGAATCAATTAAGTCATTTGACCAATTTTAACCATTAATTTTTGATGATTTTTTTCTTGAGATATTACTGTCATGTGGTATACTACAGTTCTGCCATGCGATATTTACAAATTTTTTAGAAAACTATATATATATATATATATACTTATAAGTTTTTTTAGAATTTTAGAACTTTTAAAGAATTTTTCAAATAAAATAAAAATTCTAGAAATGGCAAGTGACAACACTATAGCACAACACATTGTACCAACTGATACAAAAAATGTTAGAATTAACAACTAACATTGGTCAAAGGAGTAAATTGATAAAATTTTGGAGGATAAAGACTTAATTGTGTGAAAAAAAGTTGAGAGGCTTAATTGATATTTTTCTTAAAAAGTTCAAGGGCTTATGAACACTTAAGCATTTAAATTATTATAAATTGACTTAATTGAAAAATAAGTGCCTAAACTATATTTCTTTTGAACTTTAAGTGCCTAAAGTTCCAACCGTTACAATTTAAAGTGTCTGGACATCAATGACCGTTTTAATTTTTTTTTTAAATCGATGAATGGTATGTTAATCGAACGGCTATTTAACATTTGTCGTTTAATATTCGACTAGTACACCGTTTGCCGATTTTCGGTGACACAATGTTGAGGGAAATGCCCGGCTAGGTCTGGCGACCTAAAAGGTGGGGTCAACGACAATGATCAAAGCGGTGAAGATTTGAGGATTTAGAGATTTGAGGAATATTTTAGAAATTTTCAGAATTTAAAGTTTTTTTTTGAAAAATTTAAATTATTAAAAACAAAAAATGAATTAAAAAATTATAAATTAAAATATAACACGTGTCAAATTCTTATTGGTTAATGGAATTTTTAATGATAGTTAACTACCAGACGCCTAATATTATAACAGTTGAAACTTTAAGCACCTATTTTTACAAAAAAATACTTTAGGCACTTAACGTAAAAAAATAGTATAGTTTGAGCACTTATTTTTCTTTTAATCCTTATGAATTATAAGATACACGTTAATAAAAGAAAGCAAAATTATGAATATAATGTTATGAATATCTTTATTTATGGTGGATATCCATATATTAAAGAAGAATTTACTGTACTATATTATTATGGTTTCATACCCAATGGAATTAGATTTTTCATCTTATGCATATAAACATAAAGTTTGGAGAAACCATTGTGCACAACCATACATTGAGAATATAATACAATTCTCTCTCTCTTTATCTCTCATCTTTATCTTGTTCATGTTATTCTTTACTTTATTTACAGCACGTTATCAACACAATCTCGTTTAATTATCGTGGTTCTTGTTGGCAATTTCTGAAAAAGATTTCAACATGATATTGGTGACTACATCTACCGTATATTCAACTTAGCTTAAAATGTATTGTATGTTTTTCTTATTTATATCGATATAATAGTTGGTTAATCACTTTTATACTATGGTCAGTGCATTTGCTATGTTATTTGATTATTATTTCATTCTAATATTCAATAACGTTTTTTCATCGAGTTTATATATATAATTCCAGGAACAAATATCGAGCATTTAGCGAAAAATACGAGATCAACTTAGTTTGAAATTTATGGTGATGGAAAGACCAACCATTGCTTTAAGGAAAGTGGAAAAAGTGGTGGATTGGATATGCCACTTGACATTGATATTTTTCGAGTTCCCCAAGCTACATGCACCTCAACAAATTTTTTCCATTTACTATTGCTTTATTTGTGTATATATATATATTTGAGATTAGTTATTATTATTATTTGTATGAATTTGATGTTTTGATTTTTTAAGGTTCATATAACATCATGATGAAAAGGTGTGATAGTTTCATGGTTCACCGAGGATAAACAAGGTTCCAATGCGGTTTTTTATTGGATTGAAAACCTCAATCAAAAGAAAGAGACTAAAGTAAAATTCAATACCTATAAGTTTTTTATTTGACGTCTTGATTTTTAAGTCTGTTAATTATTATATATATTGGTTGATCAATTATTCTTTAATAGAATGACTATTATAAAGTCTATATTTGCTCGAAAGCAATAATTCTTATGCGTCGAAAAACTCGACTATAGACTTCTCCCAAGTTCAAGTTACAAAAATTCGTCTTGATCCAATAATTTTTATATGAGGCATTACCTGAAGTGAATGCAAGCATGATGTTTATTCTATGCGATTATTAGTTTGTTTCATTCACTAAAGTGAATGCAAACATGATAATTCACTATATGATTAGTAAATAAAACTCAACTATGTGAATGTTTCAAATTAAATTTAAATTTTGTGGTTAGAGTATCACTGATGAGGATATGTTAGAATAACATACTCCACTTTTCACACAAACAATGCTGTCCTGAAGACACAATATCGTGAAAAAAGGTTTTGAAGACCTATTGACCCCACTATATTCCTTAATGTGAATGCAACATTTTATAGAAGAAAGAAAAAATGTCACATTAGTAATTGTGGTCGCAATTGAGCAAGATGGTTATTTTAAGAATAATTATACCCACCACAAGTGGAACAATAAGGATGATAAAAGTGCAAAATGTCATTCCAAGAAAGAGAGACTATGTGTCATCAATGTGATAGCTTGTAACGACTTAGATTTCAGACTCCGTGGATCAGTTTAACCCGAACCGTGATCTTTACGATTAGGCTCAGAGTTTGGGGTTTTGAGTACCCATTAGAGCCTTAGTGGGCCTCTCATTAGTGTTGGGCTTGAGTTCTTGGGGTTGGATGTGTGTTTGGATGAAGGAGGAAGGAGAAATATGTAATTTCACCTCATTTTTGAAGTGGAAAGATGGGAGCTTTTAGTTTCTCAACAGAAAAGTAGTGGTGATATCACCATTTGTCTCCCTTGTCTCTATTCCTCAGCCATTCTCATTCCCCCAACTGCCATACTCAAGTAAAGGTTGGATCTTTGTCTTCTTAAGTAAGAATTTTAGATTTTGGGTTGAGGGTGTAAGACCCTAAATTATAGTGTTTAAAAAAGGAAAAAAAATAATGGGGGTGTTTACAGCCAATGGGACTCGAACTTATGCCCCTTAGTATGGGATTTGGATGGTTTAACCATTTAAGCTAAGGTCATTGTTGGCCCTAGACTTCACCAAGTTTATCTTAACCATTGTTATGCTATCTGGACCATAATTAATAAAAGTCTGACTCACCACCTACCTTCATTAATGCCTTAGATCAAAAAATATCCAAGATATTGGAATACCAAAAGCTCTTACCAACTCCCCTCACTGTTCAAGCTCCGTTCTCCCTCACCGCCCGGTCGTGATAGCCACTGCCCATATCGGTGTGACCACCGCCCTATCCCGACCAAAATCTTTGCCTCCACTCGCACCGTTATGCCTCCGTATACCGTGAAAACTCAGTTGTTTGTATGAAATAAAAGCTAAGATCTTTGCTATTTTTGTCATTTTGGTTGCTCCTCCACCGTACATGCATCACATGGCCACCGCCTTTGTGTTCGTCGTCGTTCTACGACCAAGGCTCGACCCTTCACTCGTCGAGATCACTCATCAACAGCCATAGAGGACATCTGGAAGTTTTGGCAAAGGAAAAATTGGGTTATCCGATGGATTTAAACGGATTTAAGCTATTTTCAACTGTCTACAGCTGTTGTACTTGAGATTCGCCCATCTGTTCGTCTGCTCAGCCTAGCTCCTCCCGATTCGCTCACTAGTGTACACCCGTAGTTACTCGATCTAGCATTGTTAGCGAGGGAGGTGCCCAGTAGACTTGAACTCATACCCCTTAGCATGAGAGATGAAAGGTTTAACCATTTGAGCTAAGGTCATTCTTGGCCTTAGACTTCATCAAGTTTATCTTAACCATTGTTGTGTTTTCTGAACCCATAATTAATAGAAGTCTGACTCAACACCTACCTTAATCAATGTCTTAGATTAGAAAATATCCAAGATATTGGAATACAAAAAGCTCTTACCAACTCCCCTAACTATTCAAGCTCTGTTCTCCCTCACCGCCGGTCTTGGTGGCCACTGCCCATACCGGCGTGATTGTCGCCCTATCCTAACCAAAACTTTAGCCGCCACTCACACTGTTGTGTCGCTGCCTATCGTGAAAACTCAGTTGTTCGTACGATGGAAAAGCCAAGAGATTTTTTGTTTTCGTTATTTTAGATGCTCTTTCGTCGTACGTGCATTACACAACCACCGTCTTTGTGTTCGTCATCATCTTAAGACTAAGGGTCTGACCCTCCACTCGCCGAGATCGCTCACTGGCAGCCGTAGAGAATGTTTAGAAGTTTCGTCAAAGGGAAGCTTGGGTTATCTGGTAAATTTAAACGAATTTTGGTCGTTTTTAGCATTCTACAACCGTTGTACTCGAGATTCACCTGACTGTTCGTCTCCTCAGCCCAGCTCCTCCCAATTTTGCCACTAGCGCGCAACCGTAGTTGCTCGATCTAGTACTACTACAGAGCGTAGCGAGGCAGGTGCCCAGTACACTCTTCTAACTAGCTTTTTGAGGTGTGTTCCATGTGTGCTACACTACTGTTTCAAACGAAAATTGAAATGATTTCTCTAAATATATTATGGAACGCTCTCTGATTTGAACATGATTACTTTTCTGTTTTGAAAGCATGTCTACTTTATATGTTTGGAAATATGCCCTATGTCTGATTTGAAATTGAGATATTTGATTTCTGTTTTACTAGGATAAATATATGTATGTCTCTTGATTTTTGATGATACTGCTTACTGTTCTAAACTAATGTACTTGGGGTATACTCTAGGGATATTAATTGAAGTTTATTTAGGTACAACCATGATCCATTTGGTACCTTATGTTAGGCTCAACATTGATCAAGATGGTAAGTCCTTCTAGACCTAAGGTATCTCTTTAGGTAGACTTCTACGCCCACGGGCCTAAGGTAAGTCTTTCAGGATGTAGTTTATGGGGAACTGCATATCGGTGTTCAGTTTGAGGGTAGTTAAGTTCTAAATGAAAACTTATGTTGCCCTTGAAATATGTTTTACTGAAATGTTTTATACATGTCTTAACTATTTATATGTTTTATCTGCACTTATTGGAACACACTAAGCTCCCTAGCTTACACCCCTGAATTTTTTCTTTCAAATACTTTTGGATAGGCTTCCCGAACATGGCACTTGGAAGATCGACACATTCAGTATATCGTTTTTGTTGTAATGTTTCTATATCCCAAACTATCTTTACTATAATGACATGAGCCTATATTTTGATATAGTATACTTTACTACAATGCTCGATGTGGTATATTTTGTAACCAAATTCTAATATGGTGTTAGGTTGAATATTTGGTAATATATTTATGGTTCATAAGTATTATCTGTTTGAGACTTTACTTCGTAAATATTTTTATCGGTAGTTTTTAGTATGGAATGTGACCTCTCAGAGTTAGACTTAATGCATAGGCCAGTCCAGGGGGTTATATAGGGTTTTGTTACCATCATCCAAGGATCTACGTTTCAAGGTAAGTTTCATCAAGCTTGGAGAAAGATAGAAATATAGGGTTTGTGGGGGTTTATGTTGAAGGGTTCTAAGAGGAGATTTAATCTCGTTTTAACAGTCATAAAAGTAAGTTTAGTTGGATTCCTTATCTCCTACAAGTTGTAAACGAACTTTCTTGTGTAGTGAAAGAGGTTGGAAATTCTTCCAAAGAGCTTGGGAAGAAGAAAGCTTGAGGAGAGTGGTTGGAGGCTTCTCTTCCAGCTTTGGAATCAAGGTTAGTACATTACTAACTCCTTTGAATTTATGGGAATCATAAATTTGATTGCCTTGTTGCTTGGTTGATGTTTTGGTCTTGAGGCCTCTCTAATGGATAAATCTGAAATTTGTGTTACAATGACTTAAAAATGGTAGAAAATCACTTAAACTACTTTCTATAACTTGTAGGTTCAGTTAGAGGATTTTCTATGAAGGTTTAGGGGTGTTTGGAATAATTTTTGAGCTCCAGAATTTGAATTATGGGCTCGAGTACAAGAACGGGATGAACCGGTATCAGTACCCTGTGTTCTTAATGAAGAACACAAGCAATTTTTGAAGGGCGTATCAGTATGAGCTCGTGTCGTACTGGTATCCCCTATTTCGACAGAATTCAAGTAACAAATTCTTGTACTAGTACGTTTGAGAGCCGTATCGGTACTAAAGGGGTATTAGTACACGACCTATGTGTACCGATACAAGGTTATTAGTTAACCTCTTTCCTATAAAGCTCAAGTATCAGTATGCTTGGGGTGGGTATCGGTACCTAGAGAGCCGTATCAATACCCACTAGGCAATCTACCTGAAAAATTCATTTTAATTCGAGGGGTTGATAATTCGAGGAATATGGCCTAATGGGCTTTTAATGTGATAAAATAAATCGTAAAATTGAGAACCGAGATTTAACCCTTATACATGAGCATAATTTGTAATAACTTGGTAAACCTTGGGTGACTTGTTTGTAATAGCAACGATAAAGATACTTGGTGGATCAAGTAATGTTCTGTGCCAAGTAAAGGCACTTGTGTAGTGGAGTCACCTTTGATTGTTGGGATCAGGATACCTAGAGAACATATTGCAACACCACAAGATAAGATACCAGATGTAATCTCTTGAGGCTTTGTGACACCGAACCTCATCCGGTGATACTCGATGAGAGATTCCGAGTACGAGTGTAAGTTCCTGAGGCTGTGTGACACCGAACCTCACTCCGAGTGTACATTCCCGAGGCTTTGTGACACCGAGCCTCACTCTAGGTTTGTTTGGTAGGATGCATATGTGCTTTATGAGATTAATGCATCTGTTATTTGTTTGTTATATGTTTAGGTGGCTAGAAGTTGCGCCATATGTTATTGTATTGACATGATATCATCTTTAGCTACATGCTCATATTTATGATTTGTATAAAATGTGGTTGAGTGGAAGTGTATCCAGTGAGCTTCGTTAGCTCAACGTTTAGAATTGTTGTTTTAGTTCGTAGGTTAGTAAGTTGGGTCATGCATTATTAGAGTACCATCGGAGTAGGACTTCAACACCGACTTATTAAGAGTACAATACTTAAATTTACTTGGGCTATGTATTCGTAAGACCCTATGTTTTGTATTGTAACTCACATTTTGGATTTT
The DNA here is from genome assembly GCA_019671005.1 of Hibiscus mutabilis. NCBI lineage: Eukaryota > Viridiplantae > Streptophyta > Magnoliopsida > Malvales > Malvaceae > Hibiscus > Hibiscus mutabilis. The sequence goes on along the minus strand of CM033735.1, from coordinate 10,201,185 downwards.
AATCATGAGTCTAATTCTTTTATAATTGTATTTTCAAATAGAGCTCCTATGTAATGTTTTAAATACTTATCTATGTTTGGAATATTTAAATCAATGGATTTTATGAACAATGAGATGTAATTGGGCTAAATTAGGTTGAAATTTTATGCTTTGCAGGTTGGGCTTGAGGTCTAAATGTGACATCAGGGTGTAATACCCCAAAGTTTAGTTAGTGACTAAAATGATAAGATTGAAAGTTTGATGTCCAAAAGTGAAGTGACCAAAATGAATAAAATGAAAGTTTGGTGGATAAAGTGAAAATTCTGAAAAGTTTGAGTATTAAAAAGGTAATTTTCCCAACAATAATTTTTAGTCCATAAATGGGTAGTTCATCTACAAGAAGTGGGTTGGAAACGAGATTATTAAATTAATTTGCGATTTCAATTTTAAGGAATTATTCGATAAAGCTTTCAATTTTTTTTGGATAAATGGACCGAATATAAATTCAAGAAAATAACATTAGCCATTGAATGGAAGGGTGAGAATGTCATTTCACATGGTTACAATGGTAAGATTAATTTTGGGCCCTTGGATTTAAATAATTTTTCCATGTTAAATCCTAGCAATTGGATCAAAGGGACAAGATTGAAATTTAAGTTTATTTCAAGGGAAAAAATGGAATTTGATATAGTTCAAGTTCAAATTGGTAAACTACTAACTCAAGATTAATTCTAGGCTACTGGATGAAGGATGATGACATTTGACACATTATGAATTCATTGGATTTAAGGGTAAAATAGTCATTTCACTATTAAATAAAGATATTTGCATTATATGTAATAAATTATGCCATTTGGTAAAATTAGAAGAGAAAAACCAAAAAAATGTTTTTCGTTCCTCCTTGTTGCTACTGTGAGTTTTGGGGAGAAAATAAAAGAATTTTCAAGTTTAATTTTTAAGCATTTAGAGTTGGATTCAAGGTTAGTTCATGAAATACAAATTTGTTCTCCCTTGAATTTTCTCTCATTTGGTATAAGAAATTCATGGAATAGTTGAAGATAACTATTTAATTTTAAGGAGAAATAATTTAGGGTTTAAGGATCCAAATAAATTAGGATTGTTATGTGATGTTCTATCATTTCCATGTTTGATTGAAGTTGAAATTGATGTATTCTTGATGGAATACCATTTGGTTAATTAGGGTTTAATTTGGGATTTAAGGATTCAAGTTGAATTTGGAGTTTTCGTGAAAGGAAAATGTTGGAATAATATAATTAAAGGTTAATTTGAGGTGATGGAATGGTTAAAGGATGCTAAAGATGTGAATTATCAAATCTGCCCAGAATTTTAGTCTTTGGAAGTGAGTTTGGAAATCCACCAAAAAATTCCATAAAAATGATTAGAAAGTGAGCCAAATACCATTGTATTCATGGTTCATTCTAGTTTCGTTTAAAACAAATGGTGACTGATTTCAATTTGTGTATCAAAAGATATGAATTTTTAAGTGATGAAAGGTCAGAAAACAAAGTAAAAGTCTGTTTCGAAATTCAGCACTGGAATTTGACTTTGAAAATTCGTCATAAATCGTACGAGTTGAATTTGGGATATTAGTCTATATGGTTGAAAAGATTATCGAATCTAGTTTCTTTCAAAACAAACGGAATTGGATTCTGAGTTGTTGTTTATTTTATAGAAATATTTCTTTGAAGGTTGCGCAAACTGACGGATTATAAAATGAGTACCTTATTGGTGTTATTAATTTTTGCATGTAAGGGATGAATGTGAAGCACTCAAGTAAACACGAGAAATTGGAAATTCAGTAGATAAGTCAAAGGATCAATCTTGGAGTTCTCTTAAGTTATTCAATTTAGTTTGGGATATGAAGTGTCAATGTGAGTACATTTATATGTTTTAAAATGTATTAAGGAAGACTTGCGATATGTTGACCTATATGATTTTATCGAATTGATAATATTGATTTTCATATGAAATATGATATTTTCACAAGCATAAAGTAAAGGTTTTATACATGATAGGGTATGAACTGTCCTATTGTGTTTTGTTTATGATAATTTTACTATCATATATAGATGATATGTTAGAGAATAATTTATGGTATAATAGAGTATGAACTGCTCCATTATTTTGATTTATCGATGATGAGTTATTTACCATCTACAGAATGATATATTGCAAAGTTAATGATATTGTTTTATTGCCCAAGATTACTATTGAGAGTTACCTTTCTTGTTTCACGTTGTAGTGAAGTTTGTACCACTGTGAGACCTTGCCGCTGCTGGTTAGGGTTTAGTAAACCCTATTTTTCAAATCTGTGTAAGGGATAAGAGAGTGGGCCGTTGTGTGTTTGAGCCCTTGAATGTGAGCCGAAATATTAGGGCCATTCAAATGGCTAGGGTCTGCCATGGACTTGTTGAACCAGACTGGTCCAAAGTGAAAACCGAACTAGTATTGAACCAACCCTATAATTAGACCCGTTGACCAACCTGATCTTTAACCGACCTGACCCGCTTTGACTTGCCTATTGACTTTGACCCGTTGACCAGTCAAGTCATTGTTGACTATTGACTTTGACCTTGATTGAATTGACGTTTGACCAGTCAAGTTAACATTGATCGTTGACTTTGACCGTTGACGTTTTAATCAACTTTGACCTTGACGTTTTTTGACGTCCTGAGCCCGAATTTGCAGTCTGTTTCGCCTAATTCAAACCCAAAAGTCTAGTTTTACTAATTACAACATATTTTTGTACTTAGTAAATTCTGAGAATTGAACATGAGTTCTGATATGGTTCATTAAATGTGTTTCAGAAGACATTGATTCCGATGACGACTTTTTACCTCGTCCTCCTCCACCTGTGCATCCTGTACTTACATCTTCTGTGAGAGCAACACGTGAGTTATTTCTTTATGAAATTTGAGTTGATGGCATAGTACTACTTGTTAGAATGTGAATTAATATAGAATTTCATATTGTAGGTTCTAACTCAGCTAGACCTAGAGCTAGTTCAGATTGTGGGAGGTGTCATCATCGACGTTAGAGTTTTAGCCTCTAGAGGTGTGTTCTCTTTCTGTTCTATATTTATTCTGTGAATTGTTTTACAACATGCATGTCTACCTTTTGTGATGCGATTTCAATGGGATTTGAGATGCCATGAGTACTATGATAAACTGTGTTAAACTATCTTTTACTGAGTCTATCAGAACTTCAAAACTGCGATCCTTGTATTTAGTATGATATACTGTGATGTGATTTTGTTTTATAACTATTATCATATTTTTATGCATGTGATGAGATTGTACGGAGAAAGAAGTGGTTTGACCACACTGCGATTGGAGAAATAAGGTTGAGGAGTTCTGGGGAACTACCTCCACTGTGACCGATTGGCTTTGCCACCACTGTGACCAGAGTATGTAGTTGGGTTGTGTTTTGCGTTTATCATCATTTTCATGCATTGTGATTTAATGTGATTTATAAATTTTTGAGATAATACTGTGAAATTGAGACTGTGTTGTTGCACTTTAGAGTCACACTGGGCTTAATAACTTATTCCCATATAGTTTGTCTTTTAGATACTTTGGCTATAGGCGACTTGGTACTCGGAGGACCTCGTGTGTTTTCAGATTTATTTCTATTATAGTATGGAATTTATCATTTTCGAATATTTGTTATTTTTACTTTTTATCGAGATTTGACGTAATTGAGACTTGAGATTGATTAATGAGAATGTTTTATACTTATAATCAATAAAAAAGATACTTGAGGGAAAAATTACAAATGTGACTTCCTAAATTGGGCTTTTCACTTTGAGCCAAGTTTAGGGGGTTACAATGGCCTAGTAGTCTAGGAATACACGACTCGCATACTTAGCTTCTCTCACATGTATGTCTTGGGCTAGTGGAGAGGACTTTTATAAAATGAGTTTTTAATATTATTCATCCTTTCTTTAAAGCAATATCGATTTGAAATGGGTTTGAATAAGAATTTTCTATACTTTGTTTCTAAAGTTAATTATTTAATGATTTTATGATTACATTATAATGCCTCATGAAGTTCGTACTTAGCGTGTGTTTTTCCTGTGCACGCGTAGGTGGTCCTAGACCTTGGTGTAAGTAAGGCGTTGCATCAAGTTCAGAAAATTCTCATCAAGCTATCACAGTAATGCCATCCTACTTGAGGTTTTTAATTAATTTTAGTGGTGTGTATAAATGAGATAAACTTGTCTTTTTGGTTCAGAGTTTGTTATTTATCAAACAGTTAATTTATTTTTCATAAAGTAAAGGAGCTCCGATTTTGTGTAGAAGTTAATATAAATATTTTCAAAGGTTTTAAATTTTATAGTATTTTCGAATAAATTTCATTTTCTTTACTGTATTAGGTTTTGTGATATTCCCGACTCGACTCTGATGATCGGAGTCGAGAAGGGGTGTTACATCCGGGTCGAGGGTGTCACACAACTCAAATCATTGGCTCTGAATTTGTCCTACGCCAAAACATCTTGTGGACTTTTACCAAAAATCAATAAATGGTAAAGGAAAGAAAATAGAAATAAATTTTGTTTATGACAAAAATGATTATGGCGTTACTATCTTTGGCAAAAACAATTATCGCCTTACAAACATAAATGTTGATGATTTCCTTATATCCCTGAGAGGAATACTTGATATTTAATTATTTTTATGTTTACTTTATTAAAAAGATATGATTATTTTGTTAGGAAATATTTGATCTTTAATTATTATTTTAAAATAATAAATTTCATGTTTACTTTGTTAATATCATGGTTGTTATTTTTTATTTCAAACATTTCTTTAACAATTATTTACTTTTCTTTGAAGAATATGATTACTTCCGGAATACAAACTGTAATAATGGTGACGATTTATGCTTAGCTGACAATACAATTACTCATATTATACTTAAGCATAAGAAATACTTTTCATATTTAACAATGCAAAGGAACAATGTGAGTACTATATCCGAAAGCACTAATATCATAGAAGGATTCAAAAGAGAAAATATGTTATTGTGAAATGGAACTCAATTCCATATTCACAATGCTTATATTCGGCATAGTTGCAAAGAGACTTATTGAATTTTAAAGATATTCACAGAAATGGATATTATATTAAGACTATTAGTGAAGAGGATACCGAATATCTCCAAATTACGAGTATAACTCAAGGCAATAAGAAAATCTTGGAAAAATCACATGCACTGTCACCCAGATTGTACTACATAAGAATTAGTACAAATTAAAGCTCATGCTAATGTAAACCTGAAGTTTACTGATAACTTTATTATTTAGCATGACTGGTTAAACTATCCCGGTTCAATTGTGATGCAAAAAATTAACACTTCATGTGGCAATTCATTAAAGAATTAACATTCTTCAAAGTCATGTTTTTCATGTGATGCTTACTCTTAGAACAAACTAATTATTCGACCATCACCAGCTAAGATAGATTATGAATCTATTAATTATTTTGGAATAGATACAAGGTAATATATGTGGGCCCATAAACCTTTCTTACAGACCATCTAGATATTTTAAGGTTTTAATCGATGCATTGACTAGATGGTCACATATATGTGGTCCCATAAACCTTTCTTACAGACCATCTAACATGAATTATCATTATCTCATTTTGATCCATGTACTCAACAATGTAAACTAAAAGTTCAAAGGATAATTTATTTTCAAAACTTAGTAAATCAATTGTTAGATGCTTTTGCTAACCCTAAAAGAGTGACTAAGTCACATATACCTACTATGAATGCTCTGATTAAAATTGATGTCCCAGAAGGATAAACTCTAATTGTTAATGAGTCTAACTCACGCCTGAAGTGTGGTAGACAAGTAGGTTCCAAAGATAAAAATTCTTGAAAAAGAAAATGAGCTATATCTTATAATGGTTCGATCGAGGAATCAACGAATTATGAAAATCTCTAGAAGATATTAAAATGTCTTCAACAGAGACATTAAACATGACTCATGTACATGATAACAAAGAGATCTCAATAAATTATGTCATGTATGGTAATAAGTGGAATTAAATTCAAATCGACGTCGATAAAATTTTTGAATGCAATATAGCACTAGAGATTTTGATGTGGATCAAACAAAGAAATGATTGACCAAAATAAAAAGAGATAATTGAGGCAGAACTAAAATCTCTTTCAAAAAGAGAAGTATTTGTGAGATATAAATTAGTCTTCGTGAGAAAGAGAAATAAAAAAGGAAAATCCCTAGATATAAAGCTCATTTGGTTGCACAAGAATTCTCAGAAAGACTTGAAATCAATTATAATGAAACATACTCCTTGGTGGTGGTTACAACTACTTTTAGATTTTTGATTAGTCTAGCAATAAAAGAAAGACTTAGTTTATGCTTAATGGATGTTGTTATAACCTATTTGTATAGGCCTATTGATAATAACATTTACAAGAAACTTTCAAAAGAATTTAGACTACCAGAAGCAGTTTATTCAAGTTCTCGAGAATATTATTCAATCAAATTGAGCATAATCCATTTAAAACAATTTGGACGCATGTTGTATAATCGCCTCAGTGAATACTTATTAGCGGAAGGCTATAAGAACGATTTAATTTCCTCAACCATTTTTATTAAGAGGTTTAGCTCTGGATTTGTTATTGTTGTGTATGTTGATGATTTGAATATCGTTGTGACTCATGAAGAGATCTCCCTAATAATGATATCTTTGTGCATCAATCGAAATACATTGAAAAATGTTTAAAAAGACTTTACATGCATAAAGCACATCCGTTGAACATCCATATGGTTGTTAGGTTGCTTAATGTAAAAAAAGATCCAATCCAAGAAAAAGGTGAGGATACTCTTGGTCCAAAAATACTATATCTTAATTGATCTGGAAGCATCAAATCTTAATTGCTCCAAAAGTACTATCTAAGTGCTACGAGATCATTAACTTAGGAACTTTCAAAACTCGATGCCTCTTTAAATACTATAAATAATTGTTATGCGCGAGGCAAAGTCAAAAAAATGTGTTTGACTAAACATATCTAGAAGATACATGAGTTACTTTCACAAGATAAGTATCTTGTGTAAAAATAATATAAAATTTATATCTCAATCGAAAGATGGATACATCAAATTTGACAAAACGAAATATATTTTTTCAAAGTTTCGTTCCTCCCGATCTTCAGAAGAATAATATTCGATGAATCTTTTCAAGTAGTAATTTAGAAGATATATTTACCAGTGCATAGTCTACTTCAACATTTGAAGATTACATTCAAGATTGAATTATGAAGATTCAAAGATCTTATGTGATGTTTTCATGAGGGGAGTAAATACGTGTTGCACTATTTTCCCTTTAACCAAGGTTTTGTCCCAATGAGTTTTACTAGTAAGGTTTTTAATGATGCAACATGTTATGCGTATCAAAGATGTGTGTACTCTTTTTCATTCATTAAGAATTTTTTTCCCACAAAGTTTTTATCTTAGTAAGGTTTTAACGAGACACATTATCTTAATGGGTATCCAAAAGGGTGTTATGAATATCTTTATTTATGGTGGATATCCATATATTAAAGGAGACTTTAATGTACTTTGTTATTATAGTTTAATGCCTATTGGAATTAGGGTTTTCATCTTATGCCTATAAATATAAAGTTTGGAGAAACCATTACACACAACCATACATTGAAAATATAATACAAGCCTCTCTCTTTGTTTCTTATCTTTATCTTGTTCATGTTCTTCTTTACTTTATTTATGACATATTATTTTTTAAAAATATTTTTTAAAAATTATTAGCGGAAAATTGATCAAATATAAAGCAACGAATATTTAGGCGATTAATTCCTAAGCCAACATTATAAAAGGCTTCATGTACTAATTTTGAACGAATGATCAGAAGTAAATCATTTATTTAATTAATTATATTCTCTTTACATTTATCAACTTTAATTAGACACCAGTTTTTTTTAATTACTAAACATCGTTAATCAAACAATTACATGTATAATAAAATTTTAAAACTAAATTAATTTATAATAGTATATTATTATTTGATTTATTAAAACATAAAAATATATATATTTTTGAATAGTCTAAAGATGATTACAAGTTAATTATGTTTATGTATATTCTTAACCTATTGATAAAGCACACACACCTTGTAGACAAAACTATTGAACTCGAGTCTTCTAGGTGAACATCATTCGCTTTTCTACTGAAACTACTTGTTGGGATCAAAATTTATATTTGTTAATGTATTAAATATTAAATTTATATTTTTATTATTGAATAGTTGAGTTTGAAAGTAGTGGTATGATCACACAATGGTTGCTTTTCGATCGAACATATGAAAAGCAAAATAAAATAGAGAGAGAGAGAGAGATTTTGGAAAATTAGTATTTATAAGAAAAATAATAAAAAGGGTTGTGGGGGCAATTTTGACAATTTACAAGAAGAACAAGATAGGAAGAAATATCACGTGGCAGGCGCATGGAGGGTGAGGGGGGGGGGGGGCACGAGAGCATCAAAAATCATGTTTTCAGTGTGTTATGTTCCTTTGTACTTTTAGCCTCAAAAGTCGAAGGAATTGACATTTGTCACTAGAAGAAAAATTACTTTTGTTTTTTAACATAAAATATATAATTTTAGTTCTAGTTAATATTAGATTTTGAATTTAATTAATATTCTTATTAAATTGAAATATTGCATTCTTAAGGTTAATATTAAAATTTAAATTTATACAAAATAAAATAACGAGAGCATCGTTATTACTCAACCAACTAATAAATTTAAATTTTAATTGATATTTTAAACAGTAATATATTATCATAAAATTTATATCACAGGAATAGCATGTTGACGTGTGTATTATGATCACTTCCCAAGAAATGACAACTTAATTGTAATTTGACATGTTTTAATTGATCTCACTTTATGACATTCCGACAACTACTCTGCAGTTACTTGATTCTATTATGTACCAGTCAGGCTCAGCAACATTACGGTAGTTATGAGTATTTTTGGATGATCATTCCTTCTCCATTTTATTTATTAATGTTTTTGCTACGAGTAAAGAGTTATATCATTCGTGAAGCTAAAAGAAGACATTGGTTAATGTCATTTTTGTATCCTGTTTGCATGGTGTTTCAGTTATGTTGTTCCAAAAAGTACTAAATCAAGCCTCCTAAAACAGAAAAATGATTTTATAGTCATGGTGTTGTGCTCTTAGAAGCAATTACTGGGTATTAAATGCCCTTCTGGCCCATAAGGTTCCAGGATTATCAAGTAGCTTTGGCACTACTGTTTGTAATGTTGATACTTCCATTTATAGTTCTAGTTTAAATTCCTTTCATACTTGGCATCTTAGGTTAGGGTACCCTTCTGGCCCAAAAATGAAATATTTTGCTGAGTTGCATAATAAAATTCCTTCTAGCATGAATTCTGAGTGTGAGATTTGTCATTTAGCTAAGCATAAAGACTGCCATTTTGTTTTAGTGTTTTTGTTTCTAATGAAGTATTTGATTTAGTTCATATTGATGTATGAGGAGCTTTCCCAGTTGAAAGCATGTATGTATGGACATACCTATTTTTTACTTCTAAAGATGTTATTTTACCAAATATTTGTCATAATACTTTATGAGAAGATTTTCTATCACAAGATTAGTCTGACATTAATAATACTTTTCCTTTGGATACTATTTCTTCTGAATCTGTTTTAGAAAATTAAATTGTAACTAATACTGATAATAATAATAATATGCCTACATTAATTTCTCTTCGAGATACTTCTGTTTGAAATACTAGTAATAATGCTCTTAATTCTTCATCTTTACCTCCTAATAATATTGGATCTATTCCTTCTAATAATATTGGATCTTTTCCTTGGTGAAAAGACTATAGGTTGTGAATGAGTTTTCGTACTAAACTAAAGTATAATGGCACTCTTGATAGGTATAAAGCTAGACTAGTAGCTACAGGCTATACTCAACAATATGGTGTTCATTTTCTTAATACTTTTAGTCCAATAGCTAAAATTACTACAATTAGAACTCTAATGGCAAACCATTTTTGATACTAGCTTATTTACTAAAGGTGAAGGTTTTACTTTTCTTGCTTTAGCAGTTTATGTGGAAGACATAATTTTTGCCGGTCCAAATTTGCATGAAATTAATGCCATTAAGAGTTTTCTTCATGCTACTTTTAAAATAAAGGATCTAAGAGATTTAAAATATTTTTTAGGTCTTGAAATTACTAAATTTAATAAGAGTATAAACCTTGGTCAAAGAAAATAGAACTCTAAACCTGCCTCAACACCTTTGTTACTAAAAATAGAATTTCTCAAACTGATGGAGAACCCTTAGATGACATTACTTCTTAAGGCTTATAGGAAAATTTTTATATCTCACTAATACTCGGCCTGATATTTCTTTTGTTGTACAATAATTTGTTTCAATTTTTATTAGCCCTCACCACTGTACATATGACTGCTGCTCATAGATTTTTTAGGTAAGGGTTATTCTTCCCTGCTGATAATCAATTAAAACTGAATGCATTCCTTGCCCAGACACAAGAAAATCAACTATTGTTTTTGTGTCTTCTTAGGTTCAGCTTTGATATCTTGGAAATTCAAGAAACAACAAACAATGTCTCGGTCCTCCAGTGAGGCTGAATATCGAGCACTTGCTTCTATAACTTGTGAAATTCAGTGGCTACATTTTCTTCTATCTGATTTGCATCTCAATATTTCTTCTACAAATCTGTTGTGTGATAACCTTTCTGCCATTAAACTTGCAGAAAACCTAGTGCATCATGAAAGAACGAAATATATCGAAATCGATTGCTATTTGATTCGTGAAAAAGGGATCATCAAGCTTTTGCATGTTTCTTCTCACAACTAGTTAGTTGATTGCTTCACCAAAGCTCTTCCAAATTATTCATTTCAAGACTCTATTTTCAAGTTGGGCATTCAAAACTTGTATCCTCCAACTTGAGAGGGGCTATTAGGATTAATTAGCTGTATAATTATTGTTAGGTTAGTTAAATTATTTAGAAGGTTTTCTATTTATTTTCTTTATTACTATATATTAGACTTGTGTATTGTATTTTTTTTTTATCAGAATGAACATAATAAAAATTTTCTCCCGTCTCTTCATTTTCACAAATTCTCAGATCCAAATCTGAAATATTTCAATCTCCCAAACACGAATTCAACACATGCTCACGTCCCGCAGAGGCTAAGGTATTTCTATGGGTTGTATATAAACTGGTGATCAATCTTGAACGTTGCCGAAGGTCGTTTGGGAAAACTTCGGAATGCCCTTTATGTGGTGCTATTGAAGAATCCACCCTCCTTGTCCTCCGAGACTATTCGAAGACGAATGCTACCTGCCTACCTGGCTTAATCTGGTGTCACCCAATCCGCCCTCCAATTTCTTCCTCATGCCTCTGCAAGAGTGGATTGAGACTAATTTGACTTATAATCCAGGTTTCCCTGAATTGGATCTCCCTTAGCCAATATTATTTGCTTCGGTTCTTTGGCAGCTATGGAAGAATTGCAATGACTACGTCTTTAATCAGGTTCGCACTCTCTCGAGGTATCACCTAGGCACGTTACTATAATGAGAGCATTCAAGTTCCCACTCCACAAGGTAGGGAGCGGCCTGCTGCAGTTCCGTGGCTGCGACCTGATCCGGGCTGGGTCTGTTTGGATGTAGATGCGACGGTGTCTCAAGCTAACGGTGATGGTACCATTGACGAACTTTTACGTGATCATGTTGGTACATCGATTCTCGGTTTCCACTTCCAGAGAGCAGTTAGGAAGTTAGCGCACTCCACGCTGAGTTGTGGGCAATCTTCATAGGCTTACAATTTGCATGGGACCAATGGATTGATATCTTGCAGGTACAATCAAATTGTGCAGAGGCAGTCAAGCTTCTGCGTGATTCAGCGCGGCGAAGCTACATCCCGCTTATCCGTTCCATTGTTAATCTCCAACAAGGTTGGGTAACCTAGGGCCATAAACGAACTAAAAGTTCAGCGAACCGTTCGTAAAATGTTCGGCGGGAAGTTTGTTTATTTTCATCAATTTATTAAACGAACGAACGTAAACAAGATTTTCTGTTCGTTTAATTAAATGAACGAACACGAACTAAGGTCTTGTTCGTTCATTTACGTTCGTGAACATTCGATAATCCGTTCGTTAATGTTTGTCTAAAATTATTCACATATGTTCATTTATATTTATTATTTTTCATAACAAAAATATTATAATTAAAAATTTTAAAAACATATATTACAAATATGAAATAAAAAGAAAAAGTAAACAAATATTCAATGTACGAGTCTTTAGATTTTTTAGGAAAAAAATTAAACAATACTCAATGTTCGTTCGCGTTCTTTTGTGTTCGTTTATTATTTTAACGAACGAACATGAACCAAAAATTATGTTCTTTTAGTTGTTCATGTTCGTTCATTTGTTTGATTAAAATTAAACAAACGAACATGAACGTATCCTTATTTGTGTTCGTTCGGTTCGTTTACAAGCCTAAGATAACCGATATCATTTGGGTTCCACGAGAAAGAAATCTGCTAGCATGTCATGAGTTCGGATCCTCTTCTTCATAATGTACAATGTTTGGCCACACCACCGCGTTTTGCTTCCATTGCTTGAAAGAGATACTTTGGATATCTCGGTTGTAATGTCCTAATTCTTGGACTCTTTTTAATTTAAAAAAAAAAACTTTTGACTAACGTGGCACATCATAAACATAATAAGAGTTAACAACTCGGTAATTAAAATATTATAAACCGATAATATAAGTGACAAAAACATAATTTTTTTTAAATCGGTGACCAAAATCAAAACACAACCAACATGTAGTTTACCCTTCAATATAATAACTATTTTTTCAGATGACAGCATAATTATTTTTTTATCTATATTAATAAGTATGCATTATGAATATTGAGATTTGAATTCGAATTTATTATATGCAATCTTCTAAAAATAGTTATAATTTCAAAAAAAAAATCTAATTATAACTAAATTTGCAGTCACAGTTCATGACCTCCGACTAGGATTTTCTAATTTCAATTCCAGCAAACAACACGACACATTTTGAAGTGGCTTTCTAACTAAAACTGGAAGTGCTTACAGCGACTGTTTCCTGAAGAAGTAATTAAATCTGCATATTAACAATCTGAACAGCTGAAAATGTCAAATTAACAATCTATAGTCTGGAAATTCATCGGGCATCGATACAGATTAACTATACAAGCTACATCAGTTCTTCCAATTCTTTACACATTCATATTCCGAATCAACAACTCTCTTCAAAGAAAGTTTGAAATGGCACCATCCATTTTTGTCATCTGTTCTTATATCAAAGCTCTTCACCTTAAAAGAACTTGTGCTCTTTGCCTTCTTAATATGATCACAGATCCAGAAAAACAAACCTTTGTGCCAAGTAGGAAAAGTGAATTGGGAAAAAAAGAGAGCAAATCACCGGGTCCATTTCCAGAAGAAATACACAATGACAACCGTCAAAATCATCCCCGCATATTTGATCCATGTATCAACACGGTTCCTCCTCTCGATGAGCCTCAGGACGGAGTTGGAGAGCCCTACCATGTTAAGTACATCCAAGGCCTTTCGTTGTGCTCTCTGAACAAAAAACAAGACAGGTTCAAAAACTTAACAGTGGTCACAACTTGCAATAATATCAAAATGCATCAACAACCACCATTTTCTTGTTTCAAGCATATGACTATAGCTATCAACAATTTACAAGTAATTGCTTCAGTTACAGCACCTCGGAATCCATATTGTTAAACAAATAAACAACAGAGGATCACAATCTAGTGTGAGAGGCGGGTATGGATATAGGTTTGACACGGATATGTTCAATTCTTCTGGTATTTCTATATATTTGGAGTCTTTGGAGGATTCAAATATCCATACCTATGTCCAGATATGCGTTAGAAAAAAATGTCTTAAAGGGCTATTTCAAGAAAAATGAAAGTCAGAGTAACCACACTAAATATAAGGCAGTATTTCGTCATGAGTTACAGTTTCTAGTAAGGGGTGGCAGAGAGAAACCCAAGTTAACAAAAAACACTAACATTAATAAAATCAATTGTGACTATAACATTCATTAAAGCTGTTTCATCTGCTGTGAAATTAACTGCATCTGTTATTTTTTTCATTTAAAATATTTAACTAGAAATGCATCGGCAAAGGGCCTCATTTGTTTGTACCTTGAGGCGATCCCTTTGTTCTGCATACTTGGAAAGGATTGCTGTTCCAGTTTCAAAAGATTCTTGCAACATTCTCGAAGAGTTTCGAACCGATTGCATTGCTTGTGCTTCCTCATCGAAAATTCTCAGGACATGAGCTGACTCTCCATTCTACGAAAAATAAAGTAAAATGAATTCAAGACATGCTAAAATCAACTCCATTTACCAACAAAAAAGAAGAGATTTACATACAGCTCTTCCAAGCAATTCAGCTCTCTCTTTCGCTTCCAACATCCGTTTCTGATTCCTCATAGAATACTTGTCTAGACTATCTTTCAAAGAGTCAACCTCTTCAGCCATTTGTTCAACTTTTCTGTTTGCCAAATATAAATAACCTCAAGGTGTAAGACAATAAAACTAACATGATTTACAGAACATTGCACATGATAATTGAAAATCATCAAAGCAGCTCAAACTATTTTCAAATTTCACCAAAGCAAGGTACACCTCATAACCCAGTAATGAAAAAAATCAAACAAGTAGGCATACACCTCGTTAAACTAAAATTATTTGACAATTTGACAAAGCAGTTTGACTACTCGTAAAGAAGCTTTGTCAATGAGCCTTGAGTTCAAAATAGTTTTCCTTCAAAATGTAAACCTGTTGCTTTCATTTTACAGCTTTTAAGTGCTCGCTCTCTTTCAGATGTTTTAGTTTGCTTTCAACCCACGGCTTGATATTCGAGCCTATGATCTATGCAATCATGATTCTAGTGAACCTGCAAAGCTACTGTCCATAGCAATTTATTAATCTTAGAATCAATTGCAAGTTGCATGCCATTATCTTATTGAAATTTGCTTGAAGTCACTTAGAAGTTAGAACCCAAAACATCAATTGAACCATCCTTCAGAAAATTAAACTGAATCACCGGGGCTTCTCACCATCATCGATCTATTAGTAGGAATAATTGCAAACTTGACGACAAGCTAAACACGCCCACTCCCACCAATCAATAGATAAAATGAGTAGTACAACTACAGCTAAAACGCTCTAGAACTAAAATTCAACTTTTATTAATGAATAATTCACGGAAAAAATCAGGAAATAAACGATCATCACTACTCAATTATCCAAGACCTAAATCTTTTGAAGATTAAAGATTACTGGAATTTACAAAATAACAACAAAAACATATTGGATCAAATTGACAAATTAAAGATGACTATTGCAATTTAATCAAATATGGAGACATGTAAGGAAGTAATTAGAAAAAAACAAACAAGAATATTCATAAACAAGTGAGAAATGTGATTTTATATGTAGACGTTTGGCGGCGATACCTTTTCCAGAGATCGCGTTGCGATTTGGCGGGGATGGAACGCCAGAGGCGATCCATTTCGGCGCATAGGGAGTGGATCTGAGAGAGATCTTTTTTAACGGCGAAGGAGAGTTCAGGTGAGTCGGCACCGGAGACGGAGCTCTCGAACCTCTCCAGCCGTTCGATCCCGTCCCTTGCTCGGAGAAGTAGCTTTCTGGCGCTCTGATAGACTTCCGATAATGTCCCTCCGCCTTCGATCCCCGCCATGGTTCGATTCCAAACTAAGCGTCCTCTTGATTTTTCCCTTGTAGAAAATGTTTGGGGTTATTGATTCGATTTTTGTTTTTATTATTTTTGGATTGCGGGTTTCGATTTTCTTTTGACAGGTCGCACAGCTCGATGGCGAAGAACACATCATATCGGCCTATCATGTTCTGCCACGTCAGAAAAGAAGGCATCCTTTCCCTGTTTCTTAAACATGCGAGATTCCAGTTTCACCAAACCAATTTCAATTGTATAGGAAAACGTTGTAAATATTTACCACTATATATCATAGATAAAATTAGGGAAAGTAAAAAAAATGTTCACTAAACTATATAAAATTCTATTTCAGTCGTCAAATTTTCAAATATTATAAAATAAACATTAAACTTTAGATTTTATTATAAAATATCGTATCGGTTAATGACATAGTGTCCATTTTGTAACAAATTTCAAAGTCTAATGTTTATTTTGTAGTATTGAAAGTTTGATGAACAAAATAAATTTTTTATATAATTTAGTGACCATTTTTTAAATTTTACCAATAAAATTATGTTAACGAATTCCTGTTTAGTTCTATTTGTATTTTCATTCATACAATAAATTTTCAAATATATTTAAGCATACAATATCTTTCTATTTAAAATAGATCGAAGTGTTTTACAATTTCAAAGTTTGAAATTTCATATTTATACTTTTTTTTTTGTTAAATTGAGTCATTGTACTATTTTTTTTATTTGAAAATATGGTCTCTTAACTTAGTGGGGTGAGTATTCAATCGAGTTAAAAATTGAGTTAGTCGAGTTAACGGGTTTTATTTTATAACTCAAACTTTATTTATTTTTTCTGGTCGAATCAAGTTATTCGAGTTTATGTTCAAATTTAATTATAAATATTTGTAATGTTACGGTACTAATTGTTTCTAGTTTAAACGGCTTTCTATAACTATATACAATATACATATATATTTCTTTATGTTTTTCATATGAGTTGTACATATATTAGGCAACGTTGAGGGACTCGAACTTGAAACCAATCCACTAGTTATTAGAAATTTTGAATTATTCGAGTTCCATTTTATAACTCAAACATTGTTTAAAAAAATTTCAAGTTGAATTGAGTCGAAAAATTCAAAAATTTTAAGTCGAATTTTACTCCCATGTTTAACTTATGTTCATTTTTATTGTTAGTTACTGATATGACTGCTATAGAAAAATAAAATAACTTTTTTTTAGTTTACTACGCTTACAATTTTTATAAAAATATAAATAAAAAACATCATTAATTGAAGAAACATTTTCTCAATCGAGTACATAAACAATTTTTTAAAAGTCAAAGTTGGAAACATAGGAGACTAGAATTTTTTTTATAGCGGTCAGATCGATAATTAACAACAGAATTGAATTGAATTGAAGTTAAGGGAGAGACCAAAAATTTTAAATAAAAATAATACATGAAACTTAATTTAAGAAGAAAGTATATGGTATAAATTTTAAATTTAAATAATAAAACCTAGTACTTTTTAACTTCTAAATTATAAAATTAAAAATAGATAAGAAAGTATAAGGTGAAGAAATATAAATTGATGTAAGAGAGTGTTTGATACGAATTAATTAGTTAAAATATACTAATAACCAATTAATTTAGGGGTAAAATACACAAATCATCACTCAACTATTTTCTCACTCCTATTTTGGTCACTCAACTTTCTAACTTTTCAATTTACTAATTGAACTTCAGATTGCTCCTGTTTTGGTCAATCTCAATTATTTTATTATTATTTTTAATTTTTGGCATTTATTATTATTATTTAATATAAAAATAATATAAAAGATAAAATTAAATCCAACTGTTCGCCGACCACCATTCGCCGTCATCGGACGCTACCGCCAACGGTCGTAGATGGTGGCTGCTAAGTCCCAAATTTCACCAGTCGTTTTGCTGAAAAATGCTCCGAAGTTAAAAAAAAGATTGAAAGTGAGGAAACCGAAAAGTTTCAAACGAGATTTGCATGTTTCAGGACATTTTCCGATGAAACAAACACCATATTTAGACTCAGCGTGTCAAAAAGAGTCCACCTGTGGAATTTGGGATCAAACGGTTGTCGATTTTGAGACCTACGATGGTTGACGGTGGTGGTGATTTTTTATATATTTTTAAATTTAATAATAACAAAATATAATTTTATTATTTATTTTAAATTATTTTAATATTTAATAATATTAAAATAATTGAATAATAATAATAAAATATTCTAGAGTGACCAAAACAGGAGCAATTAGAAAGTTTAGCCAGTAAATTAAAAAGTTTGAAAGTTGAGTGACCAAAATAGGAGGGAAAAGATAATTGAGTGATGAACATTGTATTTTACCCTTAGTTTAGTGAGAAGATATGTTGGGTCACTTAAGTAAGCCTAGAGGCTCGAATTCTAACATTGTGAATGTGAGAAATTGGGTTGAGAGCATGGTGGAACATATGGGGTGTTTTAGGGTCGTAAGCCCCTACCGATTTTTTTTTGAAATGGTAATAAAATAGTTTTTTAGAAAAAAAAAAGTAAAATTAGTTCTATAAACCCTTCAATCTTTTTAAAATCTTATTATGTCCCTCAAAATTTTTAATCTCACTATGATCCCCTTTTATAAAATTTTAGTTCCGCCCTTAATTAGGAGGTGCCCCATATAGGACCTTTATAAAATTTGATCAAATTGTGAAATTAAACAATAAAAAAGAAAAGGGAAAGAATCTTTCTTATGACAAAGGATCAAGCTATCACTAACGGTCAACACAAAGTGAGCCAAAGATCATGAAATCACTAACGGCTAGCATAAAATTAGCTATCAAATATATTATAACTTCATACAAAGACTAAAGAATACACAACAACAACAACAATATTTTATTCTCCAATTCTTCTTTATCTTTTCCATCGTTTTTTCATGATGTCAGAACGTGATTTTTTCTGCATCTGAAAATTTATAAATCATTATTTGATATTTTCCCACAATCAAGATAAGATGCAACTCAATTCTTACAATCCAAAGCTTCCATCAAATGGCAACCTTGGTATCCGTCAAACTTTCAACGTCAAATTTTCTCTTATGGAAATCACAAATTTTCCCTTAATACCAAGTGCCCTAACACTTTAAACCCGGATGTCATACTTGGGTCTCAAGCCTAAACTGCAGCCATAAAATGTTGACCTAATTTAGCTCAATCCACAATTAATTTTTAAGTCCATTATATTTCCAATCATTTAAAACATAGATAAATATTTGTTGACCTAATTTAGCTCAATCCACAATCAATTTTCAAGTCCATTATATTTTCAATCATTTAAAACATAGATAGATATTTGAAAGATTTACAAGGGAGTTCCTTTTAAATTACATTATAAAAGCATTCAACTCGATTATTTTAAATTCAAATACGAGTTACAAAACAAACGATAAAGTCTTACAAATACATAATCTAAAGATCTAAGTATTGTACTCTGGTGACTAGAATCCTTCTCAGACGGTGCTCCACCAAGCAACGTGCCAAACCTACTAACCTACGAATTGAAACATCGATTCTGAACACTGAGCTAACAAGCTCAGTGGATACACTTCCTCTCAACCATGCTTCCTGCAAATCATAAACATGAGCATGCAACTAGAAATGATGACATGACATTACTCATAACAACAAGTGGCTTTACCTCTAGTCGCCTAAACACATGACAACAATAGATGCATCAAATCTCACACATCAAACATATGCATCAAACAACAAACCTGGAGTGAGAACCAGTGTTATACATCCTCGGGAATAAACACTCTCTGGGTGAGGCTCAGTGTCACACAGCCTCGGGATCATACATTCGATATCTTATCTCATGGTGTTGAAACACGTTTTCTAGGTATCCATATCCCAACACACAAGGTGACACAACCAAACAAGTGTCTACACAGCACACATCATTGACACGATCCACCGAGGATCCCTACTATAAATAAGTCACCAAAGCTTACCAGTTTATTACACATTATGCTCATACATGAGGGTTAAATCTCGGTTTCTTAGGTTTACAATTAATTTTATCACAATAGAAGCCTATTAGATCATATTCTTTGAATTATCAGCCTTTTGAACTCAAACTCAATTTTCGGGCAGACTTCCAGCCCTCGCGTACTGGTACTCACAATATACCGATACCAAATTGGCTTATTGGAATTTCTTCAAGCCTTCGCGTACCGATACAGATCGACCTGTACTAATACTGGTCTGCATAGCGTACCAGTACAGGTTGAACATCGTACCGATACCCCCTCTTAGCTCTTCTTCAATCAAACAATGTTCTTCAACCCAGAACACTAGGGTACTGATACATGCACCTCGTGTAGCGGTACCAAAGCCCAAAAATGGCTTCTTAGGCTTAGGAAATTATCCTCAAAGCTCCCAAAACAAACCTTTAATCTCATAGCTCAACCTAACATCTTATGAAAGTATTTAGGGTGGTTTACTACCATTTTTACAAGTTTTTAACATAAATCCAAATTATGCCATTAAAGGGTCTCTAAACACCCAAGCAACCAAAAAAGCAATCAAATTTATGATGCCCATGAAGGCAAAGGAGTTATTAGTGTACTAAACTTAAGCAAGAAATGATTTCCTGAAATTGTATTTTAAACAGAAGTTTATTTTACAGCTTTTAATGTATTTAAAGAAAAACAAAAATTTTATTTGGGTTTCTACTGTAGGCCACTCTTGTGGCCCTAATGTGCCCTCCTGGAATTAGGTAATCCTTAACCCTAAAATGTATATAAAAGAAAAGGAAAATGATGAAATGCCATCTAAGGGGTTTGAACCCGTAACCCTTAGCTTGGTAAACTTGAGCTTTAAGCATCCAAGCTAAGGTAATCCTTGGTTTTAATCTACATCGTTTTTATGTTATGCCATGCTTTACATGTTTGACCTGATAATAAAGGTCTGACTCTTCACCTACCTTATTGAATGTCATCTCAATCTGAAAAATATCAAATCTAAGATATGGAAATTTCTCTTCATCTTCCCAAATTTGTCCACCCTCTGATCTCCTTTACCGCCGTGTTGTGGCGTGCACCGCCACCGTCAATCAAGTTTCTGCTCCACCCTGAACCCGAAACCGTCTGCCACTCGCAAAGATTCCCTGTCATTCGTCAGGAAAGTTTGTTTAAAGTTCGGTGAAACCACTCAAACATTGCACCTATGTTCTCTGCATTTTCTGGCCTTCTCTATAGTCTTTTTGTTACGCGGCTGCTGGATTTAAGCTCTCGGTGTTGAGGCACGCAAAACCCAGTCGGCCAATCATCCGTCTGATATCGGTAGAAACTTTGGTGGAGCTGTGTTTTTCCCTAGCCTTTTGTGTTCGTTTTGGTAAGTTAGGTAAGCTTCTGACTAGTTTCTGATGATCTGTTGTAATAGTGGAAAGAAAGAGTGAATTTTCATCTTTTTCGACCAAAATAAACCATTTAGGTCGCCGACGGCATCTCTAACGAGAGCCGGTTAGATTTTGTTTGGGTAAGTGGGTCTGATCGTTTTCGAGCTAAAAAACCCGACCCGTTATCCTCTGAGCCCAACTAAACCAAGCCTATTATCATCCAAGCCCAAAACCAAAGTCTAACCTAAACTCATATCTTACTCGAGTTTGACCCGACCTGACCTTGAATATGACCGTTGACTATGACCAAAAGTTAACTTTTTTCGAAAACATGTATTTTACATTTTTTGATGTCTTAAGCCCGTTTTACGAAATTCTAACCTAAAAGCCTCTGAATCTGACCTTGAACTCGAGCGTGCTTAAGTACTTAATTATCTAGTTAAGAGCAATGTGAATAAGGACTGAATTCGAAATTTGTGTAAGTGATGGTATTCACAGTTCCTTGTATATGGGATGTTGAGGGACGTTGAATTTGGGTTCGAGAGTGATCAAATAGAGTATCATGGGTCGACCGATGTAGCTCAAAGCCAAGGTAATACTTTACTGCCTCGTGTATGCTTTACCGAACTAGTCAGTATTGATCAATGCATGAATGATTATGATTGATCGTGTGATTATAGAGGGGTATCTTAAAGTCATATTGATTACAGTAAAAAGGATAATAATCTGAATAAAACTTGTATGACTCGAATAAGAATTTATTGATCGGTAAGAAATCCAAATTCAGTGAATAATTGATGAAGCAATTAAACTTGAAACCTCTAATTCTAATTGTTATTGTTAAAATATTTAGCTTCTAAGACACTTGGATATGATGTGACGAAAATG
Source organism: Hibiscus mutabilis (assembly GCA_019671005.1). Classification (NCBI taxonomy): domain Eukaryota; kingdom Viridiplantae; phylum Streptophyta; class Magnoliopsida; order Malvales; family Malvaceae; genus Hibiscus; species Hibiscus mutabilis. The sequence goes on along the minus strand of CM033735.1, from coordinate 10,179,084 downwards.
ACCTCGAAGTATAAAAAAGGACCTAGATAGCCCTGATAGTAGAAATGATTTGGGAACTCATGTTTGACTTGATAAAACTCTTGATTCTCTGGTTAAATTCCTGATCGTGTTGGAAAATCTAGGTAACATGCTTCTAACCTTCGAGATTGCAAAATTCCTAGATTTCCCCAATTTCTAAATAAACATATGTGAACCATTTTCCTGGTAATGCTTTAAACGATTGATTCAACTAAAGTGACAAATATACCCCTGATCACGATATAAGTAAAATACCCTCATGATTGGAATACGTGAATTGCCTTCGATAAAATCTAAAATTCCAATAAACCTTAAATGACTAAAATGACCTAAGGGTTATGAAGCATGACTCGTGTACGTCAATCACTATTGATATTAATTCAATATTGGAAGATTTCCGCACGGGATATATGTTCGAATACTCAGTGGTAAGATATGTGGTGAATTATGAAGGTGACTGTTCAGCTATACAATGCAGTCGGTTCTAAGAAACGAATACCCCTGTGGTGTCCATGTTTAGATATTTGGCAAGTATAGTATTGTTGGGATTTGTTTAGTTGGAATGGACTAGAAAGCCTGAACAGTTGATAGAAATCTTGAATATTACAGATCACAGTCTCATCGTTATTGTGTTAAATTACAAGATTGCCCTTATAAGTTAAATGACTAAAATCCCCTTGTTGGTCAAAAAGATAGGAACCTTCTTGATATATCGTATATCCCTAATAACCATGTTATATCAATTCTTAAATGTCTTGTTGGGGTTGTTAGCTATGAATCCCCTTTTATTTAAGGACCTCGCTTCTAAAATCAATTCGAAAATTATTAGAAGATCTATGTCCATTTCCTACGTTTCTATGTGCCTCCAGAAAAATAAATCGATCCATATAGTGTGTTCCATTTGCACATGAGTATTTTCTCTAGATTGAAATCAAGACTGTCTATCTGAGTTGAACATGACTCTTATTCTTCCAGAAATATACCTCTATGTTTGATCCAAAAGCATGTTATCTGTGTTCTGATATACTCGAAACATATGTCTGATTTCTATATTTACACCATTACTATTATCTGCACTAAACTAATTTTCTGGGGTACTATCTGGGATATTGTAAGAAGTCACTGCAGGTTTAACGCTAGTAATTCCTTATGGACCTGAGGTCGCCCCTTGGGTAGGTTTCGAAGCTTCGGCTTGAGTAATTCCTTATCGAACCAAGGCATCCCTTAGGTTTGCTCCTACGCCCTATGGGCCTAGGGTAAGTCCTTATGGATGCAGTTATAGGGAACTGCATATCAGTGTACGATTGGAGGGTAGTTAGGTGCTTCAAATAAAACTTTCATTCCTCACTTTAATCTACCCTACTGAATAAACTATCAATGTCTGAAACTATGCATGGTTTCTATATGTACTCAGTGGAACACACCAAACTCCCTAGTTCAACTTCTGTAAAATCTCTCTCTTCTGATCCTTCGGGATATAGGCATTTTGTCTGGTACTCAGGTGGTCTGATGAAGAACAACCCTGCAATCTTCATGTGTATCGTTACTACAAATATCAATTCATATTTGGATCTTGTTGTTGCCTGGATTATCATGTCAGTATTAATGCATTGCCATATAATTGCTTGTGCCTACTGCATCATTTGGTAGTTCTGTATTACTGAGCTTTCTGAAGCTCGCGTTATTTTTAACTTTGCAGGATAAAGAGTGATCTTGACTTAACGACCAACATCAAAAAAGGGAGTTCCCTTGGTGTTGCTTGCGGAGTATGGCACCTGTATAATTAGTGGGCATGTAGGTATGTCTTGTTTTATTGTATGTTCGGTAATAGTTTTCTGAATTTTTGTTATATGTTTAAATGATTTCTTGAAATTGTATTTTAAACAGAAGTTTGTTTTACAACTTTTAATGTATTTAAAGAAAAACAAGAATATTATTTGGGCCTCTACTGTGGGTCGCTCTTGTGACCCTAATGTGACCTCCTAAAATTAGGTGTAATACATAGGCGAGTCTAGGAGGTTAGAAAACTAGTATACGGATAAACGATTGAGCTTTGATAAAGTGAGAAAAGGTGAAATATTTGAAAGAATCATTCTTGCTATTATTGATTGTTGGTGCGTGGATATTGTTACACCTAAAATATTTTAGAAAATAAATCATCCGTAAAATAAACACCCCTTAAAAATATGTATAATGTTTAAAAATACTTTTAATATTTGATTGGATAGTTTTTTAGCTTTTTTTGTTTACCGTCAATTGACTAATAGTTTTCATTCAAATAGAGTTATTTTAGCCTAAACTAAAATGAAAAGTGCTTAAAAAAATAAAGGTCAAAGTGACCATCTAATCAAATATCTGAAACATTTTTGACATTATGTCCGAATAAGAAAATAAACATGATTCAGGTCAACGAGCCTGGATGGCATTGAGGAGCATTCGTGCATGGTCTCCCTTGCTCTCAATGCTTCTGGACTTGGAAGGCAAAGTAATTATCTAGTGTTTGGTTTTATAAACTTCAATGGTAAATAACTATTTTGTCTAGGGTTGTAAATCTACCAAACGTTTAACAAACTGTTCGTGAATCGTTTGGCGTGAATTTTGTTTATGTTTGTTTATTTATTAATCGAATAAACATGAACACGATTTTATGTTTATTTAATTAAATAAACGAGCATGAACAAATGGCTCGTTCGTTCATTTATGTTTGTGAACATTTGGTAATTCATTTATTTATGTTCGTGTAAACTGATTCACATATGTCCATTTATATTTATTATTTTTCATAACAAAAGTTTTATATTTAAAAAATTTGAAAAATATATATTAAATATGAAATAAAAAGAAAAAAATTAAACAATACTCGATGTTCGTTTGTGTTCGTTTACGTTCATTTATCATTTTAACGAACGAACATGAACGAACACGAACAAACTACATTCCTTAACGAACGAACATGAACAAGAAATTATGTTCGTTTAGTTATTCATGTTTGTTTGTTTGTTCGGTTAAAATTAAAGGAACGAACTTAAACATACATTCATCCATATTCGTTCAGTTCATTTACCTGCCTAATTTTGTCAACGTGGGATTCACTTTTTTAACGCATATTACTGTTGCTTTCTCATTTTCCATAGATGTTATAAATAACAAAATGTTTTCTCATGAAATGATCAATCTTAAACAAAGAGACAACATTACGGTTTTAAATTACCGGCTGAAATGGCACAAATGCTTTAAAAGGTTAGGTTAAATTAACCAATCAAGAATATGTCCTATTGTCATTCTATAAACAAACAACTTATGCTTTATGACATTTCAGACAATGTTAGACACTACGCAAACAATCTACCAAAGCCATTATATGTAAGACACTGATCCTCTATGGGAGAAGTGTGGGAATTTACATCCTAATAATAATAGATTGAATCTTTCCTTGCATATGTTGTTTTGAAAACTCAACAAATCATGAAAATTTTCATATCTTTTTTCGATTAGACGTTATATTAATGTATAAATAAAAATCAATTTTTTTTATAAATTTTACCGTTAACGGTTCAGATTGTATCGACAAACTACCATAAAAGGAGATTTAACCATATTATTTATATTGTCAACCTTTTTCGACTAGAAGGCACACTGTGATGACAGCTATACGAACACCAAAATACCATAATAAAAGATAAAATTATACTATGAGACAAACGAAAAGCGTATTCCAAAGACAGATAAACAAACGCAGTAAAATATGCGAAAGAAAAAAATCTAAAATAAGAAAAATTCTTATTTGAGACAACAACAAAAATTACGTATAAAAAAGAGTCAATGACGATACTGAAACCCCCGCCGAAAACAAACAACACTTTTGAAGGAAAAACTAGAAAAAAAAAAACTTGTAAGATGCCCCGAGAGCAACAGAGAGGCTTGATGGATTCACAATATACAACCACAAGGTTAGAGTTCATCTAGCAATGAATCAATCTCGACGTTCACATTGGAGTAATCCGGATTCACAATATACAACCACAAAGGATTGCCTATGAGTTGATTTTCATGGTTGTAAGTTATTTTTGTCTTAGACACGGGCGGTTCAGAGTTTTAGGAGTTTTGTACAATTTATTAAAATAAGATCGTTAAGTTAAAATGTATTTAAATTATTGTTGATTTATTGTGTGCATGGTAGCCTAACTTTTGAATAAAAATAAATATAACATTAAGTAAAATCTATAAAGTCCAATAAGGTTTTATTTTATCATTTGCTTTACCACTAGTATATAACTATTTTTTTATTTTTTTATTTATAAGTAAATAACTGAACTTATTTTGGGGCCCTGTGTTGCTACACCTATATGTCACGGGGCCATTACCCTCTTCCTAAAAGACATGTCTAATAGGATGTGCAGCGCCACCGTATTTTTATCTCAAGACCTCCATTTTCCTTTTCGATGTGGGATTAATGACTCTGCCTCTTCTCAGGCGTGATATTCTCCCCCACTCAACCTCGTGATGCCCTCGTCACGAGCTTCCGCTCTCGTGATGGGCCACCTTGTCACAATTGTCCGCCCTACCTACCCCCTCATGGGCGCTCGGCATAAAATCGGGCAGTCAAATGGTCGCTCAGATACCACTTGTCACGGGGCCATTACCCTCTTCCCAAAAGACATGTTTAATAGGATGTGCAGCGCCACCGTATTTATATCTCAATACCTCCCTTTTCCTTTTCGATGTGGGATTAATGACCCCGCCTCTTCTCAGGCGTGATATATAGCGCATCCTAAAAATCACCTTTGGTTTTAGATGTTGGATCTTCATGTGTTATGTGTTTTGAACCTCGGTTTAGTTTCGATGGGTTTGTTGTTGTTATGTCAAGACTGGGTGTTCTTTTACATCAGGTTCTGTACTCGGTGTTTGATGGTTGTGATTTCATTGGCTGCATGTGGTGATCTCTTAATATGATATGTAAATTTTGTTAGGTTCGCAGGATCATTCACTTTGTTGTTGAGTTAGTGGCTTTGAAGATGTATTGAACATGGGGGTCATTGTAGAATCTCTAAGTATTTTTTTTTTCTCTCTAGGTGTTTGCTTATATTAAAGGTTGTTGGTTAATAATAAATGAAAAAAATAGAGATTCTACTTTGGTGTCCTCTAGCAGCGTCCCTTTGATATTCCCTCTTTCTTATCATCTAATTAAAAATGATGCTTAGGAGGAAACTCTAGCCAAACAATGCCAGCTAACTCCGAACAAAAACTCCCTTTAAACTTATCGATTCGTGTGTTTTTATTGCATCATAATCATATTTATTTAACCTATTTTTATATGTCGAGTTCATATTATTTTCTTGTACCGTATCATGTTTTAATTGTCTTTTTCTATCATCTAATTTTTTGTTCGGTTTAATATTCCCAATTGCAGCTTAAAACAACTCTGACATAGCCATGACGCAGAATAGAACAAGTCTTTCATTGTTTCTAACACTACCGGTTGGCAATCTGTCATTACAGTCGGCCGTTGTTGTCTCTAAAACTACTACTACAAAACCCTTCTTCTTCACTTCCCTTGTCTCTCAATCTAACTTGTCAAGAAAGAGATATGGATAGGCTTATTAGTTTGGAGCCATCAAACCTTGTTGTGATCAGGAACGAGCCGGGGCAGAAATGTTTCGGTGAGCTTACTTTGCGCAACGTTATGTACACCATGCCGGTCGTGGTCCGGATCCAGCCGGTTAACAAGGGCTGGTACACCGTCAATCCTCAATCGGGAATCATTGCGCCACTTGGGACACTGACTGTGGAGATTGTGTACCATCTCCCTCCTGGTTCGCTACTTTCGGACTAATTTCCTCATTGTGATGATTCTTTCATTCTGCATAGCGTCGTGGTTCCTGGTGCGGCGTTCAAAGATTCGACGTCGAGCTTTGTTGTGGTTCCAAATGAATGGTTCGCGACTAGGAAGAAACAAGTGTTTGTTGATAGCGGTATCAATGTCATGTTTGTTGGTTCACCTGTTTTGGTTCAACTTGTGATGGATGGTACAATGGATCGAATCAGAGAGGTATTAGAGCACAACAATCCCACATGGAAACTAGTTGATTAAGAGGGACAAACATTGCTGCATATTGCCATAGCTCAAAGTAGACCTGATATTGTCCAATTACTGCTTGAATTCGAGCCGAATGTCGAGTTCCGAAGTCAGTTGAGCTCTACCCCACTCGAGGCTGCTGCAGGCTCTGGCCAAGAATTGATTGTTGAAATTCTATTGGCACATAACGCTAGCACAGAACGGTCAGAGTTGTCTCTTTGGGGTCCGGTTCACCTCGCAGCGGCGAGTGACCATATAGAGGTACTTAGACTTCTTTTGCTCAAAAGGGCTAATGTTGATGCCCTCAAAAAGGATAGAAACTTTGCCTTACACCTCACGGTCGAGGAAAAAAGAAAAGATTGCATGCGTCTGTTGTTAGCTAGCAGTTTCGATCCCAATGTCCGCAATACAAGAGAACAGGACACACCCTTGCATATCGCAGAACAATTAGATGATGAGAAGACAGTTAAGTTCTTACTTCGAAAGGGTGCGAACAAGGATATCCAGAACAAGGCAGGCAAAACTGCATATGATGTCGCTACTGAGTTTGGTCACGCCCACCTTTTCGATGCACTCAAGCTCGGTGACAACTTGTGTTTAGCTGCTCGAAAAGGCGAAGCAAGAACAATCGAGAGTCTGATTGAGAACGGCGCGACGATCGACGGGAGTGATCAACATGGATGGACAACTTTACATAGAGCTGCGTTCAAAGGAAGAACTGATGCTGTAAGGATGTTGATTGAAAAGGGAATCGACATACATTCGAAAGAGGAAGACGGATACACGGCTTTGCATTGCGCGGTGGAATCGGGACATGTTGAGGCAGTGGAATTGTTGGTGAAAAAAGGAGCAATAGTGAAAGCAAGGACTAACAAAGGTGTCACAGCGCTGCAAATTGTGTAATCATTGCACTATGCAGGCATTAGCAGGATAGTTATCCATGGCGGAAATGAAAAATCGGGGAAATAGGTTGAAACCAATGCAGCATCAGTGAAGAGAAGACGATCGAGTCTGAGAGCCTTGTGTCATGGACATGCTGTCTAGGTCCGGGTCGACACGCCGTGCGGTACTTGAAAAGGGACTCAACCCAGACAACTCAGCCTTCAACAAGCCCTTTATCCAAGGACTTAACTCGGAAACATTGTCTCATGATCCATCAGGCAACATGCGCGTCGAATATCGTATCCCGCAGAGCCTAGCGAATGCTAGCTGCCAACCCTTGACTCTCGCGACGAGCGCGATATAGGGCCCTCTGGCCCCAAACCGTCCCTAGAAGGTCCTCCTAGAGAGACATTGTGCCATCCGCTTGGCTCCAATGCCCGCACACCTAGGCCCCACGTGGTCCTAGGAGAAGGTCACTTACACCAAGGCAGCTCGGCTGCTAGCGCTTGGCGAGGAGGATGGTGGAGACCCAACACCAGACCACTTCCCCCTAAAGAGATAAATAAACTTACCAAGTATGACGCGAATAGACGTTTCTTCATCCCAAACGAGGACATTTTCTAAACAGTGCCTTCATCGCCTTCCCAAAGCATCCTAACTTGTATCATTGACTTGGTAGCTCTTCAGGGATTGCTCATATCATCGCTCGGTCCACCTTTGCTCGGTCCCGAACAGGCTTGTCAAGGCAGGATCGTAATACAATAAGAGACAGTCTTGACATTCTCCCACACTTCCTCTTATCGATATCCTCATCGATACTAACATTCGTTCTTCATCACTTGATGAGTCGATATGGACATCGAAGGTAGTTCCTCTTTGATCTGTGCTTGACTTAATACGCTTCTCTAGTCCCATCATCTGAACATTCAAGCAAATAACTCAAGCCTCAATCATGGGTTCTTTTGATTCCCTTATGACCACGTTGCACATGCGTGACCATCTACATCGATCATGAACTCATTATGACCCAGTTTTGCTCTTTCAATGTCAAGTGCTAGATTCATGTTCCCACATTTTTACTCTGATTGTGGCTCGAGCGAAACACAAGTAGCGAATCACTGACTCAACTAACATGTGCCTTGCAGTGTCTTTAAGTACGATCTAGCCATCGACCTACAAAACAAAAATAGCATACCTGCCCATATGCAAGAGAACTATGACTCGCCACACAATAGCTTACTTTTTGGCACTAAGCCCATTCGCCAATTGTGTCCCCCCGTATAGTGAGACCTTCAAAGCAAAGAATGTGTTACAATATCGCCATCACCTTATCCATTCAAGCGCCTAAGTGTATGCTCATATTGCACTTAGTTGCTTGACGTCGTAAAATGGTCTCTAGTTGCCATCGTGATACAAAAAATGTACTTTGCCTCTCTTTGTATTACCTGTGCTACAAGACATACAAGTGAATACATCAGTAATAACATATTCACACAAGTATCGAACGATACCTGGTTGGCACACATTGCCTTCCGCATTCACCATTTACCGAGTGAACGTACACCAACACCTACTCGAACAACCTTGCTCGATAATTCATGCATATTGTTTCCCAACAATTTAAAGCACGTTTTTCCACAAGCCAACCCGCTTTAATGTTGTCCAACGTAACGTACAAGTTGTAACCTGCAAAGACTAACTTTCCATTGATCAAGTTGTAACCTCGTCGACTGAACAAAAAAAATTATTTCGCTAATTAGAGGCACCTTTGTAACCTGCAAAGACTAACTTTCCATTGATCAAGTTAGGCACTATTGTGCCAAAAAAACCAACAATATTCTTCTTTTCAACACAACAAGTGCCTCTGCGCTGAACGTAAATGAGCACCATAGTGGGTTACTTCCCGAGCGACATCATGCTAGGATAATCATTTTGGTTAACGACAGGCACCTCTGTGCACTGTTTGCAATATGATTTCCAGGCATGCATCATCGATTTACAAGTAGTCAGCTTCTCAATACTGAGGTAACCATAGTGATTAACGTCAGACACCTCTTGTGTATTGATTTCACTATGATGACCCAGCTAAGAATTCAAGACATATTGAGTGCCTCTGCACCAAAACAACCATAGAGCGCAACGTTAGTCACTTCCGTGAACTGATGACACTATGTTTGAACTTGTTTGCACCTCTGTGCGATAAATAATAAGTGCCTCCGCACTGAAACAACCATAGTAGTTAGCGTCAGTTCACCTCTTGTTTACTGATTCCACTAGGTTCACTCGTTGGCACCTCTTGTGCAAAGAGAAATAAATGCCTCTGGCACTGAAACAACCATAGTGGTTAACGTCAGACACCTCTTGTGTATTGATCCCACTAGATTCAACTTGTTAGCACCTCTTGTGCAATAAGAAATAAGTGCCTCTTGCACTGAAACAACCATAGTGGTTAACGTCAGTCACCTCTTGTGTACTGATCCCACCAGATTCAACTCGTTGACACCTCTTGTGCAAAGAGAAATAAGTGCCTCTTGCACTGAAACAACCATAATGGTTAACATCAGTCACCTCTTGTGTACTGATCCTACCAGGTTCAACTCGTTAGCACCTCTTGTGTAATAAGAAATAAGTGCATCTTGCACTGAAACAACCATAGTGGTTAACGTCAGTCACCTTTTGTGTACTGATCCCACCAGGTTCAACTCGTTGGCACCTCTTGTGCAATAAGTAATAACAGTCAGACATCTCTATGCTCTGACTAATTCTCACTTTGTTTAATATTTGTTACTCACCCAACCCACTCCTATTACGAGGGCGTTTGGTGTAGAGTCCAGTTTCCCTACCCTGCCTACCTCAATTACTAAGACGCTTGGCTAGAGTCCAGTTTACCTACCCTGCCTACCCCAATTACTAGGGTGCTTGGCGTAGAGTCAGCCCGCCCTGCCTACTCCACTCGTAGGAGCACTTGGTACGGAGTCAACCGTCTAGGGACACCATCTATGCAGAAGTACACAACAAACCTAGCTCTGATACCAACTGTCACGACCATGCCGTCTAGGCCCAGGTCGGCACGCCGTGCGACACTTGAAAAGGGACTCAACCCAGACAAGTCAGCCTTTAACAAGCCCTTTATCCAAGGACTTAACTTAGAAGCGTCATCTCATGATCCATCAGACAGCATGCGCGTCGAATATCGTATCCCGCATGGCCTAGTTAATGCTAGCTGCCAACCCCTGACTCTCGCGACGAGCGCAATATGAGGCCCTCTAGCCCCAAACTGTCCCTAGGAGGTCCTCCTAGAGAGACATTGTGCCATCCGCTTGGCTCCAATGCCCGCACACCTAGGCCCCACGTGGGCCTAGGAGAAGGTCACTTACACCAAGGCAGCTCGGCTGCTAGCGCTTGGCGAGGTAGATGGCGGAGACCCAACACCAGACCACTTCCCCCTAAAGAGCTAAATAAACTTACCAAGTATGACGCGAGTAGACGTTTCTTCGTCCCAAACGAGGACACTTTCTGAACAGGGCCTTCATCGCCTTCCCAAAGCATCCTAACTTGCATCCTTGACTTGGTAGCTCTTCAGGGATTGCTCATATCATCGCTCGGTCCGCCTTTGCTCAGTCCCGAACAAGATTGTTAATGCAGGATCGTAATACAATAAGAGACAGCCTTGACACCTTGCACGGTAGCTTTGACAGGTCGCTACCATTGGCAGTGATATAAACTTGCTTAAATCTGGCTCGTATACATACAGAAACAATTTGAATATATCTATTTGAGTATTAACATAATACAGATTTGTGGAAGAGATTCATTAATCAGAAATGTGAATCTATATTATATTATGAATACATTTGTATCGTTGTAAATATCCAAATGGAAATCTAGTGCTATAGTTAGTTATATTTTAAGTTATTTTATATTTGTACAACTTTTGAAAGATTAATAAATTAAATTTAGACATGTTTATTTATTTGTGTTGTGTTGTCTAATATAAAGATCAAGTAATTAAATTATATTTTTTAAAGATAAACTATCCATTAAATCTTTAACCACGTCTAATTTAACATTTTACCTGCTAAGAAGATGGTGATATCATTGATCACTAAATGAGAAAATTGAGATGTTAAACCTAAAAATCAAACTCACACTCTTCATTCCTCCAACACGCATTTACTACACCAAGTGAAATATTTGTTTACAAGGTTGAAAACAAAATAGATTTTAGGTGAAACAAGAGTTCAAGTTAATTATATTTATTTTACAAAAAAGTATCAATTATAACATTAAGTGAATGTATATTTATAACATAAATTATAATATTAATTAAAGTTGTTTACAAGGGTAAATTATGTTGGTAGTCACTGAATTTTTAAGACGTTTTCATTTTAGTCATCGAGTTTTTAAAACTTGCGTTATTGTCAGTAAATTTTTAATCTGCTTTCATTACGAGCGCTACCCATAGAATTTACGGAGATGGCACCGTAAAGTCTTGTTCCAAATTAGTAGTCGTCGCAAAGGTCAATTTTCTGATGAACGAAGCAGTCATTAGTCAATCACAATGGTGGGAAGGCTCTGTTTGACCAGAATATTAACATAATTTGGTTTCAAGTTGTCCGATGGTTAACAATGATGAATTGAAAAAGTTTTAGATCCTAAACCCTAAATTAGAACTAAAAGCTAAAACATTTCTATCTAACAATGTTAATCTTCAGATTAATTTGAAATCTCCAACAACCGCTCTTATATCTAGAGAAGAAGATTTTAATGTGTCACAAAAGCAAATTACCTTCCACCATCTGATCGAAGGATTTTACTATTTTTTTGCTTGAAAGAAGTATGATTTTATTAGGGAGAATCATACAACTAAAATCCAAGTTGAGCCTCATTAACCCCTAATTCTAGTCGAAAGAAAAGAGTACTCAAGAAGGGTTAGACCGAAAGCAACGAGACCATTACAAAACAGCAACATATCGAAACAAAGGAAAGAAACACAAAACGTAGCAAGACACAAAACCAACACCAAAACGCAACAGCCAAAGCCACTAAACGAACACTAATGGATAACCTGGAACCATGAGGCATGCCCGACACCATTCTTAGCCAAAACATCGACGAACGAATTTGTAACACTCTAGACTGGTACGGATGATCCGACCCAATCTGATGAGTCACACTTAGGTCACATGAGCGACTCAAACGTCAAAATCCGAATAAATTAAAATTTTGTTAAATCGTTGAAAAATTATAAAGTCAACTATTTAATAAAAAAACATGTTTATTCAAAACATTTACACTTGACCAAAATTCAAGATTTAGAAGCCAATTATTAAAACCAAAATTCATACTTAAATATAATTACAAGATGTGACCTACATGCCCCATAACTACATACGTACCGTACTCCGCAAGCAAAATCACTAGAACTTTCAACACTGATGTCAACATCCGCACAACGTTTAAGCCTATTAACCTACGAGGATGAGTAATAATGTGAGCTTGAGAACCCAATAATACACAAATACCAAACGGAACTACTAAAGCAGCTAGAATGTAGATTGAGCATTAAACGACGTATAGACCAAGATATGATTAAGAATGAGATAATCATGACCTACCATTTACCTCTATTATCATTCACAATAATTCATCCATCATAATGGTACAAGAACGCACATATGCGTATAACATTGTGTGTGTATATATATAAATACAATAACTCAAGATGCATGCTTACCTCGATCAATCGGAACAGGACGTCGGCACTAATGCACTACGACTAGAAATGCAGGATGTCGGCGCTAATGCGCTACGACCTATATATTATACACTCATATACTTTTGCCTATCATCACATTTAACAAGATGTCTTAAAGACTAAAAAAATCGTGAAACAAAATATATTGTGCACATGAAGGGCATACATATTGTTTGCTTAATTAAAACAAGCTAATCAACCATTAGACTAAATTATAAAATTAAAGTACAAATAAAGGTTCTTTTAAAGTTTAGCCAAACTATTCAGGGACTAATCTGAATAATCTTGAAAACCCAAAGACTAAAACTATCATTTACCAAACATGGCCTAACCTCAAATTTTAACCGTCCAATAAGTAAACAAATGAAGACCACCTTTATTTTTATTTTTCCACGTGGGCCTCACCTTAATGAAACCCAAACCCCATCCTTACTACTTTTTTTGATCGAGAATTCAAGAGTGCATTTAAACTTGAGAACGGGTCATACAAACACGTGAGGGTTCCATGCAAACCATGCACAGGTAACCTACAGCAAACAAACATGGAAAACCCAAAAACAAGCCCTGGAAGCCAAGGCAAACGACGAAAGGGGCCAGCAGGCACCCAGAAAAAAACAAACCGAAAAACACGTAAAGCAAAAGGAAATGGCAGCAGAAAATGGTTAGCAATCCATAAATGGAAAACGTGACTCTGAAATTTTCCATGCGAGAGCTTCAGAGGAAGGCAGGCTCCCCCTCCCTTTCGGGTAGGGGTCTTGTCATCATGGTCAATAGAGGAGCAAAGCCATCTACAGCGTAACCGGAAGCGATCACAAGTCTTCTACCCTGGGGCTGTAAGAGGTGAGGGTAGCTCTAAACTAGAACCGAAGCAACAAGAGGAGACCAACATGAAAACCAGTAATCAGGATCAAAGGTGAATGTAAACAAGCCAATGATCCTGTGGGAAGGGAGGGGTGGCAACGCCAAGCTCAGCATCTTCCCTCTGCCGAGAGGCGTTTTGCCAAAGACGATCATGGGCTATGCAAATACCCCTGGTTTGGGGTATCTGCGTTCAGAACCTTCAGAGACGGTCCAGTAAGATGAACTTCCCTTCAGGCATCATTGTGAACATCGTTGACCATTTCATTCACTTGATCTGATATCATTAAATTATCATTGACCGAAAGGGATGGAATTTCAGCAATCTTAAACCCAAATGGATCGATTCCCATCTCAAGAATACCAGTTTCATCTAGGATGACTGGTGAATTCCCTAACGTGTTTCCTTCTTGCTGCATGTTTGATGAGGGTGAGTCTCTTCTTGCATAAAGAATGACCTCTCTTTGATGATTCGAGGCGTTTGATAATGGGAGAGTCTTTGAGGATTGACGATGGAAAGAAGGTGAGTTGCAAGACATCCTCATTCGCAATGGGACCGAAACCTTTGGCGCACCAATTTCCTGGGGGCTCTTGGTAGACTCCTTCAGATATAAGGTGTTGAAGCTCATGTTTTTTGGATACCGAAAAAGACTCTGGGTCAATAGCAACACTCTTTCTGTTTTTAGAAAAGCTAACATCCATATCTTGTAGACCAGTAATCATAGCTTTTCCTAGAATATTCACTGAGAAAGCGTGTGTCAGGTCAAGTTGCTTGGAGGGAGGGAGTTGGATTGGAACCAGATCCCTTGCCGGGTTATGCGGAGCCGAAATTTGCTTTCCCTTAATTCCGAGATTGCGGTCGCCTTCTGGATTTGCTCCTATCCAAGATCTGCGATTTGTATGAAGATGGCTCTAAGTTTTTAGGTATATGTCCTGCAATGGCTTCCACCTTGTCCTTTGCTGGTAATGAGAAGGGTGATCTAAAAGCTCCTGTGATGATTTTTCCTTGCTTTCATTGTTGATTTTCTTCCAAGTTGGCAATGCTCTTAGCCATGGACCATACTCAGCTGCTCTGGGATACTTTGTTTCATCGAACCAGCACTCCTTAGCAAGATGTCCCAATCTTTCGCAGCTAAAACAAAATTCTGGAATACGTTCATATTTGAACATGACATCAAGAGGTTGGAACTCCTTTCTTTACAGCTTGAACCCTGTTTTAAGGGGATCTTCAACTCTCATGGATACTTTAATTGCCAAATGACTATCCCACAGAACCTTCTTGTTTGGACTTAGATTGGACCCGTAGTACTTAGGGAACAATTTCCCTATTTTTTATGAATTTTCGCTGGTCATCTTAGCTACTGGGAGATTGTGAATCTGAACCCAGAATTCATCGAGGGAGAAGTCAATCTCCTCCAGTGCAGCTTCGTGTGGCCATTCTTTGAGGATCAAGAGTTTGTTTTGAACCGCCCATGGCCTTTGCCCCTGAACTTTGTTTTTGTCTTCCATTGATGGAAAAACAAATAGGAACAAGTTTCTCTCCAGGTCATGGCATTCTAAATCTGGGCACTGTCATGCTTTTTTCAGAATAGCAAGAAGGGTATGGTGTTTCACATAACGAGTTGATAGAATCTTTCCTACTAAGGCATGATTCTTGATCAGAAGGTTGACTTCACCCCATCCTTACTACTTTAAGCTTCACGTGTTGATACCCTTTCAATATATATATATATATCAACCTATAATTTTAAAGAACCAGTAGCCAACTTCAACCCCCCTTCTTCAACCTCTGTTTCTTTATTTAATTAGTTCATCTTTTCTTTTCTTTTTCAAACCCTTAATCTAATAATAACCTTAAATTATAACATCTAAAAATCTTAATCAAATCATCACAATCATATTATTATCAAACTTACTATTGATGGATTTCCAAGCTTTCAACCAAGAACATACATCAAGCTTATATATTCGACCAACACATCAAACATGCTTTACAAGCATCCAAAAGGTATTAGTGCATTACATTACTCCGGGCTACCAAAGGAAGTCTTGATTCAAACTTCCTTAAAGCTTTAACCATGTGAAAATCATCACCAACACCAAAGGAGCTCATTGAACAATAGAAGAACCAAAACCATACCAAAACAAGAATTAAAACTTGAAAACAAACTTAAAACATAAAATGAAATGTTAGAATCTAAAGGGAAACCAAACTTTCCATAGACTCTTCCAGACACCAAAAATATTGATTTAACTCACAAGAATATCATGGTGGTGGAGAGTGAAAAAGATAATATAATGGTTCCAAGGTTTAGCCGAAGAAAGCTTAAATAATCGGAGCTTTCGAAATACAAAAGAGGAAACAAAAAGAGAGCAATGGAGACTTGAGATTGACAGTTGAAGAAAGATTAAATAAAATTGAGTTCTCGGGAAAAGAGGGAGACTGTGGGTAATTATGGGAAAGAGAAAGGCTATAAGCCTAAGATTAAACCACCAACCCACTCTCTGCCAAGGATCCCGAAAAATGGGAAAGAAATCCAAAGAAATATTTTGGGTAAATCACGCTAAAAGCCCTCCATCTACCAAGCTAATTTCAAACATCAACCTTTTCTTAATTGGGCCAAAACCAAAAACAATAAAGAAGCCCGAGTCCAAAACAAAACATTTAAAGATACAATCTTAACTAAAAATCTCCGCACTGAAACTCATATCGATAATTCTGATACCCAAACTATTAACCTCGAATTCGGGCTGTTACAGAATTAACTTCACGAAAAATGTGATGAAATTTAACCAAATCTAAAACACCCCATGCCTCATTAATCAACCAAAACCAACGCCATAATCGCCAAGGATGACGATCCCAATGCAACACCCACAATACCGCAACTGATGAATCAGACTCCATAACAAAACGATAACCATGACACCACTTAAACCATAGAGAAGAGATATTGCATGCGTAATCACTTGTAACTCCGCTTCGTTTGAGTCCAGAACACCCAACGAGCTTGAGAATAGAGCGAGAATGCAACCAAAACAATCTCAAAGCACTCCCCCACACCCTGTTGGCCCCAGCTTTCCCAAGGCAGACCCATCGATATTAAATTTCAAAACGCCCGATAAAATTAGTGGGATAAAATTAATGCTATTAGCCTTTGCTCTATCCTTGTTTCACCAGAATGAGCAAAGAGGGGCAGTTGTAAACACTAATTTTATCCGGGTTTATAACGCATTTTTTATTTAGTTATTCACTTTATATATAATTATTATTATTGTTATCATTATTAATATTAAAACTCAAAAAGATTATCATTAATATTAAACATACACTTATTAAATAAATAAACAATCCAGTTTATTAATATAGTCCATTACATTTCTAAAACTCAAAAAATATTACATATATGGCCTGTTTTAGGCCCAATAATAAACTAAACCCTAATCCTAAAATATCAGATACCCTAATCTAATTATCTATCTCCCTTGTGCGCAGCCATGCCTGAACCATTGGATCAAATATGATCCAACGGTCAAGATGAGAGCTGGAATGTCCCCTGGTCTAACCCACGCGTGCGTGCAAACCACTCTCCAGCGCTTTAGCTGTCGCGTCAAAGCCACGCACTATTCGAGCCTTTCCAGCTCCTCGCCACGTATCTCTATCCCCTCATCCTCCAGTAGATGTTCTTAGCATGCAAGGGAACAAAAATGTCAGAGGAAGAACGACATATCAGAGACAAAATTAGACATTGGCATATAGCAGTTGAATCCGGCCAAAAGAAAGTAATGACAACCAATAAAACATTTTTGATTTCGTTTTTATTTTATAAAAAGCATGTAAATCAGGGGTATAAAGGAACCCCTAAGCATTTGTAACCTAGGAGACGTGGATTATTGAGAAAAGATATAAAAAAAAGCAGCCTCAAGCATTTTAGAGGTATATTCTTCCTTCTTTGTATTGCGAAGTATAAAAAAGGTTAGGGTTTTCAAGTTCTCACCTTCGTGGCCGTTCGTCAATCTTCTCATCTCTTTGATTCCCATCGGTAATAAACCGTTTGATTTCCTTTCGGGAGCCGTTAGTGGTAAGCCGGTTGGGAATCTCTCAAAAGGGGACCTTTTTGCTTGTGTTTTCAAAGGAAAATGCCTCGAGTTTTTCAAATTTGAGTCAAAAGGGGGTTATTTTAAAGAAACGAGTTTAGATCTGAATTTGAAAGAGAAAGACGAGTATTTCTGGTTTATTTTGGGGTTCACCGACCGCTGCTCGCAGCGGAGGTTCATCATTTTTGGGAATTTAGTTTGGGTTTTTTCAGAGAAAAATGGTGTAGGAGAATGAGTTTTGTAAAAAAAATGGCAAAATGGATTTCATTTTCAGAAATATTAGTTTTATACTTCGTTTTATTTTAAAAATTATGTGTGAGGCCCTTCCGCGTTTCGAAATCACAGCCATGGTCCCTGAAGTTTTTAATCATTTTGCAATTTCATCCCTTTTTCAGGCTTAATCCGGTTTTTAATGGTCAAATACCCTCTTTAGTCCCCTGAAACTTCTTTGTTCTTTTAATTCGGCCCTTTTCATGATTTAATCAAATTTTGTTGGTTCAATTGTTTTTTCATGTTTTTCTCGTGCATATTTAATTTTAGTCCTTATTTTGTTATTTTGTCTTCCTTACCATGTCATATTGTGAATATATGTGCTACTTTTCGATTTCTAGCATTGTTGTGTTGTTTAATAAGGTATATGTACATATCATATGTTGACCTAATATATATGTTTTAAGATATATAATACATGGTTTTAATATATCTTACTTTCATGCGTGGTATATTATACAGTGTATATGCGTACATCTTTTTAAAAATAAAAAAAACTACCGAAACAGTGCCTATACGCATAGTCTTAATGTATACATATATTATGTATGTAGCGTCTAAAGTATGTGGTTTTCATATATAAGTATATGCTATGTACATATATTATATAATACAAAGTTCTAATGATATATACATATATGGCTACTGCCAGTTATATATATATATATATATATATATATATATAGTACCCTATTACATAATATGGTGCTAATGTATGATATTTAGAATCCTTTATCTTGTATTTACTTTATGCCTTGGTTGGTGTTGTCATATTCATGTTGCTTTTGCCATGTGATCCTGTTGTGCATTCGGATATATTAACTGTCAATGCGCTGCCCTTCTATTAGAGAGTAAGCACGGCTAGTACCAGTTGTAGTGGTGGTGGTTTTGTCGTTTACTATTGAATAACGGGGCCCTTAAAATTTACCCGTACGTATAACCAAATTTTGATTTAATCGTCACTTTAAGTCGCAAAATTTATTATTAACAAAGCGGTAATTAGTTTTTTACCGATTTTCTGGGCGTGGTGGGGGTGCAAAACCTTCCCCACTCGTAATCGACTCCTAAACCTGTAGTAATCTCTGATTTTATTTTTGGTGTCCGGTCCACGTAATCCAAGTGACCGGTGGCGACTCCTAATTTCTATTCCAAAGACGTGTTTTAAAGAAATTCCCCCAAATCCAATTTTTCATAAAATGTGAGATAACCTCATATCAAATTTTTCAAAAAACGTCGCTACAACATGGTGACTCCGCTGGGGACTTCAAATTTTTGCTTTTACAAAAAAAAAAAGAGTCAGACCAAAAATAAAAAAAAAATAATTATTGCTTTATTAATATTGGAAGTTACGAGTTAAAGTGACAATTAAGTTGATATTTGTTTATAAGTGCGAGTTTATTTTAACGCATTTAAAATTTGACATATAAACTCGTCTATTTAAGTAAGGGGAAAACGCTAGTGCTTTTGTGGGGATATTGTTCCTCCGTATGGGCCTAGTAAGTACCTTCAGGGCTTGAGTACCCTATGTTTTCGTGGGAAGATCGTTTCCCCGTATGGACATAGCGAATGGGTCCCCCTGATTGAACTCGATTGAAAGGAGCCTATAATGGGTGATGACCGGGGGCCTTGCTACACTTAGTAGAGGACAACGAGGGCAGTTTGGGTACCCTTTTAGTACCAAAACTGCATGTAGTGAACATAAAAAGCCCACCCCTCTTAGAGCTATGCGGATAATCTAGGTGTTTTAGGCAGGATACAAATAAGGTTGTTTATCTGATGTTATGTTTGTTTAATTTTTCGCTTTATTGATTCATTTATTTATTTTATTTGGTACTAATTTATTTCCATTTGTTTTGTTTTCACCTTTTTCCATCTTTTGCATTTACATCGCAGGACATAAATGTGTTGATTCAAAGTTGGTTGCCCTAATTAGAAATCTTTCATAATGGGTGGGAGGTGTCTCGGGAGAGAGAAAGACTATATGAGAGCCTGAAATTGATCCGAAGATATTCTTTTGAAGACACTTAATTTGGTATTACCCGACATGTTTTCATCAAGCTTTTCCCCCATTAAGAGGATTTTTAGCGCAAGAACAACAAATGCTCCCAAAGATGAAGAAATGGATTGAGGTTTTAAGGACCGATATCAGTTCAAGATGACGGTCATGAGCCACATTCAAGAAACGACTAGACACGTGTGGATGTTAGCCGCAGAAGTAAGAACCCTTTCCCCCTATATCAGCTTAGAGATAGAAAAAAGGACCGAGATTCTTCTAGCCACTTAAAGCCATCAAAGAGTTGGAAGTTAAGGTCAAAGCCTATTTGTAGGAATTTGTTTTATGAGCTTTGTAATGAAAACCTTTGGCAACTCAATGAACGTTGTTCTAGGGTGATCATCTATAGGATCAACGCCTTTATTTGCATACATTCTATTATTTATTTTATTTTACCATCTGTCTCATGCATTTCATATCACATATATCATGCATTAATAAAGTAAGGAATTAATTATTGGGGTTCCGTGGCAGAATTCTTAAGTAATTAAAGATTACACATTCGCACTTTACCCGACACCAGAAAAGACAAATGGAGGAAAGTTTTGATGAGTTGGAAGCTGATTTAAAATGAGAGTTGGAACGTGCTCAGCAAGAATTGAGGGACACCATAATCAAATCAAAAGAAGACATGATGAAAGAACTATCTGAGTTTATCAGGCTTAAGAAAGCGGAAGACCTACGAGGGAAAGGGTCCGTTGAAAACCCTAGTCAGAACACGAGAGAACCCTCGGATTCCCCCGTTTTTGTCACTAGCATCCCTAGGCCCCCGCAAGAGGTGGCTACTCAAGGAGGTAGGACAACATCGCATCAGGCGGACGCCTCTACCCATGCTCCACCGGGTTTGATTTTTAGTTAAGGGGAAAATGTCAGGGACAATGTCCCAGATTTAGATGAGTTTAAGAAATTGAACAAGGTTAAGGCATAATTCTCGAAGCAACTAGAAGAGACACAGAAAGATCTTGAAGAGAAATTCTGAACAGAAGAGGAAGAATAGGGGTTATATGGAATGAATGCTAGAGATCTCAGTTTAGTTCTGAATTTGGAAATTCCACCCAAGTTCAAGACATTAGAGTTTGAGAAGTTTGATTGGACTACTTGCCCTACTGCCCACATAACCATGTTTTGTAGAAAGATGACGGGTTTTATCGACAATGAGAAACTGCTAATTCATTATTTTCAAGACAGCCTAGCAGGGCTAACCATGAGGTGGTACAATCAGTTAACCCGTGTTTAGATTAGATCATGGAAAGATTTGGCCAAGGCTTTCATGGATCAGTACAAGCACATAACTGATATGATCCCAAACTGACTCATGCTACAAGGTTTGGAGCAAAGGCACAATGAGAACCTTTGTGAGTACGCCCAACGTTGGCAAGATGTGGTAGTGCAAGTACAACCTCCACTTCGTGAAAGTGAGATCTCTCATATGTTCGTGGATACTTTGAAGGGGACCCTCTATGACCGCATGATAAGTAACCCTATCGGTAATTTCTCGGATATGGTTATGACCGGTGAACATATTGAGACAGCTATCAAGAGTGGTACAATTGATGAAAGAGAAAATGCTCAAAAACAATTCAAGAAGAGGGATCATGAGGTGAGCAACACAAGTACCTATGAGGCTCCTAAGCACCTCACAATCTCATCACCTCAAGCCAGAACCTGGAATGCACAAAGCTCGAATAGAAGAGAAGCTAGGGCTCCCAAGAAGGAGAATGAGAAGATGTCTTTCACCCCTCTGTCGATTTCATACAAAGAGTTGTACTCACAACTATACGAGGCCGATTTGGTTCGACCATATTGTGTCACTCCCTTTCAACCACCTTATCCTTTATGGTATGATGAGAAGACACACTGTGAGTACCATGCCAGAGTACCAGGGTATACCATAGAGAATTGCACTATATTTAAGAAAGTCGTGCAAAACATGATCAAGAATAGGATCATGGAGTACGAGGAACCCAACGTGGCGGCTAATCCACTTCCAAGTTATGGAGGTCGAGGCGTGAATGCCTTAAAGAGGTAGATGCGAAGAGAGTAAAGATGGAGGTGTCGGAAATCAAGTCCTCTCTAAGTTGGGTGTTCAAATAGCTATGCATGGTGGGTTTGATCGAGAACAACATGAAGAGAGTGCATGATGGGCATGGGTCATTTTGTGAGTACCAGCAGAATGAGGGACCTAAGATTCAATATTGTTCGGAGTTCAAGCAGTTGGTTCAAGAATTGATGGAGAATAAGGAGATTGAGTTCTTCAAGGAAGTTTACGAGTCATGACGAACGCCGGTTTCACGGAGGTCGAGAGTTTTAATGCATCCTTGTTTCTTTTATGTTTATTTTTAGTGTCGACTTGTTTCCATTTTCTTGCATTTTAATTTTTCTTTTGAAGTAATGTGTGGAATCAACTTTGCTACCCTTTACTCGAAGTTAGCAAAGATCTTTTTGTAAGGGCCTATATTGTTTGTGAATTATCATTTCAACGAAAGGATGCCTTTTTAAAAAAACTTTAAAATTAAGATTACATACATGTATATCCCTTCTTACCCTCGTAGGTCCCCGGATATCACGTACATGATGTGACATTAATGCAAAGATCAATCAAATGTTGTGATTTCTTACTCAGCCTACTATGGTCAGTAAAGCGTGAAAAGTAAGACTACTACTCCTTTGGTGATGTTCGATGATGAAATAAAAATCTCTAAAATTCATAAAAAGTGATATGGACTAGGCAAGTTTAACTAAGTGGAGTTGCTTGAAATTGAATTTCTGAGCGTAGTTTTCTATGCCCTAATAAGAATACATAGATTGTAACTAGTGGTCAAAAAATAAGAACAAAAGGAAAAGTAGAAAGGAAAAAGAAAAAAAGAGGAAAAATGAATGAATAAATGAACAATTGAATAAGTCTCAGAGCACTCTGATGGAGCTGTGGGGGTGACAAGTCTAATAAGGAGCATACCAATACCCTGGCGTCAAAGATGTATCTTTGAAGACATGTGATATAGTGATGGCTAGTTGCAATCAAAAGCACACACATACACTTAGAATTTTATTCTTAGAATGATATTTTTTGCACTCCACCCGTTAAACAAGTCTGGTAAGCTTGAACACATTTATAAATGGGGAAAATAATAAGAACTAAAAGGAGTAGTTTTCGAATGGATCAAGCAATATGGTAATCATGAGGATGAACTGAGCGATCTGTGAAGAATTTCACAACTTCTAAATATTTCCACGACAGTCAGGGACTACATAGACACAATCTATTCTTAAAATGATCATCGAAAGGGTGAATCTGATACACATTTGCATTCGATATCTGAGGCATCCTATTCTTTTTCGTAATTTTGGTTTGCTAGGACATGTATATTAATCCAAAAGCATTCTCATTGAAATGTTGATCAGCAATCAGCATGTATAAACAAGAAGATTTCTTTGCATTGCTTCAGGGATAAAGTTCAGAATGCAAGGTCGTAGATACAAATGATCGACCTAACATGAAGGAATAACCCACTAGTGGTTGTAGTGAGAATAGTAGCAATATTTCATATGCTAGACAGTTCAGGGACTTAATAGAGAGATGAAGAATGAACCTTATTGAACTTAAGAGAAAAGTTCAGAGACTTGGGGCCATGTGCTCGCCCTAATGTTGAGATAGAGGAAAGCTCGTCATGATAAGTCAAAGCAAAGAGAATAGTTGAACCCCAAGTTGAGTGTGGCAATATTACAAGAATGAACACTACAAGAAGTGTTATATTCTGTTCTGACCAATGAATGTTAGTAGTCTTCTTTCAAGACGAGACAAAGGATGAGGATTCAAAAAGGCAAAAAGCCAAAAGAGATTAAGAAGAATAAGAAAACAAGGAGAAAGTCAAGATCGACCAATTCGAAAAGTGAAAGCGTCTGAGCAATTTTGAGATGTCACAATTCATGCATCATATGTAGTTAGACATCCCTAGGTTAGGAGCATGCTAACTCATACCATCAAATCATTTTTTTCTATTTTGACATGTATTCAAAGATTAAAAAAGATTTTGAACCACAACTTCATTTTTGAATGAGCAAACCTTAGCAAGATTAAGAAGTTCCTAATGAGAAGAACTCATTTGAAGAAGATTGAAGGGTTCCAAATTAGAAGAACTCACACGGTAAAGATAAAGAGTTCCTAACGAGAAGAACTCACTTGATGAAGATTGAAGGGTTCCAAATGAGAAGAACTCACTCAGTAAAGATAAAGAGTTCCTAATGAGAAGAACTCGCTTGACGAAGATTGAAGGGTTCTTAATGAGAAGAAATTGTTCGGTAAAGATAAAGAGTTCCTAATGAGAAGAACTCTCTTAACAAAGATTGAAGGGCTCCTAATAAGAAGAACTCGCTCGGTAAGATTAAAGAGTTCCTAATGAGAAGAACTCACTTGACGAAGATTGAAGAGTTCACGATGAGAAGAACTCACCCAATGAAGATTGGAGAGTTCCTAATGAGAAGAACTTGTTTGATGAAGATTGAAGGGTTCCTAATGAAAAGAACTCACTCGGCAAAAATAAAGAGTTCTTAATAAGAAGAACTCGCTCGAAGAAGATTGAAGAAATTAGAAATGAGAAGAACAACTTCAACCTTTAGCAACTTTGGTAAGGGAACGGAGAATTTTGTAACACCCCAAATCCTAGCCTAGAAGTATTGGAACCAAATTGCATAAATTGATAGCTTAATTGAATCTAGAATTAAGCTAAATTGAATAGTCAAGGGTCCAATTGAAAGAATGTATGAAATAAGTGATCAAATTACAAAGGACCAATTTGATTTAAGTAAGAAAGATGAGGCTTGCATGATAAAATTCATGATTCTCTTATTTGTCCTTGACTAATTATATGATAAATAACTAATTAAGGATAGATTAGTAACTTCACAAATCCACTACTGTGGATAACCACATTGTCATCATCCCTTTCATTTCATTTGGCCGAAAATAGAAAGGAAAGCGAGAGAGAAAGCTTGAAAATTCAGCCGTTGAAGAAGGAATTAAGCTTGCATGTGTAGAAATTTTCCATTGAAATTAAGCTAGAAGCAAAGTAAGTATGATTCTACTTGTGTTCAATTGAATAGGCAACCATATTTGTTGAATTGGACTGTTTTGGTGATGTTAGATGAAATTAGCTATTGAATATGTGATTAGATGATTAAATGGTTGCAGAATCATGCAAAATTGAAGACTGAACACGAAGTACAATGCTGAAAATTATGTGTTTATGATAAGTGTAATAAGCTAGGTTGCTGGAAAATTGAATTGTGATGTTGAATTGAGAATTGAATGATTAGAACTTAAAATTGAGCTATGGAATTGATGAATTGATTATGATCATGAATAGATATTGTAATTAAGGTGTTAAACAAATTGAATTGTTAACAAACAATGCTGTAAATGAAGGATAAAAGCATGAACATAGTTATGTAACATAGAAACTGTTTTGTGGAAATTGAAATTTAGTAAACATGCAAGATTAGGCATTATAACCAACTTACTCTATTTTGGCTGCCTTAAATAATGAATTAACATTGACTCAACATGTTTATGATATCATATGAAATGAATTAAGGCCAAAACATTGGTTAAAATGGAATTAAGGCATTAAAATGTGATTAGATACAATCAGCCCTGAATTGCTCTGTTTTGGGCAGTAACTTTGAAAATTCACCAAATTTGTATAGATCAAATTCAGGGCTGAAATTTTAATGAAATGATCCTTAGTATGTATACTTTCATTAGGTGAAAGCAGAATTGAAAACTGGGTCCTATGCTGGAAACTGTAAATAGGAATTACTGGACAGTGCAAACTGTCCAGGCAGTGTAAATGCCCTGTCTTTGAACAATAAAATCTATTAATTGGATACGAACTAAAATGCGAGTCTTATATGGTCTTATAGACAATTTTGTTAGCTTTCCAACGGTGTATAGCAATCAAAATTCCGACGTACGGATTAAAAGATATGGCCATTCAAAGGGATAGTGTGCAAACTGCCAGACAACAGTGTCCTGGGCAGTTTGGGACTATTTTTGCACCTAGTAACAAACTATTTCCAAAACAGTTTTGGGACATTGTAAACTGTCCAATTATGCTTTAAAATGAAGTAATAACAATATGGAAATGAACTAGTAAGAAATGCTTAAAAGGAAGCATAAAAACAATAGCTAAATGTTAGGTACAAATGTGGTAACATTGCTACTATGATTGTGTGATATATTGTGCTTGTTTTGATGGAATGTGTATGTGCTATGCTTGCTAGACCAAGGGCAGCAAATTGGAGAAGAAGAGGATAGGAGTGGACATCCCAAAGCTAGAGGCAAAGGGATTTGGATTCAAGACACTTGAATTGCTAGGAGTATTGTGAGTGTAACTATCCTTAGGGTTAGGACTAGGTCCTAACCAACCTTGTTATTGTTTAATTCAATGTTATTGCCATGTGACATGACTTAAAACCTATTTGCTAATTAAGGGAAGAATGATATGTATGATAACTTGTTTGATGCCATGATTTATGTGTTTACTTGAGTGTTAAGCAAATGAAATGTATTGCTTGACATATTGCATTGCTTATGCCAAAGGTATGAAATGGCATGCTTGCTTGGAGAATAAGGTACGCACATTGCATAAATATGCTTGTGTTTGTGAATGTTATATATGGCTAATTGAAATGTATTGAACAAGGATACTACTTTGTATCCATGCTATTCGAATGGCATGGATAGTTTTGTATTGGGAGTGAATACTCCATAGGCCTAAGGGTTTGGCCTTTGAATGGCATAATGTTGTATTGGATCATGAAAAGCTTAAATGAAATGGATAATCAACAACCTTGGTAGCTAGTTTGATAGATAGGAGGGCATGCCTTAGAATCTTGAGCTCATATTGGCACTATGGTGCATATTGCACTACGGTGCATATTGGTACGACGGTACATATTGGCACTATGGTGCATATTGGCACGATAGTGCATATTGGCACTTTGGTGCATATGGGCACTTCGGTGCAATTGTTAAGATTTGATTATCTAGTAAGCTACTTACCAAGGATGTTGTAAGAAGACTTAATAATTCAAATGAACATTGCTTGTATTGTAAGAAACTTGTATGAACTTCCTTGCTTTGAAAGAAATGTATAGATGATGGCTTTGTGTATGAATGCCTACTTGATAATTTGAGTGTTTGGTTGCTCTTCCTTTAAGCATGATGTTCGAATAGCCTATAAGAATCATGATGGATGTTGTTATGTTGATTGTATGATATGTAAAGATTGCCTAAGTTACTCTATGCAATTCGAATAAGCATGTGTCTTGTATTGATGGTCTTGATTCCTTGAATTACATGTAAACTTGGATATGTATGTTTTGAAATTGACTAGATTTAGTGTTACCTCACTAAGTACATAACTTGTACTTACCACTCTACTCTTCATTTTTCCCATAACAGATTAAAGATTCTTCAAGAGGATATCTCAGGTTTGAAGCAACACTCTGAATCAAGCTTGAAAGTATGAATTCATACTCTTTGTATACTCCTAGTTTGGTGGCACTAGATCTTGTAATAGGTAGCCTTGATCATGCATTTGAATATGTGTTTAAGACTAGTTTGTGAAATGTTTTGATGGGCCTATTATGTAACCTATTTGGATGATTTAATCTATGTATATGAACCATAAAAATATGTAAATATGAAGTAAATGCTTCACAATTTGTGATGGAAATCCATTGTTTGTTGAATCTTGTCTAATTTGAATGTTAGATTAATGTTGTATGATCATGCATTTGTTCCTATGTCTATTAGCATGATTCAACAATGTGGAGTTTGAGGCTAAGGTATGTTTAAGCATACATTATCAATGTATTAGCCAAGTATGCTATGAAATGTGATGACTTGATTGTAAAGAATCAAATGAAATGTGATTAGGGATTTCATGTTGTTCGAATAGGTGTAAGAAAGTGTAGTAAGATTGTAAGTTAGATGCTTTGTATTGATCTTGTTAATTGGTTGAATAAGTAGTAACTTGAGATGCAAGTAAGCTAGTTTAAGTATGTTTAGTAATCCCCTAGTGTTATTCGAATATGGCAATTAGAATTGTAGTAAGAATGAAAGTTGAACCATGTTTAATAGAATCTTAAAGTGAAGTATGCCACACTTGTTGATAGTTGTTTGAATGATGCATGTGAATTGAATGGATTGGTAACATGATAATGGTAACTTAGATTATAAGTAAGGAATGAAACAAAATGGTACCTAAATTAGTATGCTATGTATGTTGGCTTGCTTAATGTGGATTGATTGTATGAATTGTATGTCTTGTAATGTTTGGTTTGGGGTTACTTGCACCGCAAGTCAAGTATTTCGAGGTTACTTGTTCGACAAGTAACCTATCTATCGCTTTGCTTCCGCTTTGGTAATGCTTCGAAACCGGGTTACGGCTAATCCGGGGATGGGGTGTTACAAATTTTGTAATGAGAAGAACAGCTTCAGACCTCAGAAGATGAAGAAATTCGTAAAAAGAAGAACAGCTTCAGACTCCAAATTTTGGCGAAAGAGTGAAAAGTTCATAATGAGAAGAACTTGTACCTCTAAAGCTTCGAAAGGCTAAGTGGGATAAAATTAGTGCTATTAGTCTTTGCTCTATCCTTGTTTCACCAGAATTAGCAAAGAGGGGCAGTTGCAGACACTAATTTTTTCTGGGTTTATAACTCGTTTTTTATTTAGTTATTCACTTTATATATCACTATTATTATTATTGCTATCATTATTATTATTATTAAAACTCAAAAAAATTATCATTAATATTAAACATACATTTATTAAATAAATAAACAACCCAGTTTATTAATATAGTTTATTACATTTCTAAAACCCTAAAAAATATCACATATATGGCATGTTTATGGCCCAATAATAAACTAAACCCTAATCCTAAAATATCAAATACCTTAATCTAATTATCTATCTCTCTTGTGCGTACCCATGCCTGAACCGTTGGGTCGAATATGATCCAACGGTCAAGATGAGAGTTGGAACGTCTCCTGGTCTAACCTACGCGCGCGCTATTCGAGCCTTTCCAGCTCCTCACCACTCTCTCTGGTCCCCTCGTCCTCCAGCAGCCGTTCGCAGCATGCAAGGAAACAAAAATTTCAGAGGAAGAACAACATATCCCAAAAGAAAGCAATGACAACCAATAGAATATTTTCGATTTTAGTTTCTATTTTATAAAAAACATGTAAATTAGGGGTATAAAGGAACCCCTAAACATTTGTATCACAGGAGACGAGGATTATTGAGAAAAGATATAAAAAAATGAGGCAGCCTCAAGCATTTCAGAGGTATATTCTTCATTATTTGCATTTTGAAGTATAAAAAGGGTTAGGGTTTTCAAGTTCTCACATTCGTGGTCGTTCATCAAACGTCTCATCTCTTCGATTCCCATATGTAAAAAACCATTCAGTTTCCGTTTTGAAGCCGTGAGTGGTGAGCCGGTTGGGAATCTCTCAAAAGGGGGCCTTGGCTTTGGCTTTTTAAGATTCGAGTCAAAAGGGGGTTATTTTAAAGAAACGAGTTTAGATCTGGATTTGAAAGAGAAATATGGGTGTTTCTGGTTCATTTTGAGGTTCGCAGTCCGCTGCTCTCGGCGGAGGTTCATCAGTTTTGGGATTTTGGTTTGGGTTTTTCGGAGAGAAATGGTATGGGAGAATGAGTTTTGTAAAAAAATGGCAAAAAGGATTTCATTTTCAGAAATATTGGTTTTATACTTCATTTATTTTTAAAATGGGATAATATACCTTTAAGGGCCTCCGCGTTTTAGAAATTATGTGCAAGTCCCTTCTGCGTTCAAAATCACAGTCGTGGTGTAACCTCACCTAAACTCAGCTTAGAAGAAATAAGCTGAACCTAGAAGGTCGTGTTTGAAAACATACTCTTCAAGTAATGTTGTTAAGTTTAGAAATTAAATACCCAAAGTACTTGTTAAAAAGGTAATGAAGACACAATAATTTCCATTTGTATAAAATGCAGTCGTATAACAGTGTTTCGAAAAGTTGATAAAATATTCAGAAATAGTCTCATATGCATGCTAAAAATAGTAAATCCCCTAATAAAGTGTCTGAGTCTGAAATTACATATAAGTCCAGAATAATTAAATAAAGGCCATAATCCAAAATAGCTCATACTGATAAATAGGATAAAGTCTGATAAAACGAGGTCTTCCAAGTACCGTAGCCTAAGTCTGAGTAACTAAAATAGGAACTAAGGGGGAGTCAGCTATAAAGCTCAGTGTGTCTCTAAAGTGTAGATGGTAACACACATCAAGAAAATCTAAACATCATGCTCAAACTCATACAAAAATTTCGATATACAATATGTATCATATGATGCACATGATACAATGACATGTAACCAACTACATCACCATCCGAAGAGTAAGGTTCCCCAGAACCACTTTCTACATCGTCACCATGTCCGAAGTGGAATTCAGCCCGAAGGGTTAAACCACTGATCTTCCCCGTACATTTTCCCAACCCAAGTGGCATGTCATATTATTTCGATTTTCAAATCTGAATGCATTCTTGATTAACAACAAAGATGCATGTACAAAAGCCTGATATCAATTGTTCTGATTCCGATATATGATGCATGGTATGTCATCGTACAAATCATATCATAATACACAAGTCAGACAGATCATGTCATAATTTCACAAGTCATACGGATCGTATCATAATTTCACAAGTCATACCAACAGACGACGCTAAGACCTAGATCCGATCAGAAAATTATGGGGTAAAAGAGGTGGTGGTTATCTGAAACGTGAGATTGAGGGAGAGGAAGAAGTTGAGTGTGACTGCAAAATGGGGTAAATGTGAGGTGCTAGGGTTGGATAAAATGGGTATAAATACCCTAGGGAAAAAGGGTAAATTACAACCAAAGGCCCCCAACTTCACCCGCATTACACAAAGGCCACTAAAGTTCTGAATTTCTCAATTAGGTCACTGAAAATCAGTTAGAAAATCATATTTAAATTCCCAAAAATTAGGATTATGAATTAGGGATTTTACTCAAATTAGGGTTTTTAATTTAGGGGGAAATTGGGGTGTTACACGCGGTCCCTGAAGTTTTTAATCATTTTGCAATCCCGTCCCTTTTTCAGGCTTAATCCGATTTTTAGTGGTCAAATACTCCCTTTAGTCCCCTGAATCTTCTTTGTTCTTTTAATTCGGTCTTTTTCATGATTTAATCAGATTTTGTTGATTCAATTGTTTTTCCCGTTTTTCTCGTGCATATTTAATTTTAGTCCTTATTTTGTTATTTTGTCTTCCTTGCCATGTCATATTGTGAATATATGTGCTACTTTTCAATTTCTAGTATAGTTGTGTTGTTTAATAAGGTATATGTACATATCATGCGTTGACCTAATATATATGTTTTAAGATATATAATACATGGTTTTAATATATCTCACTTTCATGTGTGGTATATTATACAGTATATATGCGTACGTCTTTTAAAAAAAAACTACCGAAATAGTGCCTACACACATATAGTCTTAATGTATACATATATTATTATGTATGTAGCGTCTAAAGTAGGTGGTTTTCATATATAAGTATATGCTATGTACATATATTATATAATACATAGTTCTAATGATATATACATATATGGTTACGGCCAGTATATATATATGTATGCATGTTTATGTGTACATATATATATATGTAAATAGATATATGTATAGTACCCTATTACACAATATGATGCTAATGTATGATATTTAGGATCTTTTATCTTGTATTTACTTCATGTCTTGGTTGGTGTTGTTATTCATGTTGCTTTTTCCATGTGATCCTGTTGTGCTTTCGGATATATTAATTGTTAATACGGTGTCTTTCTATTCGAGAGTAAGCGCGTCTAGTACCAGTCGCAGTGGTGGTGGTTTTTTCGATTACTCTCGAATAACAGAGCCCTTAAAATAACTCGCACGTATAACCAAATTTTGATTTAATCGTCACTTTAATTCGCAAAATTTAATATTAACAAAGCGGTAATTAGTTTGGTACCGATTTTCCGGGCGTGGTAAGGATGCAAAATCTTTCCCACTCGTAACCGACTCTAGAACCCGTAGTAATATCTGGTTTTATTTTCGGTGTCCGGTTCACTTAATCCAAGTGACCGGTGGTGACTCATAGTTTTTATTCCAAATACAGGTTTTAAAGAAATTCCCCAAAATCTAATTTTTCATAAAATGTAGGATAACCTCGTATCAAATTTTTCAAAAAAAACGTCGCTACACTTACCTCGATCGATTGGAACAGGACGTCGGCACTAATGTGCTACGACTAGAACGTAAGATGTCGGGGCTAATGCGCTACGACTAAAAATGCAAGATGTCGGTGTTAATGCGCTACGATCTATATATTATACACTCGTATATTTTTGCCTATCATCACATTTAACAAGATGTCTTAAAGACTAAAAGAATCGTGAAACAAAATATATTTTGCACATGAAGGTCATACATATTGTTTGCTTAATCAAAACAAACTATCAACCATTAGACTAAATTATAAAATTAAAGTACAAATAAAGGTTCTTTTGAAGTTTAGCCAAACTATTCAGGGACTAAACTGAATATCTTGAAAACCCAAAGACTAAACCTATCATTTACCAAACATGGCCTAACCTGAAATTCTAACCGTCCAATAAGTAAACAAATGAAGACCACCTTTATTTTTATTTTTCCACGTGGGCCCCACCTTAATGAAACCAAAACCCCATCCTTACTACATTAAGCTTCACGTGTTGCTACCCTTTCAATATTATATATCAACCTATAATTTTAAAGAACCAGTAGCCAACTTCAACCCCCCTTCTTCAACCTCTGTTTCTTTATTTAATTAGTTAATCTTTTCTTTTCTTTTCTTTTCTTTTCTTTTCCTTTTCAAACCATTAATCTAATAATAACCTTAAATTATAATGTCTAAAAATCTCAATCAAATAATCATAATCATATTATTATCAAACTTACTATTGATGAATTTCTAAGCCTTCAACCATGAACATACATCAAGCTTATATATTCGACCAACACATCAAACATGCTTTACAAGCATCCAAAAGATATTAGAGCATTACATTACTCCGGGCTACCAAAGGAAATCTTGATTCAAACTTCCTTAAAGCTTTAACCATGTGAAAATCATCACCAACACCAAAGGAGCTCATTGAACAATAGAAGAACCAAAACCATACCAAAACAAGAATTAGAACTTGAAAACAAACTTAAAACATAAAATGAAATGTTAGAATCTAAAGGGAAACCAACCTTTCCATAATCTCTTCCGAACACCAAAAATATTGATTTAACTCACAAGAATATCATGGTGATGGAGAGTGAAACAAGATAATATAATGGTTCCAAGGCTTAGCCGAAGAAAGCTTAAATATTTGGAGCTGTTGAAATACAAAAGGGGAAACATAAAGAGAGCAATGGAGACTTGAGATTGAGAATTGAAGAAAGATTAAATAAAATTGAGTTATCGGGAAAAGAGGGAGACTGTGGGCAATTATGGGAAAGAGAAAGGCTATAAGCCTAAGATTAAACCACCGACTCACTCTATGCTAAGGATCCCGAAAATATGGGAAAGAATCCAAAAAAATATTTTGGGTAAATCACACTCAAAGCCCTCCATCTCCCAAGCTAATTTCAAACACCAACCTTTTCTTAATTGGGCCAAAACCAAAAACAATAAAGAAGCTCAAGTCCAAAACAAAAAATTTAAAGATACAATCTTTAACTAAAAAGTTCCACACTAAAACTTGTATCAATCATTCTAATACCCAAACTATTAACTTCGAATTCAGGCTGTTACAAAATTAGTTTCATTGAAAATGTGATGAAATTTAACCAAATTTAAAAGACCACATGCCTCGTCAATCAACAGAAACCAACGTCATAATCGCCAAAGACGACGACCCAATGCAACACCAATGATACCGCAGCCGATGAATTAGACTCCACAATAAAATGATAACCATGACACCACTTAGACCGTAGAGAAGAGATAATACATGCGCAATGGCTTGTAATTCCGCTTCGTTTGAGTCCAGAACACCCAAAGGGCCTGAAAACAGAGCGAAAATGCAACCAAAACAATCTCAAAGCACTCCCCTACACCCTATTGGCCCTAATTTTCCCAAGACAGACCCATCAATATTAAATTTCAAAACGCCCGATGGCGGAGCCTCCCAAGATACACTATGTCGGGCCATGAATTTAGAGATAACACCCTCCCACGGACAAACCCACCGCTGAGCTTCTAGAATGTCTGACGATATACTCGCCCTCACCCAAAAAAATAATCGCAATTGTACAAGAAAGAAAAGATCCTCCACCGAATAATGTCTATCATTAAAAATCAGCTCATTCTTGGCAAGCCATAATGTCCTCAACACCGCTGAGCAGCTCGCCAACTAATGCTGACGAATATCACCCGAAAACATCCCCAACACACATTGATGTAAAAAATCAGCTAAGCAATTAGGAAAAGCTATCGCTATACGCCACCATTGCAACACAAGACACCACACATGTCGGCTGAAAACGCTACAAAAAAATACATGATCCGCATCATCCACACCATCCATACACCAATGACACCTCACTGCAGCCACATCAAATTGAAAGCCCCAATCTTGAAGAAATTTCAACGTTGGAAGACGATTTACTAACATAAACCAAAGGAAGCATTGCACCTTTGGAGGAACTATGATCTTCCGTATATGAAAAATGTCCACATGTTCGGGCGAGATGTCGAAAGAGACCATAAGAGAATACAACTTTTTCACTAATAAACAACCTAAGACCTCATGATGCCAAACAAGGCAATCAGCTAGGCCGGCGCAAGCCGAAAAGTGTTAACTAAAGCCATCATTTCCCGCCATTGATTAAATTCAAATGTACGTAGCTCCCTAGAAAAGAAAGACATCTAAGATCCATGCTCAAAAGAGTTATCCACTGTATAAGCTTCTACGCGTGCCAATTTGTCAATGGCCAAACGAAACAAACGCGGAAATAAGACACAAAGAGAAACCTCGACACACCAGCTGTCATGCCAGAAAAGAACATTTGCACCATCCCCCACAACCCAAGAGAAATTAGATAATCCCAAACAACGCGAGACCTCATCCGAATCCTGAACCACGACTATATTGCGCCAAACCACCAACATACGCGAAGCATTAAAGTGCCACTCCAAACGGGAAGACTCTTGGGACAAACGCGAAGCATTGAAGAGCCATACTTAGACATGATAATCGAACGCCACAAAGAACACAATTCAATAGCATATTTCCACGACCACTTAGCTAGCAAAGCTAAGTTTCTCATGCGCAGGTCTATAACACCTAAGCCACCAAGACTCTTGGGTTGACAAACCAAAATCCAACGAGCTCGACTCATCTTACACTTCAACTCAGAACCACCCAAAAGAAAACGCCGACGGATACGGTCCATCTTCCGGATAACCCCTTTTGGAACTACAAAAATCGACATGTAATAGAGCGGTAGGGAAGAAAGAACATAATTAACCAATAGAATCCGTGCGGCAAAAGATAAGGAAGAGCCTTTCCAACCAGTCAGTCGTTGTCTAAAACAGTGCAAAATAGGTTCCCAGACACTAAGACAATGCAGATTAACCCATATCAGAATCCCCAAAAATGTAAAAGGTAGCTCGCCACACTAGCATCCCAACACCTCTGCCATTTGCTCTATAATCGAATCAGCAATCCCTACCGCATACAAAGAGGATTTAACAAAATTTATTTCCAATCTCGAACCATACTGAAAGCAAGTAAGAATATGCTTCAAATTACAAGCCTCGTCAACATTCCCACAAAGGAAAATCATTGTATCTTCAGCGAACTGCAAGTGTGAAAGAGTAAACTGTCCAGAAACATTCACCCCATGTATTAAGTCATGATCCTCACCGTTCACTAAGAATTGATGTAAAGCTTCGACAACCAAAAGAAAAAGCAATGGTGAGAGTGGATCTCTTTGTCGAACCCCCTCTGTATCAGAAATTCTTGAGAGGCACAACCATTAACAAGGATAGCCAAGCGAGCCGTATTAATGAAACTCCTAATCCAAGTTCGCCAACGAACTCCAAAGCCTATACACATCATAATCTGATCAAAAAATTCCCATCAGATACAATCATACACCTTCGCAAAGTCGAGCTTTAAGATTATCCCACCCTCACCTTCACGAAAAGACTTCAATGAATGGATAACCTCATTCATTAATAGAATACCATCCGAGATGTGTCTCCCTTTTATGAACACAGTTTGCACATCACTCACCAGAACGTGCATCACCGATTGTAACCGAGCAATCAAGAATTTTGAGATAATCTTATAAGACGCATTGATGAGACATATAGGACGATAGTCATTAACGAACATAGGATTAGATACCTTAGGTATTAAAGTGACAAACGTTGAATTGACACCTCTTGGAAGATAACCATGATAAAAAAAATCCAATAACAGTGTCATGATATCGTCCTTAAGGAAGGACCAGCCACGCTTGAAGAACGCGAAGGTAAACCCATTGAGGCCTGGGGCTTTCGAGCCATCACAACTCCAGATGGCAGCCTTGATCTCCTCAATTGTAAAAGGAATTTCCAGCATATCACGTTGAGCCGAAAGTAAGAGTTGTAAAGTTCACACCATATTCTAGCAAGCCCGCCACTGGCACCTTAGCAAAATGTTTCTGAAAAGCTACAAAAAATTGATTTTTTACCTCATTCAGTCGAGTGATCCATCTCCCATTACGCATTGCTTGGTTCTACGCCATACGGTGAAAGAATTTAGTGTTCTTATCACCCAACTTAAGCCAAAGCATCCTCGACTTTTGACGCTATATCAATTCTCTAAATTTCTTAAGACGTCATAAATCAAAAGTAAGAGTCTTATACTTCTCCTCTTAATCACTACTCAAAACCCCTCTTGTTAAGAGTCTTATACTTCTCCTCTTAATCACTACTCAAAACCCCTCTTGTACCAACATCCAATTTCTCAATTGCCATTTCTGTCTCACGGATTCGAGTGTCCATATTGCCAAAACTCTCTCTATTCCATTTCTTGAGAAAGCATCGTAATTTCTGCAGCTTTAAAACTAATTTACCAGCGCCTAATTCTGAAGATAGCTTGTGCCACTCAACACCAAAATCATTAACATGTTGTTGCTCATCTAACCAACAGTTAAAGAAACGAAAGGGGCGAGCCCCCCCAGTCAGCCTCATCACTCGATAGAAAAAGTGGTGAATGATCAGATATCCCTTTAGGGAGATTTTCGTGGACCATAAACCAATGTTAGGGATTCGAAATCTAACGATGTCAGATATCCCTTTAGGGAGATTTTCCTGGACCATAAACCAATGTTAGGGATTCGAAATCTAACGTTGTGAATGAAAAATTTTTGGATGTGAAAGTCGCATTCTTATTAGATCTCTGCAAAATTCGTCAAGATTGATCAACCAATGAGTGGAATTCGGTGATTAAATCAAAAAATAAATTGATTCTAACATAAGAGATCAAGTCAATAAAAAACTGAAGGCATCTAGATTTAAAGCAATAATAAAAGACAAACTTAGTCTAATCCAACTTGAAAATAACATGGGAAGTTTGGGATATACCTTTGATTCTCAACAAGTCTCCTAACTTATGGGTTCCACCATGAGAAAAACAAGTTCTTTATGGGTTTTAATCTAGGAGTGTACTCGGTAATATCAACCACAATATAATTATTTATACAATTGATAAAAATATGATTAAGTTGATACCATAACTTAACTGAAAACTAATTCAGTAAATAAAAATTTTAAAATATTATATTTAAAATTAATCTTTTATTAATTACATTTTTAATAAATTTATATATTTTTCAAAATTAATAGTTTAAACTACAACAACTTTAACGTCTTGCTTGGTAGATTGGAAAGAAACTTTGAATGTTGAACAAATATTAGAGTATAAAAGTAAAAAGGTAAAATTTATAGAGGGCTGGATCGGGATGCTAGGGAGCAGTCACAGGCACCCTTAAAAATTTTAAATTTTCATATTTTTTTTAAAAAAACTATTTTATATTAATGATCTAATTTCGCACGTCCTGAAATTTTTAAATTCTCATATAATTTTACTAAGGATCAGTTTGGCATGACTTTTGAAAAATGCTTTTAAAAGTGCTATCAGAAAGTAATTTTAAAAGTAACTTTAAAAAGTTAATTGTAAGATTTTAGTGTATGACATTGCTGTCAAAAAATACTTTTAAAAAGATAAAATATCTATTTTATACATAATATTATAAAGTAAAAATAAATGAACGTAAATAATGTTTAAATTTGTTATCACAAAATTTATTAATATTATTATATAAAAAATTAACTTAAATAATAAAAATATAAAAACCATGACAATTCATTAGTAAATTTTTATATATAAAATATTAGTTTAATATAATAATAATTATTATATTTAATATTATTCTAATATATTAATATTAATATTAGTGTTAATTATTAAGGGTAAAAAAATAACTTCACACCTAAAAGTGATTTTCCACCCCAAAAACTAGAAATCTTAGCTTTTGAAGTTGGGCGGAAAATCACTTTTTTAAGTGATTTTTCACTCTAATTTAAGTATAAAACTTTGTACCCCTAACATAAAATTTTGTATTCGGTTGAAAATATATAAAAACTAAAAGAAAATTACGTTTTCTTTTCATGCATTGGTTAGTAGAACTAGAAATTGAGAAAAGAAAAAAAAATTAAAGTTTTTGAAAAATATATAATTTTAAACTAACTTAAATTTATCTCATATTTCCTTCCAAATTAAAATAATTTTTTTACGCCCGATGATGAAAAATGAGCATCAATCCTATTTTCTTTACTCTCGCTTTTCTTTACTATCAAGCACAGTCAAACTTAATTTTTTTTTGGTAAAGTATATAAATGGTTATTAAACTTTGTTAAAAAAATAAAACGGTAATCAAATTTTTAAATTTTACAAAATGAAAATTAAACTTTATGTTTTATAACAAAATAGTAACTCAGTCGTTAAATACTTAACATGGATATTATAAAACTTTATATAATACATATCTAATCATCTATATTTACACATTCTTCCAATTTGGTCCTTAACCATATTTCAATCGCCAAAAAAATAACAAAGTAGAAGAAAGTCCTTTCGAAACCACCAATTCTATAGGATTAAACAGAGTAGATTCCGTAAATTGTCGGCCACTGCCTTTAGGATACATAAATTGCTTGCTATGCCTTTAGTTGGAACAAGAATTGCTTAGATTTGATGAATATCCGATGATGACTTTGCCAATGCACTTAATTGATAGAATTTTTATTCTAGGATAACCATAGAAAAACTTAGAATTTTACTATGATGCTAAATTTGATGAAACACTGTTGTGGTTTGATTGATTTAAGGAATTCTAGTGAACTTAGGTTGATAATTAACAAATTGGGGGATTAGAATAAAAATTGGATGAATGCTAGAGGTGCCCGAAATTGGCTCTAGCATGTGCTAAAAAAATTGATCACTAGAGGTGCCCGAAACTGGCTCTAGTATGTGCTAAAAAAATTTGATCACTAGAGGTGCCCGAAACCGGCTCTAGTCGAATAAAACTAAAAACAAAACACTAGAGGTGCCCAAAACTGGCTCTAGTTAAAACATGTTAAAAAGAACCCAATGAAGTAATTTGAAAACCTCTTGTTTGCATAGAATCCGAAAAATCAACTTGCACACAACTCCGCACACACTCACAAGCATTATAGTTTGATTCCGAGTAACTCCTAAGTTTTCCGAAAAATGAAAAGCCAATCATACTTTGTGCCCCGATTCTGAGAATTGAAATCAAGTTCAAAGCTAAGTTTGTGAAAATTGAAGTCTTGGCAGGTAATTATTAGTATACATTGCTTGAGGACAAGCAATAGTTCGAGTTTGGGGGTGTGATAAGTGTTCAAAAGTACTATTTTTCTTACCCTTTTTACTCATATTATTGTTAGACTTAGGCTCATATTAGTTGCATAATTAGCCATTCATGCATTAATCCATGTTTCCTTCCATCGTTGAGCTTGATTACATAACTTGGTAGTTTTTGTGGGAAAATATACTGCTTTGGTGTGTTTTGTGTGTATGTGCAGGATCACTTGCCAAAGCAAGGCTAGAGCTAGTTGCCAGGGCAATGCATGAAGGAGATGCCGAGCTAGTTGCCAGGGCAATGCATAAAGGAGACGCCGAGCCAGTTGCCAGGGCAATTGTCGACAAAGAACAAGGTGATATGGTAGTCGAAATTGATGACTAGACAAGCCCAAGATGATGTGGAGCAAAGCTAA
Source organism: Hibiscus mutabilis (assembly GCA_019671005.1). Classification (NCBI taxonomy): domain Eukaryota; kingdom Viridiplantae; phylum Streptophyta; class Magnoliopsida; order Malvales; family Malvaceae; genus Hibiscus; species Hibiscus mutabilis. The sequence goes on along the minus strand of CM033735.1, from coordinate 10,138,638 downwards.
ATCCCAAAGGAATTTGATTTCCATGAAGAGATTAAAGAAGAATTAAATTCCAAGAAGATAGGAGAAGTTCTAGTAGGAATATAATTATAATAAAGAATTATATTCTTTAAAGATAATTTAATTCCAACTTAACTTCCTCCTCAAAGAAGGACTTTGACCTAGCCCTATAAATTAGAGGCCATGCCGTCAACTCCAAGGGGAGAGCAAGATGAGAGAATTTTTGACAGGCATCTAGGGCAAGGAGATTTCGACAAGCTTCATTCTTTATCTTTTTCTTTCTTGTTCAATTAGGTTCATGCTAGGGATTATTTATCTTGTGTTTCTTTGGAACCTAGCCATGAACTAAATCTATTTGGCTATGGTTATTGTGTTTTGTGGTTGTGAGAAACTATTGGATTTTGTTTAGGTAATAAGAGTTTGCATTTTTCTATTCAAGGTTTATTCATTCTTGGTTCTTATTCTTGTTTGCGAGTGAATTGGGAGAGGCTCTCGTAACTTCATCTATTTATATAATATCGGGAGAGTTAGATTCAAGAAACGAATGAATATGATCTTTATTCAATCTATTGATGGTGAAGATTAATCCGGCTTAGGAATAAGTCAAGGATTTCAACGGCTAAGAGGAGCGCAAGATTGGTTGTTGTTCACCCTTGATTCACGCAGGGATGTATTATCAAGGCATGCACAAGTAGCTAGAGTTTCGACTTAGGGATAAGAAGAAACCATTGAAGAATGCTTTGCCGAACCTTGAAGGTTGCTGCCCAGACGCCCAAGTAGTTGCCCAACTATTCGCCCAGGCAACCCCGTTGTGCAAGTTGCCATGGCAACTGAGTTGCCCGTGCACTCTTTTACCAAGACGATCCAATCGGCTATCACACCTCAACTCACGATAACATGGCCTATCTCTCTCATCTAATTACATCGTCTTTTACTTATTTGCTTTCTAGATTAGTTATTAGTTAAAATTCTATCAATACGGTTGTTTGTGTACCGATACATGTAGTTGTAGAAGTGCATTTATGGTGGGAAGAAGAGGACCTAACGGATATATTGATGACTTCAACCACCCAAACGGCTAGAAATCAATGAGAATGTATAAAAGCAAGTCTCTAAAGCCTCAGCAACAACTATTGAACTTATTTGCAACATCCAATCATATATCCAAACTCTTGAGCTTAAAGAGTCAAATTATTGTACCTTGTTGTAATTTTCATTGTATACATTTCTTTCAAGTTTGGGGAGAGTTTGTTTGTAATTTGGGCAACAAATCAATCTTGTGAGAGATATTTTCAAGTTTGTCATTCCTTCTTTGTAAAGAGAGAGTCTTTGTTAATCTTTGGGTAGAAAGATTAACCGATTTGTAAAGGTTTCCTCCTAAGCCTATAAAGGGGGAATAATATCTAGTGGATATTAGTTCAAAATCCTTAGTGGGAGCTAAGGTAGTGGATGTAGAGCTTTTCCGAAGCTTGAACCACTATAAATCACATTGTCTTCAATTTTTATCTTTTAAATTTGCTCCTTCCAATTTCAAAAAGCCAATTCACCCCCTCTTGGCCAATTACACATCGATTGATCCACTCAACATAAATGCTTGTTGGAGAAGATGATTATACTTTTTCTTTTTTTCATATACAAGTTCTAATTTGAATTGTAGCTTGTAAACTTTTCATGAAATATGGTGGTTAAGAAATTAGCAAGGTCGTTCGTATAATGTAATTGGAAATTGATATGTATGTATGATCTTGTAGCATTGTTAGAATGTTGCCTTGATTAGATATGAGTACTAAGTTAACAGAATTAGCTGAGTAATTGAATTTTGCCTTGATTGAGTTCTTGAAGCATGCTTAAATAAGAAATAGGATCATGATAACTAGTTCAATGCAAAACCAATGCAATCTAATGCTCTAAATGTATGCCCTATTTTGGATATATTTGGACAGTCTTAAACACTGAATTTTTATGTGTTAAATGTAGAAACAACTTTGAATTTAGAGTTACATTGGTTGTTAATAATTGAATCTATTGGTATTAGATCAAACAAGGATGTATTTGGACAGTTTTACTAAAAACCTGATTAGTGGGGCTGTTTTGTGTCTATAATGGGATGTTTTATAAACATAAGGACTGTTTGATAAATTTGAAAACTTGGGACTGTTTTACAAAGTTTATGGACTATTTTAATGCAAAATTTAAAGAGTTGTGTTATAAATTGATCAAGGGCTGCCTTGTATGAAATAAGGACTATTTTTGAGTATTTAAGAATGTTGTTGACTGTTTAACTGCCTTGTATGAAATAGGGACTGTTTTGTTGAGTTAAAATGCATAGAAATGTGGCTGCCCTATTCTGAGTATATAAGAGCATAAATGGACTGATTTGAGCAAGTGAATGTATATATATGAATTGGAAATTGTTTTGCATTTAGGGAAGTCAATTGTGAACTATTTTTGGAAGGAAACAAATAAGCTAAAAGTTGTTCTAATGTGTCTATATGTATAAGAACATTTGCATGTGTTAATAAACTGATTTACATGAAGTTATTGATGCTCATGTGGATTGAGTAGTTTACATAAGAATGGATGTTAGGACATATTCTAATGCATCATTGCACTCTTGTTAATTTTAGACCAAGAAGAAGTTGGGAAAGGATTTGGATGAGTAGTAATATATGATTAAGGATTCAGGTATCCCGTAACTTTGGGATAAGAGGTGAGTGTAGTTTAAAGTCTCGGGATAGATTAAAACTATCCCGAGCATGCTATATGTTTTATTTATGCATTGCTTATTCTTTAAACTAAGCTATGCTTGTGCTCTAAGCTTGGACTTGAGGTGAGTATTTAAATAAGAAGTACCTTATGATATGTTTTATTTGGAGGATGCTTGATATATGTTAAAAATCTTTCAAATGCTTATATGTTAATTTTGGAAGTGATATTTTTTATATATGTACATGCTTGAAACATGAGTAACCATGAAATGATCTTTGATTAAGAAAATACGGAGCTATGCTCATCTTTGATCCGAATAAGATTTGTTACTTGAATATCTGAATAAGGAGCTAAGCTCAATTCTGACTCTGATATGATAAGATTTATGTGAAAAGCCTTAGTTTTGAGTCAGTCATAGGTATAGTTGGCATGTCATAGAGTCCATAGAGCTCATGTTTCGGGTGGACTACAGTCTTTATTTGGCGACAGTAGGAGGGAAGTGTTGTGGTCACTTGGCGACACTATGAGGGATTGACCGGTTCCGCAAGTACCATTATTTTGGCGACAATTGGTTGGGGATTCGTGTACCTAGGCTGTTACTTGATTCTCAATGCTATGTTAAAAATGAAACAATATAAGTTACAAACTCAACCGATTAATTATCTTGATAACTTATAAGAAAAGTAATATATATACTTTTGATGTGTTATGTTTGATATCTTTCATGATTAGTAACGTGTTCATAATATGCCATGTATGATATCTTTCTTGATAGATAGTATCCATTAATACGAATCATATGATAACTTGCATCTTAGGCAATAGTATCTAAGAATTCTTGAACTTTCTTGTGAATTAAGATATGTAAACTGTGAGTTGCCATGTGAATAAGTGCATGATTAGACTTTCCTAATTAATTTGTTTATTCAATTGTCATGAAAATATGTGAATTTATGCCTTGGTTAATGACTTGATTGAAGTAGAATTTCATGTTTAATTGATTGATGTGCTAAGCACTTTAAATTTCCATATTAGTGATTCTTATGAAAACATCTAGTACAATAAGTACCAGGTGATTAATGAGTTGATATGATATGTATCTTTAGTGATAAGTAACTCATGCCTACAATAGGTTGTGTTTGTTATCTTCTAGGACAAGTAACCTATGCATATGTTTAGTACATTGTGTGACAAATAATTCATGTCTAAGATATGTTAGGATAAATGTTTACGGTGTTAAGTAAGTTATATTTAAAATATGCCATGTTTGATAACTTAATTGATAAGTAACGTCTACTTATATACATATATACGACTTGCCATGTTCGACAAGATTAAGAACTATTGTGTCTAAATCTAACTATCTCATGGACAGTTTTGAATAAGAAATATATAAACAAAGGTTATTTTGAATCTGTAAATGTATATATATGTCTTATGAACAGTTTTGAATAAGAAATATGTAAACAAAGGTTGTTTTGAATCTATAAATGTATATATATATATATATGTCTCATGGACAATTTTGAATAAGAAATATGTAAGCAAAGGCTGTTTTAAATCTATAAATGTATATATATGTCTCATGGACAGTTTTGAATAAAAAATATGTAAACAAAGACAGTTTTGAATCTATAAATGTATATACATGTCTCATGGATAGTTTTGTAAACAAAGGTTGTTTTGAATCTATAAATGTATATAAGTCTCATGGATAGTTTTGAATAAGAAATATGTAAACAAAGGCTGTTTTGAATCTATAAATGTATATATAAGTCTCATGAACAGTTTTGAATAAGAAATATGTAAACAACGGCTGTTTTAAATCTATGTAAGTATATATATGATTTTAGGACTGTTTTGGATAAATTCAAGTATATAATGGACTGTTTTGAATATATATAAGTATACATATGATTTGAGGACTATTTTGGATAAATTCAAGTATATAATGGATTGTTTTGAATCTATATAAGTATACATATGATTTGAGGACTGCTTTGGATAAATTCAAGTATAAAATGGACTATTTTGAATCTATATAAGTATACATATGATTTGAGGACTATTTTGGATAAATTCAAGTATATAATGGACTGTTTTGAATCTATATAAGTATACATATGATTTGAGGACTGTTTTGGATAAATTCAAGCATATAATGGACTGCTTTGAATCTATATAAGTATATATAGGATTTGAGGATTGCTTTGGATATAATCAAGTACATATTGGACCGTTTTGTATATATAAATGTATAACCATGGATTAATAGTACTATGGATGACTATAGCAAAAGATGTACAAGTAAAATTAGATTGTTTGAATTGCAAGGCTAAGATAAAAGAAACTAAGAAAGTTTATAAGTAAATCAATGAATCATAAAAGTGACTTGTATAACAAGTAAAGTGTTGTTTATTCTAATTTATATTCTTGTGTGATTAGATAAGCTTGTTAAAAAAACTTACATGTTTGATTTGCTTGAATATTCAAGTGCTTATGATATGTTGGATGACCTTGGGATTTTATACACATGTTGTACAGATATCTTACCTTGGATTAACTAACTTATTGTACAAGCTTAGATGTGTAATTGTTTATTGGTCTATCAGTGAAAGAATAAAATGGTTAATCTTACTTTTAACCATAAAATGGTTAATCTTACTTTTAACCAATTCAAGTACCTTACTAAGTATGTTTATATTTATTAAATCCTTTCTCTACCTTTTAGGGTACCACTTGGATGTGCTTGTCTTCGAGCTTCAGTTGGGTCACAAGTAAAAGGAGTATGTTCGTATTTCTCATTTGATCTCCTAGATGGTGGCACATAGTTGTTAAGGATGCATTAAGCATTATAATGTTCTGTTTGTTTTCATCCGTTTATAAGCTTTATAAGTATTTGAAGTTTTGTAAGGGGCATTTAATTACTTTATAGTTGCTTGCTATGTGTGTGATAATAGTTGGTAAAAGTGTATGGTTGTCTAATTAACTATATGTGCCTTAGTTGTTAGACTACCATGATATCTTGCGTGCTTGTGGGATGATATACATATATATGTTTATTAACCTGTGTTAACCTAAAAAAATAACGTAGTTGTAAGTTTAGATTGATGATTAAAATAAACGATCGGTAAACATGCCAACGAATATGTGTAAAGTATTGCAATGCGAAAGTGATACGTAACTGAATATGGTTGGTTCGAGTTTTGAAATAACCTTGATCTTGATATTTTAGATGTAGCTATCACCCTTTTGTAAATGACATATAATGTCTCATGTTTGCTTGTTGGTTTAGCTATGTTAATTATGATGTTCAAATATTGCTTGTGGGTAAAGCTAGGTTAGATAGGTTATCCAAATACTTGCTACCTTGGATATATGTTTGATTGTAATACATGATGCTTGGGTAGTAATCTTGAATAAAGCTAGAAATTTAAATAACACAACTTGTAAGCTTAAAGATTTTTTAAACGTTGGGTTCTGTTATCTTGAGCAATATTAAACATTGACCAATATGCCCTAGAAATGATTAGGGGTATGAAATTTAGTAATGGATCTGAGATCAATAATGTGTGTAAATGAAAAGAATCCTACGTGTTTGTAGAATTGAGGTAACTTTGTGATCTGAAGTAAATATAAATCAACAGCATGCTACAAACTAGTGTTTGATGAGTATTACTTAATATATGTATATTTATTTGTACATAATTAAAGGTTTGGGTCAAACCTATCAAATATCTAAAAAGTTTTAAATCTCCTTGATTTTTGGTTACTTGCTTAGTTAAGACATCGTTTGTTTGTGTGGTTTTTTGTTTGGTAACACTTCTTAAACCGATCTTCTTCTATACCGGGTAAAGAGTGTTACAAGGTCATTGGTGATGAATTGATGGATCGTATTACGGTGTTGGATACTCTACTTTTTGTGGCTAGCAGTGATCTTTGGGTTCGTAAGGGCTAGTAATAATGGCGCCCTCAAATGCTTTTAGTAGTAGAGAAATAAGTTCGTCTTGTTCGTTAGCTTTAGCTACTACAACGATTTCTTTGGTGGACACAGTTCCCTCTGCTTTTATCTGAGGAATTCCCCTAGTGGCTGAAACGCCTCTATAGAAGTGCCAATGGATATTGTAGAGGTGACACGGGAAAGTGTGGCAAGGCGAATGAGGGCTTATGGCTCTAAGAGACGTCCTTTGGGTGCCAAAGAAAAAATACTGGGAAAGTGGCCATTGTTTGATGTTGGGGTTATCGCAATTTTGACTGAGTTGAACCGTGATGCTCCACCTATTTTGCTTGAACTTCACAGTTCTTCTTATGTGGTTACGACTGGCGCTATTGGAAACGTTGTTCCTACCAGCTTGGGTGTTGGTCTGCCTACTATTTGCATGTCTTCAAGTGTTTTAAGTAATGTGTTATTGTTGCTTTAGTTTAGTAGCTTTACTACTTAGTTCGTGACATAGTTTCGTTTATTAGTTTTGTTTACAGGACCAATTGCTACTGATTCTATTGTGGTTCATTGTTCCGCCAAAGATATACCCCATGTGGTTGCACTTGATGAGCCTGTGTATTTTTCAGATGTTGTGTTGGCTTCTTTGATACCTTTGTCTAGCGATGTTCCTCCATGCGAAGGTAGCGAACCCTTCACTTTGTGCAGCGCGTTTTATCTTTAGAGGGGGTATTAGAAACAAAGAGTTGGTTCCATCCTAAATCTACTTCTAAGAGGTTGTTTGAGCTATATTCGAATAGTTGTGGCGTTTCTTCACCTTATACTAGTATTAGGAGGACTGTAGGGAGGGGTTGGGGTCTTATTCAAGAACTGGGTTGCGTTCAACTTAACATGGAAAGGAACGCGAAGGTCCTTCTTGAGGAAAATATGAAGCTACGTTCACAGGTGAAAGGTTATATTGCTAGGTTAAGAGAGCTGCAAGAGAAACACAAGGCGGACATTTTAGCGTAGGTAGGGGACTTGCACAGAAAGCATATAGAGGAAATGGTTGAGAAAAAAAAGATTGATCGTGCTCTTAGGATTAAGAATAAACTTCTTGAAACAATGGACCACAGTTTCAAGACTAAGATTCGAGGTCTTAAAGAAAAATTGGAGCAAGCAAAAAATATCGCAGATGAAAGCTTTGCAAATTTCACAAGGAGCTTAACAGAGCTTAAAGAACCACACGAGAATGAAATTATGGTGTTTGAGGCTACCCATGATGTTGATATGGCGAAGAAGGTTAAGGCAGCTGCAGACACAACCTTCGCCTTTATGGTTGAGCAGATTGAGAGGTCTCGAGATGCTACCATTCTTAGCTTTCAGTTAGAGTAGGGTTTTTTGATGTTAGGAGTGTGGATTTTGGCACCCTTTGCGAGGTATCCGTAAATTTTGACATTTGAAATCCTTTTGGGCCCTCATGAGAAAGCTTTACTGCGAAGTATAGAACCATTGTGGCTTCTTCTACTTTTGGTTCGAATATGTCATCCTCCCTAAAAGATCACAGCGGTGCTGCGACTGTAATAGTTGGTTGTGGTGTTTTGGGCAATTGTAGTAGGGGTGTATAATTGTTGTTGTTATTTATTTTTTTACTTTATTGAATGAAAGAAAAACTTATTTTGGGGGTTGTTTCGGTTATTTTGTTATTTTTCTATCCAGGTCAGAATGCATTTTGATGTTATTTTCTTACAGTAAATGATCTATTTGAGATAGCTCTTATGGTAGATAATCGAAAAAACCTAATTAACTTCTGGTAGGTTCAGAAAATTTGAGAATAATTGTTTTTCCTTATTATGTGTAGCGGGATCATTCATTCAAGTCGACTTTTATATTGGAGAAGATTTATGATTATGTTAAATCTTGTCAAGGAATTTAAGGTTGTTGTTGCTAATGTGGTTGTTTGGTTTAAGGTAATTGTTTGGAGATGGTGCTATCATCCTCTTTTAACTCTTTATAGGATCTAGTCTTTGATCTGACTTTATTTTTACAAAATACGAAATTTCTCTTTTTTTACTTCTCCATTGCACATTCGTTAGGTAGTGAAGGTGTTATTTCATTATGATGTGTTTTATTCAGGTGTTTCTTTTCTTATTGCTTTTTGGGAAATGCCTTGCTTATTTTTCTTCCGCCAAATAAATTTCTTGTTGATATTTGAATCGTAAGAAGGACTAAAATTATTTGAATAATCTGGAACTATTTGTCCTTTTAATTTCTTCGCAGCTTGTAATACGTTGTTTTATGTCGTGTTAGCTCTAAGAGTTGGTAAAGTTACGTAGCAGAAAGTTACCTGATTTTGTGTACGTAATTTTTGGTATTATTGTGATCTAATTTGGCTTGTCAGGAACTTTTCGTCTTTTATTTGTGATAAAGTTTTTCTATTGTTGGTTGCGCTAACACATCGAACTAACTTGCGCCGCTTTGGGAGCCTCGATAATGCTACTAGCGTTCTCGTACTATATATAGGTGTGTAAGACAAGACATATGCTTGTTACTTTAAAAAGCAGAGCACAGTGTGTTGTTGCTTCACTTGTTACTTATTGGTTTAGTTTTTTGTGTCGGGTATTTATTGGCTCTTTTCGGCGACTTAGAAAAATCAAGACTGGCAGTGATTGGCGGTGAAATGTGCACACGCCTACCCTCTCAACTATTGATTAGAAGTTTGAAAGTTGTGTGCTTTTAATTATTTACTCGAGATTTTAGGATATGGGAATTAAATGCTTATATTGGTGGCCCTCCATATAGGTATATGAAACATTGTCTCATGGTACCCCATTGTCTAGTATAAATAGGGATCCTTAAGGTTTGTGCTTCCATGACCTAATTTATGACTGGTTTGCTTCCTTATTGTGTGGTTTTCTTTTTACAGTTTTGCTTGTGTTGTTCTGAGAAAGGGAGTAGAAAATATGCTTATAGAAAATAGTGGTGTGCTGAAACCATGTTTCATAGATCCTAGGAGAGAGTTTAGTTTTTTGGATTAGGTTATTTGCCCCGCTAGACAATAGTATTCAGAAGGTTATGATTATTCATTTGTAGTAAGAAGTGCCAACATACAATGAATTCAAAAAATCTTGAGTGCAAGGTTCTCCGAATACTATTATTATTGGTGTTTGTTGCTACATCGAAAGGCGATGTATGTTGGGTATGACATCGAATTTGTTGATGTTTGCTTAGTTTTTGTAGGCTCCCAAATATGTATCATCAAGGTTACTATTTTTTCCAATTGTGGTGCCTACAACGTCGGCAACCAGGGTGACAAGCGGTTCTCATCAGATGATTCATAAGGCGGAGCTGAAGCAGAAATGGGAGAGATGTCTGTCATCTCTATGTACTCTGTCTGTAACATTAGGAAGCCCATTTTTTTCTCAACAGAGGAACTTACTGTTGTTTTATGGGCCTTTTCTGGTCGAGTTTGCTAGGAAGGTTCTCAATCAGTTCCATATTTCTCTTATATGAGCTTATACTTATAATATTTTATTTGGTTGGTTCGTGTGAGAAATCTTGTCTTGAGCGGTATTAAAGTGTTATGGTTATTGTGGCTTGTATTGGTTTATTTATATATGTATTAAATTTAATGGATGAAAATTTGCCTTATGTGTGTGTTGATTCTAAATTGTGGTGTCCCTATTCACATACGTATATTTGTGTGGATGGTTACTTTCTCAGAGTAGATTATACAAATGTTTTCTTCGACAACTCATTTATTGCTTAATGGCGATCTTACTTGTTTGCTTTTCTTGGTGGCAGCATACGCATGCGGTATCATGAGATAGGATGGGGGAGAGGGGGATTTGTAACTTGGTATGAAGTTCTCTAGTACTAAGAATTGCGTGACTATTGATAAACCTAGGAATCAATTTAATGTTGATTTTCCTTTAAGATGAATTCTTGCCCCTGGTGATGGAAAACCTATAGAGAATAAGTTAGAAAGTTGGAACTATGCTCGATTTCAGTGTTTATAGTAATGGCAGTACATTAATATAAATCTCTGTTTGTTTGTATATTTGTAAAATAAGCTAGTGGAAAAGTCTTACTTCCTCTTATAATTAGTTCGTTGAGGGATTCTTCCTTTTTATTTTTAAAATTAGACTCTTGGGAGAGTTTGCTTCGTGTATTTTCTTATGAGATGACATCACTTCCTAGAAGTGAACTGCATATTTGAACGGCTAGTTAGAATTCGGTAGGACTTTTAACCCTAGGTGGGATTATCTTAGTCGTTGTATTCTGGTTCGTGTATTTGTTGATTGATTGTTTTGTTGTGCTCTCTTCTAGAGGTGATAGATGTTTATTTGTTTCTTTGTATTAGTGGCGATTGTGGTCTAGTTGGGGGTTGATGAGAAGGGGAACATTTCTTCTTCCTTCCAGGGAAAACTCACAGCACTATAAATTGTGTACTTTGTATGTATTTGTGCCATATTTCGAGGGTCATATTTTGTAGGAATACAAAGCAGTTTTGTTATTTACAGGTTCATGCTTAAGAGTGAGAATCGTTTTGTGGTTTATAGTCTTGTGTCTACTTAGCTTTGTTTGCTTTAGATAAGATCGGTGTCTTAGATTGGTTGGGGTATTTATTTTCATATTGCTATCTTTGGGTGAGTGATATTGGGTATATTTGTAAGTGGATGCGAACCTTTCATCTTTGTGATCGCTTTACTATGCACATTTACTTTGGAAATGGATAGCGAACCTTTCATCTTTACGGTCACTTTACTATGCACACTTACTTTGGAAGTGGCTAGCAAGCCTTTCATCTTTGCGATCGCTTTACTATGCATACTTACTTTAGAAGTGGCTAGCTAGCGAGCCTTTCATCTTTATGGTCGTTTTACTATGCACACTTACTTTGGAAGTGGCTAGCGAGCCTTTCATCTTTGTAGTCACTTTACTATGCATACTTAATTTGGATGTGGATAGTGAACCTTTCATCTTTTCGGTTGTTCTACCATGGATAGAAACACATTAGTAGAAAAAAGGTATTTATTTAACTAAAGTAATTAGATATAATGTTGAACATGCAGGTTCCAACACAAAATATGTAATTACACTCAAAATAATTTTTTTATGTATACATATAGTTGAAATTCTGCATTAAAGCACACACAATAAGTTAAAGCAAAACGCATGTTGAACTAGATGATTTAGGTTGTACCTTTGCTTGTTTGGTGCGCTTCTGATTGGTGACAAGTCATTCATGACTGCTTACTTCGACTACCGAAGTGGTTGTAGGGGATGCTCTACTTATCGAGCATTGTAACTTTGAATTTCATCACCAATGATTATTTGTCTTCTTTAGCAAGGTGGCCACAAAGGCCCCCTACATCCCTCATCCAAACTTCTTTTTCTCTTCGTTCGTGTTCCCGCTAGGTGCACTCATTCCTCCTCTTTAATGAACTCTTCTAATTGTCTCATTCTAACGATTAACTCTACTTTATCCTTCAGATGGATACACTCATCTGTGTCGTGCCCTTGCTCCTTAAAAAATTCACACATTTTACCCAATCTTTCTCTGACTTCGTTTGGCCTCATTTGTGGTAGGGGCTTTAGAATTCCAAGGTGTTTTGCTTGATGTAGGATGCACGACGACGGGTCTGTTAGAGGGTGGTACGTTTTGAAACTGAGTGGTGACTGCCAAGTTTGAGTGCCTTTTTCGATTCAGTTTTCTGTATGCCGATGTGTCCTTTTTCTTACTTGATTTCCCCACTTTCCCTTTCTAAGTAACACTGTAATTATTTTCTTATCTTCACGATTCTCCTCTACTCTTACAGGATGGTAGGATTCCTCCCTCCGATTGGGGCTTACGAGCTCTAGATTTTACATACTTTTAGTTGAAGTTTTTGAAGGACTTACTATCGTGGCACTCTGATTGACTTTCGTTACATGCATGCTCTCCTATGCAGGCATCCATCCTCTGATATATTCTTGATGTTGTCTAAGTTGCTTTAGTGCGGTATGGGTATACTCCTCCATGATTTCTATTCTAATCTGAATGTTGGCTAGTTGGTTGCTTCTATCTTGAAAAGGATGGGGTTTCTTCTTTTTAACTTTTTCTCTCGTCCCCACATTTCTCCATGATTTCTCCTGTTGAGGGTCGTTATTCTTTGCTTCTTGAGAATTAGTCTGAAAGAATGAATGGTTCATGCTCATCGCACCAATTGTTGATTGTCAAAATAGACAGGGCTCGGAGATGGTGGTTCGATGGTGGTTGAAGTGGCTGTTTTGGGTCAGAGCTTGTGTATTGCTCTTGCCCTTTATGTGTAATGGTGTCTGGCATAGAAGATATTGCCCTTTCCTTGTTTCATGTCATGTTTTATACTACTCGAACAATTGTCATGATTGGGTTGTCGTGGCATGTTGATTGGACTTGCTATAACTTGACGCCCTAGGTTCGTTTCGTCATTCGTAGTGGGTATGTGTTATAGCCATGTGGTCGCCGGATGAGACGCAATGTTTCTCGTGGTCATACCTGTTCACCACAGATTGCGAATGGTATCGCACAGTTCGTAGGCGATCATGTGCGTTGCGGTCTACGTACGTTGTAATGCTCATCGCTAGACGTCCCTCGTGTTACGCTATCTGCATTCTTATTCATCCTGGTCTCGACACGTGGTAGTAGGTGTTTGTAGGTGCTAACAAGGTTTTCTGAATTTAGGAAAGAATTCGAGATGTGAGGAGTAAAGTGTAATGGCAAAAAATCTATTTGGTTTTCTTCTCATGTTCTTAAGCATTATGCTTTAAGGACCAAATTGAAAGAATGTGTAAATAACGAGAGTTAAATTTAGTATTTTTTGAATTAGGACTAAATTGATTGAATGTGTAAATATAGAGGACTAAACGTGCTATAGAGCCACGTTAAATACTTAACGGCCGAATTACCATTTTGTTACAAAACATAAAGTTTAATTATCATTTTATAATATTCGAAAGTTTAGTTACTATTTTATTTTTTAACAAAAGTTCAGTTACCATTTGTGAACTTTAGCCTTATTTTTTTCACTATCCCACCATACTTGTTTCCCTTCTTTTTCCACTCGAGTGGAAAGAAAATTAAGAGGATGAGAAAATTAAAAGGGTAGGAAAGTAAAAAGATGATATCTTTCTCTATTTGTGTGCTAGATAGGAAAGATGAAAACGTTGCAAGAAAAATATATTTTTTACCATTTATTGTTTGGTAGAGTCGAAAGAAAGAGAAAAAATAAAATGAATCTTTCGAAAAACACAAAAATTTGAACCAAATTACTTGAGAAATTATATCATGAACTATTTTTCACACATCAATCATGATCTCAACCAATATAAATAACTCATTTCATCATTTTTTCATGTCATCAAGTCACTTGGATGGTAACTGTCAAAAAAATTGTTTTTTTAAATCTAATATGAAAAAATATGAGTGAAGATTCACTTAGTAAAAAAATGACATGAAAAAAGTGAATTGATTATTTCTATTGGCAGAAACAATAATTGATGTGGTAAGGGGGCTTATAATATAATTTTTTCATATTCAAAGAAAAATTATTGAACCAAACATGATAATTGAAAAAAAAATCTTGATAACTTGACATTACAAATCCAAACACCCTTTATATAATAAAATAAAATAAAAACTGATTTTTTTATTTTACAATGTTGATCTTAAAAACTATAAATTTTAGGTAGAGAAAATGATAATGTTGAGGAATAATTTTGTATTTTCTCCATAAATTTAGAGAGAGAAAAAAAGGAAAGGTGTTCATATTTTTGTAATCCCTATTCCAAAAGGAAAAGGTAGTGTTTAGGCTCTTTACGTATCACACACATGCATAAAGTTTTTATGGAATTTTTATTAATTAATTTAGTGTTACACTGTGCCCCTTTACTATTAAATATTAATATTTGGAATTAGAAGTACACCTACCCACCCATGAAAAAAATAAAACAATGAACAATAAAATATAATCGTTCTTATACTTGATTAAAATTTAAGTTTAATTTTTAGGGTCAAACATATTTCTTCTAAGGTTTGGTAGAAGTTTCATATATCCTACAGTTTTAAAATATATTCATCTACCCTTAAACTTTTATGATAAATTTCCTTTGATCAATTGCTCATTATTATATTTATTTATTTTATTGTTCAAACAATATTTATTTTTATTATCTAATAATTTTTATTCAATAATATTTAATTGAAATGATAAAAAAACTATTTGATTATATAATTGCTTTGATTATTAACAAATAAAATTATTAAATACATGAACCTAACAGGTAGTCCCAATAGAAAAGCGGATGATGTTCATCCTAAGAGACTTGGGTTCAATCATTTTATCTTTAAGGTGTGTGTGCACATTGTCAAAGAGTTAAAATATTATATTGTAACTACTCAAAAATTATTAAATACATTATAGTATAATATAAACATGTGTTAAACATGTTTTTTTAAATAATATATGCAAGTTTATTTTTTAATTTTTATAAATAAATTATTTTTTCTTTTAAAAATATACTATGTAAATAAATACATGTCAAATATTTTATATTTAATTTTGCATTAAATATTACATATTAACTTTAAAATATAATTAATTTCCATTTCTATTAATTTCTTTAATTTTTTATGTTAATATATTTCATATATCCTTGATTAATGCAGCCTCATATGATTCAATTTTTTATTCAAGTATTAATTGAAAGGTTGCCCCTGTAGTATCAGTCTATAAAAATTTGGTTAACATATTTAACTATGAATTTCCATACATGTATGACTAAACAAACATGGGATTGAACAAAAAATGAGTGGAGAATAATAATGATGATTGTATAAATTGTGTACAGAAAGACTTCTAAATAACATACAAAATTCTGATTTGGGATTTAAAGTCATAGAAATGATTGGATGTTACTCTTCACAATCTAAAGTAATGACTATCAAGAATTAAATATTTCTTTATTATTTTTCGTTTAAATCTTTATTTGTGGTTTTCTCAAATTCGAAAAAAGAATATAAACATAGTAGTTTTTAAATAGAATTTTTTAAAATGTAATGTTTTTTTGTTGCCCTCCGGTTTCATGACTTTGCCCTGACTAATCTGGACCGATTCGCGTCGTACACCTAGCTTTGGTAGGTGAGTCTCCCAGCGAGAATTTTCTACATACACAATGCCTAGAACCTGACACCTGACTTTGGTGGGTATAAAATGTAATGTTTGAATTGAGGCATAAAGAATTTAAATTTTAAATAAAAGGTTAACGAATTCATCTCAAATTTTATATATAATTGAATTAAATATAAGTTTAAAATAATTAATTCTATTTGAAGCCTAACATAAATTAATTAAAAACTAAATTTTTATTTTTAATATAAATTTAAGTTAGTTAATTTTTTATTATTTTGTAGTTAAAAATAAAGAAGTGAGAAAATAGATAAATAAGAACAAGGGGGCGATTTTCTTTGTATTTAACTTTAAGAGGGTAAGTGGGTATGTTCATTAAAACTTTGGGTAATTTTGAAACTACAAGAAGTAAAATTTCCACCAAACATCAAGGGTAAGTGCATTTTACCTTTTTTTTTATGCAATGTCTAAATTACAGGATATTAAGCGTTTAAGTATATTTAATTTAATGCTATTTTATATATTATACCAACCGACAACAATATATAAATACATTTTCTTAATTTTTATTGTCTCAAATATTTCAACTTCTTTTTAACTGGAAAAAGAAGTTTTTCACAAGTGTCAGTTCATCATTCATTTTATTTTCTTCAACAACACTTTTTCACAAGTATATACTCATGTTTTTCAAAGTAATCATTTTATTACTTCATTTTTGGGATAAATTTGTTATTCTTAAATTCGCTAATCATTAAATGAACATCAAACAAATCTTGAGAAATAATCAATCAATATTAAAAGTTTCCCATGAAACTTGATTGCGTTGAAGAATGTCATTTCAATTTGGTTGCTTAATTTTGACAATTTTTCAATCCAAATAAATTAATCTTTTATAATCCATTAATTGGTTAAATGGTTAAGGATAATTATGTTATTTTATCTTTTATGAATGTAAATCTTGGTATTTGCTTGTTCAAATTGTTTTTTTTTATTTGTCAGAAATGTATTTCTCTCTATACTTGATAAAACATCTCAATCTCTCGTATGTAGGGATGTCAAAAAACCAAATTTGGCAGGTTCCAGCCCGATCTGCTAAGGTTGGGTTTTTTTTCTAAATTTTTTGTTGTTAGGTCGGGTCGAGTTTTTAAGAAGTTTGAGTCGGGTCGGATCGGTTTTATGGTGGAGATTTTCCGATCCAGTTTATTTATAAATATACATTTATATTTGTTATATTTTTATATATTATATTTAATATTTTTATTTTCTTCGAGGCAGGTAGGGTTTGATAGTGTTTTTATTAAAATTTTGGGGTTGGGTCAGAGTCGGATTATAGTTTTATTATATCGGGTCGGGTCGAGAATAAAAATATATTAAACTCGAGTCGAATTAAAACTTTAAATTTTCAGGGAAGCCAAAAATTCGTCCCATTGCCATCCCTACTCGTATGGGTTTAAAATGTATTTTGATACTGAGTACCGACTAACCACTAGTATAGCCCCAAATGATTTATGAATATTCGATTTCGAGTTTAGATTTAAATAATCTTTTTCGTTTTTACCATAATTCAAGAAAAATAAGTCTATGCACCATGCTCCTTTTCTACCTCTTGATAGCAGCAATAAATATGGTTTAATACCTAAAATGACATTTGTATTTTAGAAAAATTCTCACTTTGGTCATTTTATTATTTATCGATCAATTTGACTCTTTAACTTTCATTCTGTCTAAATTGTTAACCCCTTGATGTTTTCCATTAAAAAACACGTGGCACACTAAGATTTTACCGCATGACATTTTTGCTAAAAAATAAAAAAACAAATAAAATTGAATAAAATCATAAAAATGTAAAAAAATCCAAAAAATCACGATTCATGTTTTTGAATTTATATTTTTGTTGGAAATGAAATTATGCTTAATTTATTTAAAAAAATCATAAAAGCATTAAGAATTATAAAATTCCTATAAAATCAAGAAATATATAAAAAAATCGGTAATTGGATTTTTAGAGTTGTTTTATATTTTCTATTACTTTTTTCATTTTCTTTTTACACTTGTGAAACCTGATTGAGTCATGTCATCATTCTTTAACGGATATCGTCCGTAAGCTAAATTGATAGCGAAGTTAAAAAGTTGAATGGGCAACCTGACCGGAAAGAATAGTAAAATGACCAAAATGAGAAATTTCCAAAAGTACATGAACTAAAGTAGACATTAAACCTATATTCAATTTGTTTGACCTTTTCCAAATCTCTCAAAGAAAGGTATCTTATTGGTTTAATAAATTAAATATGAATATCACTTCAACTGATAAATTCATTTATCTTAACGTGGATGGTTTTGAGTTTAAAATTTACATGTGATAGTTTTGATGATGTACATAAGACATTTTTAAATTCAAAACACCTTATCTCAACTTAAAATAATTATGTTTCATTTGAATGGGCGTTGAATAAATAAAATTAAAATAAATAAAATTATTTATCAATTATGTTTTGAATTGAGTCAAACTATATCTGAACTCATCTTTGAACAAGTTTAATTTAATTAAAATTACCCCCTTTTATTTTATATGTTGAAAATAAATTTAAGAAGAAAGAAAATGTAATTCAAACTTTTGGGGCTACCATCCTTAATTAGTCATGTGTTTAAGTAAAATGATTGATATAATTATATTTTTAGTTGCCCTTCCGGTTTTCAGGACTTTGCCCTAATTAATCTGAACCGATTCACGTTCACATCTGATTTTTGTGGGTAAATCTCCTAGCAAGAATTTTTTGCATAAACAAGAACTCGAACTCGAGACCTGTTTAAGCGATACCAAAAGCTTACCATTTGGACCAAACTCATTGGTTATTGATATAATTATATTTAAAAACAATTATTTATAGATTGGGAGTGAAATTTTTCTCTAAAAATAAATTTAATTTATTGTAACTTGTTATTGATTTATTATCCAAATATTAATTAAAATACATGATAATAGATTAAACGTTTGTGTAAGAAAATAAAATTTTTGTATCAATGTATTAAATAATAATTCAAAATTTGACCAATATAGTAAAAACTAGAGGTGGCAAACTGACCCGAGACTTGAGACCCGAACTGATTTTACTTGATTCGAGATTCGATATCGATCCGAACATGATGATCCAAATTTGATTCGAACAGAAATCGACCTGATTTTTAGTTGAACCGATATGGACTCGAACCGATTTTCAAGAGAACCGAATGGACCTGAACCGAAAGCAAACCAAAATAAATAAAAGATATTAAAAGAAATAAAGAAAGATTTGATGTGAACTGTCGCACAACTCACCAAAAAGTCAAATATACTGGCTTTATAAAATCATATATGAGTGAAAAAATTGATCCGGCTTGAAAACCCGACTGAAACATATCGATATCCTAGTGAATCGATTTTGACCCGACTCGTAAATACCCGATCCGATATCAATCTACCCAAAAAGCAATCGAACCGATGTGACCCGACCCTCGATCTGGATCACTATAGACTCAAATTAAAATCGAACTAGGCCAGGCTTGAATCGAAACCGAATGTAGTCAAAACTGAGCCTAATTTGAACCGAAATCGACTTGAACGACCCATTTACCACCTCTAGTAAAAAGTAAGTATATAACATAAATACATCGATTATTAAATTTGATTGACCCACTCCACCTGCTCACGCTACAAAACCATATCAATTTTGTATAAATTAATGTACAATTTTGGAATTTGAGATGGTTTAATTTTTTTTAATTCCCCTCGGCCAAACCATGGTGTTAAAGAGGGGACCATCGCGATTAGGGATAAGCAAAACTCGACTCGATTAAAATTAAATTATTCGATTCGACTCTAGGCAAAAAAATTTGAGTTATTTTGACTCGACTCATAATTTCATAAACTCGACTGAAAAAATTACAAATAAAGTTTAAGTTGTGAAATGGAAATTTAAATAACTCGAAATTTTTAATAATTAATTGATTAGTTTTATATTCAAGTCGAATCTGTCAATTCTGCATGAAATATTATATATATCACATGTGAAAATATGGAAATATACATATAGAAAGTCGTTAAAATTGGAATCAACATGTGCATAATCAAACCCTAAGTATATGCATATAAAAATATATATGCGCACCGCTACGTATATACATATAGAAATATATATGTACATTTAAATTTGTACAAAAACTCGAAAACTCGACTCGACTCGAATTTCATAAACTCGACTCAATTCAAAAAAAAATTCTAATTAAGTTTGAATCATAAAATAGGACTTGTAAACTTGAATAACTCGAAATTTTTTTACTTGAGTCGATCGAACGCCCAGGTCTAATGACAATATATATTTTCCATCATGGTTATATTTTGATATACGTCCCATGTAAATTTTTTACACAATCATTCTTTAAAATCTAACACCTAAAATTCTAAGGGTAAAATACACAAGTTGTGTAAAAATTATTTTATACAAGGCCGCATATTTGCATTATAAAACACAAATCTTAAATTTCTAGTCCTAAACCTTAAAAATTAAACCACAAACTTTAAATCATATACCATAAATTCTAAACACTAAACCCCTAAACTTTAAACTAAATTTTTGATCCCTAAAACTAAAAAGGCTTATGTAAACTTTAACTTGTATATCAAAGTTTTTCCAAACTTTAATAACGCCTTAAATTCTAACTTCTAAACCATAAACATTAAACTCTAAGTCTTAAATTTCAAATTTGACAAACACATGTAAACTTTAATTTATACAAATTGTATATCAAAAAAAAATTATTACATAAATTGAGATTTATTTATACTATATAAAATTTATTTAATTTTACATTTTTAAAATATTAGATAAAAGTAAATAGATAATTGAAATGATTTTTTTCATAAAAAATTTCTTAACTATAATATTAATTTTAACTAGCCATTTATTTTAATTAATTAAATCTAAAAGAAAATGTACATAATCTAGGAGGGTCCTACCTCCATGTATATCAACCACTTTCAGCCTCACTAACCCATAAGTTGCTTCTCCAAAATGTTCACTAGGGGAAAATCCAATAAATTTTTCAATTCTTTTTTATTAGTATAGAGTAGGTCCACGCTTTTGTTGAGGCGCGTGAGGTGACGTTTATGGAAAGTAAAAAATAATACTGGTAAAATTAATTATTTTGAAATAAAATTAAAATGGATGAGGAGTTTGAGGTTTATTTATGAAAAAAGGTCATTATTTTAAAATTTTAAAAAACTGGTACTATGAAAACTTATTTAGGGAAATGGCCATCTGTATGATATTAAAGGGAGCCGTCTTCAACTGAAAACATTTTCCATGGTGGGGTGGGACCTACCGACGACTTTGGGCCAATTTTCTTTTCTTTTCTTTTTAGGACTAAAATGAAAATAATTAAAATTATAAGGATTAAATTGATTTTTTTTCAAAAATGTATACAAATTTACTATAAGTATGTAATTATACTGCTTTCGGGAACTATGTAATCTTATTGCATTATGAAATATTTCATTTTTGATCTTGTTGTAAACTTATATGGAACTAGTTGAAAGGAAATCAAAATTATAGGGACCAAAATGAAAATTTTCAGAATGTACTAAAAGTACACACTTAATCTTTGTTGTGTGTAGAAAAATCGAAGTTTTAATCCTAACAAATTAAAAAAATTGAAGATATAGCTAAAAGTTTTGATAAAAACTGAAATTTTTTAAAATTGAAGGCTGTAACGATGTTTTTTGGGATGAAAACTACGACAAGGAAACTATGACTCATTGTCAATGTATGGTCTTGAAATGTTACATCAATTAAAAAAATCGCCTTAATCGAACACTCAAACACAAAATTAAGGCATTTTAAAATTTTGCATTATACTCATAGTTCAAACACCAATATACATTTAAATAACTTTGTTTTAATTTTTTCATTTCATTTTTTCACTTGTCCCTAAAATGCAATGAAATATGTTTTAATGGTTAGGGACACACATCAATTAAGTAAAAAGAGGCTAAACGTACGATTTAAGTATTTATGTAAATTTTTATTTTAGTCCCTCAAATTTTAATTATTTTCATTTTAGTCCAAAAAGCAAAAAGAAATTTGGCTCAAAGTTTCCGAAAGCTGCCGACGAATCTCACCAGACCCATAGGAGACGTCGCCAGCTAAAGATGACTCCCTTTGATACCGTAGAAAATGATCATTTATCGAAGTAATTTTTCATATAAACGAACTTTTTCCCTAAATAAACATGAGTTTGAAAGGTAATGGTTAGTGAGAAGATTTAAATAAAATATAATAATAAAAATATTATTGAATATATTAAAATTTTAATAAAATTTAATATATTTAAAAACTAAAAATATTACAATAAATGTATTTATTAAATAAAAATAAGTATTACTCGATTAAGTCAATAGTTTATATAAAAAATTAATTATTTAAATGGTCAGAATAAAATTTTAAAAATAAGATAAACTACTCTAATGATCATCCAAATTTTAGGTGGTATTAAGTTTAAAAATTGATTGTTTAATCAACAAGTGTTTTGGGTGCATTGGTAAGACACATTGCACTCCCAAGGAGAGGACATGAGTTCGAACTTTGAAGACGATATTATTGGGAGGGGCAGCCTCGCACCCCGAATAAATTATATGTTGTACCAATAACTAAAACCCGAAGGTTTTCATAAATAGATTTTAATGAATTTAATTTTAAAGTCTACACTAATTACAGATCTAACATGAAAAAATAGGCTTAACTGTCAAATAAGTGTTCATACTATAATATTTTTAGGCCAAATAGGTGCATGGACTATTTTTGGGCCAAATAGATGTCTAACGTTTCATTCGTAACTCAAATAAGGTTTTTACGTCAACGACCGTTAAAAAATTTTCGTCATCTAATTAGAACATGACATGTGACATGTTTTTTAAAAAAATTTGAATTTCTCTAAAATCTCAAAGTTTTAATTTCTTTCAATCAAACACTCAAATCACATCTCTCTCACCATCCGGCATCCTCCACACGTTGGTGGTTCATTGTTCACAACCCATGCGTCACGTACCTCAACATTCGGCATCCTCCACCCTCTAACCATCGATCAGAAACTCAATTGACCTCTTTTTTTAATTGTTGGATGTTCGTCGACGATACAATCAACGATTCATTCATCCATTTTTAATAACATGATGATTGAGTTTTCAGTTGTGGTGTTTGATGAAGTCAAGGGAGGTTGGTGGTGGTTGAATTGATGGTTTAATGAGCGAAATTTAGTGATTTAGGATTAGGGTTTGGGGGACTTTTTAGAGAAATTAAATATTTTAGGTTTTATTTCTAAAATAAAGATTTTTTGATTTTTTAAAAATAAGAATTAAAAAATAACATAAATATGTCGGATGTCGCATTTTTATTGGATAGCAAATTTTTCAATGATTGTGACGAAACAACCTTATTTGAGTTGCACAATGAAACGTTAGGCACCTATGTGGCCCAAAAAATAGTTCAAGCACCTAACTAGAAAAAAAAAGTTTAGTTTGAACACTTATTTGACAGTTAAGCCAAAAATTAATTATAAATATCTTTACATTTATAAATTTGCGTATTAAATTAATTAATGATTTTAAATAAAGTACTCTAGTGTTAATGAGGTTATACAAGCGATTTGAGAGAAGAAAAATAATTAGATTGATATATTTCTTAAATATGAAGGGTTAAATTTTTTGAATTAGGATTAAATTGGTAGAATATATAAGCTTTGAGGACTAAAACTATCATTATACAAAAACCTTTCTAGATGTCCATTTGTATTTTAACGGATGAGTGACCCGATCGTAACTAAAACTTTAATTAAGTGACCCAATTATAACGTTTAATAATTGAGTGATTAAAATGTAAACTTATTAATAATTAAGTGACCTCTAGTGTATTTTACCCAAATTATAATCATCATAGATTTCATCAAATATTTGGCACGCAAAATTATAGAAAATGATGCTCTTCCTCAAACACCCACCTATCCACCAACTCCCCAACCAAATCCCACGCGCTGTATATACGGCGCGTTCGCCAAAACTCACAACATTGAAAAAGAAAAAAAGAAAGAAAAAAAAAAAAGAGATCTGGGAGACGGGCAGTACAGCCATTAGCCAGTGTAGCCACCACTTTGGTTATAAATAGGCAACACCTCCATTGCCAAAACTCGTGCCGCTCCTCCCTCTGCATCTATATTACTCTCCATATCCAACCTTCACTTCCGCCTCCGCTTCCACCTCCACCTCCGTTCTCCACCGTTCGGTTCCGTTCCTCCTCTCGTTACTCTCCTTGATTAAGTTTTACTTGCAAGTGTCAGCATTTCAGTTATTTCTGTTGATTTTCTTTCTGGCTTTTCATTCCTGTGATTAAAAACGATTGCTATTCTTCAACTTGCTTTTTTGATGATAAAATTTATTTCTATTATTTTTTCTTCTTCTTGCTCATATCTGCTAGAAAGTGAAAGGATTGATCAGTCTCTCTTCTAATATATACATCCAACAATTTCAGTTGTCTCTTTTTTTTCTGACTATTTTGTTTGTGTTTGATATTTAACTTGGTTTCTTGTTTTTGAATTATTAATCATTCTGTGTTATTCTAGTGAGATCTGTAGGTTAGATTTAGCATTTGATCAGTTTCTTTTGGCTTATATATTTTTTAAGTCTGTTTATGATAGCAATTGATTAAATCCTACCTGTTGGGATTTTGAAAATTATAGATCTTGAGTGTTATATAAGTTAATTCTGTTCGACATATTCGGATTTGGATAAGAAGACATAAGTATAACTAACACGGTGTAATCTTTTTTTTTCTAGCTGTAGATCCAAAGTTAAGTAAGATAGTATTAACTTGACTTAAAACTTTTTTTTGTTATTTTTTTTTTATTTTTTATTAATTATTTATGTGTTTTTATCTCTGATTCAGATCTTTAATTTAAGTACTTTTTTGTTTTACCAAATACCGTGAGATCCTTTTCTAGTTAGTTGGCAAACTTCAATCTGTGTTTTTTTTTTCTAAACTAATTTTGAATCAAAGATTTTGCTGTCATATGCACATGATTCGGTTACATAGTAACCTCCAAAAACATGAATTCGAATAAGCTTTTGGCCGAGTCCATATAAATTATAGATGCATCATGGATCTTTGCTTTGATTCTGATGATTTTCAGTTTAAGAATATAGGATATGTAAAGTTGTTATATGTTGTATTTGATTGTATTAATAAAGCTAAATTTATCTGTTATTTCAGAAAATGGCCTCTCACATTGTTGGATATCCCCGCATGGGACCCAAGAGAGAGCTTAAGTTTGCTCTGGAATCTTTCTGGGATCAGAAGAGCAGCGCCGAGGATTTGCAAAAGGTTGCAGCTGGTCTTAGGTCATCCATCTGGAAACAGATGGCTGATGCTGGGATCAAGTACATTCCCAGCAACACTTTCTCTTACTACGACCAAGTGCTTGATGCCACAGCAATGCTCGGTGCTGTACCCCCTAGATATGGCTGGAATGGTGGAGAGATCGGATTCGACACTTACTTCTCCATGGCCAGAGGAAATGCCTCCGTCCCTGCCATGGAAATGACCAAGTGGTTTGACACCAACTAGTAAGTTGCCATTCTTGGTCATGCTTTATTTGCTTAGTCGCGCATGCTGAGTTTTCTGAAACTAACTTGTATTCCGTGCAATGTGTTCTTTCAGCCACTTCATTGTTCCCGAGTTGGAACCTGATGTTAAATTCTCTTATGCATCTCACAAGGCAGTGGATGAGTACAAGGAAGCTAAGGCGGTATGTTCTTTGTGTCTAATTTTTCTCTATATTATAACAATATATATTGTTCTCTGTTATGTGTACTTAATACTAGCAGCAGCTCAGTTAGGAATTAGAGGTGAGGTACTAAGGTATCACATCTCTTTTCATGAAAGAGAAGATTTTTACGGAAATAGTTGGACTTATAAGTTCTTATAAATGTATGAAACTTTTAATGGCTCAAACATAGTTTAAAGGCTTTGGACCGCTAGATAAACATATTTTAGCATACATTCTTTTCTTTAATGCCTTGTGACATATGGTTAACTGGATAATGGTTAAGGGGCTGGTTTCATGTTTGTCATTATTGTGACTGATTTTACTTAAACGATAATTTATATCCCCTGGAATTGTATTTTTTTATGCAACCCATTTTTTGAGAATTTTGCCCGTGAGACTAGGAGTCCTAACTAGACCCACTTAATTATGGTCCTCCACTTTTATCCTCTCTTTTGTACTCATCTTATTTGATGTTCTTAGTCTTCTGAAATATGAATGCGGATTCACCATCCGAAATGCAGCTTGGAGTCAACACCGTGCCAGTGCTTATTGGCCCTGTCTCGTATTTGTTGCTGTCTAAACCTGCAAAGGGTGTCGACAAGACCTTTTCTCTTCTCTCTCTCCTCCCCAAAATCCTCCCTATATACAAGTAAGAGTTGGTTTTCCTTTTATTTGATTTACACACACATACATCTGCATCAATTTGCCATTGTAACATTGAATCTCTCTGCAGGGAAGTGATATCTGAGCTTAAGGCTGCCGGTGCTTCCTGGATTCAGTTTGATGAACCCACCCTTGTCTTGGACCTTGAAGCTCATCAATTGCAAGCATTCAGTGCTTCTTATGCTGATTTGGAATCTACTCTCTCTGGGTTGAATGTTCTGATTGAGACCTACTTTGCTGATCTCACTTCTGATGCGTACAAGACCCTCATTGAATTGAAGGGTGTCACTGCTTATGGTTTGGATTTGGTTCGTGGAACCAAGACCATTGACTTGATCAAGAGTAATTTCCCCAAGGGCAAGTTCCTCTTTGCTGGAGTTGTTGATGGAAGGAACATTTGGGCCAACGATCTTGCTTCTTCTCTTAGCACTTTGCAGGCTCTTGAGGCTGTTGTTGGCAAAGGTATTTTTATTTCTCATCGCATTTTATGGCGTTCGTAAAATCATAATCATATGCAGAGTATTACAATATTATTTGACGTAGACTAATATCTTTGACTCGTTTGCGATTTACAGAAAACCTTGTGGTATCCACCTCCTGCTCACTTCTGCACACTGCTGTTGATCTAGTAAATGAGACTAAGCTTGATGATGAAATCAAATCTTGGCTTGCCTTTGCTGCCCAGAAAGTTGTCGAGGTCAATGCACTTGCCAAGGCATTGGCTGGGCAGATGGATGAGGTATTTTTTTATAAGTTTTCTGCCTTTCTTAAGATTCAGACAACACCATGTAACCTACTCGTTATTCATCTATTTTTAGGCTTTCTTCGCTTCCAATGCCGCCTCTCAGGCTTCAAGGAAGTCCTCCCCAAGAATGAACAATGAGGCTGTTCAAAAGGCCGTAAGTGATTCGATAAATTAAAATTCCATTTTCTTATATCAAGCTGCTCTGCAATAATCTTTTTCATCATCAAAATCTTTATTTTATTACCTTGTTTATACGGTGCTCGCATTCTCAGGCTGCTGATTTGAAGGGCTCTGATCACCGTCGTGCAACAAACGTTAGTGCTAGACTTGATGCTCAGCAGAAAAAGCTTAATCTGCCAATCCTCCCCACCACAACCATTGGATCCTTCCCTCAAACCTTGGAACTCAGGAGAGTTCGCCGTGAATTCAAGGCTAACAAGTGAGTTGATCTGGAAGATTTTCCTTATCTTTCTTATAGTATGTCAATGTGACCATTCTTTTAACTAATGCTCTCTCATTCCCTATAGGATCTCTGAGGACGATTACATCAAAGCAATCAAGGAAGAAATTAAGAAGGTTGTCGACCTTCAGGAAGAACTTGACATTGATGTCCTTGTTCATGGAGAGCCTGAGGTGAGTATTCTACTTTTGGTTTTGCAAATTAGCAGTAAATGGGAGATGCCTATATGGTTAGTACTCCGCAAGCATCCTAATGTTACTTTAAATCGTGCAGAGAAACGATATGGTTGAGTACTTTGGTGAGCAGTTGTCCGGTTTTGCTTTCACTGTTAATGGGTGGGTGCAATCTTATGGATCTCGCTGCGTCAAGCCACCAATCATCTATGGTGATGTTAGCCGCCCCAAACCAATGACTGTTTTCTGGTCATCTACTGCCCAAAGCATGACTAAACGCCCAATGAAGGGAATGCTTACTGGCCCTGTTACCATCCTCAACTGGTCATTTGTCCGAAATGATCAGCCCAGGTATGCTCTAGAAAGCCAATAATGAAAAAAAATGATATGAAATTCTGCACTTCTACCTGTGAATTTTGCTTTCATGAATATTTCTTCACTTTCCACAATTGCCAAAATTTCCAGATTCGAAACTTGCTACCAGATTGCCTTGGCTATCAAGGATGAAGTCGAAGATCTTGAGAAGGCTGGTATCAACGTTATTCAAATCGACGAGGCTGCATTACGAGAGGGATTGCCCCTTAGGAAGTCCGAACATGCCTTCTATCTCAAATGGGCTGTCCACTCCTTTAGGATCACTAACGTCGGAGTCAAGGATACCACCCAGGTTTTATTTTGCTTCATTCTTCTGACCTCTCAAAACTTTCTTATAAATGGATCTTGGATCACCATAATTCTCATCGGTTTTGCATTAAAAATTCTTGTGACGGATCCACACCCACATGTGTTATTCC
Source organism: Hibiscus mutabilis (assembly GCA_019671005.1). Classification (NCBI taxonomy): domain Eukaryota; kingdom Viridiplantae; phylum Streptophyta; class Magnoliopsida; order Malvales; family Malvaceae; genus Hibiscus; species Hibiscus mutabilis. The sequence goes on along the minus strand of CM033735.1, from coordinate 10,110,180 downwards.
AACTTCAATGATATCATCCATTCAATTATCGACATGGATGCCGATGTGATCACCATCGAGAACTCTCGTTCCGACGAGAAGCTCCTATCCGTCTTCCGGGAAGGAGTCAAGTACGGTGCTGGAATTGGCCCTGGTGTCTATGATATCCACTCTCCCAGAATACCATCAACCGAAGAGATTGCGGATAGGATCAACAAGATGCTTGCCGTGCTAGAGAGCAACATCTTGTGGGTTAACCCAGACTGCGGGCTCAAGACTCGTAAGTATGCAGAGGTGAAACCGGCCCTCAACAACATGGTTGCAGCGGCCAAGCTTCTCCGCACCCAACTTGGCAGTGCCAAGTGAGAAGCTCATGAGAGGTTGGAGTTCCTCCATTAATGCTTTATGCCCGAAGACGAGAAGAAATTAAAAATGAAAGAGATGTCTGTCTGTCTGTCTTACCATTTGAATAACTGTGTTTTTCGTTGATGATATGTTTGATAGGCATACTATGCCTCTTGAGGCCAATTGATTTCCTTCTTTCTTGCTTGTTTCTTTTTTCTCCAAGTATCTTCCCGTTTTCGGATATTAATAGGGTAAGACTACATTTAATCTCACTTTCATTATGAGTTTGAGTTTGATAATAAACATCGTACTTTCATTTTGAAAGTTATAAATATTATTACAATCAAGTAATGTTCAAAGTCGATAATATTAAGATACATGAAATACATCAATTTAAATTATAATAAAAATAAAAAACTATATGAGAACTCTTTAGTAGTATTAAAATGTAGATATTTAATATCTATAAATAATTAATATAAATTTTATTGGCTTAAATAAAAAATTAGTTTTCAAACTATGTATTTTTACATCGATGTGATATGTCTAAACATTTTTAAGTAATTAATATCTCTTATACTATAAATCATGCTTGCATTACATTTGGAGAATTCGTGTTCAATCCTTCGGAAAAACATTATTAAGAGGAAGATCAACAAATTTTGAACGTTAACTATAAAATAGACATGTATTTTACTAAAAGATATATTTGGTTCTAATAATTTTTCGCTACATATTTATATTATTGTTTAAGTTTTTTTTAACACTTTCTAAGTAGGGCGAGGGAAAGGAGAATTTTGCTCATATTAAGTCTTGAACCCACAATTTAGAAGAAGTGTAGGATGTCAACTTAAAGTTTTAACCACTTACTTGACACTAAATTATTTATAAGAATAAATTTAAATATATAAACTATAGAAATTAAAATTATAAACAATCATAGTCACCATAAATTCACAAAAATTTAAAATAAATTATAAATAAAATAACTGTATAAATAAATTTATATATCCAAAGATCATACTCTAATCTCAATATGACAATATCTATGCATCTATCATAAGTATGAAAATAAATTCCGACTCTGAACCTAATAAAAAACCCTAGAATTTAAAACAAGAATGGAATCATAGACTTAACATTCTGGGGAAATTCTTCAAACTTTGAAAGGTACCATCTCCTGGTGGCATGACTTCTCCCCAGCAGGTAACAAGTAGTGCCCATCGCATTTGCAAACGAAAACAGAGTCTGGGAAATGAAAGCAAATCCCCAGAAAACTAAGACCTCGAACAAGTAGTGGGGGCAAACCACGATTCCAAACAAACCCCCCTTCGGAATCTTGTATTCTTTGTTTGGGACCTTGGGTTCTGAGTTTGGAGAGAAGGAGATGGTGGTAGAAGTTGCCGGTGATCCCTATCAAAAACAGAACAATCCCGGGGCTTTTCAAATCGATTGCAGGCTCCGGAAATCCCATTGTTAAGTGTTGGTTAAAGATCATGAGCGCACTGGAAATGAAGTAGCTCGAGAGTATTGTCATCATTGTTTCCACCCCCATTTCTCCACTGTATTTATGAACGAAACACGACTGCAAAAAGGAAGAGAAAAACGCGATTCAAGTCGTAAACGGAGGAATATGATGTAGGGTGACATATGGATACAATTTTGAGAATTTTATGTAGCATTCGTTTTAGTTGGTGCATGTATGAGTATGAATTTAGTATAATAATGGACTGATGTATATGTCAAATCATGGACGGATACGGGATGCTGGTGATAGTTGTACTCTTTAAAAATTCTAAGTTTTTTTTTTATATTTTTTTATATTTTTTATTGATAATTTAATTTTATACCCCTAAAATCTTATAATTTTATACCTTATATTTTTAATATAGCTTCTTAATAATTCACATCTCTTTACATGAAATCCTGCATCTGTCACAGTCTTTGTGTCAAATGTTATATTTGTCATAGTTATTGACACGTTACGTGCTCCATATTCGACGAACATAATTTTCTGCTCTTTTGGAATAAAAGTTTCCCGTCCTTTTTCGTTGCCTATTTTTATGTTCAACACTAAAAAAAAATAAAGTCTAAACTCTAACATTAAATTTTAAATTTTAAACCCTAAAAATACACCACACCCGTAATTTTATAAACTCTAATCTTAAACCTTAACCCTTAACCTTATACTTAATTTTTTAGTGTGAGAACGTAAAAAAAGCACCGAAAAAGAACAAATGGTTTCTATTCCTCCCTTGATACTCTTTTTGTCTTCAACTGTAAATAAATCAAATCTTAAGTTTTAACCTCAATTCTAAACCTTAAGTCCTACTCCTAAAAGATATAATCTACACATGATACTCTAAATTATAATCATAAGCCCTAAATACTAATTTTAAGTTTTAATCTAATTTTTTAACGATGGAGTGGGACAAAAATAAACAGATAATTTTTATTCATATCTGGTTGTCTCACATTCGTCCACCCAATTCTGCATCCGCATGCTCACTTCTCACCTTATGAATTTTGGATCTTAATTTTTATGATTAATTATATTTTACTTCTAATCTTGATTACAGGATCCGTCTAAGTTAATTTTTTTTTTGTTGTTCTCCAACTTAATTTATGATTTTATGAGGGAAAGAGACTCGAATTACCTCGAGAACTCTCTTGAAGAAATGGATGGAAATGGCGGATTTGAGCAGCAGGAACCTGAGATTCTCTTCTGGGAAAATCGCAAACGAAGAAACCCCGGCGAGAAAAGCTGGTGTGTAAAGCGTGGCCATGGCGATTCTACTCGGGAGCGTTAACTTGTTTGGTTTCTCTGCATCGGAAGCTTTTGAACCGACTTTGAAAAACTTGGAATATTCAACGTTGTTTCCCCTGAATTCTGATAACCCAGCAGTTGCCATTGTCGTGAAAGTTGCCAGACACGTTGCAGTGACGAACAGAGACGGCGGGAATAGAAATTTCAACAACGCCATTTAGGGTTTTCCTCGGATTCTTTGTTTGCGAGTAAAAATGTTGTATTTGGCAAGAAAAGTTGATGCATTTTGGAAGAATGGTAACCACATTTTTTGTGTGATAGATCTTGTAACCACCAATTTTGGCATCGGATTGATTGAATGAATGGATGCGGAATCGCCACATGAATGGCATTGTAGGCTGGTACAAACTATAGGATTATGACACAATTTGAAAACAGTTTGTTCACACAGAGATGGAGCCCGAATTCCATAGTGATGAGGAAGATAATGACACACCCAAATACTATGAATCAGGGATTAAATAACGGTCGCAAGGCTGTTACCTAGCAGCTTGACACTGTCTAAAACTATGATACCTGCAACCGTAATAAATGCAACGCGGCCACAATCGCAATTAAATCCATGTTGAGGATTACATGCATGCTATTGAATATTAGCTTCTTCCTTGTGCTTCTTTCTGCATTTTGTTCATATCATCTTCATGTTAATTGATTTGCAGTTGATGGAACATTCAGCAATCAATGACTCCTATGGCTACTCATTGGCAAAGTATTTCATCCTTACCGGATCGGTACGATCACCCTGTGCCGGAAGACAACCTTAATTTACCTCGTAAAAACTCACCTAAATCCTATGGACCTCGAGATTTTGTTGCTAACAAGCAATTTTGCGTTGCCATGAGTGCTTCATGTAAGCAGAAACCGCTGAATTCAGTACTTTTTTACCATGGATGTAAAAACCAGACCCATAAAAAGTTCATGTATAATTTTAATATTTATTCATTCTATTTTTAAAGACCTAAAAAAAGGTTATAATAATTTGATTTAGTATTTGTTTTTTCGAAAAACAATTTGCCATTAATGTCGAAATGAATGTTAAAGATAATTTAAATGATCCAAATTGAATGTAACCAATTCAAACTGATTTTTTTTTTACATTTTTAAAAATAAATTTGTATATATTACTGTTAAAATTCACTAATTTATAAAAATAAGATTTAATTTTATACGGGTCTTGTTTGGCAATTAGCGAATAGCTGATAACATATTACATTAGCCGATAGCATATAGCTTATTGCATTAGTTGATCTGACTAACAGATTGTATTAGCTGATTGTATAAAAGTGTTTGGTAAAATTAACTGATGGATGATATTCGTTTGATTATTTAAACAAGCAAAATGACATATAATGATATGATTATATTTGATACTTGTTTGAATAGTTTATTAGTTATCAATATTTTTGTATCTATTAGGACTGAGTATTAGAGAGAAGGAAAACCCTAACGCTATGGAAAACCCTAGTTTGGAGAACACGCAAGTCGCCGGTGTTGGAACGATCGACAATCATGGAGGTCGCCCACCAGATAATACTATTGCTCTGGATATTCTGGCTGCCTTAGAACGACCAGGATCTCCGTTTCCTGTAGGGATGCAACCAGCTAACAAGAATGGCCGAAATTTGATGGCATTTGATTCAATGAACTGTTCCGGTGTAGGAGAGACAATAGGGGGTATGGATGTGTACATGGGTGATACTATTGATTCCCAAAGCACGATGGTGGACGGGATTGGAAAGTCAGTTCGTATCGAGCAGGGAGAGGTGCCCGAAGCTGTAAAAGACATGCACCAGGCCATCCTGTCGTTTAAAGATAAACTTCTAGGGGATGCTGGGAAATCAAGGGAGTCGATCTCTATTAGTGAGCTGGATGTTGAAGTTAGGGAGGAGGATGTTTGGCTAGGGGTAATGAAACCTTACCAGAAATTTAATTTTCGAATAGGGTTCATGACGCAATTGATGCTAAGTTGGCATCATTTGCTGTCATTCGCCTGTTGGGGAAATTGATTGGCTATAGAGCTCTCTTGAATCAGATCCATGCTCTATGGAAGCCGAAAGGGGAATTATGTCTCATTGACCTGGACAATGAGTATTATCTTGTTAGGTTTACTGTGGAAGAAGATTTTCATAATGTCTTGGCAGGAGGTCCGTGGGTTATTTATGGTAGTTACCTAACTGTTCAGCCATGTAGTAGATATTTCTCCATGACGGAAGAGCATCCTTCACAAATAATGGTTTGGGTTCATTTTCTGAAACTCCCTTATCATTATTATACTAAGAGTTTGTTCCGTTACATTGTTGCTGCAATTGGTAAAGTGGTTCGAGTAGATTATAACATTACAGAAGAAAAGAGGGGTCGATTTGGGAGTTTGGAAATCATTGTTGACTTGGGGAAGCCATTGGTTTCTGGTATTATAATTGACGGGCAAAGGAAAGATATTGAGTATGAAGGTTTGCCATTGATATGTTTCAAGTGTGGCAAGTATGAACATTCGAAAGAGGTTTGCGGTATTGAGCTGACTGCTGAGGTTAAAGAACCATATGCCGTCAATAGGAGGGATCCTAGTGATTTATATGGGCCATGGATGCAAGTGGTTAATTGTAGACGAAGGAATATGACACAAAGGAGGGATCTAAGGCGTGAGGATAATGAGAGCACAAGAAAGACTGGATATGGTTCCCGGTTCGTGGTGATTGATGATGAACAGGAGCAGGAGGAACCTAAAGAGTATAATGCACCTTTACAAAATAATGTGGCTAATAAGGATGCTCGTGGGGTGAGTGAGGTTGCACAGCATAGGACTGTACGATCTGTGGATGCCAAATCAAGGCAGTATGGGAAGAAGGTTGAAAGGACTACTGGTTCGGGTATAAGGCAAGGAAACACAAGGGCTCGATCCCCGACAAGGGTGTTAACAAGGGCTGATAAAGATGAGAACAAGGAGGTTAATGTGACCAAGCATGGTTTGTTGGGAAACGTGGCTTCCCAAGGAAAGGTGATGGCGTCTAAAACCTCGTTGAATGCTACCAAGAATGTAGCATTCTAGGTTTTGGATTCAAGTAAAGGGTTAGCCCTTCGAGAGGTTAAAGGGAGAGTCTTACCAAGTTTGATCCGAGGCGCAACGACTAAGGTTGCTGCTAAGAAATATATGGGAGTGCAGGGTGTTAAAACTCCATGACTTAAGTGATAAACCTATTTGATTTTGATATAACTTAAAGAAAAATGCTTTTGGACTTAAACTAATTTACAAAAATATTTCAAAAGTCTATAAACTTGAAAAATATGTTTGAAATGTTTTCAAAGGGTTTTTGACATATTTGTTTTTAAACAACCAAAGTGTCAAAAACTAGTCATGAGTATCGATACGGTTTGATCCGTACCAATAACCAAAAGATCTCGTATCGATACAGTTTTAAGAGTACCGCTACGATTTTTTATCCCCAAGTTTTCCAGATTCCAGTAGCCAATTTTCGTACCAATACAAGCCTAGTCATGTCGATACGAGAGGGACTATTCTGATACCAAGTACCGGTACCCATTGCATTTATTGCCCATCAGATCTTTCTTCTTTAGGTAGCATACCGATACCAGTACTCGTGTGCCGATACGCTTTGCTCTAGAAGTGCATTAAAGGCTGGAATTAAAGATTCTAACGGCTCTTAGCAACCCCTAACGACTAGTAACGACCATGAAGTTATTAAAGGTTTAAAAGACCTTTCCAAGCATCCATGGAAGAATAAGAAACAACAAGCCAACATTCTATGATCAATCAAAGTGTTTTGTGTTTTTAATTGTCATTTTCTTTGTAGAACACACTTGTGAGCGTAATTGTCATATATGCTCAAGTTTTAGGTTCTTGGTGAGTGAGCTTAACTGTGCAAAAATTGTACCTTGAGTTGGTTTTCTAGTTTGCTATTTGTTTTTCTCTTGTAAGAGAGGGTTTTCTCAAAGCTTTGAGGTATAAGCTTTGAGGTTGTAAAAGTTTACTCTTGATCCTAGAAAAAGGGAAGAAATTCATAGTGAATTTGAGAAAATCCTTAGTGAGAAGGTAGTGGATGTAGAGCTTGGTTAGAAGCTTGAATCACTATAAATCCTTATGCCCATTTTTTAAATTCCATTGCTTCCACTACCATCACTTTAAAACCAATTCACCCCTTTGGCTATCGGTTGATAGTTCGAGCCTCCCAACATTAAGCAAAAAAAAGAGAGACAATGGGGGACCTACCAAACCAGCTCCTGCTTCGTGTTTCTCGAACTTAATGGCTGATTTGGACAATGCTAAAGCAGGGGAGAAAGCGCAACATGGAGCTTCATCTTCTGTACATGCGGGTGATGGTTCACAAGTCAATTGGATACCAAATTCGGCGTTTGAGTAGTCAAAGGAGGTTTCAGAAATACAGGTTTAACCATATTGCTCTCCTTTCTTTATTTTATAGTTTTTAAGATTATTTATTGGAATGTTCAGGGTGCTCTAGACCCTGGGTTTAATAGATCTTTTAAGTTATTGATTAAGAAACATGGACCAGACATTGTTGATGTATTGGAACCTCGTGTTAGTGGGAGGGCAGTAGACAAATTCATTCGTAAGGCTGGGTTTGACTACTCTTATCGAGTGGAAGCACATGGTTTTTTCAGGTGGAATTTGGATTTTATGGCGGGACTTGATCCGTTTAGATATTTTAGCGATATCTAATCAGTATATTTATGGCTTTTGTTCCATCGAAGGGGATGGTGGTAATTTTTTTGTGACATTTGTTTATGCGAGCCCGGATACAGTCAGACGTCGTGCTCTTTGGGAACACTTGAAAGCACTGAAACCTGAGGATGGGTCGCCATGGGTGATAGGCAGTGATTTGAATATTATCGGCAATGTAGAGGAGAGACAATGGGGATCACAAAATAGATCATGTGTGTGTTGAAGTTATTCTGATTTTAAGATGAAGACTGGCTTGATTGATATGGGCTTCAATGGATTGCGATTTACATGGAAGCAAGACACCCTATCTCAATGTCAGGACATGTGCATTTGTATTTCTAGTTGGTATGGGCTTTTTTCCTTTGTCAGGGGTCTTCTATTTGGTCAAGTTGGGATCTGATCATTGACCTCTCTTACTTGATATAGGATCTCGGTGAGTTGCTTCTGATGCTCGACCTTTTCATTATATTGTTGCATGGAACAATCATCCCGAATTTAATAGTTTCTTGAAGCATGTTTGGTCTGATGATGCTGCAATGTCTCAAAATGTGGCCTCATTTTAAGAAAAGATCTAGTAATGGAGTATAGACGTCTTTGGTCATATTGGGTGCCATAAGAATTTGTTATTGGCGCATATTAAAGGGGTCGAGAAAGCCTTGGAGTTGTCGTGTAACTCGTATCTTGAAGAGATGTAGAATGATTTGGAAAGAGAATTAGATTTGGTTCTCGAACAGGAATAAAGTTTGTGGCATCTAAAAAACCTTGTTGCTCCTTTCCGATTTTGTGTTAAGAGGGTTGAAATGCTCCTTTGATGAATTGGCTAAAACCGATAAAAGTAGTGGACAAATTGCACGATGATTTTAGAGTGGTTCGACTTCTAAAGTAAGCCTACATCCACTACCTTAGCACACCAGTAAGGATTTCCTAATTCACTATGAATTCGTCCCCTTTTCAAGGCTTAGGAGAAAACCTTTACAATCCTATCTTTTAACGGCTAAGATAGAACCACTCTAGTTTTTGTCTAAGGATAAACTATAACCTCTCCTTTTACAAGGGATTTGTGTAAACTCTAAAACCTCACTTAGGTGGGTGTTTACAATAATTTAAGCTCACAAGAGTACAAAGGATTTACAATTAAGCACTCTCTCAAACACTATATACAAGAGAAATGAAATAATAAGACTTAAAGCTAATTTCTCTTGATCGTGTTGCATAGATGTGTTCTCTTACAATCTTCAAGTGTTCCAAGGCTTATATTTATATTTGGAATGAGTTCCTAACCGTTGGGGATGAATTGGAGCCATTAGGGCTTTTATTTCCCGCAATAAATGCAATTTTGGAGCTGACCGTATCGATACACGGGTAGCCGTATCGGTACGTGTTCTTCACAAACTAGCCATTGAGCTCTTTCCAGCTTGTGCATATCGATACACTTAGAAGTGTATCGGTACGACATACAATTCAAATAGCCGTTGGGGCGGTTGAAAATAGGACTGGTACGCGTCCAAGCGTATCGGTACGATCCTCTCCGTATCAGTATGCCCAAGCTGTACCGGTACGGGTTTTGGCTACTGGAAAAATACTGTAGCTGAAACCTTAAAGTGTATCGATACGGGGTATACCGTATCGGTACAGTTAAGCTGAAAACTTGGTTTTGGCTACTTTAAAAACGTTTTAAATATTTCCAAAGCCTTATAAAACCCATCAAACATATTTTCAGGTTGTTTGGACTTAAAATCATTTTTGAAGTCTTTTCAATTTAGTCCAAAAGTATTTTTCAATTATTATATCAAAACAAATATCCTAACAATCTCCCCCTTTTTGATATAATAAAACCAACTTGAAAAATTGTTTGTGAAAAATCAAAAAATTTGTTTTTAATTCTCCCTCTTTGTAAAAATAAATTTTGAATAAGAGAATATAGATTCAAAAGAGTTAATAGCTCCCCTTATTCATTTGAAAATTCTATTTTTCAAACCATTCTTCCCCTTTTTGTTATATAAAAAATGGTTCAAACCAAAGTTTGAAAACTTTTAAGTCCATAACAATGGAGAGTTTTAAAAAATTAACAAAATAAGAATTTTGTTTTAAAATAGGCTCCCCTTACATAAAGCATTCCATTTAAAATCAAATTAAGGCACAAATGCTTGACACTTTAAGAAAACATTGAATTTCAAGATAAAATTAAATTAAGAGCACGAGAAATTCAATTTTATCCAAGACTTTAAATTTTTTTATGCAAACATATGAATAAAATCATTAGACTCATATGCATAAGGAACTCAAATAATGTCATGCCATTTAGATATTGAAATAAAAGATCAAATGCATGATCATTAATCAAAAAAAAAATAGATAACCAAAGATATAAAAATAAAAGCATTAAGCTTAGAGGTTACCCAATTTCTTCACTTGTGTGACTAGAGCATTTCCATATCTTTGCATTGCTTTCCATTGCTCCAACTAACCTATAAGAGACATTTACTTGAATTTTGGTATTCAAATTGCTTTGGATCCATTTACATTAGTCACAATGTCTTTAGTTCCCTTCTGAACCTATACTTGTCTAATCCTATAAGATTGTCTATTCTTTATAAAGCAAGCATGTATGGAATGACCATGATAATGGCAACGTGAGCATTTTGCCATTATGTGACAAGATGAATTATTGAAAATAATTTCTTTTTATTTTGTTAAGCTTTCAAGCTTAACTTTCAAATCAAGATTTTCTTTTTCTAAAACATCTTTGCTTGTTTTTGAAAACTCGAAATCATTTTTTGAAATTTCATTTTGGTTTTCAAAATCCACTTTTGTTTTCAAAAGAAAATCATTTTCAAATTCGAGTTTTGAAATCATTTTCTTAAATTTGGAATTCATGGTCTCAAATTCCAAAAATAATTCATCGAAAGCATCTTGTAGCTCATCAAATGAATATGCATTTGGATCATTAGAGTTAGAAGATACCTTGGGCTCATCGAGAGCCAAAACACCATCCACCTTTGGTGATTAAAGGAGGTTAGCACAAGATGGAACACTATCTTTCTTCTCTTCTTTGCCATATATTTTCTCAAGCTTCTCTCACATTTCTTTGGCTCTTTTGCATGTGGAAACCTTTTTGGAAACTTCTTCATTGAGGCCACAAAGAAGGATGTGCATGGCTTTTGCGTTTAGCTCTGCCTTCGTGTCGTTTTCACTCATTTGCTTCTTCTTCTTCTAAGGAGCTTCCAAATAGCCATTTTCAATAATGTCCCAAACCTCATAATCATGAGATTTGATGTAGTACTTCATGACATTGCTCCATTGAAAGTATTCTTCTCCTTGGAAGAGCGGAGGACACGAGATAGAGCGGCATTCTTCAAATCTTGCCATTTCTTGATCGGAGAACTTTGAGCAAATGATATTTACTTCCGAATGTTAGTTTTTTGATGAAGACCAAACTCTGATACTAATTGAAAAACCTTGTTGCTCCCTTCCGATCTTGTGTTAAGAGGGTTGAAATGCTCATTTGATGAATTGGCTAAAATCGATAAAAGTAGTGGACAAATTGCACGATGATTTTAAAGTGGCTCAACTTCTAAACTAAGCCTACATCCACTATCTTAGCACACCACTAAATATTTCCAAATTCACTATGAATTCGTCCCTATTTCAAGGCTTAGGAGGAAATCTTTACAACCCTATCTTTTAATGGCTAAGATAGAACCACTCTAGTTTTTATCTAAGGCTAAACTAGAACCTCTCATTTTACAAGGGATTTGTGTAAATTCTAAAACCTCACTTAGGTGGGTGTTTACAATAATTTAAGCTCACAAGAGTACAAAGGATTTACAATTAAGCACTCTCTCAAACACTATATACAAGAGAAATGAATGAATAAGACTTAAAGCTAAATTCTCTTGATCATGTTGCTTGGATGTGTTCTCTTACAATCTCCAAGTGTTCAATGGCTTGTATTTATGTTTGGAATGAGTCCCTAATCATTGGGGATGAATTGGAGCCGTTGAGGCTTTTATTTCCCGCAATAAATGCAATTCTAGAGCTACCGTATCGATACCTGAGTTGCTGTATCGGTACGGTTTCTTCAGAAACTAACCGTTGAGCTCTTTCCAGCTTGTGCATATAGATACACTTAGAAGTTTATCGGTATGACCTACAATTCAAATAGCCGTTAGGGGTGGTTGAAAACAGGATCAGTACGCATCTAATCGTATCAGTACGATCCTCTCCGTATCAATACGCCCAAGCTGTACTGGTATGGGTTTTGGCTACTGGAAAAATACTTTTGCTGAAACCCTAAAGTGTATCGATACGGGGTATACCGTATCGGTACGGTTAAGCTGAAAACTTGGTTTTAGCTACTTTAAAAACGTTTTAAATCTTTCCAAAGCCTTATAAATCCCATCAAACATATTTTCAAGTTGTTTGGACTTAAAATCATTTTTGAAGTCTTTTCAATTTAGTCCAAAATTATTTTTCAATTACTATATCAAAACAAATATCCTAACATCATTAAAAGGCAAAGACTACATGTATAGAAAAAGGTTATCTAAACACAACGTTCTTTCATACGGCGGCCATGACTCGACGCAGGTGTAACAAGATCCTTATGTTGTGTTTAAAAGATGGGTCGTGGTGTGGAGATCACGAGCTACTTAAAGCGCATTCAATCCAATTTTTTCAAAAGCTCTTCACAAGTGAACAACAGCAGGCGAGTGTTTGGGACCTAACGAGCTCATTTTTTTCAGTTCGAACAGTGTGAGTTTTGGCCCTTGTTAGCTGCGATAATAGTGGAGGAGATATGTAGGGTTTTTTTCTCCATGGATCTATTGAAAGCACCGGGGAGAGATGGATTACACGTTTCTTTCTTTTAGAAAAATTAGGAGGTGGTAGACCGTTCTGTTTGACGGTTTATTCAGCGTTTCTTCGTAGAAGGTACTCTTGAGAGTTGGATTAATCAAACTCTACTTGTTTTAATACCAAAGGTGGAGGTTGCAGAGTTCATCAGTCAGTTCGACTCATTGGATTATGTAATGTTCTCTATAAATTCGTTACTAAAATCCTAGTTAATCGTCTCAAGCCCTTCTTGCCTAATTGGGTTTCAAGCACACGAGTAAGTTTTTTTCTTGGTAGACACATTACAGATAACATTATAATAGCCCAGGAAGTTATGCATTCGATGGCCTCAAAGACGAGCTGAAAGGCTTGGATGACCATTAAAGTGGACTTGGAAAAGAGCATGATCACTTGGAATGAGACTATATAGAGGAAACACTCTTTGCGGTGGGTATTCCAGTTTTAGTTATTAATTTTATAATGCAGTGTGTTAGATCTGTCGCTATGTAGATTATTTGGAATAAGGAGCTGGCAGATTCTTTTACACCTACTAGATGGATTCGACATGGAGATCTCATATCGCCTTATTTATTTTTGTTATGCATGGATAGGCTTTCTCAGGAGGTTAATGCCAAGGTCTAATATAGACATTGGCATCCTATTCGCCTTGGTCGCTTGATCCTGATTTGTCCCATTTATTTTTTGCTAATGACATGATGTTGTTTGCGGAAGTTTCAATGGAACAGGTGATGGTTATTCGAGATATTATAGAAAGGTTTTGTGATGCATTGGGACATAAGAATAGTGTCGCTAAGACACAAATTTGCTTATCGCAGAATTGTCCGACTTTGGTACGAGAAGAGATTGCAAATTACTTTGGTTTTGAGGAGTTAGAGGATCTGGGAAGGTACTGTAGCGATGTTTTTTTTTCTCGCTAAAAAATGAAGTGTTTTTATTTTGTTTTTTTTTTTATTTTGAAAATGTTGTAATCCGCGTGGAGTTTTAGAAAACCCGTATTTTGTTTTAAAATGTCGCCACCGGCCACTTAGGTAGGCCGGACACCATAAAAAATCAGAGATTTAAAATTGATGGGTTCGGGAGTCGGTTACGGATGGGGAAGGATTAGCACCCCCACACCGCCCAAAATTGGTACTTTAATAATTACCGCTTTATTAATATTAAACTTTCCGGATTAAAGTGACGATTAGATTAAAATTCGGTTATAAATGCGAGTAGATTTTAAAGGCCCCGCTATTCGAGAGTAAACGCCTAACCACTATCACTACGCCTGATACTGACCCCGTTTACGCTCGAATAAAAGGGCACTGCATTGACAATTATATATCCGTAATGCAAACTTAAAAAACACTACAAACATAAATAAATACGATGCGATAATCAAGATAAATACTAACATTATAACATACTAATCTAACGTAAATAAATAAATAATATTAAATGAAATGCATGAACGAAAATAACATGACATGTTATATAATAAGATAAAATATAAATATAAACATACAAAAGACATGCTTCCAAAACTAAACTAATTAATTCTAACATGCTTAAACACATAAGAAAAAAATACAAATGCATGATATACATATAACACTATCACGACATTAAACACAAATAAAAAACATAAGCACGATATATCACAATAACAAAGCATAAAAGAACATGTGAAAAAGGAGAAAAAACATACTTCAAGAAATAATTAACCACATATATACATGTAATAAAACCTAAATAAAAACCACATTGCAACATATTCAAAACATACATACATAAGTATTAATCTAACTTATTCACAAATATTAATTAACGTAATAACATAACAATATGTACAAACAACAATATATACATGAAATCTTATATATATATATCTAATATAAAAACCTAGAAAATATAAAAAGTTATACGTAAAATATGGGTTGTAGAAAAAAAATTATATACATAATAATATAAAACATGTTTCACATACCAAAAAAACATATATGTAATAAATACATATTAGAACACTATACGGATATATACATAAAAATATAATCTTAATATATATAATATATAGAAAATAGATTATTTTGTACAAATATGATAATAATAATAATAATAAAACCAATATAACAAGGAATCTAAAATAACACATGTTAAAGAATATAACACATACGTATAAAAAAATGGTAAAAAACAATAAATATAAATACAGTATTATATAAACATATACTAAAAAGAAACATAGTATATACTCTCATATATTACTTAACATATATAGGTAATACATAACTTAATACATATATATATAACGTAATGTACATAGATGCATACTAAAAACATATGTACATATACACAAATAAAAACCATAAACAACTACACATCATGATAAAAGTAAACACACATATTTACATATGAGAAAATTAAAAAGCAAATATTAAACAACCATCAAGAATTAATCTAAACATCCTAACAACATATAGAAAGATATGAACATAAAAAAAATATAAAAACGTAATAACTAAAGATAAATAAGAAATTACTAATAAAACATCATTAGATTATAAAAAGAGATTACACTATAAACATACATAAAAAATAAATACCCAAAATAAAATGAGGGATGAATGCCGACTCTTCCCCCTATTTTTCTTCAATAGCCGAGATCTCCCCTTTAATTTTCCAATTTGTTTTGAAAATGGCCGGCTACCCCCTAATTATTTCTTCAAATTTGCCGTCAGCCTCCCCCTGTTTTTTGCCCCCCATTTGTTCAATTTGTAGTGTGGATTATAAAATGGGTGATGGGGAAATAAAATAATAAAAAGGTTGAGTGGTGTGTGGGAATGGGAAACATAGGTATGGGTGAAGCATGGGGGTGAATTTGTTTGGCAGGGGTATGGGCGACATGCCCTTTTTTTGATTAATTTTTTTGTTTAATTAGGATAAGTGGTTCGAATATAATTTGGGGTCTGGACAAAAATGGGTATTACAGCTGCCCCTCTTTGCTCATTGTTGTGTAACAGCAATAGAGCAAAGACTAAGAATAAACGTTTTTGTCCGGTCTGGCTGAACTTCTCCTCTTTTTGACGCGTGTCTTCTTTCTTTGGTAGATCTTCTTTCTCTTCGGCGCATGTCTTTTTCTTGTCTTGACTGATCTACCTTATCACTATTGGGGAAGCAAAACCTTCAAAATTGGGGGTTGTTTGTTGGGGAAGCAAAATGAGTCCCACTTGCTACATTATTGATAATAAGCTAATACCTAAAGAGAGTTCGACCTAGCTGCAACACCGACGAAGAGGCAGGGTCTACAAAATTTGATCCAGCTGCAACACTGACGAGGAGGCAAGACCGATGGATGAAAGTTCTGATGTCTGATCCAACTACAACTCTGACGAAGAGACAAGACCAGAAAACTGACAACTTCTTTCGTTTCCTTTTTTTTTGCTTTTTTGTTTTTTTTCTGCTTTTGTTTCTTTTTTCATATTTTTCTTTTTTTTCTTTTTTGTTTTTTTCTTACAACGTTGATAAAACTTGAAAGTTGGTGAATTTTGACCAAGCTACAACACCGAAAAAGAGGCATGGTCTAAAGTTAGTAATGTCGGTCCAGCTACAACACTGACGAAGAGGCAGGATCAAGAGTTAGTGAATTTGGTCTAGCTACAACACCGACGAAGAGGCAAGATCGGGAGTTAGTGAATTAGGTTCAGCTACAACACCGATGAAAAGACAGAACCGAAAGTTAGATTTGACCAAGCTACAACACCGACGAAGAGGCAAGGTCCGGGGATTTGATCCAGCTACAACTCTGAGGAAGAGACAGGATTGGATAGTTGTTCTTTTTTGTGATCAAGCTACGACTCTAACGAAGAGGCATGATCAGAATTTGGTTGAAAGCTCATTTTTTCATTTTTTGATTTTTTTTCCTTTTTTTTTATTTTTTCCTTCTTTTTTCTTCTCTTTTTTCCTTCTTTTTTCCTTACTTTTTTCTTTCTCTTTTTTTTGAGATACAACATTGATACAACTAGAAAGTTAGTAAATTTTGACCAAGCTACAACACCGATGAGGAGGCATGGTCTAAAGTTAGTAATGTTGATCCAGCTACAACACCGACGAAGAGGCAGGATCAAGAGTTAGTGAATTTGGTCTAGCTACAACAACGACGAAGAGGAAAGACCAGAAGTTAGTGAATTTGGTTCAGTTACAACACCGACGAGGAGGCAGAACCAGCAATTAAATTTGACCAAGCTACAACACTGACGAGGAGGCAAGGTCTGAAGATTTGATCCAGCTACGACACCGACGAAGAGGCAGGATCGAATAGTTTTCTTCTTCTTATTTTTTCTTATTTTTTTATTTTCCCTTTATTTTTGTTTTTTTCATTTCTTTTCTTCTTCTTTTTTCAATTTTTCTCTTTTTTTCTTTTTTTTTTTTTTTTTGGTTTTTTTTCTTTTACTTTTTGTTTTTTCTTTTTGGATTGATTTTTTAGCTACAATTATAATGAAAAGGCAAACTCCGAGTAAAATTTAGGTCTAGCTGCAACACCGTCGAAGAGGCAAGACCTGGATAGGATTTGATCTGCTATACCACTGCTGGAGAGACTAGATCAGCAAAAAGTGAGATCCATTACACCATCGGTGGAGAGTTAGGATCTGGATGGAAAATTTGATCTGCAACACCACCGACGGAGGCAAGATCTTCATTAAGTTAGCGTACCACCACTGACGGAGGCATGATTTGCAAAATGTTGGGTGATTGCGCCACTGACAGCGTGATAATTTTTTTGAAAAATTTGCCCGGCTTTTCTATCGACAGAGGGCATGATCTAGAAAGAATTTTTGTTGGCATCCGTCACACCATCGTCGGAGGAATCAAATCCTACAAAAGAAAAAAAACATTGGTCAGTAATTGTCAAAGATTTTGTCACTGATACCTTTTATTTTAGGTGTTTCCATCTTTTTCGTGTTTGGCCTCCTTCAAGACTAGGGTTAGCCTTCTTGTCATTGCCCCCATGTTGAGGGTACTCGGTCTCTTTCCTAGACCTGTTATGTACAAGCAAGATTGCATGAATGTATCTAATGCACGTGTCTACCCTAAATGCATGGTGACTTTGGTGTATGCATTTAATCGAAATGTATGACGTTTGCAAAAATGGTTTAATGCAAGATGAATGCAACTACATGCATGAATGTGGCATGATTTTTTCGATCCTCAAAGGGATGCCCCTGACTCCTTACTGGTTCTGTCAGGATCTTGGTTTTTTGTATGTGCCCCAACCTTGTCTCAGGTTTGATCAGCTTTTATCTGAGTTGATGCCCCAAAATTTTGTTCATTACATGACATCATCTGACACTGTTCTCGTAATATTTTTGAAACTTTAAGGTGATGTATTTTGGATATTCAAGACTCAGATATGAACAAAAGATGTTTGTATTGCTATTTGTAGTTTTGATCCCTTACAAAGTACTCTCACCACTATTGTACTTAAGTCGGTGAGGTTGGTTTACAAAAGGTATTACTCTGAAAGTGATAAAAACTACAAGGGGACCTACTATGGTCAAGACAGTGCAATACTTAACATGGTTCAGTTCAAAAAACCTTCAACACACCCTTAGTAGGCATCTTCATGCTTCGGTAAAGGGTCTTTGCTTGTAGCATTTCTTGTTGAGTTATCAAAGCTTACCACCCCAAGCTTAATGAATTTTTCCACCAACTTTTTGAACCCGAAGCAGTTTTCAATGGTGTGGCCAACCTGCCCCGCGTGATCATACCATTACGGGAAGGGATGTTGTACTGGATCTCGGTAAAAGGGTGCCACCATGTGGACATCATACAGCTTCTTGTACAATTCTCCATAAGAAACTGGTAGTGGAGTAAATTCTACGTTTTCAGTATTCTTCCTCTGACCAGAGCCTTGGCTTGAGGAACCGTAAGCACTTGGCATGGCCTGAGGTTGCACAACTGTGATGGGCTTAGAATAACTGGCATTATAAACCCCCGCAGAGTTTACTTCATGATATTTCTTTGCATGGTAGGCTTTTTCTAGGACGAACTACCTCCGTCATCAATTTTGCC
Organism: Hibiscus mutabilis; assembly: GCA_019671005.1. NCBI lineage: Eukaryota > Viridiplantae > Streptophyta > Magnoliopsida > Malvales > Malvaceae > Hibiscus > Hibiscus mutabilis. The sequence continues at coordinate 10,091,431 of CM033735.1, read as the reverse complement.
AGTCTTGACGACATTCTCAATGAGCTCCCCGGATAGCACGAGGTCGGCAAAATTGGTAGTCGCGTTGCCTATCAAGTGACCCAAGATCGGACCTTCCAAAGTTTGTACAAATGTAACCACCGTCTCCCTCTCACTAAGCGGGGGTTGGACCTGAACTGCTATATCCCTCCAGCGCTGAGCGTATTGCCTGAAGCTTTCATTATGCTTTTGTTTCATTTGTTGCAGTGTCCACCGGTCTGGCATCATATCATTGACGTGTCGGTACTGCTCTAGAAAAGATTTGGCCAAGTTTCTCCATGACTTAATCTGACGGCGGCTCAACTGATTATACCATTGGGCAGCAGATCCTGATAGACTGTCCTAGAAGCAATAAATTAACAGCTTATCGTCTCGGCCGTATCCAGTCATCCTCCGACAGAACATAGTGAGGTGAATGCAAGGGCAACTGGTTCCGTCATACTTTTCAAATTCTGCGACCTTAAATTTCGGGGGTAATACCAAATCTGGGACAAGACTGAGTTCACTGGAATCAAATCCACTGAAGGTATCCTCTAATCCCATAGCCTTTAACTTCTCTTCAAGTCTTTTACATCGATCTTCGATTTCCTTTGAAGCTTCTACCTTTAGCCCCTCGGTCTCAAACAGATGATCTATTTCTGAGATAAAATTTTTAGCTTGATTACCCCCGGGTTTAACTTCTGATGTAGATGGCTGATTTATAGGGATCGAAGTACCGGCCTGGTGTAGATGAGACTTTCCCCGAGAAATGATCACCTGGGGTTGAGTTTCTAGCTGTATCCTGGTTTAAACGGGCGTGAACCCCGGAGGATACATAAGATCCTCGTCACCAGCAGTGGGTATAGGATTTGCAGTGAGATTTACAACAGAGGCCTCTCAAGGCTCGGGAAGCTTTAATCCCAGCATTTGTGCCATTTGGCCCAGCATGTCTTGTTGTGACTTTGCAAGTTGTTCCCTCATATCCTGTTGGACTCTCGCTAACTGTTCCTCAACCTGCTTGGCTATGTTCGCTTGCAATTCTTTCTGATCTTGCTCGATTTTTTTCAATCTTTCATCGTTTGCCATCTTTGTTTTGTACTGAGTTCCGTATGGATGCTGAGCTGACTGATCTTCTACTTTATCCAGTATCACTGTCATAGGGCGCCCCTAGAGTTAGTTTTCTTATTTTGAAAATGAATATATATGCATGCAAAATGTGTCCTAAATTGATGCAATGCAAAATCAAGATTGTGCAATGATGCTGGTGAAATCAATGTGATGAGAATAAAATGCAACGAGTTAGCAGCAAATAAAACGATTAAATAAAACAAATGAAAAATAGAGTAATAAAAAAAATTGTACATAAACAAGAAATAAGGCATCAGAGCCTAAATAGGGTGACCACTAATTGTGCAGAGTTTCACATGGCTCTAAATGGTTGGTTCCTACGGCTCACTATATGCAGTTTTGGTGCTAAGAGGTACCCAAATTATCCTTGATGTCCTCTACTAAGAGTAGCAAGGCCCCCGACCATTACCCATTATAGGCTCATTTCAACCAGGTTCAATTCAGGGGGACTTATTCGCTTATACCCATACGAAGGAACGATATCCTCACGAAAGTATAAGGTACTCGAGCCCCGAAGGTACTTGCTAGGCCCATACGGGAGAACGATATCTCCACGAAAGCATTAGCTTTTTCCCCCCACTTAAAAAAACGGGTTTATATGCCATATTTTAAATGCGTTAAAATAAACACGCAATTATAACCGAATGTTACTTTAATAGTCACTTTAATCTAGAATTTCTAATATTAGTAAAGCAGTAATTATTTGAAAAAAGCTCGACTCTCTTATTTTTTTGAAAAAAAAATGTCCCCAGCGGAGTCGCCATCTGTATCGATGTTTTTTTCTCGCTAAAAAAGGTGTTTGGTTTTTTTTTTGTTTTTTTTTATTTTGAAAATGTTGTATTCCGCGTGGAGTTTTAGAAAACCCGTATTTTGTTTTAAAATGGAGTCACCACCGGCCACTTAGGTAGGCCGGACACCATAAAAATCAGAGATTTAAAATTGATGGGTTCGGGAGTCGGTTACGGATGGGGAAGGATTAGCACCCCCACACCGCCCAAAATTGGTACTTTAATAATTACCGCTTTATTAATATTAAACTTTCCAGATTAAAGTGACGATTAGATTAAAATTCAGTTATAAATGCGAGTAGATTTTAAAGGCCCCGTTATTCGAGAGTAAATGCCCAACCACTATCACTACGCCTGATACTGGCCCCGTTTACGCTCGAATAAAAGGGCACCATATTGACAATTATATATCCGTAATGCAAACTTAAAAAATACTACAAACATAAATAAATACGATGCGATAATCAAGATAAATACTAACATTATAACATACTAATCTAACGTAAATAAATAAATAATATTAAATGAAATGCATGAACGAAAATAACATGACATGTTAAAATAATAAGATAAAATATAAATATAAACATGCAAAAGACATGCTTCCAAAACTAAACTAATTAATTCTAACATGCTTAAACACATAAGAAAAAAATACAAATGCAACAAATGTATGATATACATATAACACTATCACGACATTAAACACAAATAAAAAACATAAGCACGATATATCACAATAACAAAGCATAAAAGAACATGTGAAAAAGGAGAAAAAACATACTTCAAGAAATAATTAACCATATATATACATGTAATAAAACCTAAATAAAAACCACAATGCAACATATTCAAAATATACATACATAAGTATTAATATAACTTATTCACAAATATTAATTAACGTAATAACATAACAATATGTACAAACAACAATATATACATGAAATCTTATATATATATATATATCTAATATAAAAACCTAGAAAATATAAAAAGTTATACGTAAAAATATGGGTTGTAGAAAAAAAATTGTATACATAATAATATAAAACATGTTTCACATACCAAAAAAATATATATGTAATAAATACATATTAGAACACTATACGGATATATACAGAAAAATATAATCTTAATATATATAATATATAGAAAATAGATTATTTTGTACACATATGATAATAATAATAACAATAACAACAATAATAATAATAATAATAAAACCAATATAACAAGGAATCTAAAATAACACATATTAAAGTATATAACACATACGTATAAAAAATGGTAAAAAACAATAAATATAAATACAGTATTATATAAACATATACTAAAAAGAAACATAGTATATAATCTCATATATTACTTAACATATATAGGTAATACATAACTTAATACATATATATAACGTAATGTACATAGATGCATACTAAAAACATATGTACATACGTACATATACACAAATAAAAGCCATAAACAACTACACATCATGATAAAAGTAAACACACATATTTACATATGAGAAAATTAAAAAGCAAATATTAAACAACCATCAAGAATTAATCTAAACATCCTAACAACATATAGAAAGATATGAACATAAAAACATATAAAAATGTAATAACTAAAGATAAATAAGAAATTACTAATAAAACATCATTAGATTATAAAAAGAGATTACACCATAAACATAAATAAAAAATAAATACCCAAAATAAAATGAGGGGTGAATGCCGACTCTTCCTCCTATTTTTCTTCAATAGCCGAGATCTCCCCTTTAATTTTCCAATTTGTTTTGAAAATGGCCAGCTACCCCCTAATTATTCTTCAAATTTGCCGCCAGCCTCCCCCTGTTTTTTGCCCCCCATTTGTTCAATTTGTAGTGTGGATTATAAAATGGGTGATGGGGAAATAAAATAATAAAAAAGGTTGAGTGGAGTGTGGGAATGGGAAACATAGGTATGGGTGAAGCATTGGGGTGAATTTGCTTGGTAGGGGTATGGGCGACATGTCCTTTTTTTGATTGATTTTTTTTTGATTTAATTAAGATAAGTGGTTCGAATATAATTTGGGGTTTAGACAAAAATGGGTATTACAGGTACCTGGGAGTACCGCTTCTTTGTAGTCAAGTATCTAAGTCCACTTATTCCTATTTGTTGGAAAAGATGAGTGCAAGGTTGCCGGGCTGGGCAGTTAAATCTTTGACTCTAGCTGGGCAGATTACACTGGCTAAAGCAGTTCTTCAGACTATTCTAGTCTATGGAATGCAATCCTCATGGCTACCGAAAGGGACATGTGAGGACATGGAGCATTTGATTCGTCAGTTTTTGTGGGGTATAGGTGAATGCAAATTGTAACATCATCGACTCGGATGTCACATTTGGGTCTCAAGCCCAACCTAAAAGCCATAAAATTTCTCAAATCGGTTTAGCCTAAATAAAATACTTTCCGAAAACATTTTAAGATAATGATTTAAAATAAATATATAAATGATCAAAACAATAAAATGGAGCTCCAATTAAATTAAAACATTTAAACATTTAACTCGATTAATACAATTTCAAATATAAAGATTTACAGACTCCAACACGTAAGGTCCTATGAATACACAACCCACTAAATACAAGTATCATACTCTGGAGGTCACCACATGCTAGAATCTTGTACCGATAGTGCTCAGCGATCTATGAACCAACAATCAACCTATGCACGGAAACAACAATTTCGAGCGCTGAGCTTACAAAGCTCAGTGGTACACATATACTCTTCTATACTTCATGCTAATCATAAACATAAACATGTAAGCTAGTACGAGCAATAAGGGGAGATAAATAAACATGTGGCATTACCACTAGTCACCTAAACACATGCTCTCATCAAAGAAAAATATCATAAATGGGACACAAGGCCCAACCAAGCCCGTGATCTCAACATATCATCCAAGCAAAAACACATATAATCAACAACAACTCGAGAGTGAGGAAGGGTCACGGAGTATCATAACATACACTCCGAGTGAGGCTGAGTCACGTAGCATTAGAACAAACACCTTTGCTCGGAATCCCCCTCGAGCATCTACACTCTGGGTGAGACTGGTCACCTAGCATCAGGACATACACCCTGGGTGAGACTAGGTCACCTAGCATCGGAACATACATCCACACTCGGTATCTCTAACAATGGTGTTGCAACACTCTTCCACTGGGTATCCGAATCACATCAATCAAGAAGAATCAACCAATCAAATGCCTTTTTCGACATACAAGCAACGTGATCCCAAGGATCTCCCTATCGTTGCTAAAACTCATGACATCATTCATTTTACATTACCAAGTTGTTAATATATTATGGAAAACTATGCAATTAATCTCATTGATTGTCTTTATTAATCTACGCCATCTCATTTATCATGGCATAATTTCATTATTAATTTACATATTGATTTCCACCTTTAAATTACATTTATTGATTATTTAGCGCATCGAGTACCGGTACTCAAACACGAGTATCGATATGGTACCCTCGGGTATCGTTACTTACGCGCGTACTGATGCAAAAATTGTTTATTGGAAATCTTAGATTTCCACAAGTATTGGTACGACCAAAGCTCATACTGATACCCTATTCACGGGTTTGTACCATTCCCTTGAATTACGGTTTACAACACTTTATTCATCTCTTACACAATTTCCATCGACTATGTTAATCTACTAGCAGAAGCACAAAAGGCAACATGATTATCAATCAAAGAACCATCAAATAATCATCCGAGCATCTAAAACAACCATATCCGGCCCCTAAAGCCTCCATGAGTCTCATCATATTTACAGCATCATCATGCATCTAAAAAATATCGAGTCTCATAATTACCGATCTCTAAACATGCTTAATTATCATCTACCGATTTTGCAGACACTAACACGCAAAATAATCATATTTATGATGCTCATGAAGCAATAGGAGTTTGAGGTGTACTAACCTTAAGTTGATATTGCTAAAATCCTTATCTAAGCTTCTAAATATTCCACTCGATCCGATATCCAATCTCGAATAATCCTCGTATACCAATTAATATCGTAAACATCATTTAATCACATACTTTAATAAATTCGAAGGGTCAAATGCATAAAAATAGCTTATCGGGTTCCAATTTAGCGAAATGAACTACACCAATAGATCTGGAACATCGAGAAACCCCCAGTTAAGGCCTGAAAAAAAAAGTTAACAATGGTCAATGGTCAATACCTGTCAACGGCGACAGTGACGATGACTTGCGGCTGACAGGCCGGCTTGGCCCAACAGTTTAAGCCCAGCGGCTTGGCTCAGTCGGATATAGATTCCCAGTGCAATTGTGCCTTTTCCATGCGCAGGGACGGCACGTAAGGGTGCGTGCAGCAGCTTCTAGAGGCCAGACGGTGACGACAAAAGCCCAGACTGGCTGTCTTGACGCTAGTAAGCACGGTGGTGGCCTTCGTTCTTCATTTTGAACACTTAAACCCCTTCAACTCAACAACCCAAAAACTTTCTCTCTCTCACCCACTCTAACGATAGCTCCGATGATGGTGTCGCTAGTATCGGTAAACTCATTTCGACGAGATGAACACAATGATGATGGAAGTGTAAAAAATGGACGGTCGGATCTCCATAGATCAGAGTTGAAAATTGAGGAAGGATAGGAAAAGAGAGAGAAAAGAAAGATGGAAAAATGTTGAAAAGGTGAAAGAGAGGGGAAAAATAAAAATATGATTTTTCCTTTCCCCTTTACCCCCTTTAATTCAAACTATCCTCTTCCTCATTTCTTTTCCACAAGGCCCAAAGCTCTCCAAGACCTGATTTGCTAAACCAATATTTGGCTTGTTACACAAATCATGTATCAATTTAGTTTCATGAAAAACGACGCAACAACCCATTGAGATGAGAGGATTAGGTTTCAAAGATTTGTATCAACAGAACCATGCTTTTTTAATGAAGCTAGGTTTTCAACTGATATCTGGCGTTGATGTGTTGTGGTTTCGGGTATTAGAAGCAAAGTATAGATGCGAAGAGACTATGCCTTTGTTGATAGCTCATAGTAGTTGTTTGAGATTATGGACATGTTTAAGCAACATTTGGGAGGATGTTTGTGAGAGTGTCAGTTGGCATATCAGGGATGGATCTCAGACTAATTTTTAGTACGATAATTAGCTTGGCATGAATGGGAGATTGGATTTCTCGTGTGTGACGGATATGATACCTTAGTCGGTCATGGTAGTGGATATGGTCACGACATCGGGTGAGTGGGGCTGGGAAAGGTTATCTCCTCTATTGTCGTTGGATACTTTAAAACATATTGTAACATCCTTAACCCGGATGTCACACTAGGCCTCAAGCCCAGACCAGAAAGATAAAATTCATTTAAATAAATCCCAATTTTCTTTTTTTTTCACAATTAATCCATAAAACAAAAAATTAAAATAAAATAAGTCTATTATTATTCAAAATAACAGGCAGAGCTCTAATTTCAAAATACATAATAAAGCATTTCACTTATACATGTTTTGGTTCCAAATAGAGTTACAAATACAATAGGTCTTACGAATACAAGCCCACTATATCTAGGTATTTGTACTTGATTACTGTTAGAGAATGTTGAAAATCCTACAACTTGATGGTGCAACACAAACCCTCGAATCACCTACTTACCAGCAAACGGAAATAATAATTTTGAACACTGAGCTAACAAGCTCGATGGATACACAACCACTCTACCAAGATTCATGCAAAACATAAGTAAGAGCATGCTACAAAAATGATATCATGGAAAGCTAGACAATGTGCTACCATAATCGCCTAAACACGTGTGATTTACAGTGCAATAGAAATAATGGCCCATAAGGCCCAACCGTACTCAGGGTTTACCAACTCCACCGAGCAATACCATACATAATTATAACACAAGCCTTGAGTGAGGCCCAGTGTCACACAACCTCGAGAACGTAAACTCAAAGTGAGACCCGGTGTCACACAGCCTCGAGAACGTACACTCTTTAGGTGAGACCCGATGTCACACAGCTTCTGGAACGTACACCTATCGCCTTATCATGTGTTGCAACACTCTCACTAGGCATTCAAATTCCCAACAACCATAGACTCTTCTAAACTAGGTATCCTATCAGCGCACAACAAGGACCCTAGTTCCACACAGCTATCTATCAAGTGCCCTCACTTGGTACACAACTATACTCGATCCACCAAGGATCTCTATGGATACTATTATGAGTTATTCATTCATTTTACCAAGTTATTAATCAATTTAACCATATACGATGTCCAAACATCAGTTCTTAAGATGCACAAATCATATTACTGCTTAAAAAACCTCTAAGACCCATATGCTTGAATTACCGAGCCCTCGAACTCAAAATGATCTTTTTGGGCAGATCCGGCTAGGCGTACCGATACATCTCCTGGGTATCAGTACACTATTTAGGTATCGATACACCTATTTGGGTATCGATGCATATTTTAGGTTTGAAAGAATTTGCCAGGCACCCGTATTGATATGCTTACATAGCGTATCGATACCCATTATCGGTATGCTTTGCCCTGTACCGATACGCTTAACTCGTACAGATACCCCACATGAAGTATCGATACCAGGTTTTGCTACTGGAAATATTGGAGCAAAAATGGTATCGGTACACCCCTGTAGTGTACCGATACCCCCTTAAACTCCCACTTGAAAGAGTGATCTTCCAAGGGGCGTATCGATACCTGTTCTACTTGTATCGATACGAATGCCAATTTCCAATTTTCTGGAAATCCGAAACACTTCTAACACCCTTTAAACCCCAATGGTTAAGTCCCAAATCAAACCTACAAGTTATGCAGAGTATTTCAAGTGTGTTTCTATCAATTTTACATCCTCTCAACACCAAATTAAAGATTTACCATCAAAGCACCTGAAGCTCTAATTCTAACCACTCATATCATACAATGCAACAAACATTCAAATTCATGTTTTCCATGAATGCATAGGAGTTAGTCATGTACTTACTTTAGCCAACACTTGAGAATGAAGCTCCCACCAAGCTTCAACCTTTCTTTTTCCCATGAGCTTTGGAGACTTCTTCTACCTTTTTCACTACAAGAAATGGTTGTAATTTAGTTTACAACATTGTTAGGGAGGTTAAGGAAACTATAAAACAATTTAAGCACTTGGAAACATGGGCTCCTAGCACCATTCCGTTTTCCTCCTTCAACCCCCAAGAAAACACCCATCTCCACCATTTTTGATGATCCTTACCTTGAAAAATTGGTCTCTTAAAGCTGAACAGACTTTCCTTAATCAAGAACTCAAGATTCTCACTTAAATTTCTCAAATTTAACTCTCAAGGGAGGATGGAAGAAAAATGAGAGAGTAGTGAGGGACTGAATGAGAAGTAAAATGAGATCATCCCCTTTTCCCTATCATCCAAAAATAGGGGATGATTAATCCAAAACCCTAAGAAAAAATATTATCCCGCCCTTAATAAAAATTCTATATTACTTTTAGCCCCAAGCCCAACCTAAGAGCCCACTTAGCAAGCTCACAAGGCTCTCGAGCCCAAGCTCTCGGCCTAAAACTCTCAGCCCATGGTTCAGGTTAAACCGACTCTCAGACCCGAAAATCTGAGTCGTTATAATTCTCTCATCCTTGAAGAAAATTTCGTCCTCAAAATTTACCTGATAGAAACAGATACAGATAGATAAGCTTCATATCCTTTTCGACCTCCCACGTAACTTCCTCGACTCCATGGTTTCTCCATAACATCTTGACCAATGGTATACATTTTAGGAAATGCCGGTACACCTCATGGTGCAGCGAAAAAATGATTCGACGTAATCCACCAGTGATCCATGTACAATGGATGAATTCGGGGTGATAAAAGATGAAACGTTACCTTAATTAGATCTGAAAACCGCAAGGAGTTAAGAGAATCTAATTCTTCTAGCACGATATCGAATCCAAGTCATCACAATAGCGTTCCAACCTCTACGCAGTCCACCCGAATGAAACGAACAATATTTTCTCTTCTCTAACTGTTAGAGAGGTTTTTCTCAAAAGCATACTTTGGCTGCTAGACCTTATGCCTTTATATAGCATTCAAAACCCTAATTCTAATTAAATTCAAATTCTTTAAATATGCATTATATTTATCTGAATATAATTAAATATGTAGAATTTGATTTTACTTCTATCAGGTTTTTTAAGGATATATATTTTAATAGTATATGATAATTACATTAATTATCTAGTATTAAAAAAATATATAAACAAAATTATCTATAATTCCAATAATCATAATAATTTCTGTTTTACTTATTTCGTGCACAACAAGTTTGTACACATGCTATCTAGTTGATATTTGTTCGTTTTAATCATAGGGTGTGGCCCTTGTAGGTTTATGTAACGTTAGTAGTAATATCCAGAACAATTCTAATATTACAAGCAATGAGTAGCATCTAGCAATACATCATTGCTACCTAAGTTACATGAAGTCGTTGTTTGATTTAACATTTTTCTGTGATTAACTTCTTTTATGTATTTCATCATTTTGTCCTCATATCTAGATCGGTCACAAGTCATGGATTAGTCACACGTGTATAGTCCATCTAATATTTCTTGATATTTTGAGTAGACTATTATAAATGAATAACTATGATATCTCATATCAATTTATTCGAGCATGACCATGAATTTTCTAGTCTCACTCAATCAAGTGGCCTATGATATTACTCATATTATGTAGGAGGGACAAATATTATCTTGATCAAGCATATTCCGCTACATAGATTGTGACATATCTAATATCAGTCTTTATAGTGTAGTCAGTTACGGTACACGTTTGACCGTATCAAAATATGTCACTCACGATGTTGAAATAATGATGATCTCAAGTCTGAGGATCATACATGTAGTTATCACCATGAGCAATGTTGTGACTGTCATATAATAATCCAACATGCTCATAGCGGGTCAGTCTAGTATGTCGTTCTCTAACACATACTTATGTATTGATTTTGATATCTCCATGTCAATGAAAACACTTTTTCATCAATCAACTACATGTTAGTCTTAATTCTCAACTAAGGACATTCAATAATAACTATATTATTCTAAGGACTTTATTATAAATCATTTTATTTATAGATGCACAGAATATGACTGAAATAATAATAATGGCTTTATATTAATAAACAAGATAAAATAAGTATGTCTTTTGCAACCATATCATGATTTGTCTTTGGGCATACTCCAACAATACATTTGTTACGAAGCTCCTTGACTCCCTTATCGATTACTCTTACCAGTCTCTCCTCATAAGTCAGATCAGTGTTAACCTCAATCTCTTCGAGCAGAATGACATGTGAAGGGTCCGAACGGCAACGCCTCAACATGGATACATGAAAGGTATCACGAATTCGTGCCAATTCCGAAGGTAAAGCTAACTGGTAAGCCACTGGTCCAACCCTCTCAAGAACTTCACACGATCCGATATACCTTGGGCTCAACTTACCTTTACGCCCAAAACGGATAATTCCCTTCCAGGGAGACACCTTAAGGAAAACTTTGTCACCAACCTCGTACTTTATATGCATGCGCTTCAGATCTGCATAAGCTTTTTGACGGTCAAAGGCCGCTTGCAACCTCTCATTGATAATTTTTAGTTTTTCTTCTGTTTGTTTAACCAAATCAGATCCCACAATCCTTCTCTCGTTGAGCTCAATCCAACATAACGTCGTCCTATACTTACGCCCAAACATAGCCTTAAAAAGGGCTATTCTGATATCCGATTGGTAACTGTTGTTGTAGGCAAATATGATCAGCGGCAGTTGGTCCTCCCAACTCCCTCCAAAGTCGATAATGCTACACCGTAGCATATCTTCAAGGATCTGTATAACATGTTCAGACTTTCCATCAGCTGTACTGTAATGCAATTGGGTGCCCAAATCCTTTTGTATCCTCTTCCACAATTTTGCTGTGAATCGTAAGTCTCTATTTGAAATAATCGATGTTGGCACCCCATGCAACCTCACTATTGCCTTGATATAGAGCCAAGCTAACCTCTCTAGGGTAAAATCCATACGCACGGGTAAAAAGTGAACGAATTTGGTCAACCGATCCATAATCATGCAAATTGTGTCATGTTTCTTCTGAGTTAGCGGCAAGCCCATGAAAAAATCCATCATGACGCGATCTCATTTCAACTGCAGAATTTGAATAGACTGAAGCAAACTCGAAGAAACCTGGTGCTCAACCTTGACCTGTTAATAAGCCAAGAACTTAGTCACAAACTCAGAAATGTCTCTTTTCACGCTTGGCCACCAATAAAAAGGCGAAGGTCTTGGTACATCTTGTTACTCCCTGGATGCACGAAAAAAGGGCTACGATAAGCTTCTCGTAGAATACGGTCTCTCAAGTCTTCCAAAGCCATAACACACAATCGACCCTTGAAATACAAATACCCACCCTTACGTAACTCAATATCAGATACTTCACCCTCTAAAGAGATTCCACCCGCGCTACTAGTTCTCCGTCGAGCCTTTGTGCTCTTTTGATTTCCTGAATTAAGTAGGCTCAGCCCGTAATTTCGCTAATAAACCACCATCATTTGTCATCCTCAGCCGCGCAAACATCACCCACAAATCTGACATAGATTTGTAGCTCAAGGCATTTGCCACAACATTCGCTTTGCTTGGATGATACTCTATGATACAATCATAGTCTTTCAACAACTCGATCCATCAGCGTTGCCTCAAATTTAATTCCTTCCAAGTGAGCAAATACATTAAACTCTTGTGGTCAGTATAGACATAACACTTTTTTCCATACAAATAATGTCTCCAAATCTTCAACGCAAAAATAACAACTGCCAATTCCAAATTATGCGTAGGATAATTCCGTTCATGAGACTTGAACTGTCTTGAGGCATAAGCAACCACCTTACCTTTTTGCATGAGAACATATCCCAAACCATTCAAAGAAGCATCACTAAAAACAACATAGTCTTTTCTCGACTCAGGCTGCGTCAAGACCAGAGCCTCCGTAAGATAAGCTTTCTATTGCTCAAAACTTTGCCATCTCTTCTCGTCCCACTCAAATGGAACTCCTTTCTACAACAACTTAGTTAGCGAGGTTTTTATAATTGAAAAACCCTTAACAAAATGTCAGTAATACCCCGTAAGCCCAAAAAACTATGAACTTCTGAGACAATCCAAGGTGGCTGCCATTCTACAATAGCTTGGATTTTCATAGGATCCATGCGATTCCATCCGCAACCACGATGTGGCTAAGAAATGTCACCTCCGATAGCCAAAGCTCACCCTTACTGAACTTGGCGTAAAGTTGGCTCTCCTGTAAGATCTGTAAAAACCACTCGCAAGTGATAGTCGTGCTCCTCCATCGAGCACGAATATACCATAATGTCATCAATGAAGACTACTACAAACTAATCTAAGCAGGGTTGGAAGATTTAGTTCATCATGTCCATAAAAGATGCTTGTGCATTAGTAAGCCCAAACAACATTACCAAGAATTCATAATGTCCATAGCGCGTCCAAAAGGCAGTCTTCTGGACATCTTCTTCTATTACCTTCAACTGGTAGTATCTCGACCTCAGGTCAATCTTAGAGAACACACATGCACCCTTTAACTGGTCAAACAAATCATCTATCCTCGAAAAGGGATAATAGTTTTTTACTGTCACTTTATTGAGTTGCCGGTAGTCAATGCACATCTTCATTGGCCCATCATTCTTTTTGACAAATAAAACTGATGCGCCCCAAGGTGAGATGCTAGACCGAATAAACCCTTTTTCCAATAATTCTTGAATTTGATTATTCAACTCCCTTAGTTCTATCGGTGCCATACGATATGAAGCAATGAATATTGGAGCCATACCCGACATTACAGCAACCTGAAACTCTAACTCACGATCAGGTGGTAAACTAGGTAACTTCTTTAGAAAAACATCAGCAAACTCACAAACAGTCCGAAGATTCTCAAGCATTGGACCTCCAACACTGGTGTCTATAACGTGAGACAAGAAGGCCTCGCAACCTTGTTGGATCAACCTTTGAGCCATCACAACTGACACGACATTGGAAAGACAGAGATTCTTTTCGCTTCTCACCACTAATTTGGGTCCATCTGCAACACGAAGCTTCAAACTCTTGGCTCTACAACCCAAACTAACATCATGCTCAAAAAGCCAATCCATCCCTAGGATTGCATCAAACTCTTGAAAAGGCAAGACCATGAAGTCAACAAGGAAAATTAAACCTTGAACTTCGATAGGGCATCTCTAATACACCTTATCCACCAATACCTCAAGACACAAGGGACTGGTTACCCGAACTCCTACCTCGAGGTTCTCAGCAGGTACATCCCACTATTAGGATATTCTGCTATGGGTGTAGGAATGGGTAGACCCTGAATCTACTAGAGTAATAATAGAAACTGGAAACAGGGTAAAGGTACCTGAGATGACATCTATCGGCTAGTAATTTTCCTGAGCTCTGACCACATACTGTCTCGTTGGCACCCTAGTAGTGGACTAGAAAGTGCCTCTACTCTGGTGTCATGATGAGTGGCTCGCTCCACCCCTAGCATAACCTCGGCCCCTCGGGGTAGAATACGAGACTATCTACGTCTGATTCTGGGTGGCATTTGTAGCCGTTGGGCAGTCCCTCACGAAGTGATCTGGTGATCCACACTCAAAGCAAACTCTGCTCACGCCCCAGTATTCACCTCTATGCTTGCGCCCATAATAATTGCAAACTAGTGCACCCGTACTCCTTTGTGAGTTCTCCAGAGTGATCATAGATGAAGACAACGAGGCCCCCTACAACTAGCAGATTTTGATCTCTAGTCTGACCTCGAACCTTGTTGCGAGTTCCTTCTCCCTGAATTCTAACGATTCTTATTTCTTCCCGAATAGGATTGCGAGTTTTTAGAGAAATTCTGAGTCCTCCCACCAGAACTCCCTTGCCCACCAGACAGGCCATAAGTCAAACCTTGTACTTGTTCAAGTGATTTTGCACTGGTAATCAACTTTGAAAACCCCTTCGGTGGGGTAACAGTCAGGTAAGTCTGGATTTCTTTCCTCAGGCCCTTTAGAAACCTCTTACACCTCATCCTCTCTATAGCTACCAACTCCATAGCATACCTACTCAATTGTCAGAATTCCTACTCATACTCAAAGACTGACCAATTCCCTTGTACAAGGTGAGTGAACCGATCCCTCAAACTATCGATGTGAGCCTCCTCTACATACTTCTTCTCAAATCTTCAAGAAAATCATCCCATGTGAGTCAGTTAGGGCCCCTATCCAAGCTCTACTATTTCCCACCATTCTCTAGCATCATTCTTCAAGAGAGAAAGGACACATGACACCTTATCCTCAGGTTTTAGCCTCATTTGCCTCATAATCCATCTTGTGTCGCTCAACCATTGGCCCACCTTCACTAGGTTATCTTGCCCAGTTCCAAAGAAATATGTGGCACCCTGCCTACGCACCCTTTCGCTAGGTGCCTCACGAGGGTAGTGGATGGCCTCAGTATGGCTCTCACAATTCGATGCAGTGCCTCGTGCAAGTGGGAGTGGTAATCTACTCTTCTACTAGTTTGGTTCTCCAACATCTCTTCCTCGTCGAAAAAATATTCTTCATCGAAACTCTCTTCAAGGGATCCCCTGCTCTCTTCAAAATTTGGTTCCTTCTCGACATGTTCAATCTACCCATGTAAACAAAAAGGTTACACCATCAAATTCCAGCATAAACCAAATACAACTTCGAATGAAACAAACATTCAAATTCATGTTTTCCATGAATGCATAGGAGTTAGTCATGTACTTACTTTAGCCAACACTTGAGAATGAAGCTTCTACCAAGCTTCAACCCTTCTTCTTCCATTGAGCTTTGGAGGCTTCTCCCACCTCTTTCACCATAAGAAAAGGTTGTAATTTAGTTTACAACAATGTTGGGAAGGTTAAGGAAAATATAAAACAATTTAAGCACTTGAAAACATGGGCTTCCAACACCATTCCCGTTTTCCTCTTTCAACCCCCAAGAAAACACCCATCTCCGCCATTTTTGATGATCCTTACCTTGAAAGATTGGTCTCTTAAAGCTTAATAGACTTCCCTTAATCAAGAACTCAACATTCTCACTTAAACTTCTCAAATTTAACTCTTAATGGTGGATGAAAGAGAAAGGAGAGAGTAGTTGAGGTACTGAATGAGAAGTAAAATGAGATCATCCCCCTTTCCCTATCAGCCAAAAATAGGGGGAGGATTCATCCAAAACCCCAAGCAAAAATACTATCACGCCCTCAATAAAAATTCTATATTACTTTTAGTCCAAAGCCCAACCTAAGAGCCTACTTAGCAAGCTCACAAGGCTCTCGAGCCCAAGCTCTCGGCCTAAAACTCTCAGCCAATGGTTCAGGTTAAACTGACTCTCAAATCCTGAAAATCTGGGTCGTTACACATATTGCGGTAGTTCAATCTCTACAAAAGAGCTAGGGTCGGATACGCCAGGATGGTGATGGGATGATAAGAGACAATTCTCCACACGCTCTACGTATAGGTTTTTGGTGAGTGATGATTTGATGCAGGCAGATACTATTTGGTGAAGGATTTGGCGGTTACCGGAGTCGCAGCGTGTTCAGGTTTTTATGTGGCTTACCTTCCACCAGCGTCACTTAACAAATGTTGAGCGTGTACGGAGGCATCTTGCCTCTTCTACGATATGTGCGATCTGTCAATTGGGTGCGGAAGAAATGAATCACGTCCTTCGTGAGTGTGTTCTGGTTCACAGTCTACGGAGGAAGGTGGTGCGGTTGGTCTTGTTGGCCTATTTCATGTAGGTGCCCTTTGACACTTGGTTGAGGCAAAACTTATATAAGCCTTCGACAAATACAATGCAGGATGATAGATAGAGCATCTAATTTGTGATTTTCTGCTAGTTATCATGAAAAGCTCGATGTTCAACGTTATTTGAGCCAGAGTTGACTTACCATAAGGATATTTTGGCTCAAAAAAATCGTTTGGCTGTAAAATGTGTGTAGACGTTTGTTTCGACTCTGCGGAAAACGGGGTCGAGAAACCAAGTGGTTCGGCCTTTGTCTCGACCCTGAGTGGGCTAGATAAAAGCCAACGTGGATGATGCAGTTAATACAACCGGTGGACAGGCGGCAATCGGGGGAGTGATTAGGGATGAATGCGGTAGTTGGTTCTTTGGTTTTGCAAGATCTATTGGCCGTTGTTTAGTCCTCCTTGCTGAACTCTTGGCGGTGCATGATATGTTCCTGCATGCTTGGTCCTTGAGGTACCGTCAGGTGGAGGTGGAGACGGACTGCTTGGAGGTGGTTAAGGTTTTTAATCACATGTCGCAGGCCCTTTTAGGAAACAGCTTGGTAGAGTTGATTTTCCAATTAGCAATGAGGGAATGGGAGTTGATGATTCGTTATGTGAGCAGGGAACGTAATTCCCTTTTGGATCGTCTTGTGGCTATAGGTCACACTGCATCGAGGAGACGTATTGTTTTCTAGTCCCCGCAAGCTTTGGTAGAGCAGGTGAATGACGAAATGATAAGCAGTTTGGAAGAGCCGGTGCATGTGCAAGGCTGGTCCGGTGAAGCGAATGTGGTGTGCTTTAATTTGCATGAGGATCCGGGTGGTTAGTTTAGGTTATTTGTGTTCGGCAAAGTTGTATGTTTGTTTTTGTTAGGCGAGATCCTCCCGATATTTTTTTGTACATATCACCATGAGTACTCTTTTTTTTTTCATTTAGGTTAGGAGGTCTTTTAACCAAGCTTGTAGTAATATCATATTTCTTATAAAAAATACTTTGTATCTATTAATATTAATTAGGTTATGAAAAATATATTTTTAATATAAAATTACTTAGCATATTTGAAGTATTTATATATTAATTTATTATTTATATACTTTTTTAATACGATTTAATTAATTGTTGAATTTAAGTACAAATACAAATGTGTGAGAACTAAAAAAACAAAAATGATTAGTCTATTAAATGTAAATACGTGAAGGTGAAGAATTAAAATAAAAAATATTAAATTTAAATTATTTAGAAAAAAAATTTATAATTGTTAAGGGTAAACAAATCTTTATAACTCTTATGTCAAAACTTCTAATTTCAAAAACTAATATTAGCATTTTTTTCAAAATTAAAGGATTCACCTCAATCCACTATTTTTATCCACTATTCACCAAACATCTGAATTAACAAATTTGACCGATCAAATCTCTAATTTTAACTAACCCCTAATTTTTAGCTTAAACTGCTATTTACAAAACAGGAAAATATAAAAATCAAATTGAATTTTACCGGGTGTAATTTTTAAGTCTATGATATATCAAATCGAATCTATTCAATGATTAGACAAATTGGACAGAATGCATTGTTCCCCTAAAAGCTACAAAATTAGGTCAAAAATTTTTCTAACATAACAAATCGGACACTGCCAACCAAAAACTATAATTCAATAATTAAATCTCAAAGGACCCAAAAAAAAGATGAAACCATTGAGGATCACATTAGAACTCCCTCGGTGTTATTGAGGGCTTTCTTTGCAACCTTAAATTTATCATTTACTTTCTTGTTTGTTTTCACCACGCACTCCTTGATGAAGAACTCCATACCTTGTCGAAGAGTTTCGAGCTCGGGAGTGATGGCTATAAGGGTGAACATGTTCCATATAACCTTATCAGGGTACTCGAAGATGGCCTCGAAAAGCATTCGGAAATGCATGATCCATTTCGGACTTAACATCTGGGGATCATTCCACTCAACGGTTTTCAAGACAGCGAGGCAAAGGGTGAACAAGGAAACCATTTCAGCCATGAATTTCGCTAGGTGCATCGACCTTAAAAGCGGCATTGAATCCAACTCTTTGAAGTGATCCCAGAGACAATACTGTTAAACATGCCAGATTAGAGGTCAGAAAATAACATTGAGAGTTCATTTCGTATGCACTCGACACAGTATTTCCATTAAAAGAACAGTAGCAGTTTTTAATGTCTACCCTACGTCAATCTTTGTGCATTCGTGGCACTTAATCCACAAAAGGAAAAGAGAAGACTACCTGTAAGGTAAATTTGTGGTTTTTGTCATGCTCACACAACTTTGCAGCAAGAACAGTGTAGTACTTGTTAAAAAACTTCTCTTGCAAGCAGCATTCCACGAGTACCCGGATAACATCTCGATCCTGTAATCGGATAGTGAAATAACTGTTAAAATAGATGAAAACAAAGCATCTATGTCTAATGCTGAAGAACAACATCTGCCTACCTGCTTTCCAGGCAAATCCAACCGTAAAAGTTTCTCAAATGCATCGATGTAGTCGTCCCCACTCATTATGACACAAAAGATTGCCCTCCTGGCATCTGTATTCATCCTCTGTGCAGCAGCAAGCTCTAGCATTTTCTGGGCTTCGAGCGCCTCTTTATAGATTGTGTTCGCAACCTCGTTGATATTATCTGTTGCAGCTGCCATGTCCCCAGATAACCACCATTGGCCCTTCTTGTCAGGATCAAGCAGCTTGCTCCATTTAAGCCCTCTAATTAAAATATCCTCAGCCCTTAACTGAAAATATCAAGGACCATGTAACAATAAGCACACAAAAAGAAAAGTGTGCAAATAAACCTATTAGCAACTTAAGAACCTTCTTGAGAATAGTAATACATATAAGATCCTTTATATCATCATTGTTTTACAGACGACAATAAGCTAAACTAAAAGATCTGATAGAAGAGACGCTTGAAACAAGTCATTCAATATAAAAGCAATACCTTCTGTAACCATTTCTTTATCCGAGTGTGTTGCACCGTATCCTCCTTGGGCTTTTTCTTGTTATTTTTTATATCACATATCATTTCGAGCATGAATTCCATCTGCAAATGTAATAAACTGATAAGATATTTCAAAATAGAAGACTAGATCCGAAATAAAATTAATAAGAATCTTACTTTTTTGCCGTTTATTTTAGCCTCACCATCTCCAGAGGAAGACTTTAACTCATTCACCCTATTTTGAACACAAAGAATAAAGTTTTTCATGGAAGCCGGATCATCACCCCTTATTTTCATCCCACAGCCTATCATTCAATGAAATTAATGTTAGAGAAAATTTGCTTGTCCAGCATCTGGACAATTTTTATCTACATGCAACAACATTATGCAATCATATCAAATACCATAAAAGGATTACTTTATGCACCGTAAAAATTTACAAAAAGACGAGATGGAAAGGATAATCCACGAAGACAAATAAAAAGGAAAAAATAATGGGGCATGGCAGTTCAAAGCTTAAGCATTCTGGTCTACATAAATATCTCTTAACAATCAAATTATGAAAACAATTCCAGAAAGAAAAAAAGGAGAAAGAAAAGGAACCTGTTAAAATAAGCCTTACATTGCAAAACTGTCAGGATGGTAGAAACATCAATCTCTGTCAATCGCTTGCTCAACATTATCAGAAAATTGTATATCAAGTCACTGGGAAGCAATCATCGGAAATACTGCCGTGAGAATAATGTTTTAATACATCCAAAGGCATATTGAAATGTATGCTAAATTAGATTATTGTAACCAACTCAAGAACAGAAACATATTGACCATAAGCCACTAGTATCAAAGATAACAGTCATAAGTTGGGCGAAGAACCACTTATACTGCCATGACAGAGAACATTCATAAAATGTATGAACCTAATGTTGGTAATTTCATGACTCAGAAACGGCGATGCATGATAACAAAATCCAATATCTTTCTACATAAGGCTACAGTTCACTTAAGTTGAAGCAAAAGCAGAACTGATGCTTTTCAGCAGCCATGATGGCCTGTGTTCTATGTATACGACCACACTGGCATCATGATCGGAAACAGAGTAATAAAGAAATGCTCTTAACCATGAATCTATTCCCTTCTAGGAAAGCTTTGATTACGAGCATCCTTATTAAAATAAAGAAGATTTTCTGAGAGCACCTACCTCGAGCAAACTCCAAAAATGCAGAGATAAGATAGAAAAAGAGTGAGATTTCTCAACGACAGATTGTCTTCTTTGAGATACTCCCCCTGAAAAGAAAAACAAGTAAAGCATTTAAAAATGCAGCAGTGCAACCAGGATAGTGATGTAGAATA
Organism: Hibiscus mutabilis; assembly: GCA_019671005.1. Taxonomy (NCBI): domain Eukaryota; kingdom Viridiplantae; phylum Streptophyta; class Magnoliopsida; order Malvales; family Malvaceae; genus Hibiscus; species Hibiscus mutabilis. The sequence goes on along the minus strand of CM033735.1, from coordinate 10,070,327 downwards.
TAAATAAGTTAACTGTGGGATTAGCTTACTAAAGGTTTCATTTTGTTACTCCTTTTGTATTCATGGGCAAACTATAATATCTTAAAGGTCTAGGGTTATGTTTGGTACTTTACATTTGGGGGTTAGTATCTTAGTGTGCTCCCCCCATGTTATTAGTTTTTTTTATAAAAGAAGAGAGTCAAATTTATCAGCATTTTAATGCTTTAAAATACTTAACTGCCAACCTTAATGTGAAAGTAAGAAACCAAACAAAACCCTAGATTTACAACGTACAAGATAATAAAATTAGCCCCATCAATACAAGAGAGGAAAATAAAGTCTCAAGTAACATAATTCACTAAGTAGCTTATTTCAGTTCAGTATCAAATACTCTGAAAGTGTCAACTATGCCTGCTTAGAGCAATAAGAAAAGAGGTTGGGGGGGGGGGACAAAGCATGTATATAAGCAACGATCATACATATTATATATTATGCAAATACATTAATTCTGGACAAACAATTTACAACAGAAGTACTTAAATAAAATTACTACTTAATTTGGAAGTGCGTACCTCAAAGATCTTTGCAAGTAAAGCCATAAGTTTTGCGCTGAAATCCATGCCAACTAAACATGCCATGCCAGCAACAAAAGCAGCAAAGACGGCAGCATGCCTTTACAAAGAGACAAACAACTGCGAGTCAAAAATGAACACAAGTACAACAACAGAAACCTAGGTTTCTCCCACTAATTGTAGTGGGCAACAAGCATCATAGTGTACTGTTGTACTCTATTAAGGATCCCAAGTACTGCATCTAGAAGGTAAATAACTAGTGGTTGATGATGAATACAGTTACTACCAAATGTGTATTTTTTAAATAGGAAAATGGAGTTTCAAATCAAAATATAAATATGCTTTCCACAACTGTGCAGTATTTTGGCTGTATATATTTGAAAGATACTAACAAAGATTATTATTTTCTAACTTCCACTATAGATATTCTTCCTTTGATTAACATTGAAGATTAGCAAAACAATTGTTTCATGTTTCATAAATAAAAAGGTCATAAGAATAAGAATTACTGCACTTGTCATAGTGCAAACTAAAATCAAGGACCTTAAGTATAGGCACATTAAACAAATTAAAAAAACATAGCATATGTATAAACTAAAAAACTAGAAACAACTTTAAATGGAAGATGATGGAATAAAGAGCAAAGGAATGGTTTCCCTTTTCTTTTATAAAAAGGAAAAAAGAAGAAGAAGAATTTGGTTTTACTGCATAATATAATGGAGAAATATAAAGTATATAAAGAGGCAAGGTTGCTCTTAACTGTTCATTGCCACGAGGACCATTATGACAGGATGCCAATGCCTCCTCACTGATTATCTGTGTGCTGACACTGCGACTAATAGACTGCAGAAGAGTAAAATGATATAGTTGACATTACATTGTTTTCATTTTAAAATGAGGAAACAGAGGATACTACATAGGCAACTGTATGCAAAGTTCTTTGAGAAACTATCACAAGGAAACCTTTTGGTATGATATTAAGTTCCTTAAATTAACCAATGAATTCATATATGCAGCTTCAGTAAAACTGAAGCCCCTCCATAAAATTAGTGGGAAACACCTGTACCAGTTCCATACACTCAAACTTAAACAGATACATCTAACAACCCAATATGCTTATTCTGAGTATGGCTGCACCGCTGCAGATATAGCTTAAATCTATAGCAGAAGATTCAGAAGGAATGATATAGAGAATTCTATCAAAGCAAAAAGCTACAAACAGCATAGCAGCATACGCGAAAAATTGTGGCCATTTCACCCGTAATTGATTCCACATTAGATTCAGAAAGCCTATTAAGAAGACCTGGAACATAGTATAAAAAGCAGCATGTCAAATTCAGAAAATGAGAAGTAAAAATACTAAAGTCCACCAAAACTGAATATGCGTACCTCGAATACGTCTGCGCATTCGAGTCTCCTCCTCCGATTCATTTCTTGCACGGGATCTCAGGTGAGGAGCAACATATTTCCCACTGCCCTCCATTGTAGGTGCCTTGGCTGAAGATTCACCCAAGGGTACTTCTACATCATGGCATTCAGAAGGCTGTGGTACAGCAAGGTCTGTCTCACTCTCACCCCCCATTTCACCTTCTTGTCCTTGAAGCGAGGACTTCTTCTTACGCCTCTTTCGTGAAGGTACCTTGGCAGGAATTTCTTCCACTGCTGCCTCTGCATACTCCTTGCCCTCAGAAACTTCACTAATCGAGTTGCCTGTAAGTTGTAACATCATCTTTGACGGCCAGCTCCACTGACTTTTTCTTTTTTCTTTTCTTACTCGAAGAACGGTTCAGAGCTTCCTCATCAGAAAATCCCTCAAATAAAACATTAAGACCATCATCATCTCCCCCTAATTTACCACCCTTCACCTTGAGTTTCTTAGATAGTTTCCTCTCCAATTCCAAGTCTTCTTGTGCAAGCATGTCAGAATTTGGATTCTCCATTTCAAGAAACTCCTCAAACTTGGTTTTCGAAGATCTTTTCAAACCCTTCTTCGATTTAACTATCTTCAATTCATTACCGTCATGGTCTTCCTTAGACTCCAATTCACTACCTCGTTGCACACTATCATTTTCTTTAAAAAGCCGACTTTGTGAACTCTTTTTCTTGTTTCCCTTTTTCGACTTTAAATCCCATGGTTTTCTCTTCATCATCTGTAATTTCTAATCATCGAAATTAACAACATATAAGGGTTTCAAATAGCGGTGGCGTCCGCAAAATAACAAGAGAGAGAGCTTGAAACGAGACAGAGTAACAAGCAGTAGCATAGAAAACAGAAAATCAAAAATTGCAGAGGCGGAGAACATATAACTTAAAATCTCTCTCGTGACTCAAGTAGAAATCAATGTTCAAATTACGTTTAGGGTTTCATAAATTACCTTACTTGATTTGCTGCTCTGTAGGAACTAGGAAACTTGAAGGCAAAAGAGAGACGAGGGTCGAACAGAGAGTGATGTGGGACTTGGCCGGCGGCGGGGGAGTTGGTGATGAGAGTAGGGCCGGAAAATTCAAAGGAAACTAGAATTCAAACCCGGGGGTTTTAAACTTTTGGTTTAAATACTTGGATGACCCTTGCACTTAATACTTTCTCCCAAATTGTAGTAACTAATTTTTTCCTCCCAAATGAACTTTCATTTCAGTTTGATACTTGTCACTAACGCCTAGGGATGTAAATCAACATAGTGTTCGATGAAATGTTCATGAATTGTTCATATAATATTCATTTATGAAGATAATAAACGAATATGAACAAATTTTTATGTTCATTTAATAAACGAACGAACACGAACAAAGGTGTGTTCGGTTCACTTATATTCACGGACAAACTCGTTTGAAAGCTTATTTGTAAGCTCGTTTACATGGTTCCCCTTAGGGGTGTAAACGAGTCGAGTCGAGCTCGAGTAGTGCTGAGCTCGACTCGACTCGTTAAGAATTCAAGTCGAGTTCAAGCTTGAGTATGTTGAGCTCGACTCGGCTTGTTAAGAACTCGAGCCGAGCTCGAGTCGAGTCCAATCGAGTCAAGTGTTGATCGAGCTTTGACCGATTCGAGCTCGAGTAGCTCGCGATCTGTCTCGTTTCATTTACAACCATGTTCATAATACTATTATTATTATTATTATTATTATTATTATTATTATTATTATTATTATTATTATTGATCAAATTGCATGATTTCATTGTAGATAGAATCATACAAAAGAAATATTTCTATGTGACTCATTAAAAATCCTAATCCTAGTAGGAGGAAAAAGTACATATGAAAATATAAAGAAAGTTAAACTAAAAATTAAACTAGCACGACATAGCAACCAAAACACCCAAACTACATTTTAGTTCACTTTAATTTAAAAATTAAAAAATAATTTATTATATTTTTGAGTAGCTCGCGAGCTTTTCGAATCAGGTATCAAGTAGCTCAGCTTGGCTCGTTAAGAACTCGAGCCAAGTTCGAGCTCGAGTCAAGTGTTGGCTGAACTTTGATCAAGTTGAGCTCGAGTAGCTCACAATTTGTCTCGTCTCATTTATAGCCCTAGTTTTCCTTTTCCTTTAACTTTTTTACATTTTAAATATTGTTGAAGGTGTGGACTAAATTGAACACATAGTAAACTTTAGAGTTTAAAATGTAAAATTTGAGAAATTTAAGGACTAGTAACATAATTTTATTATTTTTCTTTCGCTTGCAAATAAAAGAGTTAAATGAGAGTGTTGATTGTCGAACATTTGAACATTTCTAAACATATAAATGAACATATTGAGATAGATTGTCATCTAATCAATGAAAAAGTTCAAAAATGAGTGATCATCATTATGTTTGTTTCATCTCAAAATCAGAGTAGGTAGCGGCCGAGTTTTCGGTCGCGATATTTTATCGCGATTGTAAATAAGAACAGATGAATTGTGGTTATTGCAGACTACTATTTTCCACAATAGCAATTTTGAACGGTGTCTCCACTGTTATATAATGGTTGCTATCGTGGTAGTGGACCGTTATTTGAATTTTACATTCAAAAATTGTAAGCTCAAAATTAATGTGGCTAACAGAATATATAGTTAGTTAAAAAAATAAGCCTCTTTTTTCTCTCTCTCTGTTTTAAGTCCTCTCCTTTCCTTGATACTCCCCTTGCTTGTTCTTTACTACTTGGAGGTTTCATTTTGAAGACTTTCGTGCTTTACGTGGTCAAATATGAAGCTAGTTTTTTGAACTTTTTCTTTGTTTATCTCCCTGCCTTTTTTCCTTACTTCTCAACAACCCCATTTACTCATGTCTCTATCTCTTCTGTCTGTTTTCTTTATGATGTCTACGTCTATGCATGGGGTTATCCCAAAAGCACCAAGCAATGATTTATTCTTTGGATATTTTGAAACTTGAAGAAGACGGTGATATCACTACAACCATTAAGGAACATTCGTTGGTTGGTAAGATTCTCTCAAACCGTGAGGCTAAGTATCTCACAATCATGACCATTGTTAGCAAAATTTTGGAACTGCAAAGAAGAAGTAGAATGTCACGACTTGGGGAAGGACATGCTGATGTTGATTTTTCGTTCGGTGAAAACAAAAAACAAAATCTTTCTTCAAAGACCATAGACAGTCCAGGATTGTCTTATTATCCTTAAAGACCGGCCACAAGAGGCAACCCTGGAGGAGATCGACTTCTCCTTGGAAGATTTCTGGGTCCAAGTTCACAAGGTTCCTCTATCCCTTATTAATTCTAAAAATGCTGAGAAGATAGGTAGACTGTTCCCACACTTCCTCGAATCAAACGTGAAGGAAGATCAACAAGTTAAATGGGATGGTCAGTTAAGGGTTAGAGTAGCCATGAGAGTGGAGAATCCCCTTAAAACTGGTTTTTCTCTTAACAGGAAAAGCTATGATCCAATCGATGTCACCTTCAAGTTTGAAAGAATCCCGAGATTCTGCTATAGTTGTGGTCTCCTTGGACATGCAAAACGGGAGTGTTGGTTTTATCTTTTCCTAAGGATTATCTTTTCTTCCATGGTTGTGGCTATGTTGATGCTTGATCATTTGGTTTTATCCTTTGACTTTTGGTTTTTCTTACTTTGCTCTCCCTATTCAAGTCAAGGGTGCTCGCCTCATGTTCGTGGTCGGCCCCAACCTTTCCATCCCTATTGCTCACAATCTGTCCCCTCTCAGTATTTTTGATGACAAGATCTTTTTCTCGTTCGAAAAAAGAAGCATGCCTCCGAATAGAGCTTTCGCAGAGATGTCACCGATGGAGTTTCTGATTGACTCACGTGCTTAGGTTTTCTTTCTTGTTTTTATTATGTCGTTTTCTTGTTTTGTGTTGTTTCGATTGGTTTTCTGGAACCCCTCTTTTGGATGGTGTGGTGCTATGGCCTGAATGGCTAGTTTGTATGTTCGGGATCCCTCGGTTGTTTTTCTGTTATCTTTCGTTTGAATGAAGTTTGTTTTCTTTGTAAAAAAACATAATACATATTTAGTTAGTTAGGAGGGCCTTCTTGGAACTCCAAGCTTCTCATAAAAGTGCAAGTGCAGTCCTTACTTGTTCTAGTATTATGAATAACAGATGCTCTCATTTGTTTATTTTCCAAGTCACCGAATCCGAGACTGAAAGAATATAGTAGTGATTAGGCAAAGTAATGCAAATTACGTATAATAAGTATATTTGTTTACAGTTAATACGTAGTGTTCAAACTCAAATAACAGATGGTCTATATTGTTCAATTAATTCATTTTTTAATTATAAAAACAAAAAAAATTTGGAAAAATCATTTTTTTTTGAAAAATAAAGGATTTGGAGTCGCCACCGAACACTTGGATAAGGTAGGCTGGACACCATAAACCATAGATTCATTTTGAAAGGGTTCGGGAGTTGGTTACGTGTGGAGAAAGATTAACACCCTCATTATGCCCAAAAATCGGTATCAAAATATTTGTTGTTTTTAAATGGATAGAAATTGTTGAAATTTAAATTGAATTTAATTAAGTGTACTTAATTGGAAATTGACCTTAATTGAACGGGTTTTATCAAATTGGTGGGTTCAAATTAATTGGATATTTAATTAATAAGGATGACGATACATCGGACCATAGATTAAATCGACATCAAAAAAGCCTGACTGTCGTGTTAATTTATGGTTCGAATTTCGTATGTCATATTTATGCATGATGCAAGCATTTAAATATGATGTTATGACTTGTTAACTTTTAATTAACATTTACCTCGAGACGGTAAAGATTAATTCAAATATTTGGTCAACAACCATTAATTCAGGACTTTTATGACACAAATATCGAAATTAATAAATATATTCTTTTTTGGGGTTTAAATTAATTACCATATAATCAAAATATTGGAAGTCATGTGAATGACAATTGTAAATGCATGTCATATAAAAGGCTTAAAATAATCAATCAAAAGGCCCACTAAAACCCTAACTAAAAATGCCCAAATTATGGAAGTTTATTTAGTGATCTAATTATTAACTAGGTGAATCTAATATTAACCTAAATTAATTAAACCCTAAAAAACTAAAAAATCCCAATAAGTTATGAATTTTCTTGTACCATGATAATTAATTTAATCAATTTTAAACTAGTATTCTAATAAGCCAAAAATACTATTTGAAAAGAAATCAAGTTAATTAATCATAACTTTAAATTAAATGTTCATCTAAGCCCAATGTTAGTTTTATCTTAAAATGTAATTAAGAGGTGTTCAACTAATTTAATAAATTTAAAATTTATCCTAAAAAGTTAAAAGTAAATTTAAATTCACTAAATTAATTCGAGCCTTAAATCTAACTATGGCTCTAAAAAACCAACTCCAAAATTAATTTAATTATGCCCTAACGAGTCGAACGCACACTTAAATTAATTAAATAGAATCACCCTAATCTAACCTAAAAAGCCTAACCTAGCAAAGACAAAACTACAAAACAAACAATTAAGCATCAAAGGCAAACTATATTATATACTATAAAACATAAAACATATACATTTAAAAAGCTGTATATTGTAATAATTTTAAAAAATTATAAGTTATATGTTATATAAAAATATATATATTATATATATATGTATAGAAAGCTACATATTATATTATATAAAACTATATATCATATTATATAAAACTATATACTATTTTATATAAAAAATTATTTATTATATAAAAACATATATTATAAAAAAGCATATTATATATATATATCATATAAGAAACTATATATTATGCATATTATGTAAAATCATGTATTATGTATATTATATAAAGACCATATGTTATATATTAATCATATACTATATATATTATAAAAACTATATATTATACTCTTTATAAAATACTATATATCATACACCATATAAAACTATGTATAATATCCATATAAAAAAACATATACTATACCAAAACCATATCAAATCATATTATGTATATACATCAAACAAATCAAGCATAAATTAACATTACAAAATTAAAAAACAAAAATAAAAGGTGCTAGACAAAAAATTAAACATGCATGATGAAAATAATGAGATTTACAAGGAGTTTCAAATCTAGATTTTGGACCAAATTAACAAAATCAAAAAATTTAAAGCCTAAATTAAATAAAAATAAAAAAGGGGGCGAAATTGCAAGAGCCCTTAAAACCCCAGGGACTACGGCTGTATTTTTAAAAGGCAGAAGGGTTGTGGGCGCAATTAAACGGACATTGAGGTTCTTAAAACGGGATTAAACCATTTGAAATTTTAAAAAATGGTATAAAACATAAACATCAGCCAAAAAGTTGGCTCTTTACCATTTTTATAATCTGATGTCCCCAAAGAGAATCCCTTTTCTTTGCTAGGGTTCATGAGCGAACCCAGAAACCAGAACGAGCCCCTTTTTTCGTTAAACCAAGCTTTATCCTCCTTTCCCTTTGAATAACAACAAAATCCCTCATTTTTTTATGAAAACAGAGCCAAAACCCTTTTTCCTTAAAAACGAGAGCCTCTCTTTTTTTGAAAACGGATCGAGAGCTTTTAAGGCACAACACACCACTCCACCGATTCACCATGCATGACCTTAAGGAGGCCGGGTGGCTTATCAATGGAAAGGGGAGGCGAACCGACACGAAGGTAAAAAACAAAATCTCGATTTCTATATGCTATGCACTTAAAAAAAGAATATACCTCAGAATGATTTTTTGCTTTGTATTCCTTTCTCTAAAATTCCTCGTTTTGAACTTTGGGGTTTATAATGTGTTAGGGTTCTATTTATATCCCTTGATATTACATAAATTTTGATATATATATATATATATATATATATATATATATATATATAAAGATGAAAATCTGTGGTTGGTTGCCCTTTTCGTTTTGGCCTGATTCATGGGCATGTCTGAAATTGTCGCTTGTCATCCTCTAATTTTCATGTGTTTCTGTCATTGTTCATTTGTTAGGGAGATGGCTTTGACTTTTGTGTTTCTCGTGTTGTATATGCTTGATCGTTCGAGAGGGGGAGGGGAGCAGAAGGAGAAGCAGCTTGCGGAGCAAGGTCCTCTGGTGGCCATTGGATCTCTGCCAGCATGGAGATGAAGCTGGAAGGCGACAGACGTGAGTGGTTTCGATGCGACAGTCGAAACGCGCGTGTGTGAGGAAATCAAACCGGTGCTTGCTGAAGCCGGAGAAACATTCTTGCGAGGATCTGGACTATTAGATCTGATTTAAATCTGACGACTGTGATGTCGCTGTGCAAAAAAGGAGATTAGGGTTTTGTTTAATTTGAACTTGGGCCTTATCAGGCCACATGTAATATATATTTTTTATTTTTTTTGTTTTGGGCTTTGAACTGTAATGGACATTTGTTTAATAAATAATAAAGTTGGGCTTTATTTAATTAAAGTAACATTGGGCTATTTTTTATTAATTAATCTTTTTGACTTTTAGTTTAGTTTTATAATAATAATAATAATAATAATAATAATAATAATAATAATAATAATAATAATAATAATAATCAGGGCAAATAAATAGGACAGACAATAAGATTAAACGGGTGAAAATGAATTTATTTTTTTGGATTTTAATTTTGTTATTCGAACCCTGGACGAAAATGAGTGATTACAGCTGCCCCTCTTTGCTCATTGTTGTAAAACTGCAATAGAGCAAAGACTTAAAGATATTTATTTTCGTTTGGTCGAACTGGAAAACCCTTCCTGGCACGACTCTTCCTTCAACTCTAACTAAACCATCTTTCAATTTCTGGAGGAATAGAACTCATCTGTTGATTCGCTACACCACCGAATGAGAGTCAAGATCTGGTCGAATCATCTATTTAATCCTTTTTTGGAAAGATAGAACATGCGAGAGTAAAAAAAACAATAGTTTCAGATTGAGTATCCATTTATTTCATTTAAAATTGTGAAATTAAAAAAGACGGGGTAAATAGATGTTTAAATATAGGTAATCTGCTATGCCACCGATGACGAGAAAAGATCGAGAGATTGGATTGGATCAAGCTATGACTCTGACGAAGATGCATGATTCAGTGACTAGATTACGATCAAGCTACAACTCTGACGAAGAGGCATGATCTAAGGAGTTAGTTTGGCTAATAATAATAATAATAATAATAATAATAATAATAATAATAATAATAATAATCGAGGCAAATAAATAGAATACAACAATAAGATTAAACGGGAAAATGAATTTATTTTTTGGATTTTAATTTTGTTATTGAACCACGACGAAAATGAGTGATCATTTAAATGCCCTCTTTTGCTCATTGTTGTAAAACGCAATAGAGCAAAGACTTAAAGATATTTATTTTCGTTTGGTCGAACTGGCCCTTTCCGCACGACTCTTCCTTCAACTCTAACTAAACCATCTTTCAATTTACGGAGGAATAGAACTCATCTGTTGATTCGCTACACCACCGAATGAGAGTCAAGATCCGGGTCGAATCATCTATTTAATCCTTTTTGGAAAGATAGAACATGATCCAATAGTTTCAGATTGAGTATCCATTTATTTCATTTAAAATTGTGAAATTAAAAAAAGCGGGGTAAATAGATGTTTAAATATAGATGTTTGCTATAATGGCTATGCCGATGGCGAAAAAGATCGAGAGATTGGATTGGATCAAGCTATGACTCTGACGAAGATGCATGATTCAGTGACTAGATTACGATCAAGCTACAACTCTGACGAAGAGGCATGATCTAAGGAGTTAGTTTGGCAATCAAGCTACGACTCTGGCGAAGAGGCATGATTTGAAGATTAGGAGTGATCAAGCTACGACTCTAACGAAGAGGCATGATCTGAGGAATTTTTGGCGATCAAACTACGACTCTGATGAAGAGGCATGATCTGAAGAGTTTATGGTGATCAATCCACGACTCTAACAAAGAGGTATGATCTAAAGAGTTTGTGGCGATCAAGATACGGCTCTGAAGAAGAGGCATGATCCGTTGCACCACTAATGATGAAACAAGATATGGAGAATAGAGGTTGATCGGCTACACAACTGACGATGGGGTTGAACCTGTTTGTTTCATGCATGAATGAAGCAGATGCACTTAGCATGAATGCATCTAACTTGATGTATGATGTAGGTATTTGATGTGAATGCATGATGAGTGGAATGCTGTTGATATGAATGACATGCAATGCAATTGGCCATGACGTTGACTTTAAAGGGGATGCCCCATGACTTCCTAGCCATATTGGTGGCTTGGTCTTGTTTTTGTCCCAGTTTTATCTTGTAGATGGGATGGGTTATTGTCGCCGATGCCTCAACCTCTTATGGGTTTGACCATTTTCTTCTGAGATGTTACCTTTCTATGCGAAAGTCAACTTGTGAATGCATTCTTTAGCGGAAACAACGATCTCAGGGGCCATTTACCGTTGGTCCCTATACTTTTAAACTCCTTTGTGAGTAATGTAGAGAAAACTTTTTGTTTCCAGTCTAGTGCTATATATTAAAATTTCAATGTGAGATGCTTAAAAATGGATTTTTCTTTTCAGATTGTGAATATATCAAGCTCGATTGAATACCCCAAAAATCAAGTGCACGAGCAACACTAAAAATGACTTACCGGGGATTACACCCAAGCAAATCCTGTGTCTATGAGACCTCAAAAGCTGAATTGATGTTTGAAGATGTGAAGTGCATTTTTAAGCTCATTCGGTGCTTGACTATATTGCCTTTGGCAGGTTCATTTCTGTCTCATTTTTGTTTGGGGAATTCAATTCATCAAATTCCTTTGGCTTGAAATAAATGATGGAGCAAACAACAAATTCCTGAGCTACTCGGTATTATCATGATTTTGAAAATATTACCATCACTCATAAAGTGAAGAGTTTCGGTTAAAATGGGCTTCAACGGAGTACCCCAAAAATTCTACACTATTATCCGAAAATGCCTATTACCATGTTTCAAACATTGGAGTGCTTTTTGATTAATTTTTAAAAGAAAATGCCTATTACCAAGCTTTGAAGTGCTTTTTTGAAAACGCCTATTACCAGGCTTTAAAAGTTAAATCAATTTATTTTGTTTTAAAAATGCCTATTACTAGGCTTCAAACATTAAACTGCATCGATTTATTGTTATTTGATGTGAAATGCAAGTAACACCTTCATAATCTCCACAACTTAATATTTCAATTAGACACAAGCTACTCAGATTCAACCTTTGGGTCAAAGTCAATGTCCCTTATGCAATTGATATATGGGGACTCAATAGACAGATATATTTACAGAATGAAGAGAATTGAAGAACAAAATGCATCATTTCATTAAAAACTAAACCATATAGTCTTAGGCCTTTACAAAAGATCACCGCCTTCGGGCTTAGGCCGGTGGATTTGATTTACATGCATTACTTAAAGGAAGTTAAAAGCAAAAAGGGACCTACTGAAGTTTTGGCTTGACGTCTAGACTAAAGGGTGATAGTGAGTTCATTCTTCAAAGAATTCAACTTCTTTATTGTCCGAACAATATCCTTGAACTGGCAATAGTCTTGAATAGTGTGCCCTCTTCGGTATGGTACTCACAATACAGACCACAATATCCCTCGGACATCACCATTCCTTGACCGATTAAACCCGCATCGAGTAGTTTCTTCCAAACCCAATTGAGAGGGGATTTGACTTCTAACACCTTGGACCTAGTCATTTAGTTGCTCTCCTTGAAGATTGTATTCATTCCACCGGTATGATTTGATAGGGGGTTTGTGGTTGTATCCGGCCCACTGGATTTGTCAAAACTGATGACCTCGAGCTTAATCAGTTTTTCCACGGCCTTCTTGAAGCCAAAACAAGTCTCAATCGAGTGCCCCATTTGATCACCATGGTATTCACATTTTGCGCTATCATACTATTTCAGTAGCTGGGTAAACTCCATCTTCTCGGTGTTTTTCTTTGACTAGAGTTTTGGTTTGAAGGACTTTGGGCACTTGGTGTAGCCTTAGGTTGCACAACGGTGACATGATTCGAATAACCGACATTGTAAACCCCTGATGAGTTCACTTCATGGTTCTTCCTTCCATATGACTTCTTATGAGATGCACTTGAACTTCATTCACTGTCAATTTTCCAGTCTTGATGGAATTCTCAATGAGATCACCGGATAACACTAGATCGAAAAAATTGGTAGTCACATGGCCTATAAGGCGATCCAAAATTGGGCCCTCCAAAGTTTGGACAAACATGACCACCATCTCTTTCTCACCAAGCGGGGGTTGAACTTGTGCCGCCATATCTCTCCAACGTTGTGCGTACTGCCTAAAGCTTTCATTAGACTATATTATATATAGAAAGTTACATATTATATTATATAAAACTATATATCATATTATATAAAACTATATACTATTTTATATAAAAAACTATATATTATATAAAAACATGTATTATAAAAAACATATTATATATATATATCATATAAGAAACTATATATTATACATATTATGTAAAAGCATGTATTATGTATATTATATAAAGACCATATGTTATATATAAAATCATATACTATATATATATTATAAAAACTATATATTATACTCTTTATAAAATACTATATATTATACACAATATAAAACTATGTATAATATGCCATATAAAAAAACATATATTATACCAAAACCATATCAAATCATATTATGTATATACATCAAACAAATCAAGCATAAATTAACATTACAAAATTAAAAAACAAAAATAAAAGGTGTTAGACAAAAATTAAACATGCATGATGAAAATAATGGGATTTACAAGGGGTTTCAAATCTAGATTTTTGACCAAATTAACAAAATCAAAAAATTTAAAGCCTAAATTAAATAAAAATAAAAAATGGGCAAAATTGCAAGACCCCTTAAAACCCCAGGGACTGTAGCTGTATTTTTAAAAGGCAGAAGGGCCGTGGGCGTAATTAAACAAGCATTGAGGTCCTTAAAACAGGATTAAACCATTTGAAATTTTTAAAAATGGTATAAAACATAAACATCGGCCAAATTTTGGCTCTTTACCATTTTTATAATCTGATATCCCCGAAAAGATTCCCTTTTTTTCTGCTAGGGTTCATGAGCGGACCCAGAAACCAGAACGACCCCCTTTTTTCGTTAAACCAAGCTTTATCCTCCTTTCCCTTTGAATAACAACAAAATCCCTCATTTTCTATGAAAACAGAGCCAAAACCATTTTCCTTAAAAACGAGAGCCTCTCTTTTTTTTGACAAAAGATCGAGAACTTTTAAGGCACAACACACCACTCCACCGATTCACCATGCATGACCTTAAGGAGGCCGGGTGGCTTATCAATGGCAAGGGGAGATGAACCAACACGAAGGTAAAAAAACAAAACCTCGATTTCTATATGCTATGCACTTAAAAAAAAGAATATACCTCAGAATGGTTTTTTTCTTTGTATTCCTTTCTCTAAAATCCCTCGTTTTGAACTTTGGGTTTTACAATGTGTTAGGGTTCTATTTATATCCCTCGATATTACATAAATTTTGATATATATATATATAAAGATGAAAATCTGTGGTTGGTTGCCCTTTTCGTTTTGGCTTGATTCATGGGCATGTCTGAAATTGTCGTTGCCATCCTCTGATTTTTCATGCATTTCTGTCATTTTTCATTTGTTAGGGAGATGGCTCTGACTTTTATGTTTCTTGTGTTGTATATGCTTGGCCGTTCGAGAAGGGGAGGTGACCAGAAGGAGAAGTTGCTTGCGGAGCAAGGTCCTCTGGTGGCCATTGGATCTTTGTCAGCGTGGAGATGAAGCTGAAAGGCGACAGATGTGAGTGGCTTCGACACGGCAACCGAAACACGCGTATGTGAGGAAATCAAACGGCACGCATGAGGGAGTTGGATGGGCGCGCGTGAGGCACGTGCTGAAGCCGGAGATACACTCTTGCGAGGATCTAGACTGTCAGATCTGATGGCTATAGTGTAGCTGCGCAAAGAAAAAAATGAGATTAAGGTTTTGTTTGATTTGAACTTGGGCCTTATCGGGCCACATGTAATATATATATATATATATATTATTTTTTTGTTTTGGGCTTTGAACTGTAATGGACATTTGTTTAATAAATAATAAACTTGAGTTTTATTTAATTAAAGTGACATTGGGCTGTTTTTTATTAATTAATCTTTTTTATTTTTAGTTTAGTTGTATAATAATAATAATAATAATAATAATAATAATAATAATAATAATAATAATAATAATAATAAGGGCAAATAAATAAGACAAGCAATAAGATTAAACGGGTGAAAATGAATTTATTTTTTTGGATTTTAATTTGATTATTCGAATCCCGGACGAAAATGAGTGATTACAAAACCTACACTACTTTTAAGGCTAGATTCATGGCTTTTGAAGCATTCTTTAGGAGAATCTGACTTCATATTTATGATAAGAAGGCTAAGAAGTGTTGATCATGGAGTTTTGGGCTTAAACCAACGTTAAATGAGGATCTTGTGTCAATATTCGGGTTTGAGGTTTGAATGTTATAGGAATGAGACGGTGAATAGAATAAAAGAAATAGAAAGTGACGATATGCAACTTCAACTAAATTTAAGTGAGAAATACTTGGATTTTCATGGAAATGGATACAAATGATGATGACGATGATGCGTTTGAGAATTAAATTGATAGAATTTGCAATTGTGGAATGCTAAATTTATTGATTTATTTAGAATTATGATCAAATTGATAGAATGCGTAAATGTTTAGAGTTAATATTGTTATTATACCAATTAAAAATAAAATAAGTCGTCCATATCATTTCTGATTTAGCATAGGGTGACCAAAATGATAAAATTTTGTTGTTAGTGACTAAATTGAATATTTGGTGACCAAAATAGAAACACATTAATAGTTTAGTGACTATCTAGTTAGTTTGTCCCAAAATAATTGGGTAATCTACACCTTTAGTCGCTAAACTTTGACTATATTTTTATTTTGGTCACTAAACTATTAAAGAAACAATTATTGCATTATTTTTTTGAATTCTTCTTTTAGTCATTCGATTGATCGTTATGAAACAATTAAATTACACGAGATTTTTTGCTTATGTGTGTTGACGTATACGAAAAATATTTTTTATTCATTTATCTAACTTGATTTTTCTTTTTTATCTTCTCTAAATTAGATTTTTCCCTCCATTTTCAGACTTGCAGTTGAAAACTATTGTTTTTCGGTGTCTATTACAATCACTCTAGACACTAACGAATTTATATAATCGTCCTCTATTTCTCTGTTGATTTAGATTTTTCTCAAAATTTCCTTAAACTCAAGAAATTCAACACCAAAAAAATAATTTTGGGGGTTTTGTCGGATTTGAGGGTTTTGAGTATCCATCCAAAAAATTGAAAGAAAAAAGGCATTTTTTTGAGAAGATAAATAACATATCTCGAAACTAGTCTCATTGGATTATCGTTGATAGAAATTGAAGCATAAGCAGGTTGAAACTTTGGTTTAATTTTTATCATTTTTAGTGAGTTTAGAAGAAGGCCAACCCAAAAGCAGGAAGAGAATAGAATGATTAACATTTTGGTGTCAATTTGTTGCGAGTAGGATGAGCGACAGCCAAATAGTGATGACAACCTGAGGCAGATGAAAGTTTTTTATAGAAAAAAGATGAAAAGAACACATCACAGAATAACAGTGTTAATTAACAGTATAATGATTAAATACGAATATAAAATATTAATATTGTAATTAATATTTTTATAATTCGGTGATGAAAACAAAATACGATTAAATTTACCTATAATACTTAAGAAATGCATCAACTCCCAAAGTCCTTATAAATTTAATGCTTTCAAATTACACCAAGATATTACTATCAAACGTTTGTTTTACGTATACGATCAAACGTTTGGATCGATAGGTTAGGGTTCTTTGAGCTTAACCAAAAGTCTCGAGTTTAAGTCTTTGAAAATATAGCAATGTTAAATACCTTATGGTGAAGTTTCTTTATTCTTATAATCTTGAATAGAAACATTTTTCTCTCAATATTAAAAAAATGAGTTTGAGATTTCGGGTTTATGGTTTATAATGTATGGTTTAGTTTTTAGGGTTAGAGCGTAGGGTTTAATTTTTTTTATTGTTGGAGTATATATAAAGATACAAAAAAGGAAAGATGATTTTTTTCTCTCCTGTAATCTTACCCAACTCGATAAGATTAATTTCTATTCGAATAGTAGAACATAGTTTGTAAAAAAAAAATAACACTTCCAACAATTATTATTGATTCTTGCGACATATTGTAATCATCTCCAAACTCCATCGATATTCCAATGGAATTTAATCCTAGAAATAAGCTAATTGTCTCATGTTAAGTCGGCAAATACGTCCTTGAGCACAAGGCTTAGTTTATTCCAAAAATAATATAAAAAAATTCGCATAGTTTTTACCTTTAATTTTGTACTCTTTTGAAGCCAGCAATTAGCTTCAACACTATAAATACTTAGTTCCACCTATGGCATTTGACAAGCCTTCCATACCCAGAAAACCAAAACATTAGAGCAGCAAAAGCTTAAATCAAATGGCCCTTCATCGTTCATTCGTTATTTTTGTAATTGTTGCTTTGATGGCTCCGGCGATCTCATCGGCTATGGAATATGTAGTCGGCGGTGATGATGGGTGGAAACTAGGAGTTAAATACGATGAATGGGCTAAAGACAAGCAATTCGTTGTTGGGGACACTCTTGGTACACTTTACAATCTATAATCAATATAAATACGAATAACTTAAAATATTTTGACATGCATTTTTTTTTTGGAAATTAGTGGGGTTTATGATCCAATTATAACTTAAATCCTAAAGCATATATTTATTTTTGTCGTTGCAGTTTTCACGTACAAGGGTGGAGCTCACAATGTGTACAAAGTGACCGGAGATGAATTCAAAAGCTGCACCGTTCCATCAAACAACAGCTTAGGCTCGTTCACCGGAAACGATACGATTAAGTTGACAACCGCCGGCACCAAATGGTATATCTGCGGCGTCAGTGGCCATTGCGACGGTGGGATGAAGCTTAAGATCACGGTGCTAGACGGTGCCCCAGCTCCGGCTCCCAGTGCCGCTTCAACATTATTTTCCAAAGCCACCCGTTTCCATGTCTTGTTAGGGGTGATTTTCACCATTGCTGCAGTGATCATGGTTTAATGAAGCTGTTTCATTCATGGGGAAAATAATTTGAACGGTTGGCATTTTAAAGAATAAAACGGTTTGAAGGGGTTGGATTGGATATTTTATTTACTGTTGGAACGTTTGATTTAATAAAAGTGATTTTCTATTATTTAATCTGTGTGTTAATCTTCTTTTCTTATTGTGATGGGTTTGTCTCATTATAATAGTCCTTTCCTATTCCATGTAAACAATATTATTCGAATTCGAATAATAAAAAAAATAATTCACTTTATAGCACTTCAAGAAATTCATAATTGCAACAAAATTATTTATCACTAAAAGTATTAAACTTGTTACTATATATTTATTTTTGACAATTTTTTTTATTATCATGTTTGTTAGAACAACCCGGTCATATAAATTATATTGTGACGAAATTGTGTCTATTACCATTTTATACTATTTTTCGTAACAATGAAACTTCGCTATTATAATTAACTTATCATGACAAAATATTTGTCACAATAAATTAACTATTTCATCATGAGAATTACATTTTGTCACAACTAACTTGTATTTTAACATCAAATATAAATGAGTTTTGTGACAAAAATACATATTGCAACAAAAATTATTTTCTTATTACTCCTATTCTGTCAATAAATATAACTTACAAAGACAAAAATATTTGTTAGAATAAAATATTTGTTACATCACAAAAAGTAAATTTTGTCACAATTAAGTTAAATTTTAACATTGAGGGAAAAAAATTCATGTCAAAATTTATATTAAAACAAAATTTATTTTCTCATTACTTTTATTTTATCACTAAATGTTATTGTCACGGCCCAAATCTTTTGGTCCGAGACAGTTGCGCAAGGATCCGCCCAAGAGGTTCAAAGCGGATCATCGGACTTGCCAAGACCACCAGACTTGGCCCAACACTTGGAGAATGCTAGAGAGCCCGATCACACTAGCTCTTTGGAAATGGCAAGAGACAAGAAGTCAAACGAGGAATCTTGCCATATTGGGTGTGATCAACTATCTGAGGAAAGAAACCTACTAACTGATGTAATTAGGTAGGATTTGATATTCTTTCCTAGTTTAGAGATTCTTGTAAGGATTTGGGCTAATCCTGGCCATCCATGTAAATCGATCCGGACCATTGATTGAGTGGGAGCTCAACTATAAATAGAGAGCTTCCCACTCTCATTTGTATCATCCAATTCCATTCATTCTCTCATTTGAGAAGAGTAATAATACTCTGAGGCATTTACTCTATTTCTCCTCTTGGTCTTTCAATTGTCTTCGTTCCCAAAGCTCTTCGAGCTAGTTGCCTCTCGAGTGGCCAAGAGTAGCCACCTTAGTGCTTAAAGCGCTTCCGCATCCATCGAAGCCTGGAGGGCTTGTCCGAGCCGTTGCTGAGCAGGAGTACTCGCAAGGCTGGTTGAAGGCTTACTTAGGCGCGGGAATCAACCGATTAGCGTCAAGGGCGTCTAAGGCCGCACGGATCACTAGGGTTGAGCCCTAGCCCCGTGACAAGTGGTATCAGAGCGAGACGAGGGAGCTTGCGTTCGAGCCTACTTGGTGTTGCAGTCAAGTTAGGCGAGGATTTGCGTTCGAGCTAGTCAAAGTGAGCAAGCTAGTTCGTGGCAAAGAAGTGACCGAGATGGCATCACAATGGAGAAGAATGACAATGAACGAGGTAAAAGATTTCATTGAAGATCTTGATGATAGAACATTTACTCTCAGGTCTCAGATAGAGGACTTGTCCAAGAAGGTAGATTCTTTCAAGGAAGAAACCGCCAAAGAGGCCCGAGAATCTCTCAACTTGACGATTGAACAGATCAAACGTCATTCCGAGTGGTTATCATCGTTGATGAAAAGGGTATGTAGGCTTGAAGTATCCGAAGAGGAAGCCAAGCAAACCCAAAATGTTTTCGAGTCCCGCCTTAACCAAGTGGAGTCCATGGAATGCCGGTTCAAGGATGAGACGCGACGAGTTTTCAACGAGTTGGTGAATGTTCGACAGAGTAATGCTTGCGAAGCCGAGGTGAAGGCTTTGCGGATCGAGGTGAATGAGCTCAAGGATGAGCTACTCAGTTGCAAGAGTGCAATGAGTGAATGGGGTGCGCTTGCCACCATCTTCGAGGGACTTAGGCCTGGGGTGAAGCTTGCATTGGTGCAAGGAGGTGCCCAGATTCGGGAGGCCAATGATGCGGCTGAGTTGCTGACCGAGCCTGCGAGAGACAAGCCAGTCAGTGCCGAGACGTCCAAGCCCACGACGAGTGACTGTGGGAATGGCGAGGCTAAGTCCGTGCCAAAGAAGAAGGCGAGCCAGAAGATGAAGTGCTACTTCTGCGATGGCCCACATGTGATAAGGAGCTGTCCCGAGAAGAATCACCTTGCTGCACTCATCAAGAGATGAGATGAGCCGGAAGGGAAGTAGTGCGACTTGGCGCAATTGTGAGTGTCAATAAGCCAAGGGAAATCCAGGGTGTGACTACGAGTGCCAAAGTAGTCAAGCCAAGGTCGAGCCAGGTCGCGACAAAAATGAGAAAGTCGTCAAGGCGAGGGTGAAGAAGAAGTAATTGGAGTGCTACCAGTGTAAGGGGCCTCACAAGTTGCGGAGATGCCCAGTTCGAGCCAAGGAGTCCAAGATGAGGGACAAGCCCGAGGGAAGCGAGGCTACAAAGCTTGGTTCGAAGCCGTCTAGTTCTGCCAAGGCCAAGGGAGACCGAAAGTAGAAAAAGGTGAACATGTCCAGGAAGGCTAGGGGAGTGCTTACCGAGGATGTTCGGGGGGAAAGAACATCGCTTTTGAGACCAATGCAGCGTCGAAGGGGGCCAAGCCGAAGGACATTGCAACCTTGGAGACATCACCTATGGGCAAGGTGGGGATCGAGCGAAGGACTTCGGGGAAGAAGTGCCAACGCAAGAGGAAACACCGAACTTCGAGGAAGAAGGGTCGATGCAAGAAGAGTGCACCAAACTTCAAGTCAGAGGGGCGAGTGCAACGAGGGGCAACAGACCTTAGGCAAAAGGTGCTGATGCGTGCAAAGAACTTCAATGAGGGAGGTTCGATGCAAAGGGGGCCAGACTTCGTGGAGACAGAAGGGCTGACCCATTTTGGAGTAAATGCAACCGAGAGAAAGGTACATCTCAAACACCACTCTAGTGTTTTTGAGTTTGATTTGCCGAGTTTGATGAGCGTAGGTCGAGTTGGACCTAACCATCGGTGCGGAGGAGACAAAGCTTGGAAGGGACCTTTCAGAGTTCTAAGGAGCCAAACTAATAGGCTGACGAGTCTGAGAGTTCGTCCGGTGTTCAACGTGGTGACACCCAAGACTTTACCGCGGGATCAAGGCAAACCAAGGCTTGTAGGAGAAAGCTCCTACAACGGCAATGTACCCGAAGGCATTATAGCACGCGACATCACTTGCCGGGAAGAGTCGGAGCGAGCGGTCCTTATGGGGGGAACATGAGCAAGCCAAGACGTCGAGAAGCCACCAAGATGATGTGAGTAATGGTGCAGAGGATCGAAGGATTCCATGGCGGCGAGAGCGAGGTGAGCGATTCATATGGGGAACAACACCAAGCCGAGACAACAAGTAGCAGCATCCAAGGAGGTCCTACCGAGGATCGTTCTAGTGCAGCGACGAGGGCGTCGCCAAGTTCAGTGGGGGAGAATGTCACAGCCCAAATCTTTTGGTCCGAGACAGTTGTGCAAGGATCCGTCCAAGAGGTTCAAAGCGGATCATCGGACTTGCCAAGACCACCGACTTGGCCCAACACTTGAGAATGCTAGAGAGCCCGATCACACTAGCTCTTCGGAAATGGCAAGAGACAAGAAGTCAAATGAGGAATCTTGCCATATTGGGTGTGTCACGGGGCTAGACTTCTGAACCAGCCCGACGTGCGGCCTTAGTCGAGTCCTTAAGACAAACGACCAAGTAAGCCTGAATCCTCGACCGAAAGATCAATTCAAGGCAACGAAGAATGCAAGATCGTTCTTAGCGGAAGTAAACTATGAGATCGGCTACGAAGAACTCTGAAAGAACGCGAAGAACAAGAGAAGAACAACTCAGAGAATTTAGAGTGAATGCGCTCTCTATTACTCAAGAATAGATGAAAGAATGGATGATTACAACTGAGGTGGGGAGGCCTCTATTTATAGTTGAGTCCCCTCTAATCCGACGGTCCCTACTGATTTACATCAACGGCCTAGATACAACTCTACCAACCACAAGGCATAATGCCAAGAATATTCCTTAGCTATCTATGGAAAGAATCTCCTATGTTCACATAGGTGTGGATGGATAAGCCTTCTTGGATCTTCCCACGGATCGGGCCAGTCTGGTGGTCTCTTCAAGCCCAAAGTGTGCCTCAGAACCTCATGGACACCTTGGTGTGCACCCTGTGGTGCCAATGACTTGGGCCTTGGATCACGGCCCGTGACATTCTCCCCCACCAAACTTGGCGACGCCCTCGTCGTTGCTCCAGAATGAAGTCGGCAACGATCCTGGGACCTCCTTGGCACCTTAGCTTTCTCCCAACTCTGAATCAAGCTTGGTTGTCCCCCCATAAGGACCGCTCTTCCCATAAAGAGCACCTGACTCGTGTTGGGTTGTCCACCCATATGGACTCCTCGCTTTGGTTGCCGCCGCCATGTAACATCGCTCGTCGAACCACCTCGCACATCTCGACCGTAGGAACTCTTTCCTAGCAGCTGGGATTTGTCTCCACTTGGATCACCATGACCCTCGAACAAAGGTTTGGATGCCGCCTTTGAACTTTCACCATCTGATGGGTTAGGTTTTCTACTGCCTACACCCAACAAACCGGACAAATCAAAACCAAAAACACAAAGATTGTGTTCGAGATGTACCTTCTTCGGGATGAACTCCCTCGCGTTCACTCTAAAATGCATCGGCCCTTCTACATCCTTGAAGTCCGACGCCCCATTTTGCATTGCCACTTCTTTCTCCACGAAGTTCAATGCACCCTCCACCTTGCCCAACGGTGGCTCTTCACATAATGAATCGAGCTTCAAAGCCTCGCTCTCTTCGGCTCGTCCCCGTACCTTGGACTGCTTGACTCTATGTGGGCAATCACACCAACGATGTGGCTCCATGCAATGAGAACATTTCCATTGCACTTTCTCCTCCCTCGACTTGACTCTGTCGGGGAAATCGAGCCAACTGTGTGGCCCCTCGCAACGAAGACACTTTCGCTGCACCTCCGGCTTGACCGTTGTAGACGAAACAATCATGCCAGCTTTAGCTTCCCTTTTCACAGACTCATCGTTTACCTTGATGGCTGAAAGGTCGGCTTCCTTGGAACAATCCTTTGACCCATGCTCGTCGTCACAATAAAAGCACCTCTGTGGCTTCATTTCCCATGGTCGGACTAGCATCCTGGGCTTGTTCCACCTCGATGGCTTTTCCCCGCCATGCGAAGTCCCATCCATCTTTGTCGAAGCTTGCACCTTGGCTTCAACCGCATCACTCCGTCCCTCCACTTTGTCCGTCATGCCTGATATGCCTTCTACTCCCCCTCCTGGTCCTTCACCTCGAGGCTCTCCATGGCACTCACGAGGCTTTTCCTCTAGAACCTGGTGGTTTCGAACTTGGCCCATATCCTTCCACACGACGCCACAAAGTCTCTACGCCTCTGGGTCCTTCCTTCGACAGCCTGGGCCTCGTCACCCATCTGCGCTGCAGCGTTTCCTCCTTTCCTTGTCGCCATCTCCAACAATGCCTTCCACGAGCACTCGATTCACGAACCGTGGCTACGAACCGTGGGCTCTGATACCAACTGTCACGGGCTAGACTTCTGAACCAGCCCGACGTGCGGCCTTAGTCGAGTCCTTAAGACAAACGACTAAGTAAGCCTGAATCCTCGACCCGAAAGATCAAATTCCGAAGGCAACGAAGAACGCAAGATCGTTCTTAGCGGAAGCAAACTATGAGATCGGCTACGAAGAACTCTGAAAGAACGCGAAGAACAAGAGAAGAACAACTCAGAGAATTTAGAGTGAATGCGCTCTCTATTACTCAAGAATAGATGAAAGAATGGATGATTACAACTGAGGTGGGGAGGCCTCTATTTATAGTTGAGTCCCCTCTAATCCGACGGTCCCTATTGATTTACATCAACGGCCTAGATACAACTCTACCAACCACAAGGCATAATGCCAAGAATATTCCTTAGCTATCTATGGAAAGAATCTCCTATGTTCACATAGGTGTGGATGGATAAGCCTTCTTGGATCTTCCCACGGATCGGACACCTTGGTGTCTTTCAAGCCCAAAGTGTGCCTCAAAGTCCTCTTTGGTGTGCCCAACACTTGAAGTGCCAATGACTTGGGCCTTGGAAAATCACGGACAAGAAGTCAAACGAGAATCAACTGTGATCAACTATACGAGAAAGAAACCTACTAATTGATGTAATTAGGTAGGATTTGATATTCTTTCCTAGTTTAGAGATTCTTGTAAGGATTTGGGCTAATCCTGTCCATCCATGTAAATCGATCCGGACCATTGATTGAGTGGGAGCTCAACTATAAATAGAGAGCTTCCCACTCTCATTTGTATCATCCAATTCCATTCATTCTCTCATTTGAGAAGAGTAATAATACTCTGAGGCATTTACTCTATTTCTCCTCTTGGTTCTTTCAATTGTCTTTGTTCCCAAAGCTCTTGAGCTAGTTGCCTCTCGAGTGGCCAAGAGTAGCCACCTTAGTGCTTAAAGCGCTTCGCATCCATCGAAGCCTGGAGGGCTTGTCCGAGCCGTTGCTGAGCGGGAGTACTCGCAAGGCTGGTTGAAGGCTTACTTAGGCGCGGGAATCAACCGATTAGCGTCAAGGCGTCTAAGGCCGCGGATCACTAGGGTTGAGCCCTAGCCCGTGACAAGTGGTATCGAGAGCGAGGCGAGGGAGCTTGCGTTCGAGCCTACTTGGTGTTGCAAGTCAAGTTAGGCGAGGATTTGCGTTCGAGCTAGTCAAAGTGAGCAAGCTAGTTCGTGGCAAAGAAGTGACCGAGATGGCATCACAATGGAGAAGAATGACAATGAACGAGGTAAAAGATTTCATTGAAGATCTTGATGATAGAACATTTACTCTCGTGTCTCGGATAGAGGACTTGTCCAAGAAGGTAGATTCTTTCAAGGAAGAAACCACCAAAGAGGCCCGAGAATCTCTCAACTTGACGATTGAATGATCAAACGTCATTCCGAGTGGTTATCATCGTTGATGAAAAGGGTATGTAGGCTTGAAGTATCCGAAGAGGAAGCCAAGCAAACCCAAAATGTTTTCGAGTCCCGCCTTAACCAAGTGGAGTCCATGGAATGCGGTTCAAGGATGAGACGCGACGAGTTTTCAACGAGTTGGTGAATGTTCGACAGAGTAATGCTTGCGAAGCCGAGGTGAAGGCTTTGCGGATCGAGGTGAATGAGCTCAAGGATGAGCTACTCAGTTGCAAGAGTGCAATGAGTGAATGGGGTGCGCTTGCCACCATCTTCGAGGGACTTAGGCCTGGGGTGAAGCTTGCATTGGTGCAAGGAGGTGCCCAGATTCGGGAGGCCAATGATGCGGCTGAGTTGCTGACCGAGCCTGCGAGAGACAAGCCAGTCAGTGCCGAGACGTCCAAGCCCACGACGAGTGACTGTGGGAATGGCGAGGCTAAGTCCGTGCCAAAGAAGAAGGCGAGCCAGAAGATGAAGTGCTACTTCTGCGATGGCCCACATGTGATAAGGAGCTGTCCCGAGAAGAATCACCTTGCTGCACTCATCAAGAGAGAAGATGAGCCAGAAGGGGAAGTAGTGCGACTTGGCGCAATTGTGAGTGTCAATAAGCCAAGGGAAATCCAGGGTGTGACTACGAGTGCCAAAGTAGTCAAGCCAAGGTCGAGCCGCGGTGCGACAGCAAATGAGAAAGTCGTCAAGGCGAGGGTGAAGAAGAAGTAATTGGAGTGCTACCAGTGTAAGGGGCCTCACAAGTTGCGGAGATGCCCAGTTCGAGCCAAGGAGTCCAAGATGAGGGACAAGCCCGAGGGAAGCGAGGCTACAAAGCTTGGTTCGAAGCCGTCTAGTTCTGCCAAGGCCAAGGGAGACCGAAAGTAGAAAAAGGTGAACATGTCCAGGAAGGCTAGGGGAGTGCTTACCGAGGATGTTCGGGGGGAAAGAACATCGCTTTTGAGACCAATGCAGCGTCGAAGGGGGCCAAGCCGAAGGACATTGCAACCTTGGAGACATCACCTATGGGCAAGGTGGGGATCGAGCGAAGGACTTCGGGGAAGAAGTGCCAACGCAAGAGGAAACACCGAACTTCGAGGAAGAAGGGTCGATGCAAGAAGAGTGCACCAAACTTCAAGTCAGAGGGGCGAGTGCAACGAGGGGCAACAGACCTTAGGCAAAAGGTGCTGATGCGTGCAAAGAACTTCAATGAGGGAGGTTCGATGCAAAGGGGGCCAGACTTCGTGGAGACAGAAGGGCTGACCCATTTTGGAGTAAATGCAACCGAGAGAAAGGTACATCTCAAACACCACTCTAGTGTTTTTGAGTTTGATTTGCCGAGTTTGATGAGCGTAGGTCGAGTTGGACCTAACCATCGGTGCGGAGGAGACAAAGCTTGGAAGGGACCTTTCAGAGTTCTAAGGAGCCAAACTAATAGGCTGACGAGTCTGAGAGTTCGTCCGGTGTTCAACGTGGTGACACCCAAGACTTTACCGCGGGATCAAGGCAAACCAAGGCTTGTAGGAGAAAGCTCCTACAACGGCAATGTACCCGAAGGCATTATAGCACGCGACATCACTTGCCGGGAAGAGTCGGAGCGAGCGGTCCTTATGGGGGAACATGAGCAAGCCAAGACGTCGAGAAGCCACCAAGATGATGTGAGTAATGGTGCAGAGGATCGAAGGATTCCATGGCGGCAGGAGCCGAGGTGAGCAGTTCATATGGGGGAACAACACCAAGCCGAGACAACAAGTAGCAGCATCCAAGGAGGTCCTACCCAGGATCGTTCTAGTGCAGCGACGAGGGCGTCGCCAAGTTCAGTGGGGGAGAATGTCACAGCCCAAATCTTTTGGTCCGAGACAGTTGTGCAAGGATCCGTCCAAGAGGTTCAAAGCGGATCATCGGACTTGCCAAGACCACCAGACTTGGCCCAACACTTGGAGAATGCTAGAGAGCCCGATCACACTAGCTCTTCGGAAATGGCAAGAGACAAGAAGTCAAATGAGGAATCTTGCCATATTGGGTGTGTCACGGGGCTAGACTTCTGAACCAGCCCGACGTGCGGCCTTAGTCGAGTCCTTAAGACAAACGACCAAGTAAGCCTGAATCCTCGACCCGAAAGATCGAATTCCGAAGGCAACGAAGAATGCAAGATCGTTCTTAGCGGAAGTAAACTATGAGATCGGCTACGAAGAACTCTGAAAGAACGCGAAGAACAAGAGAAGAACAACTCAGAGAATTTAGAGTGAATGCGCTCTCTATTACTCAAGAATAGATGAAAGAATGGATGATTACAACTGAGGTCGGGAGGCCTCTATTTATAGTTGAGTCCCCTCTAATCCGACGGTCCTTAATGATTTACATCAACGGCCTAGATACAACTCTACCAACCACAAGGCATAATGCCAAGAATATTCCTTAGCTATCTATGGAAAGAATCTCCTATGTTCACATAGGTGTGGATGGATAAGCCTTCTTGGATCTTCCCACGGATCGGGCCAGTCTGGTGGTCTCTTCAAGCCCAAAGTGTGCCTCAGAACCTCATGGACACCTTGGTGTGCACCCTGTGGTGCCAATGACTTGGGCCTTGGATCACGGCCCGTGACATTCTACCCCACCAAACTTGGCGACGCCCTCGTCGCTGCTCCGGAATGAAGTCGGCAACGATCCTGGGACCTCCTTGGCACCTTAGCTTTCTCCCAACTCTGAATCAAGCTTGCTTGTCCCCCCATAAGGACCGCTCTTCCCATAAAGAGCACCTGACTCCTGTTGGGTTGTCCACCCATATGGACTCCTCGCTTTGGTTGCCGCCGCCATGTAACATCGCTTGTCGAACCACCTCGCACATCTCGACCGTAGGAACTCTTTCCTAGCAGCTGGGATTTGTCTCCACTTGGATCACCATGATCCTCGAACAAAGGTTTGGATGTCGCCTTTGAACTTTTACCATCTGATGGGTTAGGTTTTCTGCTGCCTACACCCAACAAATCGGACAAATCAAAACCAAAAACACAAAGATTGTGTTCGAGATGTACCTTCTTCGGGATAAACTCCCTCGCGTTCACTCTAAAATGCATCGGCCCTTCTACATCCTTGAAGTCCGACGCCCCATTTTGCATAGCCACTTCTTTCTCCACGAAGTTCAATGCACCCTCCACCTTGCCCAACGGTGGCTCTTCACATAATGAATCGAGCTTCAAAGCCTCGCTCTCTTCGGGCTCGTCCTGTACCTTGGACTGCTTGACTCTATGTGGGCAATCACACCAACGATGTGGCTTCATGCAATGAGAACATTTCCATTGCACTTTCTCCTCCCTCGACTTGACTCTGTCGGGGCAATCGAGCCAACTGTGTGGCCCCTCGCAACGAAGACACTTTCGCTGCACCTCCGGCTTGACCGTTGTAGACGAAACAATCACACCAGCTCTAGCTTCCCTTTTCACAGACTCATCGTTTACCTTGATGGCTGAAAGGTCGGCTTCCTTGGAACAATCCTTTGACCCATGCTCGCCGTCACAATAGAAGCACCTCCCTGGCTTCATTTCCCATGGTCGGACTAGCATCCTGGGCTTGTTCCACCTCGATGGCTTTTCACCGCCATGCGAAGTCCCATCCATCTTTGTCGAAGCCTGCACCTTGGCTTCAACCGCATCACTCCGTCCCTCCACTTTGTCCGTCATGCCTGATATGCCTTCTACTCCCTCATCCTGGTCCTTCACCTCGAGGCTCTCCTTGGCACTCACGAGGCTTTTCCTCTGGAACCTGGTGGTTTCAAACTTGGTCCATATCCTTCCACACGATGCCACAAAGTCTCTACGCCTCTGGGTCCTTCCTTCGACAGCCTGGGCCTCGTCACCCATCTGCGGTGCAGCGTTTCCTCCGTTCCTTGTCGCCATCTCCAACAATGCCTTCCACGAGCACTCAATTCACGAATCGTGGCTACGAACCGTGGACTCTGATACCAACTGTCACGGGGCTAGACTTCTGAACCAGCCCGACGTACGGCCTTAGTCGAGTCCTTAAGACAAACGACCAAGTAAGCCTGAATCCTTGACCCGAAAGATCAAATTCTGAAGGCAACGAAGAACGCAAGATCGTTCTTAGCGGAAGCAAACTATGAGATCAGCTACGAAGAACTCTGAAAGAACGCGAAGAACAAGAGAAGAACAACCCAGAGAATTTAGAGTGAATGCGCTCTCTATTACTCAAGAATAGATGAAAGAATGGATGATTACAACTGAGGTGGGGAGGCCTCTATTTATAGTTGAGTCCCCTCTAATCCGACGGTCCCTACTGATTTACATCAACGGCCTAGATACAACTCTACCAACCACAAGGCATAATGCCAAGAATATTCCTTAGCTATCTATGGAAAGAATCTCCTATGTTCACATAGGTGTGGATGGATAAGCCTTCTTGGATCTTCCCACGGATCGGGCCAGTCTGGTGGTCTCTTCAAGCCCAAAGTGTGCCTCAGAACCTCATGGACACCTTGGTGTGCACCCTGTGGTGCCAATGACTTGGGCCTTGGATCACGGCCCGTGACAGGTGTGATCAACTATCTGAGGAAAGAAACCTACTAATTGATGTAATTAGGTAGGATTTGATATTCTTTCCTAGTTTAGAGATTCTTGTAAGGATTTGGGCTAATCTTGTCCATCCATGTAAATTGATCCGGACCATTGATTGAGTGGGAGCTCAACTATAAATAGAGAGCTTCCCACTCTCATTTGTATCATCCAATTCCATTCATTCTCTCATTTGAGAAGAGTAATAATACTCTGAGGCATTTACTCTATTTCTCCTCTTGTTCTTTCAATTGTCTTCGTTCCCAAAGCTCTTCGAGCTAATTGCCTCTCGAGTGGCCAAGAGTAGCCACCATAGTGCTTAAAGCGCTTCCGCATCCATCGAAGCCTGGAGGGCTTGTCCGAGCCGTTGCCGAGCAGGAGTACTCGCAAGGGTGGTTGAAGGCTTACTTAGGCGCGAGAATCGACCGATTAGCGTCAAGGGCGTCTAAGGCCGCACGGATCACTAGGGTTGAGCCCTAGCCCCGTGACAATATTTACAAGGACAAAATATTTATTAAAATAAATTTATTTCATCACTATAACATCAAAATTCTCCAGACTCGGTTACTTGGCCCAAACCCAAATTAGTAAACTTATTTCACAACCCATTCCCCATGTCATTTGCCAACAAACCAATATGACCCTTAACCCCACACTCAATCATCGTCCATTTACTTGCCCCCACAACCAACAACACTCACACGGCATTATTAGACCGACCAAGCCACCACGCAATCCTTATCCATACACACCTAAGTCAAATCTGCAAAGAAATAATTAGGGATGTAAAAAGTTGAATCGACCTGCAAAACTGACTGAAACCAACTTGAGTCAAAATTGCTTGTGACCCGAAGGACTGATGATCCGAAATCGATCCGAGTCTGACTTGGTGTCGACCTGAACCCGAATTCGACCTGGAAATTTTAGATTTGAACCCGACCTGAGAACGACCTGAACCCGAATTCAACCTGATAATATGATAACGACCCCGACCTGCATCTGACCTGATATGAACCCGAACCCGAGATTAACTTGGTAAATAACTGATATTACCCGACCTGTTATCAACCTGACCTGTTATGGACCTGATCTGTAATTGACTCAACCTGTTAATGATCTGACTTGTTATTGAACTGATCTGATAATTACCTGTCTTGGTATTTACCTGACTTGTAAGTTGTAAATTACAAATTTACAATTGATGAAGTTATAACTTGTAAGAATATGAATTTACTATATCAAAATGTGAAAAAATATATCTTCACAATTTAAAGTACATGATCATTAAATTAATAAATTTATTTAAGATCATGAATTTATTTGTTATTGAAAATATTAATTATGATCACTAAATTAATAAATTTGTTTCTTAGATTATGATCATTATATTAAAGTGTTAATTAAAAGTTTATAACCATTAAGTTAATAAGTTTAATTCGGAATTATTAACGTTATTATATTAGAAAATAGATTATGTAAAATGACTTTAAATATTAATAAGTTTACTTCATAATTTTATAAATATATATGGGATATATAAAAATATATTAGAAAATAGATTATATAAATATATAAATATATATAGGATATATAAATATATATATATGTAAATATATATTAGAAAATAGATTATAACCATTAAGTCAATAATTTTATTATATCAATAACTTTATTATATTAGAATATATATATATATATATAATTAAACATGATTTAACTTTTATAAATTGTGATAATGAAAATAATTATAAGGGATAACAACTTTATAAATTGTGACTTTAATTCATGATTGCACCTTATTAATATCAAAACATGAGAAAACTTTATAAATGGGATAGCAACTAAACAAATTCTGAAACTTTGAAACTTTATAATTGTACAAATTAAATTTATTACAATTTAGTACACTAAAATTATAATTAAATCAACTAAATAAATATATATTAAAATTTAAGCTCTCAGATCTTATAGCAAAAGTTTTACAAGGCTAAAGCCAGACTTTGCCTCCAGAAATTTCTTCATCGAGCTTTAACTTAGGTTGCCAACATGATTAAATTAAGGGCAACTTTTCAGCTTTAAAAAGCTGAATTGCAACAGCCTAATTCAATCATGAGCAACTAGCAACTACTTAGACTACAATTTACATTGTAAATTCACTATCCAGACCAGTCCAGGGGCAACAAGCAACATCCAGATTTCAGTTCAGACCACTGTAGGCAGCAAGGAACAATTCATCATTCAGACCAATAAAACATTATAGTGGTAAACATATCAGACATTTGAAAGAGTGAAGAAATAAAGATAATAAAACAGTTTCAGTGGTAAACATTTCATACCAGACAACAGTGTAGGCAGCAGGCAGCAAGCATCAAAACACTCAAAGCCTCAAAGACACCCTACAAAAAGAAGAAAAAAAATCATTAATAACAATAAATAATTTAAAATATTAATAAAATAAAGATAATAAAAATAAAGTAAACCATATATTTACCTTTAAAGTGCAGAATCATTAACCACAGTAAGATATTTCTTATCCCTTTCTTCCGGTTCAAATCCATACAATCAGTTTCGAGTTGTTACAAAAATTTCATCATTTTTAGGTAAGAGTTTAGCTCTCAACTTGTTCAAGATTCGACCCCCATGCTAAAGGAAGATTCTGAAGCAACATAAGTAATTAGAATGGCCAAAATATCTCTGGCCATGCGAGCAAGAAAGTACTTGTGTTTTCCAATACTCTAAAATATCAAATTCAGAATCTTCACTACGAGGGACAAGAGGCAGATTAATGTAGGATTCAACATCAGAATTTTCACTCCTTGAAGCAGCTATATTAGCATCAAAACTTTGAAAAGACATAAATAAACTAATTTAGTATTTAAAAAATAGAATACAAGTAATTCAAATAAAAGAAAATATGAAAACTAAATTATGTAATCTAACCTCAAACAGAGCAGATTTTTTAAATGGTTGAGGTCGACTGAAACCAGACTCACTTGTCACTTGACTTGTGTTACTTTGGACAGAAGAAGAAGAAGAACTACAAGGTTCAAATTTTGAATAAAAGATATATAAATTAACAAACTCAGCATAAATAGTAGTTACCCTTTGGTGAACCTCATCGTCTACATAAAGAACACTGTACAACTCTTTCAAAAGTTGTAATTTATATCGAGGATCAAGCAAAACAGCAAAAGACAGAATCATTGAGTGATCTGCCCAGTATTTTTCATATAACTCAAGCATAGGTCCTGCCAGTGCAGAAATACCTTCGAAAGGATCATTGTGAGCATCACACAGCAACTTCTCAATTGCAACAACGTTAGTCAAGTACAAGTTAGCTGTTGGATACTTAGATCCAGAAAATAGAGTTGTAATTTCATAAAAAGGCTCCAGAAAATCACAAATCATCTGAATAGTTTCCCACTCAGAATCACTAATCATATCCAAGTCATTTTCCCTATTAACAAACAAGTTAATGGATAACTTAGCATCAAGTGCCCTGTGAATCGTTGAGTAAGTAGAGTTCCATCGAGTAGGAACATCCAACAACAACTTACCACGAAAAGAAGAATCACAGTCTTTCACAGCTAAATCAAAGACACAAAGCCTAGAATCAGAAGAATTAATAAACTTTACAACTTTACGCAATTTAATAACAGAAGAATCAATTACCTTCAAACCTTTTTAAACTATCAAGTTCAAGATATGGGCAGCATACCTTATATGAAAGTACTTACCATTGCATGGAAGAGGAGAAATGGCATGCAAATCATCTTTAAGACGCTTAACCATTCTATCATTTGTAGATGCATTGTCAAGAGTTATGATGAAAGCTTTTTTTTTCAAGACCTCACTCACATAACATCTTTTTAACAAACTTATAAATTGACTCACCATCGTGGGGTGGAGGAAACCGACAAAAATTTAATATTTTAGACTGCAGTTTCCAGTTATTATCGACATAATGTGCCGTGAGAGCAACATAAGAACGTGAAGTGCTGGCAAACCAACCATCACATGTAAAGCAAATCCTACTTGAAACAGAATGCATTGAATCCAGTAGATATTTTTTATGCTTGTCATGCTCAATCATACAATATTTAGTAATGGTATACCTAGAAATATCCTTCACACTAGTATTAAGGTAATGATGCAAAGCCCTCAATTTTTCATGCTCAACTATACTTAAAGCATAACCATGACAGAGAATAGCATCAACAAATAATTCACGGTACTTATTTTGATGGAAAGAAGATAGCATTCCAGGATTTTTAGCAAGATAATTTTTATAGGCTTGACACTTATCAGTATGTCTTTTAGGATTAGATGTACCAATATAAGAGTCTACTTTATACCTTTTGGTTTGACAGTACTTACATTGGGCATAAAGACCACCTTCAAGGGCCTTGATGAAGGTATAATGGTCCCAAACAGGAGAAGTTCTTCTCCCGAACTCTGTTGAACTTGCAGCCTTCCTCTTAGAGGAACTAATGCCATCAACTGCTTGGGAAAGCTGATCATTTACATCCCCTTGTAAAAAAATTACATCAGTACATATATAAAATAGAATCACTAAAATAGAAATAGAAACATTGAAACATAATTTACCTCTTTCGGAGAGAGGATCATTTTGGCCTCTTTTCACGTGTCCTACATAATACAAAAAACATAAACATAAATAAAAACCAACATATCACAAAAAACAGAAACATAAATACGAATATGAAAGGAATTTTTACTAGAAAAGTTCATCTCAAAAGATTGAGTATCCATTGAACCTTGAAAATAAATCAAAAAAGACATATTTAGGGTTTTGAAATAGATTCGATCAAAAACAGAAACTCAATGATTTAATCTTTGTACGTGGCGTTGTTAAACAAGCCCCTGAGGTCCTTTAAAAACCTCATTTGACACCAGTAGCATCGCAGGACGGGATGTCCAGCTGATATACTCAGATTAAACCATTGAAACAGAACCCATAACACACACATACACACACATATATATATATATGAACAATTAAACAAAAATACAGAAATCGAAAAAAGAACTGAGAGAGATCAGATTCAGAGATATACTTGAGAGTTCAGATTCAAAGATATACTTGAGAGATGAGAGAGAGAACACAGTTAGCAAAAATGACAAGTTAACACAAACAAAAACAAAAATAGAAATTGAAAAAGCAACTGAGAGTGTTACTTAAATTACCTAAACCAACAGAGAGGCTGAGAACTTCACACCAGAGCCCAGAAATGATAGAGATATGAGAAGATTTAGAGTTTAAGAGCTTTAATTTAGGGTTTTTAGATGCTAGAAAAAAGAATTTTGGGGATTAGGGTTTATAATTTTTGGAAAAAAAAGAGTTTCTGGAAATTGAAAGGTTAGAGAATCTGAAGAGATTAGAGGAGAATATGGACGAATTTGAAGAAGTTGAAGGGATTAGAGAAAGAAGATGAAAAGATTTTGGGGATTAGAGAAAATTTTAGGGTATAACATAATAAATTTGGGGATTAGGGTTTGGAAGATTGAAAAGGGGAAAGTGGAAGAACAGAAGGTTGTTCTTAAGAAAATTTGGGTTTTGATCGAGCAGAAACAAGTTTGGGATGAGTTTTGGTGTTTATATAAGATCTGGAAGGGTTTTGTTGAAGAACAAGGATGAACTGGGTTGAATATCAAAGGTTTCAATCGAAAAATGAATGATTTTTTGGGAATAAGAGGTTTATGGGTAGAGAGAAGGCAGGGAATCTAGAGAGAGAAGAAGAGATAAAATCTGGGCAGAGTTTCAGTGAGAGAAAAATGAAATGAGAAATGAGAGAATTTCGATTTTTTGGGGTTTATATAGAAGGCCGGGTCGGGTTAAAAGATCCGCGCATTGTTATACAGGTCGCTCCTAACTATTCGGATTTCGCTCCGCTAGCACGCTTATTCTACATTTGTTTCAATTTGGTCCTGGTCACTTTGAAATTGAGCTTAAATTTTTATTTTGTTCTCGATTTGGTCCTTATTTGATTTAAAATTAGGTTTGGGGTTTAGGGTTACTATTTAGTGTTTATGGGATTATTTTAGGGATTAAGGATTTAAGGGCTAAGGTTTGAGGTTTATGGGCATAGTTTAGGGGTTAAGGTTTGAGGTTTATGGGTATAGTTTAGGGTTTAGGTTTTAGGGTTTAGGGGTTAAGCTTTGATGTTTATGGGTATAATTTAGGGGTATACATAATACATACATACATAAATAACATACATACATATATATAGTTTAGGGGTTTAGGGTTCAGGGTTAAGGTTTAGGGTTTAAGGGTATAATTTAGGGGTATACATAATACATACATACATACATATATACGTAATATATATACATACATAGTTTAGGGGTTAAGAACATAAGGTTTAAGGTTTACGGGTATAGTTTAGGGTTTAGGGGTTAGGGTTTAAGGGTTAAGGTTTGAGGTTTATGGGCATTATTTAGGGGTATACATAATACATATATACATAAATAACATACATACATACATATATATAGTTTAGGGGTTAAGGTTTAGGGGTATAATTTAGGGGTATACATAATACATACATTAATTCATACATACATACATACGTAATATACATACATATGTACATACATAAATAACATACATACATATATATACTTTAGGGGTTTAAGGTTTAAGGGTATGCATAATACATACATACATAAATAATTTAGGGGTTAAGGTTTAAGGATATAATTTAGGGGTATACATACATACATACACACACACATACACATACACACACACATACACATACACATACACATACACATACACATACACAGACCTACATGAACAGACACACACACACACACACACACACACATACATATATACATACATACATGCACTCATACATACATACACATTTTTTTATTACTGATTAATTACCCTTTAAGTCCCCACTCATTTAAATTTCTTCAATTTAATCACAATTATATATATTTTAAATTGTAACATTCACTTTTAAATTTTAGTTTTATTCAATTTAGTCACAATTATATATATTTTGAATTGTAACATATTCCGGCATCCCAAGAGATATTTTGGTTCATATTAATCCCTAAAAAATTATTTTTATCCAAAATTTACACACAATTACCAGACCGAAGTCTATTTGTACACGTAAGACCTGACTTGAGCTGCAACCGAAACCGATATTACCCGACCTGAATTTTATCCGTCAACGACGTGACCCGACCTGAACGTGGCCCGACTTGAAGTCCACCCGAACCTGAATTAACCCGTTAATTAATTGGTTTGGACCCAAACCGTTTTGGCCCGAACTGAGACTTACCCGACCTGAAATTAACCCGACCCGAACTCAATTTGAATTGAAATCAACCTGACAATGACCCGAATCTGAGTCGACCTGAACCTGACTTGATCCGAGTCAGACTATTAAATTGACCTGACATAATCCGTATCCGATTTGACCTGACTTGACATGACTCGACTTGAAACCTGAACGATTTCCCGATTTTACATCCCTAGACATAATAGAAATTAAAAGAAGAAAACATTTATATAGCATAGTAAGAAATATACACATTAAGATACAAAACTGATTTTCAAGTATAACACAGTAAGAAACACACATTAAGGCATAAAACTGATTTTCAAGGAAATTCGGTAAAACAAGACAAGAAAAACGAACACAAGATCAATAAAATAATAACAAATATTTAAGTTAACGAAGACAAGGGAAAAGACACGCACAGTACACTAGTAAAAAACGCTGAAGTTATACTTAATCTTCATTTCGCATTGTTACCAGTTGGTGGTCGTACTGACGTTATTGGAATCTTAAAATATTAGAAATAACACTAAATTTAATATGATTATCAAGCTTTTGCACTAATAGTTACATGAACCATCTGTTCTGATTTACATAAGAATTATATGTATATATATTTGCAATGAAGTGATGTATATATAAAAGTATGGGAAACAAATCTTTATAACCAGATTTTATAGTATATATATATATATATTAAATAAATATATAAGTAAATAAATAAACAAACAGATTCATGAAAATTGATGATTTAAAATAAATAAAAATAGAGTGAATGGCTAGTTGAAATTACTTGCAGTTTACGTGATATTGGAGATAGTTGGACGGTGTGATCATGCGAGATTTAGGTTTGGCAAAGTAAAAGCAGCATAAACGTCTACTCTGGATTACGGCGCGCACAAATCGAATGGTTTCGCTGGGCTCACGATGAATCTTCGATTCGGTGGGGAAGAGCGCACATGCTACGGGATCCAAGAGATGCGGTGAAACTGTAAGCATATTTTAGAATCATATTGGAGTTCTTAGACTGCGGGTTGCGGCTGAAATAGTTGGGGTAAAAGGATTTCGAGGTTGGTTTGAAGAGGTGCTTAATGTACAAATATAAACTATAAAATTTAAAACCTAAATTACTAACCTTAACACCCAAAATTTAAACCCTAAACGTTAAACCCAAAATTTTAAATTCTAATCATAAATTATAAAATTTACACCCTACCACCTAAACCCTAAAATGAAACATAAATCCCTAAACCCTAAAATTGAAAGACTTATATAAACTTTAATTTACACAAGTTTGTGTATCAAAGTATTTTCCACATATATATATTGATTATAAAAATTATAATAATTGAATAAGGAGTTTATAATTCAATTAGAAATTGAATGGTTAATCACACAAGAGGTCCCTACAACTTTTATCTATTAGTTCTTGATCTTTCAAAAATTATGATTTTAAACTTAAAATTTTGTGACAAAAACAAAAAATACAACAAAATTATTTTCTCACAAATTTTTTATTATGATAAATTTACATTTGAATCTCAATATTTGTTGTGACAATTTTTTTTGTAACAATAATTATCACTTATAGTTACAAAAATGGTCACATTGTCTTTTTTTGCACTAAAAATGGAGGAAAACATTTGTGACTTTATATTTTATTATTGTAATTGAAATTTATAATAACAAATATAATTTGTCACAAGAATCTCATTATTTGTTGTGACAATTTTTTTGTAATAATTATTAAAATTTGTAGTTACAAAACCTGTCACTATACGATTATTTTTGGCGCCGAAAAATAGAGAGAAATATTTGTGACAAAAAAGTAATAACAAAATATATTTTGTCACCATATGTTACACAAGTTTGTCAATTGTGACAAAATATTACGACGATTTTAGTTTATGTCACAATTGTATATGTTTTTCTAATTTAAATTGATATTTATTTATTTTGTCACAATAAAACAACTAATAGTGACAAAAATAATTTTGTTAAAATTAAATTTGTCACAACAATAGAAATTTCTTGTAGTGCTTGAATCTCTCCTTGTATTGTGTAGCATTATAATTAAATGCAAGGCCCGAGTTAAAAAATTATATAAGAAGTGCCATTTTTTTGAATTATATTTAAGGAGAGTGAATTATTTATAAATGAGTGTTATTATTTATTTTTAATATTTTTTTATATAAATTGTTATTATTTATAAATTGTTTTCTCAAAAAACATTTAGGGTGTATCTGACACCCATAGTACTAGGTGGCTCCACCCATAATTAAATGAACATATGTAGAATTTTGAAATATAAACAATTTGATGTGAAGTTTATTTTAGATACAAATTTATTAAAATGTTGCATTGTATAAAAATATTCTTTTTGGCCCGATTAATTATTTTAATAGTTTTAAAGTGATTACAAGATATTAAATGTTCATACATATTCTTAATCCTTTAACAATATACACATACTTTGCAGACAAAGCGATTTGAACTCGAGTCTCCTAGTGTGAATATCATATTTTTCACTGAGATCACTTATTGGGTTTCGGTTAGGGCTGCAAACGAACCGAAGTTCAATGAACCGTCCGTTTACTGTTCGGCAGGAAATTCGTTTATTTATTAAACAAACGAACATGATTAAGATTTTCTGTTTGTGTAATTAAATGAATGAAAATGAACAAAGGGCTCGTGCATTCATTTACGTTTGTGAACGTTTGATAATCCGTTCGTTTATGTTCGTTTAAATTTATTGACATAGGTCTATTTATATATATTATTTTTCATAACAAAAATATTATATTTAAAAAATTAAAAATATGAAATAAAAAGAAAAATTAAATAATACTCAATGTTCGTTGTGTTCGATTTCGCTTGTTTACGTTCATTTATCATTTTAACGAACGAACACAGACAAACTGTATTCTTATACGAATGAACACGAACAATAAATTATGTTCGTTTAATTGTTCGTGTTCGTTCATTTGTTTGGTTAAAATTAAATGAACGAACATGAACATACCCTCGTTCGGTTCTTTTACAAGCCTAGTTTCGGTCCAATTAAAATATATATATATATATATATAGGAGTTGAAGTTGTTTACATTGCTTATTTGGTTAATTACTTTCACAAAATAATAGTTAATTACTTTCACAAAATAATAGCTTACAATTATGAAAAAGTGAGCATAGCTGGGCGCTCTTGTATTTATTTTTTTTTAAAAATCAATTAAGCCCTTTAAAAACTATACTGAATTAAGTTTTTAAAAATTCATCAAATAAGTCCTTTGACCGATAGAATTCATTTTGGATTATTATTATACTCATGTAACCGTTACAAGATAGCATTAATCGGTGTAAAAAATAAAACCGACATCTTAGATTAATTCGGTTCGAGCTTGAGCAATTTTAGATTTTTAATTTGATCCTACTGAAAAATATATTTTATTATAATAAATATTTATAATGTGTTTATAATATATAAAAAATGTATTATATTATATGTATAATTTATATATTTAAATTAAATCGGTTAAACCGATCAACTTTATGTTAAATTAGTTATGTCAGTTTAGAGGGTGAAATTTAGCCGAGTTTATAGCGACACAAATTTTCAAGTCAACGATTGAGCGTTGGCCTGAGTTATGGATCTTCATGTTGGTTTAGGTAAGTCAACCCATTGGGCCAAGTTTGGGCCTTATTGGTTGAGAATTGGACCTTATAAGCTTGGAAAGTGACCATTTTGGGACAAGGGTGAAAGTGAGATTTTATAGGGCAATTATACCGTTTTTAAAGAGAAAGGCTGATCACCCCCTTTTATGTTGGCTGTCTCGTAGGGTTCTAAGGTGAGGGGACAAGAAAGCCTTGGTGAGATCACCACCCAACACCTTTTTCTTCATCTTTTATCCAAAACACCCATGGCCATTTTGGATTAAAAGAGCTAACTTTTTTACATCAATTCT
Organism: Hibiscus mutabilis; assembly: GCA_019671005.1. Lineage (NCBI taxonomy): Eukaryota > Viridiplantae > Streptophyta > Magnoliopsida > Malvales > Malvaceae > Hibiscus > Hibiscus mutabilis. Next base: position 10,029,082 of record CM033735.1, on the reverse strand, counting down.
TCCACCCAAGATTTAAGATCTAAGTATGTTAATCTCCTCATCATGAGCTTCTAGAAAAACATAATTTTGTGGTAAAAAAGGTAAGGGTTATATTTATGAGTTTTTGGAAGTTTAAGGCTTTATGGTTGTTCCTTTGGATTTAAAGGTGTAAATTCATAGTTAGGCCTTTCTTTAAAGGTTTACTGAAGTCTTAATTTGTTTTCTTGTTGTGAGGTAAAAAAGAGGTGTTTGGGGTTTATTCAAGTTAGAGCTAAAAGAAGAAGTTGAGATTTGTTAGTGTGTGAAGCAAATCTAGGTTAGTTGCTAAAAGGTCAGTACATCTCCAACTTATTTGATTCTTGAAGATCATAAAGAGATTGCTTTGCTTGATTTTATGGTGTTTGATTGCTAGTTTTGGCTATGATAACTTAAAGCCTTGTTAATGGTAAATCTCAGATTAAACGTTAATAATGTGTAAAAATGGTAGGAAACAACTTAAACTATCTCCCATAACTTGTAGGTTTGATTTGGGGTTTATCCATGGGAGTTTGGGGGTTTGGGGATGATTTACTACCTCCAGAATTTGAATTCTGAGCTCGTGTATCGATATTGGATGAACTAGTATCGGTACCTCATGTAATGAGTGACGAATTCAAGCATATTTTGAAGGGCGTATCGGTACGAGCTTAGGTCATATTGCTACCCCTGGTTTACTCAAATTTTAGTAGCAAAAACGTGTATTGGTATGCTTGAGGCATATTGGTACCAATGAGGGATCAGTACACGCCCCCGTGTACCGGTAAGAGGTGATTGGTTAAACCCTTCAGTATGTGAGTCGAGTATTAGTACACATAGGTGGGTATCGGTACCCAGAGAGGCGTATTGATACTTTTGAGTGGGTATTGGTACCCACTAGGCAATCTACCCGTAAATGTTGGAAATGAGTTTGAGGGGTTGATAATTTGAGAGCTATGTCCCAATGGGCTTCAAAGGTGATAAAATGAATTGTAAAACTGAGAAACCGAGATTTAAACCTCATGGATGAGAATAACGTGTATCGGTACCTCGTGTAATGAGTAACAAATTCAAGCATATTTTGAAGGGCGTATCGGTATGAGCTTAGGCCGTATCGGTACCCGTTGGTTTACTCAAATTCTAGTAGCGAAAACGGGTACCGGTAGCTTAGGGCGTATCAGTACCGATGAGGGATCAGTACATGGCCTCGTGTATCGGTATGAGGTGATTGGTTAAACCCTTTAGTATGTGAGTTGAGTATAAGTACACACATGTGGGTATCGATACCCAGAGAGGCGTATCGATACTCTTGAGTAGGTATCGGTACCCACTAGGCAATCTACCCATGAATGTTGGAAATGAGTTTAAGGGGTTGATAATTCGAGAGCTATGGCCCAATGTGCTTCTAAGGTGATAAAATGAATTGTAAAACTGAGAAACCGAGATTTAACTCTCATGGAAGAGAATAATATGTATCGGTACCTCATGTAATGAGTGACGGATTCAAGCATATTTTGAAGGGCGTATTAGTACTAGCTTAGGCCGTATCGGTACCCCTGGTTTATTCAAATTCTAGTAGCAAAAATGTGTATCGATATGCTTAGGCGTATCGGTACCGATGAAGGATCAGTCCACGACCCCGTGTACCGGTACGAGATTATTAGTTAAACCCTTTAGTATGTCAGTTGAGTATAAGTATACACCGGTGGGTATCGATACCCAAAGAGGCGTATCGATAGTCTTGAATGGGTATCGGTACCTGTTGCGTGTGATAAGTGCTACGCAATTGTGCAAGTATACACGTCGCAAGTAATAAAGTGATATGAGTATCGAGTATCGTCTCCACAGGGATTGGTTTGGGCCACTTTGCTTAAGTTACTGCACTATGAAAAGTAAAAACACAATTAAAGGATTAAAGGAGTTTAACTAATAACTAAACTAGAAAGCAATAAAGTAAAAGAAAAGATGAGATCGATTGAGAGAGATAGGCTAGGTTATCGTGAGTTGAGGTGTGATAGCCAATTGGATTGTCTTGGTAAAAGAGTGCATGGGCAACTCAGTTGCCGTGGCGACTTGCACAACGGGGTTGCCTTGGCAACTAATTGATGGTTGCTTGCTTGGCGACTAGTTGGGCAACTACTTGGGCGATCGGGCAGCAACTTCAAGGTTCGGCGGAGCGTTCTTCAATGGTTTCTTCTTATCCCTAAGTCGAAACTCTAGCTACTTGTGCATGCCTTGATAATACATCCTGCGTGAATCAAGGGTGAACAACAACCAATCTTGCGCTCCTCTTAGCCGTTGAAATCCTTAACTTATTCCTAAGCCGGATTAATCTTCACCATCATTGGATTGCATAAAGATCATATTCATTCGTTTCTTGAATCTAACTCTCCCGATATTAGATAAATGGATGAAATCACGAGATCCTCTCCCAATTCACTGCAAAGCAATAATAGGAACCAAGAATGAATAAACCTTGAAATAGAAAAGTGCAAACTCTTATTACCTAAACAAAAACCAATAGTTTCTCACAACCACAAAACACAATAACCATAGCCAAGTAAATTTAGTTCATGGCTAGGTTCCAAAGAAACACAAGATAATTAATCCCTAGCATGAACCCAATCGAACAAAGATGAAGGAAGAGGCTTGTCGAAATCCTCCTTGCCCTTGATGCTTGTCGAAAATTCTCTCCTCTTGCCCTACTTGGACTTGCCAAATTTCCCTCTTGCTCTCCCTCCTTGAATTGTCGAAATCTCCTTGATATTTATAGGGCTAGGCCAAAGTCCTTCTTTGAGGAGGAGTTTGAGTTGGAATTAAATTATCTTTAAAGAATATAATTCTTTATTATAATTTTATTCCTATTAGAACTTCTCATATCCTCTTGGAATTTAATTCTTCTTTAATCTCTGCATGGCAATCAAATTCCTTTGGGCTTGGACCTTGCTCCATGTCATCTTGGGCTTGTAAAATCATGAATTTCGACATCCATATTGCTTTTGGTCTTTGTCGACAAATGCCATGGCAACTGGCTCAGCGTCTCCTTCATGCACTGCCCTGGCAACTAGCTCGGCATATCCTTCATGCATTGCCCTGGCAACTAGCTCGGCATTGCTTTGGCAAGTGATCCTGCACATACACACAAAAACACACCAAAGCAGCATCTATTTCCACAAAATCACCAAGTTATGTAATCAAGCTCAACGATTGAAGGAAACATGGATTAATGCATGAATGGCTAACTATGCAACTAATATGAGCCTAAGTCTAACAATAATATGAGTAAAAAGGGTAAGAAAAATAGTACTTTTAAACACTTATCACACCCCCAAACTCGAACTATTGCTTGTCCTCAAGCAATGCAAACTCATAATTACCTGCCAAGACTTCAAATTTTCACAAACTTAGCTTTGAACTTGATTTCAATTCTCTGAACCGGGGCACAAAGTATGATTGGCTTTTTATTTTTCGGAAAACTGAGGAGTTACTCGGAATCAAACTATAATGCTTGTGAGTGTGTGCGGAGTTGTGTGCAAGTTGATTTTTCGGATTCTATGCAAACAATAGGTTTTCAAATTACTTCATTGAGTTCTTTTTAACTTGTTTTAACTAGAGCCAATTTCGGGCACCTCTAGTGTTTTATTTTTAGTTTTCTTAAGTTAATTTAATCGACTAGAGCCGATTTCGGGCACCTCTAGTTAAAAAAAATTTTAACGCCTCCTAGAGCCAGTTTCGGGCACCTCTAGTGATCAATTTTTTTGCATATGCTAGAGCCAATTTCGGGCACCTCTAGCCTTCATCCAATTTTTATTCTAATCTCCCAATTAGTTAATTATCAACCTAAGTTTACTAGAACTCCTTAAATCAATCAAACCACAACAGTGTTTCATCAAATTTAGCATCATAGTAAAATTCTAAGTTTTTCATGGTTATCCTAGAATAAAAATTCTATCAATTAAGTGCATTGGTAAAGTCATCATTGAATATTCATCAAATCTAAGCAATTCTTGTTCCAATTTAAAGGCATGGCAAGCAATTTATGTATCCTAAATGTAATGCTTAAAATTAATGTAACTAAACATGGTAATTACTAATAACAATCCCCCCAAACTCGAGTGAGGCATTGTCCTCAATGCATGCATAAAAATAACGAAAAATAACAATAAAAATAAAAATGCATACGAGGACTTACTCCGAGAGTTCGTCATCGTAGATGATTAGTTTCCTTCTAGTTGGCGTCTTGATTTTCTTGCTTGAACGCGATGGTTGTTTTCTTGTTGCCGGGACGTCTTGAGCTTTGGTTGCCGTGGCATCTTCATGGTTGGTTTCCGTGGCATCAGCTTGTGCAGGCACGATGTAGGTTGCCGCGACATCTTCTTCATTGGTTGTCGGGGCAAGGATCTCGGCAGTAAATTTCCTTAGCATAGTAGTTGTGAGTCTTGTTGTGAAAAAGAAAACAAAGAAAACCTGAAAACTAAAGATAATGAAGAAAAAATAAAATATCTCCTAAAAATAAAAATGAAAATAAAAAGAAAAAGAAAAAGGAAATACTGAAAGGAGAGCATGCTCATGCATCTCCTAAGTTGACCACTTCCTTGTTACGTTCCACATGGGCACCATTGTAGTGCTTCAATCTTTGTCCATTAACTTTGAATTCATGGTTGTCAGAGATGGACTTGATTATCACGGCGCCATGGGAGAATGGTTTGACGACTTCAAATGGTCCCGACCATCTTGATTTCAGCTTTCCCGGGAAAAGTTTTAGCCTAGAATTGAATAGGAGAACTAGTTGCCCTGGCGTGAATTGCCGTGGCAATAGTTTCTTGTCGTGCCATCGCTTTGTTTTCTCCTTGTAGATTCGTGCATTGTTATAAGCGAGTGCACGAAATTCTTCTATCTCATTGAGATCCATCAAGCGCTTTTGTCCGGCACTTTCCCAATCCATATTCACGGTCTTGATTGCCCAAGACGCGCCTTGTGCTCGATTTCCACCGGTAGATGACATGTTTTACTATAGACAAGCCGGAAGGGGACATACCTAATGGTGTTTTGAATGCAGTGCGATATGCCCAAAGTCGTCATCTAGTCTTAATGACCAATCCTTCCTTGAGGGATTTACAACTTTCTCGAGTATTCCCTTCAACTCCCGGTTGGAAATTTTTGCTTGCCCGTTGGTTTGTGGGTGATATGCCGTGGCGATCTTGTGTGATATGCCGAGCGTTGCATCATCTTGGCAATTAGTCTGTTGTCAAAATGCTTGCCCCGTCGCTGATAATTGCTCTCGGCATCCCAAACCGTAAAATATGTTTTTCGAGGAATCGTTGCACGGTCTTGGAATCGTCGTTGGGAACTGCAGCTGCCTCTACCCATTTAGACACATAGTCGACGGCGAGTAAGATGTAGAGGTTGCCGAATGAAGATGGGAAAGGTCCCATAAAATCGATCCCCCATACATCGAACAGTTCCACCTCGATGATGTTCGGGTGGCATCTCATGTCGCCTAGAGATATTGCCCGTCCTCCGCAACGATCACATTGCTTGTAAAAGTCTTGGGCATCTTTGTACAATGTTGGCCAATACAAAACGGATTGCAAGACTTTGGCCATGATACGAGTTCCTCCAAAATGTCCTCCATAGGGTGAAGAATGGCATTGCCGAGTACATTCTGTTGCTCTTCTTGAGGGGACACATCGACGTATAACCTGATCTGCACATTGTTTAAACAAAAGAGGCTCGTCCCAAAAGTAATGCTTAGCATTATGGCGGAACCGCTTCTTCCCTTGGTGAGTAATGCCATACGGAAAAATACCACAAACAAGGAAGTTAACTAAATCTGCGTGCGAGTATTGCCGAGGCATGTCTTTGCCGTAGTGTGTCGCTCCCAAAATTGCCGAGGCGTGTCGTCAAAGACTGCTGCAGCGTCGAGAGTTGCCGGGCGTGTGCATCCATGGTTGCCGAGGCGTCATGGGTTGCCGAGGCGTTGAGGGTTGCCGAGGCAATTAGAATTTGTTCATCCGGGAATGCATCGCATATCTCTAGATCCGCGTCTTTCTCCCTATTACGTTCCAAACGTGATAAGTGATCGGCCACTTGATTTTCTGTTCCTTTCCTGTCCTTAATTTCAATATCAAATTCTTGTAAAAGTAATATCCAACGAATCAAACGAGGTTTAGCATCCTTTTTAGCAAATAAGTATTTGATTGCCGAATGGTCCGTATGAACAATTACCTTTGTACCAATTAAATAGGATCGAAACTTGTCAAATGCGAAAACTACAGCTAGTAACTCTTTCTCCGTTGTTGTGTAATTCACTTGAGCATCATTAAGAGTTTTACTAGCGTAGTATATCACATGGAAGGTCTTACCTGTGCGTTGGCCTAGGACTGCTCCTACCGCGAAATCACTTGCATCACACATGAGCTCAAAAGGTAGCGTCCCAACTGTGGAACGACAATGGGTGCCGAGGCAAGCTTTTCTTTAGGGTTTCAAATGCTTGAGTGCAAGAATCATCAAAATCGAAGACTTTATCCTGTTCAAGCAGATTACACAAAGGTTTACTGATTTTAGAAAAGTTATGAATGAACCTCCTGTAAAAACCTCGCATGTCCGAAAAACTTGAATTCCTTTTAACCGAATTTGGTGGGGGTAATCTCTCGATCACGTCCACCTTGGCTTTGTCTACTTCAATTCCCTTGGATGAAATCTTATGGCGAGCACTATTCCTTCATCTACCATAAAGTGGCATTTCTCCCAATTGAGGACTAAATCCGTTTCTTCGCATCTTGCCAACACCCTCTCTAAATTGCCGAGACAGCCGTCGGGTCATTACCAAAAACTGAAAAATCATCCATGAAGATCTCAAGGAAGTCTTCGACCATGTCCGAAAAGAGCGCCATCATGCATCTTTGGAAGGTTGCCGGGCGTTACACAAATCCGAACGGCATCCTTCGGAAGGCATAAGTACCGTAGGGGCATGTGAAGGTTGTCTTTTCTTGATCTTCTGGTGCTATGGCAATCTGATTGTAACCTGAATAACCATCAAGAAAACAAGAAAAGGGTTTACCCGCAAGACGGTCAAGCATTTGATCAATAAAGGGTAATGGGAAGTGATCTTTCCTAGTGGCTTTGTTTAGCTTTCGATAGTCCATACAAACCCTCCAACCGGTCACAGTCCTGGTTTGGATAAGTTCATTATTTTCATTGCTTACCACAAGTTATACCTCCCTTTTTCGGCACACATTGTACCGGACTTACCCACGTACTATCGGAGATAGGGTATATAATGCCGCGTCAAGCCACTTGATGATTTCTTTCATTACAACCCCTTTCATGGCATGATTCAGTCTCCTCTGGGCCTCAATTGAAGGTTTGTGATCATCTTCCAACAAGATCTTGTGCATGCACACCGCCGGCTAATTTCCTTCAAGTCGGCAATTGTCCACCCTATTGCCTTTTATGTAGCTTCAACATGTTGATCAGCTTCTTTTCCTGCTCAGGCTGTAACTTAGAGGAAATAATTACAGGTAATGTATTATCGATCCCTAAGTATACATATTTTAGTTGATCCGCAATTGTTTCAACTCAAGAATTGGTGGATTTTCGATGAGGGGTTTTTCGATCTTACCTTCCTTACCCGAGTAGTCCAAAGGGTTCAAAGTATGTACCTGGTCGATTTACTAGCCAATTTACCTCTTCGGGTTGTTCCTCATCGACCGCTCTTCATACTCCTCGGGTTCCTCTTGATCGGCAATGTAGTTGCCGAGGCAACTAAATTCCTCATCGGTTAAATTCTGCCGTGGCATGAAGTAGTTGGCATTCTTCCGACGGATCATCGGCATGCCTTAGTGTTTGGAACACATTTAGTTTTACCTGCTGGTCATTCACCCTCATTGTGAGTTCTCCTTTTCAAGGTCGATCAAGGTTCTCCCCGCCGCTAGGAATGGTCTCCCGAGAATGATGGGTGCATGCTCATCTCGCTTCACAATCCAAAACAATAAAGTCAGCGGGAAAAATGAATTTATCAACTTTACCAAGATGTCCTCGATTTTTCCCTCTGGATGCACATAGGATCTGTCGGCTAATCGCAGCATAATCAAGTTGTAGGTCTTGCCTTCCCGATTCCTAGTTTCGAAAAACCGATTTAGGCATCAAGTTTATGCTAGCCCCTAGGTCGCATAGTGCTTTCCCGACATAGTGATTTCCAATAGAATAGGGTATTGTAAAACTTCCGGATCCTTCAACTTGGGCGGCATGCGATTGTGCAACATTGCCATGCATCCTCTGTCAGCGCAATCTGTTTCAAACTCTCCTAGCCTTGTTCTCTTGGACACAATGTCTTTAAGAAACTTGGCATAGTTTGGCATTTGTTCAATTGCTTCCACCAATGGCAAGTTGATGTGGACTTGCTTTAGGATATCAAGAAACTTCTTGAATTGGTATTCTTGCTTTTGTTGCTTCAACCTTTGTGGGAATGGTGGTGGAAGTCGGATATCTTCGATCTTTTCATTGGTTTGAAACCTGATTGACGGCATTACAGGGACATCTGGAGTTGCCGATGTGTTACCAACTGGGGTTGCCGAGGCGTGCTTATCGCAAGTTGCCGAGGCGTCTAGCATCATCCTTGTTGGTGTATTCACGGCATTGTAAAACATTGTCACTTGAGTCCACACCGGGAATCCGTGTAGAGGGCATTTGTGTAGAAGTTCTCTATATCGCTCCCAAGCCTCGTACATGGATTCATCATCCGCTGCCGAAAAAAGAAGTAATGTCGTTACGGAAGCTTATCGATTAAATTTGTAGGATTAAATCTAGCAAGGAAATCACGACAAAGATCAGTCCAAGATGCTATGGATCCGGCAGAATGCTATTTAGCCATGCTTTCGCCCTATCCCTCGGTGAATAGGGAATAATCTTAATCGTAAGACATCGGGGTGACTCCGTGTATCTTGAACGAGTTGCAAATCTCGAGGAAAGATTTCAGATGTTGTCGTGCATCTTCGATTCTTGAGCCGCCAAATTGACCTATTGTGTTGATCATATTAAACATTACGGTTTCAACTCAAAGTGGTCGGCTTCAATTTCGGGTGCGACAACTCCGGGTTAAGTCCATCAAGATCTTCTTCAAGATAGTCTCGAATAGTTCTGCTTCGTGCAAGAATCACTCCTCCTCCCGCTCGAACATCTTGATTAATATTGCCGTCTTGATTTGCCATTGCTTCTCTTATCCTTCGTCTAAGTCTTTGTAAGGTTCGTTCGATTTACGGATCAAAGGGATATTCTCGTGAAGTCGGTCTCGCCCTGGTCATATACCAATGCAAAACCAAAGTTTGTTAGCCCTTTGAATTTTAAACAAGAAAAATAAAAAGAAAGTGCAAGAAAGTAAAAACAAAGTCGCTATTGCCAATCCCCGGCAACGGCGCCAAAAACTTGTTGCGTGTGATAAGTGCTACGCAATTGTGCAAGTATACACGTCGCAAGTAATAAAGTGATATGAGTATCGAGTATCGTCTCCACAGGGATTGGTTTGGGCCACTTTGCTTAAGTTACTGCACTGTGAAAAGTAAAAACACAATTAAAGGATTAAAGGAGTTTAACTAATAACTAAACTAGAAAGCAATAAAGTAAAAGAAAAGATGAGATCGATTGAGAGAGATAGGCTAGGTTATCGTGAGTTGAGGTGTGATAGCCAATTGGATTGTCTTGGTAAAAGAGTGCATGGGCAACTCAGTTGCCGTGGCGACTTGCACAACGGGGTTGCCTTGGCAACTAATTGATGGTTGCTTGGGCGACTAGTTGGGCAACTACTTGGGCGACTGGGCAACAACTTCAAGGTTCGGCGGAGCGTTCTTCAATGGTTTCTTCTTATCCCTAAGTCGAAACTCTAGCTACTTGTGCATGCCTTGATAATACATCCCTGCGTGAATCAAGGGTGAACAACAACCAATCTTGCGCTCCTCTTAGCCGTTGAAATCCTTAACTTATTCCTAAGCCGGATTAATCTTCACCATCATTGGATTGCATAAAGATCATATTCATTCGTTTCTTGAATCTAACTCTCCCGATATTAGATAAATGGATGAAATCACGAGATCCTCTCCCAATTCACTCATAAGCAATAATAGGAACCAAGAATGAATAAACCTTGAAATAGAAAAGTGCAAACTCTTATTACCTAAACAAAAACCAATAGTTTCTCACAACCACAAAACACAATAACCATAGCCAAGTAAATTTAGTTCATGGCTAGGTTCCAAAGAAACACAAGATAATTAATCCCTAGCATGAACCCAATCGAACAAAGATGAAGGAAGAGGCTTGTCGAAATCCTCCTTGCCCTTGATGCTTGTCGAAAATTCTCTCCTCTTGCCCTACTTGGACTTGCCAAATTTCCCTCTTGCTCTCCCTCCTTGAATTGTCGAAATCTCCTTGATATTTATAGGGCTAGGCCAAAGTCCTTCTTTGAGGAGGAGTTTGAGTTGGAATTAAATTATCTTTAAAGAATATAATTCTTTATTATAATTTTATTCCTATTAGAACTTCTCCTATCCTCTTGGAATTTAATTCTTCTTTAATCTCTGCATGGCAATCAAATTCCTTTGGGCTTGGACCTTGCTCCATGTCATCTTGGGCTTGTAAAATCATGAATTTCGACATCCATATTGCTTTTGGTCTTTGTCGACAAATGCCATGGCAACTGGCTCGGCGTCTCCTTCATGCACTGCCCTGGCAACTAGCTCGGCATATCCTTCATGCATTGCCCTGGCAACTAGCTCGGCATTGCTTTGGCAAGTGATCCTGCACATACACACAAAAACACACCAAAGCAGCATCTATTTCCACAAAAATAACCAAGTTATGTAATCAAGCTCAACGATTGAAGGAAACATGGATTAATGCATGAATGGCTAACTATGCAACTAATATGAGCCTAAGTCTAACAATAATATGAGTAAAAAGGGTAAGAAAAATAGTACTTTTAAACACTTATCAGTACCCACTAGGCAATTTACCTGTAAATGATGGAAATGAGTTTCAAGGGTTGATAATTTAAGGGCTATGGCCTAATGGGCTTCTGAGGTGATAAAATGAATTGTAAAACTGAGAAACCGTGATTTAACTATCATTGATGAGAATAACGCGTAATAGCTTAGTACGTGATGATTTGAGATAACCATGATGGTTAGTGTTATGCCTTGGTGCATTTGTGATGGCTTGGCTTAATGCTTCTTACCTCTTGGTGAGGTGTATGAATGCTCGGGGAGTATGTGATATCTTATGGTTGTGGTAAAAGAATCCAGATGTCCAAGAGTTAGTACTATGGTACTTATATAAGGGGATGTGTACCTACAGGTTAAGTGAACAAGTACATCCGACGTACCCATGGGCTGAGTGATTTGGGTGCGGTTAGAAACCTATCCATTCCTATAGTGATCCAAATAAGGTAATTAACTCGATAGGCTGAGTGAGCTCGAGTAATCGGATTTGCCGAGTGACCTCAGGTAAGGGCTATTTGTAGCTAATATGATCCAAGTATGTCTAGGACGTATCAGTGGCTATGATAATTCGAATATAGTCCATGTAACCTGACGGCTGTGTGAACACGGGTAACCCGAAGGCTGTGTGAGCACGGGTAAAGTAGGGCTTTGTTGACCATTATGTAGATAATGTATGGATGTATTTATGTATGCTATGTGGATGCTATAAATGATAGATTTTGTACCCGATGGCTGAGTGATTAGGTTATGGTATGTATTAACTCGATGGGCTGAGTGAGCTCGAGTAACTCAATAGGCTATGTGACATCGAGTATGGAAAAGTTTTGTGGAAACATGTAATACTTGTTGCGGACTAAATGATGCGTTGAGATAGGTGATCTAAGAACACTATCTTGTGGATAGATGGTAGCTTATAGATAGTAAAGCCTTATCTATGCTATCTTGACTATATAATCTTGCATGCTTATTTTATGATAATCGCGAATTATGGTAGAGTAGAAATGTACCATTGAGCTTTGTTAGCTTAGCATGCGGATGTTTTGTTTTTTTGTGTATAGGTTGAAAAGTCCGCCCTTTGGGAGGAGTACATCGATGAGGTTTCCCAGCACCGCATCGGTTCAGAGTATAGTGCTTAGTATTTAGTTTCGGGCTTATGTATTCATAGGACCTTACGAGTTATTGAGTCTGTAAACTTTATTTGAAATATTATTTTGGTGTTTTAAACTTAGAGCTTTTGTTTTGTAAACTTATTTAAATGCTTATTTAATTACATGATTTTATGGATGATCTGACATTTTAAAAAAAGGCTAAATTGTGATTTTAATGGAAATTTTGTTGGGTCAGTTTTGGGTGACCCGAATGTAGTACTTCAAATCTGGATCAAGATTTGGTTGTTACGTTTATTTGTATCATAGCATATGTTTAGCCGGTTCTAGGAAACCCTAGGGTGGTATACAGGTCTTGGTAAGGGTTTAGTGAATACAAGCCCCTAAATTTAAGTTGTACTCTTCCAAGACCGAGAATCCTAATGGTTTTGCCTTGTTTCCTTGTGTTTGAGAAAGTTTGATGGTAAGTGAAGCGAAACGCGAACATGAAAGTCATGAGGAGTGCCATGTCTCTCAAGCAAAAGACTTTGGTAAAGAGTCTTTCCCGGATGTTTGGGACACGAGCCTTTCGAGAGGTACCAGAAGCGGAGGGGCTAGCCACCTCCATGATCTTACCTCTACTATCTTGCAAGTGGTGCAAGTTATCCCGAGGCAATTTGAGACGCCTCGTAAGATCCCAATTGAGAGGGTTCACCATTTTGGGACAAAAGATTTTGAAGGTTTGGGTGAAGATGACCCAATCAAGGCTGACTAGTGGTTGAGAGACACTTAGAGGATTCTGAGATAGATGAGGGGAAGTCTGGAGGATGACCTCGATTGTATTGTCTCCCTTCTTAACAACAATGCTTGTGAATGGTGAGAGACTGTTGAGTTGTGACTTCAGCCTGCACTTCCGACATGGGATGTCTTCTTGGATGAGTTCATGAAGAAGTATATCAATGAGGTTCATATGGATAAGATGAGAGATCAGTTTCTTCTTCTAGTTTAGGGAGACCAGACATTGTTTGAGCATGAGCAAGATTTTATATGGTTGATATGCTATGCCTCAGATTTAGTTGCTACCGAGGAGTTGAGGTGTAAGAGGTTTAGACATGGATTGAAGGTTGACCTTCAAATGAACGTGACAACGGGTCCACTTGGGACATTCTCAAAGTTAGCTAATAGTGTGAAGACACTTGAACGACTTCAGGGTTCGACATCGAGTTAGATTGAGGACTATAGAGGTCTTGTTATGGGGATACAAGATGTCTTAAGTCTTTATCCAGCTTCGTCTAGGATGTTTCGTTGTAACGACTCAATTCTTGGGTTAGTGAATTGGGTCTTGGGACAGAGTTATGTGTCTTTATCTTGAAAGAAAAAGTTAAGGGCGTTTAAGTTTGGGCCCATTATTTTGGGGGAGAAGGTTTTGAATTTTAAATAGGTGTAGGTGGTTGAAAAAAGAATAAGATATTATGAGGAGAGAGAATAAAGAAAAATGTGAAAAATGGATAGTGAGAAAGAGAGAAGAGGAAAAGAGAGAAAAGTTGAGAGAGGAGTTTTCAAACTCCGATCTACTAAGATCTAACCATCCATTGTTGACACCTCCACCACCATTGTGTTCATATCATTAGGACAAGTTCGTCGGTACCAGCGATGTCGCCATCGAAGCCGTCATTAGAGGGGGTGGGAGAAAATAAGTTTCAAATTTTCCAGTTGAAGGGGTTAGAGTGCTCAGACTGTAGAAACGAGGCCACCACCATTTCCACTAGCATCAAGACAACCAAAATGGGAGTTCGGCATCACCATCTGGCCACTAGAAGCCACCTCACGCGCCGCCGCCTGCGCGTTGGCGACGTTCGACCAAGTAGGCTGTTATAATAGCATGACTTCAACTATTGGGCCAAGCTATTGAGCTAGCCACCAGGAAAGCCAGCTGAGCTGACCCGAGCCCGTATACCGAGCTGACCTAAGCCAGTCTACTGAGCCGTCAGCCATTGATCGAGCCGCCGTTGATCGTTGACTTTTTAACCATAGTTGACTTTTTTCAAGGGACCCTACCTAGGGGTTTGTCAACGTTCTGAGACCGTTGGCGCTATTTGTTTCACTAGATTCAAACCCGATAAGCTATTTTTTCATGTGTTTTATCCCATAAAGTAGTCTGATAGTGTGAAATGGCTTATGTAGTCGTATTTGTTTTATCCAAGGATTTGGTGGACTCGAATATTGGAATCAAAGAGATGTTTAGAGGATCTTGGATGAGAATTTATTACTTTGGCTTAAGGTTAGTACACTTCATGTGCATCATAAGTGTGATTGCTTTGTATGTTAGTATCTGCAAAATAGGTAGATGATTAATACACATGTTTGGAGACCAAAAGTATGAGACTTAATATCTTTGTAAGACATGATGGTGTTGTGACTATGATGAGACTCTTGGAGGCTTTAGAAACCGTGTAGGGTTGTTTGAGATGCTCGTATAATTACTTGATGATTATTTGATTGATCGATTATCGTCATGCCTTGTATGCTTGTTTGAATAGATTGATGTGATTTGATGAGAATTATGCTTAAGGGATAAATATTTGATTATATGATTATGAAGCTAGTAATTAATATTAATTGATTATATGCACTAGCAAACAAACCCTAATGACTTCCATAAGCTTTAGGGATCAAATTAGGCGTGGTAATATTGTAATTCGAAGGAATTATGCAATCTCGTGAATAGTGTATCAGTACGAGCTTTGGTCGTATCGGTACGTGATTAGGGGTCATATTGTTATGGGTCGACTCGTACCAGCACTTGTGGAAATTAAATATTTCTAGTAAGCTATATCAGTATCGGTACGCGTATGAGTACCAATACCCATGAGTACCGTATTGACACTCGTGTTTGAGTACTAGTATCCAATGAATGGAATAATTTACAATGGTAATAAAAAGATTGAAATTGCATAGGATGATAATGAGATAATATGGTTCATAAAGATACTTAATGTACATTTTTATAATGTATTAACAAGTTGGTAAATTTAAATGATGGCTTGATAATTGATAGAAACCATAGAGATAAGTAATCATGTTAATGTTGTGTGTTGTGTGGTAACCGTGTCCATGATGTGTGATGTTTAGACACTTGGTTGGATGTGTTACTTTTGATTGATGAGATCCAGATATCCAATAAGAAAGTGTTGCAACACCAGGGTTAGAGATCCCGAATGTACATTCCTAAAGTTGTGTAGCACCGAGTTTTATTCAAAGATGCTCGATGAGAGATTCTAAGCATGGGTGTATGTTCTCGAAGCTGTGTCACACCAGGCCTCACTCAAAGATGCTCAATAAGAGATTCTGAACATGGATTCATGTTCTTGAAGCCGTGTTACATCGGGCCTCACTCTAGGTTTGTGGTTATGACTTTGTGAGCTTTAGCTCGGATGATCTAGTAAGATCTCGAGTATGGTTGGGCCTTGTATGCCATGTATGATGTTTTACTATGATTGAGAGCATGTGTTTAGGCGATAAGTGGTAGAGCCACATACTTATTATCTCTCCTTAATACTCATACTAGCTTGCGTACTTATGTTTATGATTAGCATTAAGTATAGTAGAGTAGATGTATAACACTAAGCTTTGTAAACTCAGTGCTCAGAATCGTTGTAATTCTTATTTTTGAAATTGTATTAATCAAGTTGAAGGTTTAAATGTTTTAAATTAAAGTGGAGCTTCTTGTAACAATTTAAATTTGTTTATCAATGTTTTCAACTATTTGGATTTAATGTTTTTGGAAAATACCTTGTTTGGGCTAAACCTAGTTGAGAACTTTTATGGAAACGAGTTGGGCTTAAGGCTCAAATGTGCCACCCCAGGGTGGTATATGTGTTTTAGTAAGGTTTCTAGTGAATACAAGCTCTTAAATTAAGTTTGTACTCCTTAAGAATGGAATCCTAATGGTGCGTTCAAAGTTCCACCCTAAGATGGTTATGATCGGGAGCACTTTTAGAGGCGAGGTCGCCCCAGATTGTTGAGATGCTAGTTAGTTATATGATGCTGAAGTCGAGGATGTGTCCTCCTCCCACCACTTGAATGATGTCTTTGTTGTGTGTTGTAGATGTTCTAAAGCCTTCGGATACGTTATGATAGTTTTTGGCAAGGAATCTTCATTGTTATACGTGGATAACGATTGTGTTGAGGGTATGGACAACCTATTTTCAAAATCAATCAGTGGATAAAAGTTGTTTGGAGGGCCCTTTGTTCACTTAAAATGAGTCTTGCTGATACTTAGGGAGTATCATTGCCCTTCTCGGAGGCATTTCTCGAAGATAGTGGATTTGAGATCCACTAGTCTGTTACAATGTGAATGAAGTTAGACGTTCTACAAGTTTGATAGAGCTACCTTCTTGAGAGTTATTGCACATTCAAAATGGATTGGGTTAATCAAGCGCGACGCTAGTCTGTAATGTCAAGAGTTATGGCCAAGGCTTGAAACCCCGAGGGATCCCAACCTTTGGGTAATGAGAATGGTGAACCTTCACCCTTCTACCATGATTTTCGTAGTGGTAGTTTTAAGAATGAAGCGACGAGGTTGTGAGATATGTTTGACTGTTCGATAGATGCCAATGTGTACAGTTTGATGCTTGAGAGCTTTCAGACTGTCAGGGTGTTTGTTTATGCTTCTTGGAGGAGTCTTCAAGACTCCCTCCCTATCAAGACCTTAAGTGGATGTTAAAGTAAGTCTGAGTCGGATATGGTACCCATCACTCTTGTTAGAAGACACTGACCTAGTTGAGAGAGTCAGAGAATCATTTGCGAAAGCACAACTCAAATGAGGTTTCTTTTGTTTGAATATTTCACCCAACGGAGAACCGAGGTTGTTCGCTAGTAAGAAGTTGGCTCGTTGAGGTGATACTTAAACCTTCGATAGCTTGTTAAGTGAAAATGAGGGACCGTTACATGTCTCCTAAGGTTGATGACTCGTTTAACCAATTGTGAAGTACTCATGTGTTTTTTTGGGATGGGTTCGAGAATAAGATGGTTACGGTTAAAGTGTTAGAAGCTTGTAGTTTTGAAATAAATCTTGGAATGGGTATTTCTCTCTTTAGGGAGTGTCGTGGCAACGTTTGATGGCTTCATTGACACTTGAGGTGTTTCAGCAATGATAAGGTGGGGGTCACCGTGTTGTCTCTCAAATGTGAGTTGATGCTTTGCGTGAAACGTGTGAGTGTATAAGTAATATGAAATATGAGCATTTGACAAGATAGTTACCTTAATGATCTTGTGTGTGGGAAAGGTTAGTTACTGTGTAATCAGTCAAGGAAGTAAGGGTTTGAAGCTTCGTAAATGCTTTTGATTGTATCACAGTTTCCTTGAGGCAAGCTGTCATACCCCGAAAACCGGTCTAGTCAAAATTAGGTTTCGGTGATCAGAAATTTTGTACCGGCTATGCCGAATAGTGTAATTGACGAATCTTGTATCCAATTTTGAAATAATGAAAGTCATTTGGGCATAATTAAGTTGTTGGACCTTTTTGTAAAGAATGGAAGTTAAGGGTTTTATTGAAAATACTGAAACTGCTAATTTTGGGCAAGGCGTATCGATACAGCCTAACTGTTTTAACTGACTTACCTATTTTAGCTTATCCGTATAGATACGACATAAGGTGTATCGATACGGGTCCCTGCAAAAATCAGTTTTGGGGACTAAATTGAAAGATATGGGAAATAGGATGCTGAGTCACCTACTTGCTTGCCCCTCACACGTGAAATACCTCAGATAAAGTGATGGATAGTTGCCAATTGCCTTAAAATTGTAAAAAGATATGAATTGATAGAAAATGGTTGTTTAATCTTTCCTTTGTTAGTAGGAAAGCTTCCTATTGGTCCATAAGTAGGTGGGAGAATGATTAAGAGTTGTAAATGGTTTTAAAATAGGAAACAAAAGCTTTCTCCCTTACTTTGAATCCCCCGAAAGTAAAACTCAACTTTGTCTTCAGACAAGCAAGCACCACCATTATTGTCTTCAACCTCAAGTTAAGCAAGCACCTCGATCTAATCCTTGGCCTTTGCTCGATTTTGATACGTTGCTTGAAAGCTCACAACTTGGTGAGTAAAACCCCCTTATGAATTCTGTTAAAACACTTTGATTTTTTAGGTGTAATTTCAAGAATTATGTCTTTGATCATCCAAGCTAAGCCCGTGTATTAGGTGATCAAATCCCTTATTTTGATGTTGTCTACAAGTTCCGATAAGCTAGAAAAATATTTGTAAGTCATTGTGTTTGATTCCAATGCAATCCTTAATTTTTGGACTAGCTCAAGAAGCGGAGAAGAATCCCTCGTCATCTCCCTCAAAAGCTAGGTGCCAAGGAGCCGTAATTTGGGAGCCTTGAGAACTTTGGAATCAAGGTGGGTGTAGATGTGTCAAGGGATATGCAAGGTGCCATCCTGTTGCATTCGTTTTGTGATCATAATTGCATTTGCTCAATGGCTCAAGTGGAGCAAGCATATGTGGGTGCTAATGGTAATCATGATAGGTTCTCAACATTGTGGTATGTTGTAAAGTTCATATATGACATTTGAAACATGCTATGTGTAAATTTTTGTATGTATATGTTATGACATGATATCTGGAGCTAAGACTCAATTTGTGATCCGATATGCTATGGCCTACGGGCACAAAGGTAAGAACTATGATGATATGTGTAATCCTCATACACTTGTGGACATTGGATACAATTGGCATGCCATAGGGTTATTTGAGCTCACTAAGTAAGGGATTGGACTACGGTTTGGGGCTACGGCCTATATGTGGTGAGATAAGTTTGGTTTGTGTAAGAGATATTTTTCGGAGCTACGGCTCAAGGCTAAGGCCTATTTTTAATATATGTGGCGTACATGGAACCCGCGTATCCATTGGTTACTATGTCTAAGGAAATTACATGAATTTATGCTTTGCATTTGATGTATGCAATTATGACAATTAATTTGAGCATGATCTATATATGTCTAATGATGTGTTTATGTCATTCAAGCATGATTAAATGTCATTTATGCCATTTATGAACTTTTTTGCATTTTTTATAACTACCTCACTAGGCTATATTCGCCTAACATTAGTGTGTCTTATGCATTTTAGGACCTTGAAGCAATCTGTGCCTCGATCGTGTTGTTGAAGTTGCAAGTCACTCCCATCAATAATATATATGCTTACTTTTTGCTTTGAACTCCTAGTAGGGTGGCATAAAGCTTAGACATGTTGCATTTTCCTATTTGAGATATGTGTAATGGCCTAAGGGAATGTTGGGCGTTAGTTGTGAATTTTGGCATGTTTGTGAACTGATATAATTAGTTAATTTGGCTTAAAGGGACTAAAAGGTGAAAATGGGATAAATGGATTTTAATCGCTCTAAAATTTTGTGTGCTAATAGAAATATGGATTAATAACTTGCTGGAAAAATCTCACGGCATTTGGAAATCATTCAACAAGTTAAATCGAATAAAAACCAGGTAAAATCTATCATTACAGGATAGGCGTAACAATATGGGTCAAGCTGTATCGATACAGTCTTGCATATTTGGACTATGTAAAACAGGGTGTACCGATTCCCAAAAGGAGGTGTATCGATATGGCACTGGATGGTAAGGCCTGGGAAATAAATTGTATCGATACGACCTTAGGCTGTACCGAAATAGGTCAACCTTAGTCAACGCGTATCAATACAGGCATAGATGTATCGATACAGACTTGTTACCCTCAAACCTAGAATTGAGAAATTTTGGCTTAGCGTACCGATACGGTCTTAACTGTATCGGTACGGTGTTAGTTAATTCTGTTAAAACACTTAAACTACAATTTTAAACAGTTTACAAAATGGTCGCTAAACTTTAAATGGCCTAATTGGATAAGTAAATGACTTCCATTGACAACGAAATTTCACAGTTTAATAATTGGTAAGTTTAATTGAAGATTTACAAAAATAAATTTTGATATAGTCCCTTAATTTGTGAAATTTACAATTTAGTCCCTAAGTTCGAAAAGGTTTAAAATTGACCCCGAATTGAGTAAGATATTAATAAGTTAGTTCGTTAGGCCTTAAAAGAGATAAATAAGACATTTTGATTAAGATTCCGAACTTTGATTAGGCTATCGAACTTTAAATTCGTTCTAGTAACACTTCCGACTCGGTTTCCTACCAGGTCGGGATGAGGGTGTTACATTTGTGGTATCAGAGCTAGGGTTTAGTCGATTCTAGGACTAAACCGAGGTCTGCCATGAGTCTGTATGTGCATATGCCACCTAGGAGTTTATTTGTATATGTTATCTTTGACTTGCAACTAACATGATCTATTCTTTCCTATTCGAGTAGATTTAAGAATGTTTGTGCCCAACAATAGAAGAGTTGAAATAGAACCACATCCCGAGTCCTCTTCAACACAAGGGACAACCTCAGGGCCGAAGTTCAACCTGAATAGTTGGGGCAGAATCACCCACCTAATCCCCCTCCGATGCTGCCCGCCCAGTAGGAGTACTTGATGTCTATAGCAAAAATGATCAAACAAGTGGTCGTGTCTCTTAGGCAAGAACCGCCACCGTAGCCTGTTGAAGCACTCGTATCTATCTCGAGAGCCCCCATTGATAAGCTTAGATAATATCCGGTTTATACCTTCACTAGCCAAGAGTAAGATAACCCTAAAGTAGCAGAATACTGGCTAGAAAACACCCTCAAAGTCCTGAATAAGAAAATGAAGTGCACTGATGAACGTAAGCTAGAGTGCGCTCTAGCGCTGATCTCTGAAGAGGCTCAAAGCTGGTGGGACACTGTGACACTCACCGTACCTGAGCATAGAGTTACGTGGGACTTCTTCCTTTAGGAGTTCCATAAGAAGTATATCAGTGACCATTATCTTGCTGAAAGGCGTAAGAATTTTCTTCATTTGAGACAATGAGGATGACCCGCAGAGCAGTACATCCACGACTTTTGCAAGTATTTGAGGTACGACGTAGAGATCATACGTACGGAGAAGAATAATTGTAGAATGTTTATCGATGGCCTATGTGATGAATTACATCCCCTCTTCACTGCGTTGGAGTTGGAAGATTTTCAAAATCTGTTCAATCGGGAAATTGATACTGAAGCCTCCCAAAAGCTTATAAAAGAAGAAAGGGGAACCAAGCCAGAATTGACAAGAGATTTCGAGATGATTCCAGGCTTCCTATTCCTCAGAAGAAAGGTTGACTATGGTACCAGAAGTCTGCCACCTTTCAGCAGTTACCGAAGACATGATATGTGTCACAATCCCAATTTCTGGGAATATATGCTACTCATACGACTTCAGCTGATAGTACAGATGGTTTTGGGAAAGGTTCTCAGATTCGTCTATGTAGTTTCTGCCAGAAGAGGCATCATGGGCAATGTTGTAGGCAGGGCTGATCCTGCTACTTCTGTGGTGAAGCTGGTCACTTTACCAGACAGTGTCTGCAGAATTTGAATGCCCCTACCTCTGTGGCTTCTCGGAATAACTATGCTAAGGGGAAAAGAACGAAACAAGTGCAATCTGGATCAGTAGGGAAACCTCGCAACTCAAATCCTCTTTTAGTTGGACGTGATCCTTAGACCTTGACTCAGATGTACGATGTTCGAGGTCAAAAGCAAGAAGACGACCCTGATGTGATTGCATGTATGGTGGAATTATGCTATGAACTTGTTTATGCATTGATGGATCTTGGTTCTACACATTCCTTTATTAGTGAACCATTGATTGAGAAGTATGCCTTAAAACCTGAACCAGTTACTTCTGAGATAGTAGTCTCTAACCCACTAGGAGATAGCGTGGTTATACGAATGATCTGTAAATCTTGTCCTCTAAGGATCCAAGGGATCCCATTTCCGGCCAATTTGATGGCCTTGCCATTCCATGAGTTCGATCTTATCCTAGGCCTTGATTGGTTAGCCGAACATCAAACCTGGATAGATTGCTCAAAGAAGAAGCTATATCTTTGTGGACTCGGCAAAGAGAGCATAACTCTAATGAAAACCAAATCCGAGCCTTATAAGGCTATTATGTGTGCTATAGAATCTAAAGAAGATACAACGCTTGAAGATGTATCGGTGGTAAAATAATTCCCTAATGTGTTTCTCGATAAACTTCCAGGACTTCTTCCGCCTTGAGAAGTAGAATTCGGAATCGAAGTGCAATCGAGGACTACACCCGTCTCTATTACTCCGTATAGGATGGATCCGGTCGAGTTAAAGGAATTGAAGGCTCAAACCTAAGATATTTTGGATAAAGGATTTATCCAACTGAGTTTCTTACCCTAGAGAGCACCAGTTTTGTTTCTCAAGAAGAAACATGGATTGATGCGATTATGCATTGACTATCGTTAGCTGAATAGGGTAACAATCAAGAATAAGTATCCATTACCAATGATCGATGATCTCTTTGATCAGTTGAAATGGGCTTCTATCTTTTCCAAGATAGACTTATGATCCGGGTACTATCAAATGCTAGTGAAGGATCCTTACATTCCAAAGACTGCATTCCGAACTAGATACGACCATTATGAATTCTTGGTAATGCCTTTAGGGCTTACGAATGCACCTGCAGCCTTTATAGATAATGAATCGTGTGTTTCGGCCTTATCTTGATAGATTCGTGGTTGTGTTCATAGATGATATCTTAATCGATTCCAGGACGCTTTCACCCATGAAGAACACCTCTAGATTGTGCTTCAGACTCCCCGGGAGAAACAACTTTACGCTAAATTTAGTAAATGTGAGTTCTGGATTTCTGAAGTATTCTTTATGGGATACGCGATTTCCTATGCGGGAATTCAAGTGGACCCAAAGAAGATTCAAGTAGTTCTTGATTGGATTCTTGTAGCGATGTCCCTTTTTCGCTAAAAAAAACGAGTTTTCGAAGTGTTTGCGATTTTTCAGGTATTAAAATATTTATTCCGTGGGGTTTAAAAAACCGCATTTTATTTAAAAATTGGAGTCGCCACCGGCCACTTAGGTAGGCCGAACACCGTAAAACCAGAGATTTAAAAACTGTTGGGTTCGGGAGTCGGTTACGGATGGGGAAGGATTAGCACCCCCACACCGCCCAAAATTGGTACTTTAATAATTACCGCTTTATTAATATTAGATTTTTCGGATTAAAGTGATGATTAGTTTAAAATTTGGTTATAATTGCGAATAAATTTTAAAGGCCCCGTTATCCGAGAGTAAACGCCCAACTACTATCACTACGCCTGATACTGGCCCCGTTTACACTCAGATAAAATGACACCACATTGACAATTTATATCTCGATATGCAATCTTAGTGGGTAAAATATAAAACATTGCAAATAATTTAAATGCAATAAATATTAACATAACAGAATACTAATCTAACATAAATAAAATGTTAAACTAAAACATACATACATAAATATTAATCTAACTCATAAATAAAAACATATCTAACATAAATAAAATACTAATATAAAACACAAATTTAAAACATATTAAATATTAATCTAAAACATAAAAATACAAAATAAAAAAATAAGACTACAATTTTAAAATAACTAATACTTCATTAAATTATAAAAATTACAACACTAATAAAAAGGGATGCAAATATACCTAACTAGGAGCTCGAATGACGAACCCCGACTGAACCCCACCGAGATCTACCGCGACCCCTCCAAAAATATTAACTAGATCAGACCTAAAATAGGACCCCGATCGAATGTTGGATCGAACCAACTGGGGTCGAGGGCACTGCCCCCAACTCCGGCCAGCCTTGCGGCCGGCCTAGCCCCCACGATTTGGGGTTGCCAATTTCAAAATTGGCATGCCAATTTTTTTGGCCAAATTGGGCGTTCCATTGGCCTGCCCCCATGCCTTGTATTTATAGGCATGGGGTGGGTAATTGGGGTGACGTGGCTATCGCAGAGCCACTCAATTTTTTTTCGATTTTTTATATTAATTTTTTTTATTATTTTTTTGATTTTTTATATTAATATTTTTACTATTATAATAACACTAATAACACTAAAACTCGGTAAAAAATGAGTGATTACAGTTGCCCCTCTTTGCTTGTTCTTGTGAAACGAGGACAAAGCAAAGATCAAAAGCACTAATTTTTGACCTACTTTCTCATCTTTGGCTTCAGAATCACGTGTTCTTCTAGAACTATCCATTCTTCCTTAGCTGAATCTTCAGGCTCGTAAGTTCTTCCTATATAGAGCTTCGTCACCTTCCGATCTTGGAGTTATAGGCTCTTTCTACATAGAACCCTTCATTCTGAAGCCTCGAGTTATGAGTCCCTCCTATATAGAACCTTTCATTCTGAGACGGTGCAGCTTGGAGTCCTTCCTATATACAACTCTTCACCTTCAATGCTGGTTTCTCCTATATAAAACCTTTTGCGTCGCTGATGGATTCTTCCGACTGGGAGTTCCTCCTATATAGAACTGCTAGTCTTCAAACCTTGGAGCTGTTAGTCCTTCCTATATAGAACTTTTAGCTTCTGAAATCTCAGAGCTACAGGTTCTTCCTATATAGAACCTTTCACTCTGAGACAGTAAAGCTCGGAGCCCTTCCTATATAGGACTCTTCGCTTTCAACACAACAGGTTTTCCCTATATAAAACCTTGTGTATCATGGGTAAATTCCTTCGGCTGGGATTCTTCCTATATAGAACTGCTAGTCTTCACCCTGGAGCCGTCGGTCCTTCCTATATAGAAATTTTGGCTTCTGAAATCTTGGAGCTACAGATTCTTCCTATATAGAATCTTTTACTCTAAGACAGTGAAGCTCAGAGCCCTTCCTATATAAGACTCTTCGCTTTCAACACAACAGGTTTTCCCTATATAAAACCTTGTGTATCATGGGTGAATTCCTTCGACTGAGAGTTCTTCCTATATAGAACTGCTAGTCTTCACCCTGGAGCCGTCAGTCCTTCCTATATAGAACTTTTAGCTTCTGAAATCTCAGAGCTACAGGTTCTTCCTATATAGAACCTTTTACTCTAAGACAGTAAAGCTCAGAGCCCTTCCTATATAGGACTCTTCGCTTTCAACACAACAGGCTTTCCCTATATAAAACCTTGTGTCATGGGTGAATTCCTTTGGCTGGGAGTTCTTCCTATAGAGAACTGCTAGTCTTCACCCTGGAGCTGTCAGTCATTCCTATATAGAACTTTCATCTTCTGAAGCCTCGGAGCGGCAGATTCTTCCTATATAGAACCTCTCTCTGCAGGCGCTTGGAAACATAGGCCTTTTGTATGTAGAACCACTGTCTTCACATTTGGGATTCATACCACGATGGCTACCGATGTCTCTTCAGATTCGGGGATTCACACCAAAAATGGCTACCAAACTTTCTTTAAATTTGGGGACTCATGTCGAAGGTGGCTGCCAAACTTTCTTCAAATTTTAGGGACTCACGCCGAAGATGACCGCCAAAACTTCTTCAAGTTTAGGGACTCACGCCGAAAATGGCCGCCAAAACTTCTTCAAATTTAGGGACTCACGCTGAAAATGGCCGCCAAAACTTCTTCAAATTTTAGGGACTCACGCCGGAAATGGCCGCCAAAACTTCTTCAAATTTAGGGACTCATGCCGAAAATGGCCGCCAAAACTTCTTCAAATTTAGGGACTCACGCCAAAAATGGCCTCAAAAAATTCTTCAAATTTAGGGACTCACGCCGAAAATGGCCGCCAACACTTCTTCAAATTTAGGGACTCACGCCGAAAATGGCCGCCAAAACTTCTTCAAATTTAGGGACTCACGCCGAAAATGGCCGCCAAAACTTCTTCAAATTTTAGGGACTTACGTCGGAAATGGAAGCCAAAACTTCTTCAAGTTCTTTGATAATTCTTCAGGTTCCTGTCCAAAATAAGAAAAAATTGGCATGCCCCTATCTATATGATGCATGCAATGTAATGGTTTCTTTCTTTTCTTTTTCTTTTTTCTCTTCTCATTTTCTTTTTCTTTTCTTCTTTTTTCCTTTTCTTTTCTTTTCTTTTTCACTTTTTCTCTTTCTTTCTCTCTTTTTCTTTTAGCCTTTTTGTTCTAAAGTCTTACACCCTGAAAGGTCGTTCTTCAGATTTCTTCATCTGTTTACTTCTTCACTGTAGGCTCTTAATTCCTCATTTGAACATGCTTTTAAACCTTTTGTGCGAAAGGCCTTCTTGTCTTCAGGGTTATCACTTGTCTTCATAAATGATCCTCTGGTTCTTATATTATTTTTATAAGAACCATTGTCATCTTCTTCGCTTGGCGTTGCCCCATTCAACCACGGGCTCCACTGCTTTGAATTTTCTGACCCATCATACAGAGCCTTGATCTATTTCTAGTCACTAGGGTGAGCCAAAATGCTTCCATCCCCTGAGCTCATCCTTGATCTTCTCGTAGCACTTCGACGAGAACTAACTCTCGGTCCCTATGCTTTAAATCTCATCATCATTCATTTGTAAAGTAAAGTAAAAGGCAATTTACTTGTGTATATTTCAAAAAATAATGATTGTTTGAAAAGATAACAGTCATTTTGAAAATCACAACTTGGACGGGATACCAAACATTTTGAAAACATTGTTTGGAACAAATGGTAAACATCTTTTTCTTTTCTTCTTCTTTTTCTAAGGACCAAACATGCTTGGAGAATGGTAAATAAAATTCGAAGTGTATTGCCAAACATTTTTAAAAATTAATGTTTGGGGGAAATGGTAAACATCAAAACTTTGGGAGAAAATGCCAAACCTTTTAAAACATGTTTGCCCCCGAAATATCAAACACCATAGCGCATCTGCTTCAAGTTGCCAGAGATCAACTCTAATGAAGTGCATATTTAGAAGATCTTGACCATTGTGGAGATATATGCCAATGTATAGTTTCTTCTGGTCTAATTGGCTTTTGAGAGGAACAACCCTACCTAGTTTCTACCCCGTTTAAGGTGGCACTCTTAATCTCCCTATCTCACCATGCCCCATCCTTCCCTCATTTAGGTGTCAATCAAGCACTTCAAAGTTTGACGTTCCTTGAAGCAAAGTTAACCCTTATAGGCGGAATGAAATCTGAAGACATTCTCATTCAACTTGGATATCTATGGATGACCAGAATAGTCTTTGGGGCTTGTAATGTAGGCCTTTGGTTTATGGTTAAGTGGAACAGTATTTCTGTACTTGTGTAACTTGGATATGCCCATTATTCCTTCCCTTCTTTGGATCACTCTAGACTGCCCGTTTTCGGGTTTTCACCCTAGAGTTCATTTCCTTTCTTTTTACTGTAGACTGCCTTGTATTCTGACTATATACTGATGTTCATTTTCTGTTCAATAATGCTTGATCCTTCAATACTCCTTGAAACTGAGATTTCTTGAATGAATGACTATGAATACATTTCTTGGAATTCTTGTGATTGGCACGCCCAGATGAAATATTATTCTTTCTTTTTTCTTTTTCACTTTTTCTCTTGGATCGCTCTAGACTGCCCATTTTTAGGTTTTCACCCTAGAGGTCACTTCCTTCAATGTATTTTGGTTGGATATTGATGCCAGCAGGCTCAGGCAGACTACTCTTTTTCTTCATTTTCAGGATCACTCTAGACTGCTTATTTTTTTTGGTTTTCACCCTAGAGTTCATTTCCTTTTTCAAAATTGGCAATCTTCGGGCCGACTTGTATTGACTTAGCTTCAATTCGAGCTTCTGTACTAATTTTCAAAACTGATATTTACTTGAAATGTGGATTCCTTGTGTCTCTTGCTCATAGTTGAAGTCTTGTTCTTGTACAATATTCTTTCTTTCTTTTTTTTTCTTTCTTTTTTTCTCTCTCTTTCTTCTTTTTATTTTCTTTTTTTCTTCTCTTTTTTTGTTTTGTTTTGTTTTTATTTTTTTTTGTTTTAGACTGCCCATTTTGGGTTTTTAGCCTTGAATCTCTTTCTTCTTATTCGGGTCTGTAAATCTATCCTCGAATCAACACATATCTATACTGGTATTGATGATATCTTCTGCTCGAAGTTACTTGCCTCTCTGCAGCTCTTCTGATATTTACTCGATCTGGATTGCTTCGGCCTTCTGATTACCATTTATCTTCTTTTTTGGTTTTTCGTTCGGACATATCCATGTTTTCAACCACTTTCTTCTGATGATTTTCTGATCTTCATATCCAGTCTGTATGGTCTCATCTGTGTCTTCTAGTAAAGTAAAAGAACACCATTCGTTGTCATATTCACAAATGTCCTGAGAATGCCTTCAGGGGGTAGAGGTTTAGGGTCAACTTTCGTTTCAAGGATCTTAAATGACAAGTGCCTGAGGAGATAAATTCTTAAAATGAGAACTGCCCATTGTCTAAACACTCGTTTTTGTTCCTCTGTTGGCCTAAGTAAACTAGCAGATACTCACATTTACAGTATCACCACAACATTCAATCTCTTCTAAATATATGCAACTTAGAGTTGATCTTTGGATCTGAAGCAAATGTACTGTTGCATTCAAAATTCGAGGACCTGGTATAGAAATGATATATACATATGTCCATTCAAAAATGTGTGTATATGCATATGGGAAAACTAACCTCATAAAAATGAAATGTTTAAAGAATCAAGAATGTAAAAATGCTTTTCTAAATGGAAATGTGATTTTTAATTCTAATAAACAATGATTTTTTTGTTGTTGAGAATTTCTTTGTGAAATGATGAGAAAACCGTAGGGACCTTTGGATTATCTCCAGGGTACTAACCCATTCTGCCCCTTCCAAGGTAGTGTAGGCTTGCCTGTTCTCTTTTTTTTCCATCGCTGGATCAACTCTCTCGTCATGACTCCCTCGTCAACCAGCTTCTTAATTTTTCTATTAACGACCCCAAATTTCTTAGCGTCATGCCCCAGCGCCTCAATGTTTTAAAAGTGGTACCCATTTATATCTCTGTTTCCTTCTGCTCCTAGGCAGGTCTGGTCTTTAAACTTAGGTCCCGGAGTGCATGTTCGATTCTCTCTCCGACTATCATGAAGTCCTCAAAGCTGGCTTTCATTTTCTCGAGCATTTTATTAAAGTAGAAATATGAAAGGTGGCATAGAAGTCAATTTTCTCTTCATCTACGAGAGGCTGCACCTGGGTCGCTAAACACAGACACCTCAAAGCACATTCCTTGAAACTTTCATCAGGTTTCATCTTCGTACCCTAGAGATACCGACGACTTAGTGCTAGGTCCAAAGCATATCATATCACGGTAGGTCCTGCTAGACTGTCGGGTAAGTAGTGGATCGGTAATTTTTCAATGTAGCCCCCATCTTTTTTTGCAGAATATGGTCACACGAATCTTGGGGCATCTTTTTCCTTTATTATATGCAAATCTGGAAATCTTTGGAATCCGGAGGAACGACCAAATCGGGGCTCAAACAGAGTTTTCTTGCATTAAAGGCATCAAACTTCTTTTTCTCTCTTTTTCTCTCGAGTCCATCTTTTAACTGCTCGAATCTTGATTTTTGACTGTGTTCAATTCTTTTATTCACGATAAAACTCTAATTGTTCTTTGGATTACCCCCCAAAAATTTTATGCAAGGTAGTGATAGTGTTATGTAAAATATGTCTTGATTGTACAATGTAATACAATGCAATGCAATCCTAAAATATAAATATGAATGCAGTAAGGTATTGATTCCAAAAGTGATCCTCATAGAACGACGTTCATTGAGGACAAAAGGTTTCATTATATCAGATATTAGATATTTACAGTTACTGATAAGCTTCAGTGCCTACTTTCTTAACTTCATTTAGTAGTCCAGTCAGCTTGCCTCTGTAGTCCAACACTTGATCCACGTTCTGACAAAGCCTTCCACCTTGTTGAACCGCCTTACCTGCTCGAGTAATATCGATATTCGGGTCTTCATCTATCCCCTGCTTAGTCTTTCGTAGCTTGGAAGTTGCCCTTTCCAACTGAAGAGTGTTGAATTGTCATTGCTCTATCGTAAACTTGTTTCTAAAACTCTTGCTAATGGTTAAGTTATTCTGTAGCTCATCTCTGGAGACTATCGTACCTATTCCCAATTCCCTCAAACTTACCTGATAACAACCTGACTTGATTCTCGCTTGACTAAACTTATTCCACATTATGAGTCTTTTCAACTGGATAATACCGTTCATCTATTCTTTAAAGGTGGCCCAATATGATATTCTTAAACACTCAGGAAAGCTTCTGATGATCATTCTGCAAATTCAATTTTATCCAAGTTATATCTCTCTTATCTGAGCTGGCTGAACTCGAAAGAATATCCCTCTCCTGGGATGCCCCTATCTCTGATCTTCAAATTTGGCTCGCTTGAGTGACCCATTTCGGTATTACTCGAACTTTGTCCTGGATATCGATTCCTCCTCAACTTTGTCCCTCGGGTGATTGTTAGCTCACTATAGAATTGGGGAACTCCGTCTTCGAAACCTAAAATCCTCATCGCGATAAGATCTTGAACTCATTCCTTAGGGCCTCGCAATCCTCAATACCGTGACTCAAACTTCCTAAACGATAACTGCCTCTAGCACGTGTGTAGTAATCTCTTGGATAAGACGGTCTCCTCGCTAGAGACTTCACCGAGGTAATAAGGCTCTTGTCAATGAACATTAGGAGTAGTTCGGTGTACCTCACAGGAATCGAGATAAACTTCTTTTCATTACTTGCTTCTCAAGTTTCTTCTGGACAGAGTTCTATTTTTTGAAATCCCGACTCAAGCATACCTTCCGCCTGTTTATTGATGCAGATCACAAAAAGGGTTCAAATTGTCGTATTTGGCTGACTTGGAGGTAGAATTCTGACTATCTCGCTCTCTATTCTGATCCTTAATCGGTTCTTCTTTCGGTCTGATGGATCGCTTACCTTTCGTCGAAGTATTCATCTGATTCATCACATCTTCCCTCTGCTTCTTTCAACTCTTGCACTTTACTTTGCTCATTACCAGTACCGTGTCTCCTTACCGTGTCTGACCTGAAGTCTTTAGATGGTTCTTCTTCTATTGTCTTCGATCTTGTTCTAGGACAAAACCCTGGATCCGTGCCCTCTAATATCTGACCAGACGACCCTTTTCCAATTATGAACGATTTCTGAGATTTGAGGAACCACTTCGGGAATCAATACCCTATAAATACGAGAATGCATGCAAATGCGATGTTGATTCTCGAACAGTCTTTGAAAAACTTTCAATAGAGAAAATGTATGTTTGTAAGAAATTAATAATGAATTACAGGCAACAGTTGAATTTATTCTGGAGACCTTGACTTCGGGAAGCAAAACCTATGCTCCGCGTTTCGACGTCGTCTTCAGGATGATGGATGACTCCGTCTTCTCCTCTTATTCTATTCTATGGACTCGTGACGTCGTGATCTTTATTTTTGTGGCTTCTGAAAAGGGCACCAGACAATATATTTTCTTCTGTAGATCTGGGTACGTCTAAACAGGGATGGATTCTATCGATCCTAGGGGAGTACTTTAAAACTTTTTGGGGTTTAAATTAAAATTTTCAAGGATCATTTGGTTTTAAAATTCCCCCTTTTTATTATCAAAAAGTTTTAACTTACTTAAAAAATGAAACTTTTAAGTTTCTTTTTGTTATTATTATTATTCTGAAAGTTTTATGAGGGAAGAAGTTTCAAAGCAAAATAATAATATTTTCATCATTTTTTTAAATGAGTTAAATTAAAATCTGAGATTTTTTTAAATGGTCAAATGTGAAGATTTAAAATTGGGGTTCGGCGCCCTGACTGAATCTTCTGCGTCGCATGTGCCTTATTGTCGTACCGTCTTCTTTCACGATTGGTCTTTGCTCGGCCTAACTTGATACTGTAATATTATCGTTCCCGGCAAAGCAAACTTTTTCTATTTTGAAAGCCTTTTAATGAACTATTTTTGAATCAACACCATGTCATGATATGCAACATGAATGCAAATAAAGGCGTTGATTCCGTTGGTAATCACCCTTTCGAACGACTTTCATGGGAATTAAAGGGTCCAGATTACAAAAAAGATCCATATTACAAAAGGAGTCCCTATTACAAAGTCTTAATTACAAAATAAAGTTCTACACATAATCCCTAGCTCTACCTCCTAGCTCCTCGACAGCTCTGAGCAACTTGATAAACCTTGGTGCTTCTTCCATGTTCGGGGTTACGAAAGGTTGGAGAGTCGCGGCTTCGGTAGCTAAGTCATTCACACACCTTGTAGCTCGTTGTATGTCCACCATCAGGGTCTCGTGTGTATACTTTGGCATTACACGCTCGTTCGGCAAATTTTTACGTCAGATCTGTTGAGTAATCTCTGACCGATGTCACGCGACTGGATCGATGTTGTCCTTCCTAAGACACCTTTTTTCCATGATGAAAGATTTTCTAATCGGGCAAACCACTTGAATCAACGCCTCTATGTAATGTGGATGCAATTATAATGCAACAAAAGTATAAAAATAAAAATAAAACACAAAAAATGAGTTAGTACCGGATAAAAATAATAAATACATAAATAAAAGGACAAATTAAATAAGGTAAACAAACAAAACAACCCTATTTATCAAGTCTAAAACACCTAAGGTTATCCGCATGGCTCTAAAGGGTGGGTTTCTATGTTCTCTAAATGCAGTGTTGGTGTTAGGAGGTACCCGAATTGTCCTTGATGTCCCCTACTAAGGGTAGCAAGGCCCCCAATCATCATCCATTATAGGCTCCTTTCAACCGGGTTCAATTCAGGGGGACCCATTCGCTTATCCCCGTACGAAGGAAAGATATCCTTACGAAAGCATAAGGTACTCGAGCCCCGAAGGTACTTGCTAAGCCCATACGGGAGAACGATATCTCCACAAAAGCATTAGCGTTTTCCCCCCACTTAAAAAAGGGTTTATATGCCATATTTTAATTGCGTTAAAATAAACGCGCAATTATAACCGAATGTTAATTTAATAGTCACTTTAACCCGAAATTTCTAATATTAATAAAGCGGTAATTATTTTAAAAGCTTGACTCTCATTTGTTTTTGAAAAACAAAAAATTCTCCCCAGCGGAGTCGCCATCTGTAGCGATGTCCCTTTTCGCTAAAAAAACGATGTTTTCGAAGTGTTTGCGATTTTCAGGTATTAAAATATTTATTCTGTGGGGTTTAAAAAACCAAATTTTATTTAAAAATTGGAGTCGCCACCGGCCACTTAGGTAGGACGGACACCATAAAACCAGAGATTTAAAAACTGTTGGGTTCGGGAGTCGGTTACGGATGGGGAAGGATTAGCACCCCCACACCGCCCAAAATTGGTACTTTAATAATTACCGCTTAATTAATATTAGATTTTCCGGATTAAAGTGACGATTAGTTTAAAATTTGGTTATAATTGCGAATAAATTTTAAAGGCCCCATATCCGAGAGTAAACGCCCAACCACTATCACTACGCCTGATACTGGCCCCATTTACACTCGGATAAAAGGACACCGCATTGACAATTTATATCTCGATATGCAATCTTAGTGGGCAAAATATAAAACATGGCAAATAATTTAAATGCAATAAATATTAACATAGCAGAATACTAATCTAACATAAATAAAATGTTAAACTAAAACATACATACATAAATATTAATCTAACTCATAAATAAAAACATATCTAACATAAATAAAATATTAATATAAAACACAAATTTAAAACATATTAAATATTAATCTATAACATAAACATACAAAATAAAAAAATAAGACTACAATTTTAAAATAACTAATACTTCATTAAATTATAAAAATTACAACACTAATAAAAAGGGAAGAAAATATACCTAACTAGGAGCTCGAATGACGAACCCTGACTGAACCCCACCGAGATCTACCGCGACCCCTCCAAAAATATTAACTAGATCGGACCTAAAATAGGACCCCGATCGAATGTTGGATCGAACCAACTGGGGTCGAGGGCACTGCCCCCAACCCCGGCCAGCCTTGCAGCCGGCCTAGCCCCTACGATTTAGGGTTGCCAATTTCAAAATTGGCGTGCCAATTTTTTTGGCCAAATTGGGCGTTCCATTGGCCTGCCCCCATGCCTTGTATTTATAGGCATGGGGTGGGTAATTGCGGTGACGTGGCTATCGCAGAGCCACTCAATTTTTTTTTGATTTTTTTATTAATTAATATTATTATTTTTTGATTTTTTATATTAATAATTTTACTATTATAATAACACTAATAACACTAAAACCCAGTAAAAAATGAGTGATTACAATTCCCCCTAAGAATGTTAGAGAAGTTCGTAGTTTTCTGTGCCTCACAGGCTACTACCATAGATTCGTTAAAGGGTTCTTGATGATTGCTGCACCCTTGACGAAGCTTCTTCGTAAGGAAACTCCCTTTGTGTGGACAGTGGAGAAACAAAGGAGTTTTGATCAGCTTAAGAAAATTTTAACCCATGCCCCTGTCTTGGTGCAACCTGAGTCAGACAAGTACTTCATGGTGTACAGTGATGCATCCCACTTGGGATTAGGCTGTGTACTTATGCAAGAAGGAAAGGTCATTGCCTATGCCTCACATCTACTTAAGTCGCACGAGCTGAACTACCCGACACATGATCTAGAGTTAGCTACTATTGTGTTTGCGTTGCAAATTTGAAGGCACTATCTTTATGATGAGAAGTGTTATTTGTACACTTATCACAAGAGCCTGAAATATCTTCTGACTCAGAAAGAGTTGAATCTTCGTCAACGATGGTGGATGGAACTTTTGAAATACTATGACTTGGTCATTGATTACCATCCCGATAAGGCCAATGTTGTGACTGACGCCCTTAGTCGGAAGCCCACTCCCTCCCTAAGGTGTTTGAATGCCCATTTATGGCTCAAGAAGCATGGTAAGTTATTGGCTGAATTGAGAGTTCAGTCAACCATCGTGTCCCAAATCAAAGCACTCTAGGAATCTGACGAGGAGTTACAGAACCTTATTACTAAGTTTAAGAACAAGCCGGATCCTAACTTTGCTATGAATTTCGAAGGTTTGTTTTGCTTTCAAAACCGTATCTGTGTGCCCGATGATGATGATCTTCGGAATC
The DNA here is from genome assembly GCA_019671005.1 of Hibiscus mutabilis. NCBI lineage: Eukaryota > Viridiplantae > Streptophyta > Magnoliopsida > Malvales > Malvaceae > Hibiscus > Hibiscus mutabilis. Next base: position 9,993,971 of record CM033735.1, on the reverse strand, counting down.
AAATTCTTAGTGAAGCTCATTCAAGTACTTTTTCTGTTCATCCTAGAGCTATCAAGATGTATAATGACTTAAAGGAGTTATATTGGTGGTCCGGTATGAAAGGTGAAATCATGGACTTTGTGGCTAGATGTTTGACCTGCCAACGGGTTAAAGCCACACCCAAGGTGCCTACTGGTCTTCTACAACCCATTGAGCTTCCACAGTGGAAATGTGAGCATATTACGATGGATTTCGTAAGTGGTTTACCAATGACACCGAAGAAAAATGATGCTATTTGGGTCATTGTTGATCAATTCACCAAGTCCGCGCATTTCCTTCCAATAAGAATGGATTTTAGTTTGCCTAGACTTGTTGAGTTGTATATTCACAAAGTCGTTCGTTTACACAGAGTTCCTGTATCCATTATTTCCAACCGCGATCCGCATTTTGCATCCCAGTTTTGGAGGAATCTACATGAGGCCTTGAGAACTTGAGTGCACCTAAGCACTGCTTTCCATGTAACATCCCTCACCCGGCCTAGTCAGAAACCAGGTTGGAGAATGCTACCGGTGCATACAACGGTGATCAGTGCAATAAAATTTCAATAAACGCTTGTTACTCAATCGATGTTACACTTTTTAACCATTACCTGATATAAGTATTAATCACATTTAACCGAAGTGAAACAATAATTTAACTCTTAGGACCAATTTCTAACTTTTAAAAGTTTTAAGGACTAATCCATAAATTCGAAATTTTGGAGGCTCTTTTTTTGAAATTAACTATATGAAAATGAAATCCTTTACAATAACAACATGTTGATAAAGTTTCATGACATTCCGATAACGTTTACTCATCCAATTAAACCGTATAATATCCAGTGACCATTATGTAAACATTTTAAAACTATTTTCAGTGTCTTTTAACAGAATTAATTACCATCGTATCGATACACCTTGGAGCTGTATCGATACGAGTGTACAAGGGTTTGAGCTTCAAATGGAACTGTCCAAACTCGTATAGGTACAACTTGTCTTGTATCGATATAGGTTGACTAAAGTTGACTTGGACCAAGACTCGTATTGGTACTCTTGTGGCTGTATCGATACCATTTATTTCTCAGACCTCACTGCCCAATTCTTTATCGAAACAACCTGAGCCCGTATCAATACGACTTTAGTTGACTTATGCTTTGAATATCCAAATATGCAAGGCGTACCGATACAGGTTGACTTGTATCGATATGCCCTGCACTATAATAATAGATTTTGTCTGTGTTTTTTTTCCAATTTAACCTATTAAACCTTATCCAAATGCAACAAAATCTTACCAGCAACATTTGGTCATCTTAATCTACTAGCGTAAAAAATTTCATGATCAAATGAATCCAATTACCACATTTTCACTTATTAGGCCAAGCTTGCGTATTTAACCTATTTTGCCAAACACTAACATACCATAACTTGCACTTTTAACATAATCGGTCATTCGTACATACAAAATGGGGCTAAACTAACTTGTCTAGCTCCTACTCCACCATTGTAGGAGTTCAAGGACTAGATTAACATTACATAGAGGGTTGTGACTTGCTTCAAAAACTCTCATGGCTCTGATCCTCAATCCAACTATGCTTTAGCCTGGAAGTGCATGGAAATGAGATGCATTAGGCTTACTTAGCCAAGTGAGGTAGTCATAAACAACAATATAAATATCAATGAAAACCATGACATGTACAATAATGAAAATGCATCTCCAAACAAAACAATACAACACTTGCAATACTTATTCACATATTTTCCTTGGATCGACATAAAGTGTGGATACGTGAATTCCTAACCAACATCGCCAACAATGAATGGTCAATATTCGCTAACAACGCCAATAAGACCAACTCAACCACATCCCGGCAACATCACCAATGAGAGCCTTAGCTCAAGGACCGTAGTCCACTCCTTACCAATGAGCTCATGAATTCTATGGCATGCCAATTGTATCCAATGTCCATTCGCATCCAAGGATTCGATACTTATCGATAGCAATGTTAATAACATTAACAATAGCAATAACGATAACAATAGCAATATCAATATGATATCAGTGACAATGATTTATAGCATGACTAACATTACTTATTTCAATTCCTTCATAGTATCTATAATCATGTAATGACTCAATAATAATCTATAATGTAACGACCTTATCAAAGCTTACCGAGGATTTCTCCTATGAGACTTTACTACAAACATATACCTTGGCCAATGATGTCAATACAATAATTTAACATCAATGAAACTGGGAAGGCACCTAGCCAATTCACTTGACTCTGACTACACTCAACGATGATTCTGAGGCTTTCAAGGCTCATGGATAACAACTCCCTTGTTCTTGGGCTTGGTGGAATTGGAAAGATTTGGTGATTCTTCACCTTGATTTTCTTGAGCTACAATGAAACAAGGATTTCAATACTGATAATAGATTCAATAATGTGTAAAATAGTAGGAAACCACTTATACTACCTCCCATAACTTGTAGGTTCGATTTAGGGTTTATCTATGGGAGTTTGGGGATGTTGGGGATGATTTACTAGCTCTAGAATTCGAATTCTTAGCTCGTGTACCGATACAGGATGAACAAGTATCGGTACCCCTTTTAATGAGTGACGAATTCAAGCATATTTTGAAGGGCGTATCGGTACGAGCTTAAGCGGTATCTGTACCCCCTGGTTTACTCAAATTCCAGTAGCAAAAACGTGTATGGTACACATGGAGGCATATTGGTACCGATAAAGTATCGGTACATGACCCTTGTGTACCGATACAAGGTGATTGGTTAAAACTTTTAGCATGTGAGCCGGTTATCAGTACGCATAGGGTGGGTATTGATACCTAGAGAGGTGTATCAATACTCTTGAGTGTGTATCGATATCCACTAGACAATCAACCCATAAATGTTGGAAATGAGTTAAAAAGGTTGATAATTCAAAGGCTATGGCCCAATGGGCTTTTGAGGTGATAAAATGAATTGTAAAATTGAGAAACTGAGATTTAATCCTCATGGTTGAGAATAACGTATAATAGCTTAGTATGTGATGAATCGAGATAACCATGACGGTTAGTGTTATACCATGAGGCATTTGTGATGGCTTGGCTTGGTGCCATTTACCTCTTGGTGAGGTGTATGAATGCTTAAGAGCATGTGTTATCTTATGGTTTTGGTAAAGGAATCTAGATGTCCTAGAGTCAGTACTATGGTACTTAAATAAGGAAATGTGTACTTCGGGCTGAGTGAACTAGTACATCCAACGTACACACGGGCTGAGTGATAAAGGTGTGGTTAGAAACCTATCCATGGCTATGGTGATCCAGATAAGGTAATTAAATCGATAGGTTGAGTGAGCTCGAGTAATCGAATTTGCTGAGTGATGTCACACCCCGAAAACTGGTCTAGTCAGAATTAGGTTCCGGTGATCAGAAATTTTGTATCAGTTATGCCCGAATGATGTAATTGCTCAATTTTGAACCCTAATTCAAAGTAATAAGATTTATTTGGGCTTAATTAAAGTTTTTGGACCTTTTTGTAAGGAATCAAAGTTATTTAATGACTAAATTACAAAAATTCAAAGTTTGTGGGCAAAAGTGCAAACTTTGAAAATTTAAGGGACCACCCTTGTAATTATACCAATTAGTGGTGTGAATCACCTCTTTGCTTGCCATATTCCACGTGAAATTAGCCATCCTATTTTGAAAAGATGACAATTGAAATTGGGTAAGGAAGAGAAAGTGGAAAGGGATATTAAAATTATTTTAAAGGTTTCCTCCCAAGCTAGGAAACCATATGTTTGGTTGCGTGGGAGGCAACCATCATGAGGTAATGATTTAACGGTTAAGTTTAGTGAAGAGAGAATGGATTACAAACCCTTAACCCGTTGCAAATGGAGCAAGAATCTCTCTCCATCCATGTCTTCAACCCTTAAACACACACCTCCATTGTCATCTTCCTCCCTAAGCTCAAGCAAGCACCTCAATCAAATCTTTGACCTTTGTTTGATTCCAATACACTAATTGAAAGCTTGTGAATTGGTAAGTAAAATCCGTATGTTAATTTGATGATTCCATAAATCCTTAGAGTTTAATTTCAAGATTTAAGCCTTGAATGTTCGAACTAAGCCCATGTGTTAAGGAGCCAATTTCCTTATTTTGATGATGTCTACAAGCTTTGGTAAGCTTGAAAAGTGCTTATGAATCATTAGTTTCAATTCTAATGTAATCCTCTAATTTTGAATTATCTCAAGTGGTGGAAGACAAGTCATCTTCACCATCGGCTATTTTGAACTCTTTCAACGGTAAGGGGATCACTATGCGAGAATCTTGAAGCCTTCGATTGCTAGGTGAGTGTGGTTGTGTCATGGGATTGGCTAGGTGACTTCCCGATTGCATATGTTTTGTTCTTAAAATTGCATTTTGTTGAGGGCTCAAGTAGAGCAAACTTATGTGGAATCGATGATAAGTGTGGTAAGTTCTTCATGTTGTTCTTCTACATTTGTAAGCTTATATGTGAAATTTAGAATATATTATATATGGAATTTAATATGAACGTGTTATAATATGTTATTTGAAGCCAAGGCTCAACTTGCAATCCGGTATGATATGGCCTAAGGGCACAAAGGTAAGTTTTATTTTAATGTGAGTAACCTTGGACACTTGTGGACATTGGATACAATTGGAATGCCATAGGGTTAATTGAGCTCACTAATTAAGGGATTAGAGTAAGGTCCAAGCTACAACCTATATGTGGGGAGAAAAGGTTGGATTGTGTAAGGGACTCTAGAGCTACGGCTCAAGGCTAAGGCCTATTTCCGATATATGTGGCATATAGAGGAATCCTTGTATCCATTGGTTACTATGTCCAAGGGAATGATATGTACCCATGCTTTGCATTTGATATATGAAAATATAATAATTGGCTTTGAGTATGACGTATACATGATTAATGATGTACTTATGCCATTTAAGAACTTGTTTTACGTTTGTTATAACTACCTCACTAGGCTATGTAAGCCTAACATTTGTGTGTCTCATGCATTTCAGGACCTTGAAGCAATCCAAGCCTTGATCGTGTTGTTGCAGTTCATGTCACTCCCACCAATCTCCATATATGCTTACATTTTGTTTGAACTCCTAGTAAGGTGGCCTAGGGCTTAGACAAGTTGCAATGGTCTATTTTGATATGTGTATAAAGGCCCTAAAGTGTCTAAGTGTTAAATATGGAATATGGTATTTGCAAAATAGTAAAACTAGTTAAATTGAGCCTAAGGACACCAAACGGTAAAAACTTAGTAAACAGATTTGAAATGCTCTAAAATTTGGTATGCTATTAGAACTATGGATCAATAACTTGCTGGTAAAATTTTATGGCATTCAGACATTGTTCAATAGGTTAATTCGAATAAAAACCAGATAAAATCTATCATTAGAGGACAAGCATATCGATAAGGGTTAAGCTGTATCGATACGGCCTTGCAGATTTGGACTAGGTAAAATAGGGCATACCGATACATAAAAGGGGTTGTATCGATACATGTCTTTGTAGTGGGGTCTGGGAAATAAATTACATCGATACGACCTTAGGGGTATAGAAACGGGTCAACCTTGGTTAACTCGTACCAATACGGGTAATGGCGTATCAATACAGGATTTGGGTAGAGTCGAATGAAGATGTGATTCATGTGCTTTCGTATCGATACTGCTCCAAGTGTATCGATACGGTGGTAGTTAATTCTGTTAAAAAACTTAATCTACAGCTTTAAATAGTTTACAAATTAGTCTCTAAATTTTAAAATGATCTAATTGGATAGGTAAATGACGTTCGTTGATAACAAAATTTTGCAGACTAATAATGGATGAGTTAAATTAAATATTAGTAAAAAGAAATTCCAATAAAGACCCTTAATTTGTAAAATTTGCAATCTAGTCTCTAAGTTAAAAAAGGGTTAAAATTAACCCCAAATTGAGTATGCTATTAGTAAAAGGAAATTCCAATAAAGACATTTCGAATAAGATTCCTAGCTCTGATTAAGCTTTCGATCCTCAAATCTGTTTCTGGTAACACTTTCTGACCTGGTTTCCTACCAGGTCGGGAAGGGTGTTACATTTGTGGTATTAGAGCTAGAGTTGAGTCGATTCTATGACTAAATCGAGGCTTATCATAAGTCTGCTTATGCATATGCCACCTAGGAGTTTATTTGTTTATGTTACCCATGACTTGCAACTGGCACGATCTATCCTTTTCTGTTTGACTAGATTAAGAATGTCTGCGCCCAATGATAGACGAGTTGAAATGGAACCACATCTCTGCTCCTCCTCGACATAGGGGGAAAATATCATGGCTGAAGTTTGACCCGAACTAGTGGGATAGAGTGACCCTTCTAATCCCCCTCCGATGCCTCTTGCTCAGCAAGAGTATTTGATGTCCATGGTAGAGATGATCAAGCAGGTGGTTGTGTTCCTTAGGCAAAAGCAACCACCTCAGCCTGCTGAAGTACCTCCATTTGTCTCGAAAGCCCCTATTGATAAGCTCAGATAGTATATGATTTATACTTTTGTAGGCCAAGAGCAAGATAATCCTGAAGTATTCAAGTACTGGCTGGAAAATACTCTCAAGGTTTTGAATAAGCAAATAAAGTGTCACGATGAACACAAGTTGGAGTACGCTCTAACGTTGATTTTTAAAGAGGCTCAAAGTTGGTAGGACACCGTGACACTTACGGTACCCGAGCATAGGGTTACGTGGGACTTTTTTCTTTAGGAGTTCTACAAGAAGTACATCAGTGAACACTATATCACTGAAAGGAGTAAAAAGTTCCTCCATCTAAGACAAGGAGGAAGACCTGTAGAGCAGTACATACATGATTTCTGTAAGTACTTGAGGAACGGTGTGGAGATCATACGCATTGAGAATGAGAAATGTAGAATGTTCATTGATGGACTTTGTGACAAATTACTCCCTCTCTTCACTACCTTGGAATTAGAGGACTTCTAGAATCTGGTCAATTGGGCGATTACTACCAAGGCCTCCCAAAAGGCTTATGAGAGAAGAAAAGGAAACCAAGCCAGATCTGACAAGAGATTCTGAGATGAATCTAGACCTCTCATATCTCAGAAGAAGAATAGACAGTGGGAACAGAAGTCTGCTACCTTTCAGCGACTACCGAGCACAGGATTGTGCCACAGTCCCAACCTCTGGGGACATTTGTCGCTCGTACAACTTCGGTTGATAGTACAGGTAGTTTAGAGAGAAGTTCTCATGTTCCTCTGTGTAATTTTTGTTAGAAGAGGCATCTTGGGCAATGTCGCAGACAGGCCGACTCTTGCTACCTCTATGGTGAAGCTGGTCACTTTATCAGACAATATCCGTAGAACCTGAATGTTCCTACCTCTGTGGCTTCTCAGAACAATCCTAATAAGGGAAGAGGAGTGAAAAAGTGTAGTATGGATCAGCGGGGAAACCTTGCAACTCAAATTCTCCTTTAGTTGGATGCGACCCTCAGACCTCCGCTCAGATGTACCATGTTCGAGGTTGAGAGCAAGAAGACGATCCTGACATGATTGCAGGTATGGTGGAATTATGTTCTGATCTTGTTTATGCTTTAGTAGATCCCAGCTCTACGTATTCCTTTATTAGTGAAACATTGATTGAAAAGTACGCCCTAGAACCTGAACTAGTCATTTTCGAGATAGTGGTCTCTAACCCATTAGGAGATAGTGTGGTTATACGATTAACCTATAAAGCTTACCCTTTGAGGATCCAAGGGATCTCATTTCTGGCCAATTTGATGGCCTTGCCTTTACATGAGTTCGATCTTATCCTAGGCCTTGATTGGTTGGCTAAACATTAAGCCTAGGTGGAGTGTTCGAAGAAGAAGCTATATCTTTATGGACTCGGCAGGGAGAGTATAACTCTAATGAAAACTAAACCCGAGTCTAATGAAGCCATCATGTGTGCTATGAAATCTAAAGAAGATGCAAAGCTCGAAGATGTACCGCTGGTAAAGGAATTCCCTAACGTATTTCTTGATAAACTTTCGGGACTCCTTCCGATCTGAGAAGTGGAATTAGGAATCGAAGTGCAACCGGGGACTACACTAGTCTCCATTGCTCCGTACAAAATGGCTCCAGTAGAATTAAAAGAATTGAAGGCCCAAATCCAAGATCTTTTGGACAAGGGATTTATCCGACCAAGTTCCTCACCTTGGGGAGCACCGATTTTGTTTGTCAAGAAGAAAGATGGGTCGATGCGACTATGCATTGACTATCGTTAGCTGGATAGGGTAATAATCAAGAATAAGTATCCGTTATCGAGGATCAATGACCTCTTCGATCAGTTGAAAAATGCTTTTGTCTTCTCTAAGATAGACTTACGATTTGGGTACTATCAAATGCTAGTGAAGGAGTCTGATGTTCCAAAGACTACCTTCCGCACTAGATATGGCCATTATGAGTTTATGGTGATGCCTTTTGGGCTTACAAATGCACCCGCAGCCTTCATAGACCTGATGAACCATGTGTTCCGACCATATCAAGATAAATTCGTGGTTGTTTCCATAGATGACATCTTGATCTATTCCAATGGCACTGCCACTCTTGAAGAACATCTCCATATTGTGCTTCAGACTCTCCAAGGGAAATAGTTGTATGCTAAGTTCAGTAAATATGAGTTCTGTCTTTCTAAAGTATCTTTCTTGGGACACGTGATTTCCTTTGCGGGTTTTCAGGTGGACCCAAAAAAGATTCAAGTAGTTCTTGACTGGATTCCTCTTAAGAATGTTGGAGAAGTTCATAGCTTTCTAAGCCTTGCAGGCTACTATCGTAGATTTGTAAGAGGGTTATCGATGATTGCTGCACCCTTGACGAAGCTTCTCCATAAAGAAACTCCCTTTTTGTGGACAATGGAGCAACAAAGGAGTTTTGATCAGCTTAAGCAAGTCTTAACCCATACCCTGTCTTGGTGCAACCCGAGTCAGGCAAGGACTTCACAGTGTATAGTGATACGTCCAACTTGGAATTAGGCAGTGTACTTATGCAAGAAGCAAAATTCATTACTTATGCCTCACGTCAGCTTAAGGCACATGAGCTAAACTATCCGACACATGATCTAGAGTTAGTTGTTGTTGTGTTTGCCTTAAAAATTTGGAGGACCTATCTTTATGGTGAGAAGTGTTACTTGTACACTGATCACAAGAGCCCGAAGTATCTTCTAACTCAGAAAGAGTTGAGTCTTCATCAACGTCGATGGATGGAACTTTTGAAAGACTATGATTTGGTTATTGATTACCACCCCTGTAAGGCCAATGTTGTAGCTGACGTCCTTAGTTAGAAGTCCACTCCCACCCCGAGATGTTTGAATGCTCACTTCCGGCTCAAGAAGCATGGCAAGTTATTGGCTGAATTGAGAGTTCAATCAACCATCATGTCCCAAATCAAAGCACTTTAAGAATCTGATGAGGAGTTGCAGAACCTTATTACTAAGATTAAGGACAAGCTGAATCCTAACTTTGCTATGAATTCTGAAGGTTTGTTGTGCTTTCAAAACCGTATTTGTGTACTCAATGATGATGATCTCTGAAATCAAATTCTGAGTGAACATCATTCGAGTTCTTTTTTCTGTTCATCCTGGAGCTATCAAAATGTATAAAGACTTGAAGGAGCTATATTGGTGGTCAGGTATGAAAGCTGAAATCATGGACTTTGTGACCAGGTGTTTGACCTACCAACGAGTTAAAGCCGAGCACAAGGTGCCTACTAGTCTCTTGCCACCCATTAAGCTTCCACGATGGAAATGGGAGCATATTACGATGGATTTCTTAAGTGGTCTACCAATGACATTGAAGAAAAATGATGTTATTTGGGTCATTGTAGATTGATTCACCAAGTCTGCTCATTTCCTTCCAGTGAGAATGGACTTCAACTTGCTTAAACTTGCTAAGTTATACACTCGTGAAGTCATCTGTTTGCACGGAATTCCTGTGTATATCATTTCCAACTGTGACCCACGTTTTGCATCCTAGTTTTAGAGAGCCTTACACGAGGCTCTGGGGACCCGAGTGCACCTAAGCACTGTTTTCCACCCTCAAACCGATGGCCAATCTGAAAGGGTTATTCATGTAACCTTATACCTCTTCTATTCATATGTATAAGTATTTCGTACCAATCTCGATTCTTCCTTGGTTATTTAGTGACTAAATTGTGAAAATTCAAAGTTTGGGGGCAAAAATGCAAACTTTGAAAAGTTGAAGGACCACCCTCGTAATTATACCAATTAGTGGTGTGAATCACCTCCTTGCTTGCCATATCCCACATGAAATTATTCATCCCATTTTGAAAAAATGACAATTGAAATTGGATAAGGAAGAGAAAGTTGAAAGGGATATTAAAATTGGCTTAAAGGTTCCCTCCCAAGCTAAGAAACCATATGATTGGTTGCTTGGGAGGCAACCATCATGAGGTAATGAATTACTAGTTAAGTTTAGTGAAGAAGATAGTGGATTACAAACCCTTACCCCATCGCAAAAGGAGAAAGCATCTCTCTCCATCCTTGTCTTCAATTCTTAAGCACACACCTCCATTGTCATATTCCTCCTTAAGCTCAGGCAAGTACCTCAATCCAATCTTTGACCTTTGTTTGATTTAAATACACCAATTGAAAGCTTGTGAATTGGTAAGTAAAATCCCTATGTCAATTTGATAATTCTATCAATCCTTAGAGTTTAATTTCAATATTTAAGCCTTGAATGTTCGAGCTAAGCCCATGTGTTAGGGAGCCAATTTCCTTATTTTGATATTGTCTGCAAGCTTTGGTAAGCTTGAAAAACGCTTATGAATCATTTGTTTCGATTCTAATGCAATCCTCTAATTTTGAACTAGCTCAAGTGGTGGAAGAAAAGTCATCTTCACCATCTATTATTTCAAACTCTTTCAATGGCAAGGGGATCACTATTCGGGGATCTTGAAGCCTCCGATTGTTAGGTGAGTGTAGTTGTGTCATCCGGATTGCATTTGTTTTGTGCTTAAAATTGCATTTTGTTAAGGGCTCAAGTTGAGAAAACTTATGTGGAATCGATGACAAGTGTGGTAAGTCCTTCATGTTGTTCTACTACACTTGTAAGCTTATATGTGAAATTTGGAATATATTATATATGGAATTTAATATGAACATGTTATGATATGTTATTTGGAGCCAAGGTTCAATTCGCAATCCGGTATGATATGGCTTAAGGGAACAAAGGTAAGTTTTATGTTAATGTGAGTAACCTTGGACACTTGTGGACATTGGATACAGTTGGCATGGCATAAGGTTATTTGAGCTCACTAAGTAAGGGAATGGACTACGGTCCGGCCTACGACCTATATGTGGGGAGAAAAGGTTGGATTGTATAAGGAATTCTGGAGCTACAACTCAAGGCTAAGGCCTATTTTCGATATATGTGGCGTACAGGGGAATCCGCGTATCCATTGGTTACTATGTCCAAGGGAATGATATGTATCCATGCTTTGCATTTGATATATGAAAATATATCAGTTGGCTTTAAGTATGATCTATACATGATTAATGATGTACTTATGCCATTCAAGCATGTTTACATGTCATTTATGCCATTTACAAACTTGATTTACGTTTGTTATAACTACCTCACTAGGCTATGTAAGCCTAACATTTGTGTATCCCATGCATTACAGGACCTTGAAGCAATCCGAGCCTCGATCGTGTTGTTACAGTTGCAAGTCACTCCCACCAATCTCCATGTATGCTTACATTTTGTTTGAACTCCTAGTAAGGTGGCTTAGGGCTTAGACTAGTTACAATGGTATATTTTGATATATGTATAAAGGCCCTAAAGTGTCTAAGTGTTAAATATTGAATATGGTGTTTGCAAAATAGTAAAACTAGTTAAATTGAGCATAATGACACTAGACGTTAAAAACTTAGTAAATGGATTTGAAATGATTTAAAATTTGGTATGCTATTAGAATTGTGGATCAATAACATGTTGGTAAAATTTTATGGCATTCATACCTCATTCAACATGTTAATTCGAATAAAAACCAGATAAAATTTGTCATTACAAAACATGCGTATCGATATGGGACAAGTAGTATCAGTACGACCTTGCATATTTGGACTAGATAAAATAGAGCGTACCGATACACAAAAGGGGTGTATCGATACGGGTCTTGGCAGTGGGGTCTGGGAAATAAATTGCATCGATACGGCCTTAGGGGTATCGAAACAAGTTAACCTTAGTCAACCTGTACCAATACGGGTGATGGCGTATCGATACGGGACTTGAGTAGAGTCGAATGAAGATGTGATTCATATGCTTCCATATTGATACGGCTCCAAGTGTATCGATAAGGTGGCAGTTAATTCTGTTAAAAGACTTAATCTATAACTTTAAATAGTTTACAGATTGGTCATTAAACTTTAAATGGTCTAATTGGATAGGTAAATGACCTCCGTTGATAACTAAATTTCACAGACTAATAATGGATGAGTTCAATTGAAGATTAGTAAAAATAAATTCTACTAAAGACCCTTAATTTGTAAAATTTGCAATTTAGTCCCAAAGTTTAAAAGGGTTAAAATTGACCCCAAATTGAGTAAGCTATTAATAAGTTAGTTCGTTAGGCCTTAAAAGAGATTAATAAGATATTCTGAATAAGATTCCGAGCTCTGATTAAGCTTCTGATCTCTAAATTTGTTTTCAGTAATACTTTCCGACCCGATTTCCTACCAGGCCGGGAAGGGGTGTTACATTTGTGGTATCAGAGCTAGAGTTTAGTTGATTCTAGGAGTAAACTAAGGATTATCATGAGTTTGGATGTGCATATGCCACCTAGGAGTTTATTTGAATATGTTATCTATGACTTGCAACTGACACGATCTAACCTTTTTTGTTTGACTAGATTAAGAATGTCTGCGCCCAACGATAGACGGGTCGAAATGGAACCACATCCCGGCTCCTCCTCGAGACAAGAGGACAATCTCTTGTCTGAAGTTCGACCTGAACGGCTGGGACAGAGTGACCCACTTAATCTCCCTCTGATGCCTCCTACTCAGCATGAGTATTTGATGTCCATGGCGGAGATAATCAAGCAGGTGGTTGTGTCCCTTAAGCAGAAGCAGCCACCTCAGCCTGCTGAAGCACCTCTATTTGTCTCAAGAGCTCCTATTGATAAGCTCAGACAATATTCGGTTTATTCCTTCACTGACCAAGAGCAAGATAATCCTGAAGTAGCAGAGTATTGGCTGGAAAATACTTTCAAAGTTTTGAATAAGCAAATGATGTGTCCTGATGAACACAAGTTGGAGTGCGCTCTGGCGTTGATCTCTGAAGAGGCTCAAAATTGGTGGGACACCGTGACACTTACGGCACCTGAGCATAGGGTTACATGGGACTTCTTTCTTCTGGAGTTCCGCAAGAAGTACATCAGTGAACAATATATCGCTGAAAAGCGTAAGAAGTTCCTCTATCTGAGACAAGGAGGAAGACCTGTAGAATAGTACATACATGATTTCTGGAAGTACTCAAGGTATGGTGCAGAGATTATACGCACTAAGAAGGAGAAATTTTGAATGTTCATTGATGTCCTTTGTGATGAATTGCGTCCTCTCTTCACTGCCTTGGAGTTAGAGGACTTCCAGAATCTAGTCAACTGGGCAATTGCTACCAAGGCCTCCCAGAAGGCTTATGAGAGAAGAAAGGGAAACCAAGCCAAATTCGACAAGAGATTTCAAGATGAATCTAGACCTCCCATGCCTCATAAGAAGAATAGATAGTGAGACTAGAAGTCTACTACCTTTCAGCAACTACCAAGGATAGGATATGTGCTACAATCTCAATCTCTAGGGACATCTGTCGCTCGTACAGCTTCAGTTGATAGTACGGGTGGTTATGGGAGAGGTTCTCAGGTTCTTCTATGTAATTTTTGTCAGAAGAGGCATCCTGGGTAATGTCACGGACAGGCCGGCTGATGCTACCTCTATGGTGAAGTTTGTCACTTTATCGAGGCAATGTCCGCAGAACCTGAATGCTCCTACCCCTATGGCTTCTCAAAACAATCCTAATAAGGGAAGAGGAGCTAAAAAGTGTAGGCTGGATAAGCGGGGAAACCTTGCAACTCAAATTCTCCTTTAGTTGGACGTGATTCTTAGACCTTTGCTTAGATGTACCATGTTCAAGGTCGAGAGCAAGAAGATGATCCTAGCATGATTGAAGGTATGATGGAATTATGTTATGATCTTATTTATGCTTTAGTAGATCTCGTCTCTATGCATTCTTTTATTAGTGAACCATTGATTGAAAAGTACGCCTTAGAACCTAAACCAGTCACTTCTGAGATAGTGGTCTCTAACCCACTAGGAGATAGTGCGGTTATACAATTAATTTGTAAAGCTTGCCCTTTGAGGATCCAAGGGATCCAATTTTCGGCCAATTTGATGGCCTTTCCTTTCCATGAGTTTGACTTTATCCTAGGCCTTGATTGGGTAGCTGAACATCAAGTCTGGGTAGACTGTTCGAAGAAGAAGCTATATCTCTGTGGACTCGGCAGGGAGAGCATAACTCTAATGAAAACTAAACTCGAGTCTAATGAAGTCATCGTGTGTGCTATGAAATCTAAAGAAGCTACAAAGCTCGTAGATGTATCGGTGGTAAAGGAATTCCCTGACGTGTTTCCTGATGAACTTCTGGGACTCTCTGATTCGAGAAGTGGAATTTGGAATCGAAGTGTAACCAGGGACTACACTAATCTCCATTGCTCCATACATAATGGCTCCAGTCGAATTAAAAGAATTGAAGGCTCGAATCCAAGACCTTTTAGACAAGGAATTTATCCGACTGAGTTCCTCACCTTGGGGAGCATCGGTTTTGTTTGTCAAGAAGAAAGATGGGTCGATCCGACTATGCATTGATTATCGCCAGCTGAATAGGGAAAAAAGCAAGAATAAGTATCAGTTACCGAGGATTGATGACCTCTTCGATTATTTGAAAGATGTTTTTGTCTTCTCTAAGATAGACCTACGATCTGGGTACTATCAAATGCAAGTGAAGGAGTCTGACATTCCAAAGACTGCCTTCTGAACTAGATATGGCCATTATGAGTTTATGTTGATGCCTTTTCGGCTTACGAATGCACCCACAACCTTTATGGACTTGATGAACCGTGTGCCCCAGCCCTATCTAGATAAATGTTTGGTTGTGTTCATAGATGACATCTTGATCTATTCCAAGGACGCTGCCACTCATGAAGAACATCTCTGAATTGTGCTTCAGACTCTTCGGTAGAAACAGTTGTATGCTAAGTTCAGTAAATGTGAGTTCTGGCTTTCTAAAGTATCTTTCCTGGGACACGTGATTTCTTCTACAGGAATTCAGGTGGACCCAAAGAAGATTCAAGCAATTTTGACTGGATTCCTCCTAAGAATGTTGGAGAAGTTCGTAGCTTTTTGGGCCTTGTAGGCTACTATCGTAGATTGGTAAAAGTGTTCTCGATGATTGTTGTACCCTTAACAAAGCTTCTCCGTAAAGAAACTCCCTTTGTGCGGACACTGGAGCAACAAAGGAGTTTTGATAAGCTTAAGCAAGTTCTAACCATGCCCTTGTCTTGGTGCAACCTAAGTCAAGCAAGGACTTCACAGTATACAGTGATGCGTCCCACTTGGTATTAGGCTACGTGCTTATACAAGAAGGAAAAGTCATTGCTTATGCCTCACGTTAGCTTAAGCCACAAGAGCTAAACTATTCGACACATGATCTGGAGTAAGCTGCTGTTGTTTTGCCTTAAAAATTTGGAGGCACTATTTTTACGGTGAGAAGTGTTACTTATACTGATCACAAGAGCCTGAAGTATCTTCTGACTCAGAAGGAGTTGAATCTTTGTCAACGTTGATAGACAGAACTTTTGAAAGACCATGATTTTCTCATTGATTACCACCATGGTAAGGCCAATGTTATGGTTGACGCCCTTAGTCGGAAGCCCACTCCCTCCCCGAGATGTTTAAATGCTCACTTTCAGATCAAGAAGCATGGCAAGTTATTGGCTGAATTGAGAGTTCAGTCAACCATCGTGTCTCGAATCAAAGCACTCCAAGAGTTTGACGAGGAGTTGCAACCTCTTATTTCTAAAGTTAAGGACAAGTCAGAACCTGACTTTGCTATGAATTCTGAAGGCTTGTTGTGCTTTTGAAACCGTATTTGTGTTCCTGATGATGATGATCTTCGAAATCAAATTCTGAGTGAAGCTCATTCGAGTCATTTTTCTATTCATCCTAGAGCTATCAAAATGTCTAAAGACTTGAAAGAGCTGTATTGGTGGTCTGGTATGAAAAGTGAAATCACGGACTTTGTGACTAGGTGTCTGACCTGCCAATGAGTTAAAGCTGAGCACAAAGTGCCTACTGGTCTCTTGCAACCCATTGAGCTTCCACGATGAAAATGGGAGCATATTACGATGGATTTTGTAAGTGGTCTACCAATGACACTGAAGAAAAATGATGCTATTTAGGTCATTGTAGATCGATTCACCAAGTTTGCTCATTTCTTTCCAGTGAGAATGGACTTCAGCTTGCCTAGATTTGTTGAGTTATACATTCGTGAAGTCATCCGTTTGCATGGGATTCCTGTGTATATCATTTCAGACCGTGACTCACATTTTGCATCCCGATTTTGGAGAACCTTACACGAGGCTTTGGGGAACCAAGTGGACATAAGCACTACTTTCCACCCTCAAATCGATGGCAAATCTGAAAGGGTTATTCAGATTCTAAAAGACATGCTACGAGCTTGTGTTGACGATTTCGGTATACGTGGGAGAAATCCCTATCATTGGTGGAGTTTGCATACAACAATAGCTATCAAGCTTCGATTAAGATGACCCCTTATGAAGCTTTGTATGGAAGAAGATGTAAAACTCATATATGTTGGACTCAGCTTGGTGAAGGCAAGATGTTAGGCCCTGACTTACTTCGAGAAATTGAAGAAAGGGTAACCATCATCCGTGACCGACTCAAGGATGCGTTTGATTAGTAGAAAGCTTACGTTGATTTGAGAAGGGGAGCCATTCAGTATGATGTTGGTAAAAGGGTCTTCCTTAAGGTATCCCAGTGGAAGAAGGTCCTTCATTTTGGCAAAAAGTGGAAGCTAAGTCCTCATTTTATCAGCCCATTCGAGGTGATCGAGTGAGTTAGACCTGTTGCCTACCGACTAGCTATTTCTAAAGAGTTAAGTCGTATACATAATGTCTTCCACGTATCTATGCTGCAGAAGTACCGATCTGATCCTTCTCACTTGATCGAGCCGGAGTCTGTGGAGATTCAATCTAACTTGATGTACGAGGAGGAACAATGCAGATCCTCGTACAAGAAGTCAAGAGACTTCGCAACAAGTCCATGCCACTAGTAAAAGTCCTTTGGAGAAGTCACTCAGTGGAAGAAGCAACGTGAGAGCCAGAAGAAACAATGTAGAAGCGGTATCCTCATCTTTTTGGTTAGAGTGAAAATTCGAGGATGAATTTTCATAAAGGGAGAGAGTTGTCACACCCGAAAAATCGGTTTAGTCGAAATTACGTTTTGGTGATCGGAAATTTTGTATAAGTTATGCTCAAATGATATAATTGCTCGATTTTCGTACCCAAATTTGAAGTAATGAGATTTTTTGGGCTTAATTAAAGTTTTGGACCTTTTTGTAAGGAATGAAAGTTACTTAGTGACTAAATTTTGAAAATTCAAAGTTTAGGGGCAAAAGTGCAAACTTTGAAAAATTGAGGGACCACCCTCATAATTATACCAATTAGTGGTGTGAATCACCTCCTTGCTTTCCATATCCCATGTGAAATTAGTCATCCTATTTTGAAAAGATGACAATTGAAATTGGGTAAGGAAAAGAAAATTGAAAGGGATATTAAAATTGTTTTAAAGGTTCCCTCCCAAGCTAAAAAACCATATGATTGGTTGCTTGGGTGGCAACCATCATGAGGTAATGAATTATAGGTTAAGTTTAGTGAATAAGAGAATGGATTACAAACCCTTACCCCATTGCAAAAGGAGCAAACATCTCTCTCCATCCTTGTCTTTAATCCTTAAGCACACACCTCCATTGTCATATTCCTCCCTAAGCTCAAGCAAGCACCTCAATCCAATCTTTGACCTTTGTTTGATTTCAATACACCAATTGAAAGCTTGTGAATTGGTAAGTAAAATCCCTATGTCAATTTGATGATTCCATCAATCCTTAGAGTTTAATTTCAAGATTTAAGCCTTGAATGTTTCGAGCTAAGCCCATGTGTTAGGGAGCCAATTTCCTTATTTTGATGTTGCCTACAAGCTTTGGTAAGCTTGAAAAATGCTTATGAATCATTAGTTTCGATTCTAATGCAATCCTCTAATTTTGAACTAGCTCAAGTGGTGGAAGACAAGTCATCTTCACCATCGATTATTCCGAACTCTTTCAACGGCAAGGGGATCACAATCTGAGGATCTTGAAGCCTCTGATTGCTAGGTGAGTGAAGTTGTGTCATGGGATTGGCTATGTTCCATCCCAATTGCGTTTGTTTTGTGCTTAAAATTGCATTTTGTTAAGGGCTCAAGTAGAGCAAACTTATGTGGAATCGATGATAAGTGTGGTAAGTCCTTCATGTTGTTCTACTACATTTGTAATCTTATATGTGAAATTTGGAATATATTATTTATGGAATTTAATATGAACATGTTATGATATGTTATTTGGAGCCAAGGCTCAATTCGCAATCCAGTATGATATGGCATAAGGGCACAAAGGTAAGTTTTATGTTTTGATATACGCAATGATTAATGATGTACTTATGCCATTTAAGAACTTGTTTTACGTTTATAAACTACACTTGTTAAGACCTTGGACACTTGTGGACATTGGATGCAATCTAAGCCTGTTTTGATTTGTTGTTGTAGTTGCAATGATTAATGATGTACTCCCACCAATCTCCATGTATGCTTACATTTTGTTTGAACTCCTAGTAAGGTGGCCTAGGGATTAGACAAGCTGCAATGGTCTATTTTGATATGTGTATAAAGGCCCTAAAGTGTCTAAGTGTTAAATATGGAATATGGTGTTTGCAAAATAGTAAAACTAGTTAAATTGAGCCTAAGGACACCAAACGGTAAAAACTTTGTAAACGGATTTGAAATGCTCTAAAATTTGGTATGCTATTAGAACTATGGATCAATAACTTGCTGGTAAAATTTTATGGCATTCAGACATCGTTCAACAGGTTAATTCGAATAAAAACTAGATAAAATCTGTCATTACAGGACTGGCATATCGATACGGGTTAAGCTGTATCGATACGGCCTTGCAGATTTGGACTAGGTAAAACTGAGCGTACCGATAGACAAAAGGGGTTGTATCGATATGGGTATTCGGGTCTGTGAAATAAATTACATCGATACGACCTTATGGGTATCAAAACGGGTCAACCTTGGTCAACCCGTACCGATACGGGTGATGGCGTATAAATACGAGATTTGGGTAGAGTCGAATGAAGATGTGATTCATGTTCTTTTGTATTGATACGACTCCAAGTGTATCGATACGGTGGTAGTTAATTCTGTTAAAAGACTTAATCTATAGTTTAAATAGTTTACAATTTAGTCACTAAATTTTAAAATGGTTAAATTGGATAGGTAAATGACCTCCGTTGATATGGAAATTTCACAGACTAATAATGGATGAGTTCAATTGAAGATTAGTAAAAATAAATTCTAATAAAGTCCCTTAATTTGTAAAATTTGCAATTTAGTCTCTAAGTTCAAAAAGGTTAATTTTGACCACAAATTGAGTAAGCTATTAATAAGTTAGTTCGTTAGGTCTTAAAAGAAATTAATAATACATTTCGAATAATATTTTGAGCTCTGATTAAGCTTTTTATCCCCGAATCTGTTTCCGATAACACTTTCTGACTCGGTTTCCTACCAGGCGAGAAAGAGGTGTTACACATGACCTCAAGTAAGGACTACTTGTAGCTTATGCGATCCAAGTATGTTTAAGACGTATCTGTGGTGTAGCGACTAAAAAATACATGTTCGAGTCGGCTATGGGGGTATCCCCACATTTTTTAAAATTTTGGTTTAAGGGATATCCTTTGAAAAATCATTTTTCGTTTGGAAAATAATAAAGACTTGGAGTCACCACTGTCCACTTGGATAAGGTAGGCCGGACACCATGAAAACTAGAGATTTATTTTGAAAGGGTTCAAGGATTGGTTACGTGTGGGGAAGGATTAGAACCCCTTTCACGCCCAGAAACAGGTACCAAAATATTTGTTGCTTTTAAAAGGAATTTGTCAAAATTTGAATTGAATTTAATTTGGTGACCTTATTTGAAAATTGACTTTAATTGAACGAGCTTTATCAAATTGGTGGGTTCAAATTAATTGAATATTTAATTAATAAGGTTGACGATACATCGGGCTATAGATTAAATCGACATCATATAAGCTTGTCTACAGTGTTAATTTATGGTTCAAATCCCGTACGTCACCTTTATGCATGGTGCAAACAGTTAAGATATGATGTGATGATTTTATCAAGTTTTAATCTTACATTGGGACGGTAAGGATTAATTCAAATATTTGGTCAACATCCTTTGAGCTTGTACTATTACAACACAAATATCAGAATTAATAAATACCTCATTTTTATGATTTAAATTGATTAATGTGCAATCGAAATAAAGGGCCACATGAATGACAATTAAAATGGATGTATCAAAAAGGCTTGAAATTTAAACACACAAAAGTCCCACTAAAGCCTTAGCCTAAAAATCTCAAATTATGAAAAACCAATTAGTGATCTAATTATTAACTAAGTGAGTCTAATATTAACTTATGATTAATTAAACCTAAAACTAGCAAACCCTAATAAATTATGGATTATTTTTTATTATGATAATTAAATGGATTAATTTTTAACTAGAATCCTAACGAGCCAAGGATCTATCTAAAACGAATCGAATTAATCAAACTTGATTTTTATTTTAAATGTCCTGCTAGGTTCAAGGTTAATTTCATCCTAAAAGGGTAATTAAGAAGTTTTCAATTAATTTAATGAATTTAACATTTATCCCAATAAGCCAAGGGTAAATTTAAATTCACTAAATCAATTCGAACCTTAATCTAACTAAGGGTCTAAAAAACTAATCCTAAATTAATTTAATTAAGTTAAAGATCGTGCCCCTATGAGACGAGTACACGATTTAAATTAACTAAATTAATTTTGCCTTAATCTAATCTAAGAGCCTAATCTAACAAGCCCAAAACCACCTAAACTTAAAAAGTCCTAAGCCAAAAAAACATATAAATTTCATACTATATATTCTATATTATATATAAAAATATATTATATCTAGAGTTATATTGTATATATTATAAAAACTATGTATTATATACAATATAAAAAAACTAATATTATATATATTTAATAAAACCTTTATATTATATATATTAAAAAACCTTATATATGTATTATAGAGAAAATTATACATTATATTATAATAAACTATATATATTATACTTTATAAAATAACTATATATTGTATATTTTATATAAAAACAAACTATATATTATACTTTAAAAAACTATATGTTATATGTTATATAAAGAAATCATATCATATATATATTATAAAAACTTTATATTATATGTTATAAGAAAACTATGTATATTATATAAAAACAATATATTATACTATAACACATATTAAAAATATTATATACTATAACATATATATATATAAACTATATATTAAGCACATATTCAACCAAACAACAAAATAACATTAAGGAAATAAAAACTAAAAATTAAGAAATAAATAAACAAGACAGCAAATTAAACATGTATGCAAAAAAGGATAACAACAAAAGAGGGCTTTACCCACTGGAAAAAGGATCAAAACGCAAAGAAATCAAATAGTGGGCCAAATTAAAAGAAAAACAAGTTTGATTAAAACAAGGGACGAAATTGCAAGTATTTGAAAAAATACGGGGACTGGGGAAGTGATTATGAAAGGCGGAAGCCCCTTTAGCGGAAGCCTCAAAGGGGCTTAATTTTCCCATGCGGAGGGACCAAGACGGTGACTTGCCCATGTGGAAGGACTATGGGCGTAGTTCAGGTAGGACGGAGGGACTAAAACAGGATTTAAACCATTTGTTGGTTTTAAAACGAGTATAAAACTCATTTGTTTGCTGTAACAGGAAAAATTTTGAAAATTTTCTAAAAAAACAAAAAACACTCTCCCCACTCTCTAAAACGGGGATGAACACCGCCGGTTGTTCATCCCCAAACCTAGATCTCGGTGATCGGCTGCCGTGAGCTACCGATCCGGCCGCCACTAGCTAGTGTCGAAAATCTCAGAAAACCCTTTTTCAAAATCTCTTTCTCTTCCGAACATGATTCCGAAACCCATTTTAAGAAAAACCAATTAAAAACCCCACCATTTAAAAGGCTGAAGCAAAATCCCTTTAAAAAACAAAACCCCCTCCTTTTGCTTGCCTCTCCACCGAGCCACCATGCACAGCCTCAAAGAGACTGGAAGGCTTGTTGCCAATGAGGGAGAGCAATGGACGAGAAAAGGTGAACCGACTCCAAAGGTAAAAACGCTCTAAACCCTAACCCTAATATTTCTATATTTATGATGCTTTTGAAATGCAAAGTAGGAAGGAATTGATACCTCTGAAATTTTGAGGCGTTTGCTTTCTATTGCTTTTCGAATTCCCTCCTCTCTAGGGTTTATGTTGCGCGTAACAAGTGCTACGCAATTGTGCAAGTATACACGTAGCAAGTTATAGTATAAAAGATATCGTCTCCATAGGGATTGGTGCCACTTCAAGAATCTAGTCTCTTGCACTGTAAAAAGTAAAAACACAAATAGAAGATTATAGGTGTTTAACTAATAACTAAACTAGAAGGCAATAAAGTAAAAGAATAAATGAGATCAAATGAGAGAGATAGGCCAGGTTATCGCGAGTTGAGGTGTGATAGCCGATTGGATCGTCTTGGTAAAAGACTGCACGGGCAACTCAGTTGCCATGGCAACTTGCACAATGGGGTTGCCTTGGCAACTAATCGATGGTTGCCTGGGTGACTAGTTGGGCAACTACTTGGGCGTCTAGGCAGCAACCTTCAAGGTTCAGCAGAGCGTTCTTCAATGGTTTCTTCTTATCCCTAAGTCGAAACTCTAGCTACTTGTGCATGCCTTGATAATACATCCCTGCGTGAATCAAGGGTGAACAACAACCAATCTTGCGCTCCTCTTAGCCGTTGAAATCCTTGACTTATTCCTAAGCTGGATTAATCTTCACCATCAATAGATTGAATAAAGATCATATTCATTCGTTTCTTGAATCTAACTCTCCCAATATTAGATAAATAGATGAAGTTACAAGATCCTCTCCCAATTCACTCGCAAACAAGAATAAGAACCAAGAATGAATAAACCTTGAATAGAAAAGTGCAAACTCTTATTACCTAAACAAAATCCAATAGTTTCTCACAACCACAAAACACAATAACCATAGCCAAATAGATTTAGTTCATGGCTAGGTTCCAAAGAAACACAAGATAAATAATCCCTAGCATGAACGTAATTGAACAAGAAAGAAAAAGATGAAAAATTGAAGCTTGTCGAAATCCCCTTGCCCTAGATGCTTGTCGAAAATTCTCTCCTTTTGCTCTCCCTGAGTTTTCGAAATTCCCCTCTAATTTATAGGGCTAGGTCAAAGTCCTTCTTTGAGGAGGAAGTTAAGTTGGAATTAAATTATCTTTAAAGAATATAATTCTTTATTATAATTATATTCCTACTAGAACTTCTCCTATCTTCTTGGAATTTAATTCTTCTTTAATCTCTTCATCGAAATCAAATTCCTTTGGGATTTGGCTTTGCTCCACATCATCTTGGGCTTGTCTAGTCATCAATTTCGACTACCATATCACCTTGTTCTTTGTCGACAATTGCCCTGGCAACTGGCTCGGCTTCTCCTTCATGCATTGCCCTGGAAACTAGCTCGGTATCTCCTTCATGCATTGCCCTGGCAACTAGCTCTAGCCTTGCTTTGGCAAGTGATCCTGCACATACACACAAAACACACCAAAGCAGCATATTTTCCCACAAAAACTACCAAGTTAAGAAATCAAGCTCAACAATGGAAGGAAGCTTGGATTAATGCATGAATGGCTAATTATGCAACTAATATGAGCCTAAGTCTAACAATAATATGAGTAAAAAGGGTAAGAAAAATAGTACTTTTGAACACTTATCACACCCCCAAACTTGAACTATTGCTTGTCCTCAAGCAATGCAAACTAATAATTACCTGCCAAGACTTTAATTTTCACAAACTTAGCTTTGAACTTGATTTCAATTCTCAGAACCGGGGCACAAAGTATGATTGGCTTTTCATTTTTCGAAAAACTTAGAAGTTACTCGGAATCAAACTATAATGCTTGTGAGTGTGTACGGAGTTGTGTGCAAGTTAATTTTTCAGATTCTATGCAAACAAGAGGTTTTCAAATTACTTCATTGGGTTCTTCTTAACATGTTTTAACTAGAGCCAGTTTTGGGCACCTCTAGTGTTTTGTTTTTAGTTTTATTCGACTAGAGCCGGTTTCGGGCACCTCTAGAGATCAAATTTTTTTTAGCACATACTAGAGCCAGTTTCGGGCACCTCTAGTGATCAATTTTTTTAGCACATGCCAGAGCCAATTTCGGGCACCTTTAGCATTCATCCAATTTTTATTCTAATCCCCCAATTTGTTAATTATCAACCTAAGTTCACTAGAATTCCTTAAATCAATCAAACCACAACAGTGTTTCATCAAATTTAGCAGCATAGTAAAATTCTAAGTTTTCCATGGTTATCCTAGAATAAAAATTCTATCAATTAAGTGCATTGGCAAAGTCATCATCGGATATTCATCAAATCTAAGCAATTCTTGTTTCAGCTAAAGGCATGGAAAGCAATTTATGTATCCTAAATGTAATACTTAAGATGAATGTAACAAAACATGGTAACTACTAATAACAATCCCCCCCAAACTCGAGTGAGGCATTGTCCTTAATGCTTGCTGTTGCGCGTAATAAGTGCTACGCAAATGTGCAAGTATACACGTCGCAAGTTATAGTATAAAAGATATCGTCTCCACAGAGATTGGTGCTACTTCAAGAATCTAGTCTCTTGCACTGTAAAAAGTAAAAACACAAATAAAGGATTATGTGAGTTTAACTAATAACTAAACTAGAGAGCAATAAATTAAAAGAAAATATGAGATTAAATGAGAGAGAGAGATAGGCCAGGTTTTCGTGAGTTGAGGTGTGATAGCCGATTGGATCATTTTGGTAAAAGAGTGCACGGGCAACTCAGTTGCCGTGGCAACTTGCACAACGGGGTTGCCGTGGCAACTTGCACAACGGGGTTGCCTTGGCAACTAATCGATGGTTGCCTGGGCAACTAGTTGGGCAACTACTTGGGCGTCTGGGCAACAACCTTCAAGGTTCAACAGAGTGTTCTTTAATGGTTTCTTCTTATCCCTAAGTCGAAACTCTAGATACTTGTGCATGCCTTGATAATACATCCCTGCGTGAATCAAGGGTGAACAACAACCAATCTTGCGCTCCTCTTAGCCGTTGAAATCCTTAACTTATTCCTAAGCCGGATTAATCTTCACCATCAAAAGATTGAATAAAGATCATATTCATTCGTTTCTTGAATCTAACTCTCCCGATATTAGATAAATAGATGAAATCACGAGATCCTCTCCCAATTCACTCGCAAACAAGAATAAGAACCAAGAATGAATAAACCTGGAAATAGAAAAGTGCAAACTCTTATTACCTAAACAAAAACCAATAGTTTCTCACAACCACAAAACACAATAACCATAGCCAAATAGATTTAGTTCATGGTTAGGTTCCAAAGAAACACAAGATAAATAATCCCTAGCATGAACCCAATTGAACAAGAAAGAAAAGGATGAAGAATGATGCTTGTCGAAATCCTCCTTGCCCTAGATGCTTGTTGAAATCCTCCTTGCCCTAGATGCTTGTCTAAAATTCTCTCCTATTGCCCTCCTTGGAGTTGCCAAAATTTCCCTCTCTTGCTCTCTATGGATTGTCGAAATCTCCTTCATATTTATAGGGCTAGGCCAAAGTCCTTCTTTGAGGAGGAGTTTAAGTTGGAATTAAATTATCTTTAAAGAATATAATTCTTTATTATAATTGTATTCCTACTAGAACTTCTCCTATCTTCTTGGAATTCAATTCTTCTTTAATCTCTGCATGGAAATCAAATTCCTTTGGGTTTGGGCTTTGCTCCACGTCATCTTGGCCATGTATAGTCATCAATTTCGACTACCATATCACCTTTGCTCTTGTCGATAATTGCCATGGCAACTGGCTCGGTGTCTCCTTCATGTATTGCCCTGGCAACTGGCTCGACATATCCTTCATGCATTGCCCTGGCAACTAGCTCTAGCCTTGCTTTGGCAAGTGATCCTGCATATACATACAAAACACACCAAAGCAGCATCTTTTCCCACAAAAAACTACCAAGTTATGTAATAAAGCTCAACGATGGAAGGAAACATGGATTAATACATGAATGGCTAATTATACAACTAATATGAGCCTAAGTCTAACAATAATATGAGTAAAAAGGGTAAGAAAATAGTACTTTTGAACACTTATCACACCCCCAAACTCGAACTATTGCTTGTCCTCAAGCAATGCAAACTTATAATTACCTGCCAAGACTTCAATTTTCACAAACTTAGTTTTGAACTTGATTTCAATTCTCTGAACCGGAGCACAAAGTATGATTGGCTTTTTATTTTTCGAAAAACTTAGGAGTTACTCGGAATCAAACTATAATGCTTGTGAGTGTGTGCGGAGTTGTGTGCAAGTTGATTTTTCGGATTCTATGCAAACAAGAGGTTTTCAAATTACTTCATTGGGTTCTTTTTAACATGTTTTAACTAGAGCCAGTTTTGGGCACCTCTAGTGTTTTGTTTTAGTTTTCTTAAGTTAATTTATTCGACTAGAGCCAGTTTCAGGCACCTCTAGCTATCAATTTTTTAACACATACTAGAGCCAGTTTCGGGCACCTCTAGCGATCAATTTTTTTGCACATGCCAGAGCCAATTTCGGGCACCTCTAGCATTCATCCAATTTTTATCCTAATCCCCCAATTTGTTAATTATCAACCTAAGTTCACTAGAATTCCTTAAATCAATCAAACCACAACAGTGTTTCATCAAATTTAGCATCATAGTAAAATTCTAAGTTTTTCCATGGTTATCCTAGAATAAAAATTCTATCAATTAAGTGCATTGGCAAAGTCATCATCGGATATTCATCAAATCTAAGCAATTATTGTTCCAATTAAAGGCATGGCAAGCAATTTAGGTATCCTAAATGTAATACTTAAGATTAATGTAACTAAACATGGTAACTACTAATAACAATCCCCCCCCAAACTCGAGTGAGGCATTGTCCTCAATGCATGCATAAAAATAACGAAAAATAAAAATAAAAATGCATACGAGGACTTACTTCGAGAGTTCGTCATCGTAGATGATTAGTTTCCTTTGAGTCGGTGTCTTGATTTTCTTGCTTGAACGCGATGGTTGTTTTCTTGTTGTCGGGATGTCTTTAGCTTTGGTTGCCGTGGCATCTTCAGGGTTGGTTATCGTGGCATCATCTGTTGCGGTTGCTGTGGCGACTGCTTCATTGGTTGCCGGGGCAATGATCTCGGCAGGAAATTTCCTTAGCATAGTAGTTGTGAGTCTTGTTGTGAAAAAGAAAACAAAGAAAACCTGAAAACTAAAGATAATGAAGAAAAATAAAATATCTCCTAAAAAATAAAAATGAAAATAAAAAGAAAAAGAAAACATTGAAAGGAGAGCATGTTCATGCATCTCCTAAATTGACCACTTCTTTGTTACGTTCCACATGTGCACCATTATAGTGCTTCAATCTTTGTCCATTAACTTTGAATTCATGGTTTTCGGAGATGGACTTGATTATCACGGCACCATGGGAGAATGGTTTGACGACTTCGAATGGTCCCGACCATCTTGATTTCAGCTTTCCCGGGAAAAGTTTTAGCCGAGAATTGAATAGGAGAACTAGTTGCCCTGGCGTGAATTACCATGGCAATAGTTTCTTGTCGTGCCATCGCTTTGTTTTCTCCTTGTAGATTCGTGCATTTTTATAGGCGAGTGCACAGAATTCTTCTATCTCATTGAGATCCATCAAACGCTTTTGTTCGGCACTTTCCCAATCCATATTCACGGTCTTGATTGCCCAGTACGCCTTGTGCTCGATTTCCACCGGTATATGGCATGTTTTGCCATAGACAAGTCAGAATGGGGACATACATAAGGGTGTTTTGAATGCAGTGCGATATGCCCAAAGTGCGTCATCTAGTCTTAATGACCAATCCTTCATTGAGGGATTTACGACTTTCTCGAGTATTCCCTTCAACTCCCGGCTGGAAATTTCTGCTTGCCCGTTGGTTTGTAGGTGATATGCCATGGCGATCTTGTGTGATATGCCGAAGCGTTGCAATATCTTGGCAATTAGTCTGTTGTCAAAATGCTTGCCTTCGTCACTGATAATTGCTCTCGGCATCCCAAACCGTGTAAATATGTTTTTTTGCAAGAATCGTTGCACGGTCTTGGAATCGTTGTTGGGAACTGCTGCTGCCTCAACCCATTTAGACACGTAGTCGACGGCAAGTAAGATGTAGAGGTTTCCGAATGAAGATGGGAAAGGTCCCATAAAATCGATCCCCCACGCATCGAACAATTCCACCTCGATGATGTTCTGGAGTGGCATCTCATGTCGTCTAGAGATATTGCCCGTCCTCTGGCAACGATCACATTGCTTGTAAAAGTCTTGGGCATCTTTGTACAATGTTGGCCAATACAAACCGGATTGCAAAACTTTGGCCGTGGTACGAGTTCCTCCAAAATGTCCTCTATATGGTGAAGAATGGCATTGCCGGAGTACATTCTATTACTCTTCTTCAGGGACACATCGGCGTATAACCTAATCTGCACATTGTTTAAACAAAAGAGGCTCGTCCCAAAAGTAATACTTAGCATCATGGCAGAACCGCTTCTTCCCTTGGTGAGTAATGCCATAAGGTAAAATACCACAAACAAAGAAATTAACTAAATCCGCGTACCAGGGTATTGCCGAGGCATGTGCTGCCGTGGCGACTGCTCCCAGAATTGCCGAGGCGTGCGCGTCAAAGACTGCTGCGGCGTCGAGAGTTGCTGAGGCGTGTTCATCCATGGTTGCCGAGGCGTCGAGGGTTGCCGAGGCATGCGCATCCATGGTTGACGAGGCAACTAAAAGTTGTTCATCCGGGAATGCATCGCATATCTCTAGATCCGCGTCCTCCTCCTTATTGCGTTCCAAACATGATAAGTGATCGGCCACTTGGTTTTCTGTTCATTTCCTGTCCTTAATTTCAATATCAAATTCTTGTAAAAGTAATATCCAACGAATCAAACGAGGTTTAGCATCCTTTTTAGCAAATAAGTATTTGATTTTCGAATGGTCCGTATGAACAATTACCTTTGTACCAATCAAATAGGACCGAAACTTGTCAAATGCGAAAACTACAGCTAGTAACTCTTTCTTCGTTGTTGTGTAATTCACTTGAGCACTATTAAGAGTTTTACTAGCGTAGTATATCACATGGAAGGTCTTACCTGTGCGTTGGCCTAGGACTGCTCCTACCGCGAAATCACTAGCATCACACATAAGCTCAAAAGGTAGCGTCCAATCTGGTGGAACGAAAATGGGTGCCGAGGCAAGCTTGTTCTTTAGGGTTTCGAATGCTTGGGTGCAAGAATCATCAAAATCGAAGACTTTATCGTGTTCAAGCAGATTACACAAGGGTTTAGTGATTTTAGAAAAATTATGATTGAACCTCCTGTAAAAACCTGCATGTCCGAGAAAACTTCGAATTCCTTTAACCGAACTTGGTGGGGGTAATCTCTCGATCACGTCCACCTTGGATTTGTCTACTTCAATTCCCTTGGATGAAATCTTGTGGCTGAGCACTATTCCTTCATCTACCATAAAATGGCATTTTTCCCAATTGAGGACTAAATCCGTTTCTTCACATCTTGCCAACACCTTCTCTAAATTGCCGAGACAGCTGTCGAAGTCATTACCAAAAACAGAAAAATCATCTATGAAGATCTCAAGGAAGTCTTCGACCATGTCTGAAAAGAGCGCCATTATGCATCTTTGGAAGGTTGCAGGGGCGTTACATAATCCGAACAACATCCTTCGGAAGGCATAAGTACCGTATGGGCATGTGAAGGTTGTCTTTTCTTGATCTTCTGGTGCTATGGCAATTTGATTGTAACCTGAATAACCATCAAGAAAATAATAAAAGGGTTTACCTGCAAGACGGTCAAGCATTTGATCAATAAAGGGTAATGGGAAGTGATCTTTCCTAGTGGCTTTGTTTAGCTTTCGATAATCCATACAAACCCTCCAACCGGTCACAGTCCTGGTTGGAATGAGTTCATTGTTTTCATTACTTACCACTGTTACACCTCTCTTTTTCGGTACACATTGTACCAGACTTACCCATGTACTATCAGAGATAGGGTATATAATGCCGGCGTCAAGCCACTTGATGATTTCTTTCATTACAACCCCTTTCATGGCATGATTCAGTCTCCTCTGGGCCTCAATTGAAGGTTTGTGATCATCTTCCAACAAAATCTTGTGCATGCATACTGCCGGGCTAATTCCCTTCATGTCGACAATTGTCCACCCTATTGCCTTTTTGTGTAGCTTCAATATCTTGATCAGCTTCTTTTCCTGCTCAAGCTATAACTTAGAAGAAATAATTACAGGCAATGTATTATCGGTTCCTAAGTATGCATATTTTAGTTGCTCTGGCAATTGTTTCAACACAAGAATCAGTGGTTGTTCAATAGAGGGTTTTTCGAGCTTACCTTCCTTACCTGAGTAATCCAGTGGTTCAAAGTATGTACCTGGTTGATTGACTAGCCAATTTGCCTCTTCTTGTTATTCCTCATCGACCGGTTCATCATACTCCTCAGGTTCCTCTTGATCGGCATTGTAGTTGCCGAGGTAACTAAATTCCTTATCGAAGTTAAACTCTGTCGTGGCATGAAGAAGTTGGCATTCTTCTAGATCATCGACATGCCTTAGTGTTTGGATCGCATTTAGTTTAACTTGTTGATCATTCACCCTCATTGTGAGTTCTCCCTTTTCAACATCGATCAAGGTTCTCCCTGTTGCTAGGAATGGTCTCCCGAGAATGATGGGTGCATGCTCATCTGCTTCACAATCCAAAACAATAAAGTCAACGGGAAAAATAAATTTATCAACTTTTACCAATATGTCCTCGATTTTTCCCTCTGGATGCACATAGGATCTGTCGGCTAGCTGCAGCATGACTGTTGTACGTCTTGCCTTCCCGATTCCTAGTTTCTGGAAAATCGATTTAGGCATCAAGTTTATGCTAGCCCCAAGGTTGCATAATGCTTTCCCGACATAGTGATTTCCAATGGAACAGGGTATTGTGAAACTTCCGAGATCCTTCAACTTGGGTGGCATACGATTGTGCAACATTGCCATGCATCCCTCTGTTGCGGCAACTGTTTCAAACTTTCCTAGCCTTGTTCTCTTGGACACAATGTCTTTAAGAAACTTGGCATAGTTTGGCATTTGTTCAATTGCTTCCACCAATGGCAAGTTGATGTGGACTTGCTTTAGGATATCAAGAAACTTCTTGAATTGGTATTCTTGCTTTTTTCGCTTCAACCTTTGTGGGAATGGTGGTGGAAGTCGGATATCTTCGATCCTTTCATTGGTTTGAAACCTGATTGACGGCATTGTCGGGACAACTGGAGTTACCGAGGCGTTATCAACTAGGGTTGCTAAGGCATGCTTATCGCAAGTTGCCGATGCGTCTTTATCGTCGGTTGCCGAGGCATGCTTATTGGTTGTTGTCGTGGCAATTCCTGGTTCAGCATCTGAGGCTTTGCCGCTAGGTTCATCTTGATCTTTTTGTGGAGTTTTGTTTGATGAGCGGGGTTGAGCCTCTCTAAGTTGTTGGCCACTTCTGGTGGTGATTGCCTTACATTGCTCATGGCCAGTTCGTCTTGCGACTTCAGTATCGCTAGGTAAACCTCCTTGCGGTCTAGTATTCAGATTTTGAGCAAACTGTCCGACTTGATTTTCCAATGATTTGATTGCCGCCTCTTGGTTTTGCAATCTCATCTCGGTCCTGTTAATAAAAGCATCAGTTCTTTTTATGAAATTACTATTCTCAGCCATATAAGATTCAGTGTTCATCATAAAAGCATTTAGAGAATTTTCCAAAGAACTGGATATCATTGGTTGTTGCTGCGGTAACTGTTGCCGTGGCATATTCTGCTGGAATCCCGATGCGTGTCATTCTAATTGTTCTGGTTTAGAGCATTGTTGGGATTACTCCATGAAAAATTTGGGTGCTTCTTCCAAGCTGGATTGTATGTATTGGACATCACGTTATTGCTCCGATTGTAATTCCCCACATAGAAGCTGGATTCCGGATTCTGCATACATTCAGAAGAATTATGGTTATCACCACATAACTCACAAAAAGAATCCATTACCTTGACTTCATGCGTGTTGTTTGGTGTTTGCATGTTCTGGACCATCTTGGTTAAAGTGGCCAATTATGCCGAAATTGAATCTGATGATCCTAGTTCATGTATTGTGGCTTGGCGTCTAACTCCTCCTCTTCTAGTGGATGGGAATTGATAATCATTCTTGGCTAGCCTGTTTAAGATTTGCATTGCTTCTTCCGGTGACTTATCTAGGAGTATGTCGTTTGTTGAGGCATCTAGCATCATCATTGTTGGTGTATTCACGGCATTGTAAAACATTGTTACTTGAGTCCACACCGGGAATCCGTGTAGGGGGCATTTGTGTAGAAGTTCTCTATATCGCTCCCAAGCCTCGTACATGGATTCATCATCTGCCTGCCGAAAAGAATTAATGTCGTTACGAAGCTTATCAGTCAAATTTGAAGGATTAAATCTAGCAAGGAAATCACGACAAAGATCAGTCCAAGATGCTATTGATCCGGCAGGAATGCTATTCAACCATGCTTTCGCCCTATCCCTCAGTGAATAGGGGAATAATCTTAATCGTAAGACATCGGGGGTGACTCCGTGTATTTTGAACGAGTTGCAAATCTCGAGGAAAGATTTCAGAAGTTGTCGTGCATCTTCAGTTGTTGAGCCCCCAAATTGACCTATTGTGTTGATCATATTAAGCATTACCGGTTTCAACTCAAAGTGGTCGGCTTCAATTACAGGTGCGGCAACTCCTGGGTTAAGTCCATCAAGATCTTCTTGAAGATAGTCTCGAATAGTTCTGTTTCGTGCAAGAATCACTCCTCCTCCTACTCGAACATCTTGATTCATATTGCCGTCTTGATTAGCCATTGCTACTCTTATCCTTTGTCTAAGTCTTTGTAAGGTTCGTTCGATTTCTGGATCAAAGGGATATTCTGGTAAAGTCGGTCTCGCCCTGGTCATATACCAATGCAAAACCAAAGTTTGTTAGCCCTTTGAATTTTAAACAAGAAAAGTAAAAAGAAAGTGCAAGAAAATAAAAACAAAGTCGCTATTGCCAATCCCCGGGAACGGCGCCAAAAACTTGTTGCGCGTAATAAGTGCTACGCAAATGTGCAAGTATACACATCGCAAGTTATAGTATAAAATATATCGTCTCCACAAGGATTTGTGCTACTTCAAGAATCTAGTCTCTTGCACTGTAAAAAGTAAAAACACAAATAAAGGATTATGGGAGTTTAACTAATAACTAAACTAGAGAGCAATAAATTAAAAGAAAATATGAGATTAAATGAGAGAGATATAGGTCAGGTTATCGTGAGTTGAGGTGTGATAGCCGATTGGATCGTTTTGGTAAAAGAGTGCACGGGCAACTCAGTTGCCGTGGCAACTTGCACAACGGGGTTGCCTTGGCAACTAATCGATGGTTGCCTGGGCAACTAGTTGGGCAACTACTTGGGCGTCTGGGCAGCAACCTTCAAGGTTCGATAGAGCGTTCTTCAATGGTTTCTTCTTATCCCTAAGTCGAAACTCTAGATACTTGTGCATGCCTTG
The DNA here is from genome assembly GCA_019671005.1 of Hibiscus mutabilis. Taxonomy (NCBI): domain Eukaryota; kingdom Viridiplantae; phylum Streptophyta; class Magnoliopsida; order Malvales; family Malvaceae; genus Hibiscus; species Hibiscus mutabilis. The sequence continues at coordinate 9,959,735 of CM033735.1, read as the reverse complement.
ATAATACATCCCTGCGTGAATCAAGGGTGAACAACAACCAATCTTGCGCTCCTCTTAGCCGTTGAAATCCTTAACTTATTCCTAAGCCGGATTAATCTTCACCATCAATAGATTGAATAAAGATCATATTCATTCATTTCTTGAATCTAACTCTCTCGATATTAGATAAATAGATGAAATCACGAGATCCTCTCCCAATTCACTCGCAAACAAGAATAAGAACCAAGAATGAATAAACCTGGAAATAGAAAAGTGCAAACTCTTATTACCTAAACAAAAACCAATAGTTTCTCACAACCACAAAACACAATAACCATAGCCAAATAGATTTAGTTCATGGCTAGGTTCCAAAGAAACACAAGATAAATAATCCCTAGCATGAACCCAATCGAACAAGAAAGAAAAGGATGAAGAAGGAGGCTTGTCGAAATCCTCCTTGCCCTAGATGCTTGTCGAAAATTCTCTCCTATTGCCCTCCTTGGAGTTGTCAAAATTTCCCTCTCTTGCTCTCTATGGATTGTCGAAATCTCCTTCATATTTATAGGGATAGGCCAAAGTCCTTCTTTGAGGAGGAGTTTAAGTTGGACTTAAATTATCTTTAAAGAATATAATTCTTTATTATAATTGTATTCCTACTAGAACTTCTCCTATCTTCTTGGAATTTAATTCTTCTTTAATCTCTGTATGGAAATCAAATTCTTTTGGGTTTGGGCTTTGCTCCACGTCATCTTGGGCTTGTATAGTCATCAATTTTGACTACCATATCACCTTTTCTCTTGTCGACAATTGCCATGGCAACTGGCTCGGCGTGTCCTTCATGTATTGCCCTGGCAACTGGCTCGGCATATCCTTCATGCATTGCCCTGGCAACTAGCTCTAGCCTTGCTTTGGCAAGTGATCCTGCATATACATACAAAACACACCAAAGCAGAATCTTTTCCCACAAAAACTACCAAGTTATGTAATCAAGCTCAACATGGAAGGAAACATGGATTAATGCATGAATGTCTAATTATACAACTAATATGAGCCTAAGTCTAACAATAATATGAGTAAAAAGGGTAAGAAAAATAGTACTTTTGAACACTTATCACATGCATTAAAGAAAAATAAAAATAACGAAAAATAAAATGCATACGAGGACTTACTCCGAGAGTTCGTCATCGTGGATGATTAGTTTCCTTTTGGTCGGAGTCTTGATTCTCTTGCTTGAACGCAATGGTTGATTCCTTGTTGCCGGTGGTGGAATCGATCCTCGTACAGGGTTGTCCTCATCGTCATCATCATCAGTGTCATTGGCTTTTCGCTTGGCTTTTCGCTTGGAGGATTCAATTGATGCGGTATTTGTTGGTGCAATGGAGGACTCGTCCAAATCTAAAAAATCAGAAAATGATTCCGTAGGAGTTGATTCAAGCATAGGTGCTTTGGATTTTGCAGTGGTTGCCAGGATGTCTTTAGCTTTGGCTGTCGTGGCATCAGCTTGTGCAGGCATGATGTTGGTTGTCGCGGCATCATCTGTTGCGGTTGCCGTGGCGACTACTTCATTGGGTGCCGGGGCAAGGATCTTGGTAGGAAAGATTGGGAACGGCACGCGACTGTCCGGGTACTTTTCTAGGATGACTTGGGTGATGGCATTGTTGTGCTCCTTCATGTACCGCATGAACATTAGTTGCCGGTCTTCAATTTGCCTTAGGTGGATTGCCAATGGTTGCAAGAGTGCTTCAAACTGTCCCAGGGTTGATGGCCGAGTTGCCTGGGCGTTAGGTGCTTCGGCATTAGGGATTGCCGAGACGGCAGGAGTTGCCGCGGCAATTGGAGGCCTTGAAGATTTTCCCGGTGTCTCTCCCATTAGCTTTCAGATTCGTGCTTGATTCCAATCGGACTTTGGTAGGGCCTTTTCATCGATGGACTCACTTGGGACATGCATCTCATTGCAAAGATTAGAAATTAAGAAAGGGAAGAAAAGAGAACCCTTATCTTTTGAGCTACATACAAAAATCTCATCACAAATAATTTTTCCAATGTTAATGATGCGATTATGCAAAATAGAATGTATAAGCAAAAGACGTGGTATATCAACGGTAGTATTGTGTGTGGTGGGCATTAAAGAAGTTTTAACAAACTTATTCCATAGTTTTGCCTCGGGTTTAAGCCAAAGGCGATTTACCGTGCCCTCGTATTTACCGTCATTCCAATGAGTTCCCGGTTGAGTGAGTTCTTAAAGCACCTTGTCGAGTTGCTTGGGCGTGATTTGATCAACGAAGGCTTGATGCTCGTCCTTATCAATGTAAAGCCCGTAAAAGGTGTTGACATTTTTGGGGCTTATGGGTATGGCCTTGTCACGAACAAAAACATAAGGATTATTCGGGTTAGGTGAGTGAGCATAGAATTCTCTTACCCATGATATGTTACCCGGTTCCGATTGATGGCAAAAGATTTGCCACTTTTGATGTGCAATCCTCTCGAAGATGAATGGTTCAAGGCCGAAATCTTGATGAGAGTTGGAGTATTCAAAGCCTTGTTCTTCATAAATCTTTCGGCTTTCAAACTTGGAGTGAAATCTTTCTTGAACCACCGGTGTAGCAAACTTCTTGTATCTTGGTTCTTTGGAGGAACTTGGATGAACTAAAAATTTAATTTTGGATGCCATAGATGATCTTGGTTGTGAGTTTTGTAAAAACAAATAAAAGAAAAGAAACTAAAAAGTTGCAAGATAAAAAGTAGGAATAGGTTAAGAGTGATGGGTTTTATAGAAAAGATAGGTGGTAAATATGGTGGGTGGGATTAGAGGAAGACGAAAAAAAGGTTTTGGGTTAGGGGAAGGGTGATGGCAAGGGGGGTTTGATTAGGGTAAATTGAAGGCTTTATATAAGCCTTAGATTCAGCCCATTAATTTCCTTGTTGAAGATGTTTTCCTTCTTGGATTAAAATTCTTCTTTATCTTGAACTCTTTTCCTACAATTCAAAGACAAATCAAATAAGGATTAAAATTAAAGATAGACTAATAAAAGAAAATAAAAAAAGATGTCTATAGGAATTCTTAAACTTAAAAAGATAAAAAAATAATCTATCCTAAAAAATAATAATAATCGGAGATAATAAAAAATAAAAAAAATAGTTTGGAAAATAAAAAAATTAATCGAAAATAATAAAAATAAAAATAAAAAAATATATATCAAATGGAGAGCATGCTCATGCATCTCCTAAGTTGACCACTTCTTTGTTTTCTTGTCATGCCATTGCTTTGTTTTCTCCTTGTAGATTCGTGCATTGTTATAGGCGAGTGCACGGAATTCTTCTACCTCATTGAGGTCCAACAAACGCTTTTGTCCGGCACTTTCCCAATCCATATTCACGGTCTTGATTGCCCAGTATGCCTTGTGTTCGATTTCCACCGGTAGATGGCATGTTTTGCCATAGACAAGTCGGAAGAGGGACATACCTAAGGGTGTTTTGAATGCGGTGCGATATGCCCAAAGTGCGTCATCTAGTCTTAATGACCAATCATTCCTAGAGGGATTTGCAACTTTCTCGAGTATACCCTTCAATTCCCGGTTGGAAATTTCTGCTTGCCCGTTGGTTTGTGGGTGATATGTCGTGGCGATCTTGTGTGATATGCAGAAGCGTTGCAACATCTTGGCAATTAGTCTGTTGTCAAAATGCTTGCCTTCGTCACTGATAATTGCTCTCGGCATCCCAAACCGTGTAAATATGTTTTTCTGCAAGAATTGCTGCACGGTCTTGGAATCGTTGTTGGGAACTGCAGCTGCCTCAACCCATTTAGACACGTAGTCGACGGCAAGTAGAATGTAGAGGTTGCCGAATGAAGATGGGAAAGGTCCCATAAAATTGATCCCCCATACATCGAATAATTCCACCTCGATAATGTTCTAGAACGGCATCTCATGTCATCTAGTGATATTGCCCGTCCTCTAGCAACAATCGCATTGCTTGTAAAAGTCTTGGGCATCTTTTTACAATGTTGGCCAATACAAATCGGATTGCAAAACTTTGGCCGCGGTACGAGTTCTTCCAAAATGTCCTCCATAGGGTGAAGAATGGCATTGTCGGAGTACATTCTGTTGCTCTTCTTCAGGGACACATCGGCGTATAACCTGATCTGCACATTATTTAAACAAAAGAGCCTCGTCCCAAAAGTAATGTTTAGCATCATGGCGGAACCGCTTCTTCCCTTGGTGAGTAATGTCATAAGGTAAAATACCACAAACAAGGAAATTAACTAAATCCGCGTACCAGGGTATTGCCGAGGCATGTGCTGCCGTGGTGACTACTCCCAAAATTACCGAGGCATGCGCGTCAAAGGCTGCTGCAGCGTCGAGAGTTACCGAGGCGTGTGCATCCATGGTTTCTGAGGCATCGAGGGTTGCCGAGGCATGCACGTCCATGGTTACCGAGGCAACTAAAATTTGTTCATCCGGGAATGCATCGCATATCTCTAGATCCGCGTTCTCCTCCCTGTTGCATTCTAAACGTGATAAGTGATCGGCCACATGATTTTTTGTTTTTTTCATGTCCTTAATTTCAATATCAAATTCTTGTAAAAGTAATATCCAACGAATCAAATGAGGTTTGGCATCCTTTTTAGCAAATAGATATTTGATTGCCGAATGGCCCGTATGAACAATTACCTTTGTACCAATCAAATAGGATCGGAACTTGTCAAATGCGAAAGCTACAGCTAGTAACTCTTTCTCCGTTGTTGTGTAATTCACTTGAGCACTATTAAGAGTTTTACTAGCGTAGTAAATCACATGGAAGGTCTTACCTGTGCGTTGGACTAAGACTGCTCCTACCGCGAAATCACTTGCATCACACATGAGATTAAAAGGTAGCGTCCAATCTGGTGGAACGGCAATGGGTGCCGAGGCAAGCTTTTTCTTTAGGGTTTCGAATGCTTGGGTGCAAGAATCATCAAAATCGAAGACTTTATCCTGTTCAAGAAATTGCACAAGGGTTTAGTGATTTTAGAAAAATTAAGAATGAACCTCCTATAAAAACCTGCATGTCCAAGAAACTTCGAATTCCTTTAACCGAACTTGGTGGGGGTAATCTCTCGATCACGTCCACCTTGGCTTTGTCTACTTCAATTCCCATGGATGAAATCTTGTGGCCGAGCACTATTCCTTCATCTACCATAAAATGGCATTTCTCCCAATTGAGGACTAAATCAGTTTCTTCACATCTTGCCAACACCCTCTCTAAATTGCCGAGACAGATGTCGAAGTCATTACCAAAAACAGAAAAATCATCCATGAAGATCTCAAGGAAGTCTTTGACCATGTCTGAAAAGAGTGCCATCATACATCTTTGGAAGGTTGCTGGGGCGTTACACAATCCAAACGACATCCTTCGGAAGGCATAAGTACCGTATGGGCATGTGAAGGTTATCTTTTCTTGATCTTCTGGTGCTATGTCAATTTGATTGTAACCTGAATAACCATCAAGAAAACAATAAAAGGGTTTACCTGCAAGACGGTCAAGCATTTGATCAATAAAGGGTAATGGGAAGTGATCTTTCCTGGTGGCTTTGTTTAGCTTTCGATAATCCATACAAACCCTCCAACCGGTCATAGTACTGGTTGGAATGAGTTCATTGTTTTCATTACTTACCACTGTTATACCTCCCTTTTTCGATACGCATTGTACCAGACTTACCCATGTACTATCAGAGATAGGGTATATAATGTCGGCGTCAAGCCACTTTTTGATTTCTTTCATTACAACCCCTTTCATGGCATGATTCAGTCTCCTCTGGGCCTCAATTGAAGGTTTGTGATCATCTTCCAACAAAATCTTGTGCATGCACACTGTCGGGCTAATTCCCTTCAAGTCGGCAATTGTCCACCCTATTGCCTTTTTGTGTAGCTTCAACATCTTGATCAACTTTTTTTCCTGCTCAGGCTGTAACTTAGAAGAAATAATTATAGGCAATGTATTATCGATTCCTAAGTATGCATATTTTAGTTGCTCTGGCAATTGTTTCAACTCAAGAATCGGTGGTTGTTCAATAGAGGGTTTTTCGAGTTTACCTTCCTTACCTGAGTAATCCAGTGGTTCAAAGTATGTACCTGGTCGATTGACTAGCCAATTTGCCTCTTCTTGTTGTTCCTCATCGACCGGTTCTTCATACTCCTCAGGTTCTTCTTGATCGGCAATGTAGTTGCCGAGGCAACTAAATTCCTCGTCGAAGTTAAACTCTATCGTGGCATGAAGAAGTTGGCATTCTTCTGGATCATCGGCATGCCTTAGTGTTTGGAACACATTTATTTTAACCTGCTGGTCATTCACCCTCATTGTGAGTTCTCCCTTTTCAACATCGATCAAGGTTCTCCCTGTTGCTAGGAATAGACTCCCGAGAATGAAGGGTTCATGCTCATCTGCTTCACAATCCGAAACAATAAAGTCAGCGGGAAAAATAAATTTATCAACTTTTACCAGTATGTCTTTGATTTTTCCCTCTGGATGCACATAGGATCTGTCGGCTAGCTGTAGCATAACTGCTGTAGGTCTTACCTTCCTGATTCCTAGTTTTTGGAAAACCGATTTAGGCATCAAGTTTATGCTAGCCCCAAGGTCGCATAATGCTTTCCAGAAATAGTGATTTCCAATAGAACATGGTATTGTGAAACTTCCGGGATCCTTCAACTTGGGTGGCATACGATTGTGAAACATTGCCATGCATCCCTCTGTTGCGGTAACTGTTTCAAACTGTCCTAACCTTGTTCTCTTGGACACAATGTCTTTAAGAAACTTGGCATAGTTTGGAATTTGTTCAATTGCTTCCACCAATGGCAAGTTGATGTGGACTTGTTTTAGGATATCAAGAAACTTCTTGAATTGGTATTCTTGCTTTTGTCGCTTCAACCTTTGTGGGAATGGTGGTGGAAGTCGGATATCTTCGATCCTTTCATTGGTTTCGAACCTGATTGACGGCATTGCCGGGACAACTGGAGTTGCCGAGGCATTATCAATTGGGGTTGCCGAGGCATGCTTATCACAAGATGCCGAAGCATCCTTATTGTCGGTTGCCGAGGCATGCTTATTGCCGGTTGCCAAGGCAATTCCTGGTTCAGCATCTGAGGCTTTGCCGCTAGGTTCGTCTTGATCTTTTTATGGAGTTTTGTTTGATGAGCGGGTTTGAGCCTCTCTAAGTTGTTGGCCACTTCTAGTGGTGATTGCCTTACATTGCTCATGGCCAATTCCTCTTGTGACTTCAGTATCGCTAGGTAAACCTCCTTGCGGTCTAGTATTCAGATTTTGAGCAAACTGTCCGACTTGATTTTCCAATGATTTGATTGCCGCCTCTTGGTTTTGCAATCTCATCTCGGTCCTGTTAATAAAAGCATCAGTTCTTTTTATGAAGTTACTATTCTCAGCCTTATAAGATTCATTTTTTATCATAAAAGCATTTAGAGAATTTTCCAAAGAACTAGATGTTGTCGGTTGTTGCTGCGGTAACTGTTGTCGTGGCATATTGATAAGTGTTCAAAAGTACTATTTTTCTTACCCTTTTTACTCATATTATTGTTAGACTTAGGCTCATATTAGTTGCATAATTAGTTATTCATGCATTAATCCATGTTTCTTTCCATCGTTGAGCTTGATTACATAACTTGGTAGTTTTTGTGGAAAAGATGCTGCTTTGGTGTGCTTTGTGTGTGTATGTGCAGGATCACTTGCCAAAGCAATGCCAAGCTAGTTGCCAGGGCAATGCATGAAGGAGACGCCGAGCTAGTTGCTAGGGTAATGCATGAAGGAGACGCCGAGTCAGTTGCCATGGCAATTGTCGATAAGAGAAAATGTGATATGGTAGTCGAAATTGATGACTAGACAAGCCCAAGATGACGTGGAGCAAAGCCCAAACCCAAAGGAATTTGATTTCCATGCAGAGATTAAAGAAGAATTAAATTCCAAGAAGATAGGAGAAGTTCTAGTAGGAATACAATTATAATAAAGAATTATATTCTTTAAAGATAATTTAATTCCAACTTAAACTCCTCCTCAAAGAAGGACTTTGACCTATCCCTATAAATAGCAAGGAGATTTCGACAAGTCCAAGAGAGAGCAATAGGGAAATTTCGACAAGTCCAAGGAGGGCAAGAGGAGAGAATTTTCGACAAGCATCTAGGGCAAGGAGGATTTCGACAAGCCTCCTTCTTCATCCTTTTCTTTCTTGTTCGATTGGGTTCATGCTAGGGATTGTTTATCTTCTGTTTCATTGGAACCTAGCCATGAACTAAATCTATTTGGCTATGGTTATTGTGTTTTGTGGTTGTGAGAAACTATTGGTTTTTGTTTAGGTAATAAGAGTTTGCACTTTTCTATTTCAAGGTTTATTCATTCTTTGTTCTTATTCTTGTTTGCGAGTGAATTGGGAGAGGATCTCGTGATTTCATCTATTTATCTAATATCGGGAGAGTTAGATTCAAGAAACGAATGAATATGATATTTATTCAATCTAATGATGGTGAAGATTAATCCGGCTTAGGAATAAGTTAAGGATTTCAACGGCTAAGAGGAGCGCAAGATTGGTTGTTGTTCACCCTTGATTCACGCAGGGATGTATTATCAAGGCATGCACAAGTAGCTAGAGTTTCGACTTAGGGATAAGAAGAAACCATTGAAGAACGCTCTACGAACCTTGAAGGTTGTTGCCCAGACGCCCAAGTAGTTGCCCAACTAGTTGCCCAGGCAACCATCGATTAGTTGCCAAGGCAACCCCGTTGTGCAAGTTGCCACGGCAACTGAGTTGCCCATGCACTCTTTTACCAAGACAATCCAATCAGCTATCACACCTCAACTCACGATAACCTGGCCTATCTCTCTCTCATTTGAATTCATCTTTTCTTTTACTTTATTGCTTTCTAGATTAGTCATTAGTTAAACTCCTATAATCCTTTACTTGTGTTTTTACTTTTTACAATTGCAAGAGATTAGATCCTTGAAGTGGCACCAATCCTCGTGGAGACGATATCTTTTATACTATAACTTGCGACGTGTATACTTGCACATTTGCGTAGCACTTATTACGCGCAACAAGTTTTTTTGCGCCGTTGTCGGGATTGGCAATAGCGACTTTGTTTTTATTTTCTTGCACTTTCTTTTTATTTTTCTTGTTTAAAATTCAAAGGGCTAACAAACTTTGGTTTTGCATTGGTATATGACCAGGGCGAGACCGACTTCACCAGAATATCCCTTTGATCCAGAAATCGAACGAACCTTACAAAGACTTAGACGAAGGATAAGAGAAGAAATGTCAAATCAAGACGGCGATATGAATCAAGATGTTCGAGCAGGAGGAGGAGTGATTCTTGCACGAAACAGAACTATTCGAGACTATCTTGAAGAAGATCTTGATGGACTTAACCCAGGAGTTGTCGCACCTGAAATTGAAGCCGACCACTTTGAGTTGAAACCAGTAATGTTTAATATGATCAACACAATAGGTCAATTTGGCGGCTCAACAACTGAAGATGCACGACGACATCTAAAATCTTTCCTCGAGATTTGCAACTCGTTCAAGATACACGGAGTCACCCCCGATGTATTACGATTAAGATTATTCCCCTATTCACTGAGGGATAGGGCGAAAGCATGGTTGAATAGCATTCCTGCCGGATCCATAGCATCTTGGACTGATCTTTGTCGTGATTTCCTTGCTAGATTTAATCCTACAAATTTGACTGATAAGCTTCGTAATGACATTACTTCTTTTCGGCAGGCAGATGATGAATCCATGTACGAGGCTTGGGAGCGATATAGAGAACTTCTACACAAATGCCCTTTACACGGATTCCCGGTGTGGACTCAAGTAACAATGTTTTACAACACCGTGAATACACCAACAAGGATGATGCTAGATGCCTCGGCAAACGGCATACTCTTAGATAAGTCGCCGGAGGAAGCAATGCAAATTTTAAACAGGCTGGCCAAGAATGATTATCAATTCCCATCTACTAGAAGAGGAGGAGTTAGACGCCAAGCCACAATACATGAACTAGGATCATCAGATTCAATTTCGGCACAATTGGCCGCTTTAACCAAGATGGTCCGAACATGCAAAAACAAACAACACACATGAAGTCAAGGTAATGGATTCTTTTTGTGAGTTATGTGGTGATAACCATAATTCTTCTCGAATGTATGCGAGAATCCGAATCCGAGCTTCTATGTGGGGAATTACAATCGAAACAACAATGTGATGTCCAATACATACAATCCAGCTTGGAAGAAGCACCGAATTTTTCATGGAGTAATCCCAACAATGCTCTAAACTAGAACAATCAGAATGCACACGATCGGGATTCCAAGAGAATATGCCACGGCAATGGATGCCGCAGCAGAACAACCGACAACATCTAGTTCTTTGGAAAATTCTCTAAATGCTTTTATGATGAAAAAACTGAATCTTATATGGCTGAGAATAGTAATTTCATAAAAAGAACTGATGCTTTTATTAACAGGACCGAGATGAGATTGCAAAACCAAGCGGCGGCAATCAAATCATTGGAAAATCAAGTCGGACAGTTTGCTCAAAATCTGAATACTAGACCACAAGGAGGTTTACCTAGCGATACTGAAGTCGCAAGAGGAACTGGCCATGAGCAATGTAAGGCAATCACCACCAGAAGTGGCCAACAACTTAGAGAGGCTCAAACCCGCTCATCAAACAAAACTCCACAAAAAGATCAGGTCGAACCTAGCGGCAAAGCCTCAGATGCTGAACCAGGAATTGCCGCGACAACCGGCAATAAGCATGCCTCGGCAACCAACGATAAAGACGCCTCTGCAACTTGTGAAAAGCATGCCTCGGCAACCCCAGTTGATAACGCCTCGGCAACTCCAGATGTCCCGGCAATGCCGTCAATCAGGTTTCAAACCAATGAAAGGATCGAAGATATCCGACTTCCACCACCATTCCTACAAAGGTTGAAGCGACAAAAGCAAGAATACCAATTCAATAAGTTTCTTGATATCCTAAAGCAAGTCCACATCAACTTGCCATTGGTGGAAGCAATTGAACAAATGCCAAACTATGCCAAGTTTCTTAAAGACATTGTGTCCAAAAGAACAAGGCTAGGAAAGTTTGAAACAGTTGCCGTTACAGAGGGATGCATGGCAATGTTGCACAATCATATGCCACCCAAGTTGAAGGATCCCGGAAGTTTCACAATACCCTGTTCCATTGGAAATCACTATGTTGGGAAAGCATTATGCGACCTTGGGGCTAGCATAAACTTGATGCCTAAATCGGTTTTCCAGAAACTAGGAATCGAGAAGGCCAGACCTACAACAGTTATGCTACAGCTAGCCGACAGATCCTATGTGCATCCAGAGGGAAAAATCGAGGACATACTGGTAAAAGTTGATAAATTTATTTTTCCCGCTAAATTTATTGTTTTGGATTGTGAAGCAGATGAGCATGCACCCATCATTCTCGGGAGACCATTCCTAGCAACAGGGAGAACCTTGATTGATGTTGAAAAGGGAGAACTCACAATGAGGGTGAATGACCAGCAAGTTAAACTAAATGTGTTCCAAACACTAAGGCATGCTGATGATCCGGAAGAATGCCAACTTCTTCATGCCACGGCAGAGTTTAACTTCGATGAGGAATTTAGTTGCCTCGGCAACTACATTACCGACCAAGAGGAACATGAGGAGTATGAAGAACCGGTCGATGAGGAACAACCAGAAGAGGCAAATTGGCTAGCCAATCGACCAGGTACAAACTTTGAACCACTGGACTACTCAGGTAAGGAAGGTAAGCTCGAAAAACCCTCTATTGAACAACCACCAATTCTTGAGTTGAAACAATTGCTAGAGCAACTAAAATATGTATACTTAGGGACCGATAATACATTGCATGTAATTAATTCTTCTAAGTTACAGCCTGAGCATGAAAAGAAGCTGATCAAGATGTTGAAGCTACACAAAAAGGCAATAGGGTGGACAATTGCCGACTTGAAGGGAATTAGCCCGGCGGTGTGCATGCACAAGATCTTGTTGGAAGATGATCAAAAACCTTCAATTGAGGCCCAGAGGAGACTGAATCATGCCATGAAAGGGGTTGTAATGAAAGAAATCATTAAGTGGCTTGACGCCGGCATTATATACCCTATCTCCGATAGTACGTGGGTAAGTCTGGTACAATGTGTACCAAAAAAGGGAGGTATAACAGTGGTAAGCAATGAAAATAATGAACTTATCCCAACCAGGACTGTGACCGGTTGGAGGGTTTGTATGGACTATCGAAAGCTAAACAAAGCTACTAGGAAAGATCACTTCCCATTACCCTTTATTGATCAAATGCTTGACTGTCTTGCAGGTAAACCCTTTTATTGTTTTCTTGATGGTTATTCAGGTTACAATCAGATTGCCATAGCACCAGAAGATCAAGAAAAGACAACCTTCACATTCCCATACGGTACTTATGCCTTCCGAAGGATGCCGTTCGGATTGCCTAACGCCCCGGCAACCTTTCAAAGATGCATGATGGCACTCTTTTTAGACATGGTCGAAGACTTCCTTGAGATCTTCATGGATGATTTTTCAGTTTTTGGTAATGACTTCGACGGATGTCTCGGCAATTTAGAGAGGGTGTTAGCAAGATGCGAAGAAACATATTTAGTCCTCAATTGGGAGAAATGCCATTTTATGGTAGATGAAGGAATAATGCTCGGCCATAAGATTTCATCCAAGGGAATTGAAGTAGACAAAGCCAAGGTGGACGTGATCAAGAGATTACCCCCACCAAATTCAGTTAAAGGAATTCGAAGTTTTCTTAGACATGCAGGTTTTTACAGGAGGTTCATTCATAATTTTTCTAAAATCACTAAACCCTTGTGTAATCTGCTTGAACAGGATAAAGTCTTTGATTTTGATGATTCTTGCACTCAAGCATTCGAAACCCTAAAGAAAAAGCTTGCCTCGGCACCCATTGTCGTTCCACCAGATTGGACCCTACCTTTTGAGCTCATGTGTGATGCAAATGATTTCGCGGTAGGAGCAGTCCTAGGCCAACGCACAGGTAAGACCTTCCATGTGATATACTACGCTAGTAAAACTCTTAATGGTGCTCAAGTGAATTACACAACAACGGAGAAAGAGTTACTAGCTGTAGTTTTCACATTTGAAAAGTTCCGATCCTATTTAATTGGTACAAAGGTAATTGTTCATACGGACCATTCGGCAATCAAATACTTATTTGCTAAAAAGGATGCTAAACCTCGTTTGATTCGTTGGATATTACTTTTACAAGAATTTGATATTGAAATTAAGGACAGGAAAGGAACAAAAAATCATGTGGCCGATCACTTATCACGTTTGGAACACAATAGGAAGGATGACGCGGATCTAGAGATATGCGATGCATTCCCGGATGAACAAATTTTAGTTGCCTCGGCAACCCTTGAAGCCTCGGCAACCCTTGACGCCCCGGCAACCCTTGACGCCTCGGCAACCTTCGACGCCTCGGCAACCATGGATGCACATGCCTCGGCAACTCTCGATGCCGCAGCAGCCTTTGACGCGCACGCCTCGGCAATTTTGGGAGCAGTCGCCACGGCAGCACATGCCTCGGCAATACCCTGGTACACGGATTTAGTTAACTTCCTTGTTTGTGGTATTTTTCCTTATGGCATTACTCACCAAGGGAAGAAGCGGTTCCACCATGATGCTAAGCATTACTTTTGGGACGAGCCTCTTTTGTTTAAACAATGTGTAGATCAGGTTATACGCCGATGTGTCCCTGAAGAAGAGCAACAGAATGTACTCCGGCAATGCCATTCTTCACCCTATGGAGGACATTTTGGAGGAACTCGTACCGCGGCCAAAGTTTTGCAATCCGGGTTGTATTGCCAACATTGTACAAAGATGCCCAAGACTTTTACAAGCAATGTGATCGTTGCCAGAGGACGGGCAATATCTCTAGATGATATGAGATGCCACTCTAGAACATCATCGAGGTGGAACTGTTTGATGTATGGGGGATCGACTTTATGGGACCTTTCCCATATTCATTCGGCAACCTCTACATCTTACTTGCCGTCGACTATGTGTCTAAATGGGTAGAGGCAGCTGCAGTTCCCAACAACGATTCCAAGACCGTGCAACGATTCCTGCAGAAAAACATATTTACACGGTTTGGGATGCCAAGAGCAATTATCAGTGACGAAGGCAAGCATTTTGACAACAGACTAATTGCCAAGATGTTGCAATGCTTCAGCATATCACACAAGATCGCCACGGCATATCACCCACAAACCAATGGGCAAGCAGAAATTTCCAACCGGGAGTTGAAGGGAATACTCGAGAAAGTCGTAAATCCCTCAAGGAAGGATTGGTCATTAAGACTAGATGACGCACTTTGGGCATATCGCACTGCATTCAAAACACCCTTAGGTATGTCCCCCTTCCGACTTGTCTATGGTAAAACATGTCATCTACCGGTGGAAATCGAGCACAAGGCGTACTGGGCAATCATGACTGTGAATATGGATTGGGAAAGTGCCAGACAAAAGCGTTTGATGGATCTCAATGAGATAGAAGAATTTCGTGCACTCGCCTATAACAATGCATGAATCTACAAGGAGAAAACAAAACGATGGCACGACAAGAAACTATTGCCACGACAATTCATGCCAGGGCAACTAGTTCTCCTATTCAATTCTCGGCTAAAACTTTTCCCGGGAAAGCTGAAATCAAGATGGTCGGGACCATTCGAAGTCGTTAAACCATTCTCCCATGGTGCTGTGATAATCAAGTCCATCTCTAACAACCATGAATTCAAAGTTAATGGACAAAGATTGAAGCACTACAATGGTGCCCATGTGGAGCGTAACAAGGAAGTGGTCAACTTAGGAGATGCATGAGCATGCTCTCTTTTCAATATTTTCTTTTTCTTTTTCTTTTTTTTTTATTTTCATTTTTATTTTTAGGAGATATTTTATTTTTCTTCATTATCTTTAGTTTTCAGGTTTTCTTTGTTTTTCACAACAAGACTCACAACTACTATGCTAAGGAAATTTACCGCCGAGATCCTTGCCCCAGAAACCAATGAAGCAGACGCCAAGGCAACCTCAACAGCTGACGCCACGGCAATCAACCCTGAAGATGCCACGGCAACTAAAGCTAAAGACATCCCGGCAACCACTTCAAAAGCCAAAGGTAAAGCACTTGTGCCCGAATCAACTCCTACGGAATCATTTTCTGATTTTTCAGATTCGGACGAGTCCTCCATTGAACCAACAAAGATCGCACCAATTGAATCCTCCAAGCGAAAAGCCATTGACATTGATGAAGAGGATGATGAGGACAACCCCGTACAAGGATCGATTCCATCACTGGCAACAAGAAAACAACCATCGCGTTCAAGCAAGAGAATCAAGACACCGACTAGAAAGAAACTAATCATCTACGATGATGAACTCTCGGAGTAAGTCCTCGTATGCATTTTTATTTTTCTCGTTATTTTATGCATGCATTGAGGATAATGCCTCACTCGAGTTTGGGGGGGATTGTTATTAGTAGTTACCATGTTTAGTTATATCTATCTTAAGGATACATAAATTGCTTGCCATGCCTTTAATTGAAACAATAATTGCTTAGATTTGATGAATATCCAATGATGACTTTGCCAATGCACTTAATTGATAGAATTTTTATTCTAGGATAACCATGGAAAAACTTTGAATTTTACTATGATGCTAAATTTGATGAAACACTGTTGTGGTTTGATTGATTTAAGGAATTCTAGTGAACTTAGATTGATAATTAACAAATTGGGGGATTAGAATAAAAATTGGATGAATGCTAGAGGTGCCCGAAACTGGCTCTAGGATGTGTTAAAAAATTTTAACTAGAGGTGCCTGAAACCGGCTCTAGTCGATTAAATTAACTTACGAAAACTAAAAACAAAACACTAGAGGTGCCCAACACTGCTCTAGTTAAAACATGTTAAAAAGAACCCAATGAAGTAATTTGAAAACCTCTTGTTTGCATAGAATCCGAAAAATCAACTTGCACACAACTCCGCACACACTCACAAACATTATAGTTTGATTCCGAGTAACTCCTAAGTTTTCCGAAAAATAAAAAAAGCCAATCATACTTTGTGCCCCGGTTCAGAGAATTGAAATCAATTTCAAAGCTAAGTTTGTGAAAATTGAAGTCTTGGCAGGTAACTATGAGTTTGCATTGCTTGAGGACAAGCAATAGTTCAAGTTTGGGGGTGTGATAAGTGTTCAAAAGTACTATTTTTCTTACCCTTTTTACTCATATTATTGTTAGACTTAGGCTCATATTAGTTGCATAATTAGCTATTCATGCATTAATCCATGTTTCCTTCCATCGTTGAGCTTGATTACATAACTTGGTAGTTTTTATGGAAAAGATGCTGCTTTGGTGTGCTTTGTGTGTGTATGTGCAGGATCACTTGCCAAAGCAATGCCGAGCTAGTTGCCAGGGCAATGCATGAAGGAGACGCCGAGCTAGTTGCCAGGGCAATGCATGAAGGAGACGCCGAGTCAGTTGCCATGGCAATTGTCGATAAGAGCAAAGGTGATATGGTAGTCGAAATTGATGACTAGACAAGCCCAAGATGACGTGGAGCAAAGCCCAAACCCAAAGGAATTTGATTTCCATGCAGAGATTAAAGAAGAATTAAATTCCAAGAAGATAGGAGAAGTTCTAGTAGGAATACAATTATAATAAAGAATTATATTCTTTAAAGATAATTTAATTCCAACTTAAACTCCTCCTCAAAGAAGGACTTTGGCCTAGCCCTATAAATAGCAAGGAGATTTCGACAAGTCCAAGAGAGAGCAATAGGGAAATTTCGACAAGTCCAAGGAGGGCAAGAGGAGAGAATTTTCGACAAGCATCTATGGCAAGGAGGATTTTTACAAGCCTCCTTCTTCATCCTTTTCTTTCTTGTTCGATTGGGTTCTTGCTAGGGATTGTTTATCTTGTGTTTCTTTGGAACCTAGCCATGAACTAAATTTATTTGGCTATGGTTATTGTGTTTTGTGGTTGTGAGAGACTATTGGTTTTTGTTTAGGTAATAAGAGTTTGCACTTTTCTATTTCAAGGTTTATTCATTCTTGGTTCTTATTCTTGTTTGCGAGTGAATTGGGAGAGGATCTTGTGATTTCATCTATTTATCTAATATCGGGAGAGTTAGATTCAAGAAACGAATGAATAAGATTAATCCGGCTTAGGAATAAGTTAAGGATTTCAACGGCTAAGAGGAGCGCAAGATTGGTTGTTGTTTACCCTTGATTCACGCAGGGATGTATTATCAAGGCATGCACAAGTAGCTAGAGTTTCGACTAAGGGATAAGAAGAAACCATTGAAGAACGCTCTGCCGAACCTTGAAGGTTGCTGCCCAGACGCCCAAGTAGTTGCCCAACTAGTTGCCCAGGCAACCATCGATTAGTTGCCAAGGCAACCCCGTTGTGCAAGTTGCCACGGCAACTTAGTTGCCCATGCACTCTTTTACGAAGACAATCCAATCAGCTATCACACCTCAACTCACGATAACCTGGCCTATCTCTCTCTCATTTGAATTCATCTTTTCTTTTACTTTATTTCTTTCTAGATTAGTCATTAGTTAAACTCCTATAATCCTTTACATGTGTTTTTACTTTTTACAGTGCAAGAGATTAGATCCTTGAAGTGGCACCAATCCCTGTGGAGACGATATCTTTTATACTATAACTTGCAACGTGTATACTTGCACATTTGCGTAGCACTTATTACGCGCAACACATATTCTGCTGAAATCCCGATGCTTGTGCATTCTGATTGTTCTGGTTTAGAGCATTGTTGGGATTACTCCATAAAAAATTTGGGTGCTTCTTCCAAGCTGGATTGTATGTATTGGACATCACATTGTTGTTCCGAATGTAATTCCCCACATAGAAGCTGGATTCCGGATTCTGCATACATTCAGAAGAATCATGGTTATCACCACATAACTCACAAAAAGAATCCATTACCTTGACCTCATGTGTGTTGTTTGGTTTTTGCATGTTCTGGACCATCTTGGCTAAAGTGGCCAATTGTGCCGAAATTGAATCTGATGATCCTAGTTCATGTATTGTGTCTTGGCGCCTAACTCTTCCTCTTCTAGTAGAGGGGAATTGATAATCATTCTTGGCCAGCGTGTTTAGAATTTGCATTGCTTCCTCCGGTGACTTATCTAGAAGTATGCCATTTGCCGAGGCATCTAGCATCATCCTTGTTGGTGTATTCACGGTGTTGTAAAACATTGTTACTTGAGTCTACACCGGGAATCCGTGTAGGGGGCATTTATGTAGAAGTTCTCTATATCGTTCCCAAGCCTCGTACATGGATTCATCATCTGCCTGTCGAAAAGAAGTAATGTCATTACGAAGCTTATCAGTCAAATTTGTAGGATTAAACCGAGCATGGAAATCACGACAAAGATCGGTCCATAATGCTATTGATCCGGCAGGAATGCTATTCAACCATGCTTTCGCCCTATCCCTCAGTGAATAGGGGAATAATCTTAATCGTAAGACATCGGGGGTGACTCCGTGTATTTTGAATGAGTTGCAAATCTCGAGGAAAGATTTCAGATGTTGTCGTGCATCTTCAGTTGCTGAGCCGCCAAATTGACCAATTGTGTTGATCATATTAAACATTACCGGTTTTAACTCAAAGTGGTCGACTTCAATTTCAGGTGCGACAACTCCTGGATTAAGTCCATCAAGATCTTCTTCAAGATAGTCTCGAATAGTTCTGTTTCGTGCAAGAATCACTCCTCCTCCTGCTGGAACATCTTGATTCATATTGCCGTCTTGATTAGCCATTGATACTCTTATCCTTCGTCTAAGTCTTTGTAAGGTTCGTTCAATTTCTGGATCAAAGGGATATTCTGGTGTAGTCGGTCTCGCCCTGGTCATATACCAATGCAAAACCAAAGTTTGTTAGCCCCTTTGAATCTTAAACAAGAAAAGTAAAAAGAAAGTGCAAGAAAATAAAAACAAAGTCGTTATTGCCAATCCCCAGCAACGGCGCCAAAAACTTGTTGCGCGTAATAAGTGCTACGCAATTGTGCAAGTATACACGTTACAAGTTATAGTATAAAAGATATCGTCTCCACAGGGATTGGTGCCACTTCAAGAATCTAGTCTCTTGCACTATAAAAAGTAAAAACACAAATAGAAGATTATAGGAGTTTAACTAATTACTAAAGTAGAAGGCAATAAAGTAAAAGAATAAATGAGATCAAATGAGAGAGATAGGCCAGGTTATCGCGAGTTGAGGTGTGATAGCCGATTGGATCGTCTTGGTAAAAGAGTGCACGGGCAACTCAGTTGCCGTGGCAACTTGCACAATGGGGTTGCCTTGGCAACTAATCGATGGTTGCCTGGGTGACTAGTTGGGCAACTACTTGGGCGTCTGGGCAGCAACCTTCAAGGTTCGGCAGAGCGTTCTTCAATGGTTTCTTCTTATCCCTAAGTCGAAACTCTAGCTACTTGTGCATGCCTTGATAATACATCCCTGCGTGAATCAAAGGTGAACAACAACCAATCTTGCGCTCCTCTTAGCCGTTGAAATCCTTGACTTATTCCTAAGCCGGATTAATCTTCACCATTAATAGATTGAATAAAGATCATATTCATTCATTTCTTGAATCTAACTCTCCCGATATTAGATAAATAGATGAAGTTACGAGATCCTCTCCCAATTCACTCGCAAACAAGAATAAGAACCAAGAATGAATAAACGTTGAATAGAAAAGTGCAAACTCTTTTTACCTAAACAAAATCCAATAGTTTCTCACAACCACAAAAAACAATAACCATAGCTAAATAGATTTAGTTCATGGCTAGGTTCCAAAGAAACACAAGATAAATAATCCCTAGCATGAACCTAATTGAACAAGAAAGAAAAAGATGAAGAATTGAAGCTTGTCGAAATCCCCTTGCCCTAGATGCTTGTCGAAAATTCTCTCCTTTTGCTCTCCCTGAGTTGTCGAAATTCCCCTCTAATTTATAGGGCTAGGTCAAAGTCCTTCTTTGAGGAGGAAGTTAAGTTGGAATTAAATTATCTTTAAAGAATATAATTCTTTATTATAATTATATTCCTACTAGAACTTCTCCTATCTTCTTGGAATTTAATTCTTCTTTACTCTCTTCATGGAAATCAAATTCCTTTGGGATTTGGCTTTGCTCCACGTCATCTTGGGCTTGTCTAGTCATCAACTTCGACTACCATATCACCTTGTTCTTTGTCGACAATTGCCCTGGCAACTGGCTCGGCGTCTCCTTCATGCATTGCCCTGGCAACTAGCTCGGCATCTCCTTCATGCATTGCCCTGGCAACTAGCTCTAGCCTTGCTTTGGCAAGTGATCCTGCACACACACACAAAACACACCAAAGCAACATCTTTTCCCACAAAAACTACCAAGTTGAGTAATCAAGCTCAACGATGGAAGGAAACATGGATTAATGCATGAATGGCTAATTATGCAACTAGTATGAGCCTAAGTCTAACAATAATATGAGTAAAAAGGGTAAGGAAAATATTACTTTTGAACACTTATCAGTTTACATTCATGGTTTCGGTTATATAGCCGAATTTACATATTTCTTAAAATTATATGGAAATTAAATGAATAATCCTAATGGTTGTTGCTTAATTCTTGTTTGAATTCATGCCATCCTCTAGGATTGTTGGTTTGTCTCCAAATATTCCTGATTTTTGTTGATTTTTTTTTGCTTTGTCTTGCATGTAAGGCTCGTTCGAGGAGGGGACCAGTGGTTCTTGTTGGCGTGGCCGGGGACGTGGGGGAAACTACTATCGTGGTGTTGAGGTGGCGATGAGGTAGTGATCTGAACGGTCATGAGGAAGCTGAAAGGGCGTGCGTGAAACCCACGCGCGCGTTGGAAAGCTGAAGAGTTACGTTCTGCACGTGGGGAAGCCGAAAGGGTTGTGGCTAAGCTGGTTAGGCAGCTGAAAGGTTTAGGTTATGGGCTTAATTGGGCTTTGTTGGGTAATAGGTTTAAAATAAAAATTGGTCCTATTAGACCATGTAGATATGTAATTAATTTTTTTGGGTTTTATAAAATATAATGGACATTTATATTTAAATACAAATGGGCTCTTTATTTATATTAATATAAGTGTATAGTGGCTGGTATATATATATGTGTATGATGCTTTGGGTTTAATTTAATCGGATAATAAACCCAGACGAAAAATGGGTATTACAGCTGCTCCTCTTTGCTCATAGCTGTGAAACGGGTATAGAGCAAAGACTAAAAGATATCCATTTTCGTTCGGGTGAACTGGAACACCCTTCCTGGAACGTCTCTTCCTTCAACACTAATTGAACTATCTTCCAAATTCTGGAGGAATAGATCTCATATGTTGATCCGCTACACCACCGAATGAGAGTCAAGATCTGGTCGAATCATCTATTTTATCCCCCTTTTCCAAAAAGATAGAACCTGCAAGAGTAAAAGACAATTATTTCAGACTGAGTATCCATTTATTTCATTTAAAACTGTGAGATTAAAAGAGACGGGGTAAAGAGATATTTAAATACGAGTGATTCGCTATGCCATCAACGGTGAGACAAGATCAAGATCTTAGATTGGATCATGCTACGACTCTGACGAAGAGGCATGATCTAATGATTAGATTGCGATCAAGCTACAACTCTGACGAAGAGGCTTGATATGAGGAGTTAGTTTGGCGATCAAGCTACAACTATGACGAAGAGGCATGATCTGAGAAGTTAGTTTGGCGATCAAGCTACGACTCTGACGAAGAGGCATGGTCTGAGGAGTTAGTTTGGAGATCAATCTACGACTCTGAAAAAGAGGCATAATCTGAATATGAGATGCGATCAAGCTACAACTCTGATGAAAAGGCATGATCGGAAGATGAGGGGCGATTAAGCTACAACTTTGACGAAGAGGCATGATCGGAAGGTGAGAGGCGATCAAGCTACAACTCTGACGAAGAGGCATGATCGGTCAAGCTACAACTTTAACGAAGAGGCATGATCAGAAGGGAGAGGCGATCAAGCTACAACTTTGACGAATAGGCATGATCGGAAGAGAGAGGCGATCAAACTACAACTCTGACGAAGAGGCATGATCGGAAGAGATATTTTGATCTGCTTCACCACTGACGATGAGTTAGGATCTGAAGAAAGATGTAAACAATAGTTAGTGATTATTCGCTTGGAGTTTTGGAGTTTAGGCTTGGCTTCCTTTGCTTTGAGGGTTCGCCATTTCATGCTTTGTATTGTTATCTTCCTTTTTGAGGTTTTGACTTTTTTGTTGATCTGGCTTTCCTTCGTGGTTGAGGGTTTGCCAATTTTTTATTGTCTTTTATGATCGAGGCTTGAACCTGTTTGTTTCATGTATGAATGAATCTGATGCACTTAGCATGGGTGCATCTAACTTGATATATGACGTAGGTATTTGATGCGAATGCATGATGAGTGGAATGATGTTGATATGAATGGCATGCAATACAATTGGCCATGATGTTGACTTTAAAGGGGATGCCCTATGACTTTCTAGCCATATTGGTGGCTTGGTCTTGTTTGTGTCTCAGTTTCATCTTGTGGACTAGATGGGCTATTGTCGTCGATACCCCAACCTCTTGTGGGCTTGACCATCTTCTTATGAAACATTACCTCACTAGGTGAAGATCAACTTGTGAATGCTTTCTTTAGCGGAAGCATAGATCTGGTGGCCCATTTTCTGTTGGTCCCTATACTTTTGAACTCTCTTATGAGTAATGCAGAGAAAACTTTTTGAGTCAAATCTAGGGCTACATGTTCTAATTTTAATGTGAGATGCTTATTTAAAAATTGGGTTTTTCTTTTCAGATTGTGAATATATCAAGCTATATTGAATGCCCCAAACATCAAGTGCACGAGCAACACTAAAAATGGCTTATCGGGGATTGCCCCGAGCAAATCTTGTGTCTAGGAGACCTCGAAAGTTGAATTGATGTTTGATGATGTGAAGTGCATTTTTAGCTCCTTCGGTGCTTGACTACATCACCTTTCGGCGGGTTTACTTTTGTCTTATTTTTGTTTGGGGAATTCAATTCATCACATTCCTTTGGCTCGAAATAAATGATAGAGCAAACAAAAATTTCCCGAGCTACTCGGCATTGTCATGATTTGGAAAATATTACCATCACTCATGAAGCGAAGGGTTTCAATTACAATGTGCTTCAGCGGAGTGTCCCAAAAATTCAACACTCTTATCCGAAAATGCCTATTACCAGGCTTCGAACATTTGAGTGCTTTTTAATTAATTTTGAAATAAAATACCTATTACCAGGCTTCAAACATTGAATTGGACCGATTTATTTTGAAATGCGAGTAACACCTTCATAATCTCCACAACTTAGGATTTCAATTAGACAGGCTACTCGGATTCAACCTTTAAATCAACATGAATGTTCCTTGTGCAATTGATATACTAGGACTCAATAGACAAATATATTTGTAGAATAAAGAGAGAGTTGAATAACAAAATACATTATTTCATTGAAAATTAAGCGATGTAGTCTTAAGCCCTTACAAAAGATCGACACCGCCTTCGGGCTTTGTAATCACTAATTTTGTCCGGGTTGACTTGTATTTGTTTTTGCAATAATGGGCTTATATATGTATAAACATTACTAAGTGATGTGTGTTATTGTATATGTGCCCCTAGTATGTGATTACCATATATATGGTTATTATCCAAGTCTTTTTATGTTTGTATCAATGTATGTATATCACATGTAATGCATAGTAGTATATTGTATGTGTTTACTATTGTTTTAATGTGAGTGTGTATAGGTATTATGTGCATGTATGTATGTATGTATTCGTTATTTCAATGTCATTAATACTTAACTATGAATGTATATTGCATGTGTAAGTGTATGTATGTATTATGTGTGTATTAATGTTTGTATGTTATGTATGTATATGTGTTATATAAGTTTATTATTAGAATACTATAATATGGACTGATAATTAATATATATATATATAAACAGATCAAATAAATGCCATCAAATACAAGCTCAAGTTTATTAAAGTCCAATTACATTTTTAAAAGCCAAAAATTATTATTATAACTACATCTGGGCCGATTAGGGCCCAATTTTACATCAACCCTAATCTGTTCTATCCTCTACGTAGCCAAATTTGGACCGTTGGATCAAGGGCTGCTGATCGAACGGTCCAGATCGAATAGAGACCCTTCAGCTCCCCATGCGCCACGTGTCATCATCCAGCGCTGCCACATCAACCATCAGATGCAATATGGATCGTCCATTCCAGGAGAGATCTCAGTCGTTGGATCAGATCTGATCAAACGGCCTAGATCGAGCTGGACTAATTAAATCCTGTGTGTGCAGCCCACGCTCTGGCCGTTTAGCTTCTTCACGCGCCCACGCACCGGTACCGGTTCATCCCCTCATCCGCATGACCACAGCAGCGGGATTTTCGCTGCCACCACCGGCTCTCAACCACCAAACAGGCCGAAACACATAAAAAAAGGGCATGTCAGAACATCATCATCTATAGTGACAACATTTAATGTTTGCTTAAACATGTAAACGATAGTATCAATAGGCAATGAGTAATATGAAAGATATAAAGCTATGTAATCAACCATTTGTAACGACAGAGAGGTTCGAACAAAAAATACAGAAGCAATAAATAGAGAAAAAGCCTTTCAAGGTATATTTTCTTCTTTTTTCAGTTCAAATATATAACATGTATGTGTATAAAAAAGGGGAAATAAAGTTAAGGGTTTTACCCTCATAGATTCTCTTTCCTTTTGTGTCGTTCCAGCTTCCTCCAGTCGTCACTCCGCTGTTGGTAAGTCGTGGCCTTCTCAAGGCCGACTGTGGTGAAACGGTGCAAGCACGCGATGGCAGAAGCCCTTTCTTTTGATTCAGCTTTTGTTCTTTTACTGAGAAAGGGGTTTGATTTCGAGAAGATGGGTTCGAATCTAGGTTTTGTATAAAAATAGGGAGTTTCTGTGGTTTTTTTTAAGCTCGCCGGCCACCGCCGAGTGGCGGTCGACACGGCGGTGAGCCGGCCGATTTTTGGAAAGCATAGCTATGGACTGCCGGAATCTGGGTTCACGATGAACCCAGATGAACTTGAAGAACAGACGAGAGTGTTTTGGGTGAGAGAAAAATGTTATAACAGAAAAAAATGGCCAAAAGATCTGATTTTCGGATAAAGGAGGGTATTTATATTGTTATAAATTTTAA
This sequence comes from Hibiscus mutabilis, assembly GCA_019671005.1. Taxonomy (NCBI): domain Eukaryota; kingdom Viridiplantae; phylum Streptophyta; class Magnoliopsida; order Malvales; family Malvaceae; genus Hibiscus; species Hibiscus mutabilis. The sequence continues at coordinate 9,934,431 of CM033735.1, read as the reverse complement.
AAATGGTATAATTAAATTTTAAATCCCTCTGCCCTTCCTTAATTGCGCATGAGGGGCTTCTGCATGGTCCAATTGCATGATTAGTCCCTCCATGTGGGATAATTACGGGGGGGAAGCCATTCCGCCTATTTTAATTATTCCCCAGGTCGTTCATAGTTTATCAAAATTTTCAATTACGTCCCCGTTATTCTTTTTAATTTTGTCTCTGTATTTTATTTGCTCACAATTAGGTCATTTTTCCAGTTTTAAATTAAGTTATTTTATTTATTCTTTTTCATGCTTTTTAGTTAAGATTTTGCATATTTATTTCTTGCACATGCAATTTAATTTTTATGTTAATATTGCTCGTTTCCGATCGTGATTTTATGGATAAAATTAGTTCAAATGGTATGTATATTAGGGATTTAATACGCACATAGATTTAGTACAAAATGGAAATATAACATATAATTTTATGTTTAATATACATTTGTAAGTAAAGTAGAAACTGGTAAAATAAAATATATATATTTTTCAACCTATAATTTGCTTTAATGTAAGATAGAAATTTGTAAAAAAATGTATTATACAAATATTTTTATACAGTATATACATTTTATTATATAATAGAATTTTAAAAATAAAAAATGCCATATATACTTTTGACATATACAATGTATAGTTTCCAATGGATAAGATAGAATTTTTGTAAAATGTAATATATGTATTTATGACCTATAATACATAGTTTCAAGTGTATATAATAGAGTCTTTTGAAGTATATAATAAATGAAATATATATGTGGTGTATAATATGGTTTCAAGTGTATATAAGAATTTTGCAAAATAAATAAGCCATATTTTTAAATAATAAGTTTTTAATATATTACATAATTTTAATACATAATGTATTTTAATTTATTTTTAAATAATAGGTTTTTAATATGTTATATAATTTTAACACATAATATATCTTTTTTTCTTTTTTGGGGGGCCTTTATTAGATAATATTCTTGGGCTTGGTTTTAGGATTTCGGGCCTTAGGCCTTGTTTTGGTTATTTCGGGTTTTTAACTAGATTAAGTGAATTAACTTAATTAATTTAGATCGTGTGCCTGTCTCATAAGGGCACGATCCTAGAATTAATCAAATTAGCCTTAGTTTTTTTAGAGCCTTGGTTAAATTAGGGTTCGAATTAATTTAGCGAATTTAAATTTATCCTTGGCTTATTGGGGTAAATGTTAAATTCATTAAATTAATTGAACATTTCTCGATCATTTTAGGGGTAAAACCAATTTCAAGTTTAACTTAACATTAAATCGCAAATTAGTCACCATAAATTAGGGTTAAGTATAATAAATTGGGCTATGTACTAAATTGGGCCTTCCTTTTGTATGCTTACATTCATGCATTTGATTGTCATGCCTTAATTGTCATTCATGTAATCTTTAATCTAAACCGCATTCAAATTTAATCTAAATCATAAAAAGGAGGTACCTATTAATTCCAATATTTGTGTCATAACAGTCCGAGCTTAAAGGATGTTGACCAAATATTCGAATTAATCCTTACCGTCCCGAGGTAAATAGATTAAAAGTAAACAAGATCATCACATCATACTTAAATGTTTGCATCATGCATAAAGGTGACGTACGAAAGTCGAACCATAAATTAACACGGCAGTCGGGCTTATTCGATGTCGGTTTAATCTATGGTCCGATATATCTTCAACCTTATTAATTAAATGTATAATTAATTTGAACCCACCAGTTCGATAAAGCCTGTGCAATCAAGGTTAACTTTCACTTAAGAACTTCTAGTTAAAACCAATATAAATTTCAATAATCTTCATTTTTCTTAAAAGCAATAGATATTTTGGTACCGATTTCCAGGCGTGATGGGGGTGCTAATCCTTCCCCACGCGTAACCAAATCTCAGACCCTTTCACAACGAGTCTCTAGTTTCTTATGGTGTCCGGCCTACCTCGCCTAAGTGGCTGGTGGCGACTCCAAGTTTTCATCGTTTTCAAATTTTAAGATCTAAAAGAAATCCCTATTCTTTAAAAAGATTTTCATTAATGATTTAGGGGATAATTAGTAGCCGACTTCTTTTCTAAACAAACACCCTTAAAGACCAATCCAATCTTTTTTTTAAAAATGAAGAAAAAGGTCGCTACAGGATTAGGCCGATGAGTTTGATTTACATGCATTACTTGAAGGAAATTAAAAGCAAAAATGACCTACAGAAGTTTTGGTTTGACGTTTAGACTAAAAGGGTGAGAGCGATTTCATTCCTCAAAGAACTCAACTTTATTACTATCCATTACGCTTTGAACAATATCCTTGAACTGGCCACAGTCTTGAATAGTGCGCCCCCTTCGGCATGAAACTCACAATATGGACCATTATGCCCCTCGGGCATTGTCATTCCTTGACTAATCAAACCCGTATCGAGTAGCTTCTTCCAAACCCAACTAAGAGGGGATTTGATTTCTGAAGCCTTGGACCTAGTCGTTCGGTTGCTATCCTCGAGGATTGCATTCACTCTACTGGTATGATTTGGGGGGGTTGTGGTCTTATTCGGCCCACTGGACTTGTCAAAACCAATGGCCCCGAGCTTGATCAGTTTTTCTATGGCCCTCTTGAAGCTGAAACAAGTCTCAATTGAGTGTCCCACTTGATCACATGGTACTCGCATTTTGCACTAGGATCATACCACTTTGGGAAAGAAGGTTGCACTGGTGCTTGATAGAATGGTGCCACCACATGTGAATCAAACAATTGCTCGTACAATTCACCGTACGAGACTGGTAGCGGGGTAAACTCTATCTTCTCGGTGTTCTTTCTTTGGCTAGAGTTTTGTTTAAAAGGACCTTGGGCACTTGGTGTAGCCTTAGGTTGCACAACAGTGACAAGATTCGAGAAACCGATATTGTAAACCCCTGAAGAGTTCACTTCATGGTCTTTCCTCCCATATGACTTCTTATGGGATGCACTTGGACTTCCTCCACAAGATAGCACAAGATCGGCAAAATTGGTAGTCGCATGGCCTATAAGGCGAACCAAAAATTTGGTCCTCCAAAGTTTGGATGAATATGATCACCATCTCTTTCTCAGTGAGCGGGGGTTGAACTTGTGCCGCCAGGTCTCTCCAACGTTGTGCATATTTCCTAAAGCTTTCATTAGGCTTTTGCTTCATGTGTTGCAGGGTCCAACGCGCCATATCACTAATGTGATGGTATTGGGATAGGAAAGCCTTGGCCAAGTCCTTCCATGACTTTACCTGATGTCGGCTCAATTGATTATGCCATCTAGTGACAGATCCTACTATCTTGGAAATAGTGGATCAACAACTTATCATCTCTACCGTATCTCATCATCTTTCGAAAAGAACATGGTGAGATGAGCACGGGGGCAACTCGTCCAATCATATTTCTCAAATTATACAAATTGGAAGTGCGTATCTCTAGATTAGTCAGAGCGTATCTCTGGAAATTGGAAGGGCAACCAAAAAATATTTTAATCTTTTGAGAGAATATTTTTTATCAGCAAGTGAGTATGATTTTATTAGAGGAAAATTATACAAATTAAATATTATCCTATGCCTCGTTAAAAACCTCCTCAAACCTATGATGGGGAAAAAAGTGCAACGTGATAATATTAAGAGGACAAACATCAAGCCTAAATCTAATAAATATAACAACACATCAATAATAGAGTAACCGAATTACTTGATGCATCACAAACTAGTAAATGCAGCTCTACTACCATAAAACACAACCAACTTAAAGTAAGACCCCTAATGGTGTTTGTCACGGCCACAACATGCACTCACCCACAATTAGGGGTGTTCAAAAATACCCGACCCGATTGACCCGAACCTAAAAATATCGGGTAATCTTATAAAAAATTACCCTATCGGGCTGAGTACCCAACCCGGTAATTTTTTCGGGACACGAGTCGAGACACGGGCCGAAAGTTTTCCCTTACCGGGTACCCGGCCCGATAAATTTTAATATATATTTTTTATATTTTAAATTATATTTTTATTTTAAGTTTCTTAATATTTTTACTCTAAAACTAAGTTTAAATCCCTGAATTCTTTCTATGTTTGTATTATATACTTTTAAATTTTAAGTTTAAAAAATTTTAAAAATATTTTATATTTAATATATGATTTTTTAAAAGTTTTAGAATTAAAAAAATAAAAAAAATATGAATCGGGTACCCGATACCCGATTTTAGCGGGTACCCGGGTGTAACAGGCTGGGACACGAGCCGACAAAGTAGGTATCCGACAATGAACACCCTTACCCACAATAAGAGAACAACTAGAAAGCTACATAAACATCAAAATAACAGCTTGATTCACCTAACCCCAACACATTAATCTAAATAACTTTAAATTATTCTTCTAACAACCTCGACCTGACTTGTGAGCTATGTCTTCTTAACTCGTAAACTTTCTAGTCGTGCATCTCCTCCCGACATGCTAGTAACTGACCGGTCCAAACATGCAACATCCACATCTAACCTCGGTCGAACCATAATCGCGTGATTTGTGCCAACATTCCAGTCATATTATCAACACTATCCGAAACATGTCCATCAACCCATGGGCGGAGCTATGTATGTATTTGGGGGTCAATTGACACCCAAAAATGGTTGATTTTTTTTTACACTTAAAAATATAGATATTTTAAAATGACACCCTTTAAAAAATATTAACACCCCTTAAAAATTATTGATACCTTTAAAAAAATTAACACCCCTTAAAAATATGAATACTCTTTAAAAATTAATACAAAATTAAAACTCACTTAAAAATGGACCCACATAATTTTAAAATATACTTTATGTTTTAATAGTAATAAAATCTAAAACCCCACCTATGGACCACCCACCCTTTCCCCAATGCTTATTCTATACAGTTTCATTCACTTAAAAATAGACCCACATAATTTTAAAATATGCTTTATGTTTTAATAGTAATAAAATCTAAAACCCCACCCATGGCCCACCCACCCTTCCCCCAATGCTTCTTCTATACACTACCATTCATCTTCCCCAAATTTTACTTTCTAAAATCCCTACCCAATAACCACAAACCCCACCACCATATCTTCCAACCTTTTCTCCTTCTAAAATCTTCAAGGCCCCCCCACCTTCCATTTACCAATCAATTATTATTTTAAGTTCACAATATAATGCATTTGTGTGAAGAAGCAAGCAAGTTCAAATCTTTGTTCTAAGACTCAAGGTAAATACATTAAGTTAATTAAATTTATTTATTATTTTTAAATTCAAAATATTCCATTATTAAGGAAATTAAGGTGAGTTGTTGTGGATTAACTTTAGAATCTAGGTGTAAATTCACTAGTTGCATATGACTTTTGAAATTTAAAATGGAAGTTAACCTTTTTCTTTAGAATGTGAGTTATGTATTGTAAATGTAACCATGAAAATGCGAGTTAATATGTCATTTATATTTAGATAAATTGTAATTCTTCATAGCTAAATTATTAGAAGCCATGTTATATTTTTATAATCTAAATTTCTTGTTGTTAATATGTGTTTTATGTGTTGAAATCTAGTTGAGAATTTTTACCATGTTTAAACTAAATTTGTATATTTATACATGCTTAAAATTATATTTGAATTGTTTAAAAATAATAGTTAAATATCAAGTATGTTTTGTTATAAATGTTTAACAGGAATGAAGAGATATTTTAAAAGGAAGTCAACTTTTGATAGAAAAAGAAAATAACAAGAAAGAGAACGAGAAGAAAGAGTGAATCGCCAAGGCGACAAACAAACCAATTTAGAACAAGGTGAAAAAAAAATCATGCTAAGTTTAACCTTGACAATCTCCCAGCAGATCTAGGATTGAGGATTAAAATTACAGATTATCATCCAAATGATAGAGACAACATAAGAAGAGCATATTTGCAAAAAGGGCCTTTCCAACCTCGCAATCACAACTTCCCCAAAACAACAATTGCAGGAGTGGAGCGAAGATTTCCAACTTCTTGGTATAAAGACCATGGAAATTGGTTAGAATATAGTATTGAAAAAGATGTTGTATTTTGTTTATGTTGTTACCTTTTTGCTGACAAGAACAAGAGAGGTGATAGTGCATTTGAGATTGATGGATTCAACACTTGGAACAAAAAAAAAACAGACTGGAGTTGCATGTTGGAGCTACAAATAGTTCTAATAATTTAGCCGTGAGAAAGTGTGACAACTTGATGAAGCAAAGACAACACATTTATACGACTTTCTTAAGGCAATCAGATGAAGTTCGTAGTAAATATCTAACAAGATTAACTGCTTCTGTTGATTGTGCTGGATTTCTTTTGAAACAAGGTCTAACATTTCGAGGACATGACGAGTCTGTTGATTCCATCAGTCAAGGTAACTTTATTGAACTTCTTAAATTGATTGGTGATCATAATGAAGTTGTAAGAAATGTTATTCCAGAAAATGCTCCAGAAAATCATCGTTTAACTTCTCCATATATTCAAAAGGACATTGCACATGCTGCTGCAATAGAAACAACAAATGTCATAGTTGAAAATCTTCAAGATGAGTTATTTGCCTTACTAGTAGATGAGTCACACGATGTGTCAAATAAAGAACAAATGGGAGTTATGTTGCGATATGTGAATGAAGAGGGGTGTGTTTTAGAAAGATTTTTAGGAATTGTTCATGTTGGAGATACTATTGCATTATCACTTAAAGTAGAAATTGATGCATTCTTGGCTAAATTTGGATTAAGCACATCAAGAATACGGGGGCAAGGTTATGATGGTGCTAGTAACATGCAAGGGGAGTTTAATGGTTTGAAAAGTTTGATTTTAAGAGAAAACTCGTCAACTTTCTACATTCACTGTTTCACACGTCAACTTCAATTGGCATTGGTTGCAGTAGCAAAAAATCATATTCAGATTCCATCTCTTTTTAATTTGATAACTTCCTTGATAAATTTTATTTTTGGCTCTTGCAAACGACATGATATGCTTCGTAAATTAACAATTTTCTCAAGTTCAAAATGCTTTGACCAATTTTAAAATTTGTTCTAGACGAGGATTAAATCAAGTGAGAACTTTTGTTCGACCAGGAGATACTCGTTGGGGATCATATTATGGTACGCTTCTAAGCATAATCACCATGTTCAATTCAAAAGTTGATGTTCTTGAAATTATCATAGATAATGGATTAAGATCCGAAAAAAAGACAGAAGCTAATACTTTGTTAGATTTGATTCAATTATTTGAATTTGTTTTTTCCTTGCATTTAATGAAACGTGTGTTGAGAATTAGAAATGAGTTGTCAGAAGCACTTCAAAGAAAAGATCAAGATATTGTTAATGCCATGTCTTTGGTAAAAAATTCAAAAGAACAGTTATAGAAGCTTCACGAAGATAGATGGACTTCATTGCTTTTAGAGGTATCGTCATTTTGTCAAAAATATGAGATTGATGTCTCTATCATGGATGATGCATTTATTAGCAAAGGAAGGTCACAGAGAAAAGCTCACAAGGTAACAAATATGCACTATTGTCGCATTGAGTTATTTTATGCTGTTATAGATATGCAACTTCAAGAGCTTAACAACCATTTTAGTGAAGCAAACACAGAGTTGTTGTTATGTGTATCTTGCTTATGCCCGAACGAAGGTTTTGTATCTTTTGATAAAAAGAAGTTAATTCGTCTTGGTGAAATTTATTCCTATGATTTTTCTACTATTGAAGTTCTTGCACTTGATAGCCAGTTGGATGCATACATATGTGACATGTGTTCAAACGAAGAGTTCTCAAATTTGAAGGGGATTCAAGACCTTGCTAAGAAAATGGTTGACACAAAAAAGAATATTGTTTACCCGTTGGTATATCGTTTGACTAAGCTTGCATTGATTTTGCCTGTTGCTACGGCAAGTGTGGAAAGAACTTTTTGTGCGATGAAAATTGTGAAAAAATCGTTTGAGAAATCGATTGGGGGATCAATGGATGAATGATTGTTTGGTTACATATGTTGAGAAAGATATTTTAATAACATCGACAAAGAAAAAAATTATTCAACGGTTTCAAAACATGAAGAATCGTCGTGGACAATTGTAAAATAATTGTGCGAGTTATTGAACTTTATTCTATATATTTAGTCGTTTACTTTTTGTTGTTATAGTTTTGTAGTAGTCTATCATATATTAATGTTATATATTACTAATTTATATTACCTTACTTAGATACTTTGATTCTCTAAATTATGACACCCCAAAAATAAATTTTCTGGCTCCGCTCATGCATCAACCACGCATTTTTGAACCCCACGGTGTAAGAAAAAAATATTATTTATTTATTATTAAATAAATTCAAAATTAAATTTTTTTACATTTTAAAATAATTTTTAGAATTTTTTAAAAATATTTTTTTTATGATTTTTAAATATTTTTAAAAATTAAAATAAAAAATCCATATAAATGTCGAGTGACATTATCCTATTATGATACGAGACAAAAAATATCGAAAAACTATTATATTAAATGGTCGACGACGGTCAAATTAATTTTTTTTAAGTTCAAGGCTAAATTGATTTTTTTAAAAGTTTAGATGCTTATTGTAACTTGAACATTTTAAAATGCATTCAAACCACTAACATTTCAAAAATCATAAAAGTGTCAAAGTCCAAATGCACCCTAAAACATTATTTAAGAATTTAAATAAAATAGTATATGTTATAAATTAGATTCTTTAAATTTTGAATTGAATTAACCAACCATATTTCTAAAAAAGTCTTATATCAATAATCGACTAAAATATTATTTTCAAATTAGATTATTTTTTTATAAAGGTCATTTACCCCACCCCTATAATTAAGTACAGCAGGCATGATTCTATGTTGTGACATGTGTTTATAGTTTTTACCTTATATATTTTCCCTCTTGTCTTATAGCAATTTGGATTTTTATCATATTTAATATTATTTGGCAGTCCCACGTATAACCCAATGTTTCCCTCCAGTAAGGAATTCTACTATCAAAACCATAATAGGTCCTCAAAGTTTGCAGCTAATTTGCCAAGTAAAATAATTTTGATATAAGGATTTGGTAAATTCACTCAGGGATAGTCTCAAAAAAAATCTTAAGTTTTGACCATGTATTTTTGTTGTTTAATCACTAATATCCGATTTATTAATTGATTAATCTAGATCGAGTTTCACAAATGTCCATTATGGGAGGACACTTTTAATTCAGATTTTTTCATTCATAATATCATGATTCGAACCTCTAACTTTGTTTAAGGGACTTAACGTCTCATTCTACTATGCCAAATATGGTTGTAGGGTAAGACTTGACCATATTTAATAATAAAAAGTTAATTTTATCGATTAAAACGATTTTAATTATTCGTTGGTGGGAACGATTGATACCACCCTGAGCAATAAGAAAAATATATAATTCATTGTTAGAAAATGATAAATTGGTATAATGATATAATAGTTATTTAGTAGTAATATAAGGCTTCCGTCTGAAAGCTCAGTCATTAACTTCCTCACAGTTGGGAGGGCTAACACCATCGGAATTATACATTTACGCAAATTTCTCAGGTCTTCCATGGCTCTTGCTCTTCCGTTGATTCTTAGGTTTTGTTTTTATCTATAAAGCATGGGTTTTTTAGTTTAAAGTCGTATCACATACCCAATACATTTTCAATCACTTGTAAGTATTTGTTTTTTTATTTTACCGTTTTTTATTTTTTATTTTTTTTGGCATTTTTTTGCTTACATGATTTAATTATATTTTTTTATATAAATGGTTGCTTTTATTTATCTAGAAACAGATAAACTACTACGAAATACATCAAAACGAATTCAATAAATTTCCATTAGCTGCAAATTTACATCATATGTGTAATCTATACATTTGTTTTGTAACTTGTAGTGAACTATATCTTATACAATAATCAGTATAGTATAAAATTTCTTCAAAGAGATCCTAAAAAACCTCATATTCCTTTCATCCCACAGGTGATAAACAGAGTAGTACCAAGCTGCCTTCAAGATTTTAACAAGAAGAGACTCACCCTTCCATTTTGCAGTGGCCCATCGAATTTCACAATCTCATCCAAGCAAAGTATGTTGCACGTTACAAAGATCTAACACCCTTTGCCAAACACATTTCGAGTAAGGACAGTCCCTAAAAATATGGTTCCTTGATTCTTTTTCGACTCCACAAAGCACACAAAGTTCATTAGCAATACCTATCTTTGTCAGGCGATTCTTTGTTGGGAGACTATCGAGCCTTGCCATTTAATTATAGGTATATAAGTATATGTGATATCACGCTCACATAATTTTTTTATAAATTTTTATTTTTATATTTTTTAAAATTTTAATTTTATTTTATATTTGCTGCATCTTTATTGTATGTGTACCTTATAATTTCGAAAATTATATTTTTTTGTCCCTGTTTATCTACCGTACCCGTACTATAACAGTGCAACATAGGTTTTTATATGTATAAATATTCTCCTTTTGAAATTAGTTCGTATAAAATCGAATCTTAACTAAAATTATCTTTCAAGCGATGAACATCTAAATTCCTTTTGTTTCGTTTTTAAAATTTATTAAAATATCAAAAACATATATTGGGACGTAAATTAACGAATCATTCTGCCAACAATCCGTTTCTGTTGGTTTATATCCATTTTTCAACCTATATAATCCGTTTAGTTCTAGAGAATAAAAACCATTTTTATCTTTTTAAAAAATAGAAAACAATGAAAAAATGCGTTTAGTTGTAAAATCGGAAAATAAATTTTAAAGAATAAAAACAAAAATGAGTAAAAATATGAAAAATATAAAAAAGATGTTTTCAATATTTTCATTAAAGGGTCAGTTTTGTTTTAGAAAATATTTTCTATTTTTGTTTTTTATTTTCATTTTTAGAAAATAATTTCTATTTTCAGTTTTCTAAAAATTAGAAATCAGGCTTGGTTAATAGAGATAAAAACTTGTTTTCAAAAATGAAAAGAGTAAAAATATGTTTGATATCTAGCTTTTTTTATTAATAAGATAAAAAAAGAGTACTACTAGGTGCCTCATTAAAAAACCTCCCTAAAACTAAATAGATGAAAAAGAGTACCCATGGTAGCACTTACAAACAGCCCTGATCAAACCGAACACAAACTGAACAGTCCAACACACACCAACCCTCATGTAATACCTTGCCCCAAATCATGTTGAACCAACGTAACCACCTCCGCAGGAGGCACCACAAACACATATTCACCCAATGGTGAACCTCGGCTCAAAGTTGCGAGTTTATCCGCAACCTTATTTGCGCTCTGGCACACCCATTGAACTCTCACCACCCATCGTCGACCAAGCAAATCCCGGACTCTATCAACCAAGGCACACCCACTAAGAGCCCTCGACCTTGCCTACAAGATCTCCACCACTGTTAAATTATCTGATTCCATCACCAGCTTGCGCACCCCCCGGTTCCAAGCAAAGGCCAACCCATCATGAACTGTCCAAAGTTCGGCTAAGAGCACCGTGCATGACCTGATATTGCGTGCAAAACCAGCCACCCAATCACCCTTGTCATCGCGAAGCACTCCCACTCCCCCAATCGCTGCCATGCTACTACTGCCCCCCATCGCCCCATCCACATTGGCTTTAACCCAACCAAGGGTCGGGGCTTGCCAACTAATCTCAGGCAACGGCCCCATGGTCCTACCATGAAGAGCATCGGCAAAGGCGAGAATATCATCCCTAACTCTCCAACAAGCATGCAAGGTATCTAGCTTTTTTAAATATAAATGAAAAATAATTATTAAATAATTAAAATAAAAAAATAGTTAGAAAATTTTATAATAATAATAAATAAAAAATGAATAAATAAACCAATTCTTTTATAAAAAAAATGACATTAGAAGAATTCGAACCTTGATTAAAATGAAGTTAAAATTAAAAAAACTATTGCTTTCATATTTTTCACTTTCCTAAGATATTTTCAATAAAAACAATGAAAATATTTTTTATGTTTTCATATTTTCACTTATTTTGTTTTCATTTTCTAAAAATTATTTTATAATTTTAAAACCAAACACGTTTTCTCCACCGTTTTTCATTTTTCAAGAAAACGAACTCCACTAGAACCAAACAAATTATATGTTCAATAAAATTGTTTTAGAAATTTAGAAACAAGCCTTAAATGATAAGAGATAAATACTTCAAAAAGCATATTTTTTATTTTAATGAAACATAACTACTTTTTTGGCTAAAGGGGTATTTTTGTCCTTGAGTTCGATCCATATTAGAAATGTCTCCCCTCGCACAAAAACACAGTCAATTAGGTCCTCCAGTTTGCACATTGCAGCAATTTATCCCCTTGACTAACATTGACCGAAGAAACTGTTAATCTGGTCGTTACCTTTTACGCGTCAACCGTCTTCTCCAGATAACATGCCATGTCACTGTTGAAAAGTCAAAATGACGACGTGACATAGTTGATGATGTGGCAAATAAATAAAAATAATAAAATCTAAAAAAGTTCTTATTTTTTTCTCTTCTTTATAAATCAAAACCCCAAAGGATTAAACATAGGCCTCTACTGTTTCTTCTTCAACTAGATGCCTTCGTCACTAGGTAATCTAAACACAATTTTTTTGGGTATTTCAAAATTTAGAAGCCTCGACAGTTCTGACATTTTGGATTGATTTTGTTTGTTTGAAGATGGCATCATCATCCCGCTTATCCCCTAGAGGTCATCGAAAAAACTGGGTTCAGGAGCGAGTTGGGAGTACAATGGTGAAGAAATTATGTGTACTTTGTGGTGAAAATGCCCAATGTGGATCGTATGAAAAATACTGAAAACTTAGGGTGAAGGTTTATTTGTTGTGCAAACTATAAGATAAAGAGTTGTGGTTTCTAGAGGTGGATTGATGAACCTGTGTTAGAAAGAGCTAGGTTCCTCATTAACGAGTTGAAATAAGAGAATGATGAATTGCAAAAATTGAATGAAACCAATGTAGTTGATGCAATCGCAAAAGTAAAATCAGAGATGAAAAAAATATAAAAGCAGATGTCTATGGCAATGGAGAAAGTTGAAAAGGAAAAAATGTTACTGAAAGGGGTGGTAATAGCGCGGATGATATGAGCATTGATGATATTTGGATCATATGTATAATGAAATATGGTAATGGAATATGTTTGGTTGTCTTATAATTAGTGTTTGCTTAATTTTTTCTTATCATTGTAACATGTGTATGCTCAAATTAATGTTTGCTGAAAAACACTCCAATAAATCAATGATCCATACCCTAAACATAGCTCAACTGACAAAATATAGCTCAAATTAGTAATTTCACCTATGAATTAGTAAAACAATGAACACAAAACAAAAGAAAAGCAATAAGACTAAAGCTTTTATATCTTTTCCATGAACACAAGTAACATCAGTTGTGGGTGCATTGGTTTTAAATCTTTTCCATAAACACAAAATATAATCAGTTTTTGCTAGTATATCCTAAACATAGCTCAACTGACAAAGTATAGTCATCCCATGAAAAAAAATATAATCTTAAGGGTCTTCATAAGTATCACCATAATAAAAAAATAAATTAGTCCAATAATGTTCATATAACTTCAAGCATTATCCTAAGGATTGGGATTTGAATCTGTCTGACTTTATTGTGTACCGAAAAGTTTTTCAGCCAATTTCTTTTGTTGACTACGTTCATAAGATAATTGTTGTTTCATTTGTCTTGTAGAATAGCTTACTTTCCTTTCCATTTCAAGCCAGATCCTTTCTATGTATGTTGATATTGAGAAGTAGGAGCTCCAATCTTCCTTTTTTGGTGCTTGTAATAATTGTTTCACTAGGCAAACCAGGAACGACCAAAAAATTAAAATAAATGGAGGAATGACATAGTTAAAGGTGTAGATGCCAAACAAACAAAGTTAAACGTGTGATGTTAAACAAGAAGAAGTATTATTTAATCCAATACCAACTCACATTGTAAGCTTGTTCTCCAGTTTTGAGGTTTGTATATAAGCCAATACCAATTTGTCTCTTTTTGATGGATGTAGAAGCATACTAGAATGTTTGTTCGCTGTCAACTTTCCTTTCATGGTTCTTGTTGTTAGACCAATATTTTCACTCTGATATGCATAAAAAATTAATTATAATAGTATAATGTTAAACAATCAGAAATATTATTTAAGTTTTTAAAAATCTCATGATTTATAACAATAGACTGTGATTTTTGCACTTCAGTGATTCTAGGTCTACTACATGTTAATCCAACATTGGTTGTAGTGGTTAGAGTATGGACGTCATTAGTTGTCTTGTGGATAGCATTGACATTGGCATCCTAGTTTACATAGAAAAACATTTGTTAGATGTTGATTACATGGTATACAAGTAAGTAAAACATGGCTAAGTATACGTGTCCAATGTTGGTGATATTATTCTTTTGCAGAAATTTATTTTTCATGTGCCCAACTTGCTTACAAATACTACATGTGACTTTATATCCTCCTCTAATTAACTTTCCATATTTAGTCTTTACAAGCTTATCTTTATCCTTTATTCTCTTCTTCTTAGGCTTCCCTTGCATGACTTTGAACTTAGGAGGCCCAATTGGATCATCTTCCATTTTTAGCCTGAATAACCTCCTAACCGGTTGTAGAACATGGCTGTAACTAGTAACATATCTTCCCTTGGTGTACCAATTGGAGATGTTTTTTTGAGGATCCTTTGAATCTTGGTGCATAGCAGAGATATCATGATAACATGGTATTCTAGTTAGCTCTCACTCTCTATAAGTGCATTTTCATATTATTTAGATCAACTGTGTGTTGGTTTTCACCATCAGTTACCTCAAATCCTCTATCACATGTAACATCCTAAAAATCAGCCTAGTCGAAATTCGGTTTCTGATGACAGAAATTTAATTCAGACGGATAAAAGAATTTTTGAAATATAGATTATTGGACTAAAAGTGATTAAAATGTAAATTTTAAGTATGGCAAGTGAAATATGAATAGTGATCAATTTGTAAAATTATGAAAGCAATGGTCATTGGCTGAAATAGTAAGACAATAAGTTATGTAGTTTATAAGGACTAGGTGTGCAATTAGACCACCTACTGACTAGATTGTAAGAAAGTAAAGATTAAGTGACTAAAGTGCAAATAAGGGAAAAGATCAAGGGCATGTGGTTAATTAAATCATGAGAAAGAAGGGTAATTAAGGGATTAAAGATATATATATATACATGGAGTGGGAAAAGTGTAAAGAATACAAAATAGGCTAGTGATTAAATTAAAAAGAAATGAAGTAAGGTGACCATAGTTCGAGAGGTGATGACTACAATGGCTACGGTGGTAATTAGCCCCTCCCTTGGACGAGTCATCAACTAAGTGTCCTTAAAAGAGAAATTTAGTGATTGATAAATAAAAAAGGGATGATTTAAAAGATATCTTACCTATCCATCACCACGTACACCATGGTGTGTTTACTAGCCCCACGTGGAAAAACCATGAAATTGATTACATACAACGTGGAGAACCATGAATATCATGGTCAGTTACTCCAATCTACGGAGAAAGTGCTTCGAAAGAAGCATGAAGACCAAGTTATGGATGAACAAACATCATGAATAATCAAGTAAGATCGATCCTTAGCTTGGAAGTGTAGATTAAAATTTTATAGAAACGTCCTCTTTGGAAAACAGTTTAGAATACATGATATCTCGTAACTTTGAGATATCAAGTGAATGTAGTTCATTGTTTCAGGTGGCTTGGTGTTATTCCGATCGTTCTTTATATGTGTTTATTATATTTTTTTTTAGCTATATACATTAGTTCACATAAAATCCTTGGGTGGCAATATTCATGGTATGGAAGGCTTGGTAAGTTTTCTTGTATTGTTTTACATCATTGATTGCATTAGACATTGAGCATGAAATGAAAATATGACATTGTGATGAAAGGCATAACTTAGACCTTAGATTGATATTGCACCAAAACTAGTGAATACATCAAAATACATTGTTTTAGAGCTTTGTGCTCATTATATGTGGATTATTCGGGATCAGATATCGAAACAAGTGGAGCATCAGGAAGCTCGAATGAGGATTTGCCGATAATTACTTGAGGTTAGTACACCTCGAACTCCTATTGCTTTATGAGCATCATAAATGTGATTGCCTTGTGTGTTAGTATATGCAAAATAGATAGATGATAAATATGCATGTGTGAAGACTGATAGTATGAGACTCGATATTTATGAGATGCATGACGATGTTACAGATATGATGAGACTCATGGAGGCAATATATGAGATAACGAGGATTAATGGAGGAAATAAATGAGATTAATTATATACTTCTTCATAATGTATTAACATTTTGGTAATGTAAAATAAATAATGTGATGATGTTTAGCAACGATAGAGAGATCCTTGGGTTCATGTTGCTTATATGTCGGGTAGACATTTGATTGGTTGAGTCTTCTTGATTGATGAGATCAGGATACCCAGAAAAAGAGTGTTACAACACCATGGTTAGAGATGCCGAATGGAGGTTATTGATACTATGTGACCCAGGCCTCGTTCGAAGATACTCGATTAGGGATTTTGAGTATAAGTGTATGTTCCAATGCTAGATGACCCGACCTTACCCATAGTGTAGATGCTCGAGGGAGGATTTCGAGTAAGGATGTATGTTCTGATGCTATGTGACCCAGCCTCACCCAGAGTGTATGTTCCGATGCTTTGTGACCTGACCTCACTCTAGAGTTGTTGATATGTGCTTTCGCCTAGATGATCTATTGAGATCTCGGGCGTGGTTGGGCCTTGTGTGCCATGTTTGATGATTGCTTTGATGATAGCATGTTTTAGGTGACTAGTAATAGCGCCACATATTTATTTATCTCTCTTTTTTTCTCGTACTATCTTGCTTGCTTATGTTTATGATTAGCATGGAGTATAACAGAGTAGATGTGTACCACTGAGCTTTGTAAGCTCAACGCTCGGAATCGTTGTTTCTGTGCGTAGGTTGATCGTCAGATCGCGGGATCGAGGAGCACTCTCAGTATAGGATTCCAGCATATGGCGTTTTTCAGAGTACGATACTTATGTTTAGTGGCTATGTATTCATAGGACCTTACGTGGTGGAGTCTGTAATTCTTATTTTGCAAATTGTATTAATCAAATTGAATGTTCAAATATTTTAGTTTAAATGGAGCTCATTTGTAACGTTTTAATCATATATATATATATATATTAATAGTTTGCTTTAAATGTTTTCGGAAATTATTTTATTTGGGCTAAACCAAGTTAAGAATTTTTATGGAAACAGTTTGGGCTTAAGGCCCAAGTGTAACATTCAGGTTTAGGGTATTACACTATTAATCTAATCCCCAATTCTATATTTTCTTCACTTTGTCTTCCTATCATCATCATCTTCGTCAATTTAAGTGTCATTGGACTTACCTTAGGAACACAACTACCACAAATAACTCTCCAATTCGAAACACAAAAAAACATATTAAACCATGAAAATATCATAAAAAATAACTAAACCAAAATAAAATTGTTGTTTCACACAATCAATTGTTCACATTTCATGTTAGAAACACAAAATCAAGGGATTAATGAATTGAATTATTTTTCCAGTTAGTATATACTCAAATAGCACATCAAAATAAATGATCTGAATATGTCATATTTTTATTAAGAATAAAAATTATTTTAATTTTAATTGATTTTAAAACTATACTTTGTTTAATGATTTTTTATATATTTTAATTTAATTATTGAGTAATTATTTGTTCGTTTCTATTTGGGAAAAACTATATATCAAAACACATTTTCATTTCTATTAACCAAACACGACTTCTGTTTTTGGAAAACTGGAAAATAAAAATTAATTTATAAAAAAAAATAGAAAAAAAAAATAAAAAATATTTTCTAGAACCAGACGATAACTTCTGATATTTTTTAATTAAATGATCCAACACAAATAAGGTATGTTCAATTAATCTATATCCATATATAAATTTATTTACGTAAATTTAAAGCTCTTTTATTGTTTGATTTTTATATAATTAATATTGTTATTGGTTGTGAGTATTTTATTGATTTTTAATATAATTATTAATATTTATATTTGTTTTCTATATTTAAAAAGAAAATGAAATATGATAACTTATGGTTTCTTATTATATTTATGAATAAATTTTAAATGGAAAATACTTTGACACACACGCTTATTTACACAAGCCTTTTAATTTTAGGGTTTAGACTTTAGAGTTTTAGGTTATGGTTTAGGGGTTTAGTTTGTAGGGTGTAAAATTTAAGGTTTCTGGTTAGAGTTTAAGGTTTGGGGTTTAGGTTTTAGGATGCTAGGGTTTGAAATTTAAGTTTTAAATTTTATAACAGGGTTGTATAATTTTTTTACACAACTTGTGTATCAAAACATAACTCATTTTAAATTGTATAGACACATGTTTATGATTAAACAAACTAATTCAAATAACTATAATTTTAAATAAACAAACGCCAACCCAATTTTTTAAATTTTAGTGAAAAATCAAATACAAACAAACTAAAAAAATAAATAATTAATTAAATGTGAGTTTAATCGTTCAAATTCAAATCATTTACCACCAAAAAGTTATAATTCAATTTAAATAATGTCAGCAACCCAAAAGTCCAAACCAGAGACTCATGCCGACAACTTTAGCTGATAGACCATCAAGACGGATATAAGAGAAATTATATATAGACCCTCCGACTACTTCTATTACAAATTAATTCTATCCATCATGATGCTAGGATAATGCATCAAAAACCTGGAAAACGAATCAATTCAAAGGCTTTGAACAAGTTCTAATCATGGATCATAAAACTTGAACACATAAAACCCATATTATACTCATACGAATACAAATATAAGTACGCGTATAGAAATGGAGACGAAAAACAATAATTTCCAAAATTTTAGGGTATGGATACGATAAAGAAATAAAAAATATAAAATAAATTTTAAATTCTAAAAAAAATTAAAAATAAAAGTCAAAAAATTTATGTGAGCATCGCATCCCAGATACTTATATAGTTGAATCATGTGAGCAAGAGAGAGTGTAATGTCCTCGACCTGGATGTCACATTCGGGCCTCAAACCCAAACCCAAAACCATAGAATAGCGCAACTAGATTTAGCCTAAACCACATTCGTTCATTTAAATCCATTATGTTTGAAACATTTCAAAATAGAAACATAATTAAAACGTTACATGGGGAGCTCCATTTAAAATTACATAGTTAAAGCATGCGACACTTAATTTGAAATCCAAAATAAGAGTTACAATACAACATAGGGTCCTACGAATACATAGCCCAAATAAATCTAAGTATTGTACTCGGACACAAGTCGATGCCAAAGTCCTACTTCGATGGTGCTCTGACGATGCATGTCAACCTACAAGCCTGCGAACGGAAACAACAATTTCGAACGCTGAGCTAACGAAGCTCAGTGGATACACTTCCACTCAACCATGCTTTATGCAAATCATAAATAAGAGCATGCAAATAAAGATGACAATATGGAAATCATATCATATCAATACGGCTCCATCTCTAGCCGTCTCAAGATTATCAACATTTGGGCATAGGTAAAGTTGATCTGAGTTTTACTTAGCCCAAAGCACAAAGCAATGGCTAGTGTTATAGCATATTAAACCTATCTTCTCTTCTCTATCCATCCAACTGTCTTCAATCTCCTTACCATCTCCCTCGTTACCTCCTACTGTCACCAATATATCACATATATAGGGTCATCACCCCTGAGCCATAGCTCGGGGACCGTAGTCCTGAATTATACTTTTGCACTATGTCAAAGTGTCTAAGGGCTTCCATTGATTAGGTAACTTAAATATTTTATGCTTTGAAGTTAGGAGAGTATCTTATGACATCAAAAAGCTTACTTGTTTCTTTTCGTAGTATCTTATGGCACATATGAGCTACTAGCTCTGGAGAACTTAAGAGTTCAAAGGCTTATAGTATTAGAATTCATATTTCATTTATTAAAATCTTATGGCTTTAGAGACCATAGTTCATTTCTTGAAGTCTTATAACATTAGGGATTAAGTTTTTTTTAATTAGCTTCAAAGCTTCCAAACATTTTTTAATATCGTATGCCATATCATTACAAAGCATGACATAGCCAGAGCACAAGATGAATAAGTAATGCAATCATAATCAAATGTACTTATTAAAAATTCCATGACATGTATGAACCCACCCAAAGTGCTCTAAATGAGTCATACGAATAATGAAATGATCAAATGCAACCATACATAGGCCTCATGTACTTCAAATTCAAGAGACAATATTCGGAATGACTTTGTGTCATCCGAGAAAAATGCAAATACACTCACCTTATATTCCAAAGTTATGGAATACTTGAACCACAACCACATCTTGCTTGTCAGTAAAGAAGAAGGAAAATAGAGATTATGCATGCAATCGTTGGGTGAAAAACAGCTTAGAGCAAGTTTCTTGTATAATCATCCTTATTAGAAGGTAATATTTCATAAGATGGGGAGTTTTAAACTCATTTTGCTTTGAGTTCAGCTTTGATTATTGTACCTTTAAGAACTTGTCTTCATTCTTGCTTGGTACTGAATTATTAGAAACTGTTTTAGAAGGAAATGCTGATTTAGTGTTGTAGTTTAAAGGCTTGATCGATTGGTTGTTAAGGTTGATTGAAATGTGATCATTTTAGATTCATTAACTCTGTTTATAAATCTGTAAATTTTGGATATGCAAACTGCTATACATTGCAACGGAGTTCTTAGTGATTTTATTTATTTTGAGGAATGGATGTAAAATTGAATCATAAAGTTATTGGTTAGAATTTTTAAAAAAGAGAAAATAAAAATTGATTGGTGCCATTAATCTTGTTTGTGATTGTTGCTGCTAAATTCACATAAGAAATAAGTTGAAAGCTTGCATTGTTTAAAGGAAGAAACTGCATTGTTTAAAGCTGGGAATCTGCATAGTTTTTTGCTGGACATTTCATTGAATTTCAGAATGGAAACTGCATAGATTTTTTATATACTAGAAACTGTGTAAATGGTGTTAAAATTTATGTATGCAGTCTTGAAATGTTTTTAAAACAGTTCGGTATTAACTAAATGAAAATATAGTTTGAGTTATATGCATATTTGAATGAAAAACAGTCTTGAATTGTCTAAAAATAGTTTGGAAAATATATTAAGAACAATTTAGTATTTAATGAAAAACCAGATTTGAAAGGAATGTAGTGCAGTTTTGTACGAATATGAATGCATAAGTATTTGCTGAACAAATGCAGTTTTAGAAGTCTATAGTGAATGCAGAAAAATGTTGCAGTAAATTATCCTTGAATGCAGTTTAGTTAAAACAGTTTATAAGTGCAGTATGTGCAGTTTTGTGCGATTGAAAAACAGTGCAGATTTGTAGGGAAATAAGTATGCAAAATTGAATGTTCTATGCAGTTTGATTGGTGTATATAGTGTGTATGCAATGTATATGCTGTGCAGATAATTTAAATGCAGAACAGTCATGTAAAGGCTATGTAGTTTAATTAAATGCATGCGTAATGTGCAGTTATAATGCAGATTTAAAACAAGCTAGAACAATGCATAATTTGTTAAGATGCAGTGTGATAATGAATAAAAATACAGTATGTTGTAAATTTTTATTATGGTGAAACAGCTTTGGTAATTAAATGTATGCAGTATATATACAGAATTGAAGGGTTTGATAATGAAATGAATTGTGTACTTTGACATGCAAGATAATGGAGCAAGTGTGCTTGAACTTGTACATAGTTTGAAATGCATGTAATTGGAGATTCTTTTGAGTGGTAAACTAAGACTTATGAAGTATTTATGTGATTTTTGTGCGTATAAATTGATAGGTTATATTGTTTTGGATGACATGGTTAGTAGTGACTGGTTATTTGTTTTGAGGTACATACATTGATAGGAAAGGCTAGAAAAGGAATTTGATTGTTTTCTTATGATGGAAGATGATGAATTTTATCTTATGTTTTCCTTTTCTCCCCAAAATTGCTTGTTTTTAATTTTAATTCCTTTTTACAAGTGATGAATAATCACTTTTTGAGAGGGTAACAACCGGCCACATGGCCTAGATCATGCTTCTTGGTAAAATTACCATGCATTATTAAACTTTTACCTTTCTTTCAGTTTAATCACTTCATGAATATCCCACATTTTTAATTCTTCTTCAATAAAGTCCTAATCCTTAAAATTAAGAAGAATTAATTTAAGGCTAAGCATGATTCTTATTAAACAAGGTTTCTATAGGATTAAACCATATTTGCACAATGTACTAAAAATTTAACCTAGTTTTAGGGGGTACTACAGGTAGTAACCTAACCTCAAATCGATCTTCGAAAACACATGGGCACCTCTCAACTGATCAAACAAGTTATCAATCCTCGGTAAGGGATAACGGTTCTTCACCGTTACCTTGTTGAGCTGTTGGTAGTCGATACACATCCTCATCGACCCATCCTTCTTCTTAACAAACAAGGCCGGTGCACCCCAAGGTGAGATACTTGGTCGAATGAAGCCTTTTTCTAGCAACTCTTGAATCTTATTCTTTAATTCCCTTAATTATGTTGGTGTTTGTAGCGAAGTTTTATTTTTTCCTAAATTCTCTTTTCTTCTTTTAGAAAATCGTCGAGACGGGTTATCCCATAATTTTTTAAGATTTGGTTTTAGGGGGAGTTTCTATTGAAAAATAATTTTTCCTTTGAAAATAACGAAGACTTGGAGTCACCACCGGCCACTTGGATAAGGTAGGCCGAACACCACAAAAACAGAGATTCGTTTTGGGTTTAGGAGTTGGTTACGTGTGGGGAAGGATTAGCATCCCCATCACGTCAAGAGATTGGTACCAAAATATTTGTTGCTTTTAAAATAATGGAAGTTGTTGAAATTTAAATTGAATTTACTTAAGTGTACTTAAATGAAAATTAACCTTAATTGAACGGGCTTTATCAAATTGGTGGGTTCAAATTATTTGGAAATTTAATTAATAAGGTTGACGATATATCGAACCATAGATTAAACCGACATCATAAAAGCTTGACTGCTGTGTTAATTTATGGTTCGAATCTCGTACATCACCTTTATGCATGATCAAGCATTTAAATATGATGTTATGACTCTGTAACCTTTTAATTAACATTTACCTTGGGACGGTTCAAATATTTGGTCAACATCCATTAAACCAGGATTGTTATGACACAAATATCGGAATTAATAAATACCTCCTTTTTATGGTTTAAATTAATTGACAAGCAATCAAAATAAAGGGCCATATGAATGACAATTAAAATGCATGTCACATAAGGGCTTAAGTTAAACATACGAAAGGCTCACCAAAGCCCTAACCTAAAAGGCCCAAATTATGAAAATAGCCAATTAATGATCTAATTATTGACTAGGTGAATGGTTTAAATTAATTGAAAAGCAATCAAAATAAAGGGTCATATGAATGACAATTAAAATGCATGTCACATAAGGGCTTAAGTTAAACACACAAAAGGCCCACCAAAGGCCTAACCTAAAAGGCCCAAATTATGAAAATACCCAATTAATGATCTAATTATTGACTAGGTGAATCTAATATTAAACCTAAATTAATTAAACCCTAAAAACTAGAAAACCCTTATAAATTATGGATTCTCTTGCACCATGATAATTAATTTGATCAATCTTGAACTAGTATCCCAATAAGCCACGGGTACTATTTAAAACAAATCAAGTTAATTAATCATGATTTCAAGTTAAATATCTATCAAAGCCCAATTGTCGATTTTATCCTAAAAATGGTAATTAAGAGGTGTTCAATTAATTTAATAAATTAAACATTTATCCCAATAAGCCAAGGGTAAATTTAAATTCATTAAATTGATTCGAACCTTAAGTCTAACTATGTCTCTAAAAAACCTAAAATTAACTTAATTAATTTAAAGATCGTGCCTTTATGAGACGAACACACCTTTTAAATTAATTAAATTAACTTTCCCTAATCTAACCTAAAAACTCAATCTAGTAAAGAAACCACTAAACACACAACAAACCCTAAGAACCTAAGCATGAACACATAAACAAAGCACACATATAAATATATAAATATATCTTTCAAAACTATATATCATGAAAAACATATATTATGTATAAATTATAACCATATATTATATACTATAATAAAAACCATATATTATATAGATTATAAGAAAAATCATATATTATATACATTATAAAGAAAAAAACCTTATATTATTTATATTATAAAAACCTTATATAATATATAGTATAAAAACCATATTATACATTATAAAAAACCTTATATTATATATAGTATAAAAACATATATTATATAGATTATAAAAAAACCCATATATTAAATATATCATAAAAACCTTATGTTATATATATTATATAAAGATTATAGTTTATATAAAAATCATGTATTATGTAAAAAACTACACATTATATAAAAAATCATATATTATATATGAACTATACATTATATATTAACCAAGTGTTATGTAAAAAACATGTATTACATCTAACAAACAAAAACTATATAAAATACGTATTTTATACATGATAACTACACATCATAGATCCCCATCAAACCACAAATCAAACATAAACTAGCATTAAGAAACTAAAATTGAAAAGGATGCAATAAAAATAAATATGCATGTTGAAATAAGATAAATAAGGGGTTTTAAGTCTGGATTTAGGGAATAAATTAACCAAAAATGAATTTGAGGGCCAAACCTAAAAATAGATCTAATTAAAAGGGGACGAAATTGAAAGAAGCTTTGAAATATCAAGGACCCGGGGAGTGATTTACAAAGGCGGAAGGGCTGCCGGGCGTAATTTAAAAATGTGAAGGGACTAAAGAGGGGATATTAAAACACAGAAGCCCCTCCGTGCGTAAATAGCAAAGGAAGGAGGTGTTTATGAGGGAAATAGTCCATTTTTAGGGAGTCGGTATAAAACACATTTTTGATAAAAAACTCTTTTTTCCTTTCCAAAAACAAACTTTGCTGAAAAAAAACTTCCCCATTTCTCTGAAACTAGGATGAACACCGCCATGTGTTAATCCCCAAACCCAAAAACCACCACAAAAATCCAAGTTCTGGTGGCCGATCGCCGTGGACCACTACACCGGTCGCCATTCACCGGCACCGGTGAACCAAAACCTTAACTCAAAAACTCCTTATCTTTCTTTTGAACCCAAATCTGAAACCCTCTTTTGAAAAACAAAATTGAAATCACATTTTCTTTAAAAACCGATAACCCTTTTTCAGAATAAGAAAGCCCTAAAAAGACAACCCATTGTCGGCTCACCCATTTTGGCCCGAGGGCTTAGGCTTGTTACTGGACGAGGAGTGCTTTTCAACGGCAGCCAAGTTTCAAAGGTAAAAATCTAAACCCTCATCCCTCTTTTTTGTTTTCTATTGATGCTTCGAAATGCAAAGAAGAAAGATATACCTCTGAAATTCTTGAGGCTTTTACTTCTCTCTATATTGATTCTCCAATAATTCCCCTTTACAATTGCTTGCTTTTCGATTTATATATAACTGAATTACACACTGATTTACATGCTTTATATAAAATAGAAAAAGGAAATTAAAATTCTATTGGTTGATGTTGGTCCTTTCTGTTTGGATTCATCTAATAATCTGCCAATGTTGGTTTGTTGAGGAAATGGTTCTGACATTCCCTAGCATTTCATTTGCATTCGCATCCGACTCTGTCCTTGTCTATTTTTGCTCTGTTTTGCATGTGACACGAGAGAGGAAGAGGGGACCAGAACGAACGGTTGACATGGAGCGGATTCCACGGCTGATGGGATCTAGACAGTCATGAAGGAATTTGAACGTCGCACGTGAGCTCCATGCGCGCATGGGATAACTGAAGAGTCTACGCGTGAAGCCTACACGCGTAAGTAAGAGGCTGAACCGTCATCTGTCTTAGGGCGTGCATCGCGTGGGAGTCATCTCGGCTCTTATTTGGATCATCATATATAATCTAAATCTGACGGATATGGTGCAACTGTGCAAAGAAAGAAAAAAAATGAGATTAGGGTTTCTTAGTTATTAGATTAGGCTTTTAGGTTTTTGGCCAAACGAGCCATTTAATGTAATATATACTTTTGGGTTTTAAATAAATGGATTGTTATATATATTATGGGCTGTTTATTTATTTTTAGTTGGGCTTTTATTTAAGTAATATAGTGTATATATATTTTTATATTTTTGGGCTGATTATATTATATATAAAGATGGGCTTTTAATTAACAAAGCTTATAACTTTTAACTTTGATATAAATAATAACCATAAGTATAATAATATTAGATATAAATAAAACTAGGTAACAATAGTAATAAATAAATAACGGTAGTAAATGAGATAATGAAATAATACTTATACTATTTTTTTTTGAATTTTGATGATAATTATGTATAACTAAGGGGCTGATTATATATAGGCCCTTATTTGATTATACTAGTAGTGGTATAAAATAGAAAGCCCTGTATTAAAAAAGAGTAAAATGGGTCAAAGCCTGGACAAAATTAGTGATTACAGCTGCCCCTCTTTGCTTATCCTTGTGGAACAAGAATAAAGCAAAGACCATAAGCACTAATTTTTTCTCACTTCCCTGTCTGAAGGTTCCGAGCTGTGAGTTCCTTTTGTATAGAACTGTTCACCCTTCCCCTTCATAAAACCTAGAGCTATGAGTATATTCCTCCTTTGCCTTGAAGTCCTTGAGCTATGGGTATCTGCCTCTTTCACTCTGAAAACCCTAAGCTATAAGTATTTGCCTCATTCACTCTGAAAACCCCGAGCTATGTGTATCTGCCTCCTTTGCTCAAAAATCCTAAGCTATGAGTATCTGTCTCTTTCGCTCTAAAAATCCTGAGCTATAAGTATCTGCCTCATTTGCTCGGAAATCTTGAGCTATGAGTATTTGCCTCCTTCACTCTGAAATCCTTGAGCAACGAGTATCCGCCTCTTTCTCTTCGAGAACTCTGAGCTATAAATATCTGCCTCATTTGCTATAAAGTCCTAATACGTCGAGTTCGAAATCCTTCGCCTGAAATCCTTGAGCTATGAGTATCTGCCTCCCTTGCTCTAAAATCCTGACGTGGCGAGTTTGAAATACTTCGCCTGAAATCCTTGAGCTATGAGTACCTGCCTCCTTTGCTCTAAAGTCATAATACGGCAAGTTTGAAATCTTTCGCCTGAAATCCTTGAGCTATGAGTATTTGCCTCATTTGCTCTGAAATCTTGATGTGGCGAGTCTAAAATCCTTCACCTAAAATCCTTGAGCTATGAGTATATGCTTCATTCGCTCTGAAATCCTGATGTGGCGGTTTTGAAATTCTTTTCTTGAAAATCCCTTCTAGGTTTTCGCTTTGTTGTTTACTCCTCTTAGGAAGTATCCAATCTATCCTTCAAATATACTTTCTCCTTTGATCCCTGGATCTCGATCTTCTTTTACTTTCCTCTTCTTCTTTTTCTTTGCAATGGCGGTGCCTCCTCTTTTTTGTTTTTTGAGCTCTTGAACCTCTTACTCTAAAGCGCCTTTACAAGTTTTCACTTTAGAGATTTTTTATTTTTCTTTTCTTTCTTTTCTTTTCTTTCTTCTTCTTTTTTTCTCTCTTTTTTCTTTTCTTTTTTCTTTTGGGTGCCCTTATAGGTTTTGGTCTCTAGTCCATTGGATTTCGACATGAGAGGGATTTTTCGTCCTTTCTCGGCAGATTTTGTCAATTTCGCATCCATTATCATCTCATCTTAGCTTTGTCGAATTCTTTTCATGTCTTAAAACAAAGATAGAGTGAAGACCATAAACATTAATTTTATCTCGCTTCCTTGACTATGGCCTTAAGATCGCAAATTCTTTCAAAACTTTCTTCTTTTTCTTGGCTGATTCTTCAAACTACGAATTACTCTATGCCCCGATTTCTATTGTGTTGGCACCTTAGCATCATGCTCGCATGGCTCACTGATGGCTCGAAAGTCTTGACGGGAAATGAACTGGTTGCCGAAGCTTAAAGCTATTCTCCTCACTACGAAATTCTTTGATCTTTTACCAAAATTCAGAGTCTAGAGTTGTTCTTCTTATTACAAAATTCTTCATCATCCAAGGTCTAAAATTACCGAAACCTGAAGTTATTCTTCTAATTATGGAATTCTTCAATCTTTCGACAAATTTTGGAGTCTGGAATGACTCTTTTCATTATGAGATTCTTTTTCCTCCGAGGTCTAAAATTGCCGAAGCCTGAATCTATTATTCTCATTATGGAATTCTTCAATCTTTCGACAAAGTTTGGAGTCTGGAGTGACTCTTTTCATTATGAAATTCTTTGTTCCTTTACCAAAGTTGTCGAAGCTTGAAGTTGTTCTTCTCATTATAAACTATTTATTCTTCCGGACGAGCTTTTCTTATTACGAACCATTCCCTCTTGGCTAAGCGAGTTCCTCTCCTTAGGAACTCTTCGAACCTTTGTTGGGAGAGTTCTTCTCATTAGAAACTCATCATCTCTATTGAGATCTACCTCTCTAAACGGGAAGTTACATGTCAAAATCTTTTCTAATCTTTAAAGCTGTCAAAACAGGCAAAATGATTTGATAACATGAGTTAGCATTTTCCTAACCTAGGGATGTTCAACTAAGTATGATGCATGAATGGAATCATTTTTTATAGATGTTAGGGAGAAATCCTTGCTTTCTTAACTTCCACGAGCTTTTTGTCTTAGCTAAGTCTTCATTTTTATCTTATCTTGAAAGGATATTGCTGGCCTATACTGATTTGACTAAGATCTGTCACCTCTTGGAGTCCACCTTCGAAACACTGCCCCACTCAACTTGGGCTTAGTTGTTGCCTCTTCATTGACTCTTCATGATGAGTCCTCTTCACTCTCAACATTGGGGTGAACACATGCCCCTAAATCTTCTGATCCTTTCCTACTTCCATAAGGTCTGATCTTCATTTTTATTTACCGAATCTTCTTCATTGTTTCTTCTTGAACAGAGATGTTGACTTGCACCGGTCAGAATAACATTACCCTCACTTAACTCGGGCTTAACTGTTGCCTCTTCATGATGAGCCTTCTACAATCTCCTTGTTTGGGTGAACATATGCCCCCAAGCTTTGCAAATTTTCCTCATTCCCAAATCTCTAAACGGTCCTAGCATATGAGATCTTGCTATTGTTCTCTTCATAATCACTAAAAATTATGCCAGGTCAACCATGTAGACCCTTGATCATATCTGGGTGTGTAGGTACGCTTCTATGAAAAAGGTTGTGTTGTCCCCACGACTCTGAATCAAACCTTTGTTAGGTCACACCGGTACACCCCGTGGAGCAGTTGAAAAATTATCTGACGATTACCACTAGAGATCCATGTACGAGGAATGAATCGGGGTGAATAAGGTTGAAGAATTATCTGTTTAAAATTTGAAATTCTGAATTTGGTGGAGATAGATATTCAATCACGATTCCACGATGTCGATTCCTAAGCCGCAACGATAACGCTCCGACCTCTACGTAGTTCACTAGTTGAAACGAGCATATAAAAATTCTCTAACCCATTTAGAAGGGAACGAGCATATAAAAACTCTTTAAACTATTTAGAGGGTCTTTCCAAAAAAAACATTAATGACTGTTAGATCTCTCATGACTTTATATAGCCTTTGAAATCCTAATTTAACTCATATTAGGATTTCAATATGTATATATATTATATATATATATATATATATTCCTAATTCAACTTAATTAGGATTTCAATATATATATTAAATATATAAATCTTAATTCAACTTAATTAGGATTTCAATATATATATATATTAAATATATATAATCTCAATTCAACTTAATTAGGATCTCAATATATATATATATATTAAATATATATAATCCTAATTAAACTTAACTAGGATTTCAATATTTATATATTAAATATATATAATCCCAATTTAACTTATTAGGATTTTAATATATATATTAAATATATATAATCCCAATTCAACTTAATTACGATTTCAATATATATTGATTTAAACCGAAGTATTTTATTTATACATTAAAATATTCATAATTACAATAATTATTTTTCTTTTAATATTTACCCAATAGTTAAATTATATATATCAAATATATATTAATTTAACTAAATTCATGTACAACAAATTTGTACATATATAATTTGTTTAATATATGCTCATTTCAACTATGGGTATGGCCCTGTAGGTTCATGTAACGTTAGTAGTAAATATTAGAACATTTCTAATATTAAAAACAATGAATGACATCTAGCAATATGTCATTGTAACCTAAGTTACAAGAAATCATGATTCGACGTAACATTTTCGAGATTAACTCTATTTATGTATTACATCCTTTTGTCCTTTATATCTAGATTGGACACAAGTCATAGAACAATCACACTTGTATAGTCCATCTAATATTTCTTGATATCTTGAGTAGATTATTATAAACGAATAACTATGATATCTCATATCAACTTATTCGAGCATGATCATGCATTTCTAGTCTCGCTCAATCAAATGGCCTACAATATTACTCTTATTACGTAGGAGGGACAAATCCTATCTTGATCAACCATATTCCACTACAGAGATTGTGACATATCCAATATCAGTCTTTATATTGTAGTCAGTTACGACACACGTTTGACTATATCAAAATATGCCACTCACAATGTTGAAATAATAATGATCTCAAGTCTGAGGATCACACATGTAGTTATCACTATGAGCAATGTTGTGATTGTCACATAATAATCCAAAAAAAATCCTCATAGCGGGTCAGTCCAGCATGTCCTTCTCTAACACATGCTTATGTATTCATTGGGCATCTCCATGTCAATGAAAACACTTTGTCATCAATCAGCTACATATTAGTCGTAATGCATTATTGTTGTCCATGCCCACAATAATACTCGACTAAGGACATTTTAGAATAACCATATTATTCTAAGGACTTTATTATAATTCAGTTTATTTATGCATGCAAAATTGTAACTGAAAATAATAATGGTAATGAATCTTTATGAATAAACAAGGTAAAAACAAATGTCATTTACAATCATCTTATGATTGTTCTTTGGGTATACTCTAACAATCTCCCAGTAGCACTAAGACCAATCACTCATTTAGATTCTTCCATACTGAATCTTTTCAATACTTTATCTATGTATGTATTTTGACTTAGTCCTAGGAGTCGTCTTGATCTATCTCTTTAGATCTTGGCTCCTAATATGTAGGTTGATTCACCCAAGTCTTTCATAGAAAACATTTTCCTAACCAAGTCTTTACAGACTGTAAGTTAGGTATGTCATTTCCTATTATCAGTATGTCATCCACATACATTACCAAGAATATGGTAGTGCTCCCACTAATTTTCTTGAAAACACATGGCTCATCTTCATTTTTAATAAAATCAAACTCTTTGATTGCATCGTTAAAACGATGATTCCAAATTTGAGAAGCTTGCTTCAATCCATAAATGGACCTTTGTAGCTTGCATATTTTTTCGGCATCTTTTGGATCGAAAAAACCTTCAGGTTGTGTCATGTACACACCCTTATCTGGTTTTCCATTAAGAAAAGTGGTTTTATCTTCTATTTGCCATATCTCATAAAAAATACAGCTATCACAAGTAAGATCCAGATGGATTTAAACATAGCAATAGGTGAAAAGATTCCATCATAGTTTATACCACGAATTTGACGAAAGCTCTTAGCGACTAATAGCCCTTTGTATGTTTGTAAATTACCCTCCATGTCGGTTTTCCTTTTGAAAAACCACTTGCACCATATGGGCTTAACCCCTTCAGATAGGTCAACCAAGGTCCAAACTTGATTTTCTGACATGGAATCCATCTCGAATTCCATGACCTCTAGCCATTTCTCAGAGTATGGGCCCATCACTGCTTCTCGATAAGTCCTAGGTTCATCTTGATCCATGAAGAGAACATCACCATGCAATGTGAAAAGAAATCTATATTTCCCAGGCGCATTACATTCTCTCAAAGATCTTCGCAGTGGTTGTGTTTCCAAAACTGTTGAATGTTCCTCAACAACTTGTGGAATTTGTTGTTGTTCAATCTCTTGTTCAATGATATGTGGTTGATCTCGAATTTCACTGAGTTCAATATTTCTCTCACTTCCTTTTTAGAAAACAAATTCTCTTTCTATAAAGATTCCTTTTCGAGCACCAATTACTTTGTTCTCAGTAGGATTGAAGAAATAATATCCTTTAGTTTCTTTAGGATAACCCACAAAATGAAATTTATGTTGTAGACATAATATGTTTAACATAAGCTTCGCATCCCTAAATTTTCATAAAAGACATACTAGGACGTTTCCCAATTCATATCTTATATGGTGTCTTTTGAACTAATTTAGATGGAACACGATTTAGTGTGTGTTGTCACTAGATTTTCACCTTTGTTTTAATTGTTAATTTAGTATTAGTATATTGTAATTAAATGATATTAGTAACATAGTTAATGTGTTTAGTAGTAAATATTAATGTTACTAGTAACATAGTTAGGGGTCACATAGTATATAGTTGATGTATTTAAGTTACAAGATTAACGTAGTATTAATATAGTTTAGGTCTCATATAATGTGTTACAATGTGTACCATATATAGTTGTTATATAGAGTAGTTTGAATTAACATAGATTGTATATTAAATAGTTGTTAATATAATAAAACCCAAAATGTAATAAAATGGATAGCCCAATTATAGTTATAAATAAATAAATGGTCCATTTTAAATAAGAATCCATTATATATAAAAAAGAGTCCAATGTACAAAGGGCCAGTTGGCCTGTTTATAACAAAAACCCTAACTCTCGTCTTCTTCCTTGCGTGCAGCTAAAGCAGAACCGTTGGATCAAGGGGGCGATCCAACGGTGTAGATCGTGCCAGATAGGGATCACAAAAGGCCGCGTCTTTCAATCGCACGATCAAGATGCCATCTAATGGCCCAGATTGCTTCGGAGTATATCACGCGGATCACCACTTGCGCGTGGACGCCAAGCGCACAACAATTCAGCTCCAACCGTCTGCCTCATCTTCTCCGATGCTCCATTCGCCCCGATTGTTCATCGCCGGCACCGTTCGAGTCATCAGAAACATACAAACAGAAGAGCAAAAGGGGTTAAATCCCTAAATCGGGGTAGAAACAGGTCAAGATAAAATCAATAGGGATTTAAAATCCCTAATTCAAAGCCTTGGCGAGAATCAAGCTATGATTACATGTGCAAAAGGTAATTCAAAAAAACTAGAATCCCCAAATCGGTGCCATTGAAAAAATCAAGCAAATCAGAGGGGAAGAAATCAGAGATCTAGGCTTAGGATTTAGGCAATTCTTGTACTATAAATAGCACTGTAAATCATTGCAAAAAAGGACAAGAACAATCACACAAGAATCACACACAACCAGTAAATATACTAGCATTCGGAAGCAGTAAGAGCAGATAGTTGTAATTGACACTCAAAAGCAATAAAAGAGCAAGTTTTGGTAATTCTTCCTATCTATTACTTTCAGTTTCAGTTTAAAATAAAGAAAAAAGAATTATTTTACCTTTTTTGTGTTTGAAACATCGTCGAAATCTGGAAACATCGCCAGAATCTGGAAATTTTGGTTGGAATCTAGGAATTTCGCCGCCAGCAACGACGGCTGGTACGGTGGACCACCACCGTGTTCTTCAATTCATGAAGAACACGATGAATGTTTTCAGAGGATTTTATAAAACCGGTTTTGATTCATTTTGGGGAGGAATTATAAAATGAAACTTGTTTATTATAATTGATATATATACTAACACGTTTGACTAGACCCAAAACCGGCTATGACCTGCGCCCTTCTTTCCTAGATCTCACACTGCAGCCCCTCAGTTTTTAATTGTTTCAATTTCGTCCTTTTTCCTTTCAATTCAGCACCAATTTTTTAATTATTTTTGAATTAACTCTCACATTTTGGTTTTCTTTCAATTTAATCCTTAATTCAGATTTTCTATTTTAAAAAGATAAAAATCTAATTATTTTTTATTTAATCTTAACAATTACTTAGTTATTAATTTTGTTACTTAATTAATTATTCCTTTTATGCCTATTATGTATATATTTGTATGCATGTTAAACTTTAGGATCAGGGACTTAAAATTTAGATTAGTGATATGTATGTTATAAAAATATTCTTCATTTCAGTAAAAGACAATTAATTATATTTAAATCTTAATAATTAAAAGAAATGTAGATATTTCTTTAGGATTATTCACTTCTAGATTTTAATTAAAAGATTTTAACACATTTAATTGTCTTGTTTATTTGTTTAAAAAGTGAAAACTTAATTAATGTGGTATCTTATCAAATGAGAATGACGGGTTAGAGCCAGAAGTGTTGGCAGTGATTAAAGTTCATTTCCCTGGCGATAAGGCCGTTTAAATAGATTTATATTCATTTTACGGACAAATAAAAT
Organism: Hibiscus mutabilis; assembly: GCA_019671005.1. Classification (NCBI taxonomy): domain Eukaryota; kingdom Viridiplantae; phylum Streptophyta; class Magnoliopsida; order Malvales; family Malvaceae; genus Hibiscus; species Hibiscus mutabilis. The sequence continues at coordinate 9,899,820 of CM033735.1, read as the reverse complement.
CGAAATTTTGGGAACTTGCAAATTCCAGTTTTAAAAATGCTTCTTGAAATCAATTAAGGTACCAATTATTTTGGGCGTTGTGGGGGTGCTAATCCTTCCCCACACGTAATCGATCCCCGAACCTGCTTTCTCATGTTTTCATGGACTAAAATGTAATTTTGATAAATAATTTTTTTTATCAAAATACCCTTGTTTTAAAAGTGATTTCACACTTTTTTTTCAAAAAAGATTGGTGGTGACTCCATGATTTTAAAAAGTTTTCCAAAAATGTCAAAACCTCTTTCCTAAGAAAGGGTTGCGACAGCTTGGCGACTCCACTGGGAAAATTTTGTTTTTAAAAAAACAAAAGAGGTTCAGGCCACGGATTGTTGTCAAAATGTTTTTAGAAAAGGAATTTGCAAGTTCACAAAGGTTTCAATTTATTTGTCTGTTTCATGAATGTAATTCTCTTTTACGCATTTTAATTTTTTTTCAAAAAGCTCTATTCCCGAGCTCTACCCAATTGTTAAGTGAGGGGAAAATGCTTCGCTCATGTCAGAATATTGATTCCCCGTATGACCAAAGAGGGGCAGCGGGATTCATATGCCTCATGTCTTTGTAAGGATACTGATTCTTCGAGAAGACATAGGAAGTGGGTCCTCCTGAGTTGAACTTGGTTCGTTTGAAACCTATAATGGGTGAGAACCAGGGGCCTTGCTACCCTTAGTAGGGGACAGCAAAGACAGCTCGGGTACCTTTTAGATCTCAACTGTTTGAGAATTTAGAGCCTACCCCAATAGAGCCATATGGAAAACCTAGGGTTTTGAGTCTGGTCAAAATTATTGCGGATAATCCGTGGAGACATGTCCTGGAGTGTTGGAATGTGCTACACAAAATTATTTGTGAAATTATTTTGGTCTCTTTATTCTAATTTTTTTTTCTTTTTTGTCTTGTTGTTTTGCATATTCATTCATGCATCATCCTTCTATTTCATCGGGTTTTAACATTCAATAAAGCTGTTTCTAAAAGTAGATATTTTATTAAACCAATGTTCTTTTGTTTGTATTCATGCATTTGTATCATTCTTTTGTTTGTTTGGTTGTTTTCTTCTTTGCTTCGCATTGCATTCCATGCATACATGACATAATAAGAATCTAACTAAAAATGACAGAAAATCAAAATAGCAAAACCAAACCATAAGTACAGTACTCGGTCTCAAGTCAGAGCAATGGAAAATAGAGTGACAACCCTAGAAAATAATCACAAGAGTACCCAGGACAGGTTAGACAAGCTGGAGATAGATCTGAAGCAACATATGAAGTTGGTTCACCAAAAGACGGTTGGTTCAATTGCAGCCAGGCTAGGTTTTAAGGACCCTGATGCAGTGGAAACTAGTGAAGAAGCAAATGCCGTGCCAAAATTTCAAGGGATGACTTTTGTTCATCCAAATATAGCTCAATCTTCCAGGGTTAAGATTTCACCACATGTCGCTGAGGCATCAACGAAGAATGATATGAAGATAAGTTCTGAGGAAGTCATTGAGGTGCCTGATCTCGATGAAATCTCCGACAAGGTGAAAGCTGAGAATAAATGGGAGGATCGCTACGAGAAATTAGAAGAAATGATTAAATCATTCCAAGAAGGAGGGATATATGGAGGAATGGATGCCAAGGATTTAAGCTTAGTGACTGATCTGGTGGTGCCACCAAAGTTTAAAGTTCATGACTTTGAAAAATATAATAGAACGACATGCCCTGCAGCACATTTGACTATGTATTGCAAAAAGATGTCAATGTATTTGGAAAACGAGAAGTTGCTTATCCATTGCTTCCAAGACAGCCTAGTAAGGTCAGCTGCACGCTGGTATACGCAGCTAAGTCGAATCAACATCAGATCATGGAAAGATCTATCCAGAGCCTTCAGTGAGCAGTATAAGCATGTTTTAGATATGGTACCAACTTGCTTAGTTCTACAAGGATTAGAGCAAAAGCACCATGAGAGCTTCCGCCAATATGCACAGAGATGTAGAGATGTAGCTGCCCAAGTTCAGCCACCATTACTAGAGAGTGAGATCACCCCAATGTTTGTAGAGGCATTAAAGGGTTCATTCTATGATGGCATGCTCAATCATGCCACAAAGAATTTTGCAAACATGCTCATAAATGGAGAATTGATACTCGCGGCCATGAAAAATAGAAGGTTGGACAATGAGGAAACTAAGAAACCCTACAAAAAGAGAGACAATGAAGTCAATGCTGCTAATGTCTATAATCCCATCTATTCGAAGGGGGTAGTCTTCAACAAACCCAATGTCTCGACCACAGCTCCAGCAGTCACAAATCCTCCAAAAGAAGAATGAAGGTATCAAGGGAGCTCCAGCAGTACCTATGACATATGCAGAATTGTTTACTGAATTGATCAAATCCCAGATGGTGCTGCCAAGATATTTTCCTCCATTCTCACCACCATATCCACAATGGTATGATGAGAAGGCACAATGTGAATATCATTAAGGAGTTAAGGGGTATACCATAGAAAATTGTACTGCATTCAAAATGGTGGTAGATGGCTTAAAAAAATCAGGGATGCTATCATTCGATACGTCAGAATATAAAGAAAACCCCCTGCCAAATCATCAAAAGGCAGGAGTGAATGCAATCATTGAGGAGGAGAATAAGATGGTCAAGGAATGTGTTGTTGAAGTTAGAGCTCTTATGAGATGGATATGGGCTTAAATGGTGGCAGTAGGGTTGTTGGAAGAGGGAACCCAGAAACTAAAAATTGAGAAAGAATCGTACTGTGAGTACCACATGAAAGAAGGACATGAGATTGATTGTTTCTTGGAGTTCAAGCAACTAATTCAGGATAAGATGATTAAGAAAAAACTTGAGTTCTTTGAGAAAGAAGACAAAGAATGTTTGTTGGATGTGTGTGCATCCGAGGAGTCATCCTCTAGGAGAGACTACACCGGAATGAAGCCTTTAGTTATTAAGGAAAAACAAGAGTTGGTGAGCCAGCAAGGAAGGTGACCCTACGACTCATAATTAAGGCACCAACACTATTTCCCTACAAGGATAGCAAGCAGGTCCCTTGGAATTACACTTGTGAGGTGACAACCCTAGGAGAAACGTCTACTCAAGAGAAAGAAGAATCGGTCAATGAGGTAAGCCGTTTCACGAGGAGTGGAAGGCTCTATTCCCAGCCAATAACAAAAGATAGAGATGCAACGCAGAGCAAACCAACTGTTGAAGAGCCTGGAAAAAAAGATGATAGAGATTTCTTCAAGGAAAAACTAACAACATATCATGAGCCTGTAAAGGAGTCAAAGGTTCAGGAATTCTTGAAGATCTTAAAACATAACAAATATAGCATCATGGAGAAACTCCACAAGCTTCTGACTCGAGTTTCTATACTTTCGTTGCTATTTAGTTCTGAGGGCCACTGTGAGGCCTTGTTAAAGATTTTGAATCGGACATTCGTATCAAAAGAGATCACAACTGGTAAGATGGACATGTTAGTTGGTAACATTGTTGTCAATAACTTCATCTCATTCAATGATGAGGAAATACCAGGTGAAGGAACAAGATCTTGCAAAGCTTTGCACGTCACCACCATATGTAAGAGACATATGTTACCAGGTGTCCTTATTAACAACGGGTCAGCACTAAATGTTCTGCCACTAACTACACTAAAGAAACTACCAATAGATAATTCTCATATGAGAGCTTATTAAAATACGGTTAGAGAATTTGATAGAACTCAGAAAGAGGTATTGGGGAAAATTGAGGTACCTTTGCAAATTGGACCAGTGACCTTCGACGTTGAGTTCGTGGTCATGGAAATAAGACCTAGCTATAGTTTCCTGCTTGGACACCCATGGATTCATACAGCAGGAGCGGTCCTATCTACTTTACACGAGAAGATAAAGTTTGTGATCGATGGTCAGCTAATAACTGTTGGTGCAAAAAAGGAAATCATTGCATCAGTAACCACTGATGCACCCTTCATTGAGATTGCTGAGGGTGCGCTCGAGTGTCATTTTAGGACATTAGAGCTAGTCAATGTAACCTTTGTCACCGAAGGAAGTAAGGTGCCAGAACCGGAATTATCAAGCTGTGCAAAAATGCAGGTAAAACAGACTCTTGGAAAGGAGCTTAAATCAGAAAAGAACTCGAAAGAAGATATCAAGGAAGATTGTATCCTATAGTACTCCTGGCGAAAAAGGACCGGTTCGGTTTGGGCTTCAAGCCCAACAAATGGCAAATAAGAGCTGAAATCAGAAAGCATTAGGAGAGGAGAAGAACTAGATTGAAAGGAGAGGAAATTGAGTGGGAGCCGATGAATTTCCCTCCCTTGAGTCACAACTTTATATCTGGAGGTATGCTGGATCGAAATACCTCAACCAGTGAGGAAGGAAAAGGAGAGAGCGCTCAATGTGAAGCATTTGAAAAGCTAAGCATCAATGCTGTGATTGTCAATGAAGAAGAGAGCCAGTACCTGTCAATGATCCGCCCTTGTTCTGAGCTTGACAATTGGACTTCTGAAGAAATTCATGTAGTCTTTAAGACATGTTCAGAGTAATTCTCAAAACCAATCTCTTTGCTCCAGGCCGGAGACAATAGGGGATCTTATGTAAAGGGCCTATGTCAAACACTTAATATGAAATCAATAAAAAGATGCATTTCCTTAAATCTTGTGTGGCAAACTTTCCTTCTATAACCAAAACCAAATAAAAACCATAAAATTAAAAGCATAAAAACATTCCATTCATTTTTTTCTTCCCTTTGTATATATCTTTTGCCTATTTTCACGATTTCAATATATATTGATTTAAACCGAAGTATTTTATTTATACATTAAAATATTCATAATTACAATAATTATTTTTCTTTTAATATTTACCCAATAGTTAAATTATATATATCAAATATATATTAATTTAACTAAATTCATGTACAACAAATTTGTACATATATAATTTGTTTAATATATGCTCATTTCAACTATGGGTATGGCCCTGTAGGTTCATGTAACGTTAGTAGTAAATATTAGAACATTTCTAATATTAAAAACAATGAATGACATCTAGCAATATGTCATTGTAACCTAAGTTACAAGAAATCATGATTCGACGTAACATTTTCGAGATTAACTCTATTTATGTATTACATCCTTTTGTCCTTTATATCTAGATTGGACACAAGTCATAGAACAATCACACTTGTATAGTCCATCTAATATTTCTTGATATCTTGAGTAGATTATTATAAACGAATAACTATGATATCTCATATCAACTTATTCGAGCATGATCATGCATTTCTAGTCTCGCTCAATCAAATGGCCTACAATATTACTCTTATTACGTAGGAGGGACAAATCCTATCTTGATCAACCATATTCCACTACAGAGATTGTGACATATCCAATATCAATCTTTATATTGTAGTCAGTTACGACACACGTTTGACTATATCAAAATATGCCACTCACAATGTTGAAATAATAATGATCTCAAGTCTGAGGATCACATGTAGTTATCACTATGAGCAATGTTGTGATTGTCACATAATAATCCAAAAAACATCCTCATAGCGGGTCAGTCCAGCATGTCCTTCTCTAACACATGCTTATGTATTGATTGGGCATCTCCATGTCAATGAAAACACTTTGTCATCAATCAGCTACATATTAGTCGTAATGCATTATTGTTGTCCATGCCCACAATAATACTCGACTTAGGACATTTTAGAATAACCATATTATTCTAAGGACTTTATTATAATTCAGTTTATTTATGCATGCAAAATTGTAACTGAAAATAATAATGGCAATGAATCTTTATGAATAAACAAGGTAAAAACAAATGTCATTTACAATCATCTTATGATTGTTCTTTGGGTATACTCTAACAATCTCCCACTAGCACTAAGACCAATCACTTATTTAGATTCTTCCATACTGAATCTTTTCAATACTTTATCTATGTATGTATTTTGACTTAGTCCTAGGAGTCGTCTTGATCTATCTCTTTAGATCTTGGCTCCTAATATGTAGGTTGATTCACCCAAGTCTTTCATAGAAAACATTTTCCTAACCAAGTCTTTACAGACTGTAAGTTAGGTATGTCATTTCCTATTATCAGTATGTCATCCACATACATTACCAAGAATATGGTAGTGCTCCCACTAATTTTCTTGAAAACACATGGCTCATCTTCATTTTTAATAAAATCAAACTCTTTGATTGCATCGTTAAACGATGATTCCAAATTCGAGAAGCTTGCTTCAATCCATAAATGGACCTTTGTAGCTTGCATATTTTTTCGGCATCTTTTGGATCAAAAAAACCTTCAGGTTGTGTCATGTACACACCCTTATCTGGTTTTCCATTAAGAAAAGTGGTTTTATCTTCTATTTGCCATATCTCATAAAAAATACAGCTATCACAAGTAAGATCCAGATGGATTTAAACATAGCAATAGGTGAAAAGATTCCATCATAGTTTATACCACGAATTTGACGAAAGCTCTTAGCGACTAATAGCCCTTTGTATGTTTGTAAATTACCCTCCATGTCGGTTTTCCTTTTGAAAAACCACTTGCACCATATGGGCTTAACCCCTTCAGGTAGGTCAACCAAGGTCCAAACTTGATTTTCTGACATGGAATCCATCTCGAATTCCATGACCTCTAGCCATTTCTCAGAGTATGGGCCCATCACTGCTTCTTGATAAGTCCTAGGTTCATCTTGATCCATGAAGAGAACATCACCATGCAATGTGAAAAGAAATCTATATTTCCCAGGCGCATTACATTCTCTCAAAGATCTTCGCAGTGGTTGTGTTTCCAAAATTGTTGAATGTTCCTCAACAACTTGTGGAATTTGTTGTTGTTCAATCTCTTGTTCAATGATATGTGGTTGATCTCGAATTTCACTGAGTTCAATATTTCTCCCACTTCCTTTTCAGAAAACAAATTCTCTTTCTATAAAGATTCCTTTTCGAGCAACAATTACTTTGTTCTCAGTAGGATTGAAGAAATAATATCCTTTAGTTTCTTTAGGATAACCCACAAAATGAAATTTATGTTGTAGACATATTATGTTTAACATAAGCTTCACATCCCTAAATTTTCATAAAAGACATACTAGGACGTTTCCCAATTCATATCTTATATGGTGTCTTTTGAACTAATTTAGATGGAACACGATTTAGTGTGTATATATTTGTATGCATGTTAAACTTTAGGATATAAGACCTAGCTATAGTTTCCTGCTTGGACACCCATGGATTCATACAGCAGGAGCGGTCCTATCTACTTTACACGAGAAGATAAAGTTTGTGATCGATGGTCAGCTAATAACTGTTGGCGCAAAAAAGGAAATCATTGCATCAGTAACCACTGATGCACCCTTCATTGAGATTGATGAGGGTGCGCTCGAGTGTCATTTTAGGACATTAGAGCTAGTCAATGCAACCTTTGTCACCGAAGGAAGTAAGGTGCCAGAACCGGAATTATCAAGATGTGCAAAAATGCAGGTAAAACAGACTCTTGGAAATGAGCTTAAATCAGAAAAGAACTCGAAAGAAGATATCAAGGAAGATTGTAAATTATAGTACTCCTGGCGAAAAAGGATCGGTTCAGTTTGGGCTTCAAGCCCAACAAATGGCAAAGAAGAGCTGAAATCAGAAAGCATTAGGAGAGGAGAAGAACTAGATTGAAAGGAGAGGAAATTGAGTGGGAGCCGATGAATTTCCCTCCCTTGAGTCACAACTTTATATCTGGAGGTATGCTGGATCGAAATACCTCAACCAGTGAGGAAGGAAAAGGAGAGAGCGCTCAATGTGAAGCATTTGAAAAGCTAAGCATCAATGCTATGATTGTCAATGAAGAAGAGAGCCAGTACCTGTCAATGATCCGCCCTTGCTCTGAGCTTGACAATTGGACTTCTGAAGAAATTCATGTAGTCTTTAAGACATGTTCAGAGTAATTCTCAAAACCAATCTCTTTGCTCCAGGCCGGAGACAATAGGGGATCTTATGTAAAGGGCCTATGTCAAACACTTAATATGAAATCAATAAAAAGATGCATTTCCTTAAATCTTGTGTGGCAAACTTTCCTTCTATAACCAAAACCAAATAAAAACCATAAAATTAAAAGCATAAAAACATTCCATTCATTTTTTTCTTCCCTTTGTATATATCTTTTGCCTATTTTCTTTTCAGGTCTTCAGATATCATTAGTCTAAATGAACTCGAGTCTTACTTCAAGGTGGATTTTGAATTACCTCTATGCTTAGAAGAAATTGGAAATATTGATGATGAGGAAGAATATGATGTACCCAGTGATATGCTCAGAATGGTAGAATAGGAGAAAAAAACAGAATCTACCATATAAAGAGGAACTAGAGATATTAAACCTCAGAACCGTAGAAGAAAAGCGAGAGGTGAAGATTGGTACTACCATCACGGCTAAAATTAGACAGAGTTTGATCGAGATATTGAAAGAATTTAAAGATATTTTTGCTTTGTCGTATCAAGATATGCCAGGTTTGGACACTGACATTGTCATGCATAGGCTCCCCGTAAAAGAAGGATGTGAACCTGTAAAACAAAAGCTTAGAAGAATGAAGGCTGAAACACTCCTCAAGATCAGGGATGAGGTAAAGAAGAAATACAATGCAAGATTCCTCGAGGTAGCTAAGTACCCAGAATGGGTGGCGAATATTGTCTCGGTACCAAAGAAGGATGGAAAAGTACGAATGTGTGTTGACTACATGGACCTAAATAAGGCAAGCCCAAAGGATAATTTCTCACTCCCACATATTGACACTTTAGTTGACAACACGACAGGTCATTCACTATTCTCTTTCATGGATGGTTTCTCCGGGTATAACTAGATCAAGATGTGCCCAGAATACATGGAAAAGATGACTTTTGTGATGCTATGGGGGACTTTTTGCTATAAAGTGATGCCCTTTGGACTTAAGAATGCAGGGGCAACCTATCAAAGGGCCATGGTCACCCTTTTCGATGATATGATGCATAGAGAAATAGAGGTATACGTCGACGATATGATCACCAAATCTCGATTTGAAGAAGAATATTTGGTCAATTTAGAAAAGCTCTTCCTAAGATTGAGAAAGTTCCAATTAAAGCTCAATCTGACTAAGTGCATATTTGGAGTCATATCTAGAAAATTACTAGGTTTTGTTGTAAGCAGAAAAGGAATTAAGATCGATCCTGATAAGATAAAAGCCATACAGGAACTTCCCCCACCACAAACACAAAAGAAAGTTTTGGGTTTTCTGAGATGGTTAAATTACATCGCACGCTTCATTTCTCAGCTAACTGATAAGTGTGATCCAATGTTTAGGCTACTTAGGAAGAATAATCTGGGGACTTGGAAAAGATCAATGAACAGCTGAGCAATCCTCCAGTATTAGTACCACTTGTTTCAGGGAGACCATTGATCTTGTACTTAACGGTCTATGAAAATTCCATGGATTGTGTGTTAGCACAACATGATGATACTAGAAGAAAGGAAAAGGCGATATATTACTTGAGCAAGAAGTTCACTGATTGTGAAACCAGATATTCGTCAATTGAAAAGCTATGTTGTGCTCTGGTTTGGGCAGTTAAAAGGCTAAGACAATACATGTTATATCACGTTACATGGCTAATCTCGAAGTTAGACCCACTAAAGTTCATGATGGAAGCTCCAGCCTTATCAAGAAGGTTAGCACGATGGCAAATGTTACTATCGGAGTTTGATATCCAGTATGTGAGCCGAAAAGCGATAAAAGGAAGTGCCATTGCAGACTTTTTGGCAAGTCGCGCCTGTGATGACTATGAATCATTAAACTTCAATTTTCCCGATGAAGACTTGATGTGTATCACCGAAGATGATGAAGCTTCAATAGAATCTTGGGTTATAAATTTTGATGGCGCAACAAATGCATTAGGGAGAGGAATAGGGGCAGTCCTGGTTTCACCGGAAAGAAATTGTTACCCTTTTACCAGTCGTTTGAAGTTCTTCTGCACTAATAATATGGCGGAGTACGGGGCTTGTATAATGGGACTAAGAGAAGCCATAAGAAGTAAAATTTGTACTTTAAGAGTTTTTGGGGACTCTGCATTAGTCATTTATCAGATACGTGGTGAATGGGAGACAAAAGATGTAAAGTTGGTGGAATACCACAAGCTGCTCCTCGAATTGACCAAGGAATTTGATGATATCACTTTCAAATATCTCCCCAGAGAAGACAATCAAATGGTTGATGCTTTAGCCACCTTAGCCTCCATGTTTAGGGTAAATGAAGGATCTGAGATGATGCCCATCAGGTTATATATGCTTGACTCTCCAGCTTATTGTTATGATGTGGAAGAAGAAGTGGATGGATTGCCATGGTATCATGACATCTTGCAATATGTAAAATTTTAGCAATACCCACCCCAAGCTACAAAAAATGAAAAGAAAATGATCAGGAAGATGGCATCAAGGTATGTCCTTGATGGAAAGATTTTATACAAGAAAAGTCATGATCAAGTGCTTTTAAGATGCGTAAGGGCAAAAGAGGCACAATTAATTGTAGAAGAAGTTCATGAAGGAGTTTGCAGAACTCATCCTAGTGGTTTCACCATGGCTAGGAGAATCATGCGTCTTGGATATTATTGGTCAACCATGGAAGGTGATTGCATCAACTATTCCCGCAAATGCCACAAGTGCCAAATTTATGCTGACAAGGTTCATACGCCACCTCAATCTCTTCATGTTATGACAGCCCCTTGGCCGTTCTCCATTTAGGGCATTGATGTCATCAGTCAGATTCACCCTAAGGCATCAAACGAGCATCGTTTTATCCTGGTAGCCATTGATTATTTCACAAAGTGGGTAGAGGCAGCCTCGTATGCAAATGTCACCAGATCCATGATCTGCGAGTTTTTGAAAAAGGAAATCATCTGTCGATACGGCTTGCCTGAAAGTATCACCATCGACAATGCTTCAAACTTGAACAATAGGATGATAAGTGGAGTCTGTGAGCAGTTCAATGTTAAACATCATAATTCTGTGGTATATCACCCGAAGATGAATGGGGCAGTGGAGGCTGCGAATAAGAACATTAAGAAGATAATTGCAAAATGACTGATACCTATAAAGATTGGCATGAGAAGCTGTCGTTTGCCTTATACGCTTATCGAACTGCAGTAAGAACTTCCATTGGGGCAACACCTTACTCATTGGTATATGGAGTAGAAGCTATGCTACCCATTGAGGTTGAAATACCATCGCTCTGTGTTTTAATGGAAGCAAAGTTGGAAGAAGAAGAATGAGTTCAAGCAAGATATGATCAGCTGAACTTAATTGAAGAGAAAAGATTGAAAGCACTATGCCATGGGAAAATGTACGAGAGAAGGATGATAAGGTCTCATGAGAAGAAAGTTCGCCCAAGAAAATTCCAAGAGGGGGATTTGGTGTTGAAGAAGAAGCTGGCAATCCAAAGCGGTGCTCGAGGAAATTGGGAGGGACCTTACATAGTAACAAAGGTTTTCTCAAGAGGAGCGTTAATTTTAGCCGAAATGGATGGAGACGAACTCCAAAACCTGATAAATTTAGATTCGGTTAAGAAGTATTATGTTTGAAGGAAAAAGAAGAAAAAAAGAAAAAAAATGAAAAGAAAAGAAAAGAAAAGAAGAAAAAAAAGAAAAAGAAAAGAAAATGGGGGTTCAAAATGAAAATCCGCAAATGGCGTTTTGAAACCAAATGAGGATCTGAGTTGAAGACCCTTAAAGGGCGGCTCAAACAATTTGCAAATAAGACCTTCCTCGGGATTTGGCTTGGGAGCTTCATGTTTTTCCGCATAATCATTATTTTTAGGGTCTACTCAGCATAGAGGACATTCAAGGCATCTTATGAAGTCATGACAAGAGAAGTTTTGGTTTATGATATTTGAATGCCTATCCATTTCTTTATGTTTGCCACAATACCAATAAAGTTTTGTTGTTAGACCTTTTCTTTCTATATCATTTCATAAAGCATCTTGCATTGAAATGATAATAAAATTTGACATCATTTGAAATATTCATAAGATTTTTTAGCATTACTTTGAAATTTGTCTAAGAGGGTATTGGAACTATGAGGTATTCAATGGTCAAATTTGGAGCTTAGGGTGTAAAAAACAGCAAAACTTATAAGGAAATACAAGATGGAAATAGGTTTTGCTACAAACCTTGGCGGAAAGCCTCAAGAGATGCTTTGAATTTGCTTTAAGAAAGCATGCTGCAAAACAAAGTTGCTTACATGAGAACAATTTTACAGACATCAGAGGAAAAACTAAACATTGAGAGAGCATCAAGTTTCTAGGAAAACTGATGCATTTCCTATATCCCCACGGAATATTGATGTATCAACTACAATGATAATAGAGTGTTGAAGAATATGAGGATGAAGTCAGTCCTTCCAACCAGGAGTATAAGATAACTGGATTGAGTGAGCAAATATGCAAAGATCATATGAAGCAAGGAAGTGCTAAGAATGACAATGGTAAAACAGAAGTGATGGAGATGACTATCTATGATTATTTAGTCAATCATCTAAGCATACAGTGACTCCGAGTTAATAACGGAAAACTGATGCATTTCCTATATCCCCATGGAGTTTCGCTCTAGGGCGTCCTAGCAGCAAAAAGCTTCCCTGTTTAAAAAATCAAGATAGAAATCACAGGAAGGAATGAATAATCCATGATATGGAAAACGAAGCAGGCAATGGAGAAGATTACTTTCCAAGGAATAGACGATGGAATTTTAACAACAAGAAATTGGTGAAGCCAACTAGTATTGGAGAACCGTCATTTCTGATAAGATGAGCCAAAGCAGACACACACTATCAGTTGCCAGAGTTGAGAAAATGTTTGAGATGATATAAACCGAGTTTCCTGGAGCTTCACAGTTTTCTTCTGTGTTAATTAAGGAAAACGTTAAGAAAAAGAGCAAAATAAATAAGACATGCATCCGTGACTAGGCATCCCTAGGAGCATGTGCATTTTATTTGGATCATTTTCATTTTTTTTTATAGATTTTAGAACTGGCCTATCCGTTCGGGCACTTGGAGAATGGAACCTGCTTATCTATTTGAGCACGAGGAAAATAGAACCCGTCTATCTATTCAGGTATGAGGAGAATAGAACCCGCCTATCTATTCGGGCATGAGGAGAATAGAAACTGCTTATCTATTCGGGCATGAGGAGAATAGAACTCGCCTATCTATTTGGGCATGAGGAGAATAGAACCCGCCTATCTATTCGGGCATGAGGAGAATAGAATCTGCCTATCTATTCGGGCATGAGGAGAATAGAACCTGCTTATCTATTCGAGCATGAGGAGAATAGAACCTGCTTATTCATCCGAGCATGAGGAGGATAGAACCCTTTTTTGAACTGCTTATCTATTCGAGCATGAGGAGAATAGAACCCGCCTATCCATTCAGGCATTTGAAGAATGAAACCTGTCTATCTATCCGGGAATGAGGAGAATAGAACCTGATTATCTATTCAGGCATGAGGAGAATAGAACCCGCCTATCCGTTCGGGCATTTGGAGAATGCAGCATGCTTATCTATTCGAGCATAAATAGAATGGAATTTGCCTGTCTTATCAGGCACAAACGGTTTGGTAATCGGTGAAAATCAGTGTTTTCTTTTCTTTGTTCTATTCCTGTTTCACCGGAATAACCAAAGAGGGGCAGCTGTTGTCACTAGATTTTCACATTTGTTTTCATTGTTAACTTAGTATTAGTATATTGTAATTATATGATATTTGTAACATAGTTAATGTGTTTAGTAGTAAATATTAATGTTACTAGTAACATAGTTAGGGGTCACATAGTATATAGTTGATGTATTTAAGTTACAAGATTAACGTAGTATTAATATAGTTTAGGTCTCATATAATGTGTTCCAATGTGTACCGTATATAGTTGTTATATAGAGTAGTTTGAATTAACATAGATTGCATATTAAATAGTAGTTAATATAATAAAACCCAAAACATAATAAAATGGATAGCCCAATTATAGTTATAAATAAATAAAAGGTCCATTTTAAATCAGAATCCATTATATATAAAAAAGAGTCTAATGTACAAAGGGCTGGTTGGCCCGTTTATAACAAAAACCTAACTCTCATCTTCTTCCTTGCGCGCAGCTGAAGCAGGACCGTTGGATCAATGGGCAATCCAACGGTACAGATCATACCAGATGGGGATCACCAAAGGCCACGTCTTTCAGCCGCACGATCAAGATGCCATCCAATGGCCCAGATTGCTTCGGAGTATATCACGCGGATCACCACTCGCGCGTGACGATTTAGCTCCGACCGTCTGCCTCATATTCTCTGACGCTCCACTTGCCCCGATTGTTCCTCGCCAGCACTGTTCTAGTCATCAGAAACATACAAATAGAAAAGCAAAAGTGGTTAAATCCCTAAATCAGGGCAGAAACAGGTCAAGATAAAATCAATAGGGATTTAAAATCCCTAATTAAAAGCGGCATTTGAAGAATGAAACCTGTCTATCTATCCGGGAATGAGGAGAATAGAACCTGATTATCTATTCAGGCATGAGGAGAATAGAACCCGCCTATCCGTTCGGGCATTTGGAGAATGCAGCATGCTTATCTATTCGAGCATAAATAGAATGGAATTTGCCTGTCTTATCAGGCACAAACGGTTTGGTAATCGGTGAAAATCAGTGTTTTCTTTTCTTTGTTCTATTCCTGTTTCACCGGAATAACCAAAGAGGGGCAGCTGTTGTCACTAGATTTTCACATTTGTTTTCATTGTTAACTTAGTATTAGTATATTGTAATTATATGATATTTGTAACATAGTTAATGTGTTTAGTAGTAAATATTAATGTTACTAGTAACATAGTTAGGGGTCACATAGTATATAGTTGATGTATTTAAGTTACAAGATTAACGTAGTATTAATATAGTTTAGGTCTCATATAATGTGTTCCAATGTGTACCGTATATAGTTGTTATATAGAGTAGTTTGAATTAACATAGATTGCATATTAAATAGTAGTTAATATAATAAAACCCAAAACATAATAAAATGGATAGCCCAATTATAGTTATAAATAAATAAAAGGTCCATTTTAAATCAGAATCCATTATATATAAAAAAGAGTCTAATGTACAAAGGGCTGGTTGGCCCGTTTATAACAAAAACCCTAACTCTCATCTTCTTCCTTGCGCGCAGCTGAAGCAGGACCGTTGGATCAATGGGCAATCCAACGGTACAGATCATACCAGATGGGGATCACCAAAGGCCACGTCTTTCAGCCGCACGATCAAGATGCCATCCAATGGCCCAGATTGCTTCGGAGTATATCACGCGGATCACCACTCGCGCGTGACGATTTAGCTCCGACCGTCTGCCTCATATTCTCTGACGCTCCACTTGCCCCGATTGTTCCTCGCCAGCACTGTTCTAGTCATCAGAAACATACAAATAGAAAAGCAAAAGTGGTTAAATCCCTAAATCAGGGCAGAAACAGGTCAAGATAAAATCAATAGGGATTTAAAATCCCTAATTAAAAGCCTTGGCGAGAATCAAGCTATGATTACATGTGCAAAAGGCAATTAAAAAAAAACCAAAATCCCCAAATCGGTGCCTTGGCAAGAATCAAGCAAATCAGAGGGGAAGAAATCAGGGATCTAGGCTTAGGATTTAGGCAATTCTTGTACTATAAATAGCACTGTAAATCATTGTAAAAAAGGACAAGAACAATCGCACACAACCAGGAAATATACTAGCATTCGGAAGTAGTAAGAGCATACAGTTGTAATCGTCATTCAAAAGCAATAAAAGAGCAAGTTCTGGTAATTCTTCCTATCTATTACTTTCAATTTCAATTTAAATAAAGAAAAAGGAATTATTTTACCTTTTTTGTGTTCGAAACATTGCCAGAATCTGGAAACGTCGCCGAAATATTGAAATTTTGGTCAAAATCTGGGAATTTTGCAGCCGACAATAGTGGCCGGCGCCGATGGAAGGCGGCCGACACGGTGGACCACCACCGTGTTCTTTAATTCATGAACAACACGATGAATGTCTTCAGAGGATTTTATAAAACCAGTTTTGATTCATTTTGGGGAGGAATTATAAAATGAAACTTGTTTATTATAATTGATATATATACTAACCCGTTTGACCCGACCCGAAACCGGCTATGACCCGCGCCCTTTTTTCCTGGATCTCACGCCGCAGCTCCTTAGTTTTTAATTGTTTCAATTTCGTCCTTTTTCTTTTCAATTCGACACCAAAATTTTAATTATTTTTGAATTAACTCTCACATTTTGGTTTTCTTTCAATTTAATCCTTAATTCAGATTTTCTATTTTAAAAAGATAAAAATCTAATTCTTTTTTTATTTAATCTTAACAATTGCTTAGTTATTTATTTTATTACTTAATTAATTATTCCTTTTATGCTTATTATGTATATATTTGTATGCATGTTAAACTTTAGGAATATGGACTTAAAACTTAGATTAGTGACATGTATGTTATAAAATATTCTTCTTGTCAATAAAATACACTTAATTATATTTAAATCTTAATAATTAAAAGGAATATAGATATTTCTTTAGGATTATTCACTTCTAGATTTTAATTAAAATATTTTAACACATTTAATTGTCTTGTTTATTTGTTTAAAAAGTGAAAACTTAATTAATGTGGTGTCTTATCAAACGAGAATGACAGGTTAGTGCCAAAAGTGTTGGCGGTGATTAAAGTTCATTTCCCTGGCGATAAGGCCGTTTAAATAGAGTTATATTCATTTAACGGACAAATAAAATCGAAATTTTGTGAACTTGCAAATTCCAGTTTTAAAAATGCTTTTTTAAATCAATTAAGGTACCAATTTTTTTTGGCGTTGAGGGGGTGCTAATCCTTCCCCACACGTAATCGACCCCCGAACCTATTTCTCATGTTTTCGTGGACCAAAATGTAATTTTGATAAATAAAACGTTTTATCAAAATACCCTTGTTTTAAAAGTGATCTAATCACACTTTTTTTCAAAAAAGATTGGTGGCGACTCCGTTATTTTAAAAAGTTTTCTAAAAACGTCAAAACCTTTTTCCTAATAAAGGGTTGCGACAGTGTGAAAGCAGTTATTTTTAGCGCATGTCCCTAAAAAGAAATTGGAAGATCAGCTTGACTCATCTTTGTTCAAACCATGTCTAACAATGTTTGATTTCTTCTTTTTCAAAAACTCCATTCCATTGTGGAGTACCAGGAGGTGTGAGACAATCCCACATTATTTAAGAAGCTCACCAAACTCTAAGCTTAAGTATTCTCCTCTTCGATTTGATCGAAGAGCCTTAATGCCTTTTCTTAGTTGGTTTTGTACTTCATTTTAAAATTTCTTGAACGTTTCAAGGGCTTCAGATTTATGATGCATTAGGTAAATGTACCAATATCTACTGAAGTCATCTGTGAAAGTAATGAAGTATTGAAAGCCTTTTTTTGGCTTGTGTGTTCATTGGTCCACATACATCACTATGTATTAATCCCAATAAATCACTTGCTCACTCAATTTTACCATTAAAAGATGCTCTGGTTATCTTTCTTAATAAGCAAGGCTCCCATACATCAAGTTGTTCGAAAACAAATGAATCCAAAAATCCATCTTTATGAAGTTTTTAAATACATTTTTCACTTATGTGACCCAAGTGAAAATGCCAAAGATGAGTTTAACTAGAGTCATTTGTTTTGATCTTTTTGTATTTATGTTGTAAATGGAATTCTCTTGATTCAAAATATAGAGGCCATTTATTAATTGTGTCACACCATAGAAAACATTATCGAGATAAAAGAACAACAATTATTCTTAATAATTATCTCAAAACCAATCTTGTCTAAACAAGAAATCGAAATGATATTTTTTAGTCAAACTAGACACAAAATAATAATCTTCTAAATATAAATTAAGTCCACTAGGCAACGATAAAACATATGTTCCTATAGCTAATGTAGCAACTCTTGCTCCATTACCAACCCGTAGGTCCACCTCTTCTTTTCTCAGATTTCTACTCTTTTGTAGTCCTTATACAAATGTACAAATATGAGAACCACAACTGGTATCCAATACCCAAGAAGTAGGTGTTGATAAATTAATATCAATAGCATAAATATTCAAGGCGGACGCTCTGGTTTCATTTGCCTTCTTGACTTTTCAAGATAAATGGGGCAGTTCCTTTTACAATGACATGCCTTATTACAAATGGAAACATTTTTCCTTCTAGTGACCAGTCAAGGTAGTTTACGACGTTCAACTTGTTCTTCTCAAGGACCGATCGCAATGATAACAAATTTGTATACTATGTCTACAACAATAAAATATGAATTTTGAGTACGTTTACCATGTTTGCTTATAAAAGGACTTGATACTCCCACTATTTTTTATTGAAATTAATAACCCTCAAATATTAATGTTGAAAATACTTTCTGTAAAGTTTTTCTAGTGAACAAGGGGTCAAGCCCCTTGCCGGGTTTCGGCGGGCTTGCAGCTGCTGGCGGGGTTACCCCTGCCCAGTCAGCGACGGAGAATTATTTTTAAGATCAACATCTTAATTTTTGTATAAAAACCAAATGATTTGATAACTTTTATCAACATTATCGCATTTTTTTTCATGATTTTAAAATACATGAGGTTTTTACTGGAACAACTCTTGTTACTTCCTCGCACGAAATCTATAAACTAACCATTAGTCTAATATATAACTATAACCCGCGTATGTTAACACTTAACATCTAAAAACTTAAAACTCCATATTGAATATGTTAACAATTAACATATAATATTTCGAACCCTAACGACAAAAATCCTGATGATTAAACCTTAATCATTAATCTTAGGAACATCTTTTAATTGGATTAACATATTAAATGTGATTGAATAGATTTGCTCGTAC
This sequence comes from Hibiscus mutabilis, assembly GCA_019671005.1. Taxonomy (NCBI): domain Eukaryota; kingdom Viridiplantae; phylum Streptophyta; class Magnoliopsida; order Malvales; family Malvaceae; genus Hibiscus; species Hibiscus mutabilis. The sequence goes on along the minus strand of CM033735.1, from coordinate 9,880,862 downwards.
AAATATCATATATTCTCTAAATAAATTGAAAAATAACATGTATCTCATACAATTACATCACCCAAGTAATTAAAACTCGAATCCGTATCGTACAAGTGGCTCTGATACTATTGTTGGGTTACGCCGGTACACCCATGGCGCAGCCAAAAAATTAACCGGTGATTACCACTAGAGATCCATGTATGAGGAACGAATCGGGGTGAATAATGGGTGAAGAATTACTTGTTTAAAATATGGAATTCTAAATTTGGAGGAGATAGATATTTAATCACAATTCCACGATGTCGATTCCTAAGCTGCAACGATAACGCTCCGATCTCTACGTAGTTTACCCAGTTGAAACGAGCATATAAAATTTCTCTAAACCATTTAAAAGGGAACGGGTATATAAAAACTCTCTAAACTATTTAGAGGGTTTTTCTAAAAAAAGCATTAATGACTGCTAGATCTCTTATGCCTTTATATAGCCTTTGAAATCCTAATTTAACTCATATTAGAATTTTAATATATATTAAATAAATATAATCCTACTTCAATTTAATTAAGATTTCAATATATATATATATATTAAATATATATAATCCTAATTCAACTTAATTAGGATTTCAATATATATATATATTAAATATATATAATCCCAATTCAACTTAATTAGGATCTCAATATATGTATTAAATATATATAATCTGAATTCAACTTAACTAGGATTTCAATATTTATATATTAAATATATAAAATACCAATTCAACTTAATTAGGATTTTAATATATATAATCTCAATTCAACTTAATTAGGATTTCAATATATATTGATTTAAACTGAATTATTTTATTTTTATATTAAAAGATTCATAATTACAATAATTATTTTTCTTTTAATATTTACCGAATAGTTAAATTATATATATCAAATATATATTAATTTAACTAAATTCGTGTACAACAAATTTGTACATATATAATTCGTTTAATATATGCTCATTTCAACTGTGGGTGTGACCCTGTAGGTTCATGTAACATTAGTAGTAAATATTACATTTCTAATATTACAAACAATGAATGACATCTAGCAATATGTCATTGTAACCTAAGTTACAAGAAATCATGATTCGACATAACCTTTTCGTGATTAACTCTATTTATGTGTTACATCATTTTATCCTTTATATCTAGATTGGACACAAGTCATGGAACCGTCACACTTGTATAGTCCATCTAATATTTCTTGATATCTTGAGTAGACTATTATAAACGGATAACTATGATATCTCATATCAACTTATTCGAGCATGGCCATACATTTCTAGTCCCACTTAATCAAGTGGCATATGATATTACTCCTATTATGTAGGAGGGACAAATCCTATCTTGATCAACCATATTCCACTACATAGATTGTGACATATCCAATATCAGTCTTTATAGGGTAGTCAGTTACGACACATGTTTGATTGTATCAAAATATGCCACTCACTATGTTGATATAATGGTGATCTCAAGTCTGAGGATCACACATATAGTTATCACTATGAGCAATGTTGTGACTGTCACATAATAATCCAAGAAACATGCTCATAGCGGGTCAGTCCAGTATGCCCTTCTCTAACACATACTTATGTATTGATTTTGACATCTCTATGTCAATGACAACACTTTGTCATCAATCAACTACATATTAGTCTTAATGCATTATTGTTGTCCATGCCCACAATAATACTCGACTAAGGACATTTTAGAATAACCATATTATTCTAAGGATTTATTATAATTTAGTTTATTTATGCACGCAGAATTATAACTGAAAATAATTATGGCAATGCCTCTTTATGAATAACAAGGTAAAAACAAATGTCATTTACAATCATCTTATGATTGGTCTTTGGGCATACTCTAGCAACCTTTGCCCCAATCTGCACTCATTTATGTTAAGGTTTTAAGTTTCAAGGGATAATCATGGGACTTCAATGGCTTTGTGTGAACCTAGTCCTTATGAACACTCTTATGATAAAGCGGTATACTCTTCAACTATAGACATCAAGTTTTTTCTGTTAAAAGTGAAACAACAGAAAGCGTGATTCCAAAACTAAAAGATGGCTCGGAATGAAGGCCAATTAAGTTGGACATACATCAAGCGTGCAATGTCACTATAGCTCTCACGGAACCGACTTTGCAACTGTCGATCCCATCCTTCCCAAATCTGTTTCAACTCTCGCAACTCGTATTGCTATAAGCTGAAGTAAGTATACCTCGCTCGTTTGATGAACTGTCACCTTGTATGCTTTGGTTAACTTCTGACCAATATCGTACGGCTGAGTCGATCCCTTCCTTCTTAAAATACCCATTTTCTTTCCTGATCTTAACAGTACCTTATCTCTTTCTCAGGTTTAACGGTTAGTTACCCATGACCCGTCAGTATGGTCCTTCTTCCATCTCAATGCTAGGCTGAAGACATACCCCACGAGTCTCTAAATTTTCAATAGAATTCAATCCTTATTTTTTTGAGCCAACCAAGGCCTTATGGTAGACACTCATTTCGAGCCCTTGTACCGCGTAGCATACGAAGGCTTGCTATTATTCCCTTTAGGATACTGACAGGTTTGTATTAGGTCGATCATGTACATGCTTGACCTTGCATTCTATTCTAATAGTATGGGGAGACCTTATTCTTTCTATTTCTCTCTCTTTTTTCTTTTTTTCTTTTTCTCTCTTTTTTTCTTCTTATTTCTTCCTTTTTTTTCTTTTTCTTTCTTTTTCTTTTCATCTATACATCAGTTTGTTAATCATCATTTCAACAGAGGATGTTTTTTAGGTTTATAAAATCAAAATGAAATAAAAAAGAATAGAATGCCCCTGTATCTGATGCAAGAGCGTCTTAGATTCAATCATTCCAGGTATCAACAGTTTGCCTTTGAATGTTGTGGTGATATTTTTAGTTAAAATTCCTCCCAGATTGCTCGGTTCATCCTTATAATTATGTTATTTGCTTAATCGGTTCGAAAAATCCTCCTAGTTCTCATCGTCTTTCTCCATTCATAAATATGTTCAAGCTTTTCGACTTTTGTTTAACCCATAGAGCGCGAAAAATGTCCCTCTAAGAACTCTAGGTGTATGTGTGTGCCTCTGATTGTAATCAAAATTGTGTCAATATCCTCAAGGATTCATCCCTAATGCCAGGGTATTGAACAGGTGAAGCATAGCTCCTTATTAGATTTGTTCTCCCCCACAGCTCCATCAGGATGCTCCAGGACTTATTCAACTCGTTCCTTCATTTCCTTTTTCTTAGGGGAATTCAACTCATCATAGTCCTTTGTCTCGAGAATAATGATGGAGCATACAATAATACCCCGAGTTACTCAGCATAGTCATGATTTGAAAATTTACTCATATAGTCAAGGCTTTGACTCAATTAAAGTGGAGAAAAGCATCCTTATTTAGCCTTTTTACTATAGCGGAGTACCCTTCTAATTTTTTTATTATTATTTTATTATTTTTTTGAAGCTTATTTAAGCAACTCTATTGGGCTCTTCTAGGAGATTTTCTTATCATCGAATATCATCAAAGGAGTAGTAATCTTACTTCTCGCATTTTGCCGACCAGAGTGGATTGAGGGGAAATCACGCTTCATCGTTATCACAACATTCAATTGATATTTTTATTAGAATCAATGCCACATCATGCACATGATATCCAAGGATCTACGAGGGTAAGAAAGAATATATACATATTTAAGTAAAAGAGCATCCTTTCATTGAAATAGGAAAAGCAAACATGACATAAGCCCTTACAAAAGAATATTACTATCTTCGGGTAAACAAAAGCAAAGTGCAATAAAAGAAAATGCCACATGCCAGGAAAGATGAACCTCTAAAAACTAAAACCGGGGATCAACACCTCCAAAAGTCATGTTCACCAATCTTTCTTCTCAAAGCTTCAGAAATGTGCTCTCAATCAGACTTTGAACCTTGTTTTTCAGAGCTCCACAATTCTCTGTGGTGTGGCCCGTACTTACAACATGGTATTCACACATGGCATTAACCTCATAACCATCAGGATAGGGAGGCCTTTTTGGTTTGGACTAGACTGGAGCCAAAAGTTTCGCTTCAACAAGTATTGGGAGCAAATCTGTGTACGTCATCGGAATTGGATGAAAAACCTTCAGAGGCTTTGTAAACAAGGGCGATTAACGATGGGAACGACCATGAAATTGATTGTTCGGGCGAGGACTCTCCATATGACCCGGGGAATCATGTCTCTTTTGAGTGGTGGTGCTTGGTTCATCCAACTGCAATACCGCGGATTCTAACATATTCTGGACTAGCTTCTTAAACGCCACACAATTTTCAATAGAATTTCCTTGAACATTGGCATGATACTCACAATGAGCATTGACATCATACCAAGAAGGGTATGGTGGTTTAAAAGGAACCACATGATAGGGTCAAACCAAATCTGCCTAGTATAGCTGTGAATACAACTCCTTGTATGAGACTAGCATTGGAATGAATTTCTCGTTTTTCTTCTTAGGCCCCATTGTTTCCTCCTTATTCAAACTTTGAATGCCCCTAGATATAACTCAAGATTGGAAGATCGTGGGGTTCTTTGGGGCCTCCTCATGATCCTTTTGATCCCGAGTTGGTTCCCTATTCGTTGGAGAAAATAAGGTGTTCTAGAGAAAATCTCCGATTTTATCTAACACTAGTTCGATGGGCATTCAGAAGTAGATCATGCTACCTCATATTGGTTGACGATGGCTTGGTCTTTATCAGACAAAATCTTTTTCGCTGTGAAGTCACGACCCTGACTCGCACTCTCCTTTTGCATAGAAGAGTCTTCCTTCACATCATCTTCTTTGTTCATGGTGGCCATCATACTTATCAATTCATTGACTTGCCACCTAGTTTCCTCTTGGAACCTCTTCACATATGTTATCATCTCTCTTTGATTCTTGACCAAATGCTCTTGGAGTTGTTCGAGCTTATCCACCCTAGCCACTAGGTCATTCATGGTCCAAAAGTTGTATTGGCTACAAGTCATTCTCTTTTCACTTCTACTTTCTGAGGTGAATGCTATCCCTGATTAGTGATGTAGTGAATGTAAAAAATGCATCATTGAACAAAAATAATAATACGTCATGAAATAATGTTACTATGAAAGCATGAATGAATGCAAAGAGCGACACTAAGTTCGGCAAATATCATCGTTAAACGAATTGCATTAATGGGAACATTGTTTCGTTACAATGATCAAAGAAAACCCACTACTCATGTGGTCCTAGGATAACATCTAGGTTGACGATCTCCCTCAAGATCCAAACGATCCTTTCTCCCTCCTTGGATTCATTGTCCACATTGTCCAGAAGCATCTTCCGCTAGGAACTGTAACTTTCGGGCGACCTCTTGCATCTGAGTCATCAAATGTGCCAATTCTTGCTCTTGCTTCCAAATAATGTAAGCGATGAATTTTAGTCGCTCCAATGTCGGCATTTGGTACACTTGAATTGCTCCCCTGAAAGGGGCCCACTGAACTCGACCCTCGGGGTGTACTGAAGCTAAGGCCAAAATTTCTTCCCACTTGAGATACTCTTTCTTGTTCCAAGTTGTGAGTTGATTGTCGACCCAAGATGGCAAAGTGTCCGAGAAACTTATGAGCTTGCCCCGAAAAGCTTTGTTCTTGTTCGGCTTAGAGTAGACACGATTCTCACTGTTCTTCTTGCAATTTACAAGGGCTTGGTACTCCTCGATTGTCGGGGTCAAATCAAAGTTGCCATCGTGAAACAACTATAGGCTAAACTCAAAAAACCAACCAAGGCTTGAAGTAGTGATTGATCTATCGAAACATCTAACAAATATGCGATGTCGCCATACTCGTCTTTGAAAACATTTCTTGCCTCAGAATCCCAACCATTCCAGACCAGCCTCAACTCAGACATGTTATTAAATTTCATGTTCATAAAAGTCTCGGCTAGCATTGCTAACCTAAACTCGACAAAAATATTATCCCCGTCATGTAGTTGCTCTCATTCTGACCATATTTGCACATCAGAATTCTTCTCGTCATTGCTACGGACTAAATCCCCATTGATCTAGCCTTTAATTTCATACTATTTCCAACTTAATGTGCTCTTCATGATATGAAAAGGTATGCAAAATAAAAGGTACAAAGGAAAATGATAGAAAACAAAAAGAAGCGTGTTAGTCATATGATAAACAATAAATTTGAAAACGAGAAAAGATAAACGTAAACACACTAAGTGAAAGGCAAACATATAAAGAAAACCCTAACCACATGAATTCTAGTTCGCTATGGTTATCCGTATGGCTCTAATGGGGTGGGCTTCCTAAATTCTCACGCATGGGTTCGGTTCTAATTAAGGGTACCTGAACCCATCTTATTACCTACTAAGGCAACAAGAACCCCAATTCTGGCCCATTATAAGCTTGCGAATTGGTTTCGATTCGAGGGAAAACACGATCTAGTGACGTAGAGGGCTACTCATGTATCGTAAGGCACAGAGTCTGGAAGTGAATTACCGACCCGTGGAGGGCTACTCATGTGGGTATGTGGCGTTTCACTCCCACTTAAGGGATGGAGCTCAGGAGTAGAGCTTGATGAACATTGTACAACACATATCGGTGATTTCTTAGAAATTAAATGAAAAATTAATTCAAAAAACACCAATTATCCAAGCCCGTACAATCGAAGTCATATTTTCAAGAAAGGATCACCCTCGTTAAAATCAAATTAAATTTCAATATTTTCCATCATCTAAAGAAACAAATACTTTCTTAGCTTAACTCTCCTTTTGTTTTAAAAAACAAAATTCGGTCCCCAACGGAGTCGCCAAACTTTATCGATGTTTTCTTTTTTTTTCTTCTAAATTCTCTTTTCTTTTTTCAGAAAATCGTCGATACGAGTTATCCCTATCATTTTCTGAGATTTGGTTTTAAGGGGAATTTATATTGAAAATCATTTTCCTTTGAAAATAATGAAGACTTGGAGTCGCCACCGGCCACTTGGATAAGGTAGGTCGGACACCACAAAACCAGAGATTCGTTTTGAAAAGGTTCAGGATTTGGTTACGTGTGGGGAAGGATTAGCACCCCCATCACGCCTGGAGATCGGTACCAAAATATTTGTTGCTTTTAAAATGATGGAAATTGTTGAAATTTAAATTGAATTTGCTTAACTGTACTTAAATGAAAATTGACCTTAATTGAACGGACTTTATCAAATTGGTGGGTTCAAATTAATTGGACATTTAATTAATAAGGTTGACGATACATCGGACCATAGATTAAACCGACATCATTTAAGCCTGACTGCCGTGTTAATTTAGGGTTCGAATCTCGTATGTCACCTTTATGCATGATGCAAGCATTTAAATATGACGTTATGACTTTGTCACCTTTTAATTAACATTTACCTTAGGATGGTAAGAATTAATTCAAATATTTGGTCAACATCCATTAAGTCGGGACTGTTACAACACAAATATCGAAATTAATAAATACCTCATTTTTATGGTTTAAATTACTTGATAAGCAATCAAAATAAAGGGTCATATGAATGACAATTAAAATGCATGTCACATAAGGGCTTAAGTTAAACACACAAAAGGCTACGCAATTGTGCAAGTATACACGTTGCAAGTTATAGTATAAAAGATATCGTCTCCACAGGGATTGGTGCCACTTCAAGAATCTAGTCTCTTGCACTGTAAAAAGTAAAAACACAAGTAAAGGATTATAGAAGTTTTAACTAATAACTAATCTAGAAAGCAATTAAGTAAATGAAAAGATGAGATCGAATGAGAGAGATAGGCCAGGTTATCGTGAGTTGAGGTGTGATAGCCGATTGGATCGTCTTGGTAAAAGAGTGCACGGGCAACTCAGTTGCCGTGGCAACTTGCACAATGGGGTTGCCTTGGCAACTAATCGATGGTTGCCTGGGCGACTAGTTGGGCAACTACTTGGGCGTCTGGGCAGCAACCTTCAAGGTTCAGCAGAGCGTTCTTCAATGGTTTCTTCTTATCCCTAAGTCGAAACTCTAGCTACTTGTACATGCCTTGATAATACATCCCTGCGTGAATCAAGGGTGAACAACAACCAATCTTGCGCTCCTCTTAGCCGTTGAAATCCTTAACTTATTCCTAAGTCGGATTAATCTTCACCATCATTGGATTGAATAAAGATCATATTCATTCGTTTCTTGAATCTAACTCTCCCGATATTAGATAAATAGATGAAATCACGAGATCCTCTCCCAATTCACTCGCAAACAAGAATAAGAACCAAGAATGAATAAACCTTGAAATAGAAAAAGTGCAAACTCTTATTACCTAAACAAAAACCAATAGTTTCTCACAACCACAAAACACAATAACCATAGCCAAGTAAATTTAGTTCATGGCTAGGTTCCAAAGAAACACAAGATAAACAATCCCTAGCATGAACCTAATCGAACAAGGAAAAAAAGATAAAGCTTGTTGAAAATCCCTTGCTTTCTCCCTTGGACTTGTCAAAATTTCCCTAATGCTCTATCTCTATGCATCTTGTCGAAATCTCCTTGTTATTTATAGGGCTAGGCCAAAGTCCTTCTTTGAGGAGGAGTTTGAGTTGGAATTAAATTATCTTTAAAGAATATAATTCTTTATTATAATTTTATTCCTATTAGAACTTCTCCTATCTTCTTGGAATTTAATTCTTCTTTAATCTCCGCATGGCAATCAAATTCCTTTGGGCTTGGGCCTTGCTCCATGTCATCTTGGGCTTGTAAAGTCATTAATTTCGACATCCCTATTGCATTTTCTCTTTGTCGACAATTGCCATGGAAACTGGCTCGGCGTCTCCTTCATGCATTGCCCTGGCAACTAGCTCGGCATATCCTTCATGCATTGCCCTGGCAACTAGCTCGGCATTGCTTTGGCAAGTGATCCTGCACATACACACACAAAGCACACCAAAACAGCATCTTTTCCACAAAAACTACCAAGTTATGTAATCAAGCTCAACGATGGAAGGAAACATGGATTAATGCATGAATGGCTAACTATGCAAGTAATATGAGCCTAAGTCTAACAATAATATGAGTAAAAAGGGTAAGTAAAATAGTACTTTTGAACACTTATCACACCCCCAAACTCGAACTATTGCTTGTCCTCAAGCAATGCAAACTCATAATTTCCTGCCAAGACTTCAATTTTCACAAACTCAGCTTTGAACTTGATTTCAATTCTCTGAACCGGGGCACAAAGTATGATTGGCTTTTTATTTTTCAGAAAATTAAGGAATTACTCGGAATCAAACTATAATGCTTGTGAGTGTGTGCGGAGTTGTGTGCAAGTTGATTTTTCGGATTCTATGCAAACAATAGGTTTTCAAATTACTTCATTGGGTTCTTTTTAACATGTTTTAACTAGAGCCAATTTCGGGCACCTCTAGTGTTTTGTTTTTAGTTTTTTTAAGTTAATTTAATCGACTAGAGCCGTTTTCGGGCACCTCCAGTTAAATTTTTTTTAACACATCCTAGAGCCAGTTTCGGGCACCTCTAGTGATCAATTTTTTTAGCACATGCTAGAGCCAATTTCGGGCACCTCTAGCATTCATCCAATTTTTTATTCTAATCCCCCAATTTGTTAATTATCAACCTAAGTTCACTAGAATTCCTTAAATCAATTAAACCACAACAGTGTTTCATCAAATTTAGCATGATAGTAAAATTCTAAGTTTTTCCATGGTTATCCTAGAATAAAAATTCTATCAATTAAGTGCATTGGCAAAGTCATCATCGAATATTCATCAAATTTAAGCAATTCTTATTTCAATTAACGGCATGGAAAGCAATTTATGTATCATAAATGTAATACTTAAGTGAATGTAACTAGACATGGTAACTACTAATAACAATCCCCCCCCCAAACTCGAGTTAGGCATTGTCCTCAATGCATGCATAAAATAACGAGAAATAATAAAAATAAAAATAAAAATAAAAATGCATACGAGGACTTACTCCGAGAGTTCGTCATCGTAGATGATTAGTTTCCTTCTAGTCGGTGTCTTGATTATCTTGCTTGAACGCGATGGTTAATTTCTTGTTGCCGGTGGTGGAATCGATCCTCGTACGGGGTTGTCCTCATCGTCCTCTTCATCAATGTCAATGGCTTTTCGCTTGGAGGATTCAATTGGTGCGGTCTTTATTGGTTCAATGGAGGACTCGTCCGAATCTGAAAAATCAGAAAATGATTCCGTAGGAGTTGATTCGGGCATAGGTGCTTTACCTTTGGCTTTTGTAGTGGTTGCCGGGATGTCTTTAGCTTTGGTTGCCGTGGCATCTTCAAGGTTGGTTGTCATGGCGTCAGCTTCCTTGGTTGCCGTGGCGACTGCTTCATTGGTTGCCGGGGCAAGGATCTCGGCGGGAAAGATTGGGAACGGCACACGATTGTCCGGGTACTTTTCTAGGATGAATTGGGTGATGGCATTGTTGTACTCCTTCATGTACCGCATGAACATTAGTTGCCGATCTTCAATTTGCCTTAGGCGGCTTGCCAATGGGTGCAAAAGTGCTTCAAAGTGTCCCGGGATTAATGGCCGAGTTGCCCTGGCGTTAGGTGCTTGGGCATTAGGGATTGCTGCGGCGGCAGAAGTTGTCGTGGCAATTGGAGGCCTTGAAGAATCTCCCGGTGCTGCTCCCATTAGCTTTCGGATTAGTGCTTGATTCCAACCAGACTTGGGTAGGGCCTTTTCATCGGTGGACTCATTCAGGACGTGCATCTCCTTGCAAAGATTAGAAATTAAGCAAGGGAAGAAAAGAGAACCCTTATCTTTTGAGCTGCATACAAAAATCTCATCACAAATAATTTTTCCAATGTTAATGATGCGATTATGCAAAATAGAATGTATGAGCAAAAGACGTGGTATATCAACGGTAGTATTGTGTGTGGAGGGCATTAAAGAAGTTTTAACAAACTTATTCCATAGTTTTGCCTGGGTTTAAGCCACAGAGGTGATTTACCGTGCCCTTGTATTTACCGTCGTTCCAATGAGTTCCCGGTTGAGTGAGTTCTTGAAGCACCTTGTCGAGTTGCTTGGGATTGATTTGGTCAACGAAGGCTTGATGCTCGTCCTTCTCAATGTAAAGTCCGTAAAAGGTGTTGATGCTTTCGGGACTTATAAGTATGGCCTTGTCACGAACAAAAACATAAGGATTATCCGGGTTAGGTGAGTGAGCATAGAATTCTCTTACCCATGAGATATTACCTGGTTCGGTTGATGGCAAAAGATTTGCCACTTTTGATGTGCAATCCTCTTGAAGATGAATGGTTCAAGGCCGAAATCTTGATGAGAGTTGGAGTATTCAAAGCCTTGTTCTTCATGAATCTTCCGGCTTTCAAACTTGGATTGAAATCTTTCTTGAACCGCCGGTGTAGCAAACTTCTTGTATCTTGGTTCTTTGGAGGAACTTGGATGAACTAAAAGTTTAATCTTGGATGCCATGTATGATCTTGGTTGTGAGTAAAAACAAAGAAAAGAAACTAAAAAGTTGCAAGATAGAAAGTAGGAATAGGTTAAGGGTGATGGGTTTTATAGAAAAGATAGGTGGGTGGGATTGGGGGAAAACGAAAAAGGGTTTAAGGTTTGGTAGGAGTTTTCGACAAAGGGGTTTTGGTTAGGATGAATTGGAGGGTTTATATAAGCATTAGATTCAGCCCCTTAGTTTCCTTGTTGAAGATGTTTTCCTACTTGGTTTAGAATTCTTTCTTTATCTTGAACTTCTTTTCCTACAATTCAAAGACAAATCAAATAAGGATTAAAATTAAATATAAACTAATAGAGAAAATAAATAAAGATGTGTAATAGGATTCTTAAACTTGAATAAAAAAATCTATCCTAAAACTACTAATAATCAGAAAAATAATAAAATAAAAAAAATCGGAAAAAAATGAAAAATAAATAAAATAATTAAATAATCGAAAAAAAACAAAAACAAAAACAAATAAAAATAAAAATAAAAATAAAAATAAAAATATCAAAAGGGAGAGCATGCTCATGCATCTCCTAAATTGACCACTTCCTTGTTACGTTCCACATGGGCACCATTGTAGTGCTTCAATCTTTGTCCATTAACTTTGAATTCATGGTTGTCAGAGATGGACTTGATTATCACAGCACCATGGGAGAATGGTTTGACGACTTCAAATGGTCCCGATCATCTTGATTTCAGCTTTCCCGGGAAAAGTTTTAGCCGAGAATTGAATAGGAGAACTAGTTGCCCTGGCGTGAATTGCCGTGGCAATAGTTTCTTGTCGTGCCATTGCTTTGTTTTCTCCTTGTAGATTCGTGCATTGTTATAGGCGAGTGCACAAAATTCTTCTATCTCATTGAGATCCATCAAACGCTTTTGTCCGGCACTTTCCCAATCCATATTCACGGTCTTGATTGCCCAGTACGCCTTGTGCTCGATTTCCACCGGTAGATGGCATGTTTTGCCATAGACAAGTCGGAAGGGGGACATACCTAAGGGTGTTTTGAATGCAGTGCGATATGCCCAAAGTGCGTCATCTAGTCTTAATGACCAATCCTTCCTTGAGGGATTTACAACTTTCTCGAGTATTCCCTTCAACTCCCGGTTGGAAATTTCTGCTTGTCTGTTGGTTTGTGGGTAATATGCCGTGGCGATCTTGTGTGATATGTCGAAGCGTTGCAACATCTTGGCAATTAGTCTATTGTCAAAATGCTTTTCTTCGTCACTGATAATTGCTCTCGGCATCCCAAACCGTGTAGATATGTTTTTCTGCAGGAATCGTTGCACGGTCTTGGAATCGTTGTTGGGAACTGCAGCTGCCTCTACCCATTTAGACACGTAGTAGACGGCAAGTAGAATGTAGAGGTTGCCGAATGAAGATGGGAAAGGTCCCATAAAATCGATCCCCCATACATCGAACAGTTCCACCTCGATGATGTTCTGGAGTGGCATCTCATGTCGTCTAGAGATATTGCCCGTCCTCTGGCAACGATCACATTGCTTGTAAAAGTCTTGGGCATCTTTGTACAATGTTGGCCAATACAACCCGGATTGCAAAACTTTGGCCGCGGTACGAGTTCCTCCAAAATGTCCTCCATAGGGTGAAGAATGGCATTGCCGGAGTACATTCTGTTGCTCTTCTTCAGGGACACATCGGTGTATAACCTGATCTGCACATTGTTTAAACAAAAGAGGCTCGTCCCAAAAGTAATGCTTAGCATCATTGCAGAACCGCTTCTTCCCTTGGTGAGTAATTCCATAAGGTAAAATACCACAAGCAAGGAAATTAACTAAATCCGCGTACCAGGGTATTGCCGAGGCATGTGCCGCCGTGGCGACTGCTCCCAAGATTGCCGAGGCGTGCGCGTCAAAGACTGCTGCAGCGTCGAGAGTTGCCGAGGCGTGTGCATCCATGGTTGCCGAGGCGTCTAGGGTTGCCGAGGCAACTAGAATTTGTTCATCCGGGAATGCATCGCATATCTCTAGGTCCGTGTCCTCCTCCCTATTGCGTTCCAAACGTGATAAGTGATCGGCCACTTGATTTTCTGTTCCTTTCCTGTCCTTAACTTCAATATCAAATTCTTGTAAAAGTAATATCCAACGAATCAAACGAGGTTTAGCATCATTTTTAGCAAATAAGTATTTGATTGCCGAATGGTCCGTATGAACAATTACCTTTGTACCAATTAAATAGGATCAGAACTTGTCAAATGCGAAAACTACAGCTAGTAACTCTTTCTCCGTTGTTGTGTAATTCACTTGAGCACCATTAAGAGTTTTACTAGCATAGTATATCACATGGAAGGTCTTACCTGTGCGTTGGCCTAGGACTGATCCTACCGCGAAATCACTTGCATCACACATGAGCTCAAAAGGTAGCGTCCAATCTGGTGGAACGACAATGGGTGCCGAGGCAAGCTTTTTCTTTAGGGTTTCGAATGCTTGGGGTGCAAGAATCATCAAAATCGAAGACTTTATCATGTTCAAGCATATTACACAAGGGTTTAGTGATTTTAGAAAAATTATGAATGAACCTCCTGTAAAAACCTGCATGTCCGAGAAAACTTCGAATTCCTTTAACCGAACTTGGTGGGGGTAATCTCTCGATCACGTCCACCTTGGCTTTGTCTACTTCAATTCCCTTGGATGAAATCTTGTGGCCGAGCACTAATCCTTCATCTACCATAAAATGGCATTTCTCCCAATTGAGGACTAAATCTGTTTCTTCGCATCTTGCTAACACCCTCTCTAAATTGCCGAGACAGCCGTTGAAGTCATTACCAAAAACCAAAAAATCATCCATGAAGATCTCAAGGAAGTCTTCGACCATGTCTGAAAAGAGCGCCATTATGCATCTTTGGAAGGTTGCCGGGGCGTTACACAATCCGAACGGCATCCTTCGGAAGGCATAAGTACCGTATGGGCATGTGAAGGTTGTCTTTTCTTGATCTTCTGGTGCTATGGCAATTTGATTGTAACCTTAATAACCATCAAGAAAACAATAAAAGGGTTTACCTGCAAGACGGTCAAGCATTTGATCAATAAAGGGTAATGGGAAGTGATCTTTCCTAGTGGCTTTGTTTAGCTTTCGATAGTCCATACAAACCCTCCAACCGGTCACAGTCCTGGTTGGGATAAGTTCATTATTTTCATTGCTTACCACTGTTATACCTACCTTTTTTGGTACACATTGTACCGGACTTACCCACGTACTATCGGAGATAGGGTATATAATGCCGGCGTCAAGCCACTTGATGATTTCTTTCATTACAACCCCTTTCATGGCATGATTCAGTCTCCTCTGGGCCTCAATTGAAGGTTTGTGATCATCTTCCAACAAGATCTTGTGCATGCACACTGCCGGGCTAATTCCCTTCAAGTCGGTAATTGTCTACCCTATTGCCTTTTTGTGTAGCTTCAACATCTTGACCAGCTTCTTTTCCTACTCAGGCTGTAACTTAGAAGAAATAATTACAGGCAATGTATTATCGGTCCCTAAGTATACATATTTTAGTTGCTCTGGCAATTGGTTCAACTCAAGAATCGGTGGTTGTTCGATAGAGGGTTTTTCGAGTTTACCTTCCTTACCTGAGTAATCCAGTGGTTCAAAGTATGTACCTGGTCGATTGACTAGCCAATTTGCCTCTTCTTGTTGTTCCTCATCGACCGGTTCTTCATACTCCTCAGGTTCCTCTTGATCGGCAATGTAGTTGCCGAGGCAACTAAATTCCTCATCAAAGTTAAACTCTGCCGTGGCATGAAGTAGTTGGCATTCTTCTGGATCATCGGCATGCCTTAGTGTTTGGAACACATTTAGTTTGACCTGCTGGTCATTCACCCTCATTGTGAGTTCTCCCTTTTCAACGTCGATCAAGGTTCTCCCTGTCGCTAGGAATGGTCTCCCGAGAATGATAGGTGCATGCTCATCTGCTTCACAATCCAAAACAATAAAGTCAGCGGGAAAAATAAATTTATCAACTTTTACCAGTATGTCCTCGATTTTTCCCTCTGGATGCACATAGGATCTGTCGGCTAGCTGCAGCATAACTGTTGTAGGTCTTGCCTTCCCGATTCCTAGTTTCTAGAAAACATATTTAGGCATCAAGTTTATGCTAGCCCCAAGGTCGCATAATGCTTTCCCGTCATAGTGATTTCCAATGGAATAGGGTATTGTGAAACTTCCGGGATCCTTCAACTTGGGTGGCATACGATTGTGTAACATTGCCATGCATCCCTCCGTCGCGGCAACTGTTTCAAATTCTCCTAGCCTTGTTCTCTTGGACACAATGTCTTTAAGAAACTTGGCATAGTTTGGCATTTGTTCAATTGCTTCCACCAATGGCAAGTTGATGTGGACTTGCTTTAGGATATCAAGAAACTTCTTGAATTGGTATTCTTGCTTTTGTCGCTTCAACCTTTGTGGGAATGGTGGTGGAAGTCGGATATCTTCGATCCTTTCATTGGTTTGAAACCTGATTGACGGCATTGCCGGGACATCTGGAGTTGCCGAGGCATTATCAACTGGGGTTGCCGAGGCATGCTTATCGCAAGTTGCCGAGGCGTCTTTATCGTCGGTTGCCGAGGCATGCTTATTGCCGGTTGCCGCGGCAATTCCTGGTTCAACATCTGAGGCTTTGCCGCTAGGTTCGTCTTGATCTTTTTGTGGAGTTTTGTTTGATGAGCGGGTTTGAGCCTCTCTAAGTTGTTGGCCACTTCTAGTGGTGATCGCCTTACATTGCTCATGGCGGTTCCTCTTGCGACTTGATGATCGCTAGGTAAACCTCCTTGTGGTCTAGTATTCAGATTTTGAGCAAATTGTCCGACTTGATTTTCCAATGATTTGATTGCCGCCTCGGGGTTTGCAATCTCATCTCGGTCCTGTTAATAAAAGCATCAGTTCTTTTTATGAAATTACTATTCTCACCATATAAGATTCAGTTTTCATCTTAAAAGCATTTAGAGAATTTTCCAAAGAACTAGATGTTGTCGGTTGTTGCTTTGCGGAATCATTGCCGTGGCATATTCTCGCTGAATCCTGATGCTTGTGCATTCTGATTGTTCTGGTTTAGAGCATTGTTGGGATTACTCCATGAAAAATTCGGTGCTTCTTCCAAGCTGGATTGTATGTATTGGACATCATGTTGTTGCTCGATTGTAATTCCCCACATAGAAGCTGGATTCGGATTCTCGCATACATTCGAAGAATTATGGTTATCACCACATAACTCACAAAAAGAATCCATTACCTTGACTTCATGTGTGTTCTTTGGTTTTTGCATGTTCTGGACCATCTTGGTTAAAGTGGCCAATTGTGCGAAATTGAATCGATGATCCTAGTTCATGTATTGTGGCTTGGCGTCTAACTCCTCCTCTTCTAGTAGATGGGAATTGATAATCATTCTTGGCCAGCCTGTTTAAAATTTGCATTGCTTCTTCCTCGGCGACTTATCTAGGAGTATGTCGTTTGCCGAGGCATCTAGCATCATCCTTGTTGGTGTATTCACGGCGTTGTAAAACATTGTTACTTGAGTCCACACGGAATCCGTGTAGGGGCATTTGTGTAGAAGTTCTCTATATCGCTCCCAAGCCTCGTACATAGATTCATCATCCGCCGCCAAAAAGAAGTAATGTCGTTACTGAAGCTTATCACCAAATTTGTAGGATTAAATCTAGCAAGGAAATCACGACAAAGATCAGTCCAAGATGCTATGGATCCGGCAGAATGCTATTCAACCATGCTTTCGCCTATCCCTCGGTGAATAGGGGAATAATCTTAATCGTAAGACATCGGGGTGACTCCGTGTATCTTGAACGCAGTTGCAAATCTCGAGGAAAGATTTCAGATGTTGTCGTGCATCTTCATTCTTTGAGCCGCCAAATTGACCTATTGTGTTGATCATATTAAACATTACGGTTTCAACTCAAAGTGGTCGGCTTCAATTTCAGGTGCGACAACTCCCGGTTAAGTCCATCAAGATCTTCATCAAGATAGTCTCGAATAGTTACATTTTCGTGCAGAATCACTCCTCCTCCCGCTCGAACATCTTGATTCATATTGCCATCTTGATTTGCCATTGCTTCTCTTATCCTTCATCTAAGTCTTTGTAAGGTTCGTTCGATTTACGGATCAAAGGGATATTCTGTGAAGTCGGTCTCGCCTGTCATATACAAATCAAAACCACAGTTTGTTAGCCCTTTGAATTTTAAACAAGAAAATAATAACAAGAAGTGCAAGCAAATAAAAACAAAGTCGCTATTGCCAATCCCGAACGGGCGCCAAAAAACTTGTTGCGCGTAATAATAAGTGCTACGCAATTGTGCAAGTATACATGTTGCAAGTTATAGTATAAAAGATATCGTCTCCCACAGGATTGGTGCCACTTCAAGAATCTAGTCTCTTGCACTGTAAAAAGTAAAAACACAAGTAAAGGATTATAGAAGTTTTAACTAATAACTAATCTAGAAAGCAATTAAGTAAATGAAAAGATGAGATCGAATGAGAGAGATAGGCCAGGTTATCGTGAGTTGAGGTGTGATAGCCGATTGGATCGTCTTGGTAAAAGAGTGCACGGGCAACTCAGTTGCCGTGGCAACTTGCACAACGGGGTTGCCTTGGCAACTAATCGATGGTTGCCTGGGCGACTAGTTGGGCAACTACTTGGGCGTCTGGACAACAACCTTCAAGGTTCGGCAGAGCGTTCTTTAATGGTTTCTTCTTATCCCTAAGTCGAAACTCTAGCTACTTGTGCATGCCTTGATAATACATCCCTGCGTGAATCAAGGGTGAACAACAACCAATCTTGCGCTTCTCTTAGCCGTTGAAATCCTTAACTTATTCCTAAGCCGGATTAATCTTCACCATCATTGGATTGAATAAAGATCATATTCATTCGTTTCTTGAATCTAACTCTCCCGATATTAGATAAATAGATGAAATCACGAGATCCTCTCCCAATTCACTCGCAAACAAGAATAAGAACCAAGAATGAATAAACCTTGAAATAGAAAAGTGCAAACTCTTATTACCTAAACAAAAAACCAATAGTTTCTCACAACCACAAAACACAATAACCATAGCCAAGTAAATTTAGTTCATGCCTAGGTTCCAAAGAAACACAAGATAAACAATCCCTAGCATGAACCCAATCGAACAAGGAAGAAAAGATGAAGCTTGTCGAAAATCCCTTGCTTTCTCCCTTGGACTTGTCGAAATTTCCCTAATGCTCTCTCTCTATGCATCTTGTCAAAATCTCCTTGCTATTTATAGGGCTAGGCCAAAGTCCTTCTTTGAGGAGGAGTTTGAGTTGGAATTAAATTATCTTTAAAGAATATAATTCTTTATTATAATTTTATTCCTATTAGAACTTCTCCTATCTTCTTGGAATTTAATTCTTCTTTAATCTCTGCATGGCAATCAAATTCCTTTGGGCTTGGGCCTTGCTCCATGTCATCTTGGGCTTGTAAAGTCATTAATTTCGACATCCCTATTGCATTTTCTCTTTGTCGACAATTGCCATGGCAACTGGCTCGGCGTCTCCTTCATGCATTGCCCTGGCAACTAGCTCGGCATATCCTTCATGCATTGCCCTGGCAACTAGCTCGGCATTGCTTTGGCAAGTGATCCTGCACATACACACACAAAGCACACCAAAGCAGCATCTTTTCCACAAAAACTACCAAGTTATGTAATCAAGCTCAACGATGGAAGGAAACATGGATTAATGCATGAATGGCTAACTATGCAACTAATATGAGCCTAAGTCTAACAATAATGTGAGTAAAAAGGGTAAGAAAAATAGTACTTTTGAACACTTATCAATAAGCAATCAAAATAAAGGGTCATATGAATGACAATTAAAATGCATGTCACATAAGGGCTTAAGTTAAACACACAAAAGGCCCACCAAAGCTCTAACCTAAAAGGACCAAATTATGAAAATACCCAATTAATGATCTAATTATTGACTAGGTGAATTAAATATTAACCCTAAATTAATTAAACCCTAAAAACTAGAAAAACCATCATAAATTATGGATTATCTTGCACCATGATAATTAATTTGATCAATCTAAAACTAGTATCCCAATAAGCCAAGGGTACTATTTAAAACAAATCAAGTTAATTAATCATGATTTCAAGTTAAATTACTATCAAAGCCAGATTATGAATTTTATCCTGAAAAAAAGGTAATGAAGAGGTGTTCAATTAATTTAATGAATTCTAAATTTATCCCAATAAGCCAAGGGTAAATTTAAATTCATTAAACTAATTCGGACCTTAAGTCTAACTATGTCTCTAAAAAAGCTAAAATTAACTTAATTAATTTAAAGATTGTGCCCCTATGAGACAAGCACACATTTTAAATTAATTAAATTAACTTTCCCTAATCTAACCTAAAAACTCAATCTAGTAGAGAAACAACTAAACACACAACAAACCCTAAGCAACTTAAGCTACGAACACATAAACAAAGCATAAATATAAATATATAAATATATCTTTCAAAACTATATACCATGAAAAACATATATTATATATAAATTATAACCATATATTATATACTATAAGAAAAACTATATATTATATACATTATAAGAAAAATCATATATTATATACATTATAAGAAAAAAACCTTATATTATATATATTATAAAAAACCTTCCTTAAAAACGCCCAAGGAGTTGAGATTTGTCTTGGTTGACCTTGGTTAATGTTGGTGGGGTGTGACATTCTCCCTCACCTAATCTCGCGATGCCCTTGTTGAGCCTTCGTTAAATTGCTGGAGCTGGTCTTTGAATTGCCACAGTACTTCCTCAGTCTCCCAGCTCGTTTTTGTGACGGGCAGACTCTTCCACTTAATAAAGTACTCTTTATAACTTGGCACGCCCCTTCTTCGAATGACTCGATCCGCTAGCACTTCTTCCATTTCTTTGTTAAAGGAAGTGACTACGGCCGTGGGCGTTCTGTTAGAAACCCCTCGAGAAGGATCATCCATGTCTTCATGATATGGCTTCAGCAAACTCACATGGACGACTGCATGGTTCTTAAGTCTTGGCGGAAGTTGGATTTTGTAGGATACTCTGCCCACTCGCTTGATGATTGGAAAAGGTCCTTTGTACTTGCATACTAGGTCCTTGTGCACCTTCCGCAAGGTCTTGAATGTTGGGAAACGTCGGTTAACCCCATGGCGCAACAAAAAAATTTTCCGGTGTAATCCACCAGTGATCCATGTACAAGGGATGAATTTGGGGTGATAAAGGATAAAAACATTACCTCAAGTAATCTGAAATTCCGCAGCGAGTATAGGAGAGTCCAAATCAAATCTGAGTCGTAGCAGCGTTCTGACCTTTACGCAGTCCACTCGAATAAAACGAACAATTTTCTCTTCTCTAACTGTTAGAGAGGATTTTCAAAAAGCATATTTTAGCTGCTAGACCTTATGCCTTTATATATCATTCAAAAACTTAATTCTAATAAAATTCAAATTCTTTAAATATACAATATATTTAACTGAATATAATTAAATATGTAGAATACGGTTCTACTTTAATTAGGTTTCTTTTAGAGATATATATAGTATTTGATAATTACAATAGCTTATGAAATATTAATATATGTATAAAAACAAATTTATCCATTATATAACAATTTTGGTTTCTCATTAATTACGTGTACAACAAGTTTGTACACATGCTATCTAGTCGATATTTGTTCGTTTCAATCATAGGGTGTGACCCTTGTAGGTTCATGTAACGTTAGCAGTAATATCCAGAACAATTCTAATATTACAAGCAATGAGTGCGATCTAGCAATACATCATTGCTACCTAAGTTACATGAAATCGTGGTTCGATTTAACCTTTTCTGTGATTAACTTCTTTTATGTATTTCATCATTTTGTCCTCATATCTAGATCGGACACAAGTCATGCATTAGTCACACTTGTATAGTCCATCTAATGTTTCTTGATATCTTGAGTAGACTATTATAAATGAATAACTATGATATCCCATATCAATTCATTCGAGCATGTACATGCATTTTCTAGTCTCATTTAATCAAGTAGCCTATGATATTACTCCTATTATGTAGGAGGGAAAAATCCTATTTTGATCAACAATATTTCGCTACATGGGTTGTGACATATCCAACAATCTTTATAGTGTAGTCAGTTACGACACACGTTTGACCGTATCAAAATATGTCACTCACGATGTTGAAATAATGATTATCTCAAGTTTGAGGATCATACATGTAGTTATCACCATGAACAATGTTGTGACCGTCACATAATAATCCAAGAAACATACTCATAGTGGGTAAGTCCAATATGTCGTTCCCTAACACATACTTATGTATTGATTTTGACGTCTCTATGTTAATGACAACACTTTGTTATCAATCAAATACATATTAGTCTTAATGCGTTATTGTTGTTCAAGCCCACAATAATTCTCGACTAAGGACATTCAAGAATAACTATATTATTCTAAAAACTTTATTATAATTCAGTTTATATATAGATACACAGAATAAGACTGAAATAATAATAATGGCTTCTTATTAATAAACAAGATAAAATAAGTATGTCTTTTACAACCATCTCATAATTGGTCTTTGGGCATACTCCAACATTGAATTATTGGGACAGGAGTTTTAACATGACTTGACTGCCTTCCTTAAACTCCAAGTATCTCAATTTCTTGTATGCCCATTTCTTCATCCTCTTGGCAGCCTTGTGCAGCGCTGCTTGAGCTAACTCGTTTTGCTTGTGCCACAACTTGGCAAACCTGAAGGCTGCCAGGCTCTTCTTTTTGTAGCGCGTGGCAAGAGAGAGTGGGGTGTTCGACTATTTTCCCATGACAATCTCAAAAGAACTTCGATTGGTAGCCTCACTTTGTTGCAATTTATAAGAGAATTGCGCCACATCCAAAAGTTTGTCCCAATCTCGTTGATTGGCACTCACATAGTCCCTCAAGTAAAGCTCTAAGAGAGTATTGATGGGTTCCGTTTGTCCATTGCTCTGAGGATGGAAACTTGTTGAAAGGTTTAGGTTAGAGCCGAGCATTTTGAATAGTTCGGTCCAAAACCTCCCTATGAAGTGTGTATCATAGTCACTTATGATGTTGGTTGGAATGCCCCATAGCTTGACTAC
Source organism: Hibiscus mutabilis (assembly GCA_019671005.1). Taxonomy (NCBI): domain Eukaryota; kingdom Viridiplantae; phylum Streptophyta; class Magnoliopsida; order Malvales; family Malvaceae; genus Hibiscus; species Hibiscus mutabilis. The sequence goes on along the minus strand of CM033735.1, from coordinate 9,858,188 downwards.
ATTGTGGAGAAAAAATCTTGCTGCCTCCTTGGCGGTGCAATTGGTTGGTGCCGGAATGAATGTAGCATACTTGCAAATTGATCCACCATAACTATAATGCTTCCTAACCCGTCAGACTTCTATAAGTAAGTGATGAAGTCCATAGATATGCTCTCCCAAGGCTTCTCTGGTATGGGCAACGGGTATAGGAGCCCACATGGTTGATGTTGGACCACCTTGTCTTGTTGGCATACAAGACATGTCCGTACATACTCTCTACTGCATCTTGCATTCGAGGCCAATAGTAAGTGGACATTTAAGAGTACGAGTGTTCGTCGCATACCTAGGTGGCCCGCCCACAAAGAGTCATGACACTCCTTGATTAACTTCTTTCGCAAGTTGCCCCACTTTGGTACATAGAGACGGTTGCCCTTGGTGTAGAGTAGGCCATCAATTAGCCAGAACCGTCTTGTCTTGCCCTCATTTACCAAGGTAATAATGCTCCGAGCAAGTGGCTCTTGTTGCACGCCTTCTTTGATCTTTTCAAGTAGTAGGTTGGTGACTTGACTAATGTTCGTAAGCTCCGCCTTTCAACTTACCACATCGGTGACCATGTTTGCCTTGTCGAGCTTGTATTGCATAACATAGTCAAATTCAGCCAAGAAATCTTTCCACCGAGCCTACTTTGGACTTAACTTCTTCTGGGCCTAGAAGTAACTGGTTGCCACGTTGGTCATGATCAAGAACTTAGACCCAAGAAGGTAATATCGTCACACTCTAAGGCAATGGATGATGGCACTCATCTCTTTTTCTTGCATGGTGTAGTGCCTTTCGGTATCGTTAAGCTTCCAACTTTCGTAAGCAATCGGATGCCCATCTTGCATAAGAACCCCTCTGATGGCAAAGTCTAAAGCATCAATATGCACTTCATAGGGCTTGGTGTGGTCGGGTAAGCTAAGTACCGGCTCCTTACAAATGGCTTTATTCAAATCTTCAAAGGCTTCTTGACACTTTGGTGTCTATACCCATGGCTTGTTCTTCTTTAAGAGCTCTATTAGTGGTACATCTCTTGCCAAATATCCCTTGATAAAGCGGCGATAATAGTTCACCAACCCAAGAAATGATCTTACTTCATGTACCTTAGTGGGTGGCTCCCATTCTTAGATGGCACACACCTTTCCATCCTCCATCATGATCTTTCCATACTTGATCTTGTGCCCCAAGAACATCACTTCGGGCTTGGCGAAGGAACATTTTTCCTTCTTGATGCATAGCTGGTTCTCCCGTAGAACCTTAAGCACTTCTCTTAGGTGTTCAACATGCTCCCTCAAGGTTTTGCTATGCACCACAATGTCGTCGAGGTAGATGACCACAAACCGATTGAGGTAGGGATGGAATAGCTTGTTCATCAAGATGTAAAATATTGTTGGGGCATTTGTTAGTCCAAAGAGCATGACTAGGAATTCATAAGAACCATACCTAATGACGCATGTTGTTTTAGGCTCATCACCTTTCGCGATGCGCACTTGGTAGTATCCTGAGCGAAGATCCAATTTTGAGAAATAACTTGCATGTCTGAGTTGGTCGAAAAGATCCGAGATCAAAGAGATCAAATACTTGTTCTTGATTGTAATCTTGTTGAGTGCTCGGTAATCGATGCGCATTCGCAACGATCTGACCTTCTTCTTTTGGAATAGGACTGGTGCCCCAAATGGTGCATTGGAAGGTTGGATGAACCCCGTATCAAGTAGCTCTTTAAGTTGCTTCCTAAGCTCATTCAACTCAGGTGGTGCCATGTGATTGGCACTCATGGTTGTTGGCTTGGTACCGGGTTCTAGCTCAATCTTGTGGTCCACCTCCCTTCTTGGTGGTAACCTTCTTGGCAGCTCTAGAGGCGCGACATCTTTGAATTTCTCTAAGACTTGAGCCACCTCCTTTGGTAGATCTTCGTTGGGCTTTAAGTCCCCACCATCGTATTCACTAAAGATAGCTAACTAGCTTTCCTAATTCCTTTTAATGTCCTTATTGAATTAAAGTGCCGAGAGAACTTTGGCCTCTTACTTGGTGGCCCTGGTGGTTGGTACCACACAAGCTTGGTTGCCATCCATGATACACATGCTATTGGCGAATGACACTGAGATCACCTTGACTCGATAAAGGAACTCGATTCCCAAGATGAGCTTGAAGTCATCCATCGGCACAACTGAGAAGTCCATGTGCCTAGACCATTTCCCAACATTGGTCTTAACTCCTCGTACAATACCATGGATTGGTCGAGCGGCAAAGTTAACTACCTTGATGGATCCTCCCCCCTTTTATTTAAGACCAAGCCTATTTGCTTCTTCAAGAGAAACAAAGTTATGGGACGCACCTATATCAAGAGCGGCCTTCCAATTCACGGTGACGTCAACATAGAGCAACACCTTGGCTTCAGTCTTTAGGGCAGATTAAATTAAATTGAGTAATTGCATGGATCCCATACGTTCACCTTCACCTCCATCGTCATCATTACCTTTTTGATGCTTAGCTAGGATCGAATTGAGGGCTTGGCGTTGTGGGCACTCACGAACCCAATAACCATCGTCACAAGTGAAGCATTTATTGCACGGTGATCTCTTCATGCCTCTAAAGTCTTTGGACTTGCCTTTGTCCTTGCCCTTGCAAGAGGACGACTCTTTGTGCTTGGATGTGTTATCCTCTTTATGGCCCTCCTTGAGTTGGTTCTTCTCTCCCCCACCTTCGGCTTGGCCGCTCTTCTTATCTCTTAGCTTGGTGGTGGGCTCCTTATTGCTAGCGTAGTTAATTAGGCTTTCAGCTACGACAATGGCATCGGCAAGGTTTTACACCTCTCGACGCCTTAGTTCATTTTGGCCCACTATTGTAGTCCATCCATAAAATTGAATAGCATGTCCTTCTCGGTGAGATCGGGGATCTCAAGCACCAAACTAGTGAACTCTTTGACATAGTCACGATGCTCCCCATTTGTTTTAGCTTCCACAAGCGACCTCTTGCCTCATCTTTGGCATTCTCCAATTAGGATTGCCGTTTGATCTCCCTTTTAAAGTCATCAAAGGTAGAGATGGTGTACGTACCTTTCTCAATGTCACCACGCCTTCTCTTCCACCACAATATGGCAGTGTAGGTAAGATATAGACCGTGGTTTGAATCTTGGAGGCCTCCTCCTTAATGCCAATGGCTCCAAGATGTTGTTCTAAGCCATATAAGAAGTTATCAACTTCTTTAGCGTTGTGTTCTCCCGCGAAGGTCTTTGGCTTGGGCACCTCGACCTTTCTAGCCATGCTAGGCCCTGCTTCGTTGGTGCGCTTGCACAATGGAAGGTCGCCTTGTAATGCCTCAAGTTGGGCATGAGTATTGGCAAGCTCGCGTTGGAAAGAGTCACGCACCTTTGAGAGCTCCCCCATGAGTAAGTCACGAATCTCATCTATCTCCGCTCGCAAGGTCTCCTCTAGCTTGATCCTCATGGCCTTCATGGCTGTGTAGATCTCAGCATCCTCCTCCTCAAGGCCTTTCACCCGCTAGTGAAGGTCGTCCACTTGGGAACACATACCCCCCACATTATCCTCTACATGAGTAATACGTGACTCTAAGCTAGAGTTTATATCCTTAGACTTGGCTTGTGGCCTTGTCGTAGGATTGACTGTCTCATCACGCCCTCGTTGGTCATACATGACCTTCATCTCAGACGAGCTAACGACTTGGTTCTTCCCGATCTTTTCCATGTCTCGCAACCATGCTCTGATACCAACTGTCATAGACTTATCTTCTTTAGTGCTTATCTGTGCAGCATTAGCACTCCCGAGCTATGCTAACAAGCCTTTCTTCACACAATGCGATGGCTAGAAAACACAAAGTAGAGAAGGCAAGAAAGAACTTACAAGAGAAATGAGCTTGTATTGAACTTTAAGAGCTTGCAAGACTTGGAGTGCTTGAATGCTTTCTTGGATGGTTTGCAAATGAGGGTGGATGGTCCTATTTATTGGCCTCCCCCTTCCTAAGGGAACATTCTAGACTACCTTAGATATGTACAAGCCTAGTGGGTTCTAGAGAACTCTACAATTGTCTATATAAGTCCCTAAGAGTCTATAATGTTCTAGAGAGTTCTAGAGTCTTTCGGACTTGTCCCGATCCTTCCAAAGTCTTCCAGGGTCTTCTAAGGCCTTTCGGGTTTGTCTAGACTTGGGTAGATCCTCCCGGAACCTCCTAGAACCTTTTGGAAACGTTTTAAGATTGTTGTGGGCTCTAGGCCATTCTAGACCCTTCCTTGGTGCATTCCTTCCTTAAAAACGCCCAAAGAGATGAGATTTGTCTTGGTTGGCCTTGGTTAATGTTAGTGGGGTGTGACAGTAGCCTCGAGACATTGCACCACCGTAGTAGAAAGATTGTATCGTCTAGGTGGTGCGAACATTACAAGCATGAGCGAAGCCAAAAGCGAGTTGGTAGGGCTTGGTCTTTGCAGTCCATTTCTATGGTCCATTTTTCGATCACTTTAAAATATAAAGTTATAATTTATTTTAGGCTTAAACGTTAGAAAAGTGTTTAAATTATATCTTTTTTCAATGTAGTTGTTTCCAGTCAAATTGACCCCTAACGTTTACTTTTGTAACTAAAATAAGGTTTTTTCGTGACAAACGCTAAAAATTTTCCGTTATCTAATAAAACACGACACATGGTATAGCTATGGCATTTCTTTAATTTTTATTTTTTCAAAATTAGAAAATCTTTAATTTTATAAAAAAAAATCAAAATCTTTAATTTCTCTAAAAGCCACAAACTCAAACTCCAAATCCCTAAATTCCTCCCCTCCCACCATCGATTCAACCACCACCGACACCCTTGCCTTCGTCGGACCCCCACGACTGAAAACTTCATCATCCTGTCGACGAAAATTTACTAATGAACTGTCGATTGTTTTGTCGCCGAACATCCAACAATAAGAAAAAAAGACTGGTTGGGTTTCTGATCAGTGACTAGAGGGTGGGAGATGTCGGGCGCTGAGGTACATGGCACTTGGTTGATAAACTGTGAACCACCGACGTGTGAAGATGCCAGATGGTAAGAGAGATGCGATTTGAGGGTTTGATTGAAAGAAATTAAAACTTTGAGGTTTTTTAAGAAATTAAAAAAATAAATAAATAAAAAACTAGGTCATGTGTCATGTTATAATTGAATGATGATATTATTTTAAGGACTTTTGACAGAAAAACCTTATTTTAGTTACAGAAGTAAACATTCGACTCTAATTTAGCCCGAAACAAACGTTAGGTACCAAACTGAAAAAAAAGGTATAGTTTAGGCACCTTTCAGATGTTTAGGTCTTTATTTTACTTGTTTACAATCATAAAATGATTCTTGTGTTAGTGGTAAGGTGTATAAGTGAAACTTAATACGATTTATTTGAAGTCAATAGATCAAATCTTATTAATTAAATTTTTCAGTCTTTTATTCTTTTATTCCTAACCCGTTAATATTTAATTCCTGACTTTGCCCCTGATTACAAGCAACCCATGGTATCGCCTCAATGGTGCATGTATTATTTAGATATCTCATTCTTGACATATGGATTTACGTTTACATTTTTTTGAAGTTATGATATGCTAGTTATCAGGGACGATGGTATGTTATATATGTGAGGGGCTGTTTCCGCAGGTGATTTTTTTTTACCTTTAGCTTTTTATTTTTTAAAGAAATAGAATAATTATGAACTTACCTTCTACCATTTAAAATTTATATTTTACCTCCACCCCTAAATTCTGGCTGAGTCCTTACTCTTTATGATTATGATATCACTATGCAGAAGAGACATGATTGTGTGTTACCTATATGCGATCTGTTCTACCATAATTCATGTTAACTGCTTTAAATGTCTCATATTAGTATGTTGCTTAACTTGTTTGCATTACCTACCTCATGTGGCTTCAATAGAGTAGTTTGTATTATTGAACTTAGTAAAGTCCAGCGTTCGAAATTATTTTTCTTGTGCAGGCCACTAGTTTGGTATGTAACAAATTATAATTATAAAATATTTTTAAGTGGATGTGCATCTTATACTGCAAATCAAAGCAAAAGCTTACAAATGTATGTACAAAGATATGAAAAATAAGGATCCCTATACATCAAAATTTCAATTCTGGCAAATGGAGCTATTGGTTCTCCCAGCAAAGCTAACTTGTTTCCCTCGAAATTTCATTCGAAAAATATCCTTAATTTACTGCACAATCTCAGAAACCATGCAGTGCCCTCCTCGAAATTGCCTACGGTTGCGCTCTCTCCAAATAACGTAGATAAACGCATTTCAGGCCAGCTTAAAAATCATGCTTGCAGCGTCTTGCCCTTGGAATTCTTACACGCCCAGTCCAGCTCCAGATTCCACCCCAGAGCCTGTCGAGGGACTAAACATTCTCGCAGAATACACTCCCAGACCCTACAAGAAAAGCCACACTGGAAAAAAAGGTGATCCCTCGTCTCAAGATCTTGACCACATAACCCACACAACCCATTAATATGCATTCCATAAGCTAAGAGTTTATCTTTCGTAGGCAGCCTATTCAAAACCACCATCCAAGCAGTGGCCGAATTTCTAGGGATATGACCTGAGTGCCAAACTAACTTTTGCCAAGCTGTCACAACCCTTTTTGGGTGCTTCGACGTTATTTGGAAGACTTAAGAAAATACGGAGTCACCACCAATCTTTTTTGAAGAAAGTGTGATTGGATCACTTTTTAAAATGGGTTATTTTAATAAAACGTTTTATTTATCAAAATAATATTTTTGGTCCACGAAAACAAAAGAAAACAGGTTCGGGGGTCGGTTACGTGCGGGGAAGGGTTAGCACCCCACAACGCCCAAAAATTGGTATCTAATTGATTTCAAAAAGTATTTTAAAAAACTGGAATTTGCAAGTTCACAAGGGTTTCAATTTCATTCATCCTTTTAATGAATATAAATCTATTTTAACGGTCTTACCGCCCGGAAAATGAACTCCAATCATCGCCAACACTCCTGGCGCTAGCCCGTCATTTTCGTTTGGTAAGACACCGCATTGATTAGTTTTCACTTTTTTAACAAACCAAAAAAAGATTAAGTGTGTTAAAGTTTTTTAATTAAAACCTAATTAGTGATAAATCCCTAGAAGAAATGTCTACATTAATTTTAACTAAAAAGGTTCAAATATATTTAAGTATATTTTATTTTAAGATATGAAGGAAATTTTCCATCACACAAGGCTCTAATCTAGTTTTCAAAGGCCCTAATCTTATGTTTTAAGCATACACATAAATTTACATAAAAGAAAACAAAGAAGAAATTAAATTGCCTTTAAAGAACTAAAATAATTAATTTTAAATAAAGAAAGGGATAACTACTTTGTTATTTTTCAAAATAATTTTTGGTTAAGGACTAAAGTAAAATGGTAACAGAACTTGAAAACTGATTTGAAAGCAATTGAAAATCGGGTGCTCAATTTGAAAGAACAAGGACTACATTGAGAGGATAGCAAAACTTGACGGCTGATTTTAAAATAATTGAAAGTTTGGTGTACAATTTGAGAGAAAAATGACCAAATTTGAAGATTTGGAAACTAAAGGGTCATGGTACAAGATCCATGAAAGAAGGGCGCAAGTTAGAGGGCGGATTGGGGTCGGGTCAATGGGTCAGTATAAAAGTTAAAAAATAGAGACTTTAAACCCTTTGTTTCATTTCTCAAACTGATTAAAACTTCCCCTCCCCTTTGAATCCTTTGAAACGTTCTCCATCCTCTCCATGGTTCTAGAAACATAGGGGAGTGTCTGTCGTGCCAGCCGCCATCGGTTGGCACTGGCCGCCGTTGTCGGCGACAGTAAAATTCTCAGAAAACCCTTTTTTCAACTTTTATAAGAAAATCGAGCCCAAAATCGTTTAAAAACCCTTGATTATTAGTTTTCAAAATCGAAAAACCTTCATCCTTTCAAAATTTTCAGATTTTGGCAAGCCCCGAATCATATATCGATCATCAAAACTTCACGGAGTTAGCATGCACGGCGGAGCTTTTCAAAACGAAGGTAGAAAAACGTTATACCCTTTCTTTGTTTAAAATTTTGAACATAGAGAAGAAAATTACCAGAAAATGAGCTTTATTTCTCTTATGAACACTCGATTACAGCTGCTTGCTTGCTTGCTTGCTTACAACTTCTGGAATCTGAATGATATTGTATACTTTGTGTATTGTGAATCAATTGGTGTATGTCTATTGGTGTTACATGAGATCTATACTACCTTTTATAATTACAAAATGCTTAAATCCCAAGCATGAATCCTTGATTTCCACCCTGAATTGCTTCTGATTTGATTCAGATTATGCTTGATCTCAGCCACAACTTTAATTTAGGGATTAGGTTTTTTATTAATTCGGTTGACTTTGTTCCATTTTTGGGATTTAATCAATTTTCGGGATTTAATCAATTTTCCTTCTTTTTCATGTTTCTGGTGGCTTCGAATCAACGAGGGAGACGCCGACAAAGAACAATTCATGACAAAAATGGCTCGGATGCTCATCGGAAAAGATGAATCGGCTGGTGGAAGCTTTAACGGCGGGCGCGTGGCTGCCACACACGAGTGACGATCCGGGTGATTTGATCTAGAGCGACCTGAACCATTAGATCACTCCATGATCTAACGGTCAGGAGGATGCAACGTTTGCTCTTCTCTAGCTGGCTCTCTTGTGCAATCCGTGTACAACCTGTGCCATTGGATCTGCTCCAATCCAACGGCCCTTCTTCAGCTACGCATGGAACAAAAAGATTAGGGCCATTAGGGTTTAGCTTTGCTTAATTGAATTGGGTCGATCAGGCCCTGTATGTAACAAACATTTTAATGGACCTCTTGCTTAATTTTCTGTAATAGCCTATCTGTTTATTTAAATGGACTCTAAGTTAAATTTTATTTATTATTTTTTATAATGGATTGAAACAAGCCTTTAATAAAATAAGTGGATTTGTAACTTATTTTGTTAGACCCTAATTCTATGTGATGGACCCTTTATTTATTTAATCAACAAAGAATATAATGGACTTGTATGGACTTCTATAAAATGAAATACAAATGGACTATTTATATATTTTTTAGGTTTTATAATTATGCAAACTAACTAACTATGCACAACACTAATACTAACAATGTAATAACACCACTCCAATACTACTAAATCAAATGACATAAACATAATACAACCATAAAATGAAAGCAAAGGCTTGGTGAAAATTCAATGACAATAGATGCCCCTCTTTGGTTATTCCAGTGAAACGGGAATAGAGCAAAGATCAAAAGGACACTGATTTTCACCAATTACCAAACCTGTCAAAACTCATTGCCTAAACAAATTGGCGGGTTCTATTCTCCTTATGCTCGAATGGATAAGCGGGTTCTATCTTCCTTATGCCTGAATAGATAGGCAAGTTCTAAGAAAGGGTTCCATCCTCCTTATGCTCGGATGAATAAGTGAGTTCTATTCTCCATATGCTTGAATAGATAAGCAAGTTCCATTCTCCATAGGCCCGAAAGGATAGGCGGGTTCTATTCTCCTTATGCTTGAATAGATAAGCAGGTTACATTCTCCATAGGCCCGAACAGATAGGCGGGTTCTATTCTCCTTATGCTTGAATAGATAAGCAGGTTCCATTCTCCATAGGCCCGAACGGATGGGCAGGTTGGAAAAAGGAATTCCATCCTCCCCATGCTTGGATGGATAAGCAAATTCTATACCTGTCAAAATTCAAATGCTATGATCATGATGAACATGCCCCTAGGGATGCCTAGTCATGAATGCATATCACTTTTGCTTTTTTAAAACCCTTTTTATCAGAATTAGTTTTCTTGTTAGGCAGGAGACTCAGAAGAAACTGTGAAGCTCCAGGAAACTTGGATTATATCATCTCAAACATTTTCTCAACTCTAGCAACAAATGGTAAGCATCTATTCTGTCCCATCTCATCAAATGGATGACCAATATGAATTTATTTCACTTCTCCATACTGAACGAGACTTTGCACAATGTTATTAAGATCACAACGAGCAGAAAAGTTAGCAACCGCCCATCTTTCAATCCTAGTTGGCTCCACCAATTTCTTGTTGTTCAAATTCCACCTACCATTCTTTGAAAAGAAATCTTCACCATTGCCCACCCTTAACTTCAGGGATTGTAGGGCACGTCCTTCAATTTGGGTGAAATTTGAGTTTACCTAAATACCACAGGGCCGCAACATGGGTTCAACACCATAATTATTGGTACGTAAAAGATTGGACAATATATTCATCCTTTCATGTGGCTTTTGCCTTGATTTTTACCAGGGAAGCTCTTTGCAAGGTGTTAAGAACTTTCATATATCGTTGCAAGGACACCAAAGAGCAAAGCTCAATGGGAATATGCGTGGAAAATCACCAGAATATTGCAGCTAATGGTTGACAAAATAATCATAAATAGTCATCTCCACTATCTCTACTTCACCATTCTCTTACTTAGTACCTCTTTGCTTCATAGAGAACATTTTATCCCTTCATATTTGTTCACTCAGTCCAGTTATCTTGTACTCTTGGTTAGAAGGACTGACTTTTATCCTCATATTCTTCAACACTCTTTTAGCCTTTGTCCAGTCAAGGGAGTAGGGTTCTCTAGCATTATAATTCAACTATCGAACCAAATCGAACTATCATTGTAGTTGATACATCAATATCCAGTGACAAGCCCCTCTTTGAGTGGCTCTGAAACTTGAATGAAAATTCCTACATCCTAAGACACTTCTTCCAATGTCTGTAAAATTGTTCTCTTTATCATGGAAGAAAGACTGGCGAGCAAGAGAGCATCGTTGCTGTCCTAAAGTATATCAGAAACCTTGAGAATTTTTAGATTCCAGATTTCACGTGGAATTTTGAATCGATTGCATGGGAATCTTTGCAGCAATACTTATTTCCACCTTGAATGTTTTTGTGTGTTCATGCCCCAAATCCAAAACTTAACCATGGAATGTCTCCAATTTCGGCATTCTTTTCAACTTAACCATGGAATGTCTCCAATTTCGGCATTCTTTTCAACACTTTTCAGAGTAATACTCAAAAACCTTTTGCATATTTTAAAATAATGCCAAACTTATTAATTCTCATTTCAATGAAAGATGCTTATGAAAAGGGACAAATATCAGAAAAGGGAAAAAAGGTTTATATAACAAAATTCTATTAATACTGTGGCAAACAAGAAAGAAATTACAAGGAAGGGAACAAGTATTTAGATATCAGAAACCAAAACTCCTCCCGTCGTGACTCTATAAGATGCCTTGAATGCTACCTATGCTGAGTAGACTCTGAAAATTGAGACAACATGCGAAGATATGAAGCTTTCAGATGTTAAATCCCAATAATTAATTTGTAACAAGCCTCATTTGCCAACTACCTGAGCCGCCCTTTACGGGTTTTCAACTCAAATCCTCCTTTGGTTTCAAAATGCCCTTTTTCGGGTTTTCATTTTGAACCCCCATTTTCTTTCTTTTTCTTTTTCTTTTTCCTTTTCTTTTCCTTTTTCTTTTTCTTTCTTTTCTTTCTTTTTCTTTCATACATAATACTTTTTGACTGAATCTGAGTTTATCGAGCTCTAAAGTTCATCTCCATCTATTTCAGCCAAAATTAATGCTCCTTATGAAAAAAAACCTTTGTTACTATGTAAGGCCCTTTCCAATTTGGTGCCCATTTTCCTCGTGAATCACTTTGAATTGGTAATTTCTCTTTAACACTAGATCACCTTCTTGGAATTCTCTCAGGCAAACTTTCTTCTCATGGGCCTTTATCATCCTTATTTGGTACATCTGCCCATGACACAATGCTTTCAACCTTTTCTCCTCAATTAGATTCAACAGGTCATATCTCAGCTGGACCCATTCTGCTTCTTCCAATTTTGCCTCTATTAAAACATGGAGCGATGGTATTTCTACCTCAATTGGCAATACTGCTTCCACTCCATACACCAATGAAAAGGATGTTGCCCCAGTAGAAGTTAGTACTACAGTTCGATAGGCATATAAGGCAAACAGTAGCTACTCATGCCATTCCTTATAAGTATCAAACGTTTTTGCAACTATCTTTTTAATATTCTTGTTTACAACCTCTACTGCCCCATTCATCTTCGGGCGATATATCACTGAATTATGATGTTTAACATTGAACTGCTCACAGACTCCAACTATCATCTTGTTATTTAGATTAGAGGCATTATCAGTAATAATACTTTCAGGTAAGCCATACCAACAAATGATTTCCTTTTTCAAGAATTTGCAAACTGTAGATCTGGTGATGCTTGCTTACGAGGTTGCTTCCACCAACTTCGTGAAATAATCAATAGCTACCAAAACAAAGTGATGCCCATTTAACGCCTTCGGGTGAATCTAATTGATGACATCTATGCCCCACATGGAAAAGGGCCAAGGAGATGACACAAAATAGAGAGATTGAGGAGGTGTATGGACCTTATCAGCATATATTTGACACTTGTGGCACTTGCGGGATTAATTAATACAATCACCTTCTAGCCATAGTGAAACCACTAGGGTGAGTTCCACAAACTCCTTCATGGACTTCTTCCAGAATCAACTAAGCTTCTTTTGCGCCCATACACCTTAAAAGCACATGATCTCGTCTTCTTTTGTATAGCATTTCTCCATCAAGGACATACCCTGATAACATTTTCCTGATAATTTTCTTTTCATTTTCTATAGCTTGCGATGGGTATTGCTGAAATTTTACATATTGCAAGATGTCATGGTACCATGGCAAGCTATCTGCTTCTTATTCCACATCATAGCAGAGAGCTAGGGAATCTAGCACTTGCAACTTAATGGACATCATCTTAGAACCTTCACTTGCTTTAAACATGGAGGCTAAAGTGGCTAAGGCATCAGCCATCTGATTGTCTTCCCTGGGGAGATACTTGAAAGTAACCTCATCGAACTCTTTGATTAGTTCAAGGACCACTTTGTGGTATCCTACCAACTTTGCATCTTTTGTTTCCAATTCGCCTCGTACCTGACAAATGACCAATGCAGAGTCCACGAAAACTCTTAAAGTACAGATTTTCCTTTCAATAGCCTCTCTTAGACCCATTATACAAGCCTCGTATTTTGCCATATTATTCGTGCAGAAAAACTTCAATCGATTGGTGAAAGGGTAATAATTTCCTTCTGGCGAGACTAAAACTACCCCAATACCTCGTCGTAATGCATTTGTTGCACCATCTAAGTTCATGACCCAAGACTCTACTAGAGCCTCATCATCTTCTAAGATACACATCAGGTCTTCATCAGGGAAATTAAAATTTAATGTTTTTCCTCCCCCTCTACCATTCTGAGCAAATCACTAGGCAAGTCATATTCTTACTCATCGTCAATATTTCCAACTTCTTCTAAGCATAGAGGTAGTTCAAAATCAACCTTAAAGTCAGACTCGGATTCATTTATGCCGCTGATATCTGAAAACCTGAAAAGGAGTAGGCGAAAGATATATACAAAGGGAATAAATAAATGAATGGAATGGAATGATTTTTTTAGTTTTCACATTTTATGGTTTTTCATTTGGTTTTTTATTTGCGAAAAGAGTTTGCCATACAAGATTTACAAAAAGAATGCATCTTTTATTGAATTTCAAATCATAAGTTGGACATAGGCCCTTTACATAAGATCCCCTATTGCCTCTGGGTCTGGAGCAATGGGGTTAGTTTTTAGAATTACTCTGAAAATGTCTTAAAGAACAAAAGAATTTCTTCAGCAGTCCAATTGTCAAGTTCAGAGCAGGGGCGAATCATGGACAAGAACTGGTTCTCTCATTCCTCACCCGTCACTGCATTGATGCTCAGCTTCTCAAATGCTTCACATGGGTTATTCTTTCTCTTCTCCCCCTCATCAATTCGAGCATTCGGGTCTAGCAGGCCTCCAGATCTGAAGTTATGGCTCAAGGGTGGAAATGCATTGGCTCTCACTCAATTTCCCCTCCTTTCAGTCTTGCCCTTCTTTTTTCTTGTTGCTTCCTTATTTCTGCCTTTCTCTGCCAATTGTTAGGCTTGAAGCCTAAGCCAAATCGATCCTTTTTTGCTGGGATTACCACAAGATACAATCTCCCTTGGTGTCTTTCCCAAATCATTTCCCAACTTTAGCTCATTTTCCAAGAGTTTGTTTAACTTCCATCTTTGCGCAACTGGATAATTCTGGTTCAGACACCTTACTCCCTTCGGTGACAAAGGTCGCATTGACTAGCTCTAATGTCCTGAAGTGACACTCGAGCGCACCCTCAATAATCTCGATAAAGGGTACATCAATAGTTACTAATGCAATGATTTTCTCCTCTCCACTAACAGTTGTTAATTGGACACCAATCACGAATTTCAACCCTTGATGTAAGGTAGAAGGAATCGCTTCTACTGTGTGGATCCATGGACGCCCAAGCAAGCAGCTGTAACTGGGCTTGATATCCATAACCATAAATTCTAAATTGAAGGTCGATGGTCTAATCTACAAAGACACTTCAAATTTTCCCAACACATCTTTCTTCGTTCCGTCGAATGCTCTTATTGTATTTTGATATGCTCTCATATGGGAACTATCTATAGGCACCTTCTTCAACATTGCTAGCGGAAGAACGTTCAGGGCTGACCCATTATCAATAAGGACGCCCGGTAATATATATCCCTTGCATCTTGTAGAGATGTGTAGAGCTTTGCACAATCCTCTTCCTCCTTCTGGTATTCCCTCATCTTTGAACGAGATAAAGTTATTAACAAAAATGTTACCAACTAGCATGTCCATCTTGTTAGTTGTGATCTCCTTTGGTATGAACGTTCGGTTCAAAATCTTCAGTAAGGCCTCACGGTGGCCCTTAGAACTCAATAATAGCGATAACATTTAAATTTGAGCCGACAGTTTGTGGAGTTGCTCCACCACATTGTATTCACTGTGCTTAAGAATCTTCAGGAATTCTTGAGCCTCTGACTCCTTTACTGGCTCATGGTATACTGGTGACTTTTCCTTAAAGAAATCTATGTCATCTTCTCTCTCAGACTGTTCAGCAGCAGCCTTTCTTTGTGTTGCATCTCTATCTTCTGCTATTGGATGGGAATAGAGCCTTCCACTCCTCGCAAAATGCCTCACCACGTTAATTGGCTCCTCTTTTACCTTTTCTTCAATAGGTGATTTTTCTGGGGGCACCACCGTTCAAGCATAGTTCTATGGGACCTACTTGCTGTCTTTGTATGGAAATGGGGCTGGTGCTTTGATTAAAAGTCGCGGGGTTACACCCCTTGTGGATTTACTAGCTTTTGCCTTGGCCTTGATAACCAAAGGCTTCATTCTAGTAAAATCTCTTAGAAGATAATTCCTCTGACGCACAAATATCCAACATACACTCCTTATTTCCTTTCTCAAAGAACTCAAGATCTTTTTCATCCATTTTATCTTGGACCAATTACTTAAACTCTAAGCAGCCCACCTTCAACCTCCAGCTTCAAGGCTTCTCCTTCCAACATCCCAGCTGCCACCATTTGGGCCTATACCCACTTCATGGGTGCTCTGACATCAGCAACATATTCCTTAATCATCTTGTCGTCCTCCTCAATAACTGCATTCACTCCCGCCTTCTTGTGGTTTGGAAAAGAATTTCCTTTCTCTTCAGATGTGTCGAATGATGGCATGCCTGACTTTCTTAAATCATCCACCACTCTTTTAAACACGGTACAATTCTCAATGATATGCCCCCTAATTCCTACATGGTATTCGCACTGCGCCTTCTCATTATACAATGGTGGGTATGGGGTGTAATACTCGTATTTTGTCCGGGTACCTATACATATATAGTTCTCTATAAATAAAACAAAAATAATAATAATAAATAAATCATATAAATAATTGTTCATCAAATAAAATAAATATTCATAAGAAAGTCCAATAATAAATAAATGTCCATATACCAAGAGTCCATTGTATAGTATAAATCCACTTACAATACATTAAAACCTCTTTTACAACTAAAAAGCCCAAAATATAAGTACCAGGCCCAAAAACAGACCATTCCCGCCCATTTACAAATTAAACCGGTCAAAACAAACACAAAAGGGCCCAGTTGTGCATTCTCAGCCCGCCAAAATGGCCACATGGCACGCTGCCATTGGCCCTTTCCCATTTCACGCGAATTATGGATCCACTGACGTTAGCTGGCCCATCGGCTATAAATAGCGTAGAAGAGAGAAAAAAAGGACAACCATTAGCCAATTAATGAAGCAATCATTAAACAATTAAAAGCAACCATTAATTGAGGAGAAAGAGGGATTTGAGAGGTCACCTGAAAAGTTGGAGAGTCGCCAAAATGCCAAAGATTGTCAGAATCAGACACTGGAACAATGAGGTTGCCGTCGAAAATACACCATAAGGTATATTTCCTTCTCATCTCTTTATTTTCCTGCATAAACACAAAAAAAATAGATCTAAGCCTTAGAACCTAAAAAATAGTAGCTAATGATGCTAAAACCTAGACTAAAAACAAGCAAAGATCAGAGAGTATAAAGTCTTATTTGTTGCTCATCGGAGTGTTTTGTGGTCGTCCGAGAGTTTTAAGGTTCTAGCAGAGTTGAAGAGGGTAAAATAGGTTCGGTTCAGGTAGTTTAGGCCTAGGATCGGGCAGAGATGGGTGGATTCTGTTGAATTTGGTCTTAGATTAGGGTTTAGGATGAAACAACAACAAAAAATAGAGGTTTTAGGGTTTTTGGATGGTGGTGGACGATGGTCAAAAATCACCTCACGATGGTGGACGACGGTCGGAGCAAGGTAGGGGATGACCGAAGAAACCAAACGGCGGTCGGAGTAAGGTAAAGGATGACCGGAGATCAAAGGTAGGTCGGAGAAGATGACCGAAGACGACATACCAATGGCCGGTGTCGCCTCTA
Source organism: Hibiscus mutabilis (assembly GCA_019671005.1). Classification (NCBI taxonomy): domain Eukaryota; kingdom Viridiplantae; phylum Streptophyta; class Magnoliopsida; order Malvales; family Malvaceae; genus Hibiscus; species Hibiscus mutabilis. The sequence continues at coordinate 9,841,249 of CM033735.1, read as the reverse complement.
GCGGCCGGCTAACAAGCCGAGAAAGGTTTGGGTTGGTGGTGGAAGATCAAAAGGAAGAAAGTTGAAGAACAATGGAAGAACATGAAGGTATTTTATGGTTTTGATCTTTAAAAATAGAAAAATAAAGGTGATTTGGTGTTTTTGAGGATTGAACCGAAAAAAGGATGAATTGATGAAGAACATGTGTTGAATGAGGGGTTTTGAACTAGTTAAGGCTTGTTTTCTGGGAATTTGGGTGTTAAGGTTGAGAGCCTTTAGAGAGAGAGGGGGTTGGAAGAGAGAGAGGGCGTTTTGACCAAATGGTCGAGTTGGTCTGGTTTTCGCCTATTTAAGGGTGAGTTGATACGGCATCGTTTCGCAGTCGGGTTGGGCAGAGGATCCGCACTTTCTTAAGCGAATACGGCTACGGGTCCGCAGTCCTACCCAGATCCTTTGGGTTTGGGTTGTTTCTTTTGTTGGGCCGAGTTTTGTTTGGGCTTTGGGTTAAACTCTTAGGAGAATTAGATTTGGGCTCTTCAGTTTGCCCCGTCTTACAATTTGGTCAACATAACTTTGTAATTTGGCTATATAGTTCGAATTTAATATAGTTTGGTCCTCAAATCAGTTTAGTTGCTTTAATTTATTTGTTTAATTTATATGTTTGTATATTTTAAAAATGGCATGTAGTATAATTGCTAGATAACTTTAATCACTTAGAATATTTATTTAATTAGAGCCTTTTAGGAATAAATTCTTTAATTGATTTAAAAAATCTAATAGGTAAGGTCATTGTAGCAAATAAATGAATATTAAATAGAAACTTTAATGTCCTAAGTTGATTAGTGTCACATTGCAATGTGATGTTAATCAAGGGGGCATTTTAGCAAAATGTTCAATATTTCATTTGAACATATAAAATGGAAATTACACATAGTTTAATTTAGTAAAATTCAAATTAGGGATGAAAAATTAGAGTCATTAATAATTATGAATATTATTAATTTAGGGCCTAGTATGGGTAGTGCCCAATTATTTGGGTGTTATCACATAAACCCTAAACTTAATAATATTCATAGATTTTAATTAATTAATCAATTGTAGCCTTAATTAGGTTTTAAACTTAAAATTGACAAGAAAATAATTTGACATGTATTTAAACCTTTTGTGTTGAGATACATTTTTAAATATGAATTGAATTATCCTAAAGTAACTGGATGTTTCAAAACGCATATTCGTATCAAAATGTATTTTCTTACAAAAGGATACTTCCATTCGAAATAAAATTCAGTTAAAATTAAGGATTTAATTAAATTCAAAATTATTGCTTGAAATGTCAAAATGCCACGTGAAATTAATAAGGTACCGATAACGGGCGTTTGTGAGGGTGCTAATCCTTCCCCACACGCAACCGACTCCCATAACCTAATTTAAAAGAAATGAATCTCTGGTTATTTTTATGGTGTCTGGTCTACCAAAGTGACTGGTGGGGACTCCAAATTGATTTTTTTTAAATAAATAAAGGGAAAATCCAGTTTGATACGAAAAATCCTAATTTCAATATTAAATAAATTAAAATAACAAAAACCCCTATTTTCCAAAAGAATAATCGTCAGGCTATTTTTCCACACCTTCGGTCCTAAAAATGGTCGCGACAGCTTGGCGACTCCGCTGGGGACTTAAAAAGAGAGCCAGACCTAAATAATTAATTCCACGTGGCATTTTGAGCAATAATTTGAATTTAATTTCTTCTGAGAATTGTTGGATGAATTTTCAAGAAAAATGGGAGTAACTTTTATGTATGATATATATGTCATTCATGCATAAGCCCTCGACCCGTGCTTTTCACCCTTAAGTGGGAGAAAGACATTATTCGATGTGATGCTCTCTAGCTCCGAGTTCAGATTTTTATCTTCTTTCGGTATACTAACCTTATGCATTGTGACGCCCACGCCTCCGTTGTAAGGGACCTATACTACCGAATCGAAGTCTTGTTATCGCATTAGACAATAACGACAGTTCGGGAACCCATAGTCTAGAACCAAACTCACATTTTGTTTGTAGAAACCCGCCCTACTAGAGCCAGACATGGACAATTGGGGAATTGAAATGGAAGAGTTATCATAATACTTGTCTGCAAGAAGTAAAAGAGATTTGGGACCATTGGGGAAGTGAAATGGAAGAGTTATTCAGGAAAGAATTCAGAGACATATACCTGTTGTTAAATATACAAATAGACCAACAATAACTTAGAGTAGTGGCACAATTCTGGAATCATGCGTACAATTATTTCACTTTCGGCCAAGTAGACATGACGCCAACGCTCGAGGAGTATGAGGTACTGATCAACTGCCAAAGTATCCAAAGTGACAAGGTATATACTAGACCTAATAAAAATTTGGCTTTCAAGAATAAATTAGCGCAAATCACTAGAAAGACAAATGAGTGGTGGGATAGAAAGATTGCCAATAATAATAGCATTGATCAGGACGAAGAAAACAGCGAGTAAACTGGAGAGTTCTTATGGAATTGATAATGAAAAGTGAAGTGAACCAGCTATAGCAAGAAGTTTGTATGTCTTGTGTATATACGGATTAGTCTTGTTCCCGAGGAATTCGGAGCACACAGATCAATCAACTGTGGGGTTATTTGAGTGATTAGCGAAAGGTGTAAACCTGGTGCCTGCTATCTTGACTGAAACTTACAAATCATTGATTGCGTGCAAGAAATCGGGAGAAGGAAGATTTTGGGGATATGCACCGCTACTTGAGATTTGGTTCAGGGGTCAGAGGTGGGATACTCCGTATAGAGCTACAAGGTATCTTGACTCATATTAACCGATAGGAGAACATATAACTAGTTGTCCGCTGGAGAAAAATAATGAGAAACGGTGGGAGGAATATTATAAAAACATGAAGGATATCGACGTTGTATGGAAGGCTCCCTGGTTGAACAAGAGGATAATATTTTTGTATAGATGTGGAGACAAAGATTGGGTCCTATTGCCTGGAATTTGGAGTGGAACGACTTATTGTCCTTTGCTGGTGTCAAGACAATTTGGCTCAAGATAATTTATACAGTAACAGTAGGAATGACAAAGTTCGAGTATGCACACAAGGCAAATGACTACAAGGGGATCATAGTGCAGACTGGAAAAGCAAGGGAAAAACCAAGGAGGGTTCATCCTTATCAAGATTTAGAAGTAATAACGAGATATGAGGAGTGGAGAGCACACAGGGTGAATGATACAACTTTTCAAGAGATATCGGAGAATGTAGGGCCATTTGTTCGATTAGTTACTGAAGCACCATCAGCGCTAGAAAAGCTCAAGCATGATCGAGAACTAGATCAGAAGAAATATGAGAAAGGGATCAATGACCTTCCAGAAGAACTAACAATGGTGAAGTACCAAGTGACTATACACGAAGGGAAAGAGAATGAGTTGATCTCACAAAACAAGAAGATTAGTCAGGACTTGAAGGAGTTGTAAGAGATCCATGATAGTTACAAAGCAAGGCAAATAGGAGGAACGAGTAAGATGATACAAGATCTGTCAAGAAAATTGGACAACATGACAAAGGAACAGAATGACTACAAGAAGTTATACGAGAAGAAATCTCAAGAGAGCAAGGAAACAAGTAGCAAAGCCAAGAAAAAGTTGGAAGAGGAGCAGGCTAGAAATTTTGATTTAACAAGACAAGTGTCATAGTTGGAAGAGCTGGTAACAAGGTATCATAATGAAGAAAAAAATCTAGATGGAAAAAGAGAAAGAAACTTTCCAAGGAAAAATATCAGAGCTGGAAAACGAAGTGCAAGTATTGAAAATAAAGCTTGCAAGCTATGAAGGTGCACTATATTAGGACAGTGGAGTATGGAAGGCCAAATATGAAGTTGCGCAACATACTATCCAGAACCAAAACAATGAATTGGTGAACTTTAAGGAACAAGTCAGGAGCATAACTTTATATGTATAGATATTGTCGAGGCAAGCCATAACTTTGCTAAAGCAACCGAACGTTGAGTTGGAGTACGTAGAGGCCATCACACGTCTGCTGCACGAATTGACCAACTTAGGAGTTAGAGCTAGTAGCTTCATGTAGAAAGAGTTGTCTTTTCTCTTGTATTTGAACCTTCTAGTGAATGAACGTTTCCAAAATTAGTTCTTAAACTTGATGCTTCATTTGCATTCATGCATCTACATAATCATACATTCATGCATTTACTTTACAGGTTATTTTGCAAAATCTTTGGTTTAATGAAGAAATGTTTCATGACAGTTTTTAAACCGCAACCATTCCACATTCTTATGGAACTCGCTTGCACTTTAAAGTTATGGATGTTGAGGATAGACTTGCCAGTCTTGAAAATGATCGAGTGGAAGTGCAGAACCGCTTCGATAGGATCAAGCAATCCATGAAGGATCATTTTGCTCAAGCTCAAAAAGAGATTATCAACTAGTTGACTGCTCTCTGGGGATCAAAAGAGTCTGGAAAAGCCAAAGCACATGAGGGTGCTTCCAATGATATTAATGATCAACCAGAAACCACATCTCATATAAGGGTGCCGCATGAGGGACCTCCCCATGCGAAGAAGGACCAAATTAATCTTGCTGGAGCAACACCCAGTCATCTAGTGCACATTGGAGCAAATTTCGAGAGTAATAAATAGGTTCATGATCTGAATACTCTTAACAAGATAGAGAAGATTCGTGCTGAGATTGAGAAAAAGTATGAGGAGCATTGTAAAGCTCTAAAAGGTCGTTTGCTAGAAATGTAGACAGTAAATGAAGTTGGACCTGGTGTAGTTGAAATGAGTTTAGTGGCTGATCTGATTCTTCCTCTAAAGTTTAAAGTGCCAGACTTTGAAAAGTATGATGGGACTACTTGCCCGAGAGCTCATCTTACAATATACTGTCGAAAGATGGCCTCCCTCTTGAAGGATGAAAAGCTTCTGATACATTACTTTTAGGATAACTTGACCGGCTCAACTGCTCGATGGTACACACAGTTGAGTCATGTAAACATCTGATCTTGGAAAGATCTTTCTGGGCCTTTGTGGAGCATTACAAGCATGTTACGGAAATGATCCCTAGCTCAGTCATGTTACAAGGCATAGAGCAAAGAAGTAATGAGTCACTTCGTCAGTATGCTTAGAGATGGAGAGACATTGCAGCCCAAGTACAACCTTCGTTGATGGAAAGTAAGGTTGCCCACATGTTTGTGCAGACTTTAAGGGGTCCACTTTTTGAGAGTTTGATCAGCAATGCCACTCAAAATGTCGCTGACATAGTGATGACAAGGGAATTAATTGAAGCGGCAATCAAAAGTGGAAGGACTGAGAGTGGGGAAAGCTCTCGGAAGAGTTATATGAGGAAGGATAGTGAAGTAAACAACACCAGTACGTATGATAGTGAAGTAAACAACACCAATACGTATGAAGCCCCAAAGAATGTTACTATCGCTTCACTAGGTTCGGCGTAAGGAAATTCACAAGGTTCAAACAAGAAGGACTCTCGTGATTCAATAAATGACAGGTTGAATTTTACACTGATACCAATGACATATGCTGAGTTATACCCACAGTTGTATGAAGCAGATCTGGTGAGGCCATATTATCTGACTCCTTTACAACCTCCTTATCTACCATGGTACAAACTTGATGCTCACTATGAATACCATGCTGGAATATCGGGGCATACGATCAAAGCCTGCACGGTATTTAAGAAGGTGGTTCAAAATCTGATTAACAATGGAGTTCTGAAGTTTGATGAGCCCAGTATCGCATCTAATCCACTACCGAGTCATGGGGGCGAGGAGTGAACATCATTGAAGAGGAAAATAAAGCAAAATGATTGAAGACGAGTGTGGATGAGGTTAAATCTCCACTAAAGTGGGTGTTTGAGCAATTGAACAATGTTGGGATGATTGAGATAGGCATGAAGGTAGAAAGAAAAGTATAGTTCGATGTGTATTGCGAGTATCACCAAGAATGTGATCATGAGATTCAACATTGCTCAGAGTTTCGAGACTTGGTACAAAAGATGATGGACAATAAAGAAATTGAGTTCTTTGCGAATACAAGACAAAGGAAAGTGGTGGAAGTTAGTACTTTTGAGCTGTCAAGTGTTAAATATGGGATACACAAACCCCTGGTAGTTTCTGTTAGGCCTAAGGTTGCAGGCCCTTCAGATGTGAAACCAGTGACAACTCCCAAGATTGTGATTTTATCCCCTGCGCCATTTGCTTACAAGAGTTCTCATAAAGTACCTTGGAATTATGCAGCTAATGTGACCATACTTGAAGAGGGAAAATTGTAGGAGGAAGTAAAACCACCGGAAGAAACAAAGATGATGCCAAAAGAGAAGAAGGATGAACAACTTGGTTCGGAATTGGTAAATGAAGTGGGGCACTTTACCCGAAGTGGTAGATGCTATTCTCCCGAAGTCTCTAAAGAAGTAGAGAAAGTTAAAGGAAAAGGCTATGACCGTACCGGAGAAAATCTTTGAGGAAGAACCTGCACCCAAAATAAATGAGCCAGTAACAGAAGAGCAAGCTCAAGAGTTTCTGAAGTTCCTAAAAAACATTGAATACAGTATAGTCTAGCAATTGAAAAAGCAACAGGTGAGGGTCTCTGTCTTGGAATTGCTGTTAAGTTCTAAGGGGCATCGTAATGCCTTAATAAATGTGCTCGATCAGACATTCGTGCCAAATGACATCTCTGTGAATAAGTTGGACAGGATAGTAAATCACATTACTGCTGACAATTATATCACATTTACTGATGACGAGATTCCTGAAGGAAGGATGAGATCCGTGAAGGCCTTGAACATCACTACACATTGTAAGGGCTATGTATTATCGGGAGTGCTGATAGACAACGGTTCAACTTTGAATGTTTGCCGATTGTAACTCTTCAAAGGTTACCAATCAATGATGAGCACATAAAAGTGTACAAGAACACCGTAAGGGTCTTCGATGGAACCACTCATAAATTACTTGGGAAGATTGAAGTGCCACTGTTAATCGGGCCGACAGTTTACAATGTAGATTTCATAGTGATGGATATAAAACCCACATATAATTGCTTATTGGGCAGGCCTTGGATCCACTCAGCTAGAGCGGTTTCATCATCCCTACATCAAAAATTAAAGTTTGTCATTGAAGGGAAGCTGATCAGTATTGGAGTGGAGGAAGATATCATTACTTCGGTAACTATTGATGCTCCATATATCGAAGCTAATAAGAACGCTCTCGAATGTTCCTTTAGAGCTCTGGAGTTTGTCAATACCACTTTTGTTGCTAAACGTAGACCTTTCCCTCGACCAAGGCTATCGAATTGCACCAAGATGACCATTCGTGAAACACTGGGAAGAGGTGCAAGGAAAAGGAAAGGATTGGGAAAGTGCCTTCAGGGATGTTTATGTCCAAAATCAGTTGTCATGAAAAAAGACCGCTTCAGACTAGGATTTAAGCCTAGTATCCAGGAAAGGTTGAAGGATATGAAAATGAGGAGAGAACAAAGAAAAGCCTGCCCTTTGGGAGCTGAAGTTTTTTTTGAACCCATGATCCTGTTTGACCTGACATGAATCTTTAAATCTCAAGGATTTGAAAATGTTGAAGAGCAACTCATGGAGGTCATCTTGGAGACTGCAAGAATGCAGGATGAGGAAATCTTTGGTAATAATCTAGAAGGTCGGCTTGTTGGAGGGGTTTTTGAGGGGGCCAACTTGGAAAATTTCTAAAGAAGATCCGCCCGTGTCTTCCTGGCGAGAAACTTGACAACTAGGTAGCTGAGAAGCTTACTTTTGTATCTAATAAAACAAAGTAAATGCCATGAACCAACTATATACCTTTGCCCGCGAGTATAGAGTGTTATCTGTAAAGGGCCATCATGTTAGTCCATTTAAATAAAGATGCTTTCAATGCTGATTCACAAATGGCAAACATGTTTCTTGTTTATTTTCACATCCTTTCGAAATATATACTATTATTTTCTTTGCACGTCCTCAACTATTGATTGCATGAATGATCTTGAACCTAATCCTAGAGTAGAACTAGGGCGATCAATGTGTTTAGAGGATGTCAACGAGGTCGAAGATAATGCAGAATGTGAAATCCCTGACGAATTACTAAGGTTGGTGGAAAAAGAAGACAAGCAAATCTTAACTCATAAAGAAGAGATAGAGATTCTGAATCTCGGATCATATGAAGTCAAAAGAGAGGTGAAGATTGGTACTGCTTTGTCACCCAAAATCAAACAAGAATTGGTTGATCTTTTGTGAGAATTCAAAGATGTCTTTGCTTGGTCCTACCAAAATATGTTGGGATTCAATACAGACATAGTTGTTTACAAGCTACCCATTAGGCTAGAGTGCAAGTCGGTCTAACAGAAACTCAGGAGATTAAGGCCAAAAATGGAGTTAAAGATTAAAGGTTAAAAAGGAGGTACAAAAGCAAATAGATGCGGGCTTTCTTAAGGTTGCACAGTACCCAGAATGGGTAGCCAATATAGTTTCGGTGCCGAAGAAAGAAGGAGGGGTACGCATGTGTGTGGACTATAGAGATCTGAACAGGGCGAGTCTAAAAGACAACTTCTTTCATAGATGGTTTCTCGGGATATAACCATATAATGATGGATCCAAAAGATAAAGAAAAGACAAAGTTTATCACTCAATGGGGTACGTATTGCTACAAGGTGATGCCTTTCAGATTAAAGAATACCGGAGCAACATATCAACGAGTCATGGTAACTCTTTTCCATGATATGATGCACAAAAAGATTGAGGTGTATGTAGATGACATGATTGCCAAGTCCCAAACGGAAGAAGAACATATACAAAACCTACGGAAATTGTTTCAGAGATTGAGAAAATATCAGTTAAAGCTTAATCCAAATAAGTGCACCTTTGGAGTTACATCTGGGAAACTTATTGGCTTTGTGGTTAGCCGAAGAGGAATTAAAATTGATCTAAACAAAGTAAAAGCAAGTCAAAATCTTCCACCACCTCGCTTAAAAAAGGAAGTACATAGGTTCCTTGGAAAATTGAATTATGTCTCTCGGTTTATTTCCCAATTGACCGATAGATGTGATCCAATCTTCAAATTGCTTCGGAAGAATCATCCAGGTAAATGGGATGAAGAATGTCAAGAGGCATTTGAAAAGATCAAGGAATACCTATCAAATGCCTCGATCTTGATGGCACCAGTTCCAAATAGACCACTCATCCTTTATTTGACAATCCATGAGAATTCAATGAGATGTGTGCTGGGGCAATATGATGATACAAGGAAGAAAAAAAGAGCTATCTATTACCTGAACAAAAAGTTTACAGAATGTGAAGTACAGTACCCACCGATTCAAAAGTTATATTGTGCTCTAGTTTGGGTTACACGTAGGCTCAGACAGTACATGTTATACCACACTACGTGGTTGATTTCATGCCTTGACCCATTGAAGTTCATGATGGAAGCTCCAGCATTAACGGGGAGGTTGGCTCACTGGCAAATGTTGTTGCCAGAGTTTGATATCATATGTATAACTCAAAAAGCAATCAAAGTAAGTTCTATAACAGACTTCTTAGAAAGTCGTGCTTCAGAAGATTATGAGTCTTTGGACTTTGATTTCCCAGATGAAGATGTAATGAATATCTCTATGGAAGAAAATGGAATTTCAGATAACATAACTTGGAAATTGTATTTTGATGGGGCATCCAATGCCCTGGGACGTGGGATTGGAGCTGTGTTGATTTCTCCAAACAATGTACATTATCCTTTCACAAGCAAGCTAGAGTATCTTTGCACTAACAATATGGCAGAATACGAAGCTTGTGCTATGGGCTTGCGAGCTGCTATTGAAAGAAATATAGGAGTCCTGAATGTATATGGGGATTCAGCATTGGTTATTTACCAACTCCGTGGAGAATGGGAAACGAAAGACGCAAAGTTGATCGAATACCGGAAACTAATCCTGGAGCTAATAAAAGAGTTTGAAGAGGTTAGTTTCACATATATTCCTAGGGAGGATAATCAAATGGTAGATGCCTTAGCTACATTGACCTTAGTATTCTTAGCAAATATACCGGAAGACATGATGCTGATTCGAATGCAAATTTATGAAACCTATGCTCATTATTATAGCATAGAAGAAGTGGGAGACGGAAATCTCTTGTACTTCGACATTTTGAACTGCATCAAATTTCAAACTTATCCTCTGGAAGCAAATGATAACGACAAAAGAACTATTAGAAGAATGGCTTCAGGATATGTGCTTGACGAAGAAATCTTGTATAGAAGGGGCAAAGATCGGATCTTGTTAAGATATGTCAACGCCAATGAGGCTAGAAATATTTTGGCAGAAGTATATGATGGAATATGTGGAATACATGCAAATGGCTACGCGATGGCCAGGAAAATCATGAGATATGGTTACTATTGGGAAACCATGGAAGGATATTGTATTGAATATGCAAATAAATGTCACAAGTGTCATATATATGCTGATAAGATTAATTCTCCACCAGTGCCACTTCATACGATGAATTCACCATGGCCTTTTGCTATCTAGGGCATGGATGTTATTGGGTAGATTCACCCCAAGGCTTCTAATGGGCATTGTTTCATTCTTGTGGTTATTGACTACTTTACCAAATGGGTGGAAGCAGCTTCTTATGCCAATATTACAAGAACAACAGTTTGTAATGTTTTTGAAGAAAGAGAACATCTGTCAATATGGGTTACCAAAGGAATCATTACTAATAATGCCACCAATTTCAACAATAAGGTAATAGCAGAAGCGTGTCAGCAGTTCAAGATCATGTACCACAATTCTGTAACTTATTGCCCTAAGATGAATGGGGCATTGGAGGCAACAAATAAAAACATCAAGAAAATCATATCGAAGACAACAGAGACTTACGAAGATTGGCATAAGAAGCTTCCCTTTGCACTGTTTGCATATCAAACCTCGATTCGAACTTCAACAAGGGCAACTCCCTATTCTTTGGTCTATGGGACAGAAACAGTACTTCAATTTGAGGTTGAAATCACATCTCTTCGAGTTTTATCTGAGGTAAAATTAGATAATACTAAATGGGTACAAGCCCGATTTGATCAATTGAATTTGATCGATGAAAAGAGGTTGAAGGCCATTTTCCATAGTCAGATGTATCAGAAAGGAATGATGCGGGCCTATGACAAGAAAGTCTAACCTAGAGAATTTCGAGAGTGAGATCTGGTGCTGAAAAAATCTTACAAATACATCGGGATGATCGAGGAAAATGGATGCCAAACTAGGAGGGACCTTATGTTGTTAAAAAGGCTTTCTCCGAAGGAGCGTTGATCTTAGCTGAAGCTGACGGGAAAGAGTTACACAAGCCAGTGAACTCTAATTCTGTTAAGAGATACTATGCCTAAAAAAGAAAACAAAAAATAAGAAAAGAAAAAAGTGAAGTGAAAACCCAAAAAGGGCACTTCGCAAAAATGAAAATATCTATGGTGAAAACCCAAAAAGGGTGCCTTAGATATCAAAAAAAAAGAGAGGAGAAAAAAGAAAAGAAAGAATAAAATGGGGGTTCAAGATGAAAATCCATAAAGGGCGTCTTGAAACCAAAGGAGGATCTGGGTTGAAAACTCGTAAAGGGCGGCTCAGAAAAAATCTAGAATTGGCATCCGGTGATCAAAACCTCTCAGACACCTAGTCTTTTGGAAGAGATTTCACATCGGTACATATCTAGACAACGTTCGAAGTCTGTTGGACAAGGGTTAAGCTCGAAGCTATGTCTGGTTGATGGGGTGGATGTATCCTTCATGCTCTGAATGCCCGAAGATCTGACTTTGTTTCTTGTTTTCGTTGTTTTAGGTTGCCATGACTTGTTTCCAAAACTCCACTATATTTTTACTAATAAGCTTTAATAAAAATCATGAATTCTCTTCCAAGCTTTCTTTTGTTCTAAAGCATCATTAAATGACTGATATAATGTATAAAGCAGATAATTTCTTGGTATTATTACGTTTTGAAAGGTGCAGGTGAACTTTAACACTCTGGGTTATTGAAGAAGAGTGTATAAAGCAAAGACAGTGTTGAGTCTTATAGAAGCTCAGAGATAAAGAGATAAAATTGAGGATGAAATTCAAAATCCAATAAGATTTCTACAAAAAAACATTGAGACAATCTCGATGAAGATTCTCAGAATAACAAAGTCTACCACCCGAAGAACAATGATTTTTATCTCTATGACGGGATGATTGAAACCACAAAGTCAACACATTATCATGATTGGAACTTGTCCATTCTATGTCCTATGTGTGTTAAAGAAGCATGCATCCATTACCGCTCTTGCTGATTGTCACCACTTGGCAGTATCTCAGTTGGGACAATTTATGTAGTTTGAAGATGGTTTTTTGTGACATAGACAGTGCCCTTGTATGAGGAGTTGTTATTGTCAGATCTACAATTTTTGATTGTCAAGTTATTAATATGACATTTTTGAAGAAAAGAGCAAGAAAGAAAAAGAAAAGAAAGAAAGAAAGAAAGAAAGAAAAGGAGAAAGAACAAAGAAAAATTGAGGTGAAAACCTGAAAGGGCACTTTGAGAAAAAGAGAAAAAGAAGAAAAACAAAAACAAAAAACCGAAGTGAAAAACCGAAAGGGTGCTTTGAGAAAAGCAATCTAAAGTGAAAACCCAAAAGGGCGCTTTAGAGAAAAAGGCTAGAAATGCAGAAAGGAGATTCTGAGGGAAAATCCCAAATATGAGATGAGATATTAAAGAAAATTAAACGTGAAACGAGGCACCAAGATGGATCCCCGGGGAGCAAAATCCAATTGATTAATCCTAAAAGAATACAGTTCATGCATCATATAGAAATTAGGATCATATTAACCCTCATACAAGCATTTTAGTTTGTTTTGACATGAAAGTAAAGAAAGAACTCCTAATGTAAAGAGTTCGTCCAGCAAAAAAAGTACTCCTAATGTGAAGAGTTCATCCGGCAAAGAAAGAGCTCCTAATGTGAAGAGTTCGTCCAGTAAAGAAAGAGATCCTAATGTGAAAAGTTCATCCCCAGCAAAGAAGAATTCCTAATAAGAAGAGTTCGTTCCCAACAAAGAAATAATTCTTAATGCGAAGAGTTCACCCCAACAAAGAAGAATTTGATGAGAAGAGATTATTAACGAAAATAGAGTTCCCAATGAGAAGAGTCTATTTTTAAGAAGTGAGGAAGTCCACGATAAGAAGAGATTCCTTATTTGATGTCTTTATAGAGAGACAGATTGGCAAAGAAGAAGATTGAGGCATTTCGTAATTGGAAGAATAGCTTCAGGTTTCAGTGGCTAGACAGTACGGACAAAAATCGTGTTTTTCAGTATTTGCCTTATTCCTATACCACAACAATGAGCAAAGAGGAACAACTATAATACCCGCATTTTGTCCAGGTACCTATACATATATAGTTCTGTATAAATAAAACCAAAATAATAATAAATAAATAATTGTTCATCAAATAAAATAAATATTCATAAGAGAGTCCAATAATAAATAAATTTCCATATACCAAGAGTCAATTATATAGTATAAATCCACTTACAATACATTAAAACCTTTTTTACAACCAAAAAGCCCAAAATATAAGTACCAGGCCCAAATATAGACCATTCCCGCCCATTTACAAATTAAACCAGTCAAAACAAACACAAAAGGGCCCAGTTGTGCTTTCTCAGCCCGCCAAAATGGCCACGTGGCACACTGCCATTGGCCCTTTCCTATTTCACGCGAATTATGGATCCACTGACGTTAGCCGGCCCATCGGCTATAAATAGCCTGGAAGAGAGAAAAAAATGACAATCATTAGCCAATTAATGAAGCAATCATTAAACAATTAAAAGCAGCTATTAATTGAGGAGAGAGAGAAATTCGAGAGGTCACCTGAGAAGTTAAAGAGTCCCTAGAATGCCAAAGGTCGTCGAAATCAGACACCAGAACAGTGAAGTCACTGCCGGAAATACACCGAAAGGTATATTTCCTTCTCCTCACTTCATTTTCCTGCATAAACACACAAGACAAATTAGATCCAAGCCTTAGAACCTAAAAACAGAAGCTAATGATACTAAAACCTAGATCTAAAAACAAGCAGAGATTAAAGAGTCTAGAGTCTTATATGTTGCTCATTGAAGTGTGTTGTGGTCGTCGGTTAGTTTTAAGGTTCTGGCAGAGTTGAAGAGGGTAAAATAGGTTCGGTTCGGGTAGTTTAGGCCTAGGATCAGGCGGAGACGGGCGGATTCTATTGAATTTAGGCTTAGATTAGGGTTTAGGATGAAAAAGTGATAAAAATAGAGGTTTTAGGGTTTTTGGACGATGGTGAACAGTGGCTAGAAATTGCCAAACGGTGGTGGACGACGATTGGAGCAAGGTAGGGGATGACCATAGAAACCAGACGGCGTCCAGAGTAAGGTAGGGGATGACTGGAGAATCCAGATGGCGGCCTGAGTAAGGTAGGGGGTGACTGAAGATTTAGGGTAGGTCAGAGAAGATGACTAGAGACGACGATCGTCTAACAAGCTGAGAAAGGTTTGGGTTAGTGGTGGAAGATCAAAAGGAAGAAAGTTGAAGAACAATGGAAGAACTTGAAGGGTTTTTATGGTTTTGATCTTCAAAAATAGAAAAATAAGGGTGATTTGGTGTTTTTGAAGATTGAAACGAAAAAAAAAGATGAATTGATGAAGAACATGAGTTGAATGAGGGGTTTTGATCGAGTTAAGGCTTGTTTTCTAGGAATTTGGGTGTTAAGGTTGAGAGCATTTAGAGAGAGAGGGCATTTTGACCAAATGGCTGAGTTGGCCTGATTTTCCCATATTTAAGGGTGAGTTGATACAACGTCGTTTCGAAGCCAGGTTGGGCAGCGGATCCACGCTTTCTTAAGCAGATACGGGTCCGTAGTCCGACCTAGATCCTTTGGGTTTGGGTTGTTTCTTCTGTTGGGTCGAGTTTTGGGTTAAACTCTTAGGAGAATTAGATTTGGGCTCTTCAATTTGCCCCATCTTACAATTTGGTCACCATAACTTTGTAATTTGGCTATATAGTTCGAATTTAATACAGTGTGGTCATGAAATCAGTTTAGATGCTTTAATTTATTTTTTTAATTTATATGTTTGCATATTTGAAAAATAGCATGTAGTATAATTGCTAGATAGCTTTAATCACTTAGAATGTTTATTTAATTAGAGCCTTTTAGGAATAAGTTCTTTAATTGATTTAATAAATTTGATAGGTAAGGTCATTGTAGCAAATAAATGAATATTGAATAGAGACTTTAATGTCCTAAGTTGATTAGTGTCACATTGCAATGTGATGTTAATCAAGGAGGAATTTTAACAGAATGTTCAATATTTCATTTGAACATAGAAATTGGAAATTACACATAGTTTAATTTAGTAAAATTCGAATTAGGGATGAATAATTAGAGTCATTAATAATTAGGAATATTATTAATTTAGGGCCTAGTATGGGTAGTGCCCAATTATTTGGGTGTTATCACATAAACCCTAAACTTAATAATATTCATAGATTTTAATTAATTAATCAATTGGAGCCTTAATTAGGTTTTAAAAATAAAATTGACAAGAAAATAATTTGACATGCATTTAAACCTTTTGTGTTAAGATACATTTTTGAGTATGAATTGAAGTATCCTAAAGTAACTGGATGTTTCAAAACTCATATTCGTATCAAAATGTATTTTCTTACAAAAGGATACTTTCATTCGAAATAAAATTCAGTTAAAATTAAAGGATTTAATTAAATTCAAAATTATTGCTCAAATTGTCAAAATGCCACGTAGAATTAATAAGGTACCGATAACGGGCGTTTGTGAGGTTGCTAATCCTTCACCACACGTAACTGACAACCGAACCCTAATTTAAAAGAAATAAATCTCTGGTTGTTTTATGGTGTTTGGTCTACCAAAGTGACCGGTGGCGACTCCAAATTGATTTTTTTTAAAATAAAAAAGGAAAATCCAATTTAATACGAAAAAACCTAATTTCAATATTAAATGAATTAAAATAACAAAACCTTTATTTTCTAAAGGAATAATCGTCAGGCTATTTTTTCCACACCTTCGGTCCCAAAAATGGTCGAGACAGGGGGTGGGAAAGGATGGACATGTCTTGGTAGCACCATTTGGGATTTAACCAATTTAGCAAACAATTCCGCATACGTCATTGGAATAGGAGGGAAATTGGGCTTCGAATTCCCATGATATTTTCGTTCCTCCTTCAGAGAATTTGTAACAACTAGAGCTACAGTCAAGACATTAGGCTTATTAAAGACTACACCTTTTGAATCACTGGGTTTGTAAACGTTGGTTGCATTGACTTCATTTTCCCTCTTCTTGTAGGGCCTTTTCGTTTCTCCACCATCCAACTTTCCACTTTTCACAACCGCCAGAATTAGTTCTCCATTCATTAGCATGTCTCTAAAGCTCTTAGTTTCATGATTTAACATGCGGTCATAGAAAGAGCCCTTCAATATTTCCATGAACATTAGAGTAATCTCATTCTCTAGCAATAGTGGTTGAACTTGAGCAGCTACATCCCTCCACCTTTGCGCATATTGAGGGAAGCTCATATGATGCTTTTGTTTTATCCCTTGCAGGACTAGTCGGGTTGGAACCATGTCTGAGACATGCTTGTATTGCTCACTAAAAGCCCTAGATAAATCCTTCCATGATCTGATGTTGAACCGGCTTAACTGCGTGTACCGGCGTGCAGTTGACCCCACTAAACTGTCCTAGAAGCAATAAATAAGCAGCTTCTCATTGTCTATATACATTGACATTTTCCTACAGTACATGGTTTGATGTGCTGAAGGACATGTGGTGTCGTTGTATTTCTCAAAATCTGGGATCTTAAATTTTAAAGGTACTACCAAGTTTGTCACTAGGCTCAAGTCTTTGGCATTTGTTCCACCGTGTATACTTCCTTCTTGAAAAGACTTGATCATTCCTTCTGACTTCTCATAATGGTTTTCCCATTTCTTCTCAGCTTTAGCCTTATCAGCAATCTCATCAAGGTCAGGCACCTCATGATTGTGGACCTCTTCAGAATTAAACTTCATTTCATTTCAGGCTGAAGACTCAGCAAAGTGAGTCAAAATCTTGACTTTGGGAGAATGAGCTTTCTTTTGTATACCTGGATGGACGAATGCCATCCTTTGAAATTTTAGCAATGCATCAGTTTCTCCACCAGTTTCTACTACATCTGGATCCTTGAACCCTAGCATGGTTGTGATTGAGCTAACCGTTTTCTGGTGAGCTAACTCAATTTGTTGCTTCAAGTCAGTTTCTATCATGTCCAGCCTGTCCTGGGTGCTTTTGTGGTTGGTTTCCAAGGTTGCCACTCTATCTTCCATTGCTTTTGCTTGAGATCGAGTATCGTACTTGTGATTTGTTTTTGCTATTTTAATTGTTTATAAAATGTTTTTTATTTAAGTTAGTTTCTTTTCATGCTATGAATGCAAGCAAAAACATAAACAAACAAATGCAAAGAAAACCAGCAAAACACACAAAAGACAATGCAATACAAATGCATGAATGCAAGCGAATGGTCGTTAATTCCATGAAATATTTTCTCAAGAAACAACTCTTTATCGAATACGAAATGTCCTTATTACATCAAATTTTCACATGTTTACAAATATTTCTCAGCATGAACTCCTAACTTCTTGACTTCTTCAATGAGCCACATAAGTCTTGGTCCCACTTCTCCTATTGGCTTGACGTACTGAGGAAGAGCTGTAGTTTCATTGGCTAACATCATCACATGTCGAGCCACATCTTGTACCTGTGCCATGACAGTCCCATCGAACTCATCTCGTTCTTGGAACCTACGTGCATTGTCTCTAAGACGAGTAAACCAGTAGTCATTACCTCCATCAGCTATATCCTCAAGGACCAAGATCTTTGTTCTGTATTCCTGAATGATGTTGTCCATTTCCTCCACATGTTCTCTCAATGAATCGTTTTCATTTAAGCTAGCCTGGAGTTCTGCGTAAGTATGGTTATTCTGTAACCTTTGGATAGGCTGGTTAAGGAAATTCAGCTTGTCTTGCAATTCGGAAACAAAATTCTGGCTCTGCTTCAACTTCTTACATGTCTCATCATATTCTGCCTATAATTCAAACAGACGATTCTTGTTGTCCTGGGCTTTCTTTTTTCCAAACAGCCACGTTTTCTTTTTCCTTCTCGTGAGCTCGTTTGTCGTTCCCATTTTCAAATGCTCGCTTTCCTTTTTTTCTTTTCTTCAGCAAGTGCCCAACTTTATTTCTTGATCTCTTTCCTTCCATGCTCTCTCTCCTTTCCCACAACATGCTCTATTTCTTGTTTCCACTGTTCTAGGGTTTTTCTCAGATCAACATTTCGAACAGTGGTCTGGAACTTGTGGAAATCAACCCTCTAAATTTTAAACTTCTTTTCCAAGTCCATGTACAGATTTGTTACCCGTTTTGTCTGCCCTTCATACTTTTCCACATCAAGTCTTGACTCAAACTTGTCCTGCTGGTTCTGTTCTCGTAGGGCTTCTATTTCTAACTTGGCCCTTCTCAGCTCTTTTCTCAGAATATCAGCTTCTGTAGGAACTACCTTCAAGTGTTCTTCCAATGACTTTTCCTGTCCAGGTGTAGGTTCTATGACTCTATCATTCATTCTTATACACCGACAAATATCATAGTTAGGGGTGTACATGTAGTGACTATCAGATTCTAACTCCATGCGATAACAATAGTTCTAAGAATCACTGATTATTTGTACCTTCTGCCTAAACTCTCCTTAGAACTCAAATTCTGACGTGCTAAGACCAGTGGTGAATGGGATAAACTACCGAGACCCAAATTGACGAGATACTAGCAGAGGGGCACATCCAATTCCTCCCCATAAACCAAGTAACATCAGAAATTGAAATCCCCCACATTTGTACAAGACTTTAGTATGACCCATCCAAGGAACCCTCCATCTAATGTCTTCATCACGACGGTCTTTGAAGATATCAATCCATTTGTTTTTCTTAACAACTGGCCATTCTTTTGCCAAGAATTCCCGAAGAGGAAAGAAGTTCAGAGAAAATACATTTGATAGGGCCAAGGTTGGGTATTTCCAAAAGTGACTAAGGGCCCAAACCTGAAGTAAGGGAACACACCCACCAAAGCGCACACCTTCTAATTTTCGGCACACATTCAGGGAAATGAAAGTTTCAGCTAGTACAGTTGGCACTGGGTTGGCTTCTCTCTTCAACTGCTCAAAGAAATCTAGCAAAGCCATATCGATATTTCCAACGACCTTCAAGAAGATAACCAAGTTGTAGATTGCAATAGCCGAAATATCCACTCTTTTTTCGTTGTCTGGATGAACTAGAATTATGTTTCGGATACTTGTCTAGGGAAAATTAAAACTGCATCATCTCTTTCGTATTAATCCCTTGACCCAACCATCACTCATACCAGCGAAAGCTTGGAGCCTTGAGTGCGGGTTTTTGTTTTTAGGCGGCTTGACATAAACCAGTTCTTCTTAACCTTGCGCAAATTGAAAAGATCCAAGTACTCTTCAAACATGGGCATCATATCTTCTCTATTAAAAGTGAAGCAGCTGTACCCGGGATCCCAGAACTGGACCAAGGCTTTCAGAAACGACTTATCCATCTTTACATATAGAAGATACGCTATATCACCATAAGCTTCATGGAACAACTGCTTGGTCTCATAATCAAAGCAGTCCCAGATTTCTTGCAGCTCTTGCACTTTATTTTGTTTGACACTAATATGGGCATACTCCGAAGTCTTTGTCTCATGATTGGCTGTTAGACTGTCTCCAAATGTTCGTTGGTTAACTTTAGACCAATGTCGTGCCCTTGCATTCTCATCTTCACTTTTCAGAATCCTTCCATCCATGTTGAGAGCTTTTCAAAGTTGATCAAATGTTTTTGAAATCAACCCTTTCTGGTTATGGAATGATGTTTCATGAATAAATATACAAAACAACAAGACAAAAAGGAAAAAGATATTAGAATTAAAAAAACACAGAGGGACCAAAATAATTTCACGAATAATTCTGGGCAGCACATTCCAACACTCCAGGACATGTCTCCTCGGATTATCCGAAATAATTTTGACTAGACTCAAAACCTTACGTTTTTCGCATGGCTCTATTGGGATAGGCTCTAGATTCTCAAACGGTTTGCTTCTAAAATGGTACCTGAGTTGTCCTTGTTGTCCCCTCCTAAGGGTAGCAAAGCCCCTGACACTCACCCATTATAGGCTACAAACGAATCAAGCTCAACTCAGGAGGACTCACTTCTTATGCCTTCTAGAAGGATCAATATCCTTATGAAAACAAGGGGCTTATGAGTCCCGAAGGTACTTTCTAGGCTCATACGGAGAATCAATATTCTGACATGAGCAAAGCTTCCCCCCCCACTTAAGCGAATAGGACGAAGCTCGGGCTTAGAGCTCTTTTTGCAACAATTAAATTGAAAGATTTGTGAACTTGCAAATTCTTTTTTCTTAAAAAACGTTCTTTTTGAAAACAATTCGTGGCCTGGCCCTCTTTTGTTTTTTTATTTAAAAAAACAAAATCTCCCTAGAAGAGTCGCCAAGCTGTCACAACCCCTTTTTGGGAGCTTCGATGTTATTTGGAGGACTTAAGAAAACACAGAGTCGCCACCAATATTTTATGAATAAAGTGTGATTGGATCACTTTTTAAAATTGAGTTATTTTAATAAAATATTTTATTTATCAAAATAACATTTTTGGTTCACGAAAACAAAAGAAAACAAGTTTGGTGGTCGGTTACGTGTGGGGAAGGGTTAGCACTCCCCACAACGCCCAAAAATTGGTACCTAATTGATTTCAAAAAGTATTTTAAAAAACTGGAATTTGCAAGTTCACAAGGGTTTCAATTTTATTCATCCGTTTAATGAATATAAATCTATTTTTACGGCCTTACCGCCCGGAAAATGAACTCCAATCACCGCCAACACTCCTGGCGCTAACCCGTCATTTCCATTTGGTAAGACACCACATTAATTAGTTTTCACTTTTTTAACAAACCAACAAAAGATTAAGTGTGTTAAAGTTTTTTAATTAAAACCTAATTAGTGATAAATCCCTAGAAGAAATGTCTACATTAATTTTAACTAAAAAGGTTCAAATGTATTTAAGTATATTTTATTTTAAGATATGAAGGAAATTTTCTATCACACAAGGCTCTAATCTAGTTTTCAAAGGCCCTAATCCTATGTTTTAAGCATACACATATATTTACATAAAAGAAAAAAAAGAAATTAAATTGCCTTTAAAGAACTAAAAAATAATTTTAAATAAAGAAATGGATAACTACTTTGTTATTTTTCAAAATAATTTTCGGTTAAGGACTAAATTAAAAGGTAACGGAACTTGAAAATTGATTTGAAAGCAATTGAAAATTTGGTGCTCAATTTGAAAGAATAAGGACTAAATTGAGAGGATAGCAAAACTTGACGACTGGTTTAAAAATAATTGAATGTTCGGTGTACAATTTGAGAGAAAAAGGACCAAATTTGAAGATTTGGAAACTAAAGGGTCACTGTACAAGATCCATAAAAGAAGGGCGCGAGTTAGAGGGCGGATTCGAGTCGGGACAGTATAAAAGTTAAAAAACAGATACTTTAAACCCTTTCGTTTCATTTCTCAAATTGATTAAAACTTCCCCCCTTTTGAATCCTTTGAAACATTCTCCATACTCTTGATGGTTCTGGAAACAGAGGGGAGTGTCTGTCGTGCCGGACGCCATCGATTGGCACCGGCCGCCATTGTCAGCGACAGTAAAATTCCAAAAAAACCCTTTTTCAACTTTTATAAGAAAACCGAGCCCATAATCGTTTAAAAACCCTTGATTATCGGTTTTCAAAATCGAAAAACCTCCATCATTTCAAAATTTTCAGATTCTGCCGAGCCCCGAATCATATATCGATCATCAGAACTTCACCGGAGTTAGTATGCACGACGGAGCTTTTCAAAATGAAGGTAGAAAATGTTATACCCCTTTCTTTGTTTAAAATTTCGAACATAGAGAAGAAAATTACTAGAAAATGAGCTTTATTTCTCTGATGAACACTCGATTACAACTGCTTGCTTGCTTACAACTTCTGGAATCCGAATGCTATTGTATACTTTGTGTATTGTGAATCAATTGGTGTATGTCTATTGGTGTGTTACATGAGATTTACAGTGCCTTTTATAGTTACAAAAATGCTTGAATCCCAAGCATGAATCCTTGATTTCCACCCTAAATTGCTTCCAATTTGATCTGAATTATGCTTGATCTCAGCCAAGGCTTTAATTTAGGGATTAGGTTTTTCATTAATTCTGTTGACTTTGCTTCATTTTTGGGATTTAATCCCTTTTCCTTCTTGTGCATGTTTCTGGTGGCTTCGAATCAACAAGGGAGACGTCGTCAAAGAACAATTCATGACAAAAATGGCTTGGATGCTCATTGGAGAAGATGAATCGGCTGGTGGACGCTTGAACGGCGGGCGTGTGGCTGCCTCGCGCGAGTGACGATCCGGGTGATTTGATCTAGAGCGATCTGGACTGTTAGATCACTCCATGATCTAACGGTCAAGAGGATGCACCGTTTGCTCTTCTCCAACTGGCTTCCGTGTGTAATCCGTGTACGATCCATGCCATTGGATCTGCTTCGATCCAACGGTCCTTCTTCAACTGCTCTTGGAACAAAAGGATTAGGGCCATTAGGGTTTAGCTTTGTTTAATTGAATTGGGCCGATCAGGCCCTGTATGTAACAAACATTTTAATGGACATCTTGCTTAATTTTCAATAATAGGTTATCTGTTTATTTAAATGAACTCTAAGTTAAATTTTATTTATTATTTTTTATAATGGACCGAAACAAGCCTTTAATAAAATAAGTGGATTTGTAACTTATTTTGTTAGACCCTAATTCTATGTGATAGACCCTTTATTTATTTAATCAACAAAGAATATAATGGACTTGTATGGACTTCTATAAAATGAAATACAAATGGACTGTTTATATGTTTTTTGGGTTTTATAATTATGCAAACTAACTAACTATGACACAACACTAATACTAACAATGTAATAACACCACTACAACACTACTAAACCGAATGAAATAAACATAATACAACCATAAAATGAAAGCAAAGGCTTGGTAAAAATTCAGTGACAACACAAGCCACTTTATCTTTTTTTTAACTCTGATTTCCTGCCAAATAGAAGAAACAGAGGCATACAACCCTCCTATGAGATCCTTGATGGAGCAAGCCTTGTCCTTCAACTTCAAAAGACATTTCCAAGTCCAACTAGAGTTTTACGTGAGTGCAACATGCCATAAGGAATTATCCTTAAGCACATATTCATGCACCTAGGCAACCTAAATTGAGCCACCATTGAGCAGAATTCTCCTAATGAGGTAAATAAAACATGCTTGGTTCCAAGTTTTGAGGTTTTTAATGCCTAATCCTCTCTCTGACTTGGGGTAAGGAATAGAAGACCAACTCACCCTTGCTCCCTTTGCAGGCTTATCCCCTCTTCCAAAAAAACTGAGAGCATATTTGATTAATACGCTGAAGAATTGCATTGGGCAAAAATAGTTGCCTACTCCAATAATTTTGAATATTATAAATCACCGATTGAATGAGTTGCAACCTTCCAACATAGGAAAGTTTCTTAGCTTTCCAACTCTTTAATTTTTTTTGGCAATTTTGTCTAAAAGAGGAGCACAATCTCTAATAGATAATCTCTTTGTGATTAAAGGGCTCCCAAGATACCGAACTGCGAGAGATCCCTTCCGAATACTAGTAGCCTGGTGAATTTCCTGAATAACATCCTCATCCATGCCAGAACAAAACATCTCAGATTTGGCAGCATTCATATGCAGCCTAGAAAAACCATAAAATGTCTCAAGAACTCTCCAGGTCCCAATAACAAAATCAGCAGACCCTTTAGAGAAAATCATAAGGTCACCTGCAAAGCATAGATTGGTTGTAGAGACCCTATGGAACTTGGGGTGATAAGAGAAAGCTCCATGAACTGCAACAGCATCAAGGAGCCTCAAGAGAACATTCATTGACAACACAAACATATATGGGGAGAGGGGATTTCCCTATCACACCTCTTAGCCCCTCGAAAGTAACCTACCAGCCCTCCATTCAAAGAAATCGAGAATACATGAGAAGAAATACATTCTCGGGTCCACCCAATCGTCAAAGGAGGAATCTCCAAAGCTTCCAATATAGCAAGAATGAAATTCTAATAATTTATAATTATATAATTGATTAATGTATAATTATAATCACTTTATTAGATATTTTATTGTTGTAATATTTTTTACCAAAGTAATTGATATATTTTTGTTAGTACCAGCGAACTGCAACCACACAAATATCCAATTACAACCTTCTGTGAACATATTAGCATGCCTCGCCCGCGCGAACAACCAATTATGACCCGTTGCGAACTTGACAAGCGAAAGTTACCCCAAACCACGTGACAATGCACGTGATCTACATCGACACCTAATCCAAAACAACTCATCAAGACACTTGTATTCCTCGATTGACACATGCCCTCACCTCATCTAGCCCTTATAAGGAACCATGCATCCTCAAACAAGGGCAAGTCTCAAGAACTCAGACCAAACCTCTACCTTAAAAATAGCCCAAAACCACTGTCCAAAGGAGGTTGCTTACTCAGGTGATCAACAATGGTGTGGTGAGTGTGGATCTTCACCCTTTTAGTCCGATTCTTAAGAAACAATGGAGAATGATCCCCGAAAAAAGCGTAAATGGGGGAACGGATGGGAATAGAAAAAATTGGTAAGAAGTGGAGGAGAAAACCTCCCTCTTTCAAGCCAAAAGCAACCAACTAGCTAACATGTAGAGTAGACTAGAAATCATGGAGGAGTACACTCATACCGCACTAAAGCAACTCCGATAACAACAAAAATATGCCATGAGGCAGATGCAACATTCAATAATAGAGCACGAGGAGAAGGTTGTGGAGGAATCACAAATAATTATAGCTAGAATAACTAAGGACAAAAATCAACTAAGATGCCACAACAGTGAGTCCCTTAAAAACTCTAGCTAAAAATATGCAAAACCCAGAACCCTCGAACCCTGGTAAAAAGGAGAAAGCCTACCACCTATAGAAATGAAGGAGAATCAAGAAAAATGAGAAAATAATTATAGCATCAGAAAGGGAAAACGAAGGGCTAAAGCAAGAAAATGGCTCACCAGTATACGGAGGGCAGGATAGGAGAAGGCATTCAAACTTGGCAACCACCACTCGATTTTCAAGCGTACCACCTTCTAATAGACATGTTTCGCGTATCCTATATCAGGTAAAGCACCTGGGAATTCTAAAGCCCCCACCACAAATTAGGCCAAACAAAGTCAAAGAAAGGTTGAGTAAAAGATACAAATTTCATAAGGAACATGGGCACGACACAGATGAATATACCCATTTAAAGGATTCAATAGAGTTTATCGTTAGGAAAGTACAATTACAACGATTCATTAAAGGCAAAGAAGGAATGTGCTCAAGGAGAATAAGGGTGGAAAGAAGTTCAGATGAGAGATGTAAAAGTTAGGGGGTTACAAGTGGTATGAGGGAGACATCAGGCACAAGAAGCAGGAAGTCCGGATGAGAGGTGTAAGGAGCCCTTGTGGCCTCCTTGCTAAAAGAGGAGAAGTAATCCCTGCTGATGAAATTCGAAGTTACAAAACTTGACAAGAAAAGCTGCTCCCCCACGACCTCCTTGTTACCTAGAAGAGTAGTTAAGGGTGGCGTCTGATGCAAAGCTTTAGACCATTTAGCAACTAAGTATGGTGACGTGGATATGAGAAAATGATGACTTTTTGCCAAGCGTTCAAAAAATAAAATGTTCTCTAGTCACTTCAAGCAAGTGTGCATTGTAAAGCGTCCGAAAAAGAAAAGGTTTACTAGCCACTTCCAAGAAAGTGTGCATAGTAAAGCGTCCGCAAAAGAAAAGAGGTTGTGCATAGTAAAGCGTCTACAAAAGAAAATGTTCGCTAGCCACTTCCAAGCAAGTGCACGATAAACAATGTGTGAATAATTCAAAGGGATTAGGTTCACTAGCCACTTCCAAAAAATCCTCCCAAACAAAAAAAATGAATCACCTAAACATTCACCGCTCCCAAGTGAGTGTGCAAAATATCTAACATAAGTATTCGCTAGCAATCTCTTGCCTTGGAAAGATAACATATGACATCACAAATAGAGGACAATATTACTTTCAACATTTACACAAATTAAAAGAAGAGAAACATCGCTCTAAGTTATTGATGTAAAAAATCCACAGGGGCAAGCGTACATATAAATCTTCCCCGAGAGAATGATGACATTCATAAATATGAATATGTGAATAAGTGTATAATAATCAAGATTATCTCACTCTAGGGGGCAAGAGTCTCCCCATCCAAAATGAATATGCGAACACAAAAGAAAATATGGAACAAATTAGAGAATGAGTTAACAAATGAGTTAGCAATACCGTTATAAGTTAGCAATCACATCCCCACCGCTTTTAAAAAAGTGTCCAAGAATGAATATTCGATTCAAAATTCAAGTTTTGAGAGCCAAAACATTAGAGTATAATATAAAAAATAAATTAATGAAATATTACAGTTTTAAGCCCTTTAATTGGAGCAAGAAAATTCTTGAGAATTTATTCTAACAAGGATCACCCTAAGGTTATTTTGTCACATATTGAAAATTCATACTCTTCTTTTGCTTCTCATGCTTAATCCATGTAACTTGAATGCTTCCACTTCGATTGATTCATGTTATAGTACAGGCTAAACACATGGGATGTCTATTGGATATTTGAATTCTCTCGAGATGAAGGGACATGAACCTCGCTAACGATTAGGTTCAGTATCACTAACCATGCTCCTGCTTATTAACTTGACTAGCTATGCTCCCATGAGCTGTTACAATGATAAGAAGCAAGCGATGGAGTGACAAAACTTGTGAACTTGCTGACAAACAATGAGTCAGCCCTGCGAATCATTTGGTACAAATTTTTTGTTGTCACGGTGCCCAACATCACCTCTACAAATTAAAGGGATTGATGAGTGAACAACCACCTTGATGATATTTATGAAAAACAACCAAATCCAAGAACACGTCAACAACTTTAGATAATCTGCTTAGCAACAGCCGCCTCCCAATGTAGTCCGAAACAAAAATAAACAATTGTATTTGGAAAATCTTGAGAGCAAGGTTTTCCAAACACTTTGTTTTTGACGTTCAACACTACAAATAGCTACCCATAGCTTTCCAAATACAATTGTTTGTCGACATAAACAACCTAGCTAAACAATCAACAACACTCTAGGATCTATAAAATGAAGCCCGCGTATACTATCTATCGCCACAAATAAATTCCTCCAACCAACACATACAAAGCTGTAAAAACGAAAGATACAAAGGAAATAATACACTACTCAGTAATCAGGTTATGAAAACACAGACCTAAAAGAGTAATATTTATCACAAAAAGAGAAAATACCAAGACTTGACGATTGAAATTCAAATCTTCGAAACTGCCAAGACAAGCAATTAATTTTGAGATTTTGAAATATGGAACAAACGCCTAAATCACGCAATCTTGAAACCCCCAATCAATAAATGCACGGGTGAGAGCATGCACCTGCTACAACCAATCTAAGTTTTTCTCTTTCATTATAGTCTTTCTTAAACCATGTAATCACGATGAAAACGAAACAACTACTCAATGCTAAAAATAACCCACTTCTCATGAAATACCAACAAACACGACACACGAGGAATCTAGTAAATGTCTATTCACCCAAAACTAAAAATACATAAATGTAAATACATATAATCTTATAAGTCCTACATGCATATGAAAGCCAACTTTTTCTAGAAAACTCGTTCGCCCGGGGGAAATTTTTAGTACCAGTGAACCACAACCACACGAATACCCAATCACAACCCTCTGCGAACATACTAGCAGGCCACGACCATGCGACCAACCAATTATAACCCGTTGCGAACTTGACATGAGAGCGTTATCCCAGACCACGTGACAATGCATGTGATCCATATCGACACCCGAGCTACAACAACTCACCAAGACACTTGTCTTCCTCGATTGACACATGCTCTCACCTCATCCAGCCCTCTATAAGGAACCATGACAAGAAAAAGCTCTTAGAAACTCAGACCAGACCTCTACCCTAAAAACAGCCCAAAACCACGGTCCGAAGGAGGTTGCTTACTCATGTGATCAACAATTTTAATCATATTCTACGATTTAAATACTATTATTTTACATTAATTAAATGAAATAAAAAATATATTATTTCATACTTCGTAGTATATCAAATATTTTCTTTTACGCGACCTATCAAAATCTAGTTTGAAAGTTATTGTATAATTCAAAAATTATTATTCAAAACTTAAAAGTATTCCATCCCTATACATTGTCAGTCACACGCAAAAGCATAAATAAAAAATGATTTACTAACTAACAAGGAAATGAGTGGTGCTATCATGCGTTTCTCCTTTTCTTACTATGGAGACCGGAGAGATACCTTCTCCTTGTTTTGTTATTGGGTAAAGTACATAAATGATAATTAAATTATCTCTAAAAATATAAAATGATCATTAAATTTTAGAAATTCTATAATAGTAATTAAACTTTAGCTTTTATTACAAAATAGGCACTAAGACATTAACTGTCATTTACTAGAGACATGGAAGTTATGAAATTTTATTTAATAACATATTTAATCCTCAATATTTGCACATTCAATCAATTTAGATATCAATAATGAGTGTTAAATTATTAATAAATTGATTAAATGTGTCAATCTGGAGGATTAAATGTTATATTGTTCAAATTTCTGTAACTACCACGTCACCCAATTAACGACAGTTAACAACTCAGTGACCATTTTGTAACAAAAACTAAAGTTTAATGTCTATTATATAATATTTGAACATTTTGTACTTTTAGAGATAGTTTAGTGACTATTTGTGAACTTTACCCTTTTTATATTATCACACACAATGCCTTGTTTTTAGCTGATTAATCTAGATCGAGTACTGTAAAGACTCATTACACAAGAGAAATTATCACGGGTCTGACTTACCACATTAACCATGGTCTCAACTGATGAAAACTACTCGATTCGCCATTTTTATATGTCATCAAATAATAACTTCTAAAAAAGTGAAGGTTCATTGGTTGAAAAAAATGGTGAGGTGGTTGGTTTTCAATGGTTGGAACTATGGCTGATGTGATAGCCAAACCCATGGTATAATTTCTCATTATGAGATGACCCTCTCAACTCAATTTTCTCCATTCACAATGCCAACGTTAGCCCTTTTATCATATATTTT
The DNA here is from genome assembly GCA_019671005.1 of Hibiscus mutabilis. Classification (NCBI taxonomy): domain Eukaryota; kingdom Viridiplantae; phylum Streptophyta; class Magnoliopsida; order Malvales; family Malvaceae; genus Hibiscus; species Hibiscus mutabilis. The sequence continues at coordinate 9,811,817 of CM033735.1, read as the reverse complement.
TCTCCTTTCCTAAATTACATACTTAAACAAGTTCAATCTCTCATTCAAATTATTATAACAACAATAATCTTAATAGGGGTAGTTTTGGACATGTATAATAAGTGCGACTGCATAAGACATTCGAAAAAAAGCCCAATATGAGTTATTTAATATATATATATATATATAACTATTTTCTAAAAAAAATTATTAATCTAAAACATTAATTGTGGCAAGTGGTGGTTCAATTTCATTAATTTTGTTTTAATGGATAGATGACATGGAAATCACTGTAGATAATTTTGCTTTAAAATATGCAAGAAAAACATTGTTTTTAAGTGGAAATATTAGACTTTTAGATGTTTTAAAGTCATTTTATGTTGCTTAAGAGAGTAATCTAATATTTTTGTATTAAGAGAACTTTATTTGGAAAAAAACCTTATACATCTTTCCTATTATAAAGTAAGAGACACATTTTAATAAATTGCACAGAGCCCCTAAATCTTTGAACCGCTCATGAACATTAACTAAATTAAACTCAATCGATTAGACAATTACACTTAATACATTATTAATGGTTTCAATTCCCATATGTACATAACATATATAAATGAATTTTGATGCTTAAAACATGAGAGGGTTAATATATGAAATTCCAATTGTAGTGGAGGTCCATATTTGTGACCTCTTGAATTTCCCATGCCCTAGAAGAAGACAACACCATACTTCCAAATACCAATAGCCTTTTTTCATTATTCTAACTTTGCACTAACCTATCTATCATGTGCTTTTTCCACATTTCATGTTTTTTTTTCATTTCTTCTCCTCCTTTCCATGGATATAACTATAATCACCATTCATTCATTTCACCTGTTTCTTTGAGCATGAGAGAAAGAGAAAGAACAAGAAAATAGAAATAAAAGAGTGACAGATCATCATCATGTGTAAGGAAAGGTACATGAATGTTTTCCCTTGTTTTGATTCTTGGAATCATGAGAAAAAAAGGTTTAGAAAAAAAGAATGATCGAAGTTTGATCCAAAACCCTTCTCTCTCTTTATGTCCTTTATGTTGCTTGATTTGTGTATTCTACCTGTTTGAGGATATGTCACTATAAGAATAAAAAAAGAGGGTGTTTTGTTGAAGAAGAAAAGAGGGTGTTTGAAATGAAGTTTGATCCAAGATCAACCATATCTTTCCATTTCCTTCCCTTTTAAGTTGTTAATTTTACTTATGGGATTTTGATGATATCAATGGATCTCGGACCAGGCTTCATTCCTCACACCATACTTTTCCATTACTTCACTCCACAACACTAAGCACATCAAGCCAAGCCTCTATTCATCCATCTCTGATCGAGGTTTGAATTTATGTTATGTTATGTATGGAGTAGAAATCGCCTGCCCTTTTTCGGTGCCTCTATTTACACCCCATCATTAAAAAATTAAGTTTAGGGTTTAGGATTAGAGTTTAAGGTTAGGGCTTAGAGTTAAGATTTAGAGCATTGGGTGTAAGGGGTAGGGCATAAGATTTAGTATTAAGAATTTAGGGTTAAGGATTAGGATTTGATTTTTTAGTGTTGGAGCAAATAAAGAAGCACCAAAAAGGGGTGGGAGATTTTTATCGATCGTATGAATCCAAGAAAAGACTTTGTTCTTGGTTTTGTCATTTTTCTTGGACATCTTTTTTTGAACAATTTCTATTTAGAGGGAGCGAAGGGAAAATTCACTTATAATGAGTTTCAAATTCACAACATAAGGGAAAGGAGAATGTGTCAACTGAAAGCTTTAACCGCTTGTTCCAGAGATTTGTTAACATTTTTCTCAGATATCTGATTTTGCATGTTTAATTTCTTTGATATCTTGTAGAATTAACAATAACCATATGCTTTCTTTTTGTTGATAAGGTATTAAATGTTTGTCCATTTCAATCTTAGGCATACATGCAATGTGTATGATATAATATAATGTTTTCTTTGGAACTAATACTTGATTTGCTTCATATACGAGTCTTTTCCATTTTCCTCCTTTGGAATATTCCAAGACAAATAATATAGGACAACTCTATATATCAGGACAAATGAAACTTGTATCGTTTACATTAATTTATGGATTCATGAAATATTTGTCTTTCAATATTTATTCATTTCAGAACAAAAAAAGAATCTAAAACAATATTAGAAGTAATGTTTCTCTTTGTATTGTTATTATAGACACTTGCACATGCATGTTAGATAGAGAAAATTACTAAAAAACCTAAAGGTATTATTCAAGTTTAATAGTATAAGCTATAGAGTAGTTTAAGAATAAAATTATTTTTTTCTTTTTCCTTTTTTATCTTTTATATATGATTCATATTTGAAGTTTGAGGTTGTTACTGTCAACAATATTGTCTCCAAAATTTGAATATGAGTTCTTTTACTGAGAGTATATGTAATATGCCTTACTATATCCGGTGGTAATCACATGAATCTTCAACTATATCTGGAGTCGAAGATCATACTCCTAAATGGGGCAAAACTCTCCAACTTTAGACTTCCATTTTTAAAGTTTATTATATAATACAATATGAAACTTCCATTGCCTAGGCATGCATATCATATATAGGTAAATTTCAGGTATAAATCATAATTGACCTGCAGGTAGGCTTGGCTGCTGAATTTTTGGTCCATTAAGTAAAACATGGTGCATGGTTGACAACATATGACCTTTATCTAAGGCAACGCAATTTGCAGTTTCAGGTAATGTCTTTAACTTAGCTGGATTAAGAGTTTGTGAAAATATTTCGAAATGGTATACTAAAATGTATCGATATCAATCGACAAGTGTTGAGTGTAGCGGTAAGTTACATTGTAGTTCGAAAATGAGAATTTAAATTCAAACTTTAAATCTTAAAAATTTATTGAGAGAAACAACCTCAAGAATAAACTATATAATGAATATAAATATAGAAAAAGAAATATTGACACCACATATATTTAACAAAAATGGTATACGGTACTAACTACTTTAGTTTGTGATCCTTTATTGTTGATTGAAAGTTAATCATTCGATGTTTGTGATTGACCCTCTTAATGATGTCATTTTAAGATTCAAATTTATTTATTTTTTAGAATGCAATTGTCTTGTTATACAATGGCGAAATTTGAGGTAAGAGGTTGAGGGGCTAACTTTTTTAAATTTGAAAGCTTAAATTAAAATTTTTCATAAATGTTAAGGGTTTAACTAAAAATTTTAATAATTTTGAGAAATTTAATAAGAAATTTTAAAATTTTATGAGATGAGATTTAATTAAAAATATTTAAAAATGTTAAACTTAATATGAATTTTTAAAAATCTTGAGGGGTCAAAATTTATTTTTTAAAAAAATTAGGGGACATTTTAATTTCTTGAAATTTTGAGAGTCATGGCCATCCCTAACCTCCACTGAGATACGCCCTGATTTATATTACACCCGCACTTATTAATACACATTATTCTTGGCTTAAGGGTATAAGAAACCCTTGGACTTTTGAAAAATATTCATTAATTCCCTGAATTTTTTTCCGCTCAATTAAGCCCTTGAACCAAGAAATTGGATCAATTAAACCTTTTTATCAGTTTTGACCATTAAATCTTGACAGTTTTTTCTTTAAATATTATAGGCACATGACGCAATGCAATTCTATCTTATTGCATTTACATATTTTTTAAATATTTTTAATAAAATTTACAAGTTTTTAAAGAATTTTTTAGAACTTTTAAAGAAAATTTACAAGTTTTCTATCTTATTGCATTAAATCTTGACAGTTTTTTCTTTAAATATTATAGGCACATGACGCAATGCAATTCTATCTTATTGCATTTACACATTTTTTTAAATATTTTTAATAAAATTTACAAGTTTTTAAAGAATTTATTAGAACTTTTAAAGAAAATTTTAAATGAAAAACAGAAAATGTCAAGTTTAAACATTGTGACGCAATGCACTGCACCAACTGATTTAAAAGACTGTCAAAATTTAATGTCAAAGTTAGTCAAAGAGATTAATTGATTCAATTTCTTTTCAAGGGCTTAATTGAATTCAAGAAACTTAGAAACTTAATTGTTTTTTTCTCTTGTACCCTTGAACTTTTTGATCCTATATGAGTTTTGATTTATGCTTACGGGTGGCAATCGAGTGGGGAATAACCAAAACCTGTGGAATCCGAACTGACGGGTATGAGGAATAATCGAAACCTTCACCTACAAGGGCGGGATGCAGGAAGTTTTATAACCAAAGTTCAAATGAGGATGGGGACATGGATTATTATATCCGAACCATGGGGATAACCGAACCGTGCTCGTATAAATTACTGTGGGGATCCCCAAAAAATATCCGCAGGGATCTCAATGTTTTACAAAGTTGGATGCCCATAAGGGTAATTTACCCATTTTTCAACAAAAATCTAATCTCCCATAATTTGATATGGTCGGCTGGAATAAGTTTAGAAATTCTTCGTAAATTCCATAAAAATAATTAGAAAGTGGTCTATATATCATTATAAACGCGATTCGGTCTAGTTTTGTTTAAAATATATGGTGATTGATTTCGATATTTTTTAAAATATATGAATATTTGAATGTTAAAATGTCATAAAAATTTGGCAGATGATTTCTTAGAAAACAATCTTAGCAACGACTTAGAAAAATCACAAAAAAAATCTGCAAGATAAATCAGGAAGTGAGTTTTATATTTTATAACTATATGGAAGCCTAGATTCGTTTAAAACAAATGGTTCTTGATTCCAAGTTATATATTAGGAGTCATTAACTTTTTGAGTGAGCAAATGTCAGAAGAAAATACAACAAATTGTTTCCAAAAACAATAATGGCAATGACTTCAGAAATTCGTCATAAACCTTACGATTAAAATTAGAAGAGGTAATTTATATGATTAGAAAAATTAACGAATATAGTTCCTTTTAGAACAAACAGATCATGATTTGGAACTATAGATTATTAGTTATATATTTTCTTTTAAAGGTATTGTAGACTGTCATGTTTCAATAATTAATATTTTAGTCATGCTTTATAGTTTTGAAATGGTTTGTTTGTTATTTGCAAAACTAATTTATTATTTATGTTTGAAATTTTAAAGATTTAATGTATTAAGTTTTGCTTATTGTTTTGGGTATGGAGACTAACCAAAACCCGCGGGGATCCGTAAGGAATGCATATGAGAACGAAAAAAATTCCTGAAACGTTTAATAGAAATTCTCCAAAATTGTACTCGCAAATATTAGGATGGAGAGATAATACAAAACTGTCCCCGAACCGCCATGATGCCACCCCTATTTATGCTCCAGAAATTGTCACTTTCTATTATAGAAGCTAGCTGATTGCTCCTCGTAATTTAACGAATGCAATGAGGTTTACGAGATTAATCTAATCTTTTAAACATAATGAAATTCTAAATTAATTTAATAGTTAAATTTTATTTCTTCACAAACTTAATACTTCAATTCGGACTATTAATTATTTTTATTCTCTCGACATGGTACATATCATGAAAATAATGCGAGAAAGTAAAAAGTATATTGCAAAACATAAATATGGTATACTTGAATATTAAAAAATCATGGATCACTAAGGGCCAGTTTAGCATTTCTTTTGAAAAGTGCGGTGAAAAAATATTTTTGAAAAGTATTTTTCAGAAGTACTTTTGAATTTTCAAGTTTGAGATTTAAATGTTTAGTATTGCTATCAAAAAGTATTTTTAAGAAGATAAATGACCATTCGGTGCTCCTTGTGAAAAATGGAAGGTCAACAACATAATACCGGGGCACTACATTGAAAGGAAACAGTAAGGCTCTTGCAGAAAATAAAGGTGTCTCCAAATAGAACCTTAAATCAAAAAAATAGGAGCGAAGTCAACCGCAACCTATTTTAGCAGGTTTGGTCGCATCCTTGACGTTAGAACTTAATAAAGCTGAAGCTGTCTCAAGACAGCATAGCAGGGATGCATCAGAACCTATGGAGGAAAGTGTAGCTCCAGTCCAGTGGCGGGCGAACACGACATTCGAGATAGGGGTGCCGATGGTCAAGTTTAATTATCGTAAAACATATATTAATTTTGGTATAACAACTTGTATAAGGACCTATTTGTAAAATTAAATAAATTTTTAAGTATTCTAAAGTCTCACAAACTGACAGGCTATTTGAATCAAACTGATTTTAAGTCAAAACAATCAAACCAAATAAATTTTCTCTAAGTTCTTCAAGCCAAATTTGACAATTACGCTAAGGCGTATCGATACGCTATAGCCGTATCAATATGGTTTTACGTTATTGGAATTTTAATCGCCTTAAGTGTATCGCTACGGTTCATATCGTATCGATACGGTTTAAAGATAAATATATTTTTAAGGCATAGCGTACCGATACGGTTTGGTTTGATTCAGAAGATCTTTGCATTTAATGAAAATAGCCGTTGATTGTCAGTTATGGGGAATCAGCTTTTTCAAACGGTCGTTGGACCGTATCGATACGCCCATATAGCGCATCGATACACTTTTTGTTAAACTTTCACTCAGGATTCCAGTGAGCAAAATTCGTATCGATACGGTCATTGCGTATCGATACGCCCCTATTTTTACACTATAACCGTACCGATACGCCTTCCTGCGTATCGATACACCCCTATTGTTTTGTGCACAACGTCTTTTTCTTCTTATAGACATGTACCGATACGGTGATGAGGTTACTGATACGTTGGGCAGTTGAAGAGCATTTATTGTGCCAAAAATGCAGCCTAACAACTAGGTTAATGATCTTAACCACCCAAACGGCTAGAATTCAATGCAATAGTATAAAAACAAGCCTCCAAAGCCTCAGCAACAACTATTGAGCCTATTTGCAACATCCAAGCATATATCCAAACCCTTGTGCTTTATAAAGTCAAATTCTTGTACCCTACTTGTTGTAATCTTCATTGTAATCATTTCTTTCAAGTTTGGGGAGAGTTTGTGTATAAATTGGGCAACAATTTGTCTTGTAAGAGATACTCTAAGTTTGTCAATTCCTTCTTTGTAAAGAGAGAGTTTTTGGTTAATCTTTGGGTAGAAATATTAACCGGTCTGTTAAGGTTACCTCCTAAGCCTAGAAAATGGGATGAATATCTAGTGGATATTGCTGAAAATCCTTAGTGGGAGCTAAGGTAGTAGATGTTGAGCTTGTTAGAAGCTTGAACCACTATAAATTGTCTTGTCTTTATCTTTCCAAAATTCAATTTGCTCCCTTCCACTTTAAAAAGACAATTCACCCCCTCTTAGCTAATCTTGATTCATTTGATCCACTCAACAATTGATATCAGAGCCTACCCCTTTGAAGGCTTCACATCCACAAGAGGAGATCTTAGAAGAGTGTTGATCAACATCAAATCAAAGCCATGGCATCTACCTCCGGCCCTAGCATGTACGAGTCACAATCAATCACTAAACCATCATTCTTCAATAGGGATAACTATCCCTATTAGAAGGCTCTTCATCAAATTCAATGACTATGTCCTTTAGGATGTATTAAAAGACGAACCGGCAATTCCAATGAAAAGAGATGATGAAGGAAGACTTGTTCCGAAAACCAAGGTAGAGATGACCGATGAAGATTGGAGAAGACTCCAAATCAACGACAAGGCTCTGCATATATAATTTTGTGCACTCAGACTTGGCATGTACGCAAAAATGTCATCGTGCACAAGTGCTAAGGAGGTGTGGGACAAGCTAGAAACCACTTACGAAGGCACTAATGACGTAAAGGAGACCAAGATTGAGATCCTCAATTTTAGCTACGAGAACTTCAAAATGGAGCCAGATGAGAGTGTCTCCAAGATGTTTGATCGCTTCTCGGTCATAGTGAATGGTCTCGAAGGCTTCGGTGAGATTATTCCCAAAGATAAGCTTGCCCGAAAGCTTCTTTACTCTCTTCTCTAATCATAGGATGAGAAGAGAACTACAGTCATCGAGGCTAAGAATTTGAAGACGTTGAAGCTCGATGAGTTGGTGGGATCTCTCCTTACTCATGAGATCATGAAGCAAGGAATGGAAGAAGAGAAAAGAGAAAAGAGTCGAGAAGCTAGAGGTGGAGAAGAAGAAATAAGAGATTGCTCTCAAAGCTTCACTACAATAAGAAGAGAGCAATTCAAGTGAAGATGAGTTCGCAGAATTGGCTATGATAGCCAAGAGATTCTCTCGGTTCATGAAGTCCAACCGGGGAAGAAAGTTCCAAAGAAGAAGAGACTTCAAGAACAAAGACAAAGAAGAAGAGAATGATCAACTCATATGTTATGAGTGTAAGAAACTGGGGCACATAAAATCAGATTGCCGTCAACTCAAGAAGAAGGGTTTCGATAAAAAGAAGAAGATGAAAGCCCATGTTGCTACTTGGAGCGATGAGGAATCATCATTTGATGAAGAGGAGCACGAAGTAGCAAACCTTTGCCTCATGGCCATTGATGATGATCCTAAGGTAAACCCTAACTCATCTAATTTTGATTTCATATTTGATGAGCTTCAAGATATATATGATGAGTTGCAAGAAGTTTACGATGAATTGGTTGAGAAGTATAAGGAATCGGTTTTGAAAAACAAGAAAATAATTTCTGATTTAAAAACCCAAAATGATTCCCTCTCCAAAACCAATTCGGAACTTGAAGAGAAGATTTCATTTTTAAAAGAAAATTTAAAATATTTTCAAAGTGAAAATGTTGATTTAAATAATCTTCTCTCAAAAGTTCATAATGATCACCACAAAGTGGTGAATGAGCTTAAAGCTTCTCTTAATGTAGTTGGGAAATCAAGTTTTGAAAAAGGAAGTTCTTAAAACCCAACTATGTGAAGAGGAACTTTAATGGCTACAAACAAAGAAGCTCTCAAAGGCATCCTAAGGGTAAAACAATTAGGAGTGTATGGGTTCCTAAGGAACTTGTAACTTCTAATAATATTCATGCTATTTTTTCTTGGACTCCTAAGGGAACCAAGTATTTGAGAGCTAACTCACATGGACCCAAAATGGTTTGGGTACCAAAAATAAAGAACTAATCTTTGTTTGTAGGGGGCATTGCTACAAGGCCAAAGCTTCAAGTCAAAACACTTGGTACCTTGATAGTGGATGCTCAAGACATATGACCGACGACAAGAGTAGATTCATGGAGCTAAAGCCAAAGAGTGGTGGAGTGGTGACATTTGGTGACAACTCCAAAGGCCACATTAAGGGTATAGGTTCCATTGGTAATCTCTCTTATATTCTTATTGAAGATGTCTTATATGTCAATGGTCTTAAGCATAATTTGTTGAGCATTAGTCAATTGTGTGATAAGGGTTTTAATGTTCATTTTGATGTTAATGGTTGCAAAATTGTGGATATTAAAACAAATCGAATAATGATCACTGGTCATCGCATAGGTAATATATACATGGTGCATCTAGATGACATACACACATCCAATGCATGCTTAGTTGCACAAGATGAAAATGATGCATGGTTATGGCATAGGAAATTAGGGCATGCTAGCATTAGTGTTTTAGAGAAATTAGTTTCCCAAAATCTAGTTAGAGGTTTACCTAAGCTAAAATTCACATTAGATAAAATTTGTGATGCTTGTGCTAAGGGTAAACAAAAATGAACTTCATTTAAATCCATTAATGATGTTTCAACTAGTAGGGTATTACAATTGATCCATATGGATCTCTTTGAGCCTATTAGGACAACTAGCTTGGGTGGAAAATCATATGCATATGTATTAGTGGGTGACTTCTCTTGATATACTTGGGTTCTCTTTTTAAGAACTAAAGATGAGGCTTTAGAAAATTTCATCACATTTTCAAAAATCACGCAAAATGACCTTGGTCAAAACATTTGTCATATTAGAAGTGACCATGGAACCGAATTTCAAAATCTAGGTTTTGATGATATTTGTAACACTAATGGTAGTAGCCATAATTTTTTTGCACCTCGCACTCCTCAACAAAATAGGGTAGTTGAGAGAAAAAATCGTACTTTAGAATAAATGGCTAAAACCATGCCTTGTGAAAATAATTTACCTAAATATTTTTGGGCGGAAGCCACAAACATCGCTTGCTATATTATAAACCGAGTAATGATTAGGCCAATTTTAAATAAAACTCCTTATGAGATTTTAAAATGAAAGAAACCTAACATTAGTTATTTTCATCCTTTTGGTTGCAAGCGTTTTGTTTTAAACAATTGAAAATAAAATTTTGGGTAAATTTGAAGCAAAAAGTGATGAAGCAATTTTCCTAGGTTATTTTTTAAATTCTAAAGCCTATCGAGTTTTTAACAAAAGAACCTTAGTTGTAGAAGAGTCTATACATGTGGTTTTCGATGATAACCTCCTTCCTAGGAAGGAATATTGTGATGATGATGATGATGATGTAGGGATCATTGAAGCCATTGATGGTGGAAAATTATCAAAGGTGGATGAGGTTCCAACCAAAGAAGAGGAAGCACAAGATCCTCCCATTGAAGCTTTAAACGACATGTCCATTAAGGAAAAGGAAGTGAGCTACCCAAGGGAACTCAACTATGTCAAAGGTGGTGAAATCTTGGGTAATCCATACAAGGGGGTAACTACTCGATCCTCTCTTAGATTAATGAACAATGTTGCATTCATTTCATGCATTGAGCCTAATAATATCAAAGAAGCATTAAAAGTTGATTTTTGGATATTGGCCATGCAAGAAGAACTTAATCAATTTGAGAGGAGTAAAGTTTGGACATTAGTTGATAGGCCTAGTAATAAATCTACTATAGAAACTAAATGGGTCTTTAGAAACAAACTAGATGAGAGTGGTAACATAGTATGAAACAAGGGTAGGCTTGTTGCTCAAGGTTACACTCAAGAAGAGGGAATTGATTTTGATGAAACCTATGCACCAATAGCTAGGATGGAAGCAATTAGGATGCTTCTTGCATTTGCATGTTATCACGAATTCAAGCCTTTTCAAATGGATGTTAAAAGTGCATTTTTAAATGGTTTTATAAATGAAGAAGTGTATGTTGAACAACCACTCGGTTTTGAAGATCCAAATTTTCCAAACCATGTTTTTAAATTAACAAAAGCTTTATATGGTTTGAAACAAGCTCCTAGAGTTTAGTATGAAAGGCTTTCAAACGTTTTGGTTGAAAAAGGCAAGGTGGATACTACACTTTTCATTAAAAGAAATGGCAATGACATTTTAGTAGTACAAATTTATGTTCATGATATAATCTTTGGTTCTACTAATGAGTTTTATTCCCAAGAATTTTCTAAGCTTATACAAGGTGAGTTTGAGATGAGCATGATGGGGGAGCTCTCAATCTTCTTGGGGCTCCAAATCAAGCAAACGAAGGATGATATCTTCACCAATCAAGCCAAGTACATCAAGGATATGCTCAAGAAGTTTGGCTTGGAGAATGTGAAGCCTTGAGCCACTCCAATGAGCTCATTAATTAAGCTTGAAAAAGATGAAGGAGGTAAGTGTGTTGATTCTAAGCTTTATCGCTCCATGATTGGTTCCTTGCTTTACCTTACCGCAAGTAGACCCGACATTATGTTTAGTGTTTACTTGTGTGCTAGGTTCCAAGCTAGTCCTAGAGAATCACACCTTGTAGCCATTAAGAAAATCTTTAGATACCTTAGAGATACACCTTGTTTAGGTCTTTGGTATCCTAGAGACTCATCCTTTAACCTTTATGCTTATTTCGATGCGGATTATGAGGGTTGTAAGATAGATAGAAAAAGTACCTCTGGCACTTGCCAATTCCTAGGTAGTATGCTCATATCTTGGTTCTCTAAGAAACAAAATAGTGTAGCTTTATCTACCACCGAAGCGGAATACATAGTGGCCGGAAGTTGTTGTGCTCAAGTCCTTTGGATGAAACAACAACTTCTAGACTATGGAATTGATGTAGGTACCATACCCCTTAATTGTGACAACACTAGTTCCATATGTCTCACTAAGAATCCCATCCAACATTCAAGAACCAAGCACATACTGATAATACATCATTTCATTAGGGATTATGTTTTAAAGAAAGATATTGTTCTAGAGTATGTTGATACCTCAAACCAACTAGCGCACATATTTACCAAACCATTAGACAAAGAGCATTTTTAGACTCTTAGGAGAGAGTTAGGTCTAACTAGCCTTTCTTGACCTTTTAGAGCCGTTAAATGCCAAAAATTTGCTTGAATTTGAATGAATGTCATGCTTATGTATTTTGGCTTCTTATTGCATCTATGTTTGTTGCTAGGGGGAGTATGCATTTGTTTTAGACCATATTTCTTGCTCATATATCATTCACATACATTTAGGCTCGCTCAAAGTTGAATTTTTGGACTTCTTTTTGTCCAAAATGCATTTTTCTGGCAAAGGGTATCGATACGACCATAAGCGTATCGATACAGGTTATTAAATGGGCAATGATACAATCAACATTGTATCGATACGGTCATGTGTATTGATATGGTTTGAAAACCGTACCGATACGGTGGATCGATATGCCTAGTCAGTGTATCAATACGGTAATCACTAGAGCTTTAAATCGGCTTTAAATGAGGATTCAGCTTTTATTAAAACACAATCTCTTTTCTTCCACAAACCCTATCCGAAGACTCCTATAAAAACCCCTCTAATCTCCTGGATTTTCACACTAAACTCAAAATCTCTTAAGGGTTTTTCATCAACACATCAAAGCTAAAGCTTTGCTAGCAATTTGGTGCATTGTTCATCCTTCATTCATCTAATTTCCTATCTCAAGGTATAAAACCCTTTTCTTTTTAATTTTTGTTTATTTTCCTTTTTTAATCGTTTTTTGTATAGAATATGTACTTATAGTATGGGTTTTTAAAGTTTCTGCAAAAATTCTTTGAAATCTGAAATTTTTTTGCTTGAATATAAAATTATACCGTATATTTTCATAAACTGTTTTTCAAATTTCATTTTCCCAAAAATTATTTCTATACTTTTATATATTTTTAAAACCTAAAATATAGTGTTTTTCACAATACCTTGAATTATTGGAATATTTATTTGATCAAATGTGATGATAATTGCATACATTGTTTTCAAATGTTTTTATGTATTCCAGGTTTATAATAGGGTTGAAAAAGAGACCAAGAAAAGATTTACCATCGAGTTCTTCCAATCCCAACTCCGAAAATGAGGGTACTCCTAAACCAAACCTTGGCTATATAATTCAACATAGTTTTCAAACAACTTCGGCTATGGCCCATTACAAACAATATCAAGGTTTTACCATTCGGGAAGAGCGAGTTGCCTCAATCCCTTTTCTAAACTCAGAACGCTTTAAATTCAAATATTTTGGATTGATGCAACAATGGAAGTTCATACCTTTTCTAAGCATATACCCGATTTTATACCGAAACCTTGTTTTGATTTTTTATGCCAATGCCTGTTGTGTTCATGATTTTGAAAAGAATGAAGTTATAGCCATTGACTCTTATTTGATGGGAAAAAATTTAGAATTGATCAAATCACTTTATGCAATGTTTTTGGATTTGAAAATGTTGGGATTGATGATGAACACTCGTTTGGTGGTCAACTTGGCTCCGTTACCGTCTTAGACGCCCATGACCAAATCCTCCATCTCATCATCTCTTGGTGGATTCGCCCTTCCGGTGGCAAATTCTCAACCATCCCCCAAGTTGATGCATTTTTGCTATGATGTTTCCGTGAGGGTAGACGCCCCAATCTTTGCCAAATTATGTTTGCCGACTTGGTCTATCTCGTCCAAAATTGCCACACCGACCAAGTTAAGTCATTCTACTATGGCACGACTTTGAGTCATCTCTTTCATTCATTGAATATTGATTGTTCGCACGATGCCGCCGAGGCTCATGGAAAGCCGATTGATGAGCACTCCATCACTCGTGCTAAATTCCATTTCATCAACAACGAGTGGGTCCGTATACCCAATCCTCCCCCTCAAGATGATCAACCTCCTTCGGTGGTTCCACAAGGTCACATTGCTCCTCATGCTCAACCATCTAATGATGTTCTCATGGCCTTTCTCACAGAGCAATTAACCTGTACGCGCACTCATATGGATTCCGGCTTTACCTCTATTGATACTTGGTTCACCACATTGGAAGAATGGTTTGGGGTCCTTGAGAACCGAGCCACCTCAATTGAGAAACATGTCAACACCATTGAGCAACAACAAGCCTCCATGGATATCTATCTCACTTCTTTCCATGGTGCTTGGCTCAATTCTCGCATTCCTCCACCCAAAGACGATGATGATGTTGAAGAGGACATAGATGAGGAAGATGGCAACAATGATGGGGACGAGTTCTAGAGCATTCTCATTCATATCATATCATTTAGGCTTTCTATTTCATTATGCACCTATGTTTTATGTTCAAGAACCCTATGATTTGATTTATGCTTTGTTTTTAGGTTTTAAGTTTGGATTTTAAGTTTAAAGTTATTTTGAACTTATGTTTGCTTTGGATTATATTTGAACTTTAATGATATTATGTTGCTTTAATTATGCTTTGATTTGTGCTTTAATTGCCTATATCTTGTTTATATCCTTTAATTGCGCATTGATTTTGATCTAACAAAAAATAGGAGAAGAAAGTGTAAAGTTTAAATATTTATAACTTTTGAAAACCTATCTTAAATTAAGGGAATAAAACTTTTCAAAGTTTTCAAATACTTAAAAATTTAACTTTGGTTTTGTTATATCTAAAAGGGGGAGATTGTAAAACATATATTGATTTTGATATAACAACTTGTATAATGACCTATTTCTAAAAGTAAATAAATTTTTAAGTATTCTAGAGTCTCACAAACTGACAGACTATTTGAATCAAAACTGATTTTAAGTCAAAACAATCAAACCAAATAAATTTTCTCTAAGTTCTTCAAGCCAAATTTGACAGTTACGCTAATGCGTATCGATACGATTTTATGTTACTAGAATTTTAATTGCCTTAAGTGTACCAAAACGGTTCGTACCGTATTGATACGATTTTAAGATAAATATATTTTAAAGGCATAGCGTACCGATAATGTTACCTCATATCGATACAGTTTGGTTTGATTCAGAAGATCTTTGCATTTAATGAAAATAGTCGTTGAGTGTCAGTTATGGGGAATCAGCTTTTCAAACGATCGTTGAACCGTATCGATACGCCCATATAGCGTATCGATACACTTTTTGTTAAACATTCACTCAGGATTCCAGTGAGCAAAATCTGTATCGATACGGTCATCGCGTATCGATACGCCCATGTTTTTACACTATAACCGTACCGATACGTCTTCCAACGTATCGATACGTCCCTGCTATTTTGTGCATAACAGCTTTTTCTTCTTATAGACAGGTACTGATACGGTGACGAGGGTACCGATATGCTAGGCAGTTGAAGAGCCTTTATTGAGCCAAAAATGTAGTCCAACGGCTAGATTAATGATCTCAACCACCCAAACGGCTATAATTCAAGGAAAGGGTATAAAAACAAGCCTCCAAAGCCTCAACAACAACTACTGAACCTATTTGCAACATCCAAGCATATACCCAAACCCTTTTCTTTATAGAGTTAAATTCTTGTACTCCACTTATTGTAATCTTCATTGTAATCATTTCTTTCAAGTTTGGGTAGAGTTTATGTATAAATTGGGCAACAACTTGTATTGTGAGAGATACTCTAAGTTTTCCAATTCCTTCTTTGTAAAGAGAGAGTTTTTGGTCAATCTTTGGGTAGGAAGATTAACCGGTCTGTTAAGGTTACCTCCTAAGCCTAGAAAAGAGGACGAATATCTAGTGGATATTGTTGAAAATCTTTAGTGGGAGCTAAGGTAGTAGATGTAGAGCTTGTTAGAAGCTTGAACCACTATAAATTGTCTTGTCTTTATCTTTCCAATTCTCAATTTGCTCCATTCCACTTTAAAAAGCCAATTTACCCCCTCTTGGCCAATCTTTATTCATTTGATCTACTCAACAATTATCACATATGTCTCCTTTTCTCATATTTTTTAATGGTTAAGTTCATGTTCTAGAATACACATGGTGTTATTGACCCTAATTTTAATAGTTATTTTATGTTGTTTGTGAGATTACAGAAACTTGACATTGTTTCCTTGATGGAGCCTCGTATTAGCGACAAAAAGGCTGATAACTTTGTCCGACGATTGGGTTTTGTGATTTCCTATAGAGTTGGGGCTACGAGTTTCTCTGGTGGCATTTAGGTTATTAAGGGATTTGGTTTTATTGGATGCGGTTGCAGTTTCTAGTTAATTTGCTCATGGCTTGGGCTTGGATATATGAACCAATAAGTGTTTCTTCCTCACTTGTGTTTATGCCAGCCCTGACAGGTGTAAATATCAGTTATTATGGGATCAATTATTGGCTTTAAACCCTAGTAGTACATATCTGTGGGCTTTAGGGGTGATTTCAACATCATTAGAATTCCATCTGAGCGCAATGGAGGCTCTCAACATAGGTCTGACATCTATAAAAAAATTAATAACTTCAGGTTCTCTTCTGGTCTTATAGACATGGGCTTTCACGGTCATTCTTTCGCGTGGGAGAGGGGTGATCTTACTCAAATATTGGATCGTTGTTTATGGAATAAGGAGTGGTATGATCATTTTGCTAACTCGGAGGTCCTTCACCTCCAACGCCTTGGTTCCGATCAGAGGCCAATCATATTATCTACTAATGTCAACCAACATGTTAGATCTTTAAGTCCTTATCGTTATCTAGTGGCATGGAATGAGCACCCCTGTTTCCAAGGCTTGAAAGGATTTGAGATAATTCTTAACCCTTAAATGACAACATCATTGCCTTTTAAGATAGCAACCGTGAGTGGAATGAGAACGTGTTTGGACATATTGGCAAGTGGAAAACCCTTATGTTGGAAATATTACGAGGGATTGAACATGTTCTTAAAACTTCAAAAAAACCCTTCCTTGTCCAATTAGAAGTTGAGTTAAGGGAGGAGTTGAATCAAGTCCTTAAGCAAAAGGATATCATATGGCACCAAAAATCCTGCTCAACGTGGATCTCTAAAGGGGGACCAGAACACACGCTATTTCCATGCTTCAAACATGGCTAAACGTAGACATACCATGATCTACATGCTTAAGCTTGATGATGGTACATGGTGCGATGACCCGAGTACTCTCCAAGCACATGCAACTAATTTATTTAAAGCCTTGTTTCAAAGTGAGCAGCGATAAGGGTTGGAAGAAAAGTTATTAAACGACTTCTACCACATTAGTGATGAGGAGCTTTGACCCCTTTCGGATAATGTTTCCTTCAAGGAAGTGCGCAGGGTGGTGTTTAACATAGAGCCTTTAAAATCTCCTCTTTGTGATGGTTTCCAATCTACTTTTTTCCAAAAGAATTAGAAGGTGGTTGGGGATTCTGTTTTTGAACTAGTTCATCAATTCTTTGAAGATGTGAGATTAAACAGTTGGATAAACCGAACCCTTTTGGTCTTTATTCCAAAAGTAGAGTGCCCTACGAAGATTACCCGATTTCGGCCAATAAGTCTCTACATGGTCATTTATAAAGTCATTACCAAGCTTATTATTAACTGACTCAAACCCTTTCTAGCTTGGTGGGTTGATCAAAACCAATATAGTTTTGTCCATAGTAGGAGTATCACTAATAACTTAATCCTTGCCCAAGAAGTTGTCCATTCTATGAATGCCAAGAAATGTAAGAAACCCTAGATGGCGATAAAGGTCGACCTCGAAAAGGCTTACGACCGGCTCGAATGGGATATCATTTAGGAAACTCGCCAGGTGTAGACTCTCAGGGAGATGTGTAAAGTAATGCTGGTAAAAGGGGCAAATTATATGTATTGGGCAAGTATAAAACAGTGCCAAGAGTCTTTTGCGTGCAAGTATACACGGTCTGCAAGTAATACAACTTGGTAAGCTGAGTTATCGATCCCACAGAGATTGAATTGAATTCAATTGTTTGATTGTTACTTGCTTTGGAAGAAAAGATGTTTGTTTTAAAGAGTTGATTTTAAAACTAAGAAAAGAAAATAAAAAGAACTGAAGTAAAGCGTTGGCAAGGAAGGTGTTTTCAAATGAATGATGACTGTTGGCAGGGAATGCATAATTTCAACGTGGTTCATGCCAGCCCTTATTGGCAAAACTGTCTTGGCATTGTTTGCCGAGCAGATTTAAAAGTAGCAATGCCTCTCTCGATGGTCATTGTCCTAAACTGGCTAAGTAAAAACCCCTACATCTCTGTAGTGTATGTTTTTCTTAAACCAATTTGATTTAAAACCAATCTATATTCCAAGGGGGTAAATTTCACTTCCGAAGTAAGTTCATCTACATGAACGACTTCTCTCGAAGCTTCTCTCCCACGTATTCAGCATCTCGATCGTTGCCAACACAGTCTATTAAGATATTGGAAGGCAATAACCTAACTATGCCAACTCTCTCTAGGCACAATACTTAGGAAAAACTTAAAGTATGCCAAATAGAGAAACTTTTGCGAAAAACATAATTATTATAAAGGAACTACGACATAAAAGACAACGTTTAAAACCAAAACATTCCCCACCAACTATTAAAATTAGTTTATGGTATGGGGGTTAACCAATAAACGTTTTTAACATCACCATCATAATAAAAACTAAGAAAAAAAACTTGTGCCAATGGAATAGGCAGAGAGGTCTCTCGATGCAGCCCTCCATGCCAGGCTCTCGGCCAAGAAGTTGAACCATCCTTCCTCGGTTGCACTGACTGTCACTCGCCGCTCTCAACACCTCGCTCCGATCACCTCAACATTCACCGTTCATTCCTTCAAGCTTGATCGGCTAGTGTATATATAGGCGTGCAAGGGAAGGGAATAGGATAACTCCCTCATTTTGAATTTCAAATGCCTCATAGATAAGAGATAAGCCTCATCTGATCGGTGTGATAGATTATCAAGCTAGGGTTGACATCATCCCGCCATGGCCATCATGGCACACGAGCTTGGCACATCTTTGCCAACACAGCTTGGCATCACCTTATCTGCTATTTTTTCGGATGTTATTCCATTCGCAATTTTTAAGGAGCCTGAATGTATCCTATTTTTTCGGGAGTTCTTCTTCTCTTGGCATGGCCGCTAGCATACCTCTCTGCCAAAAAATGCTTGGCACTCCTCTGGTCCTTATGTGCTCACAGCATCTAGCATTCACCTAGGCATTCTTAACTGCGTCCTTGTGTCTTGTATCCATTCCTCCTGCCAACCTGCGTAAAGGCCACTAAAAACAACCCATCACACTGGCATAGGCAGCCTACTAACTCTTTTATGAAAATGCATGCTTCTAACAAACTAATGTAACTAAATGTACTCAAAAACAAGAAAAAGCATATCAAAATAGGCATGAAAAACTATAATTTTGAGGAGGTAACACCAGGATATCGGTTTACGGAATAAATTAATTAGGCTGATTATGACACACATTAGATCCGTTTCTACCCAATTTTTGTGGAATGGTGATGTTTCTAAGGAGTTTAAGCATACTAAAGGACTTTGATTGGGAAATAGTCCATGTATATTTCATTTATTTTTTGCTGACGATTTGGTTTTATTTGTAGAGGCATCTCTGAAAAAAATGTTGGTGATTAAAGTTGTTATTTAAGACTTATGTCGTTACTCAGGCCATCGAGTTAGTGTGAGAAAGACACAAATATTTTTTCTCAGAATACTTGTCCTTTGCTAGCTAATGATGTAACACCCATATTCATAAATTCACATACCATAATACATGAATATAAATCTATTTTAACGGTCTTATCGCTTAAAAATGAACTATCACCGCCAACACTCCTAGCGCTAACCCGTCATTTCCGTTTGGTGAGACACCGCATTAATTAATTTCCATTTTTAACAAACCAACAAAAGCAATTAGATGACTTTGTAATTTTTATTAAATCTAAGTTAATGATTATTAGCCTCAGAAATGTCTACATACATTTTACCTATTAGGGGTTTAAAGTGTAATTAAGTGTGTTTTATTGTTTTCAATCGTGAAGAAAATTATATTGAAACAAAGGGGCTCTATCTAGGCTTTTAAGGACCTATTCCTAAGGGTTTTAAAACTTAAACTAAACAGTATATGAAGAACAAAAAAGAAATTAAAGGAAATAAAAGCTTAAATTAAATGAATTAAATAAACACAAATAAATTAAATAAGAGGAAGGGATGAATTTCAAAATAAATAAGAAAAATGAAAGAGAAAAGTGACCAAATTGAAGAAAACCCAAATTTCAAGGCCAAATTAGAAGGGAAATGACGAAATTGCATGAATTGGTAACTGAAGTGCTACGGTAAGAGACCCACTAAAGTAGAGCACGAGTTTAATATGGGTTTGGGTCGGGTCAACGGATTGGTATAAAAGTTAAAATAAAAGAAAAATTAAACCCAAAACTCATTTTTTATTTAAGTTTCTTAAACTCCCCCCTTTACTCTCTGAACCATTCCTCGTGTCCTACATGGGCGGGTGGACGTGATGAATATCTTTCGTGCCGGCCTTTATTCATCAACGTCGGCCGCCGCTACATGCGGTAGTAATTTTATAAAAAACGAACTTTCAATCCCCTTTTAAGCTCCCTACTTCAAAACCATTTTAAAAAACAATCATTTGACCCTTTTTAAGAAATTTTCGAAAGCAAAACCCAAACCCTTTTCCATTTAAAAATGGTTTTCCAGATTTCGGTAAGCCTCGGAACATGCAACCATCATCGAAACTAGTCCTCAGCTGCTTTACAACGGTGAAAAATGTTTCAAAAAGAAGGTAAATACCTATCCCCCTCTTATTTAACAAGCGAATATCGAAAGAAGAGAAAAATACCAAAAACTTTGCTTGCTTTATTTCTCTGAAAAATGTTAAATACACTTATTGCTTGCCTTGAATCCGTATGCTACTTTTTGTGTACACTTTTTGTGATTCTTGTTGTGTTCGTTGTGTGTTACATGAAAAATTACAAGGTTTATATAGGTACATGTTTGCTTGAATTACACGAATGAATCCCTGATTTCCCACCCTAAATTGCTCCTATCTTGATTCAAATTTAGCTTGATTTTACCCATGGCTTCAATTTAGGGATTAGACCCTCTCTTAATTTGGTTGACTCTGCTTCAGTTTAGGATTTAATCCCCTTTGTTTCTTTTTTTTTTGTTTCCAGTAGTTGCAGATGATGCCGACGAGGAGTGACGAAGTGAGGAAGGACGACGCAGGCTTCATCGAATAAGGTGAAATAGTTGCTGGAAGCTCAAACGACGGGCGCATGGTTTCCACGTGTGAGTGACGATCTACGTGGCTTGTTTTAGAGTGATCTGGGCCGTTAGATTGCTTCTGGATCTAGGGAAGAAGACGGTGCAATGCTACATCATCCAAATGCTAGGGTTTTTGTTGAATCTGCATCGTTGGATCAAATTTTGATCCAACGGCTCCCTGTTTGCTGCGCACAAGAAAGGAAAGAAATTAGGGCCTAGGGTTTTTGATTAAACTTGGGATGATCGGGCATTTCTTGTAATGGACCTGCTTATTTTTAAAAAAAAAAGTAATGGGCTCCTATTTTAAATATTATGGACTATTTTTTATACTTTTTGGGTTTTATAACTAACTATTATACTAATAAGATACAATACTAACCCTATTAATGTGCATACTAATAATAATAATTATACATAATAATACAATGATAATGACAAAAATGGGTGAAAATTCAGTGACAACAACTGCCCCTCTTTGGTTATTCCAGTGAAACTGGAATATAGCAAAGAACAAAGGACACTAATTTTCACCAATCACCAATTTGCTGGGCCTCAAAACGAGATTCTCTGCCCGAACGGATAGGCGGATTCTATTCTCCTCATGACCAATAGATAGGCGGGTTCTATTCTCCTCATGCCCGAATAGATAGGCGAGTTTTATTCTCTTCATGCCCGAATAGATAGGCGGGTTCTATTCTCCTCAAGCCCGAATAGATAGGCGGGTTCTATTCTCCTTATGCTCAAATAGATAAGCAGGTTTTATTCTCCTCAAGCCCGAATAGATAGGCGGGTTCTATTCTCCTTATGCTCGAATAGATAAGTGAACTTAACTCTCCATGTGCTTGAACGTATAGGCGGGTTTCATTCTCCTTAAGCTCGAATGAATAGGCGGGTGCTATTCTCCTTATGCTCGAATAGATAAGCGAATTCCAAAAAAAGGTTTCTTCCTCCTTATGCCCGGATGGATAAGAAAACTCCAGACCTATCAAAAATCAACAGATGCTATAATTATGATGAGCATGCCCCTAAGGATGTATGCATGTTTTTTTTTGTTTTTTAAAAACCCTTTGGTTTCTAAATTTGCATGTTTGTTTGCACAGTCTAGATTGGCGATTGTGTTTTTTACTACATTTCCTTGATTCATCAGATCCTTGCATATTTGTTCACTCAATCTTGTTATCTTGTACTCCTGGTTGGAATAACTTACTTTTATCCTCAGATTCTTCAACACCCTTTTAGCCTTTGTCCAGTCAAGGGAGTGAAAGTCTCTAGCATTCTGATTAGCAAGTGAAATAGATCAACTACTGGACCAGGTTGAACTATCATTGTAGTTAATTCATCAATGTTCAGTGATAGGCCTCCTAGAGTGGCTCTAAAACTCGAATGAAAATCCCTACATCTTAGGACATTTCCTCCAATGTCTGTAAAATTATTCTCATTGTCATGGAAGAAAGACTGGCGAACAAGTAGGCATCCATATTTTGCAACATGCTACCTTTAAGTATATCGAGAATCCTCAAAGCTCCTTGAGAGTTCTCAGAGTTTTGCCTACGCAAAACACTTTGAATTACTTGCATGGGAATCTTCGCAGCAAAACTTATTTCCACCTTGAATGCCTTTGAATGATGTTGGTGCTTTAATCTATTTCTCTCGCGCCTATCAACGATGAGGGCCTTAAATCATTGTAAACTGCCCCAATTGATGGCGCAGTTTTCCCTCTAGGCGTAATTCCATCCCCTTTTCATGCTTTAGGGATCTTAC
The DNA here is from genome assembly GCA_019671005.1 of Hibiscus mutabilis. Taxonomy (NCBI): domain Eukaryota; kingdom Viridiplantae; phylum Streptophyta; class Magnoliopsida; order Malvales; family Malvaceae; genus Hibiscus; species Hibiscus mutabilis. The sequence goes on along the minus strand of CM033735.1, from coordinate 9,788,798 downwards.
ATCTTATGTGTGAACCTTGCTTGACAACACGATCCACTAAAAACTCTTCAACACATGTGATTTTTCCTTCTCATGCAAGGTGATACCCCTTGTTCAAACTGAGGTTCAATTGTCGGCCACTTTATTATTTCTTGAAGTGATGTAAAACACTCGTCCCTGGTTCCCTACGATTGGGATCAATACCCTAAACTCTTTTGTTTTTTCATGAATCTATGTCAACCTACTTGTAAGATGCACGAAAAGGCTAGAAATATGAATTTAAAAAAGTCATGGCAAACACAGGATTAGGGCAAAGTCAGATGCCCCAAAAATTATAGTATGAATAATTCAAGAATCCATCAACAGGATAGTGTCCCGCTTTTAGGTGGCTCTCTTTGACTCACACACTCCTCAAATTTTAATTTTCCCACTTTTATAATCTCAATCAGATACTAGAAGTTTTGAGGTCCCTGAAGAAAGGTTAACTAAATAAAGCGAAAAAGTGTTCTAAAGTCAAACTCATTTTCTCAGATGTTTATGTAATCCAAATGGTCTTTAAAGGCTTGTAATGTAGGCTAGGCTCAGGTTGCCAAAAAACGGATATATAGGCTCAAATACATGTTTTAAGGGTAATTAAACCAAGGATCAATCTTTATAGATGAAATCTTCGTTCTTTTCCTTGGATCGCTCTAGAATGCCCTTTTGGGTTTTCACCCTAGAGTTCATTTCCTTTTCTGGCATATGTCTCATTTGAAGGATTTTTTCATATTTTTCCTTCGCGCTCCAGCTTTCATTTCTTCCTTCTTTTTCTTTCTTTCTTTTTCTCTCTTCTTTTCTTTCTTTTCCCCCCTTTTTATGTCATTTTTATTCCGAATTTAGGACAATCACTTGATTTGTTGTATATTTTCCTCGGTTGCCAACATCCTTCCATTCTCTTTGCCTCTCAGTGTAGGGAGTGATCCTTGGTTAGGGTTAAATCACAAGAAAAATATCAGGCTTAAAGGGAGACAGCAATGGATTTTATCATTTTCTTATTCGTGAAGGGAAATGAAGGAATGCCAAATGTCATCTCACACACAAATATCATCGAAGAGAAGCAGTCTTCAGTTGGTTGATGTTTTAGAGTTATCACTTTATTCAAAGTCCTTAACAATAATTTCTAAGTGGAAAAACACTCAAAATTTGTGTATATGGGATCTCCCATTAATCCTGAACACACTTTATTGCCCCTTTTATCTCAGGATTAGATCCAAGAATCATGCAAACAATCAAAAATAAGGGCTCTACCAGAAAAACGTATGTTTGAAGAAAATAGATGAGAAATATAAAAAAAGAGAAATGTTTTCCACTTAGGAAATAAAGAAAATGCATCTTTACACAAGTAGATTAACATGGAAGCCCTTAAAAAAGATCCCTAATGCTCGCGGGCAAAAGCAAGAGGGTTGATTCTAGGTATGACCCCAACAATGTTCGAGAAAGTCCTCTATTATCCAGCTATGAAGCATTATTCCAAGAAGGCATGAAACCTAACCAAACTCAATTATTTCAAGTTATAGGTTCTCAACATACTCTCCCTCCTCGAGTCTCCCGATTTTGATAGCCGACAATATCAACTCTCCGTTTATGACCATGTCTGCAAAACCTTCGGTGACATGGTTTAACATGTGGTCATAAAAGGGACCATTTAAAGTCTCCAAGAACATTGGAGTAACCTCATTTTCCAACAGCAGAGGTTGAACTTGGGTTGCCACACTACGCCACCTCTGGGCATACTGGCGAAAGCTCTCGTTGGGCTTTTGTTCCATATCCTGCAATACAATCTTGTTTGGGGCCGTATCTGTCACATGCTTATACTGTTCAAGGAAAGCTTTCGATAGATCTCTCCAAGTTTGTATGTTGACTCGGCTCAATTGCGTATACTATCGGGTAGCAGACCCCAATAAACTGTCCTGAAAACAATGGATCAACAGTTTCTCATTTTCCAAGTGTGGCAACATTTTTTGGCAGTATGTGGTTAAGTGTGCCGAAGGGCAAGTTGTTCTGTCATACTTCTCGAAGTCAAGAGCTTTGAATTTTGGAGGAACCACCAAGTCAGACACCAGACTAAGATCTCTTGCATCTATGCCACCATAAGTGCTTCCTTCCTATAGGGCTCTGATGATCTCTTTGAGCCTGCCACATTGATCTTCCAGTCTTTTTTTCATTCATTCTAGCCTTGTCGACCGACTTATTAAGAACTTCAATGCATTGGTTCTCCCCATGATTTATCTTAGACCTTGCCGGAGTTTGAGCTGAGGTTTTGTTGTACAGATCTGGAACCCCTTATTCGGTGGAAATGTCTGATTAGTCATCCCGGGTTGGCGCGACGAAACATCAACGACTTCAATCATTTCCCTTTTTCTAGGTATTTGAAACCCAACATAGCCGCTATCTGGCTAACAGTGTTTCTCTGGGTTCGTGCAATTTCTTCCTTCAAGTTTTTTTCCATTTTATCTAGCCTATCCTAAGTGCTCTTGTGGTTGATTTCCAAGGTCGTTAATCTATCTTCTATAGCCATTGCTTTGGTTTGGGCACTAGTATCGTATTTGTGGGAAGTTTTTGCTATTTTGGAAATTTTGTCATGTGATTTATTTAAATTAGCTTCTTACCATGTGTGAATGTATGCAGTGATCACAACATAAATGCAAGCAACAATAAAAAAAATGCAAATGCATGAATGTCAGCGCAGGGCCGTCAATTCCATTAAGGTATTGCACTAGAAGTAGCCTTCATCGGATGACAAAGGTCCCCCGAATACGTCTCAGTCTGAGCACCCAGTTCCTCTTCAATCAATCTTTGGAGCCTTGGTCCTACCTCCCCTATCGGTCTGACGTAGGGGCGAAGAGATGTAGCTTCTCTGACTATCATCGTCAAATGATTAGCTACATCTTCAATTTACGTTATGATAATTTTGTCGGACTCGGCTCGCTCTTGGGTTCTTTTGACATTGCCCCTAAGCCGAATGGACCAATGATCATCTTCAAACTCTTCATTTTGTAATAACTTCTTGGTTGCACCGCTGAAGTGGTCTCGTAGCACTTGCACGATATTCTGCTTGGCACTTATGTGAGCATACTTTGGTATTTCGTCCATGTGATCACCGTACATCCACACTGCCTTCCTCTTTCTTTATGTTCCTTCTATCCATGGCAAAAGCTTTTTCTAATTGAACATCATGCTTGAGAATCGACCCCTTCTAGATATGAGATGTGAATGGAAAACAAAATTAAGACAAGAAAAGGAAAGAATTAGTATTCTTAAAAAACAAATAAAGCATAAAAGGTCCAAAATAATTTCATTGTACGAATAATAACTGGGCAGCACATTCCAACACTTTTGGACATGTCTCCACAGACTATTCATGTAACGACGCTTCTTTTTTGGTATAGGAAATAGGTATGCCATTACTTTCCCGGTGTCACTTGGAAGAACCGGTTTTGATTTGAAACATTCATTTTGGAAAAAAGGGGAAATTTCTTTAAAACCCGTATTTTAGAAAAAATAAAACTTTTGGAGTCGCCATCAGTCACTTCGGTAAGGTAGACCAGACACCGGTAAACAAAACTAGAGATTCGCGGATTCGCGGATTTGGTTAAGTGTGGGGAAGGGTTAGCACCCCCACAACGCCCAAAATTGGTACCAAAAATAATTGTCGTTTTGTTAATATGGGATTTTGCGAATTAAAGTGATAGACTAAATTGAAATTTGGTTATATAAGTGAGTATATTTTAAGGGTCCTATTATTTGAAAATGAACGCCCAACCACTACCACTACGACTGGTGCTAGCCCCGTTCATTCCCGAATAAAAGGACACCGCATGTACAAATAATATTCTGGATGCAAAAAACTTATCAACATGGCAAATAAACAAATAAATAAGGCATGAAACAAAGCATAAGGAAACAAAATATCATGCATAGCCACATCAAACCACAAATTAAACATCTAAAACAAACCATAAATTACCAACCAAAACAAACATGTAACATATAGGTCTATAACATTAAATAAGATTAACAATCAATATCAATAAAATAAAGGACTGAAATTTAAAGAATTTTAAAGAACAAGGTAAAAATTTAATTATGCATGATTAGAGGGGGTAAATAGGGGCTTAGGATACTGGAAAAAGGACCAAATTACAAAGAAACAAAATTTAAAGGTCAAATTTAACAAAAAACAATTTTTAATCAAAAACAGGAATGAAATTGAAAAGCTTTAAAAAGTTAGAGGGACCTCGGAGGGAATTTAAAAAAGCGGAATGGCTTCCTAGAGCAATTTACCCACACAGAGGGACTGAAATGGTGGTTTACCCATGCGGAAGGGCCGAAGACACAAATAAGGAAGGATGGAGGGATTAAAAAGAAATTAACCCATTTTTGTTTAAAAACGGTATAAAACACACCTATTTCTAAAAATCAAACCCTTTTGCCATTTTTTTAAAGCTTTTCCCCCAAAAAAATACTTCAAACCCTCTGAAACAAGGATGAACGATACCGTGCGTTCATCCAAAACCCAGAATCACTGAGTTCTCCAAAATCCGGCCACCACTACGCCATGTCGTCTGCCGCTTGTTGGCGACCGACGAATCCAAAAAAACCCTAAATCGATACCTTTTTCTATTCTAAACCAGATCTGGCCTCCCTTTTTTGAATCGAAACTCTTCCCCTTTTAAAAAAACCAAAAACGAAACTCAAAACCCTTTTTTCTTTTTGAAAACCAGAAACCAAAATGGAAACCTTCCTTTCTTCTTTACTTCGGCTCACTCCATTCGTCCCCGAAGGGAACTAAAGATCTTATCACCAGCAGGAAGCAAGCGATAGAGGAAGCCGAACGCGAAGGTAAAAAACCTTAACTCTCTATTTGGTATTTATGCTTTCGAATGCTAAATGCAACAACATAAAAGATATACCTCTGAAAAATTTGAGGTGTTTTTGATTTCTATTGCTCTGAATAATATGTGAATGCTTGTTTTTACAATTGTTTGGGTTTTCTTTATATAGCCGAATATTACAATGTGTTGAGTGGATCAAATGATAGTGAATTGACCAAGAGGGGGTGAATTGGCTATTTAAAATTTGAGGGAGCAAAAAGGAAATTGAAAAATAAAGGACAAAGGCAATTATAGTGGTTCAAGCTTGTAACAAGCTCTACATCCACTACTTTAGCTCTCACTAAGGATTTTCAACAAAATCCACTAGATTTTCTTCCCCTTTTATAGGCTTAGGAGGTAACCTTTACAATCGGTCTATCTTTCTACCCAAAGATTGACCCAAGAAGTCTCTCAATACAAAGAAGAAGTTGGCAATCTGAATATCTCTCTCACAAGATGGATATTGCCCAATTACAATCAAAACACACCCCAAACTCTAAATAAAGATTTACAATGAAGAACTCCAATGAGTTGGGTACAAAGATATGATTCTATAAGGCACAAAGGTTTGGATTAATGCTCGGATGTTGCTTGATGGTTCAAAAAAATTGTTGATGTTGCTTTGGAGGCTTGCTTTTATACCCTTACATTGATTTCTAGCCGTTTGGGTGGTTGAGATCATTATTGTAGCCGTTGGGCTGCATTTTTCGCGCAATTAATGCTCTTGATCAACCATCCGTATCGGTACACAAAGGCCGTATCGATACCTGTCTATAAGAAGAAAGAGCCGTTGTGCACAAAATAATAAGGGCATATTGGTACGGTAGAAGTATATCGATGCAATTTTGCTCGCTTGAGCTACTAACTGAACCTGTATCAGTACATCTTGAGGGTGTATCGATACGGTCCAACGACATTTTAAAATTGGTCTTTCCCAATAACTGACTCTAATTGATAAGTCATTAAATGTTGATATTTGAGAAAATCTTTGAAGCGTATCAAAACATATAGTAGCGTATCGGTACGCAATGCTTAAAACTTAAACTCAATATGAAGGCAGTATTGATACGAATGTAATCATATCGAAACATTTGAGTTAAAATACTTAGCCCATTTGAAGGTCGTATCAATACGGAAAGAGTCGTACCGAAACGGATGCTTACAGTGGCTAATGTTTCAAAAATTGTATCAATACGCTTAGAGGCGTATCGATACGCCTGGGCGTATTTCAATAGTTTGGCCTTTAAAATACTTAGAAAAATTTAGGGCTTTAAGTTTTTGACTTAGAATCAAATATGCTTTAAAATATTTGTCAGATTGGGACACTTTAAAAATTAGTTTGCTTTACAATTAAGTCCTTGAAAAATACTTGTTATATCAAAATCATCAAAGGTTTTACAATCTCCCCTTTTTTGATATAACAAAACCAAAGCAAATTTTTAAGTGTTTTGAAATTACTCCCCCTTAGAGTAAGCTAGGTTTTGAAAAAAATTAAAAAATTTAGCTTATGCATATTCTCCCCCTTTTTGTTAGATCAAAATCAATGATAGTAAAGGATAATTCAAAGCAACATACTTAGCATAATTCAAAGCATAATCTAAGCACCATAAGTATCATTAAGGCAACATAATCCAAATCCAAACAAAGCTAAAATTAAAGCATAGGTTCATAGAGTAAATATCATAGGTGCTTAAAAAGAAAAGTATAATATGACATGCAATTAAATGAAGGACTAGGGAGCATCCTCTTCATCCTCGTCTTGATATTCATCTTCATCATGGGTTTGAGTAGCTTGAGATTGTCGCCATTCTCCATGGAAAGCCGTAAGTGATATGTCCATCGAACTTTGTTGGCTTTCTATGGCTTGAACTCGATCCTCTAAGGAAGTAAATCGAGTATCAATAGCCGCAAACCCTCTGGTCATGGTTGTCCTCAATGAAGTGAATTGCTTATTGAGATAAGCCATGAGAGTGTCCATAGCTTGTGGAGCAATTAGAGCTTGGGGGGCGGCTGGAGGAGGAACTTCCGGTACTTCGAGAAACGCATCGTGTGGAAGCTCAGCAAGACATAACCACTCACCATTAAAATAGTAGAACTTTGAACGAACAAGAGATCGCTCATCAATGGGATCGGTAAGAGGCTTGGAAAAATCTGGCGAGCAATCAATTTCCAACTGAGTAACACAGGTAACTCAAAGTTGTCCCATAAGTGAATGATGCAACAAGAGGGGTGTGTCGATGTTGGATAAGGTAGACTAGCTCCGCAAACATAATTTGAGCAAGATTGGGCTGCTTCTCTTTACGAAAGCATCGAATCCAAAAGTCATCCACTTGGCGAATAGTGGAAAACTTTCCACCGGATGGCCGAAACCACCAAGTGATCATGAGATGCAAGAAACGATCATGGCCATCTAGAACCGTAATAGAACCGCCAAGAACATGTCCCAATGAGTCTTCATCATCAATTCCTTCATCTTCGAACCCAAAAACATTAACAAGAGTTTGAACATCAATCCAAAATTTCTTCCCCATTAAGAAGGACTCAATAGCAATAACTTTAGTACGGTCTTGGTTGGGGATGCACCGGGAATTGGCAAAGAAAATCAAAATAAGATTACGGTACAAAAACCAGGGATTGACAAAAAATACATAAAGTTCCAACGGTGTAAAAGAGGAAGGTATTTGAACTTGAAACGTTCAGAATTTAAAAAAGGGATAGATGATACTCTTTCGCGGTAGATTTTATAATTTTGGTATTGCTTGAAGTTGTTTAGAGCCGCCGAGGTTGCAAAACTCTTTTGATAAATGACACTGAGATTAGGACGTGCTAAATTATCTTCAGTAGAAGACTCACCAACCTCGTTTGTTCGACCTCTTTTTCGTGGTGCCATATTGAATCTGAAAATATGTTAAGGCAGAAAACATATGTGTTCATAAATCATCAATTTCAACCCAATATGTAATCCAAAATTCAAGGTATTAATGAAAAACTATACAATATAATTTTAGAAAGATTTTGGTAAAAATAAATAAAAAATAGATTTAAAAATATACGATATAATTTTTATATTCGAATCGAAAAATTTGGATTTTGAATTTTTTTTTTGCAAATACTTTAAAACCCATACTATTAGTATACTTTTTGTACAAAAAATTATTAAAAACAGTATATTAAACTAAACGAAAATAGAAAGAAAAAAAGAAAGAGTTTATACCTTGATTTGAAGAAATTGGAAGAATAAATGGATGATAATGCACCAATTTGATGAGAGATCTTAGACTTGGTTTGTTGAACAAAAACCCTCAAAAATGTTTGTGAAAAACTAGAGGATTTGAAGGGTACTTATAGTTGAAAATTTTAGGGTTTCAGATGAAAAAGGGTTTAAAGTGATTGATTTAAAGTTGGATTCTCATTAAAGTCTCATTTAAAAACTTAGCACCCGCGGGTACCGATACGCCACATGGCGTATCGATACAGGTGTGTCGAAACATAGGGACCGTTTCGATACGGACTTACCTATATCGAAACATGTTCTTGAGCCCATATCAATATGTTTGGATGCGTATCGATACACTTGTGTTGAGAAATACAATCTGGGTTGGGTCAAGAATGGTGTATCGATACACTTTAACCTGTTTCGATACGAATAACTGAGAAAATGCATTTTGGGCCAGAAGTTGCTTAAAAGTTCAATTTTAATTGAACCAAAATGCATGTATATGATGAATGAACAAGATGAAGGTTAAGAATACAGACAAGCTCCCTCTAACTAAAGGCATAGATGCATCAAGAGGCACAAATTACATAAACATGGGAGTCAAATCAATTCAAGCAAATTCTTGGTCTTTTGGGACTCTAAAGGGTCAAAGAAGGCTTGTTAAACCTAACTCTCTCCTAAGGGTCCAAAAACGTTCTTTATCTAATGGTTTAGTAAAAATATCCACTAATTGGTTCAAGGTATCGACATACTCTAGAACTACGTCATTCTTTAAGACGTGATCCCTAATGAAATGATGTCTTATTTCTATGTTCTTGGTTTTAGAGTGTTGGATGGGATTCTTAGTGAGACAAATGGCACTAGTATTGTCACACTTAAGAGATATGGTATCTATTTCAACACCATAGTCTAAGAGTTGTTACTTCATCCAAAGGACTTGAGCACAACAACTTCCTAAGGATATGTACTCTATTTCGGTGGTAGATAAGGCTACACTATTTTGTTTCTTAGAGAACCAAGATACGAGCATACTACCTAGGAATTGACATGTTCCGGAGGTACTTTTCCTATCAATCTTACATCCCCATAATCCGCATCTGAAAAAGCATAAAGGTTGAAGGAAAAGTCTCTAGGATATAAGGTATCTAAAGATCCTCTTAATGGCTACTAGGTGCGATTATCTAGGGCTAGCTTGAAACCTAGCACACAAGCAAACACTAAACATGATATCAGGTTTACTTGCGGTAAGGTAAAGCAAAGAGCCAATCGTTGAACGATAAAGCTTAGAATCGACACACTTACCTCATCTTTGTCAAGCTTAATAGATGAGCTCATTGGAGTGGCTTGAGGCTTTACGTTCTCCAAGCCAAACCTTTTGAGCATATCCTTGATGTACTTAGCTTGAATGATGAAGGTGTCATCCTTCCTTTGCTTGATTTAGAGCCCCAGGAAAAATGAGAGCTCCCCCATCATGCTCATCTCGAACTCACCTTGCATTAGCTTAGAAAATTCTTGGCAATAAACCTCATTAGTAGAACCAAAGATAATATCAACAACATATATTTGAACTACTAAGATGTCATTGCCATATCTTTTAATGAAAAGTGTAGTATCCACCTTGCCTTTTTCAAAACCTTTTTCAATTAAAAAGTTTGAAAGTCTTCCATACCAAGCACTAGGAGCTTGTTTTAAACCATATAAGGCTTTAGTCAATTTAAAAACATGATTTGGAAATTTTGGATCTTCAAAACCCGGTGGTTGTTCAACATACACTTCTTCATTAATAAAACCATTTAAAAATGCACTTTTAGCATCCATTTGAAAAGGCTTGAAATCATGAAAGCATGCAAATGCAAGAAGCATCCTAATAGCTTCCATCCTAGCTATGGGTGCATAAGTTTCATCGAAATCTATTCCCTCTTCTTGAGTGTAACCTTGAACAACAAGTCTAGCCTTGTTTCTCGCTATGTTACCACTCTCATCTAGCTTGTTTCTAAAGACCCATTTAGTTCCTATAGTAGATTGATTACTAGGCCTATCAACTAATGTCCATACTTGACTTCTCTCAAATTGATTAAGTTCTTCTTGCATGGCCAATATCCAAAAATCATCTTTTAATGCTTCTTTGATATTTTTAGGCTCAATGCATGAAATAAATGCAACATTATTTATAAGTTTGAGAGAGGATCTAGTGGTTACCCCTTCGGATGGATCACCCAAAATTTTACCATCTTTGACATAGTTGAACTCCCTTGGGTAGGTGACCTCCTTTTACTCTATAGCCAAGTCCTTCAAGGCTTCAAGACGTGGATCTTATGTTTCCTCTTATTTGCTTGTAATCTCATCCACCTTTGATGTTTGTCCTCCACCAATGGCTTCAATGATCCCTACATCATCATCATCACAAGATTCCTTCCTCGGAAGGAGGTTATCATTGAAAACAACTTGTATAGACTCTTCTACAGCCAAAGTTCTTTTATTAAATACTCGATAGGCTTTAGAGTTTGAAGAGTAAACTAGAAAAATAGCTTCATCACTTTTTGCATCAAATTTACCTAAATTATCTTTTCCATTATTTAAAACAAAACATTTACAACCAAAAGGATGGAAATAGCTAATGTTAGGCTTTTTGGATTTTAAAATCTCATAAGATGTTTTCTTCAAACTAGGCCTAATCATTACTCTATTAATTATATAGCACTTCCGCCCAAAAATATTTAGGTAAATTATTTTCACAAAGCATGGTCTTAGCCATTTCTTCTAAAGTTCTATTTTTCCTCTCAACTACCCCATTTTGTTGAGGAGTGCGAGGAGCCAAAAAATTGTGGCTAATACCATTTTCACTACAAAAATATTCAAAACCCATATTTTGAAATTCGGTTCCATGATTTCTTCTAACATGTGAAATTTTAAGATCAAGATCATTTTGGGTGATTTTTGAAAACGTGATGAATTTTTCTAAAGCCTCGTCCTTAGTACTTAAGAAGAGAACCCAAGTGTATATAGAATATTCATCTACTAACACATATACATATGACTTACCACCCAAACTCATAGTCCTAATAGGCCCAAAGAGATCCATATAGATCAATTGTAAACATCTATTAGTAGAAACATCATTAATGGATTTAAATGAGGTTCTTTGTTGTTTACCCTTAGCACATGCATCACAAATTTTATCTTTATAGAACTTTAGCTTAGGTAAACCTCTTACTAGATCAAGGGAAACCAATTTCTTTAAAACACTTATGCTAGCATGTCCTAGTTTCCTATGCCACAACCATATATCATTTTCATTATGTGCCACAAGGCATGCATTGGATGTATGTATGTCGTCTAAATGCACCATATAGATATTACCTATGCGATGACCTATGAGCATTATTTGATTTGTTTTAATGTTCATGATTCTACACACATTAGCATCAAAAAAGAACATTAAAACCCTTATCACGCAATTAACTAATGCTCAACAAATTATGTTTAAGACCATTGACATAAAGAACATTTTCAATAAGAGTAGTTGAGAGATTACCAATGGAGCCAATTTCTTCAATGTGGCATTTGGAGTTGTCACCAAATGTCACTACTCCTCCACTCTTTGGTTTGAGCTCCAAGAATCTACTCTTGTCTCCGGTCACGTGTCTTGAGCAACCATTATCAAGGTACCAAGAATTTTGACTTGTGGTTTTGACCTTGTAGCATTGCTCCCCCTACAAAAAAGATCAAGTTTTGAATTTTGGTACCCAAATCATTTTGGGTCCATAAATATTAGTTCCCAAAATCTTGGTTCCCTTAAGAATCCAAGAAGCAATAGCATGCATATTGTTAGAAACTATAAGTTCCTTAGGTACCCATACACTCCTAACTCTTTTAGTTTTAGATTGCTTTTGAAAACTTCTTTGTTTGGGGTTAAAAGTCTTTCTCTTTACATATTGGGTTTTTGAATAACTACTTTTTTCAAAAGTATTTTTCCCAATAGTAAGAGAAGTTTTAAGATTATCCACCTCCTTTGTGTGATAATCTTGGAAATCGGAAAGAAATTTTTCTAAATCATGATTTTTCTTTTTAATCTCATTTGAAAGATTTATCAAATATAAAACTTTCTTTTCCAATTCGAAATTATTTTGAAAGAGGCTCATTTTGAAATTTCAAATCGAAAATGTTTTTCTTATTTTTTAAAATAGACTCTTTGTATTTTTCTACCAATTCGTCGTAAACATCTTGTAGCTCATCATAAGCATTATATAATTCATCATAAGTAAAAGATAATGAGTTAGAGTTTACCATTGGTTCCTCCTCAAGGGCCATGAGGCAAAGGTTGGCCACTTCATGCTCCTCATCCTCGGATGACTCCTCGTCACTTCAAGTTGCCATTTGAGATTTGAGTTTCTTCTTCCCGAAGCTCTTCTTCTTTAGTTTAGGGCAATCAGTGCAAATGTGGTCGGGCTTCTTGCACTCATAACAAATGAGTTGGTCCTTCTCTTCTTTTTTGCTCTTGTTCTTGAACTCCCCTCTTCTATTGAATTTTCTTCCATAGTTGGAATTCATGAACCGGATAAACCGCTTGGCCAACATGGCCATCTTTTCGTCTTCCTCCTCGCTTGAATCGCTCTTCTCAAAGGAAGCTTTGAGAGAAATACCAAGCTTCTTCTTGTCCAACTCCTCCTTCTCTACTCTTTTCTCTTCTCTTTTCTTTTCTTCTTCCCTTCCTTGCTTCATGATCTCATGAGTAAGGAGAGATCCTACTAATTCATTGAGCTTCAACGTCTTCAAATTCTTCGCCTCGATGATAGCAGTTCTCTTCCCATCCCATGATTCGGGAAGAGAGTAGAGTAGTTTCTAGATAAGTTTGTCTTCGAGAATGGTCTTACCGAAGCCCTTGAGACCATTTACAATAACCGAGAACCGGTCAAAACATCTTGGAGATGCTTTCATTTGGCTCCATCTTGAAGTTCTCATAGCTTAGATTGAGGATCTTGATCTTGGTCTCCTTCACATCGTTGGTGCCCTCATAAGTGGTCTCTAACTTGTCCCACACCTCCTTTGCGCTTGTGCACGAAGACATCTTGGCATACATGTCAGGGTCGAGTGTACAAAACAAGATGTGTAGGGCTTTATTGTCGATTTGGAGTCTTCTCCGATCTTCATCGGTCATCTCTACCCATATCTTCGGAACAAGTCTTCCTTTATCATCTCTTTTCATCGGAATGGTCGGTCCATCTTTTACTACATCCCAAAGGACATAGTCGGTGGATTTGATGAAGAGTCTCATATGGTTCTTCCAATAGGGATAGTTATCCCCATTAAAATAAGTTGGCTTTGTGATCGATTGTGACTCGTATAGATTTTTTCCGGAGGTAGAAGCCATGGAAATGAATGGATAGATGATCAACACTCTTCAAGGATCGCCTCTTGTGGATGTTAAGCCTTCAAAGAGTTAAGCTCTGGTACCAATTGTTGAGTGGATCAAATGATAGTGAATTGGCCAAGAGGAGGTGAATTGGCTATTTAAAATTTGAGGGAGCAAAAAAGAAATTGAAAAATGAAGGGCAAGGCAATTATAGTGGTTCAAGCTTGTAACAAGCTCTACATCCACTACCTTAGCTCCCACTAAGGATTTTCAACCAAATCCACTAGATTTTCTTCCCCTTTTCTAGGCTTCGGAGGTAACCTTCACAATTGGTCAATCTTTCTACCCAAAGATTGACCCAAGAAGTCTCTCAATACAAAGAAGAAGTTGGCAATCTAAATATATCTCTCACAAGATGGATATTGCCCAATTACAATCAAAACACACCCCAAACTTTAAATAAAGATTTACAGTGAAGAACTCCAATGAGTTGGGTACAAAGATATGACTCCATAAGGCACAAAAGTTTGGATTAATGCTTGGATGTTGCTTGATGGTTCAAAAAATTTGTTGTTGGTGATTTGGAGGCTTGCTTTTATACCCTTGCATTGATTTCTAGCCATTTGGGTGGTTGAGATCATTATTGTAGCCGTCGGGCTGCATTTTTCGCGCAATTAATGTTCTTGATCAACCATCCGTATCGGTACACGAAGGCCCGTGTCGATACCTGTCTATAAGAAGAAAGAGTCGCTATGCACAAAATAATAGGAGAGTATCGATATGCGGGGAAGCGTATCGGTACGGTAGAAGTCGTATCGATGCAATTTTGCTCACTTGAGCTACTGACTGAACTTGTATCGGTACATCTTGAGGGTGTATCTATACAGGTCTAACGACATTTTAAAATTTGTCTTTCCCAATAACTGACTCTAACGGCTAAGTCATTAAATGCTAATATTTGAGAAAATCTTTGAAGCGTATCGAAACACCTAGTGGCGTATAGGTACGCAATGCTTCAAACTTAAACTCAGTATAAAGGTGATAAGTGTTCAAAAGTACTATTTTTCTTACCCTTTTTACTCACATTATTGTTAAACTTAGGCTCATATTAGTTGCATAATTAGCCATTCATGCATTAATCCATGTTTCCTTCCATCGTTGAGTTTGATTACATAACTTGGTAGTTTTTGTGGGAAAAGATGCTGCTTTGGTGTGTTTTGTGTGTATGTGCAGGATCACTTGCCAAAGCAAGGCTAGAGCTAGTTGCCAGGGCAATGCATGAAGGAGATGTCGAACTAGTTGCCAGGGCAATGCATGAAGGAGACGCCGAGCCAGTTGCCAGGGCAATTGTCGACAAAGAACAAGGTGATATGGTAGTCGAAATTGATGACTAGACAAGCCCAAGATGACGTGGAGCAAAGCTAAATCCCAAAGGAATTTGATTTCCATAAAGAGATTAAAGAAGAATTAAATTCCAAGAAGATAGGAGAAGTTCTAGAAGGAATATAATTATAATAAAGAATTATATTCTTTAAAGATAATTTAATTCCAACTTAACTTCCTCCTCAAAGAAGGACTTTGACCTAGCCCTATAAATTAGAGGCCATATCGTCAACTAGAGGGAGAGCAAGAAGAGAGAATTTTCGACAAGCATCTAGGGCAAGGAGAATTTCGACAAGCTTCATTCTCCATCTTTTTCTTTCTTGTTCAATTAGGTTCATGCTAGGGATTCTTTACCTTGTGTTTCCTTGGAACCTAGCCATGAACTAAATCTATTTGGCTATGGTTATTGTGTTTTGTGGTTGTGAGAAACTATTGGATTTTGTTTAGGTAATAAGAGTTTGCACTTTTCTATTCAAGGTTTATTCATTCTTGGTTCTTATTCTTGTTTGCGAGTGAATTGGGAGAGGATCTCGTAACTTCATCTATTTATCTAATATCAGGAGAGTTAGATTCAAGAAACGAATGAATATGATCTTTATTCAATCTATTGATGGTGAAGATTAATCTGGCTTAGGAATAAGTTAAGGATTTCAACGGCTAAGAGGAGCGCAAGATTAGTTGTTATTCACCCTTGATTCACGCAGGGATGTATTATCAAGGCATGCACAACTAGCTAGAGTTTCGACTTAGGGATAAGAAGAAACCATTGAAGAACGCTCTGCCGAACCTTGAAGGTTGCTTCCCAGACGCCCAAGTAGTTTCCCAACTAGTTGCCTAGGCAACCATCGATTAGTTGCCAAGGCAACCCCGTTGTGCAAGTTGCCACGGTAACTGAATTGCCCGTGCGTTCTTTTACCAAGATGATCCAATCGGCTATCACACCTCAACTCACGATAACCTGGCCTATCTCTCTCATTTAATTACATCGCCTTTTACTTATTTGCTTTCTAGATTAGTTATTAGTTAAAACTCTTATAATCCTTTATTTGTGTTTTTACTTTTTACAGTGCAAGAGACTAGATTCTTGAAGTGGCACCAATCCATGTGGAGACGATATCTTTTATACTATAACTTGCAACGTGTATACTTGCACAATTACGTAGCACTTATTACGTGCAACAAGTTTTTGGCGCCGCTGCCGGGGATTGGCAATAGCGACTTTGTTTTTATTTTCTTACACTTTCTTTTTACTTTTCTTGTTTAAGATTCAAAGGGCTAACAAACTTTGGTTTTGCATTTGTATATGACCAGGGCGAGACCGATTTCACCAGAATATCCCTTTGATCCAGAAATCGAACGAACCTTACAAAGACTTAGACGAAGGATAAGAGTAGCAATGGCTAATCAAAACGGCAATATGAATCAAGATGTTCCAGCAGGAGGAGGAGTGATTCTTGCACAAAACAGAACTATTCGAGACTATCTTGAAGAAGATCTTGATGGACTTAACCAAGGAGTTGTCGCACCTGAAATTGAAGCCAACCACTTTGAGTTGAAACCGGTAATGTTTAATATGATCAACACAATTGGTCAATTTGGCGGCTTAGCAACTGAAGATGCACGACAACATCTTAAATCTTTCCTCGAGATTTGCAACTCGTTCAAAATACACGGAGTCACCCCCGATGTTTTACGATTAAGATTATTCCCCTATTCACTGAGGGATAGGGCGAAAGTATGGTTGAATAGCATTCCTGCTGGATCAATAGGATCTTAGACCGATCTTTGTCGTGATTTTCTTGCTCGGTTTAATCCTACAAATTTGACTGATAAGCTTCGTAACGACATTACTTCTTTTCGGTAGGCAGATGATGAATCCATGTACGAGGCTTGGGAGCGATATAGAGAACTTCTATATAAATGCCCCCTACACGGATTCCCGGTGTGGCCCAAAGTAACAATGTTTTACAACGCCGTGAATACACCAACAAGGATGATGCTAGATGCCTCAGCAAACGGCATACTTCTAGATAAGTCACCGGAGGAAGCAATGCAAATTCTAAACAGGCTGGCCAAGAATGATTATCAATTCCCCTCTACTAGAAGAGGAGGAGTTAGACGCCAAGCCACAATACATGAACTAGGATCATCAGATTCAATTTCGGCACAATTGGCCACTTTAACCAAGATGGTCCAGAACATGCAAAAACCAAACAACACACATGAGGTCAAGGCAATGGATTCTTTTTGTGAGTTATGTGGTGATAACCATGATTCTTCTGAATGTATGCAGAATCTGTAATCCAGCTTCTATGTGGGGAATTACAATCGGAACAACAATGTGATGTCCAATACATACAATCCATCTTGGAAGAAGCACCCAAATTTTTCATGGAGTAATCCCAACAATGCTCTAAACCAGAACAATCAGAACGCACAAGCATCGGGATTCCAGCAGAATATGCCACGGCAACAGTTGCCGCAGCAACAACCGACATCTAGTTCTTTGGAAAATTCTCTAAATGATTTTATGATGAAAACCGAATCTTATATGGCTGAGAATAGTAACTTCATAAAAAGAACTGGTGCTTTTATTAACAGAATCGAGATGAGATTGCAAAACCAAGAGGCGGCAATCAAATCATTGGAAAATCAAGTCGGATAGTTTGCTCAAAATCTGAATACTAGACCGCAATGAGGTTTACCTAGCGATACGGAAGTCGCAAGAGGAACTGGCCATGAGAAATGTAAGGCAATCACCACTAGAAATGGCCAACAACTTAGAGAGACTCAAGCCCGCTCACCCAACAAAACTCCACAAAAAGATCAAGACGAACCTAACGGCAAAACCTCAGATGCTAAACCAAGAATTGCCGCGACAACCGGCAATAAGCATGCCTCGGCAATCGACGATAAGGATGCTTTGGCAACTTGCGATAAGCATGCCTCAGCAACCCAAGTTGATAACGCCTCGGCAACTCTAGTTGTCCCGACAATGTCGTCAATCAGGTTCCAAACCAATGAAAGGATCGAAGATATCCGACTTCCACCACCATTCCCACAAAGGTTGAAGCGACAAAAGCAAGAATATCAATTCAAGAAGTTTCTTGATATCCTAAAGCAAGTCCACATCAACTTACCATTGGTGGAAGCAATTGAACAAATGCCGAACTATGCCAAGTTTCTTAAAGACATTGTGTCCAAGAGAACAAGGCTAGGAGAGTTTGAAAAAGTTGCCGCAACAGAAGGATGCATGGCCATGTTGCACAATCGTATGCCACCTAAGTTGAAGGATCCCGGAAGTTTCACAATACCATGTTCTATTGGAAACCACTATGTCGGGAAAGCATTATGCGACCTTGGGGCTAGCATAAATTTGATGCCTAAATCGGTTTTCCAGAAACTAGGAATCGGGAAGGCAGGACCTACAACAGTTATGCTACAGCTAGCCGACAGATCCTATGTGCATCCAGAGGGAAAAATCGAGGACATACTGGTAAAAGTTAATAAATTTATTTTTCCCGCTGACTTTATTGTTTTGGATTGTGAAGTAGATGAGCATGCACCTATCATTCTCGGGAGACCATTCCTAGCAACAGGGAGAACCTTGATCGATGTTGAAAAGGAGAACTCACAATGAGGGTGAATGACCAGCAAGTTAAACTAAATGTGTTCCAAACACTAAGGTATGCCGATGATCCAGAAGAATGCCAACTTCTTCATGCCACGGCAGAGTTTAACTTCGATGAGGAATTTAATTGCCTCGGCAACTACATTGCCGATCAAGAGGAACTTGAGGAGTATGAAGAAACGGTCGATGAGGAACAACAAGAAGAGGCAAATTGGCTAGTCAATAAACCAGGTACATACTTTGAACCACTGGATTACTCAGGTAAGGAAGGTAAGCTCGAAAAACCCTCTATTGAACAACCACCGATTCTTGAGTTGAAGCAGTTTCCAGAGCAACTAAAATATGCATACTTAGGAACCGATAATACATTGCCTGTAATTATTTCTTCTAAGTTACAGCCTGAGCAGGAAATAAAGCTGATCAAAATGTTGAAGCTACACAAAATGGCAATAGGGTGGACAATTGCCGACTTGAAGGGAATTAGCCGGCAGTGTGCATGCACAAGATTTTGTTGGAAGATGATCACAAACCTTTAATTGAGGCCCAGAGGAGACTGAACCATACCATGAAAGGGGTTGTAATGAAAGAAATCATCAAGTGGCTTGACGTCGGCATTATATACCCTATCTCTGATAGTACATGGGTAAGTCTGGTACAATGTGTACCGAAAAACGGAGGTATAACGGTGGTAAGTAATGAAAACAATGAACTCATTCCAACTAGGACTGTGACCGGTTGGAGGGTTTGTATGGATTATCGAAAGCTAAACAAAGCCACTAGGAAATATCACTTCCCATTACCCTTTATTGATCAAATGCTTGATCGTCTTGCAGGTAAACCCTTGTATTGTTTTCTTAATGGTTATTCAGGTTACAATCAAATTGCCATAGCACCAGAAGATCAAGAAAAGACAACCTTCACATGCCCATATGGTACTTATGTTTTCCGAAGGATGCCGTTCGGATTGTGTAACGCCCCGGCAACCTTCCAAAGATGCATGATGGCACTCTTTTCAGACATGGTCGAAGACTTCCTTGAGATCTTCATGGATGATTTTTCTGTTTTTGGTAATGACTTCGACAGTTGTCTCGGCAATTTAGAGAAGGTGTTGGCAAGATGTGAAGAAACTGATTTAGTCCTCAATTGGGAGATGTGCCATTTTATGGTAGATGAAGGAATAGTGCTCGGCCAGAAGATTTTATCCAAGGGATTTGAAGTAGACAAAGCCAAGGTGGACGTGATCGAGAGATTACCCCCACCAAGTTTGGTTAAAGGAATTCGAAGCTTTCTTGGACATGCAGGTTTTATAGGAGGTTCATTCATAATTTTTCTAAAATCACTAAACCCTTGTGCAATTTGCTTGAATAGGATAAACTCTTCAATTTTGATGATTCTTACACCCAAGCATTCAAAACCCTAAAGGAAAAACTTGCCTCGGCACCCATTGTCGTTCCACCAGATTGCACGCTACCTTTTGAGCTCATGTGTGATGCAAGTGATTTCGCGGTAGGAGCAGTCCTAGGCCAACGAACAGGTAAGACCTTCCATGTGATATACTACACTAGTAAAACTCTTAATAGTGCTCAAGTGAATTACACAACAACGGAGAAAGAGTTACTAGCTGTAGTTTTCGCATTTGACAAGTTCTGATCCTATTTGATTAGTACAAAGGTAATTGTTCATACGGACCATTCGGCAATCAAATATCTATTTGCTAAAAAGAATGCCAAACCTCGTTTGATTCTTTGGATATTACTTTTACAAGAATTTGATATTGAAATTAAGGACAGTAAAGGAACAAAAAATCAAGTGGCCGATCATTTATCACGTTTAGAACACAATAGGGAGGAGGAGGCGGATCTAGAGATATGCGATGCATTCTCGGATGAACAAATTTTAGTTGCCTCGGCAACCATGGACGTGCATGCCTCGGTACCCCTCGACGCCTCGGCAAACATGGACGCGCACACCTCGGTAACTCTCGATGCCGCAACAGCCCTTGATGCGTACGCCTCGGCAACCATGGATGCACATGCCTTGGCAACTCTCGACGCCGCTGCATCCTTTGACGCGTACGCCTCGGCAATTTTTGGAGCAGTCGCCCCAGCAGTACATGCCTCGGTAATACCCTGGTATGCAGATTTAGTTAATTTCCTTGTTTGTGGTATTTTACCTTATAGCCTTACTCACCAAGGTAAGAAGCGGTCCCGCCATGATGCTAAGCATTACTTTTGGGACGAGCCTCTTTTGTTTAAACAATGTGCAGATCAGGTTATACGCCGATGTGTCCCTAAAGAAGAGCAACAGAATATACTCTGGCAATGCCATTCTTCACCCTATGAAGGACATTTTGGTGGAACTTGTACCGCGTCCAAAGTTTTGCAATCCGGTTTGTATTGGCCAACATTGTACAAAGATGCCCAAGACTTTTACAAGGAATGTGATCGTTGTCAGAGGACGGGCAATATCTCTAGAATACATGAGATGTCGCTTCAGAACATCATCGAGGTGGAATTGTTCGATGTATGGGGGATCGATTTTATGGGACCTTTCCCATCTTCATTCAGCAACCTCTACATTCTACTTGCCGTCGACTACGTGTCAAAATGGGTTGAGGCAGCTGCAGTTCCCAACAACAATTCCAAGACCGTGCAACGATTCTTGCAGAAAAACATATTTACACGGTTTGGGATACCGAGAGCAATTATCAGTGACGAAGGCAAGCATTTTGACAATAGACTAATTGCCAAGATGTTGCAACGCTTCAGCATATAACACAAGATCGCCACGGCATATCACCCATAAACCAACGGGCAAGCAGAAATTTCCAACCGGGAATTGAAGGGTATACTCGAGAAAGTTGTAAATCCCTCTAGGAAGGATTGGTCATTAAGACTAGATGACTCACTTTGGGCATATTGCACTGCATTCAAAACACCCTTAGGTATTTCCCCCTTCCGACTTGTCTATGGCAAAACATGCCATCTACCGGTGGAAATCGAACACAAGGCATATTGGGCAATCAAGACCGTGAACATGGATTGGGAAAGTGTCGGACAAAAGCGTTTGTTGGACCTCAATCAAGACCGTGCAACGATTCTTGCAGAAAAATATATTTACACGGTTTGGGATGCCGAGAGCAATTATCAGTGACGAAGGCAAGCATTTTGACAATAGACTAATTGCCAAGATGTTGCAACGCTTC
Organism: Hibiscus mutabilis; assembly: GCA_019671005.1. Classification (NCBI taxonomy): domain Eukaryota; kingdom Viridiplantae; phylum Streptophyta; class Magnoliopsida; order Malvales; family Malvaceae; genus Hibiscus; species Hibiscus mutabilis. The sequence goes on along the minus strand of CM033735.1, from coordinate 9,767,117 downwards.
GGCATATCACACAAGATCGCCACGGCAAATCACCCACAAACCAACGGGCAAGCAGAAATTTCCAACCGGGAATTGAAGGGTATACTCGAGAAAGTTATAAATCCCTCTAGGAAGGATTGGTCATTAAGACTAGATGACTCACTTTGGGCATATTGCACTGCATTCAAAACACCCTTAGGTATGTCCCTCTTCCGACTTGTCTATGGCAAAACATGCCATCTACCGGTGGAAACCAAACACAAGGCATATTGGGCAATCAAGACCGTGAATATGGATTTGGAAAGTGTCGGACAAAAGCGTTTGTTGGACCTCAATGAGATAGAAGAATTCTGTGCACTCGCCTATAACAATGCACGAATCTACAAGGAGAAACCAAAGCGATGGCATGACAAGAAACTATTGCCGCGGCAATTCATGCCAGGGCAACTAGTTCTCTTATTCAATTCTCGGCTAAAACTTTTCCCGGGAAAGCTGAAATCAAGATGGTCGGGACCATTTGAAGTTGTCAAACCATTCTCCCATGGTGCCGTGATAATCAATTTCATCACTGACAAACATGAATTCAAAGTTAATGGACAAAGATTGAAACACTACAATGGTGCCCATGTGGAACGTAACAAAGAAGTGGTCACCTTAGGAGATGCATGAGCATGCTCTCCTTTCGATATTTTATTTTTATTTTATTTTATTTTTAATTTTTTCGAACTATTTAATTTTTATTTCTATTTTATTTTTTTATTATTTCTGATTAGTATTATATTTTTAGGATAGATTTTCTTTTTTTTTATCTTTTTAAGTTTAAGAATCCCTTTACACATCTTTATTTATTTTCTTTTATTAGTCTATCTTTAATTTTAATCCTTATTTGATTTGTCTTTCAATTGTAGGAAAAGAGTTCAAGATAAAGAGGAATTTTGATCCAAGAAGGAAAACATCTTCAACAAGGAAATTAATAGGCTGAATCTAAGGCTTATATAAAGCCTCCAACTTACCCTAATTAAACCCCCATTGTCGTCACCCTTCCCCTAAAACAAAACCCTTTTTTTCATCTTCCCCTAATCCCACCCACCATATTTACCACCTATCTTTTCTATAAAACCAATTACCCTTAACCTATTCCTACTTTTTATCTTACAACTCTTTAGTTTCTTTTATTTTCTTTTATTTGTTTTTACAAAACTCACAACCAAGATCATGCATGGCATCCAAAATTAAATTTTTGGTTCATCCTAGTTCCTCCAAAGAACCAAGATACAAGAAGTTAGCTACACCGGTGGTTCAAGAAAGATTTCACTTCAAGTTCGAAAGCCAAAAGATTTACGAAGAACAAGGCTTTGAATACTCCAACTCCCATCAAGATTTCGGCCTTGAACCATTCATCTTCGAGAGGATTGCACATCAAAAGTGGCAAATCTTTTGCCATCAATCGGAACCGGGTAACATCTCATGGGTAAGAGAATTCTATGCTCACTCACCTAACCCGGATAATCCTTATGTTTTTGTTCGTGACAAGGCCATACTCATAAGCCCCGAAAACGTCAACACCTTTTACGGGCTTTACATTGAGAAGGACGAGCATCAAGCCTTCGTTGATCAAATCACGCCCAAGCAACTCGACAAGGTGCTTCAAGAACTCACTCAACCGGGAACTCATTGGAACGACGGTAAAAACAAGGGCACGGTAAATCGCCTTCGGCTTAAACCCGAGGCAAAACTATGGAATAAGTTTGTTAAAGCTTCTTTAATGCACACCACACACAATACTACCGTTGATATACCACGTCTTTAGCTCATACATTCTATTTTGCATAATCGCATCATTAACATTGGAAAAATTATTTGTGATGAGGTTTTTGTATGTAGCTCAAAAAATAAGGGTTCTTTTTTTCTTCCCTTGCTTAATTTCTAATCTTTGCAAGGAGATGCATGTTCCAAGTGAGTCAACCGATGAAAAGGCCATACCAAAGTCCGGTTGGAATCAAGCACAAATCCGAAAGCTAATGGGAGAGGCACCGGAAAAATCTTCAAGGCCTCCAATTGTCGCGGCAACTTCTGTCGTCCCGGCAATCCCTAATACTCAAGCACCTAATGCCCGGGTAACTCGGCCATCAACCCCGGGACACTTTAAAACACTCTTGCAACCATTGGTGAGCCACCTAAGGCGAATTAAAGACCGGCAACTAATGTTCATGCGGTACATGAAGGAGCACAACAATGCCATCACCCAAGTCATCCTAGAAAAGTACCCAGACAATTGCGTGCCGTTCCCAATCTTTCCTGCCGAGATCCTTGCCTCGGCACCCAATGAAGCAATCGCCACGGCAACCGCAACAGATGATGCCGCGGCAACCTACATCGTGCCTGCACAAGCAGATGCCACGGCAACCAACCCTGAAGATGCCACGGCAACCAAAACTAAAGACATCCCGGCAACCACTGCAAAAGCCAAAGGTAAAGCACCTATGCCTGAATCAAATCCTACGAAATCATTGTCTAATTTTTCAGATTCGGACGAGTCCTCCATTGCACCAACAAAGACCGCACCAATTGAATCCTCCAAGCGAAAAGCCAATGACATTGATGATGAGGACGATGAGGACAACCCCGTACGAGGATCGATTCCACCACCGACAACAAGGAAACAACCATCGCGTTCAAGCAAGAGAATCAAGACATCGACCAAAAGGAAACTAATCATCCACGACAACGAACTCTCGGAGTAAGTCTTCGTTTGCATCTTATTTTTCGTTAATTTTATTTAATACATGCATTGAGGACAATGCCTCACTCGAGTTTGGGGGGGATTGTTTTTAGTAGTTACCATGTTTAGTTACATTCAACTTAAGTATTACATTTAGGATACATAAATTGCTTGCCATGCCTTTAGTTGGAACAAGAATTGCTTAGATTTGATGAATATCCGATGATGACTTTGCCAATGCACTTAATTGATAGAGTTTTTATTCTAGGATAACCATGGAAAAACTTAGAATTTTACTATGATGCTAAATTTGATGAAACACTATTGTGGTTTGATTGATTTAAGGAATTCTAGTGAACTTAGGTTGATAATTAAATAAATTTGGGGATTAGAATAAAAATTGGATGAATGCTAGAGGTGCCCGAAATTGGCTCTAGCATGTGCTAAAAAATTGATCACTAGAGGTGCTCGAAATTGGCTCTAGTATGTGCTAAAAAATTGATCGCTAGAGGTGCCCGAAACCAGCTCTAGTCTAATAAATTAACTTAAGAAAACTAAAAACAAAACACTAGAGGTGCCCAAAACTGGCTCTAGTTAAAACATGTTAAAAAGAACCCAATGAAGTAATTTGGAAACCTCTTGTTTGCGTAGAATCCGAAAAATCAACTTGCACACAACTCCGCACACACTCACAAGCATTATAGTTTGATTCCGAGTAACTCCTAAGTTTACCAAAAAATGAAAAGCCAATCATACTTTGTGCCCCGGTTCTGAGAATTCAAATCAAGTTCAAAGCTAAGTTTGTGAAAATTGAAGTCTTGGAATGTAATTATTAGTTTTCATTGCTTGAGGACAAGCAATAGTTCGAGTTTGGGGGTGTGGTAAGTGTTCAAAAGTACTATTTTTCTTACCCTTTTTACTCATATTATTGTTAGACTTAGGCTCATATTAGTTGCATAATTAGCCATTCATGCATTAATCCATGTTTCCTTCCATCGTTGAGCTTGATTACATAACTTGGTAGTTTTTGTGGGAAAAGATGCTGCTTTGGTGTGTTTTGTGTGTATGTACAGGATCACTTGCCAAAGCAAGGCTAGAGCTAGTTGCCAGGGCAATGCATGAAGGAGATGTCGAACTAGTTGCCAAGGCAATGCATGAAGGAGACGCTAAGCTAGTTTCCAGGGCAATTGTCGACAAAGAACAAGGTGATATGGTAGTCGAATTGATGACTAGACAAGCCTAAGATGACGTAAAGCAAAGCTAAATCCCAAAGGAATTTGATTTTCATTAAGAGATTAAAGAAGAATTAAATTCCAAGAAGATAGGAGAAGTTCTAGAAGGAATATAATTATAATAAAGAATTATATTCTTTAAAGATAATTTAATTCCAACTTAACTTCCTCCTCAAAGAAGGACTTTGACCTAGCCCTATAAATTAGAGGCCATATCGTCAACTAGAGGGAGAGCAAGAAGAGAGAATTTTCGACAAGCTTCATTCTTCATCTTTTTCTTTCTTGTTCAATTAGGTTCATGCTAGGGATTCTTTACCTTGTGTTTATTTGGAACCTAGCCATGAACTAAATCTATTTGGCTATGGTTATTGTGTTTTGTGGTTGTGAGAAACTATTGGATTTTGTTTAGGTAATAAGAGTTTGCACTTTTCTATTCAAGCTTTATTCATTCTTGGTTCTTATTCTTGTTTGCGAGTGAATTGGGAGAGGATCTCGTAACTTCATCTATTTATCTAATATCGGGAGAGTTAGATTCAAGAAACGAATGAATATGATCTTTATTCAATCTATTGATGGTGAAGATTAATCCGGCTTAGGAATAAGTTAAGGATTTCAAAGGCTAAGAGGAGCGAAAGATTGGTTGTTGTTCACCCTTGATTCACGCAGGGATGTATTATCAAGGCATGCACAAGTAGCTAGAGTTTCGACTTAGGGATAAGAAGAAACCATTGAAGAACGCTCTGTCGAACCTTGAAGGTTGCTGCCCAGACGCCCAAGTAGTTTCCCAACTAGTCGCCCAGGCAACCATCGATTAGTTGCCAAGGCAACCCCGTGGTGCAAGTTGCCACGGCAACTGAGTTGCCAGTGCATTCTTTTACCAAAACGATCGAATCGGCTATCACACCTCAACTCATGATAACCTAGCCTATCTCTCTCATTTAATTACATCGCATTTTACTTATTTGCTTTCTAGATTAGTTATTAGTTAAAACTCCTATAATCCTTTATTTGTGTTTTTACTTTTTACAGTGCAAGAGACTAGATTCTTGAAGTGGCACCAATCCCTGTGGAGACGATATCTTTTATACTATAACTTGCAACGTGTATACTTGCACAATTGCGTAGCACTTATAACGCGTAACAAAAGGCAGTACCGATACGAATGTAATCGTATCGAAACATCTAAGGAAAAATACTTAGCCCATTTGAAGGTCGTATCGATACGGAAAGGGCCGTATCGAAACGGATGCTTACAGTGGACAATGTTTCAAAAATTGTATCAATGCACTTAAAGGCGTATCAATACGCTTGGGCGTATTTCAATAGTTTGGCCTTTAAAATACTTAGAAAAATTTAGGGCTTTAAGTTTTTGACTTAGAATCAAATATGCTTTAAAATATTTGTCAGCTTGGGACACTTTAAAAATTTGTTTTTTACAATTAAGTCCTTAAAAAATATTTTTTATATCAAAATCATCAAAGGTTTTACACAATACATTAAGAAAAATGAAAAAAAAACTCTATTGGTTCTCTGCCAATTCTGAGTATTTGTTGTGCATTCCTCTGAAATGTTGGCTTGTCTTCTAATTTTGTTTTGATCCCTTTACCTCTCTGACATCATTGGTTTGCTTCTGATATGGCTTTGATAATTTGGTTCCCTTGTTGCATGTGCCGACGTGGTTGAATGGTGAGAGAAGGACCAGAGGAAGTGAACCACGGCTGACGTGGAAGGCAGACGGGCGCGTGTGGAGGAGCTGAAATGTTGGGCGTGTGGCACACGCGCGAGTGAGGGAGTTGAAGAGCCGGCGCGTTGTGCTTGATGAAGCCGAAGGGGAGCTATCGAGTCAGGCCGGTGAACTGCACGCGCCAGGGAACCGATCTTGACCATCTGATGAGATCCTGATCCAACGGCTATAGGCGTTGCGGCGTCAGATCAAAGGTCACAAGTTAGGGCTCCCTTCTTAAAGGGTCGATCTGGATCGTTAGATCAAGATTTGATCTAACGGCTACTACTTGGCTACACATGGATAAAAGAAGGCTACCAGATTAGGTCATTAGGGTTCAAACTCGGGCCCTTATTGGGCTAATATATTTATTATAACGTATATATTTTTTGGGATTTTAACGTTTGTGGGCTGTTAATATATTGATTGTTATATATAGCTTAATTAAAGTGGGTTTTTTATTTAATTTAATTGGTATTCTTTTTGGATTTTCAGTTTAATTAATATAATATATATAATATAATAATAACATTAATGACCAATACTAAAATAATCATAACATACTAATAATGTTTTGGGTTTTCAATTGGATAACATAGCAACATATATATGTACATATATAATACTTAGCATAATATTAGACTATTAATACTTAATAAATATCATTTTTTTGTTTTTTCGGGTTTTAATAATAAAAACAAACGAAGTAAATAAATCTCAACATACATATATATAGATAATTAAAACTAGACTAAGCCCATAGTAGTATATATAAGCCCACTATTATAAAACGAAAATAAATGGTCCATCCCGGACAAAATTAGTGATTACAATTCCTACAAAATAATTTTGACCAGATTCTAAACCTAGGTTTTTCACATGGCTCTAATGGGGTGGGCTTCTAGATTCACACACAAGATTTGGTTCTAAAGGGGTTCCCGAATTGTCCTTGTTGCCAGGAACCTATTCGAATTTGGATCTTGACATGTTGGTGGTTTTTAACCGTAGGCATCTTGCCAGGAAGTTGGTGGGCTTATCATGAATTAGGTCCCCTACTAAGGGTAGAAGGTCATTGATTCTTGCCCATTATGGGCTTCAAACAAATCAATTTCAATTAAGGGGACTCATTTCCTACGTCTTCACGAAGGATCAATATCCTTACGAAGACATAGGGCATATGAGTCTCGAAGGTACTTGCTAGGCTCATACAGAGAATCAATATTCTGACATGAGCAAAGTGTTTTCCCCCACTTAAACGAATTGGACGAAGCTCGGGCGTAGAGGTTTTGACCAATTTTAGAATGCGTAAAATAGAATCAAATTCATAGATGGACAATTAAATTGAATTTTACATGAACTTAGCAAATTCCGACATTAAAATAAAATGTAATCGACTTGTGGCATGACTATCTTTTTTGTAAACAAAATTTTTTCCCCAGCGGAGTTGCCAAGCTGTCGCAACCCTTTCGAGCTTGACATAAAAAACAACAGAGTCGCCACCAATCTTTTAAAAGGTGTGATTGGATCACCTAAAAACGGGCCATTTTAATAAAACATTTTATTTTATTAAAACAACGGTTTTGGTTTGCAAAAACAAAAAAAAATAGGTTCGGGAGTCGGTTACGCATGGGAAAGGGTTAGCGCCCCCACAACGCCCAAAAATTGGTACCTAGCCGATTACAAAATGTTTTAATGTCGGAATTTGCAAGTTCGCGAAGAATTTGATTTATTCATCCGTTTTATGAATATAAATCTATTTTAATGGTCTTACCGCCCGGAAAATGAACTCCAATCACCGCCAACACTCCTGGCGCTAACCTGTCATTTCCGTTTGGTGAGACACCACATTAATTAATTTCTACTTTTTAACAAACCAACAAAAGCAATTAGATGAGTTTGTAATTTTTATTAAATCTAAGTTAATGATTATTAGCCTAAGAAATGTCTACATACATTTTACCTATTAGGGGTTTAAAGTGTAATTAAGTGTGTTTTATTGTTTTCAATTGTGAAGAAAATTTTATTGAAACAAAGGGGCTCTATCTAGGCTTTTTAAGGACCTATTCCTAAGGGTTTTAAAACTTAAACTAAACAGTAAATGAAGAACAAAAAAGAAATTAAAGGAAATAAAAGCTTAAATTAAATGAATTAAATAAACACAAATAAATTAAATGAGGGGGAGGGATGAATTTCAAAATAAATAAGAAAAATGAAAGAGAAAAGTGACCAAATTGAAGAAAACCCAAATTTCAAGGCCAAATTAGAAGTGAAATGACCAAATTGCATGAATTGGAAACTGAAGTGTTGTGGTAAGAGACCCGCTAAAGTAGGGCGCGAGTTTAATCTGGGTTCGGGTCGGGTCTCCGGGTTGGTATAAAAGTTAAAACAAAAGAAAAATTAAACCCAAAACTCATTTTTGATTTCAGTTTCTTAAACTCCCTCCCCTTTACTCTCTGAACCATTCCCCGTGTCCTCCATGGGCAGGTGAACGCGATGAATATCCGCCGTGCTGGTCGCCATTAATCAGTGCCGGCCGCGAAAATTTCAGAAAAAAATGAGCTTTCAATCCCCTTTTAAGCTCCTGGCTTCAAAACCATTTAAAAAAATCCTTCAATCATTTTTAAGAAATTTCTAAAAGAAAAACCCAAACCCAATTCCTTTTAAAAATGGTTTTCCAAATTCCGGTGAGCCCCAGAACATGCAACCATCATCGGAACTAGTCCTAGACTGCTTTACAACGGCAAAAAACGTTTCAAAAAGAAGGTAAATCCCTATCCCCCTCTTATTTAACATGTGAATATCGAAAGAAGAGAAAAATACCAGAAACTTTGCTTGCTTTATTTCTCTGAAAAATGTTGAATACACTTATTGCTTGCCTTGAATCCGTATGCTACTTTTTGTGTACACTTTCTGTGATTCTTGTTGTATTCGTTGTGTGTTACATGAAAAATTACAAGGTTTATATAGGTACATGTTTGCTTGAATTACACGAATGAATCACTGATTTCCCACCCCGAATTGCTTCTGTCTTGATTCAAATTTAGCTTGATTTTAGCGATGGCTTCAATTTAGGGATTAGACCCTCTCTTGATTTTGGTTGACTTTACTTTAGTTTAGGGATTTAATCATATTTGTTTCTTTTTTGTGTTTCCGATAGCTGCAAATGATGCTGGCGAGGAGCGACGAAGCGAGGAAGGACGACGCGGGCTTCATTGAAGAAGGTGAAATGGCCGCTAGAAGCTTAAATGACGGGCGCGTGGTTGCCACGCGCGAGTGACGATCCGTTTGGTTGCCACGCGCGAGTGACGATCCGCGTGGCATGCTTTAGAGTGAACTGGGCCATAAGATTGCTTCTGGATCTAAGGGCAGAAGATGGTGCGGCGCTACATCATCCAAGGGCTAGGGTTTCCGTGTTGAATCTGCACCGTTGGATTAGATTTTGATCCAACGACTCCCTATTGGATGTGCACAAGAAAGAAAAGAAATTAGGGCCTAGGGTTTTTGATTAAACTTGGGCTGATCGGGCATTTCTTGTAATGGACCTATTTATTTTTAAAAAATGTAATGGGCTCCTTTTAAATACTATAGACTATTTTTTTTATACTTTTTGGGTTTTATAACTAACTATTATACTAATAAGATACAATACTAACACTAATAATATACATACTAATAATTATTATTATTATACATAATAATACAATGATAATGACAAAATGGGTGAAAATTCAGTGACAACACATGCACTAGTAGGTTAGTAATGTCAAGACTGTTTGACAATTGATCTCTTGTTTAAGAAATTGAAGTCTTACTTAACACGTAATATGTATCTAGTTCCCAAGACAAACATAGGATTCTTGAAACTGAACTTAGAAAAAAAAACAATGTTAGGGTAAAAGTAAACCAAAAAAATAAGGCAACAATGTTTTGCCAGCGGCAAGTAATATTTTATAACACTCCTCAGCCTTAGAGACAATAAGTAAGTTGAGGCTTCGTGGTTTTCTCACTCTTAGTTCTCATGCCAGCAAAACTTTAGGGTATGAGTGTAATGGGTTAGCTTAATGGTGTAGTCTAGATTAACGTGGGGATTCGTGGTATGCTCCCTCTTATTTCTCACGCCAAACAACGTCATGACACAAACCCTATTTTTTCCCTGTAAAAAGAAACCCTTGGTGAATAGAAAACATTTTTTGAGTTTGGGTAGTAAAGATTAACTAAGGGAGTTAAAAGGATATTTGATGCATATTGCTTGCACTTAATTCACTATTCATGACCCTAGACTAGAGTTATATTTCTGCACTTGAATTTGCTTATCTGCTTGACATTACTGCACTGGGATACCTAAGGGCAGAATTAGGACAGGAGTATGCTTGCTAGCATGTGTTGTGAATCAAGACAATTTTGCCAAGGTACTTCACTTTATTTTTCTGTTTTCTTAATTTTAGTTGCATTACTTGAGGACAAGCAATGAGCTAGGTTTGGGGGAGTGTTAATTCCTCAAAAGTATTGTTTTTCCTATATATATTGAAATGCTTTTGCTTGCCTTTGAGTATAGATTCATGAATTTAGATAGTAAAATCATGCATTTGCATTAAGGAGTTAGAAAACGTTCTTTTGGCAGAATAAATGTGTATTTCTTTGCTTTGGTGTACAGAAGCATGATGACAGGATCAAAACATAAGCAGTTAGCAGAGCAGAACCTGAAAACCAGTAGAGAAATGCCAGGTCGAGTTGGCAATGCAAGGCGAAGATTGCCAAGCTTGGTTGGCAAAAGAAGAGTGTCAAGCTCATTGGCGAAAGATCAAAGGCTGATGACGTCAGCCCCTAGTCAAAACCTGATCAGCTCAAATTCAAAAGAGGATAAAGAGATAAACATGTTTATCCTATCACACAATTAGATTTTAAATTTAAACCTAATCTAGGATTTCTACACATGCCTATTTAAAGTCTGATGATGAGCTAAGAAGATTGGAGAAGAGGAGGCTGTACTGTGGTAAGGAAGAAGGTAACTTGTGGTTCGACTAGGCTGGACCAAGAGCTTTGGAGCCATTGAAGGGCTGCATCGACGAATCTCCTTCATTGCCTATTTCTCTTTTGGTTTAATTCTGTTTGTATGATGATGTTTGTTGAAAACGATTTGATGTTGATTGTTCCCTCAATCATGAACTAATTTCTTTAAGTTGGTTGGGGATGTTTTTGAAATGAAACGCTCAATTATTTTCAGCTTTTAATAATTAAATGTCTTGGGATTATTTTCTATCCGGCTAACACTTCATTTCCTTAAATTTTTTGTCATACGACAGTTGACATTGTATGCTTATTATGCCTTAATATTTTAACAGACTTAAGGGGTAACGATCAGTTGCCAGGTACTAAGGAGAGAAACTTCGACAGAAGATGTTCAAATAGATGAGCTTACTTCGGAAGTGAATCTACCCCTTAGGAGTATAGATTGAAACTTAATCAAGTTAATTAATGAAAAACTTTACTATATACATATAAGGGTTTTAACATGGTTAACTTAGGGTATTGCCATCGACAAAGGCAATGCCACTTTTTAAATCTGCTTGGTAATAATTCCAAGGCAGGACATTATTAGTAGCTAGCATAGCTAGTGTAAAATTCATGCATCCCTTGCAAACGCTCATCACTATTTGAATACAATTGTTTGTCAATCTAACTGAACTTTCTTTACATTTTTCTTTAATCATTTTCCTTAATCTTAAATCCAACTTTCATATCAAAATCATTTGTTTCAAATCACAAGTATTAATCATGACAATTAATTCCTGGATAATCCCCGTGGAGACGATACTCAACTCGCTACTGTATTACATGTTGACCGTGTATACTTATACGTAAAAGATGTATTCTTGGCATTATTTACTTGCATATTTACACTGAATACTTAATCTTTTGTCATGCAATATTCCGTCGACAAGAAGCAAACCCTGGCAACAAACCAATGGGCATTAACCCAAACAAAGCAGCCAGATCGAAAGTCGACAAGAAACATCTCTAGTGAAAGACGATGAGGTTCATCTGGAAAAACAAAGAAACCACTAGAACACAAGTGAAAAAGACAACTGCCACAGACCGAAAGGTCGACATTATGGTTTCTGGTAACCTGAAAGATGAATTCGAGAGAGCTCCTTGACTGGAGATGACTGCTTGAATTATAAAGTTCTCCGTTCGCATCACCGTCAAGACCACTAGCAAAATCACAAATATCACCAAAAGGAAGGCGGCATAGCTCTAAGAGACATAGAAACCGCCATTGAGCGACAATAAGCTTTGCAACAAGGCACAAAGGCCTTTTGAAGAGACGAAAGGAGGAGCAAAATGGTGGAAATGGGGGCTTGGGAATTGGCCGAACAGTAAAAGAAAACTTCGGTGGAGGAGATGGAGAAAGCTCAAAGCCCTCATTCACATCCTGATACCGAACCCAACGAGACTGGTGCCATCGAGGAAGGAACTCCTCAAAAACGAAACCGAGTCAAAACTTCCAAAAGAGATTGGCCAAAGCCACAGAGAAGCAACCAACCAGTAGAAGGACTGTCCGCGACCAAAATTCGTCGGTGTCCACACCCAACCGTTTAGAGAACCAGAGAAAATCACTCCGAAAAGCATGAAAACAAGCAAAGTTTGGGAGATCACCCGTCACCGTCCTCAAACAAAACTCCACAAAAAACTACCGTGAAACGAAAGAAGGGGACTGCCGATAGCGCTCAACAGGGGAAGGTACACTACCGAGCCTCATCCCGAGCAAGAGCTCAAACAAGACGATAGCGAATACAGAGAAAAAACCAGACAATACCTTTGCACGGAAAAAAGAACCCACCACCGTCGACCTCTGATATCACACCATTCACCGACTAGAGTCCACCGAGGAAGCCGACGACAGAACTGGGGACGCGAAGACCACGACCAAGCCTGAGCAAGCAAACCTCCTTCGAGATCTACGAACAGGGAATGGGGAAAGGGGGCGAGAGTGACTCATCACCTGTATTACCTTATAGAAAAAGAACCTGGGGAACATAATACATATTTTGCATAATGTCTCAGGGATTTGACATCGTGGATTGGGAAGGTCTTGATAGGATAACAACATTGCAGTCCGCATGCAAACTATTCTTATTCGATTCTAGTTGGAATCCATGCAGGCATCAACATGGTTAGAGTTTGTTAAAACGATGGATTCATTTTCATCTGTTTCCAAGTGTTGGATCTTCTATTAATGTCAACAAATTGTAGGTAACGGGCCTATTTGAGAATCCCCTAACAGACAACAGCTTGGCTGACCAACTAGGACATCGAGTTAGTTTATCATCGATTCGCAATAGAACTGGTCCGGTTTTTTCATCTTTAAAGGTTGAAATGATTGCAATGGCCTAATTTTTAACAACCAGTTCAACAGGAACATAGAGAGTTGGCTAGAGAAGCAGTGGGAAAATCGCTTGCTTTGCTGAAGAACGGGCAATCTATGGATCAGCCATCAGCCGTATCAACGACGCAGTGAAGAGAATTTTGCGAGCTAAGTTTGGTGATAGGTCTATTTGAGAACCCACTGGCAGATGAAACCTTGGTTAACCATGTTGAAAGTATGGTTAGCCAACTAGCTATGCTGCCTAACCAATCCAACAGGGAATGGGCAGGGAAGCAGTGAGAAAATCACTTGTGTCAGTAAAGAATGGAGAATCTGCTGATGATACATTTCTTCCGTTGCCTAAGAAGGCATCAAATATACTAGTGATTGGTAACTATGCTGGTAATCTGGGTTACAATGTGGTGGATGGACAATTGAGTGGCAGGGACTAAGTGGAAACAACCTGAAAAGTGGTAAAAAGTGCTATACATTTCCAAAAGTTACATTTATTGCCTGTTTCAATTAACCTTTGCAAGACCCCTTTCTTGAACAGGGACTACAATCCTCACTGCCATAAAAAACACAGCCGATCCAAGTACTAAAGTTGTATACGATGAAGACCCTGATGCTGAGTTTGCCAAGTCCAACAATTTCTCGTAAGCCATTGGTGCAGTAGGGAGCATCCATATGCAGAGACAAAAGGAGACGGTTCCAATCTGACCATCCGTGAACCAGGGCGAAGCACAATCACAAATGTTTGTGGAACCATGAAATGTGTTGTCGTCGAAACCGGTCGTGCTGTTGTGATCCAACATTATCTTGCCTCCATAGATGCTCTTGTAGCCGTTATGGCTGCCGGTAAGTGAGGGTCAAGGCGCTGCCGATGTATTGTTCGGTGATTATGGCTTTACCGGCAAGCTTTCGTTCACCTGTTCACGACTGTTGATTACTTGCCAATTCATGTTGGAGATCCACATTATGATCCCCTCTTCGCATTAAGTTTTGGCCTGACCACCAGACCAAACAAAACATAGTAGCTTTCTGTCGGGAAAAAAAAACCATACTAGCTTTTATAGGATATATCGTGGAAATCAATGATGTTAACTAGTATTTGGTAACAATATTTTAGGAGTCCGGCAATGTTGTTTTGCAAACTACAATAACCCTCGTATCTACAAATGTATGGTCATGTGAATCTCTTTTAATGGAAATCTGCAAGTGGCTACGTTGATACATTGCAGTTAAGTTTTGAAAGACATTCTTCAATATTGTAAACAAAATATAAAACTTGCAAACTTTGAAACTCAAAGACAACTAAATATTGAAAATATAGATCTCATGAAGTTTTCTAAGGATACATCAACACGGTCGTCTTCACATCAACCGTTCCCAATAGTGCTTACTGGAACTTTTCATTATTTTCGTATTCTTGTAATTCTAAAGTACCACAAAGACTATACTGTAAATTTCTGTCATTTTTCACATCAGAGTGACGGATATATGAACTTTAGGAGCAACCTATGAGAACATTTCATGTATATTATTACAAAGAAAAACTGAAAATGTAATACATAACATATTGTATACCACACTCAGTCCATGTCTGTAATTACACAGCAACTTCACTGGTCTTGTTCTCAGCTTCTTTAATCTGCCTCAGGATGTCTGCCTTTTCCTCAATTAGGGCATCTATTTTGCTATTAATTTTCTCTAACTTCTGTTTCAGCTTACTAAGATATTTGCTTTTGTCCTTCCTCTCAAATTTTCTTTTCTTCTCATTGTCTTCTTTTTCTGTACTCTTTTGCTTCTCTTCCTCTCCTTTACCTTCTGATTCTTTCCCAGTATCTTCTATTACTATTTCCCTGGAGGCTATGCCAGTCTCATGCTTCACAACATTTTCTCCAGCTTCATCTTTTTTCTTGTTCTTCTCTTCTTTTTCTTCACCCTTGTGCTTCTTATCTTTATCATCTTTGTTTTTCTTCTTATCCTTCTCTCCTTTCTCTTTCTTCTTATCTTTCTTCCCGTCCAACTCTTCGTCTACTTCTTCCTCTTCCACTCCATCCTTGTGCTTCTTCTCCACCTTATCTTTATCTTTCTTCTCTTTTTTCTTCTTCTTTTCTTTCTCTTCACCTTCTTCCTCTCCATCCTTGAGCTTTTTGTCTTTCTTTCCTTCCTTCACCTCTCTGTCTTTCTTCTTATCTTTCTTTTTCTCTTTTACTTCATCTTCATTGTCGTCTTCTACAATCTCCTCTTCATCTACTTCTTCCTCTTCCACTCCATCCTTGTGCTTCTTCTCCACCTTATCTTTATCTTTCTTCTCTTTTTTCTTCTTCTTTTCTTTCTCTTCACCTTCTTCCTCTCCATCCTTGAGCTTTTTGTCTTTCTTTCCTTCCTTCACCTCTCTGTCTTTCTTCTTATCTTTCTTTTTCTCTTTTACTTCATCTTCATTGTCGTCTTCTACAATCTCCTCTTTGTCCTTCTTATCTTTCTTCTTCTCCTTCTCCTCTTTGTCTTCTACAATCTCCTCTTTGTCCTTCTTATCTTTCTTCTTCTCCTTCTCCTCTTTGTCTTTCTTCTTATATTTTTTCTTCTCTTTTGTTTCATCATCTCCATCTTCTTCTACCTCTTCTTCTTTATCCTCTTCATCTTCATCTACCTCATCCTTCTTTTTCCTCTTTTCCTTTGCATCCTTACCTTTTTTCTTCTTCTCCGTCTCCTTCTCCCTGACCTCTTCATCTTTCAGCTTCTTTTCTTTCTTTTTCTCCTTATCCTCCTTGTCTTTCTTATTTTTCTTTTTATCTCCCGTCTCTTCTTCTACCTCGTGCTTTTCGTTGTTTTTCTCAATCTCCTCCTTGTCTTTCTTTTTCTTCTCATCCTTCTCTTCATCTTCTTCTACCTCGACCTCTTTTTCCTTGTGCTTCTTTTCCTTTTTCTTCTCCTTCTCACCCTTGTCTTTCTTCTTCTTCTTCTCTTCTTTCTCTTCATCATCTCCTACAGCCTCTTTATCCTTTTGTTTTCCTTCTTTCCTCGTCTCTGTTTCCTTATCTTTTTTCTTCTTTTTCCCTTTGTTGTCATCATCTTCTTCATCCTTGTGCATCTTCTCCTTTTTCTCTTTCTTTTTCTCCTCTTTGTTCTTCGCCTCTCCGACTTCACTATCCTTGCGCTTTTCCCCTAGATTATCTTCTGTCTTCTTTTCCTTCTCCTTTGATTTATCCTTATCCTTGTCTTTATGTTTCTCCCCCTTTTCCTCCTTATGATTTGCCTTTTCCTTCTCCTTTGATTTGATCTTCAGCTCAAGTTCGACATCGATCTTGTCTTCCTGCTCATGGTCTGCCTCCATATCCTTTGCCTTGACTTTGAAATGCAGTCCGTCCTTCACCTTTTCTTCTCTGCTGACAATCGATCCAAATGTTTCTTGTGACTGTGAACCTTTCGTCACGAACTCAAACTCGAATGTAAAACCTTCCCGAGATTTTTGCAAATTCCCTGCAAGAAATGCTGCATATAAATAAACAAGGACAACATACAAACAAATGTAAATCTGTACACACTATATAGGATTCATTAAAAACACAGCACGGTGGTTGGTATGCCGGCATTATGTGTGATAGAAATTCTAACACAACTTGAGATAGTAAAGGCATGATGTTTCAAATTTTCACCACAACAAAAGCCCAGAAAGCCGTACTAATTTAACTCAACCAAATGAATAAAACTTACGTTTCAAGCTACAATTTAAATTAAAAAACACTGGTAGCATAGAATGTGTACAAGATAAACCAGCATAACTTTTTTCAATACCCTTAGCATTTTCATATTCACTATCCCTATTTCACTTCCAAGAATAAGGTTATTATAGAACGGCGACATATGAACATGTATAAGAAAGGGCTTTCAGATGTCAGAAACATCAGCCAAACCTGGTTCGCAAATGTGATCTTGTGCAACTAAGTAATAACTATACTAATACAGAGAGCGGAAACACTTCTTCTATCAGATGACATATGAATATGTATAAGAAAGGGCTTTCAGATGTCAGAAACATCAGCCAAACCTGGTTCGCAAATGTGATCTTGTGCAACTAAGTAATAACTATACTAATAGAGTGCGGAAACACTTCTGCTATCAGATGCAGCCATCCCCAGCCACTCTCGAATCATCACGACAACTCCCTGAACGAGGAGGACAAGCCATTACAAACCTTATGCCACTACCCCGAGATCAACAATGTCACAATACACTCAGCCTTCCCCCTCATTTAACTCCCTCCATTGCTGCCGTTATCGACGACTTCCCACAGCCCCACCAACTAACCACAATTTAAAATCCTTACCTAAGCATATGCATGATGCGTATCCGAACACACAAATATGGAGATATAACTCTCCAATGACCCTCCAGGTACACCAACAAGAATCAAAACAACAGACATAGATATCATCCGCATGATACTAATCAGTCCAGATCTAACTCAACATATATACATCAACATGAAGGTAGTTGAAAACACACACACATACATGTTTCAAAGTCTATTTATAATCTATTCAACCTGTAAGAAAATTGAAATGATCTAAAATAAGAAACATAGTAAAGCGAAGAAATTCTTCCTAGAACAAGCTTAACCAATGCAACCCCACCATTAAATTACCTTTGACAGACAAGAGTTCCATTGTAGACACTTTTACTCCCAAGAAACTCCCTATTTTCTCTATTTCTCAGTGATATAAACTTGGATATTGTAAGAAGAAAGAAATTAAGAACTTGCTGCTATAATCTGGAATTTATCACCCTACTGAAATCTAAGCTATTATCTCTAGATCATTTCAGAAACCTGGAAATACCCAGATTCTATTTCCGACAAAAGAACATTAAGGAAACAGATCAAGACAACAGGCGATCAATAAAAATCGAACCTTTTTTTATTATAGAAAAGCTGTCAGAGAAAGAAAAGGGTAGACAAAAAAGATCTGGGAAAACCCAAAACCAAAATAAAGAAAATGGAATCTAGAGAAGTCTGTACCTTGAGTTGCTCGGATGGCCATGTACAAAGGAAGGAACTGGAATTGTGTAGGAAATGGGGAAGGTTCACTTGCTTTACTTATAGCGGTGAGTTGGGGAATTGATTGCATCACCCGCCAAGGATCCAAAGTATTGACACGTAATGGACACTGAGACTTAAGGCCTAAGTTCTCTTTGAAAGAGGGACAACTGTCTAAATGTTGAAAATGATGACATGAGAAAATGAAATAGTTTAAAATAAAAAGGTAAATTATGCCCGTTTTTATCACCAACTTTTAAATTGATCTAATTATATCATCAAATTTTGATTTCAATCTTAATTATACTACTTTACTGTTAAAACATAGATCACGTGTTGACATGTACACTCAATTCAATTATGGTGTTGACTGTGTTCATTAAATATTATTTTTTTTCAAATAATTATTATTTAAAATAAATTAATATTAAATGGTGATAACAAAATGACGTAGTTTAACTAGTTCCTCTTTAATTCTACTGAACTGAAAACCCTATTGTTCAAACCTCCCAAACAGAAGCATTATATTCTCCCAAATCAAAACCATTGGTTTCTTCTCTTTATTTGAAAAAAAAAAGAGATTTTAAGCTGGGTTTATGCTTGGAACATCAGAGACTGTCTGAATCTCGAGATATGTGTGGGGATTGCTTGTCGTCGTTGCCGTCGAAAAACATCGGTGATAAAGTAATAGAAAATGGTGATAAGAATTTGAAGTGGTCTTGTTGCGACATCGTGTTGGAGAAAAAGTGGAATCTTTCTTATTGCATGATTAAACTTACTTGGGAAGTTTTAGAATATCTCCATAAAGGAAATTTAAATGCTTCAAATGGAATCAGATCAGATTTTGTGGCTGACGACCAAGAACATGAACAGAGGATTGAAGAAAACAAGGGCATTGGCATCGTTTCTGATGTTGGTGAAGGGATAGAAGTAGAACTGCAAAAAGATGACTTTTCATGTTTAATTTCAAGTTTCGATTGGAATCAAGTGGCTGCTGATGGAGGCGATGTGGCTTTGAAGAAAGATCAAGTTGAATAAAGAGACTTGGTTTTGTCGATGGGTGACCAGGAGTTGAGTCAACTCACGTGTACTAAAGAGGAGTCTACTAAGATTTTAATCAAGAATCTCGAGTTTTACAAAGAGGGGGATGTCTGTCATTTGATTCTAGTTGAATTAATGGATTCTGATGCTGAGGGAAGCCAAAAAATATACAAGTTCAGAGAAGAAGATCAAGGTGTTTTTGACAATGGAGATTTTATTTTTGGACTTTGATTTGCTTTGTGGAGCACCGGTCGAGTTGGTGGTGGAGAATAGTTGCAGTTCGGGAGAACATTTTGATTTAGGAGAATTTTGCTTTTGTTTGGGAGGGGTTTAAACGATAGGGTTTTCATGCATAATTTTTTAGTCGATAATGATTAAAAGAGAGAATTAGTTAAATTACGTCATTTTGTTATCACTATTTAATATTTATTTATTTTAAATAATAATTACTTAAAAAGATAATATTTAATAAACACAGACAGCACTGTAACTGAATTGGGTGTACATGTCATCACGTCATCTATGTTTTAACGGCAGAGTGGTATTATTGTGACTGAAATCGAAGTTTGGTGGTACAATTAGACCAATTCAAAGGCTGGTGGCCGGGTCACCTCAAATAGTTAAGTGGTACCTGACATAGTTTACCCAAATAAAAAATATACTCTTATTTATTTACGTATTTTAGTCGAATTAAGTATTTAAATTATTATTTGTAATCACTTATGTATCTAAACTTTTTACAGTATTTAAATTTCTTTTTATAAAGGACATCTATTAATCTAGTGATTAAAAATACTTATTTTGTCTCTTTGTGTATGAGTTCGAATCTTGACATGAAAATATAATACCTCCCTATTTAATCAAATTTTATTTTTATAAAGTATCTAAACCATTTTTTGAAAAAAAATAAGTATCTAAATCTTGCGACGTCTCATTGGTTGAAAGATTTTCTTTTACTTATCAAAATCAATTATATAGTGATTATCAAATATTTTAAGGACCAGTTTGGCATTGTTTTAATGCTTTTAAAAGTGTTGTCATAAAGTGATTTTGAAAAGTTAATTATAAAGTTTTAGTGTTTGACATTGCTCTCAAAAGATACTTTTAAAAAGATAAAATGTTCATTTTAGACATGATATTATAAAGTAAAAATAAATGAACATAAATGATATTTAAACTTGTTATCACAAAATTTATTAATATTATTATATATGAAAAAATCAACATAAATAATAAAAATATAAAAACCGACAATTTATTATGTAATCTTTTATATATAAAATATAAACTTTAAATATTTATTTATAATTAATATAAAATTTTAAATTGAATATAAAAATTTAGCCTCTAAAGTCTAAACTATACATTTTTTATATTATAATAATATAATTAAATATTAATTTAATATATTAATAATTATTATACTTAATACTATTTTATAATATTAAATTTTTATATTATTTATTTTTATTTAAAATATTAAATTTTTAACTATTGTATTTAATATTAAAATATTAGTCTAATATAATAATTATTATTATATTCTTTTAATATATTAATATTAATGTTAATAATTAAGGGGGAAAAGATAATTTTACACCTAAAAGTGATTTTTTCACCCAAAAGCTAGAAATCGTTCGTTTCATTCTAAAAAACATTTTCTATTTTTGTTTTCTATTTCCATTTTCAAAAAAAATGATTTTCTTTTTCTGTTTTCTAAAAACTAAAAAATACGTTTGGTTAATAGAAATGAAAATTTATTTTTTAAAATGAAAATAGTGGAAATGTGTTTGGTATCTAGTTTTCAAAATTAATGTTTAAAAGTAAAATTAGCTCTCAACGAAAAATTCAAAAATTAATTAAGCCCTTATAAATTTTTTATACCCAATATAGCACTCATAATTCAAATTACAATCAATCAGACACTCATAATTCAAATTGCGATCAATTTAGCCCTCCAATAACGTTGATCGTTGTACTTAACTGTTAACTCAGAAACAATCATTAAGATAGTGACACGTGGTACACTTGAAAATATAAAAAACTAAAAAAATATATATTTAAAATTAAACCCTCTACAACTACCCACCTTAAAATAGTTTGCTAATTAGTTCCCCTCCACAACTACCGTCTTTACTTGGATCCATTGAAACGCTGTGGAGTTTGCATGGGTTGGAGTTAAATCTGACATATCCAGGTTTCAACATCAATTTTATTCTTAAAACACGTGATTTTTTTGTTAATTTTTTTTGTTTTCTAGGAAATTAGTAAAATCCCAGTAAAAAATTTGATTCACATAAATTGGAGGAAGACTGGATAGGGGATCTACTACAACTATGGTAGTTCTCGCAATAACGATGACTAACGAGGTTTGAGATTTGAATTAAAAAAAATAAAGACCAAATTGAAAAAAAATCAAAACTATGATTGTTTTGAAATAAAAAATCAGTAAATAGCCAAATTAGAAAATATTTTTAAAATTATAATTTTTCTAGAATTTTTAAATATTTTTTTTTATATTTTTTACAGTTTAATGACGTAAAACTTTCAAAGCATGCCACACATTATCTTTTTATTATTTTTCAATGAGTTAGTGGCCAAAATTTGGTCAACCGTTACGGAATGACTAAATTGAGTGTGTTTCGGCTAATGAGAGCTAAATTGGGTGCAAAAAATCAATAATGGATTTAATTGATTTTTTTTATTTTTCATTGAGGACTAATTTGATCTTTAAGCCAAATAAAAATAAAAATAAAATAATTACTCATTAAATAATTAAATTAAAGTATAATTATTAAAAATATTATTGTAATAAAAATAAAATATGATTAAATAAACCAAAGTTCTAAAATTGGCATTAAAAGAATTCGAACTCAAGGTTAAATAGAGTTGAAATTTAAAAACCCTTGTTTTCACGATTTCCACTTTTTTAAAGCATTTTCAATGAAAATGGTGAAAACATCTTTTTTATGTTTTCAAAATTTCACTCATCTTTGTTTTCATTTTCTAAAAATCATTTTCAAATTTTGCCACCAAACATGTTTTCTTCAACATTTTATATTTTTCAAAAAAATGAAAATGCCTTGTATTCTCCAAAACCTAAGTGAATTTTCACTCCAAAAAAAAGTATTTGATATTGCTTATGGGTGAAAAGTCACTTTTTTTAGCAAAAGCTCATTTTTAAGCCATGCCAAAGGGGCCCTAAGACTTTTTTTTTTTGATAAAGAAGGAAGGACTACTAGTATATGCCTCATTAAAAAACCTCCCTAAACTTAGTTGGAGGGAAAAGAGTGCATATACTAATAGCAACAACAATCAGAACCAAGTACAACCATGAACTAAAACCAAAACAAACCACCAAACACCCTACCACAGAAACCACTCCACAACCGATCACCCCACCCCCGTTGGGTGCAAAATGTGCCCATCAACCGAAATATTGTGGACCAAATCCCCTTCCACCGCACCCCGTGCCACAAAAGGAGGAGTGAGGAAAACACCCAAGCCAACCCAATGACCTACTATCAAACCTCGCCATGACGTCCGCAACAGCATTAGCCTCGCGATAGATATTTCAGAACGAGACGTCCCAATCCCTTGCCAAAATAAAAAAGATATGTCCAACCACCGAACTACCCAACGACCCTCGGGACCGCGCCTGAAGCATAGCCACCGCATCCTTATTATCCAACTCAACCAAAACTCGACGAAACCCATTGTTCCAAGCATGATTTAACCCCTCCAACACACCCTACAGCTCCGCCTCAAGCACTGAACATATCCCAATGAACCGTGTGTACCCAAGGAGCCATTCCCCTTTTCTTATTGCAAATCACACCCCCACAAGAAGCATAACCTGTTTGAATACACCGGGACCCATCAATGTTCAATTTCACAACACTTACACGAGGAGGAGACCAGAAGGTAGTTGCGCGCAGCTGAGACACAAACCCCTGAGTCGCAAGAGCAGAGCGCACAATCGCTAAATTAAAACCATCGACTAGTTGTCGACTGCGATCAAGAATGGAAACTGCACACTCGCAATCAGGAACAAACACAACCATGTTTCTATGCAACCAAATAGACCAAAGAGTTGTCCCAAAAAGCAGCGCCCAATCACACTCCCACTCGACATGAGTGGCTTTGGACGACAAATTCAAAAACAACCAAGAATGGAAGGGCTTATTGAAAAAATCAGGTATATCCTCGGCCATTACCAAGCGCATCCAGGTTGCAAAAGCAAAATGACAGAAATGAAATAGATGATCAAGCGATTCCTCATGACCACTACAAGCACCACATCGCTCATCTGAAGCCATATGTTGGTGCACACGCTAGAAATTAGTTAATATACGCTCATGCGCCAATAACCACAAGAAGGTTCGGACACGCACAGGCCCCCAAAAAGTAACAACAACTCGGCCAAATAGAGTTAACCTCAGGTTCTGGCACCGACACCCTGACCTCATAAGCAGATTTCACCGTAAACTCGCTATTCTCAGTGCACTTCCATCCTGAGAAATCCATACCCATCGTCCCTAATGGAGCCTTGACAACGGTAATTCGAAGCACATATGAACTGGGAGCAAACTCTCAAACAACAGTCAATTCCACTCCCCGTTCCCTACAACCATAGAAGCAATACTACATGGCAAAATCAGATTAGGAGAAGTCACAAAATCCACCAACGGCCCAACATCACCCAACCACGGATCAAGCCAAAAATCCGTACTCCAACCATTGCCCAAATTCCAAACCACATTCTTGCGAAGAGTGTCCCAAACCGTGCATAAACTGGACCAAATTCGAGAACATCCAACCCTCATGATGGAAGAAGGAATGGTGTCCCCTAGCTTGTACTTCGACCTTAACACACGAACCCAAAGCTGTTCGCCTTTTGTTAAAATACCAAAACCAATCTTCATAAGAAAAGCAGCATTTTGTTCATATAACCGTTTAAAATCCAACCCACCATTACGAGTCGGTAAACACAAAGAATCCCACCCAACCAAATAAACACCACCTCCCTCCTTAACATGTCCCCAAACAAAATGCCGAATAATATGCTCAATTTCCTCACAAACCCCTTTTGGAATATAGGAGGTTTGCATAACATAAGACGAAATTGCCGCTAAGATTGATTTTGCCAACATGATTATGTTCATGTTCTTACAATGGGTCCTTGGACCATTTATGGTAACTATTTGACGGTACAACCGTGGTGGAAAAATTTTGTGACGACGGAGCTTTATCCATCGTATGTGGTTGCTTAGGTGCGGTTGTCGGGCTTGCCTTTTTGTTATTATACTAAGGCTTTCTTTCGTCACATTGCCATGACCATCAGGAAGGTGGTGCATGTGGATTATAATACGGAAGAGAGTGAAAGACGCCGTTTTGCGTGGTTGGCTATAGTAGTGGATCTCAATAAACTGTTGCTTCCATGTATATGTATTGATGATTTCGTTCAGATTATTGAGTATGAGGGGTTATCTAACATTTGTTTTAAGTACGGGATTTATGGTCATGATGAAGCTCTATGTGGCGAGCATGGCCCTCCGATATCCATTATGGTTCTAAAAGAATGCCCGGTTACGCCGAAGGCTCCTTATGGTCCATAGATGGTTGCCGAGACTAAGAGACGACAAACTAGAAAGTCAGTTAACGCAGAGTCAGGCTCTACTAGGGTGTCTAAGAAGGGTTTTGGATCTCGGTTCAACATTTTAATGGATGACGAGAAAGATAGGGAGGATGTGCTTGCTGGGCCGATTGAGTTGGAGTAGGAGGGTATTTCGGGTGATATAGGTTTGGGTAAGGTGGTTCCTATGCGCGATGAGCAGGTTAAGGAGGGGGCAAAGTCTCTGAAATCTAAATGGGTCAATACTAGGATTAATGCAGCGATGGTCACTGAAACTACAGTTATTCCTCTGCGTGTTGGGTCGTCTGTCACTACTGTTGCACACAACCCAAAGGTTGCGACTAGCAGTCATACGGCTATCATGGTTGTTGAGGAGGGGGAGAAGGGGAATACTAGGCGAAAAGTTTTGAGGAAAGGCAAGTTGGGTATGTTTCGGAGTAATGGTGGGGATGCGTCTAAGAAGGGTCCTAAAGTGAAGAAAACATCTGCTTATCACGCCCTATCGCGTCCGGTCCTTATAGAGTGGGTTCAGTCGGTGGCCAATGATATTGTGGTACAACCTAGATTGTCGAAGGATGATGCCGGTTCCCTAGATTCGGGGGGGGGTCAATTGGGGTGGGGAATATGATTGAGATGACTATGAAGGATATGGTACCTGACCAGCCTTTTGTTGATGAGTGTGATATGTCTGCCGATAAGGAGAATCAAAGCCCAATAGGTTCAGGTGATGGTCATGCCTCTCTTTGATTTTGTTTAATTATTAGTCTATTTTTTGGAATTGTCAGGGTGTTGCGAGCCCTGAATTTTGTAGGTATTTTAAATATTTGGTTCGTGTTCATCAGCCGAGGGTTGTTGCGTTGTTGGAGCTGTGGGTTAGTGGTCGTGTTGCGAATGGTGTGTTGCGGCGTTTGTGTTTTGGTAATTCGTTCAGAATTGAAGTGCATGGTTTTAGCGGGGGAATTTGGCTGTTATGGGAGGTTTCTGTTCAAGTGGAAATTCTGACAATTTCTAATCAATTTTTGCATTATCGGATGTGTGTTGGGGTCTCTTCCGATTGGGTGTTTGTTACTACTGTGTATGCTAGTCCGTCGGTGGTTAAACGAAACTTATTGTGGGGGCCATTACATGATCTTGACCCTGGTGTTGATCATCCTTGGATTCTTGGGGGATTTTGTTGAGATATATGTTTTGATATAATAATTGAAAAATTGATTTGGACTAATTTGAAAAGAATTCAAAATGTTTTTAAGTTCAAACAACTTGAAAATATGTTTAAGGGTTTTTACAAGGCTTTGGAATGATTTAAAATGTGTTTTAAGTAGCCAAACTTGTGTTTTCAAAGTCACCGTACCGATACGGTATACACCGTATCGATACGCCTTAAGAGTTTCAGCTATAGGAAAATTCCAGTAGCCAAAACCCATACCGATACGGCTTGCCTCTACCGATATGGAGAGGACATGTATCGAAACGCTATGTGGTGTTTCAATAAGCCCATTTTACAAAACCCCCAACGGTTAGTTCGCGTACTGGTACAGTTATATCGCGTACCGATACGCCCAACTACTCCCAATGATCAATTTCCCAATAGACTTTTAAATTGCAGGACCGTACTGATACGCTTACATGTGTATCTATACGCATCAGCTGAGGAATGACATAACTGCTAGTTTCTTGAAGAACCGTATCGATACGGTAAGACGTGTATTGATACGTTGTGCTCCATAACAACATTTATGGTGGGAAATAAAGACTCCAACGGCTCCAATTCATCCCCAACGACTAGCAACGGCTATGAACTCAAGGAGGAGTATAAATGCTACCTCCAAGCATCTATGGAAGACTAATGCTTCAATTGTCAACAACTATATGATGAAGAAATTGTCTTAGGGCTTAAATTTTTCATTCTTTGTATAGGCAACACTTTAGAGTCAAAAATTTCATATTTGCTCAAGTGTTTAGGTTTGGGTGAGAGCTTAAAGAGTGCAAACAAATACCTTGTGAGAGTGATTTTTTAGTTTTCTTATTTCTATCTCTTGTATAGAGGGTTTGGTTAATCTTTGGGTAGAAAGATTAACCGTTTGTAAGGGTTTCCTCATAATCCTTGAAAAGGGACGAATCAATTAGTGTATTGGTTGAAAATCCTTAGTGGAAGCTAAGATAGTGGATGTAGGTACTTGTTAGAAGGTCGAACCACTATAAATTCTTTGTGTCTTATTTTTTCGCTTCCACAATCAATCACCCAATTATCCGACTTCTCCACATCTTACCAAGCATCGGTTGAAGGACAACATCGAGCTCAACAGATTTCAATTCTATTCTTCAGCAATCTGAAAGGAATGGCGGGTCTCTTTCGGCTCTGGGATATAGTAAGCGTTTTAATGATTTTTTTTTTTGACACGGGGTTATTAGAGGTTCCTTTATCGGGGCCTGAATTCACTTAGAATCGAGGAGATCTTTATCAGCGATTGGACAAATATTTTTTCAACTCTAGTTGGAGTGAGTGCTTTCCCGATACACATGTGCGGCACCTTGAGAGGCTTGGCTCGGATCATTGCCCTTTGTTAGTCACGGTTCAAACGGTGGGGAGTAGAGTTGGCCGATTCCCTTTTCGCTTCATTGTAGCTTAGCAGAAACATCTGAGTTTCACGAATTTTTTAGCTGGGAATTAGAACATCGATGGTGAGGTTTCATCTAATTTAGCGAATTTTGCTGCTGAGGTTACGTCTTGGAATACCAATGTTTTTGGTCATATTGGGCGATGGAAGGCTGTGTTGTTACGAAAGATTCGGGATATTGAAAGGGCTCTTTGTAGGCGGCCCTCTGCTTTTTTAGTGAACTTGGAGAATGAGTTACAAGCGGAGCTTGAATCAGTGTTGGCGCGGGAGGAAATTCTTTGGCTTCAGAAGTTGCGTTATAATTGGTTTACACAGGGTGATCGGAATACTAAGTTCTATTATGCTTTTGCTTTGAGTCGTCGGCGGGCCAATCGTGTTTTGGGTCTGCGGAAAGATGATGGCACGTGGTGTAGCAAGTCTAGTGAGTTGAGGGAGTTGGCGAGTAATTTCTACAAAGCTTTGTTTACTTCCAGTGGGGCGGATTGTTTGAACTATGTCGTGAAAGGGAACTTTCCGAGGGTTTCGGCTGAGGGTTTGGATTCTTTGCTGGATCCTGTTTCAGATGAGGAAGTTAAGGAGGTGATTTTTGCTATGGGTCCATTGAAGGCACCTGGCGTTAATGGCTTCCCTGCTTTGTTTTATCAGCGGAATTGGGGTCAATTTGGTCCTAGTGTTTGTCGTCTTGTGCGTAGCATTTTTGAGGGAGATGCGATGGATGAAGCTCTTAATCGGAAAATTTTAGTTTTGATTCCTAAGGTAGCGACGCCTGAGTGCATATCTCAATTTTAGCCAATAAGCTTGTGTTCAGTTCTGTATAAAGCTGTGACGAAGGTAATTGAGAATCGTCTGAAAGGGTTTTTGCCTTCTTGGGTGTTGCATAATCAGAAAACTTTTGTGCCTGGTAGGTCTATATCGGATAATATTGTGATCGCTCAGGAGGTTGTTCATTCGATGCGACGAAGAGATGTAGGTTGATGGCTATTAAGATCAATCTTGAGAAGGCCTATGATTGACTTGAATGGTCTTTTATTGAGGATACTTTATGAGACATTGGTATTCTTGAGGCATTGTGCATTCTGATCATGACATGTGTTTCATTCGTCACTATGCAAGTTAATTGGAATGGCGAGCTATCTAAGCCTTTTCAGCCTAGTCGAGGTATTCGTCAAGGTGACCCGTTCTCTCCCTATATTTTTGTCCTTTGTATGGAGAGATTAGCGCAAGCTATTTCTGAGGAGGTGGCTTGCGGCAATTGGAAACCGATCAGATTATCTAGAACGGTGCCGGATATTTCACACTTATTTTTTGCGGACGACATGGTCCTCTTTGCTGAAGCGAGTATCGATCAATTGCAATGTATTGGTAGAGTGTTGACGGATTTATGTGCTTTATCTGGACATAAGGTTAGTGTGGCTAAGACCAACATTTTCTTTTATCATAATGTGGATGTCAGTTTGAGGCAGGTAATAAGTTCTAGTTTTGGTTTTAGAGAGGTTAGTGATTTGGGGCGCTATCTTGGTGTTCCTCTGTTACATCAGTGGGTGACAAGCTCTACGTATCAATTCTTGGTTCAGTAGATCCGTGATAAGCTTTCGGGTTGGAAGGCGAAGTGTTTGTCTCTTGCGGGGAGAATCACGTAAGACTTTTTTTTAATAAAAAATAACTTAGATACTTCAAATAAAAAATATAGTTTAAATATTTTATACTTTAAACAAGATAACAAATTAAGGTATAGAAGAGATGGTTTAATTATAAAATAAGTGTTCAAATTATACCATTTTTTTACTTTAAGTGCTTAAAGTTTATTTTGATCAGAATAGATACTTAAAATTTTAATTTTTTATTTAGGTGCCTAATGTTTCAAATTATTATCATTTTTAAGGTTGTTACATTAAAAAAACTCATCACCTAATGAATGCATGACACACAACTTGATTACTAGTGTTTTTTATTTATAAAAACTTTGAAAAACATATTTTAAGAAAACTTCAACTTTATGAAAATTCACAAACAAATTTCAAAAATCTTAACTCAAATCCCAAGTTAATAGTTGTTGCTACCGTTAAATTTATGACACATTGCTTGGTATCACATATAAGAAGTTTTCATTTTCTAAAAATCTTAACTCAAATCATAACTCGTTTTTTTATTTTCTAAAAATTATTTTCAAATTTTGCAACCAAACAAGCTTTCTTAATCATTTTCTATTTTCCAAGAAAACAAAAATAAAAATAACATGTATTTTCTAGAGCCAAACATACCTAAATTTTTCAAGAGAGTTGAGAAATAAATTTTAAAATAGATATTTAATTTTTGAATTCCGAAAGGGTGTATTGAAAAATAGTGAATTTTGAGTCTAATATTATTATTACTATGTCTTTAAGTTTGAAGAATTTCAGGTAAACATGTTCCTTTTGAGTGGTTTATTGTTGTCATGACGGTTTTCTTAACAACAATACGTAAGGTTTCCTTGATTGATTCTGGTTCCACGCATTCATACATCTTACGCGAGCATGCTCAGTTGCTTGATATACCTTTGAGTTTTTAGATATGGGTATGCAAGTGACTAGTTCTTTTGGTGAGACGGTTGTTGTTAGGAAGTTGTATATGATATGTCCGTTGATGGTTCAAGGAAATGTGTTTGCGGTTGATATGTTGGAGTTGCCTTTCTATGGTTTTGATGTTATCTTGGGTATGAATTGGCTAGTGGAGTATAGAGTTGTGGTTGACTTTGAAACCAAGCGAGTTTCATTGAAGCTTGCCGATGATTATGAGGATGTGGTGGTGGGTGAGAATGTCAAATTCTTATCCAATGTTGTTTCGGCTTTGGAGGCGCAGAAGTTATTGGAGATTTGATGTCAAGTATACTTTAAACAACATATTCTGGGGTCGTGCCTCCTCCATATTCGCACCGTTTGTGATTTTTTGGGGGTGTTTCCGGAAAAGTTACCTAGTTTATCGCCAGATAGGGAGGTAGAGTTTTTTATTGAGACGTATGCAGATACAGATCCTGTGTCTATTGCTCCGTATCATATGGCACCAAAGGAGTTAAAGGAGTTGAAAACGCAACTTTAGAAATTGTTGGATCGTGGTTTTATTCGACCTAGTGTTTTGCCTTGGGGAGCGCGTGTGTTGTTTGTGAAGAATAATGATGGCACTATGAGAATGTGCATTGATTATCGGAAACTGAATAAGTTGACGATTAAGAATAAGTATCCTTTGCCATGAATTGATGACCTATTCGATCAATTTTGAGTTTCAACAGTGTTTTCCAAAATTGATTTGAGATCATGATACTACCAATTGAAGGTGAAGGATAAAGTTGTGCCGAAGACAGGTTTTCGTACCCGTTATGGGCATTATGATTTTTTGGTGATGTCGTTGGGATTGACGAATGCACATGCAGCTTTTATAGATATGATGAATTGGGTGTTCCATGAATTTTTGGATCAATTTGTGGTTGTGTTTATTGATGATATCCTTGTGTATTCACGTACCAAGGAGGATCATGATAAACATTTGTGGATTATTTTGCAAGTCTTGTTGGATAATCTGTATGCTAAGTTGAGCAAATGCGAGTTTTGGATTAAGGAGGTTGTGTTCCTAGGTCATGTTGTATCAACGGAAGGTATTCGGGTAGATCTGCAGAAAATTAAGGTGGTTGTGAATTGGAAACAACCTAAGTTGGTGACGGAGGTTCATAGTTTCTTGGGCTTAGCAAGGTTTTATCGTCGTTTTGTGGATGGTTTTTCTAAGGTTGTTGCTCATTTGACGAAGTTGTTGCAAAAGGATGTTCGGTTTGAGTGGAGGGAGGCAAGACAACAAGCTTTTGAGAAGCTGGAAGAAGATTTGACGCAAGCTCCGATCTTGATTCAGCCTGAGTCGGGAAAATAGTTTATGATTTATAGCGATGCGTTTTATGTGTGGTTAGGGTGTATGTTGATGCACGATGGTAGAGTTGTGGCTTATGCATCTAGGCAATTAAAGGTGTACGAGCGTAATTATCCCACACATGACTTGAGCTGTCTGCAGTGGTGTTTGCGCTAAAGATTTGGAGACATTATCTTTATAGTGAGAAATGTGAGGTGTACACGGATCATAAAAGCCTAAAGTCTTTGATGTCGCAGAAAGAGTTGAATCTTAGGCAACAGATGGTTGGAGTTGCTTAAGGATTACGACTTGACAATTGAATATAATCTTGGTAAGGCTAATGTTGTGGCTGATGCGTTGAGTAGGAAGGTGGTTGTAGAGTTTAGAGCGATGTTTGCGTGGTTGAGTTTGTCGCGAGATGGTGGGTTGGTAGTCGAGTTGCAAGTGAAGCCTTCCTTAGTGTAGTTGATTAATGAGAAGCAGTTGCTTGATGATTCGTTGGTACCTCATGTTACGGACATTGTGGAGGGTAATCCCATGGACTTTTGATTTAATGATGATGGCATTTTATGCTTTAAAAGTCAGATAGTTTTGCCGGAAGATGATGAGTTGAGGCACACTATTTTGACTGAAGCACATAGTAGTCCTTTTGCTTTGCATCCTCGTAGTAATAAGATGTACCATGGGTTGAATGATGAGTGCTATTGGGTTGGTTTAAAGAAGGATGTGGCTGATTTTGTTAGTAAGTGCATGGTGTGTCAATGTGTTAAGGCTGAACATCAATTTCCTTCTGGGTTGTTGCAACCGTTAAAGATACTAAAATGGAAATGAGAGAGAATCACCAAGGACTTTGTGACGAGGTTGCCTTTGACACTGTCAAAGAAAAACTCTATTTAGGTGATCGTGGATCGTTTTACGAAGTGTGCACATTTTCTAGTTGTGCGTACTACATATAAATTGGATAAGTTGGCAGAATTGTACATTGTTGAGATTGTGAGGTTGCATAGGGTACCTAAGTCTATTGTGTCGGATAGGGATCAGAGTTTTACATTGAGGTTTTGGGAATGTTTGTATCAAGCCTTGGGTACACAGTTGAGTTTCAGTACTTCGTATCATCCTCAGACGGATGGTCAGTCTGAGCGTGTCATCCAAGTGTTGGAGGATATGTTGAGATGTTGTATCAGTGATTTCCAAGGTTCTTGGGAGAAACATTTGTTGTTGGTAGAGTTTGCTTACAATAATAGTTATCAGGCGAGTATTCAAATGGCTCCATATGAGGCTTTGTATGGTAGGAAGTGTAGGATGCCTCTTTATTGAGCGGAAGCAAGAGAGAAGTTTGTTTCCTTGCCTAATGTGCTTAAGGGGACAACAGAAAAAGTGAAGCTTATTAGTGATCAGTTGAAAGCGGCTTTGGATCGGTAGAAGTCTTACGCGGATTTGAAGTGTAGGGAAATTGAATATGCAGTTGGTGATAAAGTGTTTTTGAAGGTTTCACCTTGAAAGAAGGTTATGAGGTTTGGTCGAAAAGGCAAGTTGAGTCTGAGGTTTATTGCACAATATGAGGTGTTAGAGCGCATTGGTCCGGTGGCTTATAGATTGAGGTTGCCACCCGAGTTAGAGAAGATACATGATGTCTTCCATGTGCCCATGCTTCAGAAGTGTAGATCAGACCTGTCGCGTGTGATGCATGTTGAGGAGATTGAACTGAATCCAGATTTGACCTACGATAAGGAACCGGTTGAAATCTTGGATGTGGATAGCAAGGTTCTTCATGGGAAGACCATAGAGTTGGTCATAGTGTTGTGGAGGCACCGAGGTGTAGAAGAGGCTACGTAGGAAAGAAAGAATGACATGAAGAAGCAGTTTCCTTACCTTTTCCGCTAAATAAATTTCGAGGATGAAATTTCTTAAGTGCGAGAGAGTTGTAACGTCTCAATTTTGGATCTAATAGTTAGCCAAGTTGGTTAGATGGTTCAGGTGAACTGGGTTAGGCAGTTTAGTCTAGTTTCAGGAATAAATTTAATTAAAAGGTTTTTGAGCAAAAAAATATAGAAATAATCTAAAATATTGAAATGATATTTTAAAGGTTTTTAGGAACTCAATTTGACGAAAATAAATTGGGTTGATTGACATTTTAAAATGGTGACTAAATTGCAAAGTTTGAGAAATTGTTTTAGTGACTAAATTAGAGGGAGTCAAGACTTAGAATCTTTAGGGAGCTAATACACCAAAGTGTAATCAGCCTTTTCCCTTATTTTGGTTATTTTTAAAAGGTTTAACTAATGGTTTAAGAAATGGATTTAATAAAAAGGTTTATTAAAAAGTCAAATCATTTTCTTACGCAACTTCCCATTTTCTCTCTTCTTTTCTCTCTACTTTCTCACTAGCCAAACTATGATTTCCTTATCAAAATGAAGAGGAAGTAATCCTTTTGTTTACTTTTTGATCTCTTAAATTGATTTTTCCATTTCTATATCAAAAGCATTGGATTTCTTGAAGGTTTTCATCCAAACTATTGCCAATCAAGGAAAAAGAATTTGTTAGAGGTAATTTCCTTAATTCTCCTCTAATAAAAGGTTATTTATTGAAATTTCCAAGCTCTTGACTCTTTTGATTTCTTTTCTAACTTGATTTGAGTGATAAATGTTGTTATCTTGCTTTATTTGGAGTTTAATTGATGGAATCAATTTAGTTTCATTTTGGATTGATAATGTTGGGTTTTATATTGATTTTAATCATAATCTTGATGCTTAATGATGTGGATAAATGGGTTTTGTCATTGAAATCCCGAAACTACGTGAATTGCTAGATTTCTAGGTTGTGATCTTTGAGATTTTGGTTGATAGTGTTGTTAAGTGGTTTCTGGTGGTAATTGGTTGCTGAAAGCATGTTTTTAGATGTATGTTGATGATATTTTGATGTTAATCTCGTTGGGTAATGGCTGGAGGTTTTTTAGAGTGGTTTCGCCAATGTTTTTGATAGTTTTCAGATGACGAATACGTGGTAGTTGATAGAGGAAGTTGTGGAGTTGAGTTGCTGGGGATTTTGATGCAAGAATGTGCATTAATCCTCTATTTTGAATGGATGAAAGCAAGGGAGGTTGATCCGGGATCTTTGGAGGAAGCTTCGATAGCTGCAGAGGCTTGAGATCGCTTCGACAAAGTAAGTGAAGCGTTGTCGGTGAGTGGATCTGGTTTTAAAAGCTTTTTAAGGGTTTGAAAGCAAGGTTTGGGAGTTTAGATTAAGCTTGAAACGCTAATATAAGCTCGGAAGTAAGTATAGAAGAATTCGCTTTCAATTTTCAGTTTTTCCATTATTTTATTAAATCATGCTCATGTTTTGAAGATAGAATTGTTACCTATTGTTTATGCATGTTTTGAGAATTGAGGAATGATGCAAACGATCACATGAGATTGATTTATGAATTTAACAAGATTATATCAAGATTTGATAATGCTATGCATTGTTATTGCTTTGAAATGGGATGAAGAAAATAGTTTATGTTGTGCATTGGAAAAATGGTAAGGTAACATGGTTTTAAAGTGTATATTGGCATGTGGATGATATCAAATGATTTTTGGATATAATTGGTCGACCAATAGGATTAAAGTGCACTATAAAATATAAAAATCGATCGTGAGACAAATTCTTTGGTTACACAATAGTGGTAGATTCTATTGTGGAAGTGATAGGGGTAGATTCTATTACAAACGGGATAGGGGTAGATTCTATTCCTAGCCGAAGTGAGATTATAGTGAGGGTAGTTTCACGCCATGAGACTTGATGGAGGTAGTGCCATCAAGGGAATCCGCATATCTGAACTTATATGGATAGAGGTAGTGCTATCTAAGGATGAGGGTAGATTCCATCCGGGTCACTTGTAATGACAATATATGAGATGTACATGTATCATGGTTTATAAATGGTTTTGTATAATGTGATTTATACATGAGTTTGTATTTGAGCTATGCTAGGTGGTGAGCATGCTTGAGAAGTTTTAAATGAGATTTGCATTATGGTTAATGCATGAGATTTATGATACATGTTTAACAAATGTTTGACTTTGCTTTGAAAAAGAGATTTCAAGCATGAGAAGATTTGAGCATGATGTTAGAGAGTCATTTGAGAAACGGTTTAAAATGCATTGTTGTTGGTTTTCAATTGGGTTCACCTCACTAAGCTTTATTGCTTACGCTCTCTTTTCTTAACAATAAAGAGAAATAAGTTGATCGAGGCATCAAGAAGGCAAGAAGGGATTCCAAGGAACACCACTTCGCTCAAGTATGGTTTTTAACTAGTACAATAGTAATAATTAGCAATAATAGGGTACCTATTTGGTTTGGGAGTGTGTATTATGAAACTCCCTATTTTGGCACATGTTTGAGTTGCCTAATTGGACCTGTAAATGGCCTTTATGTTTTGGTTTCTGGTTTGGATTGCATTTGAAGTCGAATATGCTTGTTTGATTAGAAAGCATGCCTATAGTTTACATATGAAGCTTGAGAGTATGCCGATGGTTGTTTAGGTATCCAATGGCTATAGAATTGTGGTAATCTATGT
This sequence comes from Hibiscus mutabilis, assembly GCA_019671005.1. Classification (NCBI taxonomy): domain Eukaryota; kingdom Viridiplantae; phylum Streptophyta; class Magnoliopsida; order Malvales; family Malvaceae; genus Hibiscus; species Hibiscus mutabilis. The sequence goes on along the minus strand of CM033735.1, from coordinate 9,731,330 downwards.
TGTGCTTATTTTGGGACACGTCGGAATGGTTTTGGATGGGTTTAAGCTTGTAAAACTAGCAAAAAGTGGCATTATATGCCCAAGTGTATCGATACGCGGGGCTGTGTACCGATACGGTATGCTTGATTTAGCCTATTCGTTTTGATACGCTTGGAGTCGTACCAATACGGTACAAAGCAAAAATAGGCAAGTGTTTCGATACGCGGGGGCATATCAATACGGTGTTTTGACACTAGAAATCTAAGAAACTAACGAGATGAAAGCATACCGATACGGGCCTAGGTGTACCGATACACCTTGCTGTTTTGTTAGTTATTTTGGAATCTTTTAGTTTGCAAAGGTTGCGTTTTGATCCATGTTTGTTAAGCATGCAATTGGGTGCGATTGGAATGTTAATTGAAGTTAGTTTTTGATATGGAGCATGTAATGAGACTAATTAAAGGATGGTAATCCTAATTTGATCTAAATCCTTATATTTGACTATTTTTACAAAATGGTCCCTAAATCGTGTTTGAGTCTAATCAGATGTCCAATTAACGCTCGATAGTATTGCGCTTTGTCCGCTGGTCGCATGATCACCTTAGGTAATAATAAAAGAATTTAGACAAGATAAAAACAAAAAAATGGTCGTTTATTGAGGTAAACCTTTACAGGTTTCCTTAATATTCCCCGTGTGACTCGCTTGGTTCAGTCTTGCGACTAGACCGGGTCAATAGGATTACATTTGTTGGTATCAGAGCCAGGTTTACGAAAAATTGGAAGGTAAGTTGGTTGATTTATTGATCTTGCTATGCATGGTGGATGTTTTATGCCATGTTTTGATTGTTAATTGACTGAGTGATATGCACGGTGTTTGATAACATGTTGTACTTGTTGTTATGTGATGGATTGGGATGGAAATTAGGGTGCCCATTGCCATATTACTATTGGAATAAAGAGATTTTTTTTAAGACTTGAGCGTCTTGGATTCTTTCTTATGGCTGGCCTAACTATTTTTATTTGTGACATTTTTCATGCTTTAGATTCATACTGTTCTAAAATGGGACAGAGACGAGAGCTTAGAATTAATGCATGCAATATTGTGGAGAATGAGCATAATGATGATTTTCTGCCCCCTCCACCTCCTCCTGATGTTGGTAGAGCCGGAGCTAGAGCTAGAGCGGGGACAGGTTGTCGATGATATGATGTCATTAATCCTGGCTATAACTAAAGCTTTTCAGGCTATGATGGTGGGAGTGCATTCGGCTGCACTGCAACTTGCGGCTAATCCTGGTTTACCTTTGGAGCGGTTACACAGTTTGGGTGGTACTGAGTTTAGAGGTTTATCTTCGGAGGGTTCTAAAGCATGGTTTAAGAGCACCTAAAGGATTCTTGGTCAGATGGAGTGCACGGGTGTGCGTAAGCTGGGTTGCACAGTGTCCTTGCTTCATGGAGATGCTTACTCTTGGTGGACTACCACTATCGCGGGGATGGAACCTGTTGATGTGATGTGGGAGTTATTCAGAAATACTTTTTGGAGGAAATATTTGGGTACTCATTATCAAGACGAGAAGAAGCGAGAGTTTATGGCTTTAATGCAGAGGAACATGTTTGTTACTAATATGAGGTTTTATTTGTTCGTTTGAGCCAGTATGCCCAAAACTGGTTCCCAACAAACAGAAGAGATATGATCGCTTCCGATATGGTTTGGTGAAGGAGGTGAAGACCTATATGTTTGCTTAGGGAATTCTACTTTTGAGAAGAGAGCTGTTGAGTTTCATATTGGTAGAGATCTTTATAAGAGGCAGCGTGATAAAAAGTTTTACCCAGATCAGAGACGTGGTAGTGGTGGTAATGTTGGCCGCGGGCAGCACGGCCAAAATGCTTTTGTTCACACTCATTAGGGTAACCATTGTGGGAGGCGACATATTGGTGAGTGTTGGGGTAATCTTGGTGTGTATTAGAGCTGTGGATTGTCGGTTCATATGAAGCATGATTGTCTTCAGTTAGCTAGACAGGCACCGGCGTGTGCTGTGGAGCCTTAGAGAGGTCGTGGAAGCGGTCGAGGTAATTTCTAGCATCGAGGGGATGGTAAGAGGAATGTTTCTCATGTTGTGGCTGTTCAACCTGAGGGAGGTGGACCGGCTAGGGTGTATGCGCACCGCGAGGGGAAGAATGAAACAGATGTGATCGCATGTACCTTTACTTTGCAATTTTTGTCATTACTTTCTTTGATTGATTCTGGTTCCTTGCAATCATACATCTTACATGAGCATGCTCAGTTGCTTGATATACTAGTTGAGTTTTTAGATGTGGGTATGCAAGTGACGAGTTCTTTTGGTGAGACGGTCATTGTTAGGAAGTTGTATAGGAGATGTCTGTTGATGGTTCAAGGACATGTGTTTGCGTTTGATATGATGGAGTTGCCATTCTATGGTTTTGATGTTATCTTAGGTATGGATTGGCTAGTGGAGTATAAAGCTGTGGTTGACTTTGAAACCAAGCGAGTTTTGTTGAAGCTTGTCGAAGATTATGAGGTTGTGGTGGTGGATGAGAATGTCAAATTCTTATCCAATATTGTTTCGTCTTTGGAGGCACGAAAGTTGTTGGAGTTTGGATGTCAAGCATACTTGGCGTATGTTATAAATCTGAATATGGAAGAGGCATGTCCCCAAGATATTCACACTGTTTGTGATTTTCTAGAGGTGTTTTTGGAAGAGTTACTTGGTTTACCGCCAGATAAGGAGGTTGAGTTTTGCATTGAGACGTATGCGAATACGGCTCCGGTGTTTATTGCTCCGTATCGTATGGCACCTAAAGAGTTAAAAGAGTTGAAAATGTAACTGCATAACTTTTGGATCGTGGTTTCATTCGACCTAGTGTTTTGCCTTGGGGAGCTCTTGTGTTATTTTTGAAGAAGAAAGATGACACTATAAGAATGTGCATTGGTTATCGACAACTGGATAAGTTAACAATTAAGAATACGTATCCTTTGTCGCGAATTGACGACCTATTCGATCAATTTCGTGGTCCAACGGTGTTTTCCAAGATTGATTTGAGATCATGATACTACTAATTGAAGGTGAAGGATAAAGATGTGCCAAAGACAACTTTTCGTACCCATTATGGGCATTACGAATTTTTGGTGATGTCGTTTGGATTGATGAATGTGCTTTCAGCTTTTATGGATATGATGAATCAAGTGTTCCATGAATTTTGGATCAATTTGTGGTTGTGTTTATTGATGATATCCATCTGTATTCACGTACCAAGGGGGATCATGATAAACATTTACGAATTGTTTTGCAAGTCTTATTGGTTAATCAACTGTATGCTAAGTCGAGCAAGTGTGAGTTTTGGATTGAGGAGGTGGTGTTCCTAGGTCATGTTGTATCGGCAGAAGGTATTCGGGTAGATCCGCAGAAAATTAATGCGGTTTTGAATTGGAAACAGCCTAAGTAGGTGACAAAGGTTCGTAGTTTCTTGGGCTTGGCAGGGTATTATCACCGTTTTGTGGATTGATTTTCTAAGGTTGTTGCTCCTTTGACGAAGTTGTTGCAAAAGGATGTTCGGTTTGAGTGGAGGGAGGCAAGGAACAAGATTTTGAGAAGCTGAAAGAATTTTTGACGCAAGCTTCGATCTTGATTCAGCTTGAGTCGAGAAAAGAGTTTATGATTTATAGCGATGCGTCTTATGTGGAGTTAGGGTGTGTGTTGATGCTGGATGGTAGAGTTGTGGCTTATGCATCTAGGCAATTGAAGGTGCACGAGCGCAATTGTCCCACACATGACATTGAGCTGGTCGCAGTGGTGTTTGCGCTAAAGATTTGGAGACATTATTTTTATGGTGAGAAATGTGTGGTGTACACGAATCACAAAAGCCTAAAGTATTTGATGTCGTAGAAAGAGTTGAATCTTAGGCAACGAAGATGGTTTGAGTTGCTAAAGGATTATGACTTGACAATTGAATATCAACCTGGTAAGGCTAATGTTGTGGTCGATGCTTTGAGTCTGAGGTTCATTGGAACATATGAGGTGTTAGAGCGCATCGGTCTGGTGACTTATAGATTGAGGTTGCCCCCCCCCGAGTTAGAGAAGATACATGATGTCTTTCATGTGTTCATACTTCGAAAGTGTAGATCGGACCCGTCACATGTGATACATGTTGAGGAGATTGAACTAAATCTAGATTTGACCTACGATGAGGAACCGGGTTGAAATCTTGGATGTGGACAGCAAGGTTCTTCGTGGGAAGATCATAGAGTTGGTCAAAGTGTTGTGCAGGCACCAAGGTGTAGAAGAGGCTACGTGGGAAAGGAAGGATGACATGAAGAAGCAGCTTCCTTACCTTTTTTCGCTAGGTAAATTTTGAGGACAAAATGTTTTAAGTGGGGGAGAGTTGTAACACCCCAATTTTGGGCCTAGAAGTTAGCCTAGTTGGTTAGACGATTCGGGTGAACTGGGTTAGGCGGTTCAGTCTAGTTTCGATAATAAATTGAATTAAAAGGTTTTTGAACAAAATAAAATGTGGAAAACAATCTAAAATATTGAAATGATTTTTTAAAGGTTTTGGGGAACTCAATTTGACAAAAATAAATTGGGTTGATTGACATTTTAAAATGGTGACTAAATTGCAAAGTTTGCGAAATTGTTTTAGTGACTAAATTAGAGGGAGTCAAGACTTAGAATCTTTAGGGAGCTAATATACCAAAGTATAATCAGCCTTTTCCCTTATTTTGGTTATTTTTAAAAGGTTTAATTAATGGTTTAATAAATAGATTTAATAAAAAGGTTTATTAAAAAGAGAAATCATTTTCTTACGTAACTTCCTATTTTCTCTCTTATTTTCTTTCTACTTTCTCACCAGTCAAACTATGATTTTCTTATCAAAATGAAGAGGAAGAATCCTTTTGTTTTACTTTTTGATCTCTTAAATTGATTCTTCCATTTCTATATCAAAAGCATTAGATTTCTTGAAGGTTTTTGTTGCGCGTAATAAGTGCTACGCAATTGTACAAGTATACACGTTGCAAGTTATAGTATAAAAGATATCGTCTCCACAGGGATTGGTGCCACTTCAGGAATCTAGTCTCTTGCACTGTAAAAAGTAAAAACACAAATAAAGGATTATAGGAGTTTAACTAATAACTAATATAGAAAGCAATAAAGTAAAAGAAAATATGAGATCAAATGAGAGAGAGATAGGCCAGGTTATCGTGAGTTGAGGTGTGATAGCCGATTGGATCGTCTTGGTAAAAGAGTGCACGGGCAACTTGCACAACGGGGTTGCCTTGGCAACTAATTGATGGTTGCCTGGGCAACTACTTGGGCAACTACTTGGGCGTCTGGGCAGCAACCTTCAAGGTTCGGCAAAGCGTTCTTCAATGGTTTCTTCTTATCCCTAAGTCGAAACTCTAGCTACTTGTGCATGCCTTGATAATACATCCCTGCGTGAATCAAGGGTGAACAACAACCAATCTTGTGCTCCTCTTAGCCGTTGAAATCCTTGACTTATTCCTAAGCCGGATTAATCTTCACCATCAATAGATTGAATAAAGATCATATTCATTCGTTTCTTGATTCTAACTCTCCCGATATTAGATAAATAGATGAAGTTACGAGATCCTCTCCCAATTTACTCGCAAACAAGAATAAAAACCAAGAATGAACAAACCTTGAATAAAAAAGTGCAAACTCTTATTACCTAAACAAAAACCAATAGTTTCTCACAACCACAAAACACAATAACCATAGCCAAATAGATTTAGTTCATGGCTAGGTTCCAAAGAAACACAAGATAATTAATCCCTAGCATGAACCCAATCGAACAAGAAAGAAAAGATGAAGAAGGAGGCTTGTCGAAATCCTCCTTGCCCTAGATGCTTGTCGAAAATTCTCTCATCTTGCCCTCCTTGCTTCTTGTCGAAATTCCCCTCTCTTGCTCTCTATGGAATTGTCGAAATCTCCCTCTTATTTATAGGGCTAGATCAAAGTCCGTCTTTGAGGAGGAAGTTAAGTTGGAATTAAATTATCTTTAAAGAATATAATTCTTTATTATAATTATATTCCTACTAGAACTTCTCCTATCTTCTTGGAATTTAATTCTTCTTTAATCTCTTCATGGAAATCAAATTCCTTTGGGATTGGGCTTTGCTCCACGTCATCTTGGGCTTGTCTAGTCATCAATTTCGACTACCATATCACCTTTGCTCTTGTCGACAATTGCCCTGGCAACTGGCTCGTCGTCTCCTTCATGCATTGCCCTGGCAACTAGCTAGGCATCTCCTTCATGTATTGCCCTGGCAACTAGCTCTGGCCTTGCTTTGGCAAGTGATCTTGCACATACACACAAAACACACCAAAGCAGCATCTTTTCCCACAAAAACTACCAAGTTATGTAATCAGGCTCAACGATGGAAGGAAACATGGATTAATGCATGAATGGCTAATTATGCAACTAATATGGGCCTAAGTCTAACAATAATATGAGTAAAAAGGGTAAGAAAAATAGTACTTTTGAACACTTATCACACCCCCAAACTCGAACTATTGCTTGTCCTCAAGCAATGCAAACTCATAATTACCTGCCAAGACTTCAATTTTCACAAACTTTTCTTTGAACTTGATTTCAATTCTCTGAACTGGGGCACAAAGTATGATTGGCTTTTTATTTTTCGAAAAACTTAGGAGTTACTCGGAATCAAACTATAATGCATGTGAGTGTGTGCGGAGTTGTGTGCAAGTTGATTTTTCAGATTCTATGCAAATAATAGGTTTTCAAATTACTTTATTGGGTTCTTTTTAACATATTTTAACTAGAGCCAGTTTTGGGCACCTCTAGTGTTTTGTTTTTAGTTTTCTTAAGTTAATTTATTCGACTAGAGCCGGTTTCGGGCACCTCTAGCTATCAATTTTTTTAACACATACTAGAGCCAGTTTCGGGCACCTCTAGTGATCAATTTTTTCAGCACATGCTAGAGCCAATTTCGGGCACCTCTAGCATTCATCCAATTTTTATTCTAATCCCCCAATTTGTTAATTATCAACCTAAGTTCACTAGAATTCCTTAAATCAATCAAACCACAACAAAAGTTTCATCAAAATTAGCATCATAGTAAAATTCTAAGTTTTTCCATGGTTATCCTAGAATAAAAATTCTATCAATTAAGTGCATTGGCAAAGTCATCATCAGATATTCATCAAATCTAAGCAATTCTTGTTCCAATTAAAGGCATGGCAAGCAATTTATGTATCATAAATGTAATACTTAAGATGAATGTAACTAAACATGGTAACTACTAATAACAATCCCCCCCAAACTCGAGTGAGGCATTGTCCTCAATGCATGCATTAAAAAATAAAAATAACGAAAAAATAAAATGCATACGAGGACTTACTCTGAGAGTTCGTCATCGTAGATGATTAGTTTCCTTTTGGTCGGTGTCTTGATTCTCTTGCTTGAACGCGATGGTTGTTTTCTTGTTGTCGGTGGTGGAATCGATCCTCGTACGGGGTTGTCCTCATCGTCCTCTTCATCAATGTCATTGGCTTTTTGCTTGGAGGATTCAATTGATGTGGTCTTTGTTGGTGCAATAGAGGACTCATCCGAATCTGAAAAATTAGAAAATGATTCCGTAGGAGTTGATTCGGGCATAGGTGCTTTACCTTTGGCTTTTGCAGTGGTTGCCGGGATGTCTTTAGCTTTGGTTGTCGTGGCATCTTTAGGGTTGGTTGCCGTGGCATCAGCTTGTGCGTGCACGATGTAGGTTGCCGCGACGTCATCTGTTGCGGTTGCCGTGGCGACTGCTTCATTGGTTGTCGGGGCAAGGATTTCGGCAGGAAAGATCGGGAACGGCACGCGACTGTCCGGGCACTTTTCTAGGATGACTTGGGTGATGGCATTGTTGTGCTCCTTCATGTACCGCATGAACATTAGTTGCCAGTCTTCAATTTGCCTTAGGTGGCTCACCAATGGTTGCAAAAGTGCTTCAAAGTTTCCCGGGCGTTAGGTGCTTGGGCATTATGGATTGCCGGGGCGGCAGGAGTTGCCGTGGCAATTGGAGGCCTTGAAGAATTTCCCGGTGCCTCTCCTATTAGCTTACGGAATAGTGCTTGATTCAAACCGGACTTGGGTAGGGCCTTTTCATCGGTGGACTCACTTGGGACATGCATCTCCTTGCAAAGATTAGAAATTGAGCAAGGGAAGAAAAGAGAACCCTTATCTTTTGAGCTGCATACAAAAATCTCATCACAAATAATTTTTCCAATGTTAATGATGCGATTATGCAAAATAGAATGTATGAGCAAAAGACGTGGTATATCAACGGTAGTATTGTGTGTGGTGGGCATTAAAGAAGTTTTAACAAACTTATTCCATAGTTTTGCCTTGGGTTTAAGCCGAAGGCGATTTACCGTGCCCTTATATTTACCGTCGTTCCAATGAGTTCCCGGTTGAGTTAGTTCTTGAAGCACCTTGTCGAGTTGCTTGGGAGTGATTTGATCAACGAAGGCTTGATGCTCGTCCTTCTCAATGTAAAGCCCGTAAAAGGTGTTGACGTTTTCGGGACTTATGAGTATGGCCTTGTCACGAACAAAAACATAAGGATTATCCGGGTTAGGTGAGTGAGCATAAAATTCTCTTACCCATGAGATGTCACCCGGTTCCGGTTGATGGCAAAAGATTTGCCACTTTTGATGTGCAATCCTCTCGAAGATGAATGGTTCAAGGCTGAAATCTTGATGAGAGTTGGAGTATTCAAAGCCTTGTTCTTCATGAATCTTCCGGCTTTCAAACTTGGTGTGAAATCTTTCTTGAACCACCGGTGTAGCAAACTTCTTGTATCTTGGTTCTTTGGAGGAACTTGGATGAACTAAAAATTTAATCTTGGATGCCATGGATGATCTTGGTTGTGAGTTTTGTAAAAACAAAGAAAAGAAAAGAAAAGAAACTAAAAAGTTGCAAGATAGAAAGTAGGAATAGGTTAAGGGTGATGGGTTTTATAGAAAAGATAGGTGGGTGGGATTAGAGGAAAACGAAAAAGGGTTTGGTTTAGGGGGAGGGTGACGGCAAAGGGTTTGTGATTAGGGTAAATTGGAGGCTTTATATAAGCCTTAGATTTAGCCCATTAGTTTCCTTGTTGAAGATGTTTTCCTACTTGGATTAAAATTACTCTTTATCTTGAACTTTTTTTTCCTACAATTCAAAGACAAATCAAATAAGGATTAAAATTAAAGATAAACTAATAAAGAAAATAAATAAAGATGTGTAATAGGATTCTTAAACTTAAAAAATCTATCCTAAAGAAAATTAATAATAATCGAAAATACATAAAAAATAAAAATAAAAAATTCAAAAAAATAAAATAAATAATTAATCGAAAATAAAAATAAAAAAATAAATAAAAATAAAAATAAAAATATCAAAAGGGAGAGCATGCTCATGCATCTCCTAAGTTGACCACTTCCTTGTAACGTTCCACATGGGCACCATTGTAGTGCTTCAATCTTTGTCCATTAACTTTGAATTCATGGTTGTCAGAGATGGAATTGATTATCACGGCACCATGGGAGAATGGTTTGACAACTTCGAATGGTCCCGACCATCTTGATTTCAGCTTTTCCATGAAAAGTTTTAGCCGAGAATTGAATAAGAGAACTAGTTGCCCTGGCATGAATTGTCGTGGCAATAGTTTCTTGTCGTGCCATCGCTTTGTTTTCTCCTTGTAGATTCGTGCATTGTTATAGGCGAGTGCACGGAATTCTTCTATCTCATTGAGGTCCAACAAATGCTTTTGTCCGGCACTTTCCCAATCCATATTCACGGTCTTGATTGCCCAGTATGCCTTGTGTTCGATTTCCACCGGTAGATGGCATGTCTTGCCATAGACAAGTTGGAAGGGGGACATACCTAAGGGTGTTTTGAATGCAGTGTGATATGCCCAAAGTGCGTCATCTAGTCTTAATGACCAATCCTTCCTAGAGGTATTTACAACTTTCTCGAGTATACCTTTCAATTCCCGGTTGAAAATTTCTGCTTGCTCGTTGGTTTGTGGGTGATATGCCGTGGCGATCTTGTGTGATATGCCGAAGCGTTGCAACATCTTGGCAATTAGTCTGTTGTCAAAATGTTTGCCTTCGTCACTGATAATTGCTCTCGGCTTCCCAAACCGTGTAAATATGTTTTTCCTGTAAGAATCGTTGCACGGTCTTGGAATCGTTGTTGGGAACTGCAGCTGCCTCAACCCATTTAGACACGTAGTCGACGGCAAGTAAGATGTAGAGGTTGCCGAATGAAGATGGGAAAGGTCCCATAAAATCGATCCCCCACACATCGAACAATTCCACCTCGATGATATTCTGGAGTGGCATCTCATGTCGTCTAGAGATATTGCCTGTCCTCTGGCAACGATCACATTGCTTGTAAAAGTCTTGGGCATCTTTGTACAATGTTGGCCAATACAAACCGGATTGCAAAACTTTGGCCACGGTACGAGTTCCTCCAAAATGTCCTCTATAGGGTGAAGAATGGCATTGTCGGGGTACATTCTGTTGTTCTTCTTCGGGGACACATCGTCGTATAACCTGATCTGCACATTGTTTAAACAAAAGAGGCTCGTCCCAAAAGTAATGCTTAGCATCATGGAAGAACCGCTTCTTCCCTTGGTGAGTAATGCCATAAGGTAAAATACCACAAACAAGGAAATTAACTAAATCCTCGTACCAGGGTATTGCCGAGGCATGTGCTGCTGTGGCGACTGCTCCCAAAATTGCCGAGGCGTGCGCGTCAAGGGCTGCTGCAGCGTCGAGAGTTGCCAAGGCGTGTGCATCCATGGTTGCCGAGGCATGCGCGTCCTTGGTTGCCAAGGCGTCGAGGGTTGCTGAGGCATGCGTGTTCATGGTTGCCGAGGCAACTAAAAGTTGTTCATTCGGGAATGCATCACATATCTCTAGATCCGCATCCTCCTCCCTATTGCGTTCCAAACGTGATAAGTGATCGGCCACTTGATTTTCTGTTCCTTTCCTGTCCTTAATTTCAATGTCAAATTCTTGTAAAAGTAACATCCAACGAATCAAACGAGGTTTGGCATCCTTTTTAGCAAATAGATATTTGATTGCCGAATTGTCCGTATGAATAATTACATTTGTACCAATCAAATAGGATCGGAACTTGTCAAATGCAAAAACTACAGCTAGTAACTCTTTCTCCTTTGTTGTGTAATTCACTTGAGCACTATTAAGAGTTTTACTAGCGTAGTATGTCACATGGAAGGTCTTACTTGTGCGTTGGCCTAGGACTGCTCCTGCAGCGAAATCACTTGCATCACACATGAGCTCAAAAGGTAGCGTCCAATCTGGTGGAACGACAATGGGTGCTGAGGCAAGCTTTTTCTTTAGGGTTTCGAATGCTTGGGTGCAAAAATCATCAAAATCGAAGACTTTATCCTGTTCAAGCAAATTGCACAAGGGTTTAGTGATTTTAGAAAAATTATGAATGAACCTCCTGTAAAAACCTGCATGCCCAAGAAAGCTTCGAATTCCTTTAACCGAACTTGGTGGAGGTAATCTCTCGATCACGTCCACCTTGGCTTTGTCTACTTCAATTCTCTTGAATGAAATCTTGTGGACGAGCACTATTCCTTCATCTACCATAAAATGGCATTTCTCCCAATTGAGGACTAAATCAGTTTCTTTACACACCCTCTCTAAATTGTCGAGACAGCTGTCGAAGTCATTACCAAAGACAGAAAAATCATCCATGAAGATCTCAAGGAAGTCTTCGACCATGTCTGAAAAGAGCGCTATCATGCATCTTTGAAAGGTTGTCGGGGCGTTACACAATCTGAACGGCATCCTTCGGAAGGCATAAGTACCGTATGGGCATGTGAAGGTTGTCTTTTCTTGATCTTCTAGTGCTATGGCAATTTGATTGTAACCTAAATAACCATCAAGAAAACAATAAAATGGTTTACATGCAAGACGGTCAAGTATTTGATCAATAAAGGGTAATGGGAAGTGATCTTTCCTAGTGGCTATGTTTAGCTTTCGATAATCCATACAAACCCTCCAACCGGTCACAGTCCTGGTTGGAATGAGTTCATTGTTTTCATTACTTACCACCGTTATACCTCCCTTTTTCGGTATGCATTGTACTGGACTTACCCATGTAAAATTAGAGATAGGGTATATAATGTCGGCGTCAAGCCACTTGATGATTTTTTTCATTACAACCCCTTTCATGGCATGATTCAGTCTCCTCTGGGCCTCAATTGAAGGTTTGTGATCATCTTCCAACAAAATCTTGTGCATGCACACTGCCGGGCTAATTCCCTTCAAGTCGGCAATTGTCCACCCTATTGCCTTTTTGTGTAGCTTCGACATCTTGATCAGCTTTTTTTCCTGCTCAGGCTGTAACTTAGAAGATATAATTACAGGCAATGTATTATCGGTTCCTAAGTATGCATATTTTAGTTGCTCTGGCAATTGTTTCAACTCAAGAATCGGTGGTTGTTCAATAGAGGGTTTTTCGAGCTTACCTTCCTTACCTGAGTAATCCAGTGGTTCAAAGTATGTACCTGGTCAATTGACTAGCCAATTTGCCTCTTCTTGTTGTTCCTCACCGACCGATTCTTCATACTCCTCGGGTTCCTCTTGATCGGCAATATAGTTGCCGAGGCAACTAAATTCCTCGTCGAAGTTAAACTCTGTCGTGGCATGAAGAAGTTGCCATTCTTCTGGATCATCGGCATGCCTTAGTGTTTGGAACACATTTAGTTTAACTTGCTGGTCATTCACCCTCATTGTGAGTTCTCCCTTTTCAACATCGATCAAGGTTCTCCATGTTGCTAGGAATGGTCTCCCAAGAATGATGGGTGCATGCTCATCTGCTTCACAATCCAAAACAATAAAGTCAGCGGGAAAAATAAATTTATCAACTTTTACCAGTATGTCCTTGATTTTTCCCTCTGGATGCACATAGGATCTGTCGGCTAGCTGCAGCATAACTGTTGTAGGTCTTGCCTTCCCGATTCCTAGTTTCTGGAAAACCGATTTAGGCATCAAGTTTATGCTAGCCCCAAGGTCGCATAGTGCTTTCCCGACATAGTGATTTCCAATAGAACAGGGTATTGTGAAACTTCTGGGATCCTTCAACTTGGGTGGCATACGATTGTGCAACATTGCCATGCATCCCTCTATTGCGGCAACTGTTTCAAACTCTCCTAGCCTTCTTCTCTTGGACACAATGTCTTTAAGGAACTTGGCATAGTTTGGCATTTGTTCAATTGCTTCCACCAATGGCAAGTTGATGTGGACTTGCTTTAGGATATTAAGAAACTTCTTGAATTGGTATTCTTGCTCTTGTTGCTTCAACCTTTGTGGGAATGGTGGTGGAAGTCGGATATATTCGATCCTTTCATTGGTTTGAAACCTAATTGACGGCATTGTCGGGACAACTGGAGTTGCCGAGGCGTTATCAACTGGGGTTGCCGAGGCATGCTTATCGCAAGTTGCCGAGGCGTCTTTATCGTCGGTTGCCGAGGCATGCTTATTGCCGATTGCCGCGGCAATTCCTGGTTCAGCATCTGAGGCTTTGCCGCTAGGTTCGTCTTGATCTTTTTGTGGAGTTTTGTTTGATGAGCGGGTTTGAGCCTCTCTAAGTCGTTGGCCACTTCTAGTGGTGATCGCCTTACATTGCTCATGGCCGGTTCCTCTTGCGACTTCAGTATCGCTAGGTAAACCTTCTTGCGGTCTAGTATTCAGATTTTGAGCAAACTATCCGACTTGATTTTCCAATGATTTGATTGTCGCCTCTTGGTTTTGCAATCTCATTTCGGTCCTGTTAATAAAAGCATCATTTCTTTTTATGAAATTACTATTCTTAGCCATATAAGATTCAGTTTTCATCATAAAAGCATTTAGATAATTTTCCAAAGAACTAGATGTTGTCGGTTGTTGCTGCGGCAACTGTTGCCGTGGCATATTCTGCTGAAATCCTGATGCTTGTGCATTCTGATTGTTCTAGTTTAGAGCATTGTTGGGATTACTCCATGAAAAATTTGGGTGCTTCTTCCAAGCTGGATTGTATGTATTGGACATCACATTGTTGTTCCGATTGTAATTCCCCACATAGAAGCTGGATTCCGGATTGTGCATACATTCAGAAGAATTATGGTTATCACCACATAACTCACAAAAAGAATCCATTTCCTTGACCTCATGTGTGTTGTTTGGTTTTTGCATGTTCTGGACCATCTTGGTTAAAGTGGCCAATTGTGCCGAAATTGAATCTGATGATCCTAGTTCATGTATTGTGGCTTGGCGTCTAACTCTTCCTCTTCTAGTAGATGGGAATTGATAATCATTCTTGGCCAGCCTGTTTAAAATTTGCATTGCTTCCTCCGGCGACTTATCTAGGAGTATGCCATTTGCCGAGGCATCTAGCATCATCCTTGTTGGTGTATTCACGGCGTTGTAAAACATTGTTACTTGAGTCCACACCGGGAATCCGTGTAGGGGGCATTTGTGTAGAAGTTCTCTATATCGCTCCCAAGCCTCGTACATGGATTCATCATCTGCCTGCCGAAAAGAAGTAATGTCGTTACGAAGCTTATCAGTTAAATTTGTAGGATTAAATCGAGCAAGGAAATCACGACAAAGATCCGTCCAAGATGCTATTGATCCGACAGGAATGCTATTCAACCATGCTTTTGCCCTATCTTTCAGTGAATAGAGGAATAATCTTAATCGTAAGACATCGGGGGTGACTCCGTGTATTTTGAACGAGTTACAAATCTCGAGGAAAGATCTCAGATGTTGCCGTGCATCTTCAGTTGCTGAGCCGCCAAATTGACCAATTGTGTTGATCATATTAAACATTACCGGTTTTAACTTAAAGTGGTCGGCTTCAATTTCAGGTGCGACAACTCCTGGATTAAGTCCATCAAGATCTTCTTCAAGATAGTCTCGAATAGTTCTGTTTCGTGCAAGAATCAATCCTCCTCCTGCTAGAACATCTTGATTCATATTGCTGTCTTGATTAGCCATTGCTACTCTTATCCTTCGTCTATGTCTTTGTAAGGTTCGTTCGATTTCTGGATCAAAGGGATATTCTGGTGAAGTCGGTTTTTCCCTGGTCACATACCAATGCAAAACCAAAGTTTGTTAGCCCTTTGAATTTTAAACAAGAAAAGTAAAAAGAAAGTGCAAGAAAATAAAAACAAAGTCGCTATTGCCAATACCCGGCAACGGCGCCAAAAACTTGTTGCGCGTAATAAGTGCTACGCAATTGTGCAAGTATACATGTTGCAAGTTATAGTATAAAAGATATCGTCTCCACAGGGATTGGTGCCACTTCAGGAATCTAGTCTCTTGCACTGTAAAAAGTAAAAATACAAATAAAAGATTATAGGAGTTTAACTAATAACTAATATAGAAAGCAATAAAGTAAAAGAAAATATGAGATCAAATGAGAGAGAGATAGGCCAGGTTATCGTGAGTTGAGGTGTGATAGCCGATTGGATCGTCTTGGTAAAAGAGTGCACGGGCAACTCAGTTGTCGTGGCAACTTGCACAACGGGGTTGCCTTGGCAACTAATCGATGGTTGCCTGGGCAACTAGTTGGGCAACTACTTGGGCGTCTGGGCAGCAACCTTCAAGGTTCGGCAGAGCGTTCTTCAATGGTTTCTTCTTATCCCTAAGTCGAAACTCTAGTTACTTGTGCATGCCTTGATAATACATCCCTGCGTGAATCAAGGGTGAACAACAACCAATCTTGCACTCCTCTTAGCCGTTGAAATCCTTGACTTATTCCTAAGCTGGATTAATCTTCACCATCAATATATTGAATAAAGATCATATTCATTCGTTTCTTGATTCTAACTCTCCCGATATTAGATAAATAGATGAAGTTACGAGATCCTCTCCCAATTCACTCGCAAACAAGAATAAGAACCAAGAATGAACAAACCTTGAATAAAAAGTGCAAACTCTTATTACCTAAACAAAAACCAATAGTTTCTCACAACCACAAAACACAATAACCATAGCCAAATAGATTTAGTTCATGGCTAGGTTCCAAAGAAACACAAGATAATTAATCCCTAGCATGAACCCAATCGAACAAGAAAGAAAAGATGAAGAATGAGGCTTGTCGAAATCCTCCTTGCCCTAGATGCTTGTCGAAAATTCTCTCATCTTGCCCTCCTTGATGCTTGTCGAAATTCCCCTCTCTTGCTCTCTATGGAATTGTCGAAATCTCCCTCTTATTTATAGGGCTAGATCAAAGTCCTTCTTTGAGGAGGAAGTTAAGTTGGAATTAAATTATCTTTAAAGAATATAATTCTTTATTATAATTATATTCCTACTAGAACTTCTCCTATCTTCTTGGAATTTAATTCTTCTTTAATCTCTTCATGGAAATCAAATTCCTTTGGGATTGGGCTTTGCTCCACGTCATCTTGGGCTTGTCTAGTCATCAATTTTGACTACCATATCACCTTTGCTCTTGTCGACAATTGCCCTGGCAACTGGCTCGGCGTCTTCTTCATGCATTGCCCTGGCAACTAGCTCGGCATCTACTTCATGTATTGCCCTGGCAACTAGCTCTGGCCTTGCTTTGGCAAGTGATCCTGCACATACACACAAAACACAACAAAGCAGCATCTTTTCCTACAAAAACTACCAAGTTATGTAATCAAGCTCAACGATGGAAGGAAACATGGATTAATGCATGAATGGCAAATTATGCAACTAATATGGGCCTAAGTCTAACAATAATATGATTAAAAAGGGTAAGAAAAATAGTACTTTTGAACACTTATCAGTTTTCATCCAAACTATTGCCAATCAAGGGAAAAACATTTGTTAGAGGTGATTTCCTTAATTCTCCTCTAATAAAAGGTTCTTTATTGAAATTCCCAAGTTCTTGACTCTTTTTTATTTAAGTGATAAATGTTGTTATCTTGCTTTATTTGGAGTTTAATTGATGGAATCAATTGATTTTCGTTTTAGATTGATAATGTTGAGTTTTAGATTGATTTTAATCATAATCTTGATGCTTAATGATGTGGATAAATGGGTTTTGTCACTAAAATCCCGAAACTAGGTGAATTGCAAGATTTCTAGGTTGTGATCTTTGAGATTTTGGCTTGATAGTGTTGTTATGTGGTTGCTGGTGGTAATTGGTTGTTGAAGGGATATTTTTAGATGTATGTTGATGATGTTTTGATGTTAATCTCGTTGTTTAATGGTCGGAGGTTGTTTAGAGTGATTTCGCTGATGTTTTCGATAATTTTCAGATGGCGAATGCTTGGTAGTTGATAGAGGAAGTTGTGGAGCTAAGTTGCTAGGGATTTTGATGCAAGAATGTGCATTAATCCTCTGTTTTGAATGGACGAAAGTAGGGGAAGTTGATCTGGGATCTTTGGAGGAAGCTTCGATAGCTCTAGGGGCTTAAGATCGCTTCAACAAAGCAAGCGAAGCTTTGTCGGTGAGTGGATATGGTTTTAAAAGCTTTTCAAGGGTTTGAAAGCAAGGTTTGGGGGTTTAGATTAAGCTTGAAACGCTAATCTAAGCTCAAAGTAAGTATGAGAAAATTCTCTCTTGATTTTCGGTTTTCCTATTATTTTATTAAATCATGCTCATGTTTTGAAGATAAAATTGTTACCTATTGTTTATGCATGTTTTGAGAATTGAGGAACAATGCAAATGATCCCATAAGATTGATTTATGACTTTAAAGAGATTATATCACGATTTGATAATGTTATGCATTGTTATTGCTTTGAAATGGGATGAAGAAAATGGTTATGTTGTGCATTGGAAAAACAGTAAGGTAACATGGTTTTAAAATTTATATTGGCATGTGGGTGAGATCAAATGATTTTCGGATATAATTGGTCAACCAATAAGATTAAACTGCACTATAAATATAAAAATCAACCGTGAGACAAATTCTTCGGTTACATAATAGGGGTAGATTCTATTATGGAAGTGATAGGGGTAGATTCTATCACAAATGGGATAGGGGTAGATTCTATTCTTGACCGAAGTGAGATTATGGTGATGGTAGTTTCACCATGAAACTTGGTGGGTAGTGCCATCAAAGGAATCCGCATATCCGAACTTATATGGATATGGGTATTGCTATCCAAGGATAGGGGTAGATTCTATATGGGTCACTTGTAATGACAATATATGAGATGTACATGTATCATGGTTTATAAATGATTTTGTTTAATGTGATTTATACATGAGTTTGTATTTGAGCTATGCTAGGTGGTGAGCATGCTTGAAAAGTTTTAGATGAGATTTGCATTATGGTTAATGCATGAGATTTATGATAAATGTTTGACTTTGCTTTGAAAAAGAGATTTCAAGCATGAGAAGATTTGAGCATGATGTTAGAGAGTCATTTGAGAAATGTATTAAAATGCATTGTTGTTGGTTTTTCAATTGAGAAACGATTTCCAGCATGTTTAAGAAACTTCCATTTCTATGTCAGTGTCCTTGGATGGGTTGATGTCTTCATTCCCCTTAAAAGGCAACTTGATGAAGAATTCTAAATTTTTCCACAGAGGGTGATTGCATTTGGAGAGAAATTCTGAGTGCGAATCTGCACAAGCTCTTGCTTTGAGTTCCTCAATGGTCTGGGTTATTTCAGGAGATTGCATACAGTAGAGTTTGGAGATGTCCACAAAGGGTTTAAATTGTTTCTTGAACCTGAGTCCATCAAGTAAAATCCTCAAGTTTTGGGCTTTGGGATCTTGTGTATATATTGAAGCCCACAACAATAGCTTTTCCTAGTAACTGCAATCCCAATACTAGGGATGTTATTGCACAACCTGGGAAAAATTAAATAGTAATCGGCTTGCTGATGAGATGAGTGGCAAATGTCTGGTTTGCGGAAGAGTTGGAATATCTGATGTGAGGTTTCCACCATTATGTAGGGAGGACTTTTGGATTCATTATTGTCTCAGCTCCTCTCGTATTAATGAAGGCAATTGCAGTGATAGGCCTTTCATACTTTCTCAAATATTTATTGATGAAATGGTTGAGCTAATCTTGCTTTGGCTTTGTAGCATATAAATCTCCCCATTTGAAGATCATTCTATTTCTGATTGAAGATCTTTAGGATCTATGCTTTGAACAACGAACAGGGACTGATCTGTTGGTTCATCATCAACAGAAAAAAGGCTTTTAATATCATCACCATCCTTGATAATAATACTAGTTTTATGTTGAATATGTTGAATCATCTTGGACCCTTTCTTTTGCTTTGGGAAATTGCGCGCAAAATGGCCCTTTTGTCCATACACATAGCATTTTGATGACTTGACTCATGTAGATCTTTTTTTCTCTCAAATATCTTCACTTTCTTCTTCGTCTAAGAAATAAAGATGAAAAAAGGGCTTTATTTTTTGATAATGCTTTTTCCTTTTGGTTTTACAATTGCAATATTGGTTTTTTTTACATTTGATAGTAAGACATGGTTCTTTGCAAGCTTTGTCGATTTCTTTGCTGTCAAATATATAATCCTTGAGGAGTTTTTTCCTGTCACAAATCTCTTCTAGGACAATATATGTTTTTGCTGAATTTCTCCAATAGTGAAATTAAAGATATTTCTTTTTTGTTGTTTAAGTTGTCCGTTAACAACATTTTGAAGAAGATCAGGGATCGAAGCCAAAATGGCTTTTTCAAACTTTGATCTACACCAAGTGTGTAGAAAAATTTGGTCATAACACTAAAGTGTTTGGCCAAATCTTTTCTCTCATAAGAGCATCATTTCTTTTTGAATTTTTTTTCTTTTTAAAATTTTTGTGTCATAAAGATTGCCAAGAAAATACCATGTAATATCCTGATGATGTAAGAGAAATCTTGTTGAACAAGAAAGGTTGTCTTGTCAGTTTCTCCTAATGTGTTCTATCAATCTCTGAGTAATCTTGTAAATCTGGAAACAAATTCAGTGAAGATTCCATGATTACTCTCTCTTGTCAACTTCTGATAGGCATGAAATCCTTGTAACCTTTGGGCCATTTAAATGAAGGAATGTCATCTAGAGTGAATGTGTATTTTTCATTCACATGATAAGATTTGGATTGGTTTGTTGACGTTTCTGCCACAAATTTCTCTGGTTCTTCGTCATGTACTCCTGATTGATTGATGGTTGTCAAAATGAGATCTTCTGAGGATGAATATGAGTTATTAAAAAAATCTTCCTCATATGTTACTTTTTCTGTTGTATCTTCAGGATTAGACAACTTTGTTTTTTGTACTATAAAAATTTTAGGGATTGAATTTTCTTTATATTCTCTGAGAAATGAAGTTAAAGGATTTCGAGCTTATTGTTGAATCATCAGTGCTTTTGACACTCTTGGAGAAGGAGATCTTTTTTCTTTCTTTTCTTCTTGAAAGTCCATGTGTCTTTTTCTCTCTGACACTAAAAGTGTTAAAAACGAACAATTTTCTTTTAAATTTTTTCAGGGTGAATAGCCGACCTACTAAATATCACATGTTCCTCAGACCATAATATTAGACATAGATGGGTACTCAAACCCGATTATCAATTTTTAATTTATTTTTTAGATTAGGTTATATTTTAAAATTTAGTTAGTTTTCGGTTTATTAACATTAATAATACAATTATTTTTATTAATTATTCTTATTACAATCTATTCGTATTAATATTATTATATTTTTACTTATAAATTAATATTTTTTTGAATATGACTTATAAATTAATATTTAAATTTAAGTACATATCTTTAAGTTGATTTACGAGTCAATATGCAAATAATTTTTAAACTACATCATTTAAAAAATAAAAATCTTGAACGCACATATATAAATTAATTTATTTAAATATATAAATAAAACATTAAAAGCATTCGAGCAACGACAATGCTAGGTGTTAGGCTCGATGATCACTCAACCGTTGTTTGCCAAGTTGTGGAGAAGTTTGTGTTTTGGGTGTTTTTGGTGGAAGCAAAAAGATAAACAAAAAACACAATGATTTATAGTGGTTCGGCCTTCTAACAAGCACCTACATCCACTACCTTAGCTCCCACTAAGGATTTTCAACCAATATCCACTAGATATTCTTCCCATTTTACCGTTTTAGGAGGCAACCGTTACAATCCTAGACTCAACCTAAGTCTAGCAACCAAAGCTCACAACCCAAGCTTTGGGAACACTCTTAAGCAAAAGAAAATCTAGCAAACTTGAAAACCCTCACAAGGTGTTTAGTTTACACTATTTAGCTCACTCACCCAAACCTAAACACTTGAGCAAATGTGACAATTTAGGCTCACAAGTGTTGTCTATACAAAGAATGTACAATAAAGCACTAAGACAAATCTTTGATCATATTGTTGTTGAAAATTGAAGCATTAGTCTTCCATGGATGCTTGGAGGTCCCTTTTATACTCCTCTTTGAGTTCCTAGCCGTTTGGGATGCATTGGAGCCATTGGAGCCTTTATTTCCCACCATAAATGCAGTTCTAGGGCTTGCTGTATCGAAACGCGAAAGCCAATATTGAAACACCCTTCTTCAGAACTAGCCGTTGGGGCTGATTCAGTAACCTGTATGAAAATGCCTTGGACCGTATGGAAACGACCTGTATCGAAACGTGGGTTGCTATTTTGAAACGCCCTGCATTCAAAAGATTGTTGGGAAAATAGCCGTTGGGGGTTTTGACAGTTGGGGTATTTGCCACGTAGGCGTATCGATACACCAAGGAGTGTATCAAAACGACCCCTAGCCATATTGATACGGAAAAGGCCTGTATCAAAACAGTGTTTGATAGTTTCAAATAAACTGTAGCAGAAACCCTAAGGTGTATTGATACGGGGTCAACTGTATCAATATGGTTGTGCATGAAACTCAGGTTTTCCTACTTTAAAACATTTCAAAACACTTCAAAACCTTTTTGAAAACTCCTCAAACTTATTTCAAGTTGTTTGGACTTACAATCATTTTAAATTCTTTTCAATTTAGTCCAAAATTATTTTTCAATTATTGTATCAAAACATATATCTCAACAATAATTGTTAGGCTCGATGTCTTCAACCAAAATTAGCGCCGATGAAGGGTGTAGAGGTTTATTTTGAAATTGGGAAAACAAAAACCGAAAAATAAATGACAATTTGACACGATTAGAGTAGTTCGACCTTCTAACCAAGGTTTACATCTACTACCTTAGCATCCACACTAAGGATTTCCCAAATTCACTATGAATTTCTTCCCCTTTTCAAGGCTTAGGAGGAAACCTTTACAAACCTATCTTTTCACGGGCTAAGATAGAACCCTTTCCCTAGTTTTTATAAGGATCAACTAGAACCTATCCCTCAACAATGAGGTCTTGACAATGTAAACTTAATAACCTATCTAGGTGGGTGTTTACACATTTTGGCTCACTAGGATTGGACTAAAAAATACAAGAGATTACAAAATAAAACAATGAAAACTCTACTTTCTTGATCTTTAATCTTGGATGTCCATCCTCACCATTCTTCAAGTGTCATTGGCTTGTATTTATAGTGTGGAATGAAAGAACTAGCCGTTGGAAAACTAGCCGTTGCGGACTTTTAAATTATTTGAAAAATATTTGTTTTAGTCAAAAACACTTTTAAAAGCTTTCAAACATATTTTTAAAATTAAATGGACTTTGAATTAATTTTGCAATATTTGTTCAAGTCCAAAAACATTTTTCATTGAGTTATATCAAAATAAATATCTTAACAATCTCCTCCTTTTTGATATAAATAAACCACTTGAAAAATTGTTTTTGAAATTTCTCCCTCTTAGAAAAATAATTTTAGAAAAAAGATAATATTTTGAGAAAATATTAAAGCTCATATTTTTATTTTTGAAATTTAATTTTTCAAATTTATATCTCCCCCCTTTTTGTTATATCAAAAATAATTCAAAATCATTTAAAGTTCAAAATAACAATAGAGAGTAAGTAAATTCTTTTGAAAACAAAAGTTCCCCTTAATAAGTGCATTCCACTTTAAATTTTAGCTCAAAATACTTTGACACTTAAGAAAATCATTGAATTTCAATAAAAATATCAAGTTTTGAAATCCATGAAATTCAATTTATCCAAGTCTTTTTAGAGTTTGTGCAAAAAATAAAAATTAGTATGTTAAATACACTTATGCATAAAAACTCTTTCGATGTCATGCATTTATAAAAATTTAATAATTAAAAATATGCATGAGCATTCAAAAAATCATTAAAAATAAGTAACCAAATAATCAAAAAGATTAAGCCTAGAGGTTACCCATTTTTAATGTGTGAGCATGCCACATTTGCAAATAAGAGGAAAAACAGTTCATCTTGATTCCTTGAGCTTAATGTTAAACAAATATTTTTAATGTGTCATACACTTAATTTGAAAAATATGTTTGAAAGCTTTTAAAAGTGTTTTGGACTAAAACAAATATTTTTCAAGTAATTTAAAAGTCCCCAACGGCTAGTTTTTAACGGCAAGTTTTTCAACGGTTAGTTTTCTAACAGCTAGTTTCCAACGG
Organism: Hibiscus mutabilis; assembly: GCA_019671005.1. Lineage (NCBI taxonomy): Eukaryota > Viridiplantae > Streptophyta > Magnoliopsida > Malvales > Malvaceae > Hibiscus > Hibiscus mutabilis. The sequence goes on along the minus strand of CM033735.1, from coordinate 9,707,824 downwards.
CTAGTTCTTTCATTCCACACTATAAATACAAGCCAATGACACTTGAAGAATGGTGAGGATGGACATCCAAGCTTAAAGATCAAAAGAGTAGAGTTTTCATTGTTTTATTTTGTAATCTCTTGTATTTTTTAGTCCAATCCTAGTGAGCCAAAATGTGTAAACACCCACCTAGGGTGGTTATTAAGTTTACATTGTCGATACCTCATTGTTGAGGGATAGGTTCTAGTTGATCCTTATAAAAACTAGGGAGAGTGTTTTATCTTAGCCTGTGAAAAGATAGGGTTGTAAAGGTTTTCTCCTAAGCCTTGAAAAGGGGAAGAAATTTATAGTGAATTTGGGAAATCCTTAGTGTGGATGCTAAGGTAGTGGGTGTAAACCTTGGTTAGAAGGTCGAACCACTCTAATCGTGTCAAATTGTCAGTTATTTTTTGGTTTTTGTTTTTCCAATTTCAAAAGAAGCCTCTACATCCTTCATCGGTGCTAATTTTGGTTGAAGACATCGAGCCTAACGATTGGTATCAGAGCGAGGCTCAATTGAAGAGGATTAACATACTATTAAGACGAACCAAGAAGCTCGATACATCAATTCAATCAACCGGTTAAATGGCGTAATCCATCGACAAGCCACCTCTCTTTGATGGGACCAACTATACTTATTAGAAGACAAGAATGATGTTCTTCATCAAGGCCAAAGATTACAAGCTTTGGGACGTTGTTGAAGATGGTTCGTACGTGCCACAAAGATGCAAGGTGGAATGGATGCGGATGATCGCAAGAAGAAAGAGCTAAATTGCAAGGCTTTGCACATTCTCTTTTGTGCATTTAGCCCCCAACATCTATGAGAAGATGTCTTCTTGTGAGAGTGCCAAGGAAGTATGGGACAAGCTTGAGGCTACATACAAAGGAACCAACGAAGTAAAGAAGACCAAGATCGGTCTTCTCAACTTAGAGTATGATAACTTCAAGATGGAACAGGATAAAGACATCACAAAGATGTTCGATAGATTCTCCACCATCAAAAATGGACTCAAAGGCTATGGAGAAATCATTCTAGAAAACAAGCTTGTCCGAAAGCTTCTCTATTCTCTTCCCGAGTCATGGGACACAAAGAAGACCGCCATCATCGAAGCCAAGAATCTCAAGACTTTAAAGCTAGATGAATTCTTGGGGTTTCTTCTCACTTTTGAAATCCTGAAGAAAGGAGAAGAAGAAGGAAGAGATAAAGAAGATAGGGAAGAAGAAAATCATGGAGCTAGACATTAACACGAATTATGTTGCTCTCAATTTCTCCAAATGCCAACATGAAGAATCAAGCGAGGAGGAAAGTGAAGATGAAGAGATGGTTCATCTCTTCAAGAAATTCACATGATTCATGAAGAGCGAGATGGCTAAATCCAAACATGAATCGAAGAAGAAGATGAAGGATTCCCACAAGAGCAACAAAAAGGGATCATCTTCATGGGGCCACTTGGAGTGATGAAGACTCCACCAATGATGAGGTAGCCCACCTATGCTTCATGGCCCTCCAAGAGGGAAATGTAGCTTCAAATTCATCTACTTCTAATTCATGTTCTTTAGATGAATTGCAAGAAGCTTATGATGAATTGGTTTTTGAATTTAAAGCTTCATTTTCGAAAAACAATAAATTGATTTCAAAGTTAAAAATCGAAAATGATTTGCTTTTAAAACCAATTTAGAGTTTCAAGAAAAAATCAAAGATTTTGAACTTAAAGTTTCAAGTTTACAAGAATTGTTTCAAACAATTGAAAAATATCATCAAAAAGAAATTGATGATCTTAAGAAAGAAAAAGATTTGATTTCCAATGAACTTAAAAAGAAAAACAATTTGGGAAAATCAAATTTTTACGTAAGACAATCTAATGCCCCTAGATTTTTAAATGGAAAATGTTTTAGAAGTATTTGGGTCCTAAAAGGACTAAGTACTTCAATTAAAAAGGATGAAATTACAAAATGGATTCCTAAAGGGACTAATTTATGTGCTTCTAATGTCTATGGATCCAAAGCAATTTGGATACCAAAAATTACATGATTGTATTATTTTAAGTGTGATGGAGAATGATCAAAAAGTCAAATATTAAGGGGGAGCTCCATACACACAATGAAAGACACTTGAAGAATGAAGGCTTCACATCCTCCCGTGGGTTCAAGTGTGGTAAAATCTAGTTGATTTTCTTTTGTTTAATTTGATTTATTTTTATTTCAACTAAATTATCATATTTATTGGACTAACACTTATTGATGCTTGAGTAAGGGGGAGCCAATTTTAAAACCAAAATCCTTATTTTTGTCAATTTTTTTAACCTCCATTATTATTTTGAGCATAAAGTCTTTTAAATTCTTTTTTATATAACAAAAAGAGGGAGAATGATTTGAAAAAATTAAATTTTCAAGTGAATAAGGGGGAGCCTTAACTCTATTTAAATTTTAAAATCACTTATTCAATTTTTTTTAAAATACAAAGGGGGAGAATCCCAAACAATTTTTCAAGTTGGTTTTATTATATCAAAAAGGGGAGATTGTTGAGATATATGTTTTGATACAATAATTGAAAAATAGTTTTGGACTAAATTCAAAAAAAAATTAAAATGATTGTAAGTCCAAACAACTTGAAATAAGTTTGAAGATTTTTCAAAAAGGTTTTGAAGTGTTTTGAAACGTTTTAAAGTAGCAAAACCTAAGTTTTATGCACAGTCGTATCAATACAGTTGACCTTGTATCGATACACCTTAGGGTTTTTGCTACAGTTTATTTGAAACTGCCAAACACCGTTTCGATACAGGCCTTTCCCGTATCGATACGACTAGGGGTCATTTCTATACACCCCTTGGTGTATCGATACGCCTATGTGGCAAATACCCCAACGGCTATTTTCCCAACGGTCTTTTGAATGCAGGGCGTTTCGATACAGCAACTCGCGTTTCGATACAGGCCGTTTCGATACGGCCCAAGGCGTTTCAATACAAGCTGTTGAATCAGCCCCAATGACTAGTTCTGAAGAAGGGTGTTTCGATACGGGCTCTCGCATTTCGATACATCAAGCCCAGAACTGCATTTATGGTGGGAAATAAAGGCTCCAACGGCTCCAATACATCCCAAATGGCTAGAAACTCAAAAATGAGTATAAAAGGGACCTCCAAGCATCCATAGAAGACTAATGCTTCAATTGTCAACAATAATATGATCAAAGATTTGTCTTAGTGTTTTATTGTACATTCTTTGTATAGACAACACTTGTGAGCCTAAAATGTCATATTTGCTCAAGTGTTTAGGTTTGGGTGAGTGAGCTAAATAGTGTAAACAATCCACCTTGTGAGGGTTTTCATGTTTGCTAGATTTTCTTTTGCTTAAGAGTGTTCCCAAAGCTTGGGTTGTGAGTTTTGGTTGGTAGACTTAGGTTGAGTCTAGGATTGTAACAGTTGCCTCCTAAACCGGTAAAAGGGGAAGAATATCTAGTGGATATTGGTTGAAAATCCTTAGTGGGAGCTAAGGCAGTGGATGTAGGTGCTTGTTAGAAGGTCAAACCACTATAAATCCTTGTGTCTTTTGTTTATCTTTTTGCTTCCACCAAAAACACCTAAAACACAAACTTCTCTACAACTTGGCAAGCAACGGTTGAGTGATCATCAAGCTTAACACTAGGAATTTTTGTTGGGCGGAAAAAATTAAAATTTTTAGACTAAAGTTAAAATTTTCATGTTAAAATAAAATAAAACTGGATTATTAATTTTTCTAAGGATGTGTCTACCACGTGCGTCGAACATCGTTGAACACCATTAAATTGATTAATAAATATTAAAAACCTCAATGACTCAATATACAATTAATAATTATTTAAAATAAAATTTTAATTAAATTGTTTTCTATATATATATATTATATTTTAAAAAATTTTAAATAATTGGATCAAATATCAATTATGGTCAATATCTAAATTAAAAAACCCAAATTTTTTCCTTTATTATTCCAACTGCCGCTGCCGTTAACCAACGTCTGCTGTTAAAATTGTTGCCGCCGCACTTTCGTTTTTGCATGACCACCGTTCGAGTTTGACTTTCGTTCCCCGCCAATCGCGCAGCAAATCCGATGACTATTGAACAGTTGAATGAATTGAGTTGTCAATTGCAGGAAAATATTAAGTTCGTCTCCGTTAAGATTGGAATAATTTGGAACAAATACCAATAATAATTAAATTTAAAATGAACTGTTCCGATATTATATACTAACAATTTAAATGAATTAATTCATTTTTTTGTTAAAAAACATTTTCTGGATCTAAACTCATATGAACTGGATCTTGCCGGTCCTGGGAAATTTTGTAATAAGACGATAACAACAATGTGGGAAACCAGAATATACGAGCTCCCCACCGGTCACGCAAGGTCAGAGGCGTGGCGACAATAATTTTGTCGGTAAACGATGGCTAATGGCGATAGCGGCTGGAATAACAAAAAAAATTAAGTTTTTTAATTGGCTTAACCATAAACCTCAACTATGTATTTTTTTCATTTAGGTGCCTAAACTATTTTTCGGGTCAAATAGGTGCTTAAATATCATTTCGTGACCTATTTAAGGTTCTCCGTTAATTTTACCGTTAAATGCCACATGTCACATCCAGAAAAATCTAAAATTATATTAAAAATAAATATAATTAATTAATTTTTAAAAAATCTCTAATTTTTTTAGATTTTACAAAACAACCCCAAATTCTAAAATCCCTAAACCCCAAAACCTAAATTTCAATTTAGGCTGATTCCATCGATGATTGCCACGTCGCCGCCCACCACATCGGTCGCCGGACCATCACAACCATTTTCTCCACCACCCCATCGCCGGAAATCAATCGACGTCGTGCGAATCGACGAAATTGTCGAATGATTCTTTCGATGATTCGCAACGAACGGCAGCAAGAGGGGTGACGAACGACATGTGGGTTGTTCGGCGAGGAGAGGGCGCTTCATAACGTCGCCAGCAACGTGGCCGCCGCCGACAGGAGTGGTTGGATTTGGGGGTAGGGATTTGAGGACAATTTTGGGAATATTTAAAAATTTTAAGATTTATTTTTATTTTCTTTTATTTATTTTTAATATAATTTTGGATTTTTCTAAAGGTGACACATGACATTTAACGGAGAAAATCAATGGAGAACCTTAAATGAGTCACAGAATGAAATTTTAGGTATCTATTTGGCCCGAAAAATAGTTTGGGCACCTATTTGCCTATAAAGCCTTTTAATTTAGGGATTGACTATGGTTGGTATTTGATCTAATTATTTAAAAAATTAAAAAATATAATATATATGAAAAATAATTTAATTGAAAATTTATTTTAAATAATTATTAATTGTATGTTTACTCCTTGAAATTTTTAATCTTTGTTAATACATTTAATGGTATTCAGCGGTGTTCGACGCCCATGGTAAATTTTTTTCTAAATGTATGTTTCTTTTTAAAAAAGGCACAAATTTATTGAGGTACCTTCTATTTCGATTTGTGGATAATAGATATCTAGTTATGTTAGGTATTCGACTTGTGGTTGTAGGTACACAATCGTCACAGGTTAAGACACGAGTCAATTTTTTTACTACACGAAGAACTGGATACTAAGTTATAAACCTTTAGTTGGCACTTGATTAACGGCTAAGACAAACACAGTTGAATATCTAATAATAACAAATATAGATATAGATAAATAAACGCATTTAAAATGTTATTAAGAGTATATCAAAAACTACAAGTTTTATTCATCAACATTCTTTTTTTGTTTTGGTTAATTGAAATGGATTAAAAGAATTAAGAATGGGTAAAACTGTCACAAATGTCTTATTACAAGGGTAATGTAATACTACTTAACAAATATAAGTATTGTTATTAAAAAAAACATAGGTATTGAAATTATCCATTAGTTATATTACTAACTTAAGATAATCTTCTTCATTCAAATAAGAGAATAAGATTTCAAAATGTAAGATAACAACCTCTTACATCCATAAAACCAATTGCTCAATGAATGTTTATTGTAGTGTTTTTATATAAAGAATAATAATAAATTTAACCATCCACCTTTATATTTTTTGTCAATTTGACCTTTACTCTTGATTTTTTTTCTCTTCCTCAACCTCTTCTTCTTTGTCCTTCATGTTTTCTTTCTTTTTTTCTTTTAAATCTTTATCTTTATTTTTATCTTTTTTTTCATCTTCTATCTCATCTTTTTTTTTTCTTTTTTTGTCTTTGTCTTTCTTCTTTTCTTTCTTTTACTTTATATTTTTCCTTTTTTTTTTTTTTTTTCTTTTTGTCTTTTTTTTTCTCTTTATCATCTTCTATTTTTTCTTCATCGTCTATCTCATCTTTTTTTCTTTTTCTTTCTCCTTTTTTTTTCATCTCTTTTTTTTTATTTTTCAAACTCTTTTCTTTTTTTCTCTCTTTTTCTCTTTTTTATTTTTCTACCGTTTTTTCATTTTTTACCTCATGCATCTTTTCTTTATGTTTCTCTTTCTCTTCTTTCTCTTTGTTTTTTTTATTTTTCTCTTTACTTTCTTCTTCTCCTCCAACCTCAACTTTTTTTTCTTGTGTTTTTTTTTCTTTTTTCTTTTTCTCTTTCTCATCTTTTTTTCGTTATTTTTGTTATCTCCATCCTTATCCTTCTTCTCCTTTGCTTTATTTTTATTCTTCTCTTTATGTTTCTCTCCCTTCTCCTTCAACATTTTCTTCTCTTCCGTTTTGGTCTTCAGTTCAACTTCAACCTTCTCTTCCTGCTCACAATTTCTCTCCATATCCTTCACTCGGACTTTGAGACGTTCGTCCTTCTTCACCTTCTTCTCTCCATTGACAATTGAATTAGTTATATTTTTCAATTGTGGATCCTTTGTCACAAACTCGAATTCGTCCCGAGTCTACTTCAAACTCCATTAAAAATGAGGCGTGTAAACAAAAAAAGACAAAACAGGATCAAACGTAAATGTGTTCGGACTATAGGATTTATAAAAACACAACACAAATGATTTGTACGTTACAACTGCAGGTATTAAATGTGACAACAATTCTAACACAGAACTGATGGTAGAAGCATGATGATCCAAATTTCTAACCACAACAAAATCCCAGAAAGCTGTACTGATTTGATTCAACCAAATAAAAAAAAAGCTTGTATTTCAAGAAATAAAATAACATGACAAATCAACTTAACTAATGCAACCTCACCATTAAATCACCTTTTACAGATAAGGGTTACATTGTTGAAACTTTTGCCTCCAAAGAAACTCCCTACTTTCTTACATTTTCAGTGATATAATAAACATGAATATTGTAAGAAGAAAGAAATTAAGAACTTGCTGGTAGGCCAATTTATGATGACGGTTCAAAAGGAATGGAATAAATTATTCATGAAATGACCACAAACAAAGATCTTAAATTGATATACAAGGACGAATTTAAAATTTTGTGTCAGGCGGTTCGGATTATATTAGATGTTTAACAAACTTAAATCATCCATAAATAAAAAATAAAAAAGTTTAAAACTTTTAGCGGGTGTAATTGCCCCTCGGATACCCCTCTGTCTAACCCTGTCCTGATTATATTACGCCATTAACAAAAAAACCATACAGATTTTGCTTTCTTGTAGTTCTATCTCTACAACATTTCAGAAACCCAGAAATACCCAGATCCTATTTCCAGCAGAAGAACATTAAAGAACCGACCAAAGCAAGAAGCAATAAATAAAAATCAAATCTTTTTTTATATTGAAAAAAGCTGTCAGAAAATGGAAAGGGCGCATGAAAAGGATCTCAAAACACCCAGAACCAAAACAAAGAAAATGAAATCGAGAGAAGAATGTACCTTGACTTGCTCAGGCAACCAGATGCAAAGTGGGATTATGTAGGAAATGGGGAAGGCGGTGAGTTTCCAATGATCCGAAATAGATGGGAGATTTCTAAAATAAGAACTTTAATGCTAAAATTGGGCAAACAAAGGTCAACTATTGTATAGGACAAGGGATGATCCAAAGTTCTTGAAAATAAAGAAAATAAGGGACAATCGGTTATAAATGTAATAGATTTAAATGCATTACAATGATTTTTATTTTAAATTGATTTTTAAATTTTTAAATGTTTTAAATTTATTTTTAAATTATAATTTATTCTAAATTTATTCTTCATATTTTTAAACATTTTATATTTATCTTTAAATTACAACTCTCATATTAAATTAATTTTTAGATTTCGAACATTCTAATTTCATCTTAAATTATCAATATATGTTAATCATATATCATGTTAATAAAATTGTTATAAAAATATTAATTGTCACATAAACATAAATGTGCTTTATGCAATAATATGATGTGGTATAAATGATAATTTCAATAAAATTTGACATGTTTAAAATTTTAAAAATTACTTTAAAATAAGAGTCATAGTTTTAGGAACTAATTTATTTAAGCTTTTAAAGTTTGGACTTGAATATTTTATCAAATAAATAAAATAAAGGAAATTGAAAATTAGACACGTAAATATATTTTATGTTTGTCTTCAATTAGAAAAAAAAATTAAACTCATGTCCTGTTTATATTATTTTCCATGTGTAATTATTATTATTATATATATATTATTAATTTTATATATTAATAAGTCAATTTAAATAGATATACATTCATCTATTTATATTTTGTTCATGTTATTTCTATTAATTTTTTGAATGAGTCGGCGACGTACGCTGTTGAACACTATTAATTATTTTTTTAAAAATATGGGTCTTGTTAAAAATTCTCTCTAAACCTAGATAGAGAGAAAAGAATGTCCGTGTTTATTTCAAAGTAAAGCTTACATGAAATTTTAACACATTATATTACGCGTACACCATTATATCTTGATGACTTTTAAATAATTATTAAAATTTTAATATCTCCAAATACAATTAATTATATTTTAAAATAAAATTAGAAGAAATTATATCATGAATTATTCTCACAATCTCATTTATGGTCTTACCCAATTAAATAAACTCACATCATTTTTATATGGGTTATATTTTGATACACAAGCTGTGTAAAAACAATTACACAACCCTTCTATAAAATTTAAAACTTAAATTCAAAACCCTAGCACCCTAAAACCTAAACTCTAAACCCTAAACTCTAAACCCTAAACTTTGACCATAAATCTTAAATTTACACCCTACAAACTAAACCCCTAAACCCTAACCTAAAATACTAAATCTTAAACCTTAAAATTAAAAGGCTTGTGTAAACTAAATTTTACACAAGCTTATATATCAAAGTTTTTTTCTTTTTATTTTTCACATAACATTTTCTTATAAATTAACTTTTACAAATCAAAATATTCTTCCTTATACCCCTATATTTATTTAGTTTTTTTAAAATCTTTTTAAAAAAAATTATGACATTTTGTTCATTGATCTTCATGGTGTTATCATATGTAACAAACAAAGTGTTCTAAATTAGGGTTCATAAGCAAAATCTACAAATTCTCCAGATTGCTTCATTGTAAATAGCTCCAGATTTATGTTTTAACTTTGGCCATATTTGGTAAATAGTGGTTTGAACCAAAATTAGAGGCTTGAGTAATATTAGATGTTTGATCGGTTAAATCTGTTAATTTGGATGTTTGGTGAATAGCAGATTAGGGTGAAACCTTTAATTTTGAAAAAGTTGCTAATAAGAGCTTTTTAAAATTAGCAATTTGACGTAATAGTTATAAAGACCCTTTTACCCTTAACAATTATAAAAAAATTCAAATAACCTAAATTTAACTTTTTCTATTTTAATTTTCACCCTCAAACATTTATATTTTTATTTAAATTTAATAATTAATTAAATTGTATTGAAAAAAATTATATAAATAATAAATTAATATATAGATCCTTCAAATATGCTTATTATTGTTATATTAAAAAATATTTTTCATAATCTAATTAATATTAATAGATACAAAATATTTTTTTTGAACGATAGATACAAAATATTGATAACTAATAAACTATTCAAACAAACATCGAATATAATCATATCCTTATATGTCATTTTGCTTGTTTAAATAATCAAACAACTATCAGCTATCAGTTAATTTTACCAAACATTTTTATTCAATCAACTAATACAATTCGCTAGTCAAATCAGCTAATGCAATAAGCTATCCACTAATTGCCAAACAAGTATATTTGGATGTGGGGTCTCCCCTTTTAGCACGGTTAAAAGCTTGATTATCGGTTGTTTTGTACTTTTATTTGAATGAAACAATTACGATTATGGGAAATTTTCACTAAATAGCTATACTAGGTAGGAGGAAGAAGAAGATGATTTGTAGATTTTAATTTATAAGAAAAAAATATGTAGAAATAAAGATGATTTGAGTTTATTTAACTGGGTAGGATTATGGATGAGATTGTGAGAATGGTTCATAGAATAATTTATTCTAATTTTATTTTGAAATATTATTAATTGCATGTGGAGCATTTAAGATTTTTAATAATTATTTAAAAGTTGTTAAAAATTTAATGGTGTTCAGCGATGTATTGTGTTAGTGATGTTCAGCGGTGTGCGTCACCCATTTTAGAATTTTCTCAACTTTTTCATCACATCTTGATCGTTTCATAATTTATTTGGCTAATTATCATGATTCAATTTAGGATGAGTCTATAATAGACGATGTACACCGCTGAATATCGCTAACACAATACATAACTAAACACTATTAAATTTTTAATAATTTTTAAATAATTATTAAAAATCTCAAATGTGTGACATGCAATTTGCAATACCGAACCCTCTCTTATCTCTCAAACTCTCTCAACTAAAACACTAAAAACCCAGATCTCCCTTTCAAAATGGATTAAAACCTTGAATTTTGCTTGAATGTTCATCATTGTTCATAAGAACATGATGAATATCAAGTATTCCGGCCATGCCCCGCTATCAAATTTGCCACTTGATCTTATAACGCCACCTCTGGTCGAGCTTCAATGTGTTATTCGGCCATCAAAATTCGAATTTTGACCGCCACAAGCGACGTTAGAAACAATCTAATGACTTCCGGTCATAGCTCCAACCACTACACCAAACCCTAAATTTCCTTAACTTTTTGATTTTGAGCCTCAAAAACCTAAAACAACTAGATCCAAGAGGATCCCCACCTTTCCCGGCCTAAAACTACCCTCCCGACCCATTTTTAATTCCGACCAGTGACCTAAACCCACTCCGGCCACCAAAGATAATTTTCGGCCATGAACAAAACCATCCAGCAACCACTGATATGTTTTTGATCTCCCTTTTCCGATTTTGATTTTATATTTTCATTTTTTTATTTCAATTTTCACTAACATTTTATTTTATTTTGCAAGAATTGAAGATATAAAGTAGATATACCTTCGAAGTGACGAAAACGACGCTCTTCTGGCGATCGTTCGTGGTTCCGATCACCCCTCAGGCGAACTCCGACGTCCGATCGAACTTAGGAATGGCTGCAACTTCGACAACGCCTCAACTTCTGGCAGTTCAATTTTCGATGCAAGTAACACACTCTCTCCTAATTAATATATTTATTGTTATTTTGTTATTAATATTTATGGTATCTAATTAATGGTCATTAATTCTGACAAACTCTCTCTCATCCTATTTATAAGATAGTGGATGATGACGTAATTGGTGATGTCATCAAGGTCAGATGGATCCAACTAATTGAGAAAGAAAATCATGATTCATGTGAACTCTGTTTGGGCCAATCGGGAACTGCCACATGTCAGATTTTGGGCGGGAAATTGGGTTTAGCATATGTATTTGTGTTTGTTTAGCTGTAAATGGACTGTAAACATAGAGATTGGGCTTTACAATTGGGCTTCGATTTTTTGGATATTTGTAAAGGATATTTAGGATTTTGAACTTTTGGACTGTTTATTTATGTAAAGGTTATAATATCTATTTATTTATATATATATTTTAGTTTTATTTATATCGAACTACTAATATAGAGCTATCCCCGAACAAATTACGGGTATTACACAATTAATCATTTTTCAAAATAAAATTAGAAGAAATTATTCCATAAACCATTCTCACCACATCATCCATGGTCCTACTCAATTAAATAAAATCACATCATTTTCCATGTAATATTTTTTATAAATTAAAAGTTACAAATCATCATCACCATCATCTTCTTCATACTTCCTATATTTATTCTAATATGTTAATGGATGAAATCATTAAAATTAAAAGAACACCCAAAGATAAATTACCTCAAAAGAACTCCAAACCAACTACGTAATCATTGCAAAGGGCTACTTTGATGTATATTTGATCCAGAAGTTACCAGCTTGAACCCAGCTTGCAGTTGATCTGCAACTTTGTTATTCTCTTGGTTCATGTTCAAAATCTCACATTGGAATCGTTGCAAAGTCCTCTCTCTTTGAACTTTTCATCTTTTTGAATTTTTTTGTTTCTTTTCACTAACCCGGGAGAGAGAAAACTATAATCTTACTAAATTGCCAATGCTTTAATACCAATAGATATGAATCTAGTTGTATGATGGCCAAATTGTTATCCAAGTTTGCCTGATCGTGATTCAAGTAAGAGTTTTAAATTGGTTGTGTGGATGATAGGTGTAGGGAAACAAAAAATGCAATAAGTGGTGTGGTATGAACAAAGGAGGAACCAACACTAAATAGTGTAGACCCGTTCCTTAAGAGTTCTTAGCCGTGTATTAGGTAGAAGGGTATATGAATTGTGACCCACTAGTTGTAGAAACTAGGAACCAATAATATAATGAAAATGGAAGGGGAAATAATGCTATAAGAACAATCTTGTAAGCTGATAAAGTTCAACAAGAACTTTGAAAGAGAAACACTCTCAAGTATAATATAAGCCAAAAAAGTTGATTACAATACAAAATGGTTGCCTATTTATAAGAGCAAAGTGGTTGAATTGAATAGGAAACAAAGGAATAAAGACTAATTAATTAAGGGATTAAAAGCTTATAAAGCTGTCGGTTATCCTTTCTTCAAGTTCAGCCAAAAAGGTTGATGTTGGATGATGTATGTGGACATTCTTTGAACGAATGTAGACAAATATGCCGTCCAAGTAAAAGAAAACCCTTGATCTGCCTTTGGACGAAATTGTCATTCATTCTCTCTTAAAATGTGATTAAGAGGCCTTAAGTGTATATCTCCCTTGTTATCAAAACTGATCAGCTTCAAGAAAGACTTAAAATAGCTCTTTAAGTGTTGTTAATTAGCTCTTTAAGTGGCTGGCTTTAAGTGACTTTGAATGCTTTGCTTCCTTACTGATTCCAACCGCTTTCAAGTAGGATAATTGCTATGTTGAATTGCATTAAAAAGTGATAAGCCTTGATGTGTCTTCAAGTGGTGTAATTGCTCTCAAGCATCTACATTTGTAATCGATCAGCCTTGATGGGTCTTCAAGTTACTTCAATTGGTGGTAATGCCTTGTCAACCTTGAGAAGATGATCAGCCATTTGTTCCCAATGAATATCCTAGCCGAAATGACAAAAATAACCATTAAATATCAACTTATTCATTAAAATGAAGGTGAATGCTGAAAACAGATTAAATGAGCTAGTTTCAATGAATGAACTAGTTTAATTAAGTAACTAACACACCAAATAAACTTACATAAATAAACTAATATGCCTTAAATGAACTAACATGTATTAATAAAATGTCATGTATTAATTAAACTAACAACTTAAATAAACCAACATGCTTAAATGTTTTAAACAAGCATAAATGAATCAGATTGTTTAATAAACATTAAGCCTTATTTATTCATGCATATATGTTGAAATTAAATATAAAAACTTAGAGAATCTCATGCAAAATCATGCACAAGTAGGATGATGCATTGTTCAATCAAAGCTGGTGTTTCCTCCTTCAACTTCAAGCTTTGACTAAACAAATTTCTCATAGCTTCTTAGAACTTCTTAGCCCTAGCACGAGTCATAGGCCCACTAGGAAATTCCTCCGGGTCTTTGTTGGTTGTGATCACATCAATCTTTCCCTCTTGAAAATGATTTGTCCCCAAATCATCACCTACATCAAAAGGAGATAGATCAGCTACATTGAAAGTTGCACTGACATTATACTCACCTGGGAGGTCTAGTTGGTAGGCATTGTCATTGACACGCTTGATCACTTGAAAAGAACCATCCTCTCTAGGCATCAATTTTGATTTACGTTGGGCTGGAAACCTTTTTCTTTCTCATGTGCAGCCAAACCCAATCTCCGGGTTCAAAGGTAACTCACTTTCGGCCTTTGTTAGCTTGCTGCTCGTATTGTTTCATTCTTTTCTCAATATTGTCCCGCAGTTGTTGATGGAGTTTCTTGACAAATTCAGCTTTATTTCTTCCATCTTTATTCACAATGTGTTCAGTGGGCAAATGTAACAAATCTAATGGAGTTAAGGGATTGAAACCATACACTACTTCGAATGGTGACATTTTAGTGGCGGAATGTATGGACCGGTTGTAATCAAACTCCACGTATGGCAAGCTTTCCTCCCAATTCCTCAAATTCTTTTTTATAATTGTCCTTAACAACATGGAAAATACCCGGTTCACCACTTTAGTTTGACCCACCGTTTGCAGATGACAAGTTGTGGAAAATAGCAACTTGGTTCCAATCTTGCTCTATAGTGTCTTCCAAAAATTGCTTAAGAACTTCACATCTCGGTCGGATACAATAGTCCATGGAAATCCATGCAATCTCATGATTTCCCTGAAAAACAAATTAGCAACATGCGAAGCATCATTAGTCTTATTACAAGGAATAAAATGAGCCATTTTAGAAAAGCGATCCACTACTACAAAGATGGATTCTTTGTTATTCTTTGTACGTGGCAGCCTAAGTACAAAATCCATGGATATATCCATCCAAGGTGCATTAGGGATAGGTAATGGAGTGTATAGGTCGTGGAGCTTCACTTTTGACTTGGCATTTCTACATGTGATGCAGCACTCACATAACCTTTCAACATCTTGTCTCATCTTTGGCTAATATAAGTACTCTTGAAGTATTCTTAAGGTCTTGGCTACTCCAAAATGTCCCATTAGTCCTCCACCATGTGCTTCCTTGAGGAGCAACTCTCGAATGGATCCTTATGGGATGCAAAGCTTCCCTTCCTTGAATAGGTATCCATTATCCCTATAGAACTTATCATGCGCACCCTTCTCACAAACTTTATATATTTCAGCAAAATCATGGTCAGACTCATATAATTCCTTAATGAAATCAAAACCCAACAACTCAGAGTCTAAAGTGTTAAGAAGGGCATACTTGTGTGATAGTGCATCAGCAACGATGTTTTCCTTACCCTTTTTATACTTGATCACGTAGGGAAAAGCTTCAAGAAACTCTACCCACTTGGCGTGCCTCTTATTTAGCTTATGTTGTCCCCTAATGTGCTTTAATGCCTCATGATCAGTATGAATGATAAACTCTTTTGACCAAATGTAGTGTTGCCATGTTTTTAAAGCCCGAATTAGTGCATACATTTCTTTATCATAGGTTGGTAATTGAGTGTAGCTCCACTCAACTTCTCACTGAAGTAGGTTATAGGGCGTCTTTCTTGAGATATGACTGCTCCAATTCCCAAACCTGATGCATCATATTCAACCTCAAAAACCTTGTTAAAATCAGGCAAAGTTAGCAAAGGTACATTAATCAACCAATCCTTAATCATGTTAAAGGATTTCTCTTTCTCTTCACCTCAAAAGAAATTAGAATTCTTTTTAATGACTCATGTCAAAGGGGCGGCTAAGGTGATGAAATTTGGCACAAACCGACGGTAGAAGCTTGCTAATCCATGGAAGCTTCTAACTTGGCTAATGCTTGCTGGTCTAGGCCATTCCTCAATTGCCTTAACATTTTCTCTATCAACCTCCAAACCATCTGCACTTACAACAAATCCTAGGAAAACAACCTTATTAGTGCAAAATGTGCATTTTTGTAGATTAGCATAAAGTCTTTCATTTCTCAATACATCTAATACCAACCTTAGATGTTGAACATGATCATTCAAACTCTTGCTATAAATTGGAATATCATCAAAATACACTACACAAAACTTACCCAAGAATTGTCTAAGGATGTGATTCATTAACCTCATGAAAGTGTTGGGTGCATTAGTTAGGCCAAATGGCATAACCAACCACTCATATAACCCTTGCTTAGTCTTGAATGCAGTTTTCCACTCATCCCCTTCTCGCATACGAATTTGGTGGTAACCACTTTTAAGATCAATCTTAGAAAAGACATTAGAACCACTAAGCTTGTCTAACATATCATCTAAACGTGGAATGGGATGACGATACTATACCATTTTTTTGTTCACTGCACGATCGTCTACACACATGCGCCATTTCCATCTTTTTTAGGCACAAGTAGAACCGGTACTGCACAAGGACTAAGGTTCTCTCTCACATACCCCTTTTCCATTAAATTCAAAACTTGCCTTTGCAACTTCTTGGTTTCCTCAGGGTTGCTTTGGTAAGCTGGTTGGTTAGGTATGATAGCACCAGGAACAAAGTCAATTTGGTGTTCTATTCCATGAATTGGAGGCAGCCCATTTGAAATCTCCTCCAAAAATAAATCTTCATATTCCTGCAGTAAATAAGAAATAAAATATGGCAGATTTGGGTCAAGTTCGTTAGTGCTTAATAAACTTTCATTGTACATGAGTACAAGAACCATCTTTTTTGACAATAAACACTTTCTGATTTCTTTCTCTCTTTCAAAGATGCTCACTTTTTTCTTTTTCACCATCTTTTGATTTTCTCTCAGATGTTACCTCACTCTCATTTTCTTTTCTATCAAAATTTTTGTCACCCTCTTTGGCTTTTTTAAAACTTTCTCTCAAATGTATTTGATCTTTGTGAACTTGCTTCGGTGAAAGTGGGGCTAGGGTGATCTTCTTGGCTTTATGAGTTAGGGTATACCGATTGGTATAACTATCATGGATGACTCTCCTATCGAATTGCCATGGCCTCCCTAACAAGAGATGACCAGCATGTATTGGCACGACATCACAAAGCACCTCGTCTTTGTACTTGCCAGTGGAAAATGGCACAATGACTTGCTTGGTAACTTTGAGTTCTCCATCATCATTAAGCCACTGCAGTTTGTAGGGGTGTGGATGTTTTGCTGTTGCTAGGTCGAGCTTTTCTACCATTAAAGTACTAGCAATGTTAGTGCAACTTCCACCATCTATAATGACATAGCATATATTCCCATTGATATGGCAGCAAGTGTGGAAAATGTTCTCGCGTTGTTGGTCCCCCTCAATGGCTTGCATACTTAGGCTCTTTTTAACAACAAGGACCTCTCCATCTACGGCATGCTCTAACTCTTCTTCCTCTTCAATTTCTTTTTCATCATCTTCTTCCTCCTCTTGATCAGTTTTGATCTCTCTATCATACGAGTGAACATAGTGTAGCGGCTAGGGCATTGGCTAGCAATGTGACCTCGGTCCAAACACTTGAAGCATTGGACATCACGGGATCGAACTGACATAGTTGTGCTTTTTCCCTTACTGGTTTCGGCAATGGGTTTGGCATTCTTTGATGGACCGCCTCGTTCATTAGAAGAAAATGATGACTTTTGTTTGTAGGTACCTTGTCCCCATTTGGAAGAAGAACCTCCATAGGCACGGGTGGTGCCCTTCCTCTTGATTTGCCTCTCCTCCTTCATGACCATATGGACCATGTCTTCAATCTCCATATAATGTTGCAACTCAACTGTGGCCGCAATGTTAGGATCAAGGTCGAAGAGAAATTTGGCCATTGTGGCTTCTCGATCCTCATCAATGTTAGCTCGAATCATGGCTACTTCCATCTCTTTATAATAGTCCTCAACACTACGGTTGCCTTGTGTGAGGTTCTGAAGCTTGTTAAACAGCTCTCTATGGTAGTGAGTTGGAATGAATTGCCTACGCATAACAGCTTTCATCTCATTCCAAGTAGAAATTGGATGTTCACCATTGCGTCTCCTGCTAGATGTCAACTGATCCCGCCATATTAATGCATAATCTGTAACTTCAATGGCTGTAAGTTTTACCTTCTTAAGCTCAGAGTAGTTGTGGCACTTAAAGATGTGCTCAATTTTCTTTTCCCATGCAAGATAGGCTTCAGGATTCATTCTTCCTTGAAAAGGAGGAATGGTAATTTTGATATTGCTGAGATTATCATCTATTCTTGGGCGAGCTCTTTGGCCTTGTTGTTCCATACTTTGATGTGATATGTGATCTGGCACATCATCTATTTCTTCATTCAACTCTTCATGGCCATTGTTAGCTTGAGAAAGTTCAAGTTGTTCTATACGATCCAATAGAGGCTCCAACTAATCTTGAATCATTTGGGCCATTGCTTGGAGCAAAGCCTGATTTTACAAATTTGGTTGTCCTTCTTCTCCACCATTACTTGATCCTTGAGACATGATTAGTAACTCAAATAAAATATAAACCTCACCAGCACAAAATCTCACCATTCCATACCAAAGAAAATGCACTCACACTCGTGTTTCACTCGGGACAGGCTTTTCCCTTGACGTGCACTCTTGCCTTTTACCACTATTGTTCTTTTTTCTAAGTCCTTAGAGAACTTACTCAGAGCCCAACAAGTTTTCTTGTGGAATTCAACTGAAACAAAGTGGTTAGGATAGGAAACAAAGATTATGTAGCAAATTGGGTAGTTTAAAAGAAGAGATAGCAATTTGGAATTAAAACAAAATGTGATAACAAAAAAAAAAGAAATCACAACCAAACCTCTTTTTTGTAAACTTTCAAATTGATCCCTCGCTCTTTGAACTTTTCAGCTTTTTGAATTTTTTTGTTTTTTTTTTCACTAACCCGGGAGAGAGAAAACTACAATCTTACTAAATTGCCAACGCTCTAATACCAATAGATACGAATCTAGTTGTATGATGGCCAAATTGTTATCCAAGTTTGTCTGATCGTGATTCAAGTAAGAGTTTTAAATTGGTTGTGTGGATGATAGGTGTAGGGAAACAAAAAAATGCAACAAGTGGTGTGGTATGAACAAAGGAGGAACCAACACTAAATAGTGTAGACTCGTTCCTTAAGAGTTCTTAGCCGTGTATTAGGTAGAAGGGTATACGAATTGTGACCCACTAGTTGTAGAAACTAGGAACCAACAATATAATGAAAATGGAAGGGGAAAGAATGTTATAAGAACAATCTTGTAAGCTGAAAAAGTTCAACAAGAACTTTGAAAGAGAAACACTCTCAAGTATAATATAAGCCAAAAAAGTTGATTACAATACAAAATGGCTGCCTATTTATAGGAGCAAAGTGGTTGAATTGAATATGAAACAAAGGAATAAAGACTAATTGATTAAGGGATTAAAAGCTCATAAAGCTGTCGGTTATCCTTTCTTCAAGTTCAACCAAAAAGATTGATGTTGGATGATGTATGTGGACATTCTTTGAACGAATGTAGACAAACATGTCATCCAAGTAAAAGAAAACCCTTGATCTGCCTTTGGACAAAATTGTCATTCATTCTTTCTTAAAATGTGATTAAGAGGCCTTAAGTGCAGTCTCCCTTGTTATAAAAACTGATCAGCTTCAAGAAAGACTTAAAGTAGCTCTTTAAGTGTTGTTAATTAGCTCTTTAAGTGGCTAGCTTTAAGGGACTTTGAATGCTTTGCTTCCTTGTTGATTCCAACCGCCTTCAAGTAGGGTAATTGCTATCTTGAATTGCATTAAAAACTGATCAGCCTTAATGTGTCTTCAAGTGGTGTAATTGCTCTCAAGCATTTGCATTTGTAACTGATCAGCCTTGATAGGTCTTCAAGTGAATTCAATTGGTGGTAATGCCTTGTCAACCTTAAGATGTTCCCAATGAATATCCTAGCCGAAATGACAAAAATAACCATTAGATATCAACTTATTCATTAAAATGAAGGTGAATGCTGAAAACAGATTAAATGAGCTAGTTTCAATGAATGAACTAGTTTAATTAAGTAACTAACACACCAAATGAACTTACATAAATAAACTAATATGCCTTAAATGAACTAACATGCATTAATAAATTATCATGCATTAATTAAACTAACAACTTAAATAAACCAACATGCTTAAATGTTTTAAACAAGCATAAATGAATCAGATTGTTTAATGAACATTAAGCCTTGTTTATTCATGCACGTATGTTGAAATTAAATATAAAAACTTTTAGAAACTCATGCAAAATCATGCACAAGTAGGATGCTGCATTGTTCAATCAAAGCTGGTGTTTCCTCCTTCAACTTCAAGCTTTGACTAAACAAATTTCCCATAGCTTTTTGGAACTTCTTGGCCCTAGCACGAGTCATAGGCCCACTAAGAAATTCCTCCGGGTCTTTGTTGGTTGTGATCACATCAGGACTTGCTTTCAAGCCTTTGTTTTTTCTCAATTTCACACAAAGATGAAAACCCTTCTTCAGTTCTTCTTTCAATAATACACTATTTTTTCAATTCAAAAAAATAATACACTATTTTCAACCAGAGATTCAATTTGTTATGTGTTTAACATATTAGAGTTAATTATTTTATTTGTCTTTTTTGATTTGTGTGTTAAGTGTTATTGGGTGTTTTTTTATTCTGACGATTTTATTCATTAACAGATTAAAATAAGTATATGAGGTATGAGGGAAAATATGATGATTTGTAACTTTTAATTTATAAGATAATATTGTGTGGAAAATAAAATTCATTTTATTTAATTGGTAGGACCATGGACCTGTTCTAAAGTTTTCATTCAATTTAACTCTAATTTTCTAACTTAAAAATTTTCATAAAAAAAATCTTACTTAAAAATTGAATCAAAATATTTTTTTCTACAAAAGTAATATCATGTTTAAAAATTTAGTAAAAAAAATTGGAAACATGTATTAGTTACCCTTAAAAGTTGTATCTTTGGGAATTTTGTTCCTATTGAGTTTTGAACCCACAACCTAGGGGAAGATGGTGCTAATTGAGAGCTTTAACCACCTGCTCTAGAGATTGTTGACCATAATTTTCAAAGATATCTCTTTAAATAAAGGGTGGATCTAAAAGGTGACACAATTTTTTTTTGTTAGATGTGTAATGTAATTTGGAACATCTGGACTCATAGGAATGCTCTCGTGTTTGGTACGGATTTGGAGGAAAGGGGCTCGGTGATTGAGCGTAGTCGGTGGCTACATCGGGCCTGTGTTCGAGCGATTGCTAGACCTGACCTTGGGGCTTCTAATGTTGAGCCTTTGTTGCAAGAAGGTTCCGGGTGGTCCTCCGCAACCAGGGTAGCTTAAATTGAATACAGATGGGTCGTGTAAACTGATGGGGGTGCTAGTGCGTGTGGGGGTGGGCTCCATGATCACGAGGGTCGTTGAATTCATGGGATTGCGAAGTTCATAGGTTTGGGTTCATCTCTTGAGGCAGAATTATGTGGCATACATGTTGGTCTTGAGATGACATGGAGCTTGGGATGTCAACGACTGGTTGTGGAGTTTGATTGTCATGATGCACTGCAGTTGCTTGGTGGTAGGGAGGCTCGCGCTAGTACACGATCACTGGTCTTGCTTATCCAGGCAGCGTGCCACCAACAATGGGAGGTTGAGCTTTGATATGCTCCGGGAGGTGCCAACCAGGTGGCCGGCGGGCTTGCACAGTTTGCTCACAACGTGAGTATGGTTGGAGTTGAATATACATCTTCCCCAGGGGTGGTTGCTCGGTTCCTCCAGGAAAATAGCTCGATGTAGGTTGGTAGGGTGAGTGTAGTGGTCTCATGGTTGTTGTTGGCCTAGGGCCTTTATCTTTTTGTCAAGCCTTGCTCGTTTGGTCTCATTATATTTTCATATTACCATGTGTACTCTTTTCCCTCATTTAAGCTTAGAAGTTTTTAATGAGGCAAATGGTAATATCCTTTTTTTCATCAAATATATATATATCAATTTCAATTGTATAATAAATTTTAAGGTAAAATATTTCATACATCAATGGTGGAAACAAAAAGTTTCTACAAATGCTTTAGTTTTAGGGTTTAGGGATTTAGTTTAGAGTTTAGGATTTAGGGGTTTAGAATTTAAAGTTTAGAGTTTAGGGTAATATATTAGGCATTTAGGTTTTAACCTCTAAACCCTAAATTCTAACATCTAACCCCTAAATCTAATCATAAACCCAAAATTCTAATCATAATCCTTAAATTATAAACACATAAACCCAAAAATATAAATCCTAAATCATAAATAGAATCTCTATACCCTAAAACTAAAATGCTCGTAGAAACATTTTGTTTCCACCCATGTATTAAAAAACTGCCCAAATTTTAATTTAAGACAATTTTTATAAACCACTAATATTATTGTCGACATAGTACCATTTAATATATTTTTTTTATCATTGCAAGTATGGTTATATTCATGAATAAATCATACAAGAAATTAGCAAGGGTCTCGTTAAAAAAACTCCACAAACCTAATTGGAAGAAAAGAGTACCCGCGGTAATAAAGAAAAGGTCATAACACGAATAAATAAACGGAAGCTACACCCAATACGTGAATCACCAAAATAAGAAAATAAATAAACACTCACGAGCCTGCTCAGACCTCAACACATCTCATTATACGCATTACCCAAAACATGCTAAGCAATGAACCATTATATTTCCATGCAACTCTAATACCAACCCCACTTCTCCACAACCCCAGCTGCCCAACTATTGTGCACGGAGCAATGAACCATTTAATATTTATACACCATGTACACAAATCATTATATTTCCCTTTCGATTCCTCAAGGCTTTATCCTGACTCATCCGAACTGACTTGCGTTGCACACTTAACTCTAAACTGCATTCAAAGTTTTATATGTATAATTTCACTATTCAAATTTATGTATCAAATTATACATTGAGTCTAAATTGATCAATAAATTTAATACTTATCCCTAATTAATATAATAGCATTAAAGAAACATCTGTAATTAGTAAATTTATATACATGAGTGCAGAAATTAAAGAAAATTTAATAGCCAGATAAGAAATACCTTAAATACTGTTTCAGTATTAGTGTACAATACAACTCATCTGATACAGGGTCCACAACAGAATGAGATTTGTTACCAAATATGTATAGGGAATGAAATTCCAAATGTGATTGGCTTCTCTTATTTAAACCCTCTATTGCTCCTCTTTAGCTCTCACAAACACATAGACAAGAACCATTCAAGTTGTCATAGCCGAAAAATGATGCAATATCTCTCCGGCACTGAAAACAAGCCGATGCCTCCTGCACCTCCGGCTGTCAAGAGTGGTGCAAAGATCGAGCACGTGCCAGCTTTAACTTTCGATGGATCGATCGTCGCAACCGAATCGAATATACCCTCTCAGTTCTTGTGGCCCGACGAGGAGAAACCTAGCCTGGATGCCCCGGAACTTGTGATTCCGACGATTGACATGGGAGTTCTGTCGTGCGGGGGAGACCCTCTTGCTTTATCAAAAGCGGCAGCGGCGGTGAACGAGGCATGCAAGAAGCACGGGTTCTTTTCGGTCGTAAACCATGGGGTGGATTCAGGGCTTATGGACAAAGCTGAAGAGTACATGGACTTGTTCTTCGGCCTGCAGCTCTCCGAGAAGCAGAAGGCGCAGAGAAAAGTAGGAGAAAGCTATGGCTATGCGAGTAGTTTCGTTGGGAGGTTCTCCTCCAAGTTGCCATGGAAAGAGACACTGTCGTTTCAATATCGCCCCGACGCTCCGAATATGGTCGAACACTATTTGGTCAACCGGATGGGTGAAGACTCCAGGGA
Organism: Hibiscus mutabilis; assembly: GCA_019671005.1. Classification (NCBI taxonomy): domain Eukaryota; kingdom Viridiplantae; phylum Streptophyta; class Magnoliopsida; order Malvales; family Malvaceae; genus Hibiscus; species Hibiscus mutabilis. The sequence goes on along the minus strand of CM033735.1, from coordinate 9,683,998 downwards.
TTTCGGGTATGTAAGGAGTAAAAGTAAAACATAACTAACTTATTAGTAGACTAATTCAGATTGTATTTTGCAGACTAGGAGTATCTTGCATGAAAAACTCAATCAAACCCTAATGGATTTTGCTTTTCATGTTTGACAGGAGACTTTACCAGGAATTTGGTGAAGCCATGAACAAGCTTGCCCTGGAATTAATGGAGCTGATAGGGATAAGTCTAGGACTGGACCAAGCTTACTACAAAGACTTCTTCGCAGAAAACGACTCAATCTTGAGACTGAACTACTACCCGCCATGCCAAAAGCCTGATTTGACTCTGGGAACCGGTCCTCACTCCGATCCAACTTCCCTTACAATCCTTCTTCAGGATCAAGTGGGTGGCCTTCAAGTGTTCGCCGATGACAAGTGGCACGCCGTTGTTCCCGTCCCAGGAGCTTTCGTTATCAACATTGGCGACACATTCATGGTAAACAACAAATGACCCCTATGCTTGATTGTACGGAAAAGGAGTTTGAGATGTTTAAATGCATGAAATGCAGGCTTTATCGAACGGGATTTACAAGAGCTGCTTGCACAGAGCGGTGGTGAATAACCGAGCCGTGAGGAAATCTATTGCTTTCTTTCTATCTCCAAAGCTGGAGAAACCGGTGATACCGACAGCTGGGTTGGTGAACGCTGCAAATCCGAGGAGATACCCGGATTTTACTTGGGCTACTTTGCTGGAATTCACGCAGAAACGTTACCGTTCTGACATGCATACACTGGATGCATTCTCGGAATGGGTTGAAGAACAAGGATCAAACAAGGAGGCAATGCCTTAGGTTATGGACCCTATGAGGCGAGGCTTGTGGTGGTGGGTAAACATTTATTTGCTAGTAATTTCATTCCAGTCAGTTTGCATGCCCTGGGTTTGTTTGAACCCTATGTGAAAGCTATCTCCTTCATCCAAGTACTAGTAGAATTTGTAGGGTTTGTTTTGAATTATAATAAAAATAGGCTGAACTAATTATTTAGTTGTTATATACGATCGGCTTTATTTTGATATTAAACAAAAAAATTGTCAACTAAGACATTAAGTTTGAAAATTTTATAACTAAAAATTTACATCATAATATATTTACTCTTTCATATTTACGTTTTAACATTGCTAATTGCTTGCCATGAATTACACCCAATAGTTCCACCTACATCACTGTATTCATCACCATCACCGCCGTCATAACCATTTATGTGATATTTCCCCAAACCCCATCGAATCCCGAGCCACCCCCAAGCCTGTATTCACCGAGTGTTTGGTACCCTTCTTCCCGGGAGTTCAAAAATGAAGTGAAGCCTTTGTTGACAGTAAGATCCACAACGACGTCTTTGGCCATTAGGATGATGTCGCATTATTAAGTTACGGTCGCAATGTAACATAACAATTACATTATAAAGATATTAAAGTTTGCCGCAACATTGCAAATTACAATCGCATTTAAAATTATAGTTATTTTTTAGAAAAAATTTATGCCGCGAGGGCGCAACGTCCACAACCACGACGTTGTAAAGGCAAATAGGTTTTTTTTTCTATTTTATTTAATCTTGAAAATTAGGTTTTTATATTAAATCAAATTTCCTTTAATTTTGAAAAGTAATTTGGAGTCGCCACACCACACTTTGGTAGACCGGACACTATAAAAATAACCAGAGATTCTTTTTTTAAATTAGGGTTCGGAAATCGATTACGTGTGAGGAAGGATTAGCACCCCCACAAACGCTCGTTATTAGTACCTTATTAATTTTCCGTGGCATTTTTGGCATTTCGATCAGTAATTTAAATTTAATTAAATCCTTAATCATTAAACGAATTTCATTCTGAATGGAGGTATCCTCTTGTAAGAAAATACATTTTTAACGAATATAAGTTTTGAAATATCTAGTTACTTTAGGATACTTCGATTTATATTAAAAAATGTATCTCAACACAAAAGGTTTTTTAATGCATGTCCATTTATTTTCTTGTCAATATTAAGTTCAAACCTAATTAGGGCTCCAATTGATTAAATTAATTTAAGAATCTATGAATTTCATAGAATTTAGGGGTTTATGTGATAACACCCAAATGCTTGGGCACTATCCATATTAAGCCCTAAACCAATTATATTCTAAATTATTTAATGACTCTAACTATTTAATCCTTATCCAAATTCAATTTTAATTTAATTAACTATGTGTGATTACAATGTTCTAAGTTTAAATGATATATTAAATATTCTACTAAAATGCCCCCTTTATTAAAATCTCATTACAATGAGACACTAATCAACTTAGAACATTAGAGTTTTCATTTAATAATCATTTATTTTCTACAATGATTTTACCTATTTTAATTAATCAAATTAATTAAAGAACTTAAGTTTAAAGGCTCTAATTATATACAATAAGTGAATTAATCACCTAAACAATATACTATATGCCCAATTTTGAAATATGCAAGCAATCAAATAATTTAAAGCAATTAATTTAATTAAAAAATTAACAAAAGGGACTAAATTGAATTTTATTTAAACCTGAAGGTTGAATTACAAAAGATAAGTGACCAGATTGAAAGAATTGCAAAATGAGTAGCCCAAGTATAAGACCCATGAAAGCTAGGCACGGATCCCCTCCCGGGTTCGGGTCGACACGCGAGTCAGGCTATAAAAGCCTACTAACCCGAATTCTGTTCCAATTTTAAAAATAATTTTTTTGCTCTCTCTCTCTCAACTTTCAACTCTCACAAAATCCTCTCCCCAAAACACTCCAAAACCCAGATCAACCCCTCCTTTTGGATAAAAAAATATAGTTTTTAGATGGTGTTCATCTCAATCTTATAAAAACTCGATGAACACGAATATTCCGGCAACCTAAACACTGTACACACCGCCGCTCAATTCGTAACTGCCCATCTTCGATAATCATCCGCTGTTAGCCGGCCGCCGTGGGTGATGCCGGTAACCTACGCCCCTTTTTCGGTCGTCTTCTACCTAGCTCCGGCCGTCATCCACCGCCATTACCAAAACCCTAAAACCCCATAAAATTTCCCGGTTTCCTAACCTAAAACCTTAGAAAGTAACCCCAGCTCAATGGAGCCTCCCTTCTTCCCCGATTTAGGCTACCCGTAACCCCCTCTTCAACTCCGCCTCTCTTACCAAACTTCGACCACCAAATAAAATCCAAAACTCATTTCAGATCTGGTTTTAGAATCTTTACTTTGTTTTGGTTTTGCATTTTAAACTGATTTTTGACATATTTTTTGCAGGAACAAAAAAAACGAAGGGAAAATATACCTTCCATTGAAGTTGACGGTGGTTTCGGCGATGTTTTAATGTTCGATCCACTTCTTCGATGATCCCTTCCAGTGTCAAATCGGATTCTCCGACGGTTCTCTCATCTCTGATGGCAGTTGGGTTCCAGACGCTTCAGTTTCAAAGTGACGACTCAACATCCCGTCATTCTTCGGTGTCCGTTCGAATCCCAGGCCAGTCCCCGGTGGTGTCTCTTCGGTTCTCAGTGGAGGCTCTTCAGCTTCCGGAAACTCCTCAATTTCCCAAAAAGGTGACACTCTCTCTCCTACCTTTAATTATTATATTTATTATTAGTTTATTATTTTTATGATTATCATTAATTACTGACAGTTTCTTTCTTATTGGTATTTATAGGGGTAGTGGGAAGTGATGTAAGGGATGACGTCACTACGCTGAGGTCATCCGAAAGGAAAACCAGGATTCATGTGCAAGTGTTCTAGACTAATAGACGACAGCCAAGTGTCCCTTGGGACACAAATTTGGGCGGGAAAGATGAAATTTGGCTTAAATTGTGTTTGATTGGGTGTAAGGCTAATAAAGAGATTGGGCTTTATATTTAAAATAGGCTCTCTTTTTTTTTTGAAATGCAAAATGAACACTATTTTATGGACTATTGGACATGGATTTATTTATTTTGTGGTTTTATTTATAGAGAATAAGTATATTATATAGGGATACTCAGGCAAATTTCGGGTCTTGCAGCTGCCCTTCTTTGCTTATTGATGTGGAACAGGAATAGGGCAAAGACTGAAAAGACACGAATTTACTCGAACCATCTGACCACCGAAGGTTGAAGTTGTTCTTCTAATTATGAAATTCTTTAATCTTCTACCAAACTGTAGAATCTAAAGATGTTATTTTCATTACGAAATTCTTCGTCTTCTAAGATCTGACATTGTTCCTTGAAATTCTTCATTTTCTGAGGTTTTTAGTTGTTCTTCTTATTATGAAACTCTCTGTAAAGGCGTCGAATAAGCCATCCATTCTCATTAGGAACTTCCTCATTCTTCAAAAGGGTGAACTCTTCTTCATCAAATGAGCTCTTCTTATTAGGAACTTTTCTTCATCAAGTGAGCTTTTCTCATTTGGAACTCTGGGACAAACTCTTCTCATTAGAAGTTTTGGGCGAGTTCTTCTCATTAGGAACTCTAGAGTGAACTCTTCTCATTAGTAACTCTTCATTCTTTGTTGACAAAATTTTCTTTGTTTTGCAAACTCTTGACATTAAGAGCTCTGTCTTTGTTGAACGTGTTGATTCACCTCATCCTTTGGGGAAGAACTGAACCTGTAAAAATTAATATCATCAGTTAATAAGAATTCAACCTAAAGTGGTATGAAATATCCTTAACTTTCAGCTTAAAGCCCTGAGATCTTTAGAGTCACTGTTTTTCTAATTATAGATGTCTCGATCTTTCAATTTGAAACTCGTATAAGCACTCTTATTTTCACTTCCTCTGTTGATCGATCTCTCTTTATGCTTGGAACATGCATATGACCTGTAAAAGTCAAATTTATCATTAATCTTTAAACATTAATTGTAAAGAAAATGTACAACTTTGGTATATTATTATGAAACTTTAAGTGCTTCAACGAGAAACTCTGAAACTCTTGAACAATCAAACTGTGCATCTTCCTTATTTGAACCCAAAGTTGATCTTTCTCGTGCTTCTCTCTTGGTAACATGAACCGTTTTTGTTTCTCTTTTTCCTTTTCCCCTATTTTTCTTTTTTTTTCTTTTTTTAAGCTGAGGTCACAAAAGATTAATATCTTTGTCAATACCATGCCCCCACCATCTTACAGTGACGCCATTCAAAAAGTTCTCATCATTTCTAAAGGTGTCGGCTCGAAGGACTTAACATCATGCCCGAAGGACTTACTAATAACCCGGAGGATTTAGAATTGTAATGAATTTCCTTTCTTGTGCAAACCACATCACTCCCGAAGGCGATGGCCCGAAGGACTTACTGATGACCCGAAGGACTTAGAATTGTAATGCACTTTTTTTCATGTGCAAACAATCAAACATCATTCCTAAAGGCGATGGATGACCCGAAGGACTTAGCATTATGCCCGAAGGACTTACTGATGACTCGAAGGATTTATAATTATAATGCAGTTCCTTTCTCGTGCAAAAAACCACATCACTCCCGAAGAAGATGGCCCGAAGGACTTAACATCATACCCAAAGGACTTACTGATGAACCGAAGGATTTAAGATTGTAATGCACTATCTTTCTTGTACATACAAGCAAAAAATCTTGTTGAAATCTGCCTCTGCAAATGGATTGGTAACTTTGTTGAAATTTGCCTCTTTAAACGGATTGAAAACTTTGTTGTAATCCCCCTCTTTAAACGGGTTGATGTCTTTGTTGAAATCCGTTTCTTCAAACGGGTTGATGTCTTTGCAATTCTTTGTTGGATCTTCTTTTCCAATCTTGAAGCTGTAGATTGAAATCTGGCTCGTTTCTTGTTGATTCTTGTAAGTTCCTGTAAAAATATGTAAAATGCTTTGAATGCATGCGTTAGTATGTTCTTATCTTATGGATGCCTATATATGATGCATGAATTGTGACAATTGAGGACCACTCGGATGAGTTCTGATCTTCTTTGTTTCTCCACTGAGCTTTTTGCTTTTGTTGTAATGGTACCTTATCTCTTGTGATTGTTCTTACCGGATCTTGCTTAACTTGATCTTCTCGATATTTGCCTTTTCACCTCATTTCTTGATATTCTTCTTATCAAATCTTGTTTAACTTAATCTTCTTGCATTTTGTCTTAAGCTTTTATTGTCTTCGTGTTTTGACAAATGTAATACCCCTTTCCTGTATTCATAGCTGAATACGAGTCAGAGATATCACAAAACATTTGTAAAACCCTCTACATTTGTAACTCGGTAAAATTTTATTTCTTTAAAAATATTACAATGTATTTAGTTTTTATTTACAAATCTAGTTATTCGCGTAAAGTTTAAAAATAATATTTTCATCTTCAAATCGATTTTATTTTCAGGCAGCAACTTATCAATTTAATTTGTCTTGATATAATTAATAAAACTGCCTAAAAATTACCCGATTTAAAATTCATTCAGATACCAAATAAAATACAAATTCTATCAGAGCAGGCATACCCTTTTAATATACATGCCAACTAGTAAATATCAAACAGTATCAAAAGATATCTTATTGATACTGATGTACCTATTATTGATTGATGATGTCTGTATATGCTCCTTACTCCAACCATTTCTTCTTTCCTACGTGTAAAACAGTTACACGCTAAGTATTTACTTAGTGAGACAATAATTCAAATTTAAGTGCAATTGTCATAATATCAATCTCAATATTAATTATTAATAATGCATATGATCACCTTACCATTACATGCTCATTAACATAATTAAATATGTAATAGCATATATGTATATCAAAGTGATAAGATTAGATCTTACCAATATTGGTGCCATTTCCATCCGTAAGCTTTCAATGCTTACCAATACCTTTTTCCAACTCTGTCTGCAAGCTTTCAAGCTTATCATTCTATTTTTTTTATTTCAATTCAATTTACTTAGCCCAATGTATCGAATTAAGAGATTCTATGTACACGAGTCATCCCCCCATACCCAACCTTTCTTGAGTATGTATATTATTTGCACTCTACCGGGAGTGCTTAGCACCGAAGTGCTTCTGTATACTTACCGGAGTATACAATATATCCCTCATTGAGTTTTTATGAAATTACTCCAAAGTGCTTAGCACCCGTAATAAGTCCTTATACTCAAACCATGCAAGAGTATACTCCTCAATGAGTATTTATAAAATTTGCACTTTACTTGAAGTGCTTAGAATCTTTATACAACTGTTTATGACTCTATGGCTAGCCAACTATACCTTTGAACCTCTATATCATACTTGGGCTTTATATCATCAAATATTTCATCCATGACAATGTATATCAATTTATATTAACATGAAACAGTTCATAACCGAATAACATTAATAGTAAATTATCATCAATAACTAGTGATCAATGCATTTATTTCAACCTTTGACATATTTAAAGTATGTCAAATGTATGATCAATGACATAATTATCATGACAATATATAAACAGGTAGACTCATCGCAAGTCTTACCGGTGATGTATAAAACATCTATGTATAATGTTATGTATGCATTGCACTCACCTGGGCCATGTATTAGTATGCCTCACTAAGTCATCTTCGATCATTTCCTTCACTGTACCTTGAACCTCCCTAGATTCGAACTTAACTTCATAATTCAAATAAGTAAAATATTTGTTAGATCACAATCTAACAATATGTTACATATTGTCCAATATAATCATTTGAATACAAAATCTCCAAACATTTTCTTTTCTTCCTTGTATTGTTCAAAAACTCATTGTGGTCCTTAGTGACCAATTTGAACTTTCATTAACCATTTTCAAGCTTACTAATTAACATTCGATACAAAGTGTATCAATTCTCATTTTCTGGTTGTTTGCAGTACCTCCAAAGAAATATTTCTATAAAATAATCTACAACTCAGAATTCGATTCCGCTTGTTTTGATAGAAACTAGATTCAATAAGCTTTTCAACCATATAAATTAATAGCCCAAATTCAACTTGTACGATTTATGGAGAATTTTCAAAGTCAATTTTCAGTATTGAATTTCGGAACAGCCTGCTATACTGTTTTCTGACTTTTCACCACTTAAAAATTCATATCTTTTTACTCGGAACTCGAAATCAGTTTCCGTTTGTTGGAAACGAAACTAGACGAACAAATCTTTATCTTTACATCGGTATAAAATTCACCTTCTAACCATTTTTGTAGAGTTTATGGTGAATTTTCAAAGTTACTGCCATAAACCAGTTTTTCTACACAACTTCCATAAACAACTTCAACGTTTATACTAACTTCTCCTTACTTCTCTACTTTTCAATTTAGTCCAATCAATAGCTTTAAACCACCAACTCATCACATTCTTCACCAAATAATTATTCACAATAATTCTCCCTAATTTTCCTTATTTACCGAAATAGGTACTAAAATGCAAAGATAAGGATTCATGCTTCTTAACTTTGCAATTTAGTCATCAATTCAACATTACTACCTTAATTCCATCATTAAACTAAAAATCAGATTTAGCCCCCGTACAAAACTTCCATTTCGATTTGGTCACTTAACTTTGACAAATTATCAAAATGGTCACTAATTCAATTCAACATCAATTTGGCATTCTAACTTCATTTTCTTATCTCTAACATCATTAATAACATAAATACACTCCAAATTCTAAAAATTCAGATTTGGTCCTTCAACATTTCAATTTGCCAAAATGGTCCCTACACAATTTAACTTAGGGTTTTGCTTCCAAACAACAATTCAAGCTTACTAGATCATTATTTCAACATCACAAACCCTAAATTAAACTTGAATCCATAAACCCTAGTCATCTTCATAATAATCAAAACATGCAAAACTTAAATCCCAACTCAATATCATGATTTTAACATCATACTAGCTTGATTTCAACTTGAATTCAATCATGGAATCATAAAATCTCAAAAGCCCCAATTTGATCCATAAACCCTAATTTCTTTCTCATGTAAATTCTCATCAATCAAGCATGGATTCCATGAATTATTGATATCAAAAGATAGAGCTTGAAGAGTAGAACAACTTTGTAGTTGAAGAGATTTCCTGAAAACCGAGTTTCTGGGCTTGAATCGAGCTTGGAATTTTTTTCTCTTTCTTTCCCTAGACCTCACGTTTGTTTCTGGAAAAGATGAACATTTGGTTCATCTTTTTACCATTATTTTACACATATATCTATTAAATGAATTTAATTCATTTAATAGTGAAATTACAATTTTGCCCTTTTTATCTAATGGTAGATATTGATTTTATCATCAATCAAGGGCCAAGATTTAATATTCCATTTTCTCTTTCCAAAATTGCCCCTTATAGCTTTTTAAATATTTCAAAATTGCCATTGGGGTCAAATGACCAATTTGCCCTCCAATTAGTTTTTATTTACTAGTTTGCCATTCTTGTAAAAATTCAACTAAATCTAGTTGGAATCCAACCAACTATAATAAAATATTCATAAAGTAATATTTTATGAAAATTTCCATATCTTTTAGATCAGTCTCCAAAATTTCCATTCGATCTAATATACTTTTAAATAATCCTTTACTCAGAAATAAATTGTAGGATTCATCTTGAATCGAACTAAAAATATTTCCAACACTTGGAAATGACTTTTATAACCTTTGTCTATCATATGGTAAAATTTCAAAATTTCCCAGTTCGATCCGGGTATACGAATTCCACTTAAACTTTAACTGCGATTTTCCCAATAATCGAAGTATCAGATCGAACCAAAAATTCCACATTCGATTCACACCTTAGGTGATCTATTTATTTATGAAATAAAAACCCTTAATTTTTGGGAAATTACAACTTTAGTCCATAAACTTTTCCAAAGTTTATACTTTAGCCATAAAATTTTCAAAATTTACATTTTGGTCACTAAACTTTTAAACTTAAATTTCCATTCATGTTTTCCTTGGCATTCAACCAAACTTTAAGAATACCTTATTCAATTCACTATCTATCACATGATACCTTTAAACCTTAGAAATTTTCTTTCCAAAACCCATAATTAAAGAAATCCCAACTTTCGCATTTTTTGTCATTTTAGTCACTAATTTAGCTTTTAAGATATTATCTTAGTACTAAATGACCCTTAATCAACTTAGTAAATTTTGGGGTATTACAGCAAACTTGCCCCAGAATTTGTTGTTAAGCTTTTTTCCTTCTTCTAATCTCTTTAGATTGTTCTTGTCAAATCTTGTTCATCTTAATCTTCTTGATATTTGACTTAGGCTCTTATTGTTTTCATACTCCGTCAAAATTTGCCCCATGATTTTATTCTTAAACTCCTCTTCTTCTTGAGCAGATTTTGGAGTCGAACTTGTTCAGGTTATGCATCCATTCTTATCTATTCTGATTTGAACTCTTATACGCCATGATGCCCCACTCATCTCTTTATTCCTAGCCTTATCATGTTGAATTTTCCCTTCTTTTATCTTTTGGGGCGAAAAAATGCTTCAAGTCCCTGAACTTTTATCAAGTTCACACTTTAATTTCAAAGTTCAACAAGTACTTCATGGTAGAAACTTGCTTTTGGTCCTTGAACTATCTGATATGTACATTCTTACCATTGTCCTCACCATGACCCTTGATGGGTGATTCTTTTTTCTGACCAGAAAACTGCCAAATAGATGAGCGTTTCATACTCATCCATATCTTTATTTGTGTCAGGTTGATCATTTTCATCCTCGATCTTGTACTCTGAAGTTTACCTCTAAAACAATACAAGGAAATGTTTTTGTTTTTTTTGAAAAAATGTCAGTTTGTTGATCATTATTTCAATGAAAGATACCATACAAGACCCAAAAAATTAGGGTCTTAATATAAAGAAAGAAAAATAGAACAGGATGCTATGGATATCAAGTGCAAGAGCGTCTTAGACTCAACCCTCCCATGGGTAGCATAACTCATGAATGTTGTGATGATGTTTGATGTTATGAAATTTCTTTCAAATCACTCGGTTCACACCCTATGATTACCGCGTTGCTCGATCCAGTCAGAAACAACTCCTTTTCTATTATCTTTATTCTTTTTCCATTCATAAATGTGTTCTAGCTTTCTGGACTTGTTTAACCGTAGAGTGCAAAAATATCATTCTAAGAATAGAATTCTATAAGTGCATGTGTGTGCTTCTAATTGTTACTAGTACTTATTATTATATATTATTATACACATGTCTTCAAAGATACATCTCTGACGCTTGGGTATTGAACAAGTGAAGCATAGCTCTTTATTAGATTTGTCGACATCCCCCACAACTCCATTAGGATGCTCCGAGACTTATTTATTTACTAGTTTATTGCTTCATTATTTCCCTTTTCTTTTTCTCTCATTTTTTCTCTCCTTTTATTTTTTCTTTCTTCTTTTTTCCTTTTTCTTTTCTTTCTTTTCCTTTATTTCTTTTTCTTTTTTCACTTTTCTTCTTTTTCTTTTTCTTACTTTTTTCTCTTTTCCCTTTCATTTTCTTCTCTTTTTCTTTCTCACTCTTATTGTGTTTTTAGAGTATAGAAAGCTACGCTTAGAACTTCAATTTCAAGCAACTCTACTTGGTTAAAATCGTCTAGTCCACTTCACTGTTTATGAAGTTTAAAGATTTGTCATCAAACATCATCAAAGGTGTTGCAATTTGACCTTTTCTTACTTTGCTGGCCCGAGTAGAGTGAGAAACAAATTTCACTCCATTGTCTTCACAACATCCAGTCATTCTTTGTACCAAAATCAATATTGCATCTTGCAATTGGCATCCAGAGGCCTACAAGGGTAAGAAGAGATATATATATATATTTATATATTTAAAAAAACATATTTCCATTAAAACGAAAACCAACAAACATGCCATGTGCTCTTAGAAAATGATCTATACTATCTTTGGGCCAAAAATAACATAATTATTTCCATGTATCACTTCAAAAATGGTCCATGTGGATTATAACTACATGGTGCAGAAACATGGGTAACACAGACTTCTAGGAACTCCAGACAGTCTTGGAAACATTCATCCTGGTTCTTCAACTCCTCGGCTGATATAACAGCTTGCCCCACTCATTGCCATTGTTGAACCAGTTCTCGTGTCAAGATTCTGTTATTGACTAGCTTCATGATTTTTTTCCATTAAAGGTCTGCATTTCCTAGTAGCGTATCCTGGTGCTCTCATGTGAAAGTTGCAAATATTGTCCAGATCATAACCATGGGCAGATAGCTTTGGCATTACCTTCATTAGCCTTGGAGTGATATATTGTCCATCAACGAGGCGAGGAAATAAATCTGAAATAGATACTCCAAAGATCTCCAGATTTGTACTTGCTCGAGGAATTTTTCGTGGTTGTCCTGATGAATTAGCTGGCCTCTTTCTCTTGCGACTCAGGGAACTTTGAACATTACATTCATTCACCTCTTTCTCTTGCTTCATTTTTTGATCAACACGGTCTTCAAACCTTGATTCAATTTTCTCTTGTCAGATCTTTATTTTTATTGCTTCTCTAATCATCATGAGATCATTGAAATTGTCCCTTGAATTTGAAAGCATATTCTCGAAGAAAAGAGATGGAAGAGTTTGTTAAAACATGAGGGATATCCCTTCTTCTGTCATAGGAGGTTGTACATGGGCTGCTATTCCTCGCCACCTCAATGTTTAATCCTTAAAGCTTTCACTAACCTTCATATCCACGTTCTACAGAAAATGACGATCTGGAGTCAGGTCTATAACATATTTGTATTACCCCAAAAATACTTTGGCTAAATCAACCCATGATCGAATATGCTCTCAAGTTAATCGGTTGTACCATACTACAGCAGGCCCAACCAGGCTATCGTGAAAACAATAGATCAACAATTTATCATCATCCAAATGTCCTTCCATTTTTCTACCGAACATTGCCAAATGGACTTTAGGACATCTAGAACCGTCATATTTCTCAAAATTGGGAACTTTGAATTTAGGTGGAATAACCAGATCAGAGACTAAGCAAAATTCTCTTGCATCAAATTTGAGATCACCGACTCATTTTTCTGTCTCGATCTTTTCTTCAAGCCTTGCATATCTATCTTCAAACTGCTCGAGTCTTAATCCTAAGATGATAGGCTTTATAGAACTCACCTCTGCACTCGATTTAGATGCCCCAGGGTAAATTGTCAAACATGGTATAGCAGTGTGGTTCTTTACATTTTGTTGATGCTTGTTCATCCATTCTTGCAACCCTTCTTGAGCTTGTTCAGTTCCTTCCATATCTTCATCCATGATATCAGATTTCCAGACTTTCACTGATTCCTAAATTGCTGCCATGAAATCCTGACTGCTTCAGATCATGAATATTAATGCAATGCTATTAAATGATAATGTTATGTTAATAAATATGCAATGCATGAATGCATGAATGCATGAGGTATTGATTCTAAAAGTGATTATCATAGAACAAATTTCATTGAAATAAAAGGATTCGTTACATCAGATATATGATACTACAAATATTGACGAGCTCTACTATAAAAATTGGTGAGCTTTAACTCCCAATTTCCTAACTTCCTCTAAGAGCCAGGTCAACTTCCCTCCATGATCTAATATTGTATCAATATTCTGAATCAGTGCTATCGCGACATCAGCTAGATCATCCATTTGTTGAGCCACTTCTTGTTCTTGAATAACGACATCTTTCATGTCATTTTCTCTTTCTTCTATCTTCATTCTCAACCTCAGAAATTGGACATACTCTTTCTCCCCACTTTCTTGACAGTCTTTTTCGACATCGTCAACAAGATCTTTGTATATCAGCATAAGATCGAGGTATTCATCTACTTTCTTCTTTAGTGCTTCATTTTTAGCTTGATAACAGTATCCTCATACATCTGTATGTATATTTTTACCATTTCATGTTTCGCTTCGCTAACCATTAGATCGTCTATGAAAGTGTTGCGTTGAATTTCCATTACCTGCAGATCACACGAGAGTGTATCGACTCGATTTTCACTTGCTTTAAAGCTCATTTTCCAGTATTTAGCTTCGTGCTTCAGTTCATTGATTTGTTTCTTCGATTGTTCCAGAGTCACACCTAAACCAACATTCTTGAGTATCGAACGAAGTTCTTGATGATCGAGTTGCAAACTTTTCAACTCCTTATTCAACTCATCTTTCTCTTTCCTTAATTTGTTTATTTGAGCCTCATATTCGAACTACTGCCCATCTTTCTGGGAATTTTCATCTTGAGTCTCCCATTCAGCAGTTGAATTAAGCTGTCTTTCTGTCCCAAATTTCCATTTCCCATATTCCAAAAGAACTTAATCTCGATGTTTGAAAGCAATGTAATTCTCAATAGAATGTTCTTGGATTCCATCATGATATTCACAGTGAGCATTATCGTCATACTAGTTTTGATATAGAGATCGTAGAGGTGTAAGGAAAAGTAGGGTCACCAATCGGGCCTTCAACAATTGAGGATACAATTCTTTGTATGAAATAAGAATTAGATCAAAGTGATGTTTGTGATCTTCTGTCTTTTGATAATCATTTGAGGGTGTTTTGGAATCTGAACTTTTTTGGACAGTTAATTGACTTTGATGGGTTTGAGCTTTCCTTCGCTTTTGCGTCTCCAGGTGTTCTATTAATTGTTGGGCCTCTGGGAAATTTGGGTTTTCCATTTTCAAAACTCAACATGCCTCCCCTAATGAGATTTTCAACTTTGATCTTCAGAGCTTTGCAATTCTCAGTAGTATGGTATGTACTTCCCTGATGATAGCCACATACTGCCTCATAATCCTCGGGATAAGAAAATATTTTAGACTTGGATGGAACTCGAACCACAAGATTCTTCTCTAGAAGTTCATAAAGCAGCTCGGTATATGACACTAGAATTGAATTAAAAGATCCTCTATTATCTTCTTTTTGGGCTTCTTCTTGGCCTTTCATCTTCTCAGAGTTTAACCTACTTGCACCTCCAGTTGATTTATTGATGCGAATTGTAACGGTGCTCAGACCTGGTCATTTATACATGTTTTGGTTTTTGTTCAGTTCTTTCAGCTCATTATGCCCCTTTTCTTTGGTCATAGCCGTCATCATGGTCATCATCTCATCCATTTGTCTTTTCAGTTCTTGCATCTCATTTTTGTCAGCATCAACACTAACATAATCGGATGTATGACCCTTGGATGAACTTCCATTCATTTCTTCTGTGACTTGACCCGAACACTATCTCATATTTGTAGTCTTTTCTATCAGATTTCGAATCCCCTTATCTTTCATGATTGTCTTCTAATGATAACCACTTTTGAATTAATACCTCTATGTAATGTAGGTGAGGCGCAAAAATGCCAAAACAGAAACAAAATAAAACGAGTCAGTATGGTAAATTAATTTTGTAATCAAAAATTAAATTGTTGATAAATAAAACAGTTTATAATAAGCCAAGAAAATAACCAGATAAGAGTATTTAAACCGAAAACCCCCTGTCCTAGGTCCCTGTCTGGCTTTAGTGGGGTAGGTTTCTAATATACAACATGTGTGTTTGTTCTAGACTCTGGGTTCCCGAACTGTCGTTACTATCTACTACGACAGCAAGACATCGATTCAGTAGTATAGGTCCCTTATAACGGAGGTGTAGACCTCACGGTGCACAAGGTTAGTATACCAGAAGAAAGACAGAAATCTTATTCACGGTGCTGGATAACTCAACATAGGATAAGGTCTCGCTCCCACTTAAGGATAAAAGCCCGGGTAAAAGGCTATGCAAGAATGACAAATATATCATACACAAAAACTACCTCCATTCTTCCTGAAAATTCATCCAACAATTCTCAGAAAAAATTAAATTCGAATTATTGTTCAAAATGCTAAAATACCACGTGAAATTAATTAATTAGACCCGACTCTCGATTTTAAATCCCTAGTGAAGTCGCCAAGCTGTCGCGACCATTTTTAAAACCGAGTGTGAAAATAGCATAACGATTTGATTTTTGCAAATAAGGGGTTTTGTCCATTTTATTTAATCTTGAAAATTAGGTTTTTATATTAAATCAAATTTCCTTTAATTTTGAAAATCAATTTGGAGTCGCCATCGGTCACTTTGGTAGGTCGGGCACCATAAAAACAACCAGAGATTCATTTTTTTAAAATTAGGGTGTGGGAGTCGGTTACGTGTGGGGAAGGATTAGCACCCCCACAAATGCCCGTTATCAGTACCTTATTAATTTCACGTGGCATTTTGACATTTCGAACAGTAATTTAAATTTAATTAAATCCTTAATCGTTAAATGAATTACATTTCGAATGGAGGTATCCTTTTGTAAAAAAATACATTTTTAACAAATATAAGGTTTGAAACATCCAGTTACTTTAGGATACTTCGATTTATATTAAAAAATGTATCTCAACACAAAAGGTTTTTTAATGTATGCCCATTTATTTTCTTGTCAATTTTAAGTTCAAACCTAATTAGGGCTCTAATTGATTAAATTAATTTAAGAATCTATGAATATTATAGAATTTAGAGGTTTATGTGATAACACCCAAATGCTTGGGCACTATCCATATTAAGCCCTAAACCAATAATATTCCTAATTATTTAATGACTCTAACTATTTAATCCTTATCCAAATTCAATTTTAATTTAATTAACTATGTGTGATTACAATGTTCTAAGTTTAAATGATATATTAAATATTCTACTAAAATGCCCCCTTGATTAACATCTCATTACAATGAGACACTAATCAACTTCGAATATTAGAGTTTCCATTTAATAATCATTTATTTTCTATAATGATCTTACCTATTTTAATTAATCAAATTAATTAAAAAACCTAAGTTTAAAGGCTCTAATTATATACACTAAGTGAATTAATCACCTAAACAATATACTATATGTCCAATTTTAAAATGGGTTAACTACTGGAATACTCACTTATGTTTCACCCTAGTACAAAGTTAGTCTCGGATTTTGAAAAACGACCAGTAAGGTCACTTACGTTTTCTGGGCGTAAACTTTTAGTCACTCAGCCGTTTGTTGCTGTTAAACATTGACGGCTTGCTGACCTGGCAGCGAAAAAAATAAGGGTAAATTACTGCAATGGCCACTTATGTTTATCCTATGTACATTTGTAGTCGCCGATTTTAAAAAATAAACATTACGGTCAGTACTAGAAAGTTTTATTTCTAATTTCACCCTTAAATTTTAAAAATTCATTTTTAACCCTAAAACTTTACAATCAATTAGTACCATAATATTATAAATATCTACAATCAAATTTGAACAGAAATTCAAACAATTTCACCGACTCCAAAATTTTTATAAACTACCACTTTCAAATTCAAATTTAAGCATTTCCCAGGGAAATATCTTTTTTCACATATTAATCTCCCTAAAGGTTTGAACACTTCATTTATATCAATTCCCTAAATATATGATTTACTATTTCATTGACAAAGATCAAACTATTAACCCAATCAAGAAAACCAAAAATATACTTTGAGAAAGAAAAAGAAAAGACCATTTCCATCCAATTCCATATTTACACATCAAAACAAGAGTAAAACATTATACCCACAATAATTTTCCACAACTTTCTCAGCAACCAAACAAAATGAAAGCAAAAAAGAGAGAGAAAACTAATCAATCCAATAAAAAGAAGCCGACTTTCCAATGTTTCTACAAAAACCCACATCTCATTTCACACTTTTTTTTAGCTAGATCCAGCCGCCTGTCCTCCAATTCAACTTTTTTAAATCTCAACTACCCCTGTTTGTTTCTCGAGAAAAAAAATAGCAGACAAAAGAAAAAAACAAAGAGATCAGAGCCTTGGGGATTACCGTAACCATCTTCGACGAGAAAATTAAAGGTGCGGGGATCGCAATTGTAAGTAAACTTGTTGTTGGAAGAAGGGAGTTTTTGCAAACACTGAGCCGCGATGGCTGGGAAATTCCCAGTGAACTCAGTGTACTCGACCAAGATCATTGTTTCTCGAGCCACGAAACTGTAAATAAGCGGTTCTAGACTCATTTTGTTTCTTCCCCCTCTCTTTTGAGCTCAGACCGAGTTATCTCAACTGAGTTATCCCACGAGTTGGTTGGAGAGACAAAACAGAGGAAAGACAATAAATAAAAAGTTGTAAATATAGAGGACTAAATGTGTAATTTATCCTTTTATTTATTGTTTCAAATCAACCTCTCGTCAAAGTTTAGCGGCAACAAACGGCTGAGTGACCAAAAGTTTACGCCCTGAAAACATAAATGACCTTACTAGTCATTTTTCAAAATCGGTGACCAACTTTGTATTGGGGAGAAACATAAGTGACTATTCCAGTAGTTAACCCTTTTAAAATATACAAGAAATCAAATAATTTAAAGCAATTAATTTAATTAAAATAATTAGAAAAGGGACTAAATTGAATTTTATTTAAACCTGAAGGTTGAATTACAAAAGAAAAATAACCAGATTGAAAGAATTGCAAAATGAGTAGCCCAAGTATAAGACCCATAAAAGCTAGGCGCGGATCCCTTCCCGAGTTCGGGTCGACACGCGGGTCAGGCTATAAAAGCCTCCTAACCCAAATTCGGCTCCCATTTTCCTATTATTTTTTTTGCTTTCTCTCTCTCAACTTCCAGCTCTCCCAAAATCCTCTTCCCATAACACTCCAAAACCTAGATCAACCCATTTTTTTGGATAAAAAAACATAGTTTTTGGATGGTTTTCATCTGAATCTTATAAAAACTCGATGAACACGAATATTTCGGCAACCTAAACACCGTACACACCGCCGTTTAATTTGTAACCACCCATCTTCGATAGTCATCAGCCGTTAGTCGGCCGCTGTGGGCGACATCGGCAACCGACACCCCTCTTCTGGTCGTCTTCTACCTAGCTCCGTCCGCCGTCCACCGCCATTATCAAAACCTTAAAACCCCAAAAAATTTCTCAATTTCCTAACCTAAAACCCTAGAAAGTAACCCTAGCTCAATGGAATCTCCCTTCTTCCCCGGTTTAGGCTACCCGTAACCATTTCTTCAACTTTGCCTCTCTTACCAAAACTTCGACCACCAAATAAAATTCAAAAATCATTTCAGATATGGTTTTAGAATCTTACTTTGTTCCGGTTTTACATTTTAAACTGATTTTTGACTTATATTTTGCAGGAACAAAAAAAAAACGAAGGGAAATATACCTTCCAATAAAGTTGACGGCAGTTTCAACGACGTTTCAATGTTCGATGCACTTCTCTGGTGATCCATTCCTACGTCAAATCGAATTCTCCGACAGTTCTCTCAGCTCCAATGGTAGTTGGGTTCTAGATGGTTCAGTTTCAAAGTGATGACTTAACTTTCCGTCATTCTTCAGTGTCTGTTCAAATTCCAGGCCAGTCCCAGGCGGTGTCTCTTCGGTTCTTAGTGGAGGCTCTTCAGCTTCTGACAACTCCTCAATTTCCCAAAAAGGTAACATTCCCTCTCATACCTTTAGTTATTATATTTATTATTAGTTTATATTTTTTATGATTATCATTAATTACTGACAATTTCTCTCTTATTGGTATTTATAGGGGTAGTGGGAAGTGATGTAAGGGATGACGCCACTACGCTGAGGTCATTGAAAGGAAAACCAAGATCTATGTGCAAGTGTTCTGGACCAATAGATGACAACCACGTGTCCCTTGGGACACAAATTTGGGCGGGAAATATGAAATTTGGCTTAAATTGTGTTTGTTTGGGGTGTAAAGCTGATAAAGGGATTGAGCTTTATATTTAAAATGAGCTTTATTTTTTTGAAATGTAAAATGAACACTATTTTATGGACTATTAGACATGAATTTTGGATTTATTTATTTTGTGGTTTTATTTATAGAGAAGAAGTATATTATATAGGGATACCCGGGTAAATTTTGAGTCTTACAATAATATTTGTGGTAAATATTATATTTCATGTTGGTCTAATAGTTAAAACTTACTTTTTTTTTCTTCTAAAGGTCCTAAGCGCATGAGTTTTAATAATTTTTCTTCTTGTAAAATAACACCGTTTTGAGCTAAATTAGGCTTTAAAATAGTAGTACCAAAATGACGTCTTATTAAGTTAACTGTTTCGTTAAGAGTTAACAACAGAGTGACATAAACGAGCCAGAAATAGAGATGGTGCTGCATATGTATTGGGAGGGACTTTTGCCCCCCACGCGGAGAAATTTTTTTATCTTTGTTTCTTTATATTTTTTCCTGAAAAAATTAGAATAATTATGAATTTGCCCCCCACCTTTCAAAATTTATGTTTTGCCCTCTCCAACCCTAAATCCTAGCTCCATCCCTTGCCAAAAAGCAAAATTCAATGTTAAATTTGATCATTTTTGAAGTTCGACGACATTTTCGAGTTGATAATACTTTAGTAACATCTGTTGTAGTTTACCTAAAAATAATTAAATATAAAAACTTTTGTACATATTTAACATTTACTTAAAAAATAAAATTAAAATCATTTTTTCATTCGCAGTCCAACTCTAAATAAAAGATTTCATTTGCAAGACTACAAAAGCCATAAAAATTCTAACTTTGGTATAAGTGTCGATATTTAATCCATTGACTAATTAATCGGATCAAATATTATAAAGACTCATTATAAAAACGAATATCTCAACCTAATTTATTTTATTTGCAACGTTAGAATCTGAGGCTCTAACATTGCTTAAATGATCTAACGTCACATCCTTTAAACTAACTGTTGGTAGAAATATGAGTTTGTTTTAATCTTTTTTAGGCTTAACTACAAACTAAGTGCCCAAGCTATGTCTTTTTTTTTGCAATAGGTGCCTAAAATAATTTTTTGGTTAAAATAGGTGCCTAAAGTTTTATTTTTGACTGAAATATGTTCCTAAAATTTTATATTTTGGTTGAAATAAGTGCCAAATTAGTTTCCTCAGTTGACTTTAAAACAAACCAAAAATAAAACTTTAAGCACCTATTTCAGCCAAAAATACTTTAGGCACCTATTGCAAAAAAAAAAAACATAGTTTAGGCACTTATTTTTTAGTTAAGCATTCATTTTACTAGTATAAGGACCAAATCGATTCATTTAACAATATAGAGACTGTTTGAACCAATATTTATGGACATAAAGTAAAAAAATGCCCTAACGTTTGACGGATTTTAGCTCATATTCCTTTTTTGAAGCTATTTATACCTTAATGTTTTATTTTGGGTCAAAATAACCCATCTGTAGATAAAAACTGTTAGTCAACTAATAGTAAACATCTTGAAATGACTTTGATAGAATGAGACATCAACAAAAAAATAGTTTTATATTTTATATAATTTTATAAAATTATTTTTTGATTGATGTGATATTCTTTAAAAAAAAAATAATATTAATTTAATCACATTTTACATTTAATATAATTTATTTTGTAATATCGTTGAGCCTCCATGAACAACCTTTTAACGGTAAACATTTTGAATTCCCGAATTGTTTTTATTTATTTCTGTAGCTTCTTTAGTTTGCTTGCTTGTGTTGTTTTTCGTTTCGAATTCGATTTATGTTTATTATTATTATTATTGTTATTATGGATTAGGATAGCTGCATTGCATTTTGTGAATTTGATTTGGATTGTGATTAACAAAGTAATGTTTGGTGGATTCTAATTTTTTTTCTTTTTTCTGTTTGGATGCTGTGAAAATGGGGGGAAATTAACTGAATGATACATTTTCAATGCTGAATCTTATTGTTAGGAGAATAATGAGCTATTTTTTTTCTTATAAGACAAAGGCTGATAGAAAATAATTTGATTAAGCTGGAATTGAATCAATTTAGAATGTTATTATAGCTAATTAATTAGTTGGTTTTATTAGTTGAAAGCTAGATCAAAAGAACTTATAGCTTAAGCTTTAAGAGAATGTACTCTGCATTTCTTTTTATGTTATATGATATTTGAATTTGGTGGGAATAGGAAATTAAGATATTTTGAGATGGCTATCTTTGTAGATTCTTGGTTTGACCAGATGAACTTGTCTTTCTTTGACTCTTGAATTACGTTTTGTTAATTTTTATCATGGCTTGGTATAATGCAGGATTCTTTTGAGCTCCCTCGAGGTGTAATCCATGGTAGAAATATCGAGTTAGGAGGAGCTCCGTTGAATTCTGGAGAATTGTGCCTTCAAGAGTTCTTTGTAAAGGTGCTGTATACTTATTGATGTAATAATTGTCCTTTGTAAGTTAAGCACAAGTATATTCGATTCGTAATTACAATTGCAACTTTCTATTTTTGTGTTTCATCTCTTAATATCGGTTGTCTAGGTGTACTTAAAATTCCTTGTTATGACATAATCTATGGCTTGAATCACTCGTCTCGTACTATGTTTGGTCTTTTCCAGGTTCAAGAGATAGATAAACAATATGAGAAACTGGATAACCTACTCAAAAAGCTTCAGGTATCTTATTTAATATGTTTCCTGATTCCTTTTATTATATCAAAGTTTTGATGAATTTTAGAAAATATTCAATGTAATTCATCTA
This sequence comes from Hibiscus mutabilis, assembly GCA_019671005.1. Taxonomy (NCBI): domain Eukaryota; kingdom Viridiplantae; phylum Streptophyta; class Magnoliopsida; order Malvales; family Malvaceae; genus Hibiscus; species Hibiscus mutabilis. The sequence goes on along the minus strand of CM033735.1, from coordinate 9,661,547 downwards.
AAACGACTTAAACTTCAAGGGTTCCTCAGTTTTTTAATCCTCCTTATGGAAGCACTAGACTTATATGGGAAGAAGACCTAAAATTTTTGTTTGGATCTTTCTTGAGATTTGATATTAATTAATCTCTGTCCTGATTTTAAAGTTTGTTCAGCCTACCATCCTACTCTCTCTAGCCATAAAACCTATTGTGAAGAAATCTATCTAGGTTTGTCAAATTCCACTGTATTTTTGCTATGTTTGTCCATATATTGTTTCATGAATCCATGCCCAAGAAAATTTTACATAGGTTGATACTTAACAGTTGAAACATTCTAACATGAATGGTGGATGATTTGTGAGTGATGAATCTTGTAAGCTACAGTATTGAGTATTGATTAAGATGTTCCGATGCCATTTTCTTTCAAATATTTTATGCAGGGTGCACATGAGGAAACAAGGTCAGTAACCCAGGGTCCTGCCATGAAAGGTTAGCAATATTCTTGTATTTTACTCTTACACTCATTGTTTCCGTAAAAGCTTCTGGGAAAACAAATGATGAGGTCTATGCTTATATCTTTTTGTTTATCGCTCCGCCGTGGAGAATATATAAAATTAAAACCGATTCTTAATTGTTCAAATCTTGGTTACACTGTCTTGAACTTACATCTCATGATGGATGCTATTATCATCTGTAGCAATCAAACAGCGAATGGAGAAAGACGTTGCTGAAGTTGGAAGAATTGCTCATTTTGTAAAGGGGAAAATTGATGAACTGGACAGAGATGTAAGGCTAATTACTACTTTTATTTTGTTTATTTGCTGTTCATAGATCCTCATTTCATTTCTTGATGTTGGACAGAATTTAGCCAATAGGCAGAAGCCTAGATGTGGAAAAGGAACAAGTGTCGATCGGTCAAGGGCCGCAACAACTCTGTACTATACCATCCTTTTTTATTGTTTTGTTGCCCCTTCTGATACATGATCAAAACTTTTTTGAGTACTTGTAAAGTGGATCTAAAATATGGTTAGCAGGTGCCAGTTTATTTGACTTTTGCTGCAGTGATTAGTTTGTTGAAATCTGACACAATTTTAAGGATCCGTGGCTTCTTTCTTTTTCAGTGATACTTCAAAAGAAATAATTGGTCCTACTTTTTTCTTGCAATGTGAATGATTTTAAAATTCTATGGCCACTGTTGTTTCCATCTCCATTGAAATTGATTTTCAAGCTTTTGGACTTGATGGAATTTATCATATCTTGTAACTATTCCATATAACAGCCATATTTTTGCTGCAGTGCCTTGAAAAAGAAGTTGAAAGACAAAATGGCTGAGTTTCAGGTTGGTCAGATATAGATATTTTAAGATGTTATTTGCTCAGTCGGTACTCTCATTTTCTTAATCTTACTAGGTTCTTTGTACCTGCTATTGCAGATTCTTAGGGAGAGAATCCAGCAAGAGTATCGGGAGGTTGTTGAGAGACGTGTTTTCACAGGTTAAGATGGTCTTCTGACACTTATTAATTTCATAATATTGCATGATATGGAGCTAATATTAATCTGCACTGGCTATTATGATTCCCAGTGACGGGCACAAAACCAGATGAAGAGGTATGATATGCTTCACTAACTGTATTACCAGTAACTCTCTATCCTGTTTAGCTCATGTCTGGTTGTTGAACATTGTACAGACAATTGAAAGATTGATTGAAACCGGAGATAGCGAACAAATATTCCAGAAAGCAATTCAGGAGCAAGGACGGGGCCAGGTTTGTGTTAATTTTCCTTATTTCTTCCTTGATACTGATAGTAGCTTCTTACTTCAGCAATTTCACGAAGCTAAATACCATCTCAAGCAGGGACTGTCTGTGACTAGAAGAAATTGGTTATGGCTAAATTGATTTGGTGTGTTTGCAGATAATGAACACCATGTGTGAAATTCAAGAGCGCTACGATGCAGCGAGAGATTTGGAGAAAATGCTTCTTGATCTACAGCAGGTACTTAATGAGTTTGTTGCCTTGTGGTGCTTCGATTTGATCAAAATAATTAAATTATCAAATTCAAACCTGTACTTGCAAAACAAGAAATGCTAAAAGTCTTGTTCTTAAGTGTACAGACTTGGCTTGGTACTCTGTTTAATATCCGTGTCCTGTGTGTGTGAGAGAGTTTATTATGGATTGGGGACATTTAATTGCTGGATCTTTGAATGCTTTTGAAGTGATTGCCGTTCGGAAATGTTTTAAATATGTGCAGTTGTTCAATATGAGCAGATGCATGAAAATACAGATCACCATAGGAATGAAGTTGCATCGAAGATCACATATGGGAGAGGATGTATCTTTGGAATACATTATTAGTAATTTTCCTTATGCAGGCATTTGTGGATATGGCGGTTTTGGTCGAAGCACAAGGAGACATGCTAGATAACATAGAAACTCAGGTAATTGAACTCTTTTTATAGAATCTCTGACCAACCACATCAATTCTATGCTATACAAGCAATATGTTAGTCCTTAGAAGAACCCTAAAACACTGCAGTTAAACCCTTTCTCCCCTTATCATTTCAAAATTTCCAGGTCTTGACTGCAGTAGATCACGTGCAGTCGGGGCATGCCACGTTGGTTACCGCGAGGAAGAAACAGAAGAACAACAGGAAGTGGAAGTGCTATGCTATTACACTCCTTCTCGTGATTATTGTGATCAGTGTCCTTGCTGTGTTCAAACCCTGGGAAAAAGAAAAGGTGAAGAAAGGTTAGCATTTGCTGTGTGCCATTAATTTGTTTATATATACACATACACATGCGTATATACATGCATGTATTTATGGATGTATATATGTGTGAATTGAGTTGATGGTCTTTCTCTATCGGCTGCTCATAATTTGAGGTCTATATTACAGCCCCCATTCTCTTATGCGTCTACATTAGTTGATATTTTTTATATATAATTTTTTCATATATATAAAAAATATGTAAAATACTTGTAGTATTTGCTGATTTGTATAGAGATTGTGATTTTATTGTTCATTTTGTTTTAGTACTGGAAATGTAAAAAAAAAATATTTGTTAATAAAAGAATAAAAAAATATTTGTTCGTTGACATCCTTTCTCTATGTAAATTTACACTTTTGAAAAATACAATTTGACTACCTTATTTGTCTGAAAAAGATTAGATTGGAACTATGAACTAAAAGAATGGTATTGGTTGTTACCCTCCGTGCCTCGAAAAATTTTCATTCCGGAAGAATTTCACCGTATGCTCAATTCCGTCAGTTGATGATATGAAGAGGAATTTATGTCATCTACAAATCCAGTTAGTCATTAGGATCCCATTCTTCATTATTATCGATTGTTGATGTCAAGCTACTCGGGAAAGCGGAGTCATCATGTTCTTGCTGTTCGACCACATCATTATCGTCTTCAGCTGGTTCAGTGTCGTCGTTTCTAGCCCCTACAGCCCCAGCTGACTTCATCCATTTGGGGCATTCATGTTCATCTCCATATAAAACCCTGCCATCTTGGCCTTTTATTTGTTTTGCAGTTTCGAGAGAAGAAATTCTACAAGAGCAGCCAGGAAGCGGATGCGATAGGAAAGAGTTTGGCTTTGATAACAGCGATTACCGGATGAGGCCTTCTTCGCTCAAACTTCTGTTGAGATGTTCCTTAACTGAGAGCGTCCACTCACGCTTGGAATGGTACATATTATCACGGGTACTTTCGAAAAGTGCAGCAATAGTTTCCCTGTTCGAAGAAAATACAATAGATTGTATGAGACAAATATAAAAGGTGAGGTAATATTTTACAAAAAAAATTGTGTTCATTCTCTTTATTGTCATTAAAAAGATGGAAAAAAATCAGTAGTTACAATGGTAAATTTAAAAAAGAGATTATGGATTTAGCTTTCTGCACATGTACCTGTTCGGTCGATTAGTTCTAGAAGAAGCCTTCTCGTACAACGTCTGTCCCATAACCAACCCTGAGAAATCCGCCATCCGCTACCATCGTTTTCAAAACCGGGAAAGAATGCATCTGCTTCCACAGATACTATATAATCAAGGGCATCCCAAAGTAACTGCTGAGCTTGCCTCCTAATATCCATGGGTGAAGGGCTTGGTTCTTTGTCAGTCTCCGTAATCCAGCAATACCAGCCTTCTTTCTCGTGTGGATATATGCGCCTCTCAGGAGGTGGAGGAAGGGGTCGGGGCCGTGGACCAGCCCTGTTCCACTCTTCTTTAAGTTCAGCCTCACTTTTTGGACGAGATACTTTAAAAGTATCTGTAGGAAGAGGTGTTTCAGGGCCAACCAAGTCTAACAACTCCGTCCTGCTGCACAAAGAAGTCCGGTCTACAAGGTTTCTGAACATAGCACGTAGAGGGATCAGAAGACTTTGGCCACCGAAAGTCTGAGAACCTGCCAAGTATATAATTGTTTTAGAAGGATAGCCCATAGCACGAAGAAGTCCAACCTGCAAAAATTTAGGATAGACAAATATAAGCGAAGCACAACCATCCAATACTACTGTCACTAAACATCCGTACGCTGCCGTGATGGCGATAACCTTAATCCCTTATTACGCTATACTTTCAAAAGGGTTAGATCGGATTTCCTATTTACATAAAGATAATATGTTTTGTAACCATATATACTCTAGTTTGGTAGTGTTATAACAATACTTGATCATTAAGATCACTTCCAAGTAGTTCTTTATATCCGTCCCTCTCGTTTTGTCGCCCCATTTGACATCTCTTCCGGTCCCTCTTTTCTCTCCATCGTATTCCTCGTCCTGTTCTGCGTAATGTTTATCTTGGCTTAATATGTACGTGGTTCCAAGGCTGTTGCATATGCTAAAAAAGCATGAGATTACAAGCAATTAGCATTACTCTTTCTCAAAGTCATTTCCCTCCTTTGAACATCGCTAGTGTAGATCGACTACTCGGATCCTAGAAAGATTGCTTTCTTAAGGGGTCACTAAGCCATTCACCATTCTTTCCAAACAAGTTAGAATTCAGAGCCAATGAAAGTATGAGAATCCAGATTTTATAGTAGTCCAATCCTCTAATTTTATGGGGATACCTCCTCGATAATTAGGACAAAAACTTTGATATGCAACTTTCAACCAGAACTTCAAAAAGGAGAGAAAAATGATACTGTTGGGGCTATCAACGAATCGAACAAAACAATTAAACGCATAGAAGGCACAACAAAACTATAGGTTAGGGTGACAGCGAATTATATTTGTCACATACCTCTTCAGGCATGAGAGGGCACGAACCGTTTTCTCTGCGCAAGTGTGAGTCAACAATTAGTTTGTCACTAATGATCCCATGCCTGATCATCTGTGCCCTTCGGTATTGTATAAGCTCTGTATGAACATCCTACAACAAGCACCAAATTGCAAGGTGAAACGAAAATTACAAAGAGCTGAACAAACATGTCAATCAAATTCCTCTTTATTCTTTTGTTAACTTTGTAAAATGCTCCTGAAACGAATGATGCAACTTGGGCTAGACAAGGATGGCAGAAAGAAGAGGCGTAAACAACGGACCTGGAAAAAAGTTCAGCACAGCCATTATATGCCAAGGTGTCCCTTACTAAACCTGGATGGTATGCTAGGAAAGGCTGTCCCCACGCCCGTAGCCTGCAGGAAGATTAGAAACCTCGGACTCATCAAAATAAGGCATATAATTTCCGTGCAACTATAGTCGCATCTTAAGACTTAAAAGAAAGGAAAATGGAAATTATACCTCTCCACCATCCGGCGGCCAAGGATCTGAATTTCAGGACGGAACTGGAGTGCATGAGAAGCAACCCTGCATCTAAGCCTCTGCAACTCGGACATACTAGGTGGAAGAATCGACTGAAAGGCGTAACGTTACTGCTTTAATATTAATCTTATAGTTTGATATATATTCCGAAAGTGTGCGAGTCGCAAGTACATTTAGGTACAATTATAAGACTTTGAATCACCTGCAAGCATCCTCCATCTGTAATAATCAACCCAACAACCTTGGCTTTCTTGGGCAAAATTTCTTTGATATAAAATTTTGGAGAAGCTGAATTTTTGGGGTTGAAAATAGGGAACTCGTTGCTTCTTCTTGCAGCCTTAAAATGCCCAGGCAGGATTTTTACGATATTCACATCACTTTCAAGTGCTGCAATGAATTGCTCCTCGTCGTAAAGATAAGAAAAACTCTTGAACTTATGTACAATAACAAAACAGGGTAAGAATATATCATATCCGTCCTGAAAATGAATAACGAAAACAGAAGCAACTATACCTGATTTGTTTCGAACGAGTACTTTCTTGTATCTCTGGAATTACAAGAGTAGCATTTAGAAGCCTGGATATGGTGACAAGATCACAGATCTAGAAATTTAATGAAAATGTTATAGACGACGAACAACGTACGATAAAAAACAACTTTAATGGATCTAATAGATATTACCGGAGATCTTATCTTCTCGAATCAATCGAATATTTTTGCATAGATGAAACCATTACTGTTTTCATTTGGCACTGTCAAAAGAGAGATGATCAGTCACTACTCACTAGTCAACAGACTTAAAGAATTATCATGGGCTAGTCAAGTATCAAGCGACAAGGACAAAACCGAACAACAGATTACACCGACTTATCTCGTGATAGTTCTTTCCGGATTATATGTATCGTACAAAATCTCGAACTTCCCTTGTTCTGATAGAAAACCTATTAACAGCAGTATCATAGTTACAAGCTCTCAGCAATTCCTTAGATTGCCTAATGTGCATAGACCTAAACGTAAAAGAAAACAAAGATAAACCTATGTGCATCGCTCGTCTTCATCACCAAAACAAAACTCCTCATTTTGCCGATTGATAACGGATTTTCATCCAGATATCAATCCAGGGAACATGATAATTAAGAATGCTAAAAATACGATCTAAAGGACAAGTTCTAGTAAGACTGGCATCAGCTACATAACAAGATGAATCTATCATAATTATATTTCAAAATCTGAATGAAAAGTTCTATCTTCTTCCCCTCAATTCTCTCCTTTATCTCTCTGAGTTTCTAATCTGTTTCCTTACTTTAATTCTATTTCTGTCTTTACAAAGGCATCAGAGCCCTTTTCGATCCTTCCAGATGGTTGACAGTGTTCTGACTCGCAACCAAGCAGCGCAACTCGCGTCGGAGGTGCAAATGGTTCCTGCCGTTAGAGACGATGCAACCCCACCTCCTACATGGCAGCACGAGACGACCAGACTTCAGTGGGAGATATCTTCGGTTCACTCTGACATTGCTCGGATGGATGCGAAGATGGATGACAAAATCAGTGATATGCGCACCTCAATCTTGTCTGAGATTCAAAAGCTGATTGCGATTGCCCTCGATAAGGCTCAGGTAGCTGAGGAGACACCGACCCCTCCTACTCCGGTGACCCAAGGGTTAGTGGGGGGTGCATATTGCAGTCGAGGGCATTTTGGGTTCCCCTCCTAGTACTCAGGCCACGAGCAGTAATTCGACTTCCAATCCACTACCAGTGATGATTGAGGATGAAATTCAACCGGCGCCGATATTGACTCGACCACAAACAGTTCAACTACAGCCGCAGCAAGTCCAATTGCAGTCTAGTAACTTTGCTTATAGACTGATGTGCCCAAAATTTGATGGTACGGATTTTCGGGGGTGGCTCTCTAAATTGGAGCAGCTTTTCGAGGCAGAAAGGGTGCCTAAGGATGCTTGGATTCGGCTAGTGATGCTTCACCTGGATGGTAAAGCTCTTTAGTGGCATCAGTTGGCAGCTCGTAACAGTGCAGAGTTTACTCAGTTCTCTAGGGGGCAATATTTGCAACTTCTCAAAGATCGTTTTGCACCTGAGGGGTTCGAGGACCCTTTTGCAGAGCTGGTGGATCTTCAACAAACGGACTCAGTGGATCAGTTCTATGAGGAGTTCGTGGTGCTGTTAAATCAGGTTCGATTACCAGACGATTATGTTTTAAGCATGTTCAAAAATCATCTGAGGTTAGAGATCAGTCAGTTTTTGAAATTGTTGGAGCCTAGAACTTTGACTGAAGCTTTTCACATGGCCAAGCATCTTGAATCTATATTTTCCCCTGTTTCTAAGAAAGGATTTAATCTGCCTTCTAGAAAAATAGTACCTTCAGCTTTGTCCATTCCCTCACGTGGAGCAGGGAACACTGTGAGAAATGTGGTTAATGCTTCATCGTATACCCCTCGTAGTATCACACCTGGAGCAACTAGTCCCAGTTCTGTTAAAACTCCACCTGTTGGTAATCCGAGAGGAGCTAATAAGGCTCTGACTTTTGCTGAAATTGAGGACAAAAGGAAGAAAGGACTTTGTTTTTGCTGTGCTTCTAAGTACTCTCCGGGGCACAAGTGTGCAAAGTCACAAGTATTTCAGATCACTGTTGAAGGACTGGAAGATGAGGGGGAGTCAGATGAGTTTCTAGATTGTAAAGAAACCCCTAAAGTGCAGAAATCTGAAGGGCTTGTGCTTTCCTTACAGGCAATGTGGGGAATGTCTTCTTGGGAAACAATGAGGCTTAAAATTTCCATGGAAGGACATGAATTGATAACACTGTTAGACTCAGGTAGCACTCACAACTTTGTGAGTTTGGCGGCAGTGAAGAGATTGAATTTGAGAGTGGAGAAGAGAGCTAGTCTGAAGGTTACAGTAGCTGATGAGGGTCTTTTGGATACCTTGGGAATATGCAGAATGGTGGAATAGAGTACTCAGGATAAAAATTTTGCTATAGACTTCTTAGTTTTACCCTTAAAGAGCAGTGACATAGTATTGGGGATCCAGTGGTTGTCTACTTTAGGCCCTATCAAATGGGATTTCTCATACTTATCCATGAAGTTACAGCATAAGGGAAAATGGTGAAGTTGGAAGGGATCCATCCTGATCCAGTGACATGGGTAGCCCCTAAAGTGTGCTCTAAAATACTTAGGGGAGGTGCCAATCCCTACACAACTTGTCTTTTGTTTTTGCACACTAAGTTGGGAGTAAACATAGGAGAATGAGAGATTCCAGGAGAGATGCAACAGTTATTGAGGGACTTTAAAGATGTATTTGATGAACCAAAAATCCTCCCACCTGAGAGAGGACAAGGCCACAAGATACCTCTAATGAATGAGAACTTAGTGGTAAAAGATCAGACCTTACATATACTCTGCCTACCAAAAAGATGAAACTGAAAAGATGACAAGGGAATTGCTCAAGTCTGGTTTGATTAAAGACAACACTAGTTCTTTTGCTTCCCCTATGGTGATGGTCAAGAAGAAGGACGAGTCCTAGAGGATGTGTGTGGATTATAGAAGATTGGATCATCTTACCTTGAAGGACAAGTTTCCCATGCCCGTCATAGAAGAGTTGTTGGATGAACTAGGAAGGGCCAAAGTGTTTTCTAAATTGGATTTGAGGTCAGGGTACCATCAAATTAGAATGTGGGAACCTGATATCCCTAAGACTACCTTTAAGACTCATGAGGGCCATTATGAGTTTGTGGTGCTGCCCTTTGGGTTGACAAATGCACCAGCAACCTTTTAAGGACTGATGAACCAGTTGTTTAAGGAGCTGCTCAGAAAATCAGTTTTGGTTTTCCTAGATGATATCTTGGTGTATTCTAAAAGTTGGGAAGAGCATCTGAAGCGCATGAGAATTGTTTTGGAGATATTGAGGGCCAATCAACTTTATGCTAATATGAGTAAATGCAGTTTCGGGGCTACATCAGTGTATTACCTTGGTTATGTGATTTCTAAAGGGGAAATTTCTATGGAAGATTCTAAAGTTCAGTGTATTAAAGAATGGCCAACCCCTAAGACAGTTAAGGAACTGAGAGGTTTCCTTGGTCTTTCGGGGTATTATAGAAGGTTCATTAGGGGTTATGGAGGGATTGCTAAACTCTTAACTGAACTACTCAAGAAAAGGGGTTGGAAATGGGCTTCAGTGGAACAAGATGCATTTGAATTGTTGAAGACATCATTGCAAAGGGCTTCGATTTTATCTCTGCCTGATTTCAATGAAGAGTTCATTATGGAAACCGATTCCTCAACATTAAGGGTCAGTGCTGTATTTGTCACATTCCAAAAATCGGCTTAGTCAAAATTAGGCTCCGGTGATCAGAAATTTTGTACATTATGATGTAATTTTCTACTCCTTGTACCCAATTTTGAATCAATGAAAGCTAAGGGACCTTTTTGTAAGAAATTCAGAATAAAAGAGACGATTTTGGGTTAGGCGTATCGATACAACAATACATGTATCGATGCAGTTAAGCCAGACGTTTCGATACAACCATGGTTGTTTCGATACAGGCTTAACGGTATTAACTACCTTACATGTTTTTGTAACACCCCTAAACCGGGCCTAGGAATGTTACCACAATTTAAGCTAATAGTTAATTAAAACTATGTCTTAACAAATGAAAGTAAAGGAGTAAATTGTGAAGATATAAAAGAAAGGAAGTTGATAACAATTGATTAAGGACTAGAATGCTACAATTAGCATTTGTACTTGCCAAATTAAAAGGATTTAATTGAACATTAATTCAAATTAAAGGATTGCATGGCAAGGTGAGAATTTATAATGGACATTACACATGTCCCTTTAGCCATGCTTACCCATCCACTAAGGGTAAATATAATCCCCTTCATTTGGCTACCTAACCAGTTGTGAGAGATTGAGAAAGGAGAGAATTTTTGAGAGAGAAAGCTTAATCCATGGGATGAACCTTGAATAGATGTCAAATTGAACTTGTTAGCAGCATAAGTAAGGTAATAACATGTTATTTCATTCGATTATATGCTAGAATTTCTGATTAGGTGTTGTTGTAATTGTTTGATTCAAAATGTATACATACATGAACTTGTTGCTATGAGATTTTGGTTAAATTATGAGATTAGTAACAAGAATCGAACCAGTGTGCATGTAAAGATGTTGAATTCATTGCTGGAAATTGTAGATGATAATCATGGTTCATATATATATGTGCTAGTTGTTAGAAAGAATAAGCATGTTGCTGGAAATTGTATGAAATGCTGCCTTGATAGAGTGATCGAATCTATTGATCACTAATGCCCTATTTTGATCACATTGATAAGTTAATTAAACTGACCTAAACTTGTAAGGAAATGTATATAAGCTAAATTATCATGTTAGAATCACGTCCTAATGAATTAAGAAGCTTAAAACCTAACCCAGTGTAACCTGGACAGTTGCCATGGTTGAATGAATATGTGAGCTTGTTTTGACATATGTATTTACTTGTGTAATGTGTTAGAACTAGGAGTAAACTTGGTGGAAGAGGAAACGGTGGAACATCCTAAAGCTAAGAACAAAGGAGTGTGGATCCAAGACTAGCTAAGCTTGGAGTATTGTGAGTGTAGTTTTGTAGGGTTAGGACTTAGGTCCTAACCAAATATGCATGCTTAAATTACTTTCCATCCTTGTATTGTTTAAATGGACTTAATATAGGCTTGATCATGCATATAAAGGGAATATTGGCTAAGCTAAACTTGTAAGTAAATAAAAGCATGAAAGTCGACTAGACAATCAATAAGAAAAGCGAAAACAAAAGTGTGAATTCTGTTCTTGAAAGTGGCTATTCGATTAGTAGCATATATGTACTTCCATGATATACGATGTATGATCTTTGTGTATTGAATGCTATTCATTAGAATGCATGCTTGATGCCTAAGGTAGTGTGTGCTAAATGCTTACTTGATGAATAAGATGGTTATATGAATGCTTGCTTGTATGTTCTCCATGGTGTAACATTTGCTAACAAGATGTGATTCATGTATTATAAGGTATTGCTTGATCCTTGTACCTTGATTGTGATCTACTTGACTTGCTTGATGCCAAAGATGGCATGTATTCAAAATGGCTTGCTTGAATTAGCATGCGTACTTGACTTGACAATATGAGAGCATGAACTACTTGTTTCATGGTTGGTATACTTGGCTTGTTACACGTCGATATTTGAATGTCTTGCTTGAATATGTTACTTGATTTGTGAAGTATGTGTAATGTTTATACATGTTAAATGACTTGAATTGAGTATGCTAAGCTTGTATTCGAATGCTGGCTTGAAAAATACTCTATGATGTATATGTTGATAGTACAAATTGAACCATGAAATAAAGACATTGCTTGTTGCCTAAGGGCATATATTCGAATACTTGCTTGAATGACAAGATAAAAAGTGAATTGAAGAGCTAAGGCTCAACTAGCCTAAGGGCTAAGCATGATATTGCTATAACTTGCTTGAATGTGATTCTTGAACATAATTATCTTGACTTGAACATGAAAGCATAAAAATAAGAAACAACAACAAACTTTAAAGTAAAATAATAATTCTTGTGCCACAAGATATCCTCTAATGAAAGTAAAGATTTTAAAAACTTAAGTTGCCTTAAATGGAAGTCCTTGGATACATTGGTATGATGCTTGGTATTCTTGGGACTATGGTCCATGAGCCACGGCTCGGGGGGACGCCCCATTACATGTAATATGTTATTGGCGACAGTAGGAGGTAACGAGGGAGTTGTACGGAGGTTGGCAATAGTTGGTTGGATAATGAGAAGTATAGGATTCTTGGACCTTTATGGTCAAACACAGACCAATGTCACTCATAGCCAAATGTGATCCAAGGCAAACAAGTAAAAGATATCTAAATACCAAAAGCTCGAATTAAAGAAAGTAAACAAGAATTATCAAAGGAATAAACTAAAGTAAACAAAACAAGAAATAATTGAAGCATAGAGCTTGCTTGCTACTTGGAAATACTTGCTACTCGAACTACTTGGTTCTTGAAATTCTTGTAACTTGCTACTCAGATCACTTGACTTGTATACTTGAAATTACTTGTATAACATGATGGCTATGTTTATCTGAATTGCTTGTTACTTGAAGGATAAGTTACTTGTGTACATGATTCTTGTTTGAATGGATTGTATGATTGTCTTGCTTGTCTTGCCTAGTACTTGTATACATGCAGCTTACTTGAGATGTGAAATGTAAATCCTTGAAATGAATACCTTGATGTACCTTGTATATTTTGAATATATGTTTGAACAAGTATAGTTGAGTTTACTCGAATTGTTGATAAGTAACCTTGAATGCTTGAATTGCTTGATACTTGAATTGCTTGATACTTGAATGGCTTGATACTTGAATTGCTTGATACTTGAATGGCTTGATAATTTGATTTCTTGTTACTTGAATAATTTGATACTTGAATGAATTAAAAGTCACCATGGACTGATTTTACTTGTAATTAAGTGTGAACATGTATAATGGACAGAAATGAACGAATTAAAAGTCACTATGGACAGTTTTTACTTGTAATTAAGTGTGAACATGTATAATGGACAGAATTGAACGAATTAAAAGTCACTATGGACTGTTTTTACTTGTAATTAAGTGTGAACATGTATAATGGACAGAATTGAACGAATTAAAAGTTACTATGGACTGTTTGTACTTGTAATTAAGTGTGAACATATATAATGGACAGAATTGAATGAATTGAAAGTTACTATGGACTGTTTTTACTTGTAATTAAGTGTAAACATGTATAATGAATAGAATTGAACGAATAATCATAGAAAATAGGAACTGTTTTTAGGTGATTAAATTATGTAAACATGACATGTTGTTAAGTATAACCTTGATTGATTGAATGTGGCTATACTTGACTTGGAATTGTTGTGAGTTAATTGAATATGTTATTGATTGTTTGAAAGGTGTTAAAGCTTGAATTAGGATCCACGTACTTGCTTGTCATGTTATTCGAAATGCTATAAACCTTAAATAGTACTACTTGACTAAATAGAACTTGATCTAAGTAATTGGTTAAATCTAGATGCTGCATCACTAAGTACAAATTGTACTTATCACTCTTGTTTCCTTTCTTCCCAACCAACAGGTTAGGTGTTCAAAACACTTTCTTGATCCTGAAGTTAGATTTCTTGAGCCTGAAGCAAGACACAAGTGGAGCTTGAGTATGAATCCTTACTTGTTTTGTATTACTCCTAGTTGTTAGTGGCACCTAGTATTGTTTATAGCTAAGGCTAGTTCATGCATTTTGTATGCTTGGAAGCTTGTATATAAATATGATTCGACCTCTAATGTTGTGTAAGACTATGATTCGAATGTTTACACTAAATGAATTTGTTTAGTTGAATCTACATGGAATGTTGCAAGTCTTGAATATAATAACCTACATGACCATGTCTAATTAATGTGAATTGAGTATACCATTGAAACCTTGTTAACTATTGTTTTAAGATATATGAGCTACGCGTAATTGAGATTGAATGATACAAGTGATTCATGGTGTGCTTGAGAATTGTAATTGCTGAATGGTAAGGAATGAATCCTTACATGCTTGAATAGAGATGTCCGAGTATAGGTGCACATGATTATGCTTAGTCAAACCTACATGAATTGGTTACATGTCTTGAATAAAACGTGATGATATGGAGTTAAAATGCTAGTCTAGGTAAGCTATTCGAATGATATGATCACATGAACTTAGATTCGAAAGTGAACAATTAAAGTGGTAACTTATAATGAAAAAGAACACTTCCATGCTTGTGTAATTGAATGTGATGTCTATGTGCCTTGCTAGTTCTCTACTCATCTAGGATAAACAAGGATGATATCAATACTTGTAGTTTAAGTGTTTTATTCGAATACCTCTCGTGTATGATCATTTGATCAAATAGTAACTAACTTTGAATGAATCTTGAAAGTAACCACTCGAATGAAAGCCTATAATGAATACGAAATATATATCCATAATTGTATGATGAAACGTTAGTTGCATATATAGGTAACTTGGAATGAAATGAACATGCTTGTTTGTTATGTCATTCTAATGTTATTTGATAAACATTAATGAAAATGCTAATGGTAAACTAAAGTGGTAATCTTTAATGAAACAAATGTGTGCTTGCTTGTTTGATAAGATATGCTTGCTTAAGTTACTTGCTAGTCAAGAAACTCATCTAATAGGGTTGAGTCACGTTCTTTCTTGCATGATCAAATGTGATTGCTCATGTTTCTTGCTTGCTAGTCACTCAACACGTCTAATAGCGACGAGTTTGAAAAATTTTAAACTATTCGCATTTCTAGTGTTCCTCGTAACGCTCCTCAACCGGTTTACTACTAAACCGGGTAGGGGGTGTTACAGTTTTGGCTAAGCCGTATCGATACAGCCAGTTAGTGTATTGAAACGGGTCCCCTATTTTGAGCAAATTGGGTGTCACATCTATGCTTGCCTAATCTCACATGGATTCCATCAGAATATATGATTAAAAGAGGTTGTTAGCCAACTTGGGGAGTGTTAACCCTTGGGCTTAGGAAAACCCTTTGTGGGAGAAAATGATCCTACTGGTTGAAGGGTTGGTGAGTCATGATGAGGGTGACTAAATGAGTTTTAAAAAGAAAGAAAATGAAAGAGAAGAACCCTTTTCAATTGTTCAATCTCCCGAAAGCAAAAACACCACTTTGTAATCCATTAAGCAAGCACCTCCATTATCATCCCCTACCTTAAGCTAAGTCCACACCTCTCTCTTTAGTCACCTTAAACTCATATTTTCTCCAATTTGAAAGTACTATTGTAAAGCTATCAATCGGGTAAGCCAAAGCCCTTTATCTATTGTCAAATTCCATGTATAATTGAAGTTTAATTTCAAATTGTAATTATAGGCTATTTTTGAAACCATGTTGTTATATTGGTTGTAATGATTCCTTCTGTCTTTCCTAGCTCAAAACTTGAAAGAGAACAACTCACCATCCCCAATCGAGGCTAGGAACAAAGGGATTGAAATTCGAGAATCCTAAAAGCTTCCATGTAACACCCTAAATTGGGCCTAGGAAGGTTACCACTATCTAAGCTATAGACTAATTGAATTATGTGCTAATCAAATTAAAGAAGAAAGAACATTAGCTAACAAATAACTAAAGGACTAAAATGTTATAGCCAACAAGTTAGAAAGCCAAATTAAACGAACCATAATAGAATCAAGTTGTAATATAAGGAATGCATGGAAAATTTAGATTGGATAGTGGACTATCCACTTGTCACATGGACAAGGTCCAACTGGCCACTATGGAGAAGGCTTCTCATTCCTCATTTGATTATACCAAATGAGTTAGGGAGAAAGAGAGAGAAGAGAGAAAGCTTGAGTGATAACCATGTAATCCATGAGAGCTTAAATCGGTTAGGGCTAAATTGAGTTAGAATTCACATTGAGGAAGGTAAATGCTTGATTCCTCACTTCAATTACATGCTTGAATTTTGAATTAGTGATGTTCTTGTTGCCTAATTTGAATAGGATGATTGTTATGCATGTTAGAGTGATGTTAGCTTCTAATTATCCATGAAATTGTGAGTGTTAGTAGTCAAATTGCTAAAGAGAATGTGTATGGGTTGCTGGAAATTGAGAATAGGGATCATGGTTGAAACTAGTTTTGATTAGGGACTATTTTGTTAGATAGAAATGTGTAAACATGCTTAATTGTATATGCTGCCCTATTTTGATCACATTTCTAGGTGAATTGGACTGACTTAGACATGTAGGAATATGAAAATAAGTTGAATTACAATGTTAGAATCTGTGTTTAAATGAAT
The DNA here is from genome assembly GCA_019671005.1 of Hibiscus mutabilis. Lineage (NCBI taxonomy): Eukaryota > Viridiplantae > Streptophyta > Magnoliopsida > Malvales > Malvaceae > Hibiscus > Hibiscus mutabilis. The sequence continues at coordinate 9,644,929 of CM033735.1, read as the reverse complement.
TATGAAGCTAGAAGCTTAAACTAGTGTAATCTGCCCAGAATACTCTGTTCTGAGCAGTAACTTTGAAAATTCACCATAAATTGTATAAATGGAATTTAAGGCTGAAATTTATATGGACAATGCCTTAACATGTCTAAATTCATTAGGAGAAATCAAAACCGAATTCTGGATTGTAGAATGAATTGTAGAGAAGAAACACTAGGGACAGTGCAAACTGTCTAGTGTTGTAAATTGCCCTATCTTTAAGCTAAAAACTATATTAATTGGAAAAGAATTAAAATGCAAGGCCTATATGGTTAGAAACAAAATTAAGTTAGCTTTCCAACGGTGTAAACCAATTGAAATTCTAACGTACGAAATGAAAGTTATGCATGTTTAAGTGAACAGAGTACATGCTGCCTGATAACAGTAGTTTAGGTAATTGTACACAGTTTTGTATACAGTTTGGTAAACTATTTTGCAAACAGTTTTGGGGCAGTTTAATTGCTGCCCTATTTTGCCTTAATATGGAATGTAGGCAGTTTGGTAATGTGTATAAAGGTGTGTATATGAATATGCTATATGTTTTGTATATATAATGTATTTACCTTGCTGCCATGTTGAATGATTTTGTGATTACATGTTTTGACCTTGTTCTATCTATGTGGTTTATTAGAGCAAGGAGAGGACTTTGGAGAAGGATCTAAAGTCGAGCATTCAAGGGACAAGCAAAAAGGAATAGTCTTTTGAGACTAGCTAGCTTAGGGAGTATTGTGAGTGTAGTTTATTCTAGAGTTAGGACTAGGTCCTAACTAAAGCAAGCATGTCTAAATTCTTGAATTGTTAATTGAACTTAATATGATCTTGACCTAATAAGGGAAGTATGAAATAAGATAATACATGAAACTTAACTACATCCTTGAATGTTGTATAAATGGAATGCTAGCATGTATATGTGGTAACATTGATGCTTGTATGTATGACATGGTATTGTGTCCAATTGTTTAAACCAAATGCTTGAAGTGCTATCTTAGATGATGCAATGAATACTTGAAATGTTGAGCTATGGCTCTATTGGCCTAAGGGCATAATGAATGTATAAACTTACCATGCAATACTCGAAATGACTCTTGGAAAAGATAATGCTTGACTTGAACTTGTACACTTGAATGATACATGATCTTGAACTTGAAAAGCTTAAAATCCTTGAATAGATGAATAAACAACCTTGGTTGCTAGTTGAATAGGTAGAAGGGCATGCCTTAGAGTCTAGAGCTCATTGTGTCAGGGTGGACTACGGTTCTGGGCTAAGGCCCCTAATTGGCGATAGACGGAGGGTACGTATGTGGTCTTTGGTGACAATAAGAGGGTTGACCAGTATTACGGTGCATCTTGTGGCGACAGTTGGTTGGAGACTCGATTACCTAGACAAACTATGAACCAAGGATTGTGTTAAAAAGATAATAAATGAGCTAATAAGCATGAATAGCTTGATTTCTTGTCATGTAAGCATGATTTGCTTGATTTCTTGTTATGTAAGCATAAATTGCTTGTCTACTTGATATGTGACCATGAATAGTTTGATTTCTTGACATGGATAAATCATGAATTATGATTCATTATCTCTTGCTTCTTATGCTATTCGAATGCCTTGAAATCCTTAGCTAGGATCATTCTTGACTAATTGACACTTAAATTGATATAACAATTGGTTAGAACTAGTTACTACCTCACTAAGTACATTCTTGTACTTATCACTCTTATTTTTATTCTTCCCAACCATATGATAAAGGATTCTATTGTTGCTTGATCTTGAAGCCTGATTTCTTGAGCTCGAAGCAAGACACATGCATAGCATAAGTATGGTTCATACTTGTTTTGTACTCCCCTAGTTGGTGGCACTTAGATTGTATATAGTGAACTTATGCATGCATTTTGAATACTTGAAACTTATATATATATATATATGTTCTTGAATGGGCTTACCATGTTGTGAACTTGGTTGATAACGTGAAACAAGGAATGAACTCAAATTTCATGAAATGGAAAGGTGTTTTGTTGCGCATATGGGTATATATATTGAATGTTTCAAAGTAATTGATCTAGCCTATTGTGTAATTCAGATGCCTTGGGAAATTATATAGTCACTTGTGTGAACATTCCATGTTGTAAGTGTTTTATAAGTTTGTATGGTAATTTCCGAATGGGTAGGCTTGGTGTATGGCTTGCTTGGAGACAAGGTATGTGTAATTGTATGTACAAATGATCATGTTTAGTAAATTTTAAGTATGAAATGTTACATGTATCAATCTAAGGATCAATGAAATGAAATGGAAGCATGTTTGCTCACTTAGGCTATTCGAATGATGGTTGTATGATGATGTTAATTGAAATGTTTGGTAACATATAATGTTTTGTAAACAAATCATAAGAATGCTTGCTCGTTAAGTTATGAGTGTTTGGTTTCTTGCTAGTTAAGTAACTCATCTAATAGGGATGATTTAACCTATTATTGCCTCGCCTTGCTTGTAATGTAATGTTCTTGCTTGGTAACGCTCCCGAGCCGATTTGCTACTAACCCGGGGTAAGGGGTGTTACATTCCGTGCTCTAAGGTGAGTGTAATTGTGTCAAGGGATATGCTTGGTGCAATCCTGTTGCATTATTTTGTGAATACGTTTGTATATGAATAAGGGCTCACATAGAGCAACCGTGTTAGATTCGATTGGCAAATTGGTAAGCACCTTGCGTAACTTTGATATGTATGCAAGAATGAATATGATATGTTAAGTCTATGGTAAGTGGAACTAATATGAACATGCTATATGATATAGAGCAGAGGCTCAATTTTTATATTTGATACGATATGATCCAAAAGATATGAAATATGCTAATTATGTGATTTTGTGTAAATATGGACATTGGATACAATTGGCATGCCATAGGATTATTTGAGCTCGTATAAGTAAGGGTGGACTACGGCCCAGGGCTATGACCTATATGTGGGGGAAATAAGGATGAATTGTGTAAGGGACTTTATGGAGCTACGGCTCAAGGCTACACCTATTTTCTGATATGTTGGTGTAAAGGGGAATCCGTGTATCCATTGTCACCATATTTGAGAATTATCATATGTTATGATATGTAATTTGATGAATATGAAAATATATGCCTATGTGAATTGAGCATGAGACTATATGTTTTAAACTATGCTTATGTTACTCGATTGTTCACTATGCCATTAGCTACTCACTCGCATTTGTGATAACTACCTCACTAGGATATGTAAGCCTAACATGTGTGTCTCACGCATTTTTAGGGCCTTAAGAGATTCCGAGCTTCGATCATGTATTGCGGTTGCAAGTTACCTCTACATCCTATACGTATGCTTATCTTTTGCTCTAAACTCCCAATGGAGTGGCATATTGTCCAAACATGTTTGTATAAGTATTTTGATGGTTGTGTAATAACCTAGAGATGTGCTTGTGTTGTATGCCTAAAATGACATGTTAGTGTATTGCTAAAAGTGGTAAAATATGGTTAAAATGTGCTTAAGGTGAAAACTAGGTAAATGGATTTGGAATGCCATAAAATTTGGCATACTACTGGAAATATAGTTTTAAGCATGCTGGTAAAATTTGGTAAAGATTGGACAAGGTTTGGTAGGTTAAATGGGTTAAAACCAACTAAAATCTGTCATTACAGGCCAAGCGTTTCGATACGGGTCATGGCGTATCGAAACGGCCATGCATATTTTGCTTAAATGAAACAAGGCGTTTCGATACACTTCAGGGGTGTATCAGAATGGAGTTTGACATTAAGGCCCAAAAAATTAATTGGACTGATACGAACTTTAGGGTGTATCGAAATGGTCAACCTTTGACCAAGGTGTATCGATACGGGCTTAGCTGTATCGATACAGGCCTGCTAAGCAAAGTCAACTTTGGTCAAACTGTATCGATATGGGTCATGGCATATCGATATAGAAATGGGCAGATTCGGAGATAGGCTTAAAATTTGTATACCCATATTGATACAGCAACTGGTGTATCGATACATGGCTTAAAAACTTGGTAAAAATTAGTTAAGTTATAATTTGGGCAATGACAAATGGCCACTAAAATTCTTAATAGCTTAATTGGCCTAGTAATAGGTAACCATTAATAATGGAACTTCGCCGACTAATGATTAATAAGTTAACTACGAGTTAGTAACAAAGAATCATGATTAGGCTTGCTAATTTGTAAAATACACGATTTAGTCATATGAGTTTAAAAAGTTTAAAAATCAACCTCAACTCCGATAAGATTAGTAACAAATAAAATTACTAAGCTTTAAGAATAATAACAAAGTTGAACTCTGATTTCACATTCGAACCTCTGATAAGCCTTCCGATAACACTATCCGACACGGATCCCTACCAGACCAGGAAAATGGTATTATAATTGTAGTATCAGAGCTTAGGTTTAGTCGATTCTAGGACTAAACAGTCGTCCGTTTAGAGTCTGTATCTGCATATGCCACTTAGGAGTTATTTGTTTATGATATTTGTGACTTTCAACTTACACGATTTAACCCTTCTATGAACTTAGATTTAGAATGCATGCTCCTACTGATAGAAGGGTGGTGAACGAACCAAACCCTGGCTCCTCCTCTACGCAAGGGGATAATCTGAGGGCAAAAGCTAGGCCCGAACAGGTGGCACAAAATGATCTGCCTCATCCTCCACCTATGACATTCGCTCAACAAGAATATCTGATGTCTATGGCATACATGATAAAGCAAGTAGTGGTATCCCTCCGACAAGAACCACTCCCACATCCTACCGAGGCAGCTTCATCTGCTTCAAGGGCTCCTATAGACAAGCTCAAGCAATACCCAGTCTATACCTTCATCAGCCAGGATCTGGACAATCCCGAAGTCGTAGAATACTGGCTGGAGAACACTCTGAAAGTACTGAACAAGCAAATGAAGTATCCTGAAAAATATAAGCTCGAATGTGCTCTAACCTTTATAGCTGAAGAGGCCCAAAGCAGGTGGGATACAATGACCCTCACTGTTCCTGAACATCGTGTTACGTGGGACTTCTTTCTCTAGGAGTTCCGCAAGAAATACATCAGTGAGCATTATATCGCATAAAGGCGCAAGAAGTTCCTCCATCTAAAACAAGGAGGAAAACTAGTGGAGCAATATATCCAAGAATTCTACATGTACGCGAGGTACGGTGCAGAGATTATCTGCACAGAGAAAGAGAAATGTCGGATATTCATAGATGGTCTCTGTGATGAACTGCGTCTTCTCTTTGTTGCTCTGGAGATTGATGATTTTTAGACCCTTGTCAACTGGGCCATTGCAACTGAAGCCTCACAAAAAGCTTTAGAGAGAAGGAACGGAAACCAAGATCGACCTAATAAGAGATTCCGTGATGACTCCAAGCCACTTACATCCCAAAAGAAAGGGAGACAGTAAGACCAGAAGTTTGTTACCTACCAACAGTTGCCCCGATCTGGTTACGTACCACAACTTCAGTCTGTATGAACATTTGTTACCCGTGCAGCTTCAGTAGACAGCACTGGCGGTTCTGTGAAGGGTTCCCAGATCCCTCTATGTAGCTTCTGCCAGAAAAGGCATTCAAGGTAGTGTCGTAGATAGTCTGGTTCCTGCTATCTTTACAGAGAATTCGACCATTTTATTCGATAATGTCCATAGAATTCTCATGCTTCTGCATCTGTGGCCTCTCAGAACAATCCTAACAAGGGGAGAGGAGCAAAGCAGTGCCATCCGAATCTGCGGGTAGACCTCGCAACAACAATACCCCTCTAGTTGGCCGAGATCCTCAGACTTCGGCACAGATGTATCAAGTTCGAGGCTGTGAGCAAGAAGATGATCCTGATGTGATTACAGGTATGATATAATTGTGTTCCGACCTTGTTCATGCTTTAATAGATCCAGGCTCCACGCATTCCTTCATTAGTGTACCCTTAATTGGGAAATATACTTTAGAATATGAACCTGTTGCTTCCGAGATAGTTGTTTCTAACCCGTTAGGGGATAGTGTGATTATTCGGTGGATCTGTAAAGCTTGCCCTCTAAAGATCCAAGGGATCCCATTCCTGGCTAATTTGATGGCCTTGCCTTTCCACGAGTTCGATCTCATCCTAGGCCTTGATTGGCTAGCCGAACATCAAGCTTGGGTTGATTGTTCAAAGAAAAAGTTGTACCTCCGTGGACTAGGTAAAGAGAGCTTAACTCTGATGAAATTTGAATCTGAGCCTAAAAAGACCTTTATGTGTGCCATGGAGTCTAAGAAAGATCTAAAGCTCGAAGATGTACCCATAGTAAAAGTTTATTCGATGTGTTTCCTGATGAACTTTCGGGATTCCCTCCCACCCGTGAAGTGGAATTCAGGATAGAAGTGCAACCTGAGACTACTCCGGTCTCTATTACTCCGTATAGAATGGCTCCGGTAAAATTAAGAGAGCTAAAGGCCCAAATCCAAGATCTTTAGGATAAGGGATTCATTTGACTGAGTCCTCACCCTAGGGAGCGCCGGTGTTGTTTGTCAAAAAGAAGGATGAATCAATGCGCTTATGCATTGACTACCGACAGTTGAATAAAGTCACAATCAAGAATAATTACCCTCTTCTGAGGATTGATGACCTCTTTGATCAGTTGAAGGATGCCTTTATCTTCTCCAAGATAGATCTTTGATCTGGATACTACCAAATGTTGCTGAAAGAATTTCATGTTCCAAAGATAGCCTTTCGGACTAGATATGGTCATTATGAATTTCTAGTGATGCCTTTTGGACTCACGAATGCACCTGCAACCTTTATGGATTTGATGAACCATATATTCCGGCCCTATCTTAATAAGTTTGTGGTTGTCTTTATAGATGACATTTTAATTTATTTGAAAGACTCTACCTCCCATGAATAACATCTCCGGATTGTGCTTCAAACTCTCTAAAAGAAATAATTATACGCCAAGTTCAGCAAATGTGAATTCTGGTTGTCCGAAGTATCCTTTTTTGGCCATGTGATCTCCTCTACAAGAATTCAAGTTGACCCAAAGAAGATCCAAGCAATCATTGATTGGATTCCTCCAAAGAATGTGGGAGAAGTTCATAGTTTTCTGGGCCTTGCAGGCTACTACCATAGATTCGTTAAGGGGTTCTCACTGATTGCTACACCATTAATGAAGCTTCTCTGTAAGGATACTCCCTTCGCATGGACTGAAGATCAACAACGAAGCTTTGATCAGCTTAAGCAAGTCCTTACTCATGCCCCCATCTTGGTGCAACCCGAGTCAGGCAAAGACTTCACCGTGTATAGTGATGCATCCCACTTGGGATTAGGCCATGTTCTGATGCAAGAAGGCAAAGACATAGCTTATGCCTCACGTCAACTCAAGCCTCATGAGTTAAATTATCTGACTCATGATCTAGAGCTAGCCGCAGTTGTGTTTGCTCTAAAGATTTGGCGGCATTATCTCTATTGTAATACCCCAAATTGTGGTCTAGAGCTATGTTATTGATTATGGTTATAAATTATTTGGTTACAAAATTTTATCATGAGTAATTCATGATTTAGGTGATGCTACCACTTTTGTTTCCAAGAATATCTTATTATAATGTACATTAAGAAAGTCAATTAAAAGCTTAAGACCGAAATGAAAGGATTGAAAACAAGGTTGATTAAATTATGATGGACTAATATGATTAAATTCATAAACTTGTATCTTGCATGCCAAAATTCTATAAAGTACAAGGATAGGAACACATGTCTAAAAGGGAGAGAGTACATTTGTAAAGAGTCGGTTATGGGGATAAACATCCTTACATTTTTTCCCTTAGAATGCTGAGGCTATAGAGAACAAGTGAGAGAATGAGTGTCTCAAAGCAACCATTTTCTTCACCTCACCATTCTCCCCACTGAAAGCTTTTTTCCATATTTGAAGCTCGAGATAGCTTGGATAGACTCAGATGCATCGAAAAAACTCCATCAATTTTAGTGTATCTCAATTTATGTGCCAAGCCCATTTTATTGTTAAAGGGTGATTGCTTAAATTTTCTTTTGGATTGTAGAGAAATTAAATGTAGATGTTAACTCAAAGGAAATGGGAATTTGGTTTCTAGATAATCAAGTTCTTGAGAGATAAATGATAGATAGATCATTAAGCTTTCCTATTAAATTTATTTTAGATTTTATAATGAATTCTTTAGCTTTGTTTGGTATTGGCCGATTGTAATTCAAAGGAGGGATTTTGGGTTAGAAAAATTTCATAAGTGACTGGAATTTAGAATCAAATTCAGGGATTGATTAGATAACTTCTCCTATTGAATTTAGCGTAGGTTTGGTCATAAGCGTTTGAGGATTGGCTGAATTATTTAGAGGATATTTAAGTGGATCAATACCCTTTGAATTGGAGTGTAAAATGCAATCTAAGCTACAAATTTAGGTGCTGCCCTGTATTGTTTTAACCTTTTATATGAGAATGTTTTAGGAATGTTTTTAAAGGAAATCCATGAGGACTACTGAATGGCTTTGATAGAATATAGTTGTATGTGTGGAAAATAAAGATGTCTCATTTCGAGTATATAAACACAATTACATATGGTAAAATTGTAACACCCCCTACCCCGGGTTAGTAGCAAACCGGCTCGGGAGCATTACCAAGCAAGGACATTACAATACAAGCAAGAACACGAATAAGGCAGAAATAGATTAACTCCTCCCTATTAGACAAGTTACTTAACTAACAAGCAACCAAGCATACTTGACTTTTCAAGCAAGCAATCCCATATTTTGTTTACAAGACATCATAACAACCCTAATTCAAATAGCCTAAGTGTGCAAACATACTTCCATTTCATTTCAATGTTCCTTAGATTGATATATATAACATTTCATACCTAAATTTACTAAACATGATTGTTGAACATACAATTGCATGTAACTTGTTTCCAATCAAGCCATACACCAAGCCTATCCATTCGGCAATTACCATACAAACACACAAAACACTTACAACAAGGTATGTTCACACACAAGTGACCATATAATTTCCAAGGCATTCGAATGGCACAATATAAACTAGATCAATCACTTGATCATTCCATTTGTATATTCATATATGCGCAGCAAAACATCTTTCCATTACATGTAATTTAAGTTCAATACATACTTGTTTCACATTGTCAATCAAGTTCATAACATAGTGGGCCCATTCAAGAACACATATATACAAGTATTCAAGTATTCAAAATGCATGCACTAGTTCACTAGATACAATCTAAGTGCCACCAACTAGGGGAGTACAAAACAAGTATGAACCATACTTATGTTATGCTTGTGTCTTGCTTTGAGCTCAAGGAAACAGGCTTCAAAATCAAGCAATGAACGAATCCTTTATCTTGTTGGTTGGGAAGAATGAAAACAAGAGTGATAAGTACAAGAATGTACTTAGTGAGGTAGTAACTAGTTCTAACCAATTATTATAACAAGTTAAGTGTCAATTAGACAAGAATGATCCTAGCTAAGGATTTCAAGCATTCGGCTAGCATAAGAAACAAGAGGCAATGAATCATAATTCATGCTTCCATGTCAAGAATCAAGCAAATCATGCTTACATAATAAAATATCAAGCAAATCATGCTTACATGACAAGTAACATACAATTCGTGGCTTTCATGTCAAGTAACATTCATTATATAACTTTCAAGACAAGTAACATGTATTATAGGATTGTTATTTCATTTGTTATCAATTAAACACCCCCTTGGTACTTAGTTTGTATAGGTAATCGAGTCTCCAACCAACTGTCGCCACAAGATGCACCGTAGTGCTAGTCAACCCTCCTACTGTCGCCAAATACCACATACATTCCCTCCGTCTGTCGCCAAATAGGGGCCTTAGCCCTGGACTGTAGTCCACCCTAACACAATGGGCTCTAGACTCTAAGGCATGCCCTTCTACCTAATCCAACTAGCTACCAAGGTTGTTCGATTATAGCCATTTATACAAGTATTTCAAGTTCAAGATCATGTCAAGTATTCAGCAAGTTCATTATATACTAAGCCCTTAGGCCAATTGAGCCATAGCTCACATATCATGTAATTCTCATGTGTTCATTTCATCAATTTGAGATAACATTTCAAGCAATTTCTTTAAGCATTCGATCACATACCATATTACACATACAAGCACCAATGTTACCACTTAAACATACTTAGCAATCGAATTATACATGAATTCAAGGATGTGATCAAATTTCATGCATTACTTTAATCATACTTCCCTTATTTGGCCAATTCCATATTAGGTCCATTTAAACATTACAAGAATGTAGACATGCATGCATTGGTTAGGACCTAGTCCTAACCCTAGAAATAACTACACTCACAATACTCCAAGCTTAGCTAGTCTTGGATCCACACTCCTTTGTTCTTAGTTTTAGGATATTCCACCCTTTCCTCTTCCACCAAGTTCACTCTTGGTTCTAACACATTACACAAGTAAATACATATTAAAACAAGTTCACATAATCATTCAACCAAGGCAATATTACTAGTACACAACATATACAAATCTAGTAGCATGTTCATATATATTCTTTACTACACATAACTACACTTGTCTATACTCTAATTCATGTAAAACAGGGCAGTAACCACTGTCCCAAAACTGTTTCCAAAACAGTTTCCAAAACTGCCACAAAAAACTGTGTACAATTACCTAAATTGTTGCTACTAGGCGGTATGTACTCTGCTCACTTAAACATCCATAACTTTCATTCCGTACGTTATAATTTCAATTGGTTTACACCGGTGGAAAGCTAACTTAATTTTATTTCTAACCATACATGCCTTGCATTTTATTTCTTTGTCAATTAATACAGTTTTTAGCTTAAAGACAAGGCAATTTACAACAATGGACAATTTGCACTGTCCCTAGTGTTTCTTCTCTACAATTCATTCTACAATCCAGAATTCAGTTCTGTTTTCTCCTAATGAATTTAGACATGTTAAGGCACTATCTATACAAATTTCAGCCTTAAATTCCATTTATACAATTTATGGTGATTTTTCAAAGTTATTGCCCAGAACAGAGTTTTCTGGGCAGATTACACTAGGTTGAGTTTCTAGCTTCATAACTCATCTAAACAAGATTCTAACATTGTAATTCAACTTATTTTCATGCTCTTACATGTCTAGGTTAGTCCAATTCACCTATCAATGTGCTTAAAACAGGGCATTATAGTGCTATGTTTAATTTGATCCATTTGATCAACAACATACTTCTAATTCACCATTTGAGCAATCCATTACCTAGTTTTAACTAATCCAATTATATGCATTCATTTTCCAGCAAGCTATCTACTCTTTTCAAGTCTCAATTCATCTAACAACATGATCAAAACAGGGCATTATATACAATTAGCATATTTACACATTTTCACCTAACAAAATAGTCCATATTCTCATTTTCCAGCAACCATACACATTCTCTTTAGCAATTTGGCTACTAACACTCACAATTTCAAGGATCGTTAGAAGTTAACATCACTATAACATACATAAAAACCATCCTATTTCACTTGCCATGTATCTATTTACAAGAATGCTATTCATATACTAAGTTCTTTTATCCGAAACATGCCATCATCTAAAGTTCAAGCAAACAAAACTGGTTCTCTTGTTATATTCTAGAATCACAAACAAAAAAAATAGGAATTAGCAAGAGAACTTACTTTCATACACATGCAAACAACAATTTGAGCACCAAAACAAGCATTACTTCAAGAAATCCAAGTAGTTAGCCATGAAATTCTCTCTTTCTCTCAAAGTTTGGTTTCGGCTCATCCATAGAAAGATGAGGATGATAGCATTTGATCTAATAGTCCCTTTTTCCACTAAAATTCTTTATCCTATGTGTAATATGCCATCACTTGCCACATGTTCAAGGCACTTTAATTTATTTCATTAACATGCAATACTCGGTTATTGCATAAGGTTCATATTGGTCACTTCAATTTTGGCATTCTAACTTGTTGGCTATAACATTTTAGTCCTTTAGTTATTTGTTAGCTAATGTTCTTTCTTCTTTAATTTGATTAGCTTATAATTCAATTAGTCCATATCTTAGATAGTGGTAACCTTCCTAGGCCAAGTTTAGGGTGTTACAAAAATTGACTTGTTGGTTTATTTCAAAAGTACTAGGCAGTCTTATGAGTTATGTATATACAGAAAAACTGTTTTGTCTAATATTAAAGGCTGCTTGTATCAATTAGGATCGTTTTTGTAGGTGGATAAATGAGTAGAAACTGTCCTATTAGATTTTAAATGGTACTGTTATAAAAGATAATAAAGAACAGTTTTTGAACTGTATAAAAAGACAGTTTTAAAGGGGAAAAACCAGTGCAGAATTAGTGCAGTACTCCAGATTCGAATGAATAATAATAAAACAGTGCATTATGTAGTTAAAATTCTGCAGTTTTATAGCCTAAAACAATGCTGTTTCAATAGTTTAAATTTTGGACAGTCATGTTAGCTAAACAATGCAGTTTTACATTGTTTATTCAGTACAGTTTAGGCAGTTAAATATACGGTTTTGGAGCAGTTCTGGAAGTTCAAAACAGTGCAGAAAAACAGTTTCAAATAGTGATAAAATACTGCAGTTTTGAATAGGTAAAGACTGTGCATAATTTTTAATTAATCCAGTGCAGTTTGGTGATTTTAAATGCAGATTCGAAGGATAAAAACAAGTTAATATTTTTTTGGACTGTTTTATCAAATATTGGAGTATACATGTTTATCTTGGGCAGTTTTGTTACCTTAAATCTGTGCAGAATATGGCCTTTAAAACTGTGTAAATTGGTAGTATAAAAACCGGGCAGAATTGTAGCATAATCAGTGAAATTATGTGATCTAGAGTTAAAGTATAAAATGGAAAAGGATGTAGAACTAATTCAGTGATTATTATACAGTGTGTACGTGTAATTTTTAATATAGAAATGTGATTCGAATTAAATTATAAAAAGGGCTGTTTGGTATTTTAAATTAAGGACTGTTTTAATTGGTTCATTGAAGTTGGTTGTTCGATTAAGAATTATAGGAAACTGCCTAGATGTATGCGTGACTTTGTACATGAACGTTGAATTGCTTTTGCTGTATATATATGTATATGAAGGCTCGAATGGGAGCTATTTATAAATAAATTAAGTTGGATAGATTATAATGATTTGGTTTAATTGTTTGAGGTACATTTTGGACATGAATGGATAAAGATAACAGTTGTGGGAAGCAAAGAGAGTTAGTGGAATTCGGGTATTTCATAACTTTGGAATAACCAAGTGAGTGTAGTCACATAAGTCTCGGGTAACACAGAGTTATCCTAAAGTTTGATTTATTACTGTTAAGAATTAAATGTATGTGGATGAATTGCATTATTTATTTACATTCTGTAAAAGGCTCAAATAGAGCTAATTGTGGTTGAGCATACATTCATAGCATGACATTCATATTTAGACTTGAATGATGTTGCATTTCTTATGTTTTAATGCCTTGCAATGCTTGAGTAATTGATTATGGAATGCCTTCATGTGGAGATGAATGAATAATTGATAATAACCTTGGAATACTAACTAACCAAGGACAATGAGAATTTCTATGAAAAGATTGAGTAGTTAACTCTAAAGAGTTAAGAAGTAAGAAAGCTTGAATATGTTAAAAGTTATTGAAATAAGGAAAGAATCAAGGTTACTTGTAACCTAAGAAATATATTTTAGCTTTAAAAGTAAAGCTACTTGTACAACAAGCAACTTCTCGAATATCAAAGCTAAGATAAAATATATAAGTTGCCTCTTTAAATGGAAGACCTTGGATTCATTGGTCGATGTCTGAAATGTATGGACTACGACCCCTTGTTATTAAGATCAAATGATCTTTTAGTACCTTTGGTACTCTTGTTCAAAGTATTGCTCGGGGGATGCCCCAATGATATGTTTCGATGGCACTAATTACCATCGCTTGTTGATATAATTCGATATTAGCTATTGCTATGTGCTCTGAGCTAAGTATCGCCTGAACTAATGTTATTCATCACCAATAATAATCCAAGGCAAACCTGTAAAAAAATATGAAATGTTTACATTAAGTAAAGAATTCGACAGGCTTATGATCAAGTATTGCAATGGTTAAGCTCTTGGTGAGCCTGTAAATGTATAAGCTCTTGCTGAGCCCGATAATGAATGGCTCCTAATGAGTCTTGAATGGTTAGCTCTTAGTGAGCATAAAGTGACTCCTAATTGGAGTTCAATCGTATGGTTCCAACCTGAGTCTTGAATGTTGTTAATAAAGAATCGAAAGCTAATGGATAATTGTCAAGTCTCATGAAGACTTTAATGTGCAAAGTTGATCTTGATAAGTTCAACCTTTGTATAATGAAGCTTGGATAAGCTACCGTACATTATAAAATCCATAAGTTATATCGAGACATAGATAACAAATGTTCTTGAAACAAGCTCGAAGATTAAATAAGAGAATATCAAAGACATTGAATCATGCGTTTAACTTAAATAATTACAAAGACTTGGTTAATCATTATTGGTCCTTGGTTGATTATTATCTTGTTCTGTCATGAATACTACCTCACTTGGGCTATGTAAGCCTAATGCATTCATTATCATGCATTGCAGGTTGAATAGAGCTAAATAATTAAATTTGTCAAGAGTTCCGGATCATTATTCAAGATTTAAATAGAGTTGGATTTTCCCTAGTTACAATACTCCTAGAATGGTGGCACAAAGTGTTTGAGTTAATTTATGTAGTGTGTCTTTTAATGTGTAAATTCCATGAATGTATATGTTAATTGTAATTAGATCTATTAACATATTTGTTAAAATGTTAATTGAGGTTCAAGCTATTAGCATAATGATCTATTTATGGCTTAAGGTTTTGAAAGCCTTGTTCCATTGTTGGATCGAAGGATAATTGAGGTGTTATGAAGTAGTTAAAGATTGATGTAGGTCTATTAAGCAAGAACTGATCAATATGTGTGATAACCGAGGAATTTAATGAACATTCTTGTATCATGGACATTTCGATGTTGGTATTCTAGTCTTCATTAAATATCTGGATAATTACATATGCATATATGAATGTTTAAGTGAAACCCTAGTGGGTATGATCATGAATGTGTAATTAGTTAGGCTGATTTAACTATTAACATGATTATACAAGTAGCTTGGGCAGATTTATAATGTTATAAAAAAACCAAGTATTGATAGAATTAAGGATTATTAAGTTTGTTGAAGTCTTGGATATTATATTATAATAGAATGTATTCGATTTATGGTTGCGGTTTGTATAATTCTAATAAAAACCATTATTGGGTAACCGTTTGCTCGAATGGATTGTGAATGAAAAAGGTGTGCAAGTGTAGTAGTGTAATATGTGATCTTTAGATCAAACATGGTATTGATAGGTGTTTCTAATAGAGGATGATAAAAGCAAATCAAGTGTTAATAGCATTACATAATCGTTTGCCTATTGAGTTATACATATTTATATCGTGCAAGTTGATTGATTAAGATGACCTTGCATGGTTAATCGACTTGTTAAATAGCTAATTGTTGTGAAGTTAACTGATTAATGGATGAACATAGATAATAAATTGGAAACCATGCGTAAAGATTGGTATAAGCTTAAATAATACTTGATAGTAGATCTTGCCATGTTACAAGTTAATAGAAGGACTAGACTTTTACAATTGGTTCCTTATAATCAATCAACGAGGATAGAATGTTAAACGGATGGTTTCTTGGTGTACAAGTTATTTCTGAATTGTCATAGTAAGGTCATTAATCATGTGAACTGTTTGCGAAGTAGCTGAGATAAAATTTGATCAAGTGAATCAATAGAGCCTCTATTTTCAATCAATGGACCTTGTGTATTTTATGTTTATAATGATTAAATACTTCAAAGGAAGTGGAATCCAAGAAAGTTTATAAGCGTTAAGAAACCATTCTGTTATGTTACGGTTAAGTTAAAAAAGGAAATTTGAAATTTTTTGGTTCTTGTTTTGATTTTCTCAAAGAACGCGTTCCTAACTCCGATTTTCTTCTTAGCTGGGTTGAGGCGTTACAAATTGGTATCAAAGCATGGTTTAGTCCATTCTCGGACTAAATATAGACTCACCGCGTCTCCATAAGTCCGCCGTGCCACCTAGGAGTTTAATTTTGACAAACACTTGTGATCATGGTTTTATACAAGCCTGTTCGATGCATATTGTGATCATCAGTGAAAAGTAATTTTGATATGAATTTGTTAAAAGTTCTTTCACATGTTAGTAGTGATAAATAGTTTTATAATAGAGATTGTTTCAGTAAAGATTACCAAAATGTTTGATTCTTTGAATGAAATGGTGAAGTATATGTGGCTAATGGGCTGTTGAGTGAATACATGATTGAAATAGGATTAAAATTCAGATATCCAAATGCCTAATTGAAAGGAATTAATGTTACTTTTGATGAAATCACTGTAGTACAGCCTTAAAGACTGCAATGTTATAAGAAGTATGAAAACAATTTGATATGTGCCTAGTCTGCTAATTTAATGTAGATTTTATGAGCATGATAAGTATGGTTTTGATTAGTTGTGAGTGTTGCTTAAGTATGAAATTGTATGCTATGTTGAGCTTCTGGAAATAAATTAAGGGTTAATTATGAGTTTAAAACAAGAAAGGGACTGATTTAGTAATAATTGGGGGAATGAATAGATTTTAAAAGAGAATTGGTTTGCATGTGAAATTTTTGTAATTAGGGACTGCCTTGCTGGAATGAATAAATTGGAGGTTGTTTTGTTTATAAAAATGTGTTTTGGAGACTGTTTTTACAAGGCTAATGGACTGTTTAGTTTAATTAAGGGTTATACAAAGATTTGGTTCTTTGTTGAGTAGTATAGATAGAAATATTCATGAATAGAAATGAGTTGCAACGCGGTTGTTTGATTGAATATCTGATTCGGTTGTTATGTTTGTGACCATGTAGCATGATCAAGATGATGTGTTTGTTTAAATGTGGCATCTTTAATACATGAATTTGTTTCATGTTAATTGAGTTTCAATTAATGCAATATGAACAAATATAGGGGCTGTTCGAGTTAAGTACATGTTGATACCTTGAAATTAACCCTGTTTTGAAGTGGTAAAAAAGAGACTAAAGAATTCTGTCCAAATTTGTGAATTTGAATTAATATGAAAACTAGCACATTAGAGTTCAATCATGGATTACTCAAATACATGCTGAAACTGTTCTGTTTTTTTGTAAAGGAAATTCAAAATTATTATTGTGATGAAAACAAGAAGATAGAATGTTAATTGATTGATGATAGACCCTTGATTGATTGCTTGATTGTGTTGAGACTGAAATTTGATGATTAAGCCTAAATGGGATTGTTTTGAGTATACCTTGGTTATTGGACTGTTTAGATTATAAATAGTCCTATTAGAAATTATGAGAAACAAACTAAGGACTGTTTTGTTTAAATAAAAGAACAAGTATGTAGCTTGGAATGTGTATGATAATATATTGTAGTTAGAGAGACTGATCTTTTACAACTTGGACTGTTTTGCAAAATTTAGTATATTGTTACTGAGCATTAGTAAATACTTATATTTAGATTGTCTTGAAGCCTATATGCATTGTTTTGGACATGATTTAAAGAGTTATTTGAACCTAGGAGTTCAAGTTTATGTTATGTATTGGCATCTTGCAACCAATATAATTGGATTTTTGTTGTTTGAAATTCAGAATATGTGAAAATATTCGAATCTGATATTACATTGTTAGTCACTAAGGAAATTCGAGGACGATTTTTTTTAAGGGGGAAAAATTGTAATACCCCAAATTGTGGTCTAGAACTATGTTATTGATTATGGTTATAAATTATTTGGTTACAAAATGTTATCATGATTAATTCATGATTTAGGTGATGCTACCACTTTTGTTTCCAAGAATATCTTATTACAATGTACATTAAGAAAGTCAATTAAAAGCTTAAGACCGAAATGAAAGGATTGAAAACAAGGTTGATTAAATTATGATGGACTAATATGATTAAAGTCATAAACTTGTATCTTGCATGTCAAAATTCTATAAAGTACAAGGATATGAACACATGTCTAAAAGGGAGAGAGTACATTTGTGAAGAGTCTCGGTTATGCGGAATTATTTAGAGGATATTTAAGTGGATCAATACCCTCTGAATTGGACTGTAAAATGCAATCTAAGCTGCAAATTTAGGTGCTGCCCTGTATTGTTTTAACCTTTTATATGAGAATTGTTTTAGGAATGTTTTTAAAGGAAATCCATGAGGACTACTGAATGGCTTTGATAGAATATAGTTGTATGTGTGGAAAATAAAGATGTCTTGTTTCTAGTATATAAACACAATTACATATGGTAAAATTGTAACACCCCCTACCCCGGTTAGTAGCAAACCCGCTCGAGCATTACCAAGCAAGGACATTACAATACAAGCAAGAACACGAATAAGGCAGAAATAGATTAACTCCTCCCTATTAGACAAGTTACTTAACTAACAAGCAACCAAGCATACTTGACTTTTCAAGCAAGCAATCCCATATTTTGTTTACAAGACATCATAACAACCCTAATTCAAATAGCCTAAGTGTGCAAACATACTTCCATTTCATTTCAATGTTCCTTAGATTGATATATATAACATTTCATACCTAAATTTACTAAACATGATTGTTGAACATACAATTGCATGTAACTTGTTTCCAATCAAAGCCATACACACAAGCCTATCCATTCGGCAATTACCATACAAACACACAAAACACTTACAACAAGGTATGTTCACACACAAGTGACCATATAATTTCCAAGGCATTCGATGGCACAATATAAACTAGATCAATCACTTGATCATTCCATTTGTATATTCATATATGCAGCAAAACATCTTTCCATTACATGTAATTTAAGTTCAATACATACTTGTTTCACATTGTCAATCAAGTTCATAACATAGTGGGCCCATTCAAGAACACATATATACAAGTATTCAAGTATTCAAAATGCATGCACTAGTTCACTAGATACAATCTAAGTGCCACCAACTAGGGAGTACAAAACAAGTATGAACCATACTTATGTTATGCTTGTGTCTTGCTTTGAGCTCAAGGAAACAGGCTTCAAAATCAAGCAATGAACGAATCCTTTATCTTGTTGGTTGGGAAGAATGAAAACAAGAGTGATAAGTACAAGAATGTACTTAGTGAGGTAGTAACTAGTTCTAACCAATTATTATAACAAGTTAAGTGTCAATTAGACAAGAATGATCCTAGCTAAGGATTTCAAGCATTCGCTAGCATAAGAAACAAGAGGCAATGAATCATAATTCATGCTTCCATGTCAAGAATCAAGCAAATCATGCTTACATAATAAAATATCAAGCAAATCATGCTTACATGACAAGTAACATACAATTCGTGGCTTTCATGTCAAGTAACATTCATTATATAACTTTCAAGACAAGTAACATGTATTATAGGATTGTTATTTCATTTGTTATCAATTAAACACCCCCTTGGTACTTAGTTTGTATAGGTAATCGAGTCTCCAACCAACTGCCGCCACAAGATGCACCGTGAGTGCTAGTCAACCCTCCTACTGTCGCCAAATACCACATACATTCCTCCGTCTGTCGCCAAATAGGGGCCTTAGCCCTGACCGTAGTCCACCCTAACACAATGGGCTCTAGACTCTAAGGCATGCCCTTCTACCTAATCCAACTAGCTACCAAGGTTGTTCGATTATAGCCATTTATACAAGTATTTCAAGTTCAAGATCATGTCAAGTATTCAGCAAGTTCATTATATACTAAGCCCTTAGGCCAATTGAGCCATAGCTCACATATCATGTAATTCTCATGTGTTCATTTCATCAATTTGAGATAACATTTCAAGCAATTTCTTTAAGCATTCGATCACATACCATATTACACATACAAGCACCAATGTTACCACTTAAACATACTTAGCAATCGAATTATACATGAATTCAAGGATGTGATCAAATTTCATGCATTACTTTAATCATACTTCCCTTATTTGGCCAATTCCATATTAGGTCCATTTAAACATTACAAGAATGTAGACATGCATGCATTGGTTAGGACCTAGTCCTAACCCTAGAAATAACTACACTCACAATACTCCAAGCTTAGCTAGTCTTGGATCCACACTCCTTTGTTCTTAGTTTTAGGATATTCCACCCTTTCCTCTTCCACCAAGTTCACTCTTGGTTCTAACACATTACACAAGTAAATACATATTAAAACAAGTTCACATAATCATTCAACCAAGGCAATATTACTAGTACACAACATATACAAATCTAGTAGCATGTTCATATATATTCTTTACTACACATAACTACACTTGTCTATACTCTAATTCATGTAAAACAGGGCAGTAACCACTGTCCCAAAACTGTTTCCAAAACAGTTTCCAAAACTGCCACAAAACTGTGTACAATTACCTAAATTGTTGCTACTAGGCGGTATGTACTCTGCTCACTTAAACATCCATAACTTTCATTCCGTACGTTATAATTTCAATTGGTTTACACCGGTGGAAAGCTAACTTAATTTTATTTCTAACCATACATGCCTTGCATTTTATTTCTTTGTCAATTAATACAGTTTTTAGCTTAAAGACAAGGCAATTTACAACAATGGACAATTTGCACTGTCCCTAGTGTTTCTTCTCTACAATTCATTCTACAATCCAGAATTCAGTTCTGTTTTCTCCTAATGAATTTAGACATGTTAAGGCACTATCTATACAAATTTCAGCCTTAAATTCCATTTATACAATTTATGGTGATTTTTCAAAGTTATTGCCCAGAACAGAGTTTTCTGGGCAGATTACACTAGGTTGAGTTTCTAGCTTCATAACTCATCTAAACAAGATTCTAACATTGTAATTCAACTTATTTTCATGCTCTTACATGTCTAGGTTAGTCCAATTCACCTATCAATGTGCTTAAAACAGGGCATTATAGTGCTATGTTTAATTTGATCCATTTGATCAACAACATACTTCTAATTCACCATTTGAGCAATCCATTACCTAGTTTTAACTAATCCAATTATATGCATTCATTTTCCAGCAAGCTATCTACTCTTTTCAAGTCTCAATTCATCTAACAACATGATCAAAACAGGGCATTATATACAATTAGCATATTTACACATTTTCACCTAACAAAATAGTCCATATTCTCATTTTCCAGCAACCATACACATTCTCTTTAGCAATTTGGCTACTAACACTCACAATTTCAAGGATCGTTAGAAGTTAACATCACTATAACATACATAAAAACCATCCTATTTCACTTGCCATGTATCTATTTACAAGAATGCTATTCATATACTAAGTTCTTTTATCCGAAACATGCCATCATCTAAAGTTCAAGCAAACAAAACTGGTTCTCTTGTTATATTCTAGAATCACAAACAAAAAAATAGGAATTAGCAAGAGAACTTACTTTCATACACATGCAAACAACAATTTGAGCACCAAAACAAGCATTACTTCAAGAAATCCAAGTAGTTAGCCATGAAATTCTCTCTTTCTCTCAAAGTTTGGTTTCGGCTCATCCATAGAAAGATGAGGATGATAGCATTTGATCTAATAGTCCCTTTTTCCACTAAAATTCTTTATCCTATGTGTAATATGCCATCACTTGCCACATGTTCAAGGCACTTTAATTTATTTCATTAACATGCAATACTCGGTTATTGCATAAGGTTCATATTGGTCACTTCAATTTTGGCATTCTAACTTGTTGGCTATAACATTTTAGTCCTTTAGTTATTTGTTAGCTAATGTTCTTTCTTCTTTAATTTGATTAGCTTATAATTCAATTAGTCCATATCTTAGATAGTGGTAACCTTCCTAGGCCAAGTTTAGGGTGTTACAAAATTGACTTGTTGGTTTATTTCAAAAGTACTAGGCAGTCTTATGAGTTATGTATATACAGAAAAACTGTTTTGTCTAATATTAAAGGCTGCTTGTATCAATTAGGATCGTTTTTGTAGGTGGATAAATGAGTAGAAACTGTCCTATTAGATTTTAAATGGTACTGTTATAAAAGATAATAAAGAACAGTTTTTGAACTGTATAAAAAGACAGTTTTAAAGGGGAAAAACCAGTGCAGAATTAGTGCAGTACTCCAGATTCGAATGAATAATAATAAAACAGTGCATTATGTAGTTAAAATTCTGCAGTTTTATAGCCTAAAACAATGCTGTTTCAATAGTTTAAATTTTGGACAGTCATGTTAGCTAAACAATGCAGTTTTACATTGTTTATTCAGTACAGTTTAGGCAGTTAAATATACGGTTTTGGAGCAGTTCTGGAAGTTCAAAACAGTGCAGAAAAACAGTTTCAAATAGTGATAAAATACTGCAGTTTTGAATAGGTAAAGACTGTGCATAATTTTTAATTAATCCAGTGCAGTTTGGTGATTTTAAATGCAGATTCGAAGGATAAAAACAAGTTAATATTTTTTTGGACTGTTTTATCAAATATTGGAGTATACATGTTTATCTTGGGCAGTTTTGTTACCTTAAATCTGTGCAGAATATGGCCTTTAAAACTGTGTAAATTGGTAGTATAAAAACCGGGCAGAATTGTAGCATAATCAGTGAAATTATGTGATCTAGAGTTAAAGTATAAAATGGAAAAGGATGTAGAACTAATTCAGTGATTATTATACAGTGTGTACGTGTAATTTTAATATAGAAATGTGATTCGAATTAAATTATAAAAAGGGCTGTTTGGTATTTTAAATTAAGGACTGTTTTAATTGGTTCATTGAAGTTGGTTGTTCGATTAAGAATTATAGGAAACTGCCTAGATGTATGCGTGACTTTGTACATGAACGTTGAATTGCTTTTGCTGTATATATATGTATATGAAGGCTCGAATGGGAGCTATTTATAAATAAATTAAGTTGGATAGATTATAATGATTTGGTTTAATTGTTTGAGGTACATTTTGGACATGAATGGATAAAGATAACAGTTGTGGGAAGCAAAAGAGAGTTAGTGGAATTGGTATTTCATAACTTTGGAATAACCAAGTGAGTGTAGTCACATAAGTCTCGGGTAACACAGAGTTATCCTAAAGTTTGATTTATTACTGTTAAGAATTAAATGTATGTGGATGAATTGCATTATTTATTTACATTCTGTAAAAGGCTCAAATAGAGCTAATTGTGGTTGAGCATACATTCATAGCATGACATTCATATTTAGACTTGAATGATGTTGCATTTCTTATGTTTTAATGCCTTGCAATGCTTGAGTAATTGATTATGGAATGCCTTCATGTGGAGATGAATGAATAATTGATAATAACCTTGGAATACTAACTAACCAAGGACAATGAGAATTTCTATGAAAAGATTGAGTAGTTAACTCTAAAGAGTTAAGAAGTAAGAAAGCTTGAATATGTTAAAAGTTATTGAAATAAGGAAAGAATCAAGGTTACTTGTAACCTAAGAAATATATTTTAGCTTTAAAAGTAAAGCTACTTGTACAACAAGCAACTTCTCGAATATCAAAGCTAAGATAAAATATATAAGTTGCCTCTTTAAATGGAAGACCTTGGATTCATTGGTCGATGTCTGAAATGTATGGACTACGACCCCTTGTTATTAAGATCAAATGATCTTTTAGTACCTTTGGTACTCTTGTTCAAAGTATTGCTCGGGGGATGCCCCAATGATATGTTTCGATGGCACTAATTACCATCGCTTGTTGATATAATTCGATATTAGCTATTGCTATGTGCTCTGAGCTAAGTATCGCCTGAACTAATGTTATTCATCACCAATAATAATCCAAGGCAAACCTGTAAAAAAATATGAAATGTTTACATTAAGTAAAGAATTCGACAGGCTTATGATCAAGTATTGCAATGGTTAAGCTCTTGGTGAGCCCTGTAATGTATAAGCTCTTGCTGAGCCCGATAATGAATGGCTCCTAATGAGTCTTGAATGGTTAGCTCTTAGTGAGCATAAAGTGACTCCTAATTGGAGTTCAATCGTATGGTTCCAACCTGAGTCTTGAATGTTGTTAATAAAGAATCGAAAGCTAATGGATAATTGTCAAGTCTCATGAAGACTTTAATGTGCAAAGTTGATCTTGATAAGTTCAACCTTTGTATAATGAAGCTTGGATAAGCTACCGTACATTATAAAATCCATAAGTTATATCGAGACATAGATAACAAATGTTCTTGAAACAAGCTCGAAGATTAAATAAGAGAATATCAAAGACATTGAATCATGCGTTTAACTTAAATAATTACAAAGACTTGGTTAATCATTATTGGTCCTTGGTTGATTATTATCTTGTTCTGTCATGAATACTACCTCACTTGGGCTATGTAAGCCTAATGCATTCATTATCATGCATTGCAGGTTGAATAGAGCTAAATAATTAAATTTGTCAAGAGTTCCGGATCATTATTCAAGATTTAAATAGAGTTGGATTTTCCCTAGTTACAATACTCCTAGAATGGTGGCACAGTGTTTGAGTTAATTTATGTAGTGTGTCTTTTAATGTGTAAATTCCATGAATGTATATGTTAATTGTAATTAGATCTATTAACATATTTGTTAAAATGTTAATTGAGGTTCAAGCTATTAGCATAATGATCTATTTATGGCTTAAGGTTTTGAAAGCCTTGTTCCATTGTTGGATCGAAGGATAATTGAGGTGTTATGAAGTAGTTAAAGATTGATGTAGGTCTATTAAGCAAGAACTGATCAATATGTGTGATAACCGAGGGAATTTAATGAACATTCTTGTATCATGGACATTTCGATGTTGGTATTCTAGTCTTCATTAAATATCTGGATAATTACATATGCATATATGAATGTTTAAGTGAAACCCTAGTGGGTATGATCATGAATGTGTAATTAGTTAGGCTGATTTAACTATTAACATGATTATACAAGTAGCTTGGGCAGATTTATAATGTTATAAAAAAACCAAGTATTGATAGAATTAAGGATTATTAAGTTTGTTGAAGTCTTGGATATTATATTATAATAGAATGTATTCGATTTATGGTTGCGGTTTGTATAATTCTAATAAAAACCATTATTGGGTAACCGTGTTGCTCGAATGGATTGTGAATGAAAAAGGTGTGCAAGTGTAGTAGTGTAATATGTGATCTTTAGATCAAACATGGTATTGATAGGTGTTTCTAATAGAGGATGATAAAAGCAAATCAAGTGTTAATAGCATTACATAATCGTTTGCCTATTGAGTTATACATATTTATATCGTGCAAGTTGATTGATTAAGATGACCTTGCATGGTTAACTGACTTGTTAAATAGCTAATTGTTGTGAAGTTAACTGATTAATGGATGAACATAGATAATAAATTGGAAACCATGCGTAAAGATTGGTATAAGCTTAAATAATACTTGATAGTAGATCTTGCCATGTTACAAGTTAATAGAAGGACTAGACTTTTACAATTGGTTCCTTATAATCAATCAACGAGGATAGAATGTTAAACGGATGGTTTCTTGGTGTACAAGTTATTTCTGAATTGTCATAGTAAGGTCATTAATCATGTGAACTGTTTGCGAAGTAGCTGAGATAAAATTTGATCAAGTGAATCAATAGAGCCTCTATTTTCAATCAATGGACCTTGTGTATTTTATGTTTATAATGATTAAATACTTCAAAGGAAGTGGAATCCAAGAAAGTTTATAAGCGTTAAGAAACCATTCTGTTATGTTACGGTTAAGTTAAAAAAGGAAATTTGAAATTTTTTGGTTCTTGTTTTCAGTTTTCTCTGCAGTAACGTTCCTAACTCCGATTTTCTTCTTAGCTGGGTTGAGGGCGTTACAAATTGGTATCAAAGCATGGTTTAGTCCATTCTCGGACTAAATATAGACTCACTGCGTCTCCATAAGTCTGTCGTGCCACCTAGGAGTTTAATTTTGACAAACACTTGTGATCTGTGGTTTATACAAGCCTGTTCGATGCATATTGTGATCATCAGTGAAAAGTAATTTTGATATGAATTTGTTAAAAGTTCTTTCACATGTTAGTAGTGATAAATAGTTTTATAATAGAGATTGTTTCAGTAAAGATTACCAAAATGTTTGATTCTTTGAATGAAATGGTGAAGTATATGTGGCTAATGGGCTGTTGAGTGAATACATGATTGAAATAGGATTAAAATTCAGATATCCAAATGCCTAATTGAAAGGAATTAATGTTACTTTTGATGAAATCACTGTAGTACAGCCTTAAAGACTGCAATGTTATAAGAAGTATGAAAACAATTTGATATGTGCCTAGTCTGCTAATTTAATGTAGATTTTATGAGCATGATAAGTATGGTTTTGATTAGTTGTGAGTGTTGCTTAAGTATGAAATTGTATGCTATGTTGAGCTTCTGGAAATAAATTAAGGGTTAATTATGAGTTTAAAACAAGAAAGGGACTGATTTAGTAATAATTGGGGGAATGAATAGATTTTAAAAGAGAATTGGTTTGCATGTGAAATTTTTGTAATTAGGGACTGCCTTGCTGGAATGAATAAATTGGAGGTTGTTTTGTTTATAAAAATGTGTTTTGGAGACTGTTTTTACAAGGCTAATGGACTGTTTAGTTTAATTAAGGGTTATACAAAGATTTGGTTCTTTGTTGAGTAGTATAGATAGAAATATTCATGAATAGAAATGAGTTGCAACGCGGTTGTTTGATTGAATATCTGATTCGGTTGTTATGTTTGTGACCATGTAGCATGATCAAGATGATGTGTTTGTTTAAATGTGGCATCTTTAATACATGAATTTGTTTCATGTTAATTGAGTTTCAATTAATGCAATATGAACAAATATAGGGGCTGTTCGAGTTAAGTACATGTTGATACCTTGAAATTAACCCTGTTTTGAAGTGGTAAAAAAAGAGACTAAAGAATTCTGTCCAAATTTGTGAATTTGAATTAATATGAAAACTAGCACATTAGAGTTCAATCATGGATTACTCAAATACATGCTGAAACTGTTCTGTTTTTGTAAAGGAAATTCAAAATTATTATTGTGATGAAAACAAGAAGATAGAATGTTAATTGATTGATGATAGACCCTTGATTGATTGCTTGATTGTGTTGAGACTGAAATTTGATGATTAAGCCTAAATGGGATTGTTTTGAGTATACCTTGGTTATTGGACTGTTTAGATTATAAATAGTCCTATTAGAAATTATGAGAAACAAACTAAGGACTGTTTTGTTTAAATAAAAGAACAAGTATGTAGCTTGGAATGTGTATGATAATATATTGTAGTTAGAGAGACTGATCTTTTTACAACTTGGACTGTTTTGCAAAATTTAGTATATTGTTACTGAGCATTAGTAAATACTTATATTTAGATTGTCTTGAAGCCTATATGCATTGTTTTGGACATGATTTAAAGAGTTATTTGAACCTAGGAGTTCAAGTTTATGTTATGTATTGGCATCTTGCAACCAATATAATTGGATTTTTGTTGTTTGAAATTCAGAATATGTGAAAATATTCCGAATCTGATATTACACATTGTTAGTCACTAAGGAAATTCGAGGACGATTTTTTTTAAGGGGGAAAAATTGTAATACCCCAAATTGTGGTCTAGAACTATGTTATTGATTATGGTTATAAATTATTTGGTTACAAAATGTTATCATGATTAATTCATGATTTAGGTGATGCTACCACTTTTGTTTCCAAGAATATCTTATTACAATGTACATTAAGAAAGTCAATTAAAAGCTTAAGACCGAAATGAAAGGATTGAAAACAAGGTTGATTAAATTATGATGGACTAATATGATTAAAGTCATAAACTTGTATCTTGCATGTCAAAATTCTATAAAGTACAAGGATATGAACACATGTCTAAAAGGGAGAGAGTACATTTGTGAAGAGTCTCGGTTATGCGGAATTATTTAGAGGATATTTAAGTGGATCAATACCCTCTGAATTGGACTGTAAAATGCAATCTAAGCTGCAAATTTAGGTGCTGCCCTGTATTGTTTTAACCTTTTATATGAGATTGTTTTAGGAATGTTTTTAAAGGAAATCCATGAGGACTACTGAATGGCTTTGATAGAATATAGATGTATGTGTGGAAAATAAAGATGTCTTGTTTCTAGTATATAGACACAATTACATATGGTAAAATTGACTTGTTGGTTTATTGCAAAAGTACTAGGCAGTCTTATGAGTTATGTATATACTGAAAAACTGTTTTGTCTAATATTACAGGCTGTTCGTATCAATTAGGATCGTTTTTGTAGGTGGATAAATGAGTAGAAACTGTCCTATCAGATTTTAAATGGTACTGTTATAAAAGATAATAAAGGGCAGTTTTTGAACTGTATAAAAAGACAGTTTTAAAGGGGGAAAACCAGTGCAGAATTAGTGCAGTAGTCCAGATTCGAATGAATAATAATAAAACTGTGCATTATGTAGTTAAAATTCTACAGTTTTACAGCCTAAAACAGTGCAGTTTCAATAGTTTAAATTTTGGACAGTCTTGTTAGATAAACAGTGCAGTTTTACATTGTTTAATTAGTACAGTTTAGACAGTTAAATATACGGTTTTGGAGCAGTTTTGGAAGTTCAAAACTGTGCAAAAAACAGTTTCAAATAGTGATAAAATACTGCAGTTTTGAATAGGTAAAGACTGTGCAGAATTGTTAATTAATCCAGTGCAGTTTGGTGATTTTAAATGCAGATTCGAAGGATAAAAACAAGTTAATATTTTTTTGGACTGTTTTATCAAATATTGGAGCATACATGTTTATCTTGGGCAGTTTTGTTACCTTAAATCTGTGCAGAATATGGCCTTTAAAACTGTGTAAATTGGTAGTATAAAAACTGGGCAGAATTGTAGCATAATTAATGAAGTTATGTGAACTAGAGTTAAAGTATAAAATGGAAAAGGATGTAGAACTAATTCAGTGATTATTATACAGTGTGTACGTGTAATTTTTAATATAGAAATGTGATTCGAATTAAATTATAAAAAGGGCTGTTTGGTATTTTAAATTAAGGACTGTTTTAATTGGTTAATTGAAGTTGGTTGTTCGATTAAGAATTATAGGAAACTGCCTAGATGTTTGCGTGACTGTACATGAATGTTGAATTGCTTTTGGTGTATATATATGTATATGAAGGCTCGAATGGGAGCTATTTGTAAATAAATTAAGTTGGATAGATTATAATGACTTGGTTTAATTGTTTGAGGTACATTTTGGATATGAATGGATAAAGATAAGAGTTGTGGGAAGCAAAGAGAGTTTGTGGAATTCGGGTATTCTATAACTTTGGAATAACCAGGTGAGTGTAGTCACGAGTCTTAGGTAACACGGAGTTATCCTAAAGTTTGATTTGTTACTGTTAAGAATTACATGTATGTGGATGAATTGCATTATTTATTTACATTCTGTAAAAGGCTCAAATAGAGCTAATTGTGGTTGAGCATACATTCATAGCATGACATTCATATTTAGACTTGAATGATGTTGCATTTCTTATGTTTTAATGTCTTGCTATGCTTGAGTAATTGATTATGGAATGCCTTGATGTGGAGAAGAATGAATAATTGATAATAAGCTTGGAATACTAACTAACCAAGGACAATGAGAATTTCTATGAAAAGATTGAGTAGTTATCTCTAAAGAGTTAAGAAGTAAGAAAGCTTGAATATGTTAAAAGTTATTGAAATAAGGCAAGAATCAAAGTTACTTGTAACCTAAGAAATATCTGTTAGCTTTAAAAGTAAAGTAAAGCAACTTGTACAACAAGCAACTTCCCAAATATCAAAACTAAGATAAAATATATAAGTTGCCTCTTTAAATGGAAGACCTTGGATTCATTGGTTGATGTTTGAAATGTTTGGACTACGGTCCCTTGTTATTAAGATCAAATGATCTTTTAGTACCTTTGGTACTCTTGTTCAAAGTATTGCTCGGGGGACGCCCCATTGATATGTTTCGATGGCACTAATTACCATTGCTTGTTGATATAATTCGATATTAGCTATTGCTATGTGCTCTGAGCTAAGTATCGCCTGAACTAATGTTATTCATCACCAATAGTAATCCAAGGTAAACCCGTAAAAGATATGAAATGTTTACTTTAAGTAAAGAATTCGACAGACTTATGATCAAGTATTGTAATGGTTATGCTCTTGGTGAGCCCTGTAATGTATAAGCTCTTGTTGAGCCCAATAATGAATGGCTCCTGATGAGTCTTGAGTGGTTAGCTCTTAGTGAGCATAAAGTGACTCCTAATTGGAGTTTAATCGTATGGTTCCAACCTGAGTCTTGAATGTTGTTAATAAAGAATCGAAAGCTAATGGATAATTTCCAAGTCTCATGAAGACTTCAATGTGCAAAGTTGATCTTGATAAGTTCAACTTATTGTATAATGAAGCTTGGTTAAGCTACCGTACATTACAAAATCCATAAGTTATATCGAGATAGATAACAAATGTTCCTGAAACAAGCTCAAAGATTAAATTAGAGATTACCAAAGACATTGAATCATGCGTTTAACTTAAATAATTACAAAGACTTGGTTAATCATTATTGGTCCTTGGTTGATTATTATCTTGTTCTGTCATGAATACTACCTCACTTGGGCTATGGAAGTCTAATGCATTCATTATCATGCATTGCAGGTTGAATAGAGCTCAATAATTCAATTTGTCAAGAGTTCTAGATCATTATTGAAGATTTAAATAGAGTTGGATTTTCCCTAGTTAGAATACTCCTAGAATGGTGGCACAGTGTTTGAGTTAATTTATGTACTGTCTCTTTTAATGTGTAAATTCCATGATTGTATATGTTAATTGTAATTAGATCTATTAACATATTTGTTAAAATGTTAATTGAGGTTCAAGCTATTGGCATAATGATCTATTTATGGATTAAGGATTTGAATGCCTTGTTCCATTGTTGGATCGAAGGATAATTGAGGTGTTATGAAGTAGTTAAATATTGATGTAGATCTATTAAGCAAGAACTAATCAATATGTGTGATAACCAAGAGAATTTAATGAACATTCTTGTATCATGGGCATTTCGATGTTGGTATTCTAGTCTTCAGTAAATATCTGGATAATTACATGTGCATATATGAATGTTTAAGTGAAACCCTAGTGGGTATGATCATGAATGTGTAATTAGTTAGGTTGATTTAACTATCAACATGATTATACATGTAGCTTGGGCAGATTTATAATGTTATAAGAAACCTAAGTATTGATAGAATTAAGGATTATTAAGTTTGTTGATGTCTTGGCTATTATATTATAATAGAACGTATTCGATTTATGGTCGCGGTTTGTATAATTCTAATAAAAACCATTATTGGGTAACCGTGTTGCTCGAATGGATTGTGAATGAAAAAGGTGTGCAAGTGTAGTAGTGTAATATGTGATCTTTAGATCAAACATGGTATGGATAGGTGTTTCTAATAGAGGATGATAAAAACAAATCAAGTGTTAATAGCATTACATAATTGTTTGCCTATTGAGTTATACATATTTATATCGTGCAAGTTGATTGATTAAGATGACCTTGCATGGTTAACTGACTTGTTAAATAGCTAATTGTTGTGATGTTAACCGATTAATGGATGGACATAGATAATAAATTGGAAACCATGCGTAAAGATTGATATAAGCTTAAATAATACTTGATAGTAGATCTTGCAATGTTACAAGTTAATAGAAGGACTAGACTTTTACAATTGGTTCCTTATAATTAATCAATGAGGATAGAATGTTAAACGGATGGTTTCTTGGTGTACAAGTTATTTCTGAATTGTCATAGAAAGGTCATTAATCATGTGAACTGTTTGCGAAGTAGTTGAGATAAAATGTGATCAAGTGAATCAGTAGAGCCTCTATTTTCAATCAATGGACCTTGTGTGTTTTATGTTCATAATGATTAAATACTTCAAAGAAAGTAGTACCCAAGAAAGTTTATAAGCGTTAAGAAACTATTTTGTTATGTTATGGTTAAGTTAAAAAGGAAATTTGAATTTTTTGGTTCTCGTTTTCAGTTTTCTCTGCAGTAACGTTCTTAACTCCGATTTTCTTTTAAGCCGGCTCGAGGGCATTACATCTATGGTGAGATGTGTTACCTATACACTGGCCACAAAAGCTTTAAGTATCTCCTAACTTAGAAATAGCTGAACCTCTGTCAACGTAGATGGATGAAACTATTGAAGGACTATGACTTGGTTATTGATTATCATCCCAGTAAAGTCAATGTTGTGGCCTATGCTCTTAGTCGAAAGTCAACTTCTTCTCTAAAATGCTTGAATGCTCACTTCCGGCTCAAGAAGCATGGCAAATTGCTAGCTGAATTAAGAGTCCATTCAACCATTGTGTCTCGAGTCAAAGCACTCCAAGAAATTGATAAAGAGTTGCAACCTATCATTGCTAAGATTAAGGATAATCCGAATTCTAACTTTGCCATGAATTCTGAAGGCTTGTTGTGTTTCTGTAACCGCATCTGTGTTCCCGACGATGATGATCTTCAAAATCAAATCCTAAATGAAGCTTATTCTAGTCCATTCTTTGTTCATCCTGGGGCTATCAAGATATATAAAAATTTGAAGGAGATATATTGGTGGTCCAGTATGAAGAATGAAATCATAGACTATGTGGCTAGGTGCTTGACTTGCCAACGAGTCAAAGTCGAGCACAAGGTGCCTACTGGCCTTCTGCAACCTATTAAACTTCCACAATGGAAATGGGAACATATCACGATAGACTTCGTGAGTGGTCTACCTATGACACCGAAGAAGAATGATGTCATTTGGGTCATTGTAGACCACTTCACTAAATCTGCACATTTCCTTCCTCTGAGAATGGATTTTAGTTTATCTACGCTCGCGGAGTTGTACATTTGTGAAGTCATTCGTTTATATGGGGTTTTTGTGTCCATTATCTCTGATCGTGACCCACGATTTGCAGCTCAGTTTTAGAGGACCTTATACGAGGCTTTGGGAACAAGGTACACCTAAGCACTGTTTTCCATCCTCAGACCGACAGCCAATTCGAAAGGGTTATTCAGGTAACCGTATCCTTTCCTTTGATCAATATGTATAAGAATTTCGTACCAATATCGATTCTTCCTTGTAGATTCTGGACGACATGCTTCGAGCTTGTGTTATTGACTTCAGAAATACGTGGGAGAAATCCCTACCCTTGGTCGAGTTTGCCTACGACAACAGCTATCAAGCTTCGATTCAAATGACCACATACGAAGCTCTCTATGGAAGAAAATGTAGAACTCTTCTCTGTTGGACCAAACTCGGTAAAGGCAAGATGCTAGGTCCTAATTTACTATGAGAAACTGAAGAAAGGACAATCATAATCTGTGATCGGCTTAAGGCTACCTTTGACCGACACAGGTCCTATGCTGACATGTATAGAAGAGATATTCAGTACAAGATAGGTGAAAAGGCTTTTCTCAAAGTATCTCTGTGGAAGAAGATCCTCCGCTTTGGAAAGAAAAGAAAGTTAAGTCCTCGTTTTATTGGCCCATTCGAGGTGATTGAAAGAATTGGGCCTATTACTTACCGATTGGCTCTTCTTGAGGAGTTAAGCCGGATTCACAATGTCTTTCATGTATCTATGCTACGTAAATACCGTTTAGATCATTCTCACATGATCGAGCCGGAATCCAAAGAGATTCAATCCAATCTGACGTACGAGGAAGAACCTGTTCAAATCCTTGCATGAGAAGTTAAGCGACTTCGCAATAAGTCTGCGCCTTTGGTAATGGTCCTATGGAGAAGCCATTCTGTTGAAGAGGCTACATAGGTGCCTGAAGAAACTATGCAGAAACAATATCCTCATCTTTTTGTTTAAAGTGAAAATTCGAGGATGAATTTTCTTAAAGGGGAGAGTTGTCACATCCCGAAAACTGGCCTAGTCAGAATCAGACTCTAGTGATCGGAAATTTTGTACATTATGGTGTAATTTTCTACTCATTGTACCCAATTTTGAATCAATGAAAGCTAAGGGACCTTTTTGTAAGAAATTCAGAATAAAAGAGCCAATTTTGGGCTAGGTGTATCGGTACAACAATACGTGTACCGATACAGTTAAGCCAGGCATTTCGATATAGCCAGGGCTGTTTCGATACAAGCTTAACGGTATTAACTACCATAACTATTTTGGCCAAGCCGTATCGATACAGCCAGTTAGTGTATCAAAACGGGTCCCTTGTTTTGTGCAAATTTGTTGTCATTTTGAAGGGAGATGATGCAAGGTGGTGACTCAGCTTTATGCTTGCCTAATCTCACGTGGATTCCATTAGAATATATGATTAAAAGAGGTTGTTAGCCAACTTGGGGAGTTGTTAACCCTTGGGCTTAGGAAAACCCTTTGTGGGAGGAAATGATCCTATTAAGTGAAAGGTTGGTGAGTCATGATAAGGGTGACAAAATAAGTTTTAGAAAGAAAGAAAATGAAAGAGAAGAGCCCTCTTCAATTGTTCAATCTCCCAAAAGCAAAAACACCACTTTGTCATCCATTAAGCAAGCACCTCCATTATCGTCTCCTACCTTAAGCTAAGCTCACACCTCTCTCTTTAGTCACCTTAAACTCATCTTTTCTCCAATTTGAAAGTACCATTGTAAAGCTATCAATCGGGTAAGCCAAAGCCCTTTATCTATTGTCAAATTCCATGTCTAATTGGAGTTTAATTTTAAATTGTAATCCTAGGCTATTTTTGAAACCATGTTGTTATATTGGTTGTAATGATTCCTTGTGTCTTTCCTAGCTCAAAACTTGAAAGAGAACAACTCACCATCCCCAATCGAGGCTAGGAACAAAGGGATTAAAATTTGGGAATCCTAAAAGCTTCTGTGCTCTAAGGTGAGTGTAATTGTGTCAACGTATAGGCTCAATGCCATCCCGTTGCATTATTTTGTGAATTCGTTTGCATATGAATAAGGGCTCACATAGAGCAACCGTGTTGGAGTCGATTGGCAAATTGGTAAGTACCTTGCATAACTTTGAAATGCAAGAATGAATATGATATGTTAAGTCTATGGTAAGTGGAACTAATATGAACATGCTATATGATATGGAGCTAAGGCTCAATTTTGATATTTGATACGATATGATCCAAAAGATATGAAATATGCTAATTATGTGATTTTGTGTAAATATGGACATTGGATACAATTGGCATGCCATAGGATTATTTGAGCTCGTATAAGTAAGGGTAGACTACGGTCCAAGGCTATGACCTATATGTGGAGGAAATAAGGATGGATTGTGTAAGGGACTTTCTGGAGCTACGACTCAAGGCTACGAACTATTTTCCGATATGTTGGTGTAAAGGGGAATCCGTGTATCCATTGTCACCATATTTGAGAATTATCATATGTTATGATATATAATTTGATGAATATGAAAATATATGCCTACGTTAATTGAGCATGAGACTGTATGTTTTAAACTATGCTTATGTTACTCGATTGTTCATGATGCCATTCATGCCATTAGCTACTCACTTGAATTTGTGATAACTACCTTACTAGGCTATGTAAGCCTAACATGTGTGTCTCATGCATTTTTAGGGCCTTAAGAGATTCTGAGCTTCGATCGTGTGTTGCGGTTGCAAGTCACCTCTACATCCTATACGTATGCTTATCTTTTGCTCTAAACTCCTAGTGAAGTGGCATATGGTCCAAACATGTTTGTATAAGTATTTTGATGGTTGTGTAATAACCTAGAAATGTGTTTGTTTTGTATGCCTAAAATAACACGTTAGTGTATTGCTAAAAGTGGTAAAATATGGTTAAAATGTGCTTAAGGTGAAAACTAGGTAAATGGATTCGGAATGCCATAAAATTTGACATGCTACTGGAAATATAGTTTTTAAGCATGCTGATAAAATTTGGTAATGATTGGACAA
Source organism: Hibiscus mutabilis (assembly GCA_019671005.1). Lineage (NCBI taxonomy): Eukaryota > Viridiplantae > Streptophyta > Magnoliopsida > Malvales > Malvaceae > Hibiscus > Hibiscus mutabilis. The sequence goes on along the minus strand of CM033735.1, from coordinate 9,608,877 downwards.
GGTTTGGTAGGTTAAATGAGTTAAAACCAGATAAAATCTGTCATTATAGGCCAGGCATTTCAATACAGGTCATGGCGTATCAAAACGGCCATGTATATTTTGCTTAAATGAAACAGGGCGTTTCGATACATTTCGGGGATATATTGGAATAGAGTTTGACAGTAAGGCCCGAAAAATTAATTGAATCAATACGACCTTGAGGGTGTATCGAAACGATCAACTTTTGACCAGGGTGTATCGATACGAGCTTAGCTGTATCGATATAGGCCTGCTAAGAAAAGTCAACTTTGGTCATACTGTATCGATATGGGTCATATCGTATCGATACAGAAATGGGCAGATTCAGAGATAGGCTTAAAATTTGTATACCCGTATTGATACTGTCCCAGGTGCATCGATACAGGCCTTAACAACGTGGTAAAAATTAGTTAAGTTATAATTTGGGCAATGAAAAATGACCACTAAAATTCGTAATAGCTTAATTGGCCTAGTAATCTGTAACCATTAATAATGGAACTCCGCCGACTAATGGTTAAGAAGTTAACTACGAGTTAGTAACAAAGAATCATGATTAGGCCCGCTAATTTGTAAAATACACGATTTAGTCCTATGAGTTTAAAAGGTTTAAAATCAACCTCAACTCTGATAAGATTAGTAACAAATAGAATTACTAAGCTTTAAGAATAATAACAAAACACTCAGACTAAAGTTGAACTCCGATTCACATCTGAACCTCCGATAAGCCTTCCGATAACATTATTCGACCCGGATCCCTACCAGACCGGGAATGGGGTGTTACAGTATTGGTCCAGAATGGGAAGCCCTTAGCCTTATTTAGCAAGGGACTTGGGGTTAGACACCAGGGCTTGTCTATCTATGAAAAGAAGATGTTGGTTGCTCTTTTGGCAGTTAAAAAATGGTCCCCTTACCTCTTAGGGAGGCACTTTAAGATCAAGACCGACCACCAAAGTTTGAAGTTCTTGACTGATAAACAAGCTGTGACTCCCTCCCAACAGAAATGGGTAGTAAAAATGATGGGATATTATTTTGAGGTAGTGTATAGGAGTGGTTTTCAGAATAGGGTAGCGATGTTCTATCCAGAAATCCCTCTTTTGGTGGTTGTCAAACTTTGACTGTGAGTAGTGTTACCTCAGATTTATTGAGAAGGATATGTGAGTCTTGGAACACTTATGACAAAGTGAGGAAGATGCTCACCGATATTCATAATGGGACTGGTTCACACTCCAAGTACAGTTGGGATGGCAGGTTGCTTAGAAGAAAAGGGAAACTGGTAGTAGAGGATGATATAGGGTTGAGGAAGGAGTTGCTGAATTTCTTTCATGGCAGTGTGTTGGGTGGTCATTCAGGGGCCAAAGATACCATAAAAAGAGCCACTGTTGTGGCCTATTGGAAGGGGTTAATGAGAGAAATTAGGAATCTGGTCAGAGAGTGTTCTATTTGCAACATAATAATGGTGACCTTCAACATCCTATGGGGTTTATTACAACCTCTACCAGTTCCATAAACTATTTAGACTTCCATTAGTATGGATTTTATCGAAGGGCTGCCCAATTCAAAAGGAAAAAATGTTATTTTTGTGGTGGTGGATAGGTTAACCAAATATGGCCATTTCTTTGCACTATCCCACCCTTTTACAGCTGTAGATATTGCTCGTATCTTCATGGAAAATATCTTCAAACTACACGGTTTACCAAAGAGTATCGTGTGCGATCGTGATAAGGTGTTCATGAGCACTTTTTAGAGGGAATTGTTCAAGAAATTGGGAGTAAGCATCACCCCATCTACTACATATCACCCAAAAACTGACGGGCAGACTGAGAGAGTAAATTAGTGTATTGAGACTTATTTGCATTGCATGACTGGCGAAAGACCAGGGGAGTGGAGTATTTGGTTGCACCTAGCCGAATGGTGGTATAACACCACTCACCACTCATCCATTCAAACTACCCCTTATAAGGCTTTGTATGGATCTAATCCTCCTATTCATCCACCCTATTGTAACACCCCTACCCCGGGTTAGTAGCAAACCTGTTCGGGAGCATTACCAAGCAAGAACGAGGCAAGGAAAGGTTAACTCATCCTTATTAAATGAGGTACTTGACTAGCAAGCACATAAGCATTCATAACTTAACATGCAAGCAAGCGCATATTTTGTTTACAAGACATTATAGGTTACCACTTTAACATTTTATTTAACATCATCATACAAACTAGCATTCGAAAAACCAAAGTGAGCAAACATGCTTTCATTTCATTTCATCATTCCTTTAGACTAATACATGTAACATTTCATACATAATTTGCTAGACATGGTCATTTGTACATACAATTGCATGTACCTTGTCTCCAAGCAAGCAATATGCCCAGCCTTACCATTCGGCATTTACCATTTCAAATGTACATGTAACATTCATGCCATTCAATCAAGTATACATTTATTCACGCAAGCATATGAATAACATTGTTAAGCTGGGACATGATTAATCCATTCAATTACACATATATGCGCAGCAACAATCTTTAATTTCATGGAATTTGTGTTCATTACATACTTTAGTCTTAACAACTATGTTCTTAACATGGAAGGCCCATACAAGAGCATATATATACAAGTACTCAAAATATCAAGTAGCCATGTTCATGCATATATACAATCCTCCCAAAGCAAACAAGATGCATGGTCTAGTCCTAACTACATATATATGTCTAGGTGCCACCAACTAGGAGAAATACAAAGCAAGTATGAAATCATACTTTAACTTTGTTTGTGCCTTGCTTCTAGCTCAAGAAATTAGGCTTCAGGATCAAGCAAAGATCGAATCCTTTATCCTGTGGTTGGGAAGGATGAAAACAAGAGTGATAAGTACAAGTATGTACTTAGTGAGGTAGTAACTAGTTCTAACCAATTATTATATCAAATTAAGTGTCAATTAGTCAAGAATGATCCTAGCTAAGGATTTAAAGGCATTCAAATAGCATAAGAAGCAAGAGACAATGAATCATAATTCATGCTTTATCCATTTCAAGTAATCAAACTATTCATGGTCACATATCAAGTAGTCATGCAATTCATGCTTATGTAACAAGAAAATCAAGCAATTCATGCTTACATGACAAGAAATCAAGCAATTCATGCTTACATGACAAGTAATCAAGCTATTCATGCTTATTAGCTCATTTATTATCTTTTAACACTATCCTTGGTTCATAGTTTGTCTAGGTAATCGAGTCTCCAACCAACTATTGCCACAAGATATACTGTAGTACTGGTCAACCCTCTTACTGTCACCAAAGACCACATCCGTACCCTCCGTTTGTCGCCAATTAGGGCCTTAGCCCTGGACCGTAGTCTACCCTGACACAATGAGCTCTAGACTCTAAGGCATGCCCTTCTACCTATTCAACTAGCAACCAAGGTTGTTTGATTGTAATTCATTTATTTAAGGATTTCAAGCTTTTCAAGTTCCAGATCATGTATCATTCAAGTATACAAGTTCATGTCAAGCATTATCTTTTTCAGAAGTCATTTCGAGTATTGCATGACAATTTTATACATGCATTAAGCCCTTAGGCCAATAGAGCCATAACTCATCATTTCAAGTATTCATTACATCATCTAAGCTAGCACTTCAAGCATTCAGTTTAAGCAATTGGTCACAATACCATGTCATACATACAAGCATCAATGTTACCACATATACATGCTAGCATTTGATTTATACAACAATTCAAGGATGTAGTCAAGTTTCATGTATTATCTTAATTCATACTTCCCTTATTAGGTCAAGATCATATTAAGTCCAATTTAACAATACAAGAATTTAGACATGCATGCTTTGGTTAGGACCTAGTCCTAACCCTAGAATAAACTACACTCACAATACTCCTCAAGCTAGCTAGTCTCGAAAGACTATTCCCTTTTGCTTGTCCCTTTAATGCTCGACTTTAGATCATTCTCCAAAGTCCCCTCCTTGCTCTATTAAATCACGTAGATAGAACAAGGTCAAAACATGTAATCACAAAGTCATTCAACATGGCAGCAAGGTTAATACATTATATATACAAAACAGATAACATATTCATATACACACCTTAATGCACATTACCAAACTGCCTACATTTCATATTAAGGCAAAACAAGGCAGTAATTAAATTGTCCCAAAGCTGTTTGCAAAATAGTTTACTATATTGTATACAAAACTGTATACAATTACCTAGACTGTTGCTACTAGGCAGCATGTACTATGCTCACTTAAACATGCATAACTTTCATTCTGTACGACGGAATTTCAATTAGTTTACACCGTTAGAAAGCTTAATTAGTTCTATTTCTAACCATATAGGCCTTACATTTTAATCCTTTACCAATTAATACGGTTTTTAGCTTAAAGACAAGGCAATTTACAACACTGGACAGTTTGCACTGTCCCTAGTGTTTCTTTTCTATAATCTATTTTACAATCCATAATTCAGCTCTTTTTGTTCCTAATGAAACTAGACATGTTAAGGTTTCATCCATATAAATTGCAGCCTTAATTTCCACCTCTACTATTTATGGTGATTTTTCAAAGTTACTGCCCATAACAGAGTTTTCTGGGCAGATTACACTAGGTTAAGCTTCTAGCTTCATAATTCATTTAAACAAGATTCTAACATTATAATTCAACTTATTTTCATATTCTTACATGTATAGGTCAGTCCAATTCACCTATCAATGTGATTAAAATAGGGCATTATAGTACTATGTTCAATTTGATCCATTTGATCAACAACATTCCTCTAATTCACCATTTGAGCAGTCCATTACCTAGCTTTAACCAATCCAACTATATGCATTCAATTTCCAAAAAGATATTTACTCTATTCAAGTCTCAATTCATAGGTAATTCAACTACTCGTCAACTTACATGATCAATCAAACAATTGTTACACTCATGTGCATATATCATTCAGGCAAGCATTGTTTCATCCCATTTCAATAGTATGTCAACCACATTCAAGCTACAATTCAAGGTAATTTCAAGCATAACATCTAACATTCAATCCCATGAATCCAAATTCAATTTCTATCATCAATCATTCATTCAAACAAGTTGCTAGGGAGAAATGATTCGGAAATTACTTACAATCTTCCTAGCTATTCAATTACATGCAAAATGTGATCACATGCAAGCTTCCAAATCTTCTACAATGGTGGCTTTTCTTTCCCTAAAGGATAGAGATGGTTTCGGCCAAGAAAGGAGAAAGAGTGAGTGGAAAAGATGAGAGGAAAATAGACACCTATACTTGTTATTCTCTTTGGCTTGACCGAATGCCTCCATATGACAATTCAATGGTCTAATTGCTTCATAAATCATTAGTTACACATTCTAGTTGCACGCAATTCAAAATTTAAACATTGTTACTATTTAGTCACCATGATTCGGTTATGTAGTTATCAAATCCATCTAATTTGGTCACTAGTTTTAATCAATTCTTCTAATTTGTAGATTGTTTGTACAATTAAGTTCTAATTAGTGTGTGACATGTTACTAGGCCATGATTTGGAGTATTACACCTATTTAGCTGGTGATTGCAAGGTTGCTGCTGTTGATAGGTCTTTGCAATAGAGGGAGGCAGCATTGAGAATGATGAAATTTTACCTATTAAGGGCCTAAGAGAGAATGAAACAACAGGCAAATAAAAGGAGCAGATTGTGAGTTTCAGGTTGATGACTTGGTGTATCTTAAACTTCAGCCATATAGACAACAATCAATGCAGTCTAGAGGGAATCAGAAGTTAGCCCCGAAGTGGTTTGGCCCTTGTAAAGTTGTCGAAAGAGTGGGGGAAGTGGCCTATCGACTAGAGCTGCCTGCTCAGTCCATGGTTCATCCTGTTTTTTACATATCACAGCTCAAGAAACATTTTGGAGCTGATAGCTTTCAGGTTGTTCTTCCTGTGGTGGGAAATGTTGGTGCCATGGTGAAAGAGCCTCAGAAAATATTGGAGAGGAGAATGGTTAAAAGGGGAAATCGAGCGGTAACTGAGGTGTTGGTGGAATGGTCAAATTCTTTTCCCGAGGATGCTACATGGGAGTTGCTTTAGAAGTCACAACAGCAGTATCCATCTTTTGATCCTTGAGGTCAAGGATACTTTCAAGGGAGGAGTATTGTCATGGATCTATTTTAATTTCTGTTTGCCTTTCTATTTTCCTGTTATTATGCTGAGCTGGCTTGTTTTAACTGTTGTTTACCTTTAAGCTTTTGTTAGTAGAACGACGCCGTTTGGGGTCTGATTGTAAATAGATGAAATAGTGTTTTGCTAACCTATTTCGAATCATCTAAAATTTGAATGAAAAGTTATATCTTCTTCCCCTCAATTCTCTCTTTTACCTTTCAGAGTTTCTAATCTGTTTCCTTACCTCCTTTAATTCTATTTCTGTCTTTACATACTCGTTGGATGTTGAATTTAACACCGAATTCTCCCTGTCATCAATGAACCCAACATACAAATCAACATTCTAAAACAAATCAAACTAAGATATAATAAATTTTTTTACCTGTAATGTACTGGGTAGAGTTCAAACCTGAAAAGGAAGAAAAGGACCTAAGGTTGAACGTTAAAGTTAAAATGTTAATGTTTTTGGTAATACCCTTCGAACCTAAAAAGTTAAAAGGTTTTGGTAATAATTTAGGTTACCGAAATTTAAAACGTTATAGGTTTTGGTAATAATTTAAGTTGCCGAAGCAAATATTACCATTGGAACCTAAAAAGTTAAAGATTTTAGTAATAGTTTAGGTTGTTGAAGGAAATATTATACTTCAAATCTAAGAAGTTAAAGGTCTTGGTAATAATTTAAGTTGCCAAAAGAAATTTTACCCTTTTAACTTAAAAAGATAAAGGTTTTGGTAATAATTTAGGTTGCTGAAGAGAATGTTACCCTTCCAACCTAAAACGTTACATGTTTTGGTAATAACTTAGGTTGCAAAAGGAAATGTTACCATTTCAACTTAAAATGTTACATGTTTTGGTTATAATCAGTGGTGAAACACAAGCATGACCAGTGGGGGTCACGCCCCCCTAAAATTTGAAAAATTGCCAAATAGTCCTTAAATTTTAAATTTTTAAAAATTCATATTAAACTTCAAAATTTTAAATATTTTTAGTTAAATCTCCTTTCATAAATTTTAAAAAGTTCTTATTAAATCACTCAAAGTTACTAAAAATTTTAGTTAAACCCTCAAAATTTTTAAAAATTTTAATTTAAATATTCAATTTTTTTAAAAAATAAGTTGGCCTCCTCAAATTCTTACTCCAAGCTCCGCCACTGGTTATATTTTAGGTTGCTAAAGAAAATGTTACCCTTTCAACCTAAAAAGTTAAAAGTCTCGGTAATATATTACCCTTTCAATCTAAAAAGTTAAAGGTCTTAGTAATAATTTAATTTGCCGAAGAAAATGTTACCATTTCAACCTAAAACGTAACATGTTTTGGTAATAATTTAGGTTGGTAAAGGAAATGTTACCCATGTAAAAAAAGTCATTGCAAAAGAAATACACCTCAATGGAAAACCCTAATATTCTCAACGACGATCCTGAGTGGACGACGACTGGTGGGGCTTTTATAACATCCCATGCCCATGATGGGGTCGTCCACCCGAGGGTATACCCCACATTCTCGTGGTTCCATATCTAGAATGACCAAGTACTCCTCCCACTTTGGAAGATCAACAGACAATGAGGAAGGGTAGGAATAAATATTCTGCAGTGGATGGTTCGGAGCTCTCTAAATCGATGGTCGCTGAAGTAGATGGTTTGCAGGTAGGGGGCGAGGCTGGGATGTCTGGTCCATCAGATAATCAGACGGCTGAATCGGAAGCTTTGGGTTCGAAGGCTAGGGCTACCTACGCTAGTATGGTACGTGAGGCTGTTACTACGGGTAATAACGTTGATGAGTTTGCTTACCTAACTCCCGATAAGGATATCGTGAGAGATAAGGATTGTGTCGTTGATCGATCAGGAAACTTTTCCAAGATTACATTCTCAGATCATGTGCATGACCAGATCAATTTAAGCATGCACCAAATAATTATTTTTCGCTTATTAGGGCGAAACTTTGGTTATCAAACCCTCTTGAATAGGATACATGCATTATGGTGCCCTTTGGGTGAAATTCAATTAATTGATCTTGCGAACAACTACTCTCTGGTTCGCTTAGAGGACCAACGTGACTATGAGAGAGCTTTAATAGAGGAGCCTTAGAAAATTTATGGAAGCTATTTGACTGTGTAACCCTGGAATCATTCGTTTTCAACAGCAGAGAAGCATCCGTCACATGTACTGGTTTGGGTTCGGTTGCCAGGACTCTCGTATAGCTATTATTTCAAAGCGTTGTTTCGCCGCATTGTTGTGATGATTGGAAAGGTAGTGAAAGTGGATTATAATACTCAGGTTGAGGAATGGGGGAAGTTTGCGAGAGTTGCAATTATGGTTGACGTAAACAAGTCGTTGTTTCCGTGCACATGCATTGATGGTTTTTTTTTGCAAAAATTGGAGTATGAGAGATTGTAACATATATGTTTTACTTGTGGAGTTTATGTTCATGACCAGGATATGTGTCTGTAGAATCAACCTAAGAAAGGTGACGCAGTTCAAGATGCCACCACTGCTCCCGCTTCAGGGCTGAAATCTACTATTGTTGAAGGGTAAGATGGCTTGTTTGGACCGTGGATGGTGGTCGATAATAGACATCGTTAATCCCAAACTAGTGCGTAAAGAAATAAGGGCAAGCAAATTGTTACTACTAGGGGTGGTGGTTCACGATTCGCGGTGCTAGAGTCAGATGCTATAAAGTGTGGGCCTGGTAGTAACTCAGAGGCTACGGTTGAGGTGCTTTGGATCGGTGCAGAAACTAGTGTGGCAGGTGATAAGGGCTCCTTACCACAACAAAGGGTTGTTTCTCAAGCTTCCGGTGTTGTTATGAATGTCGTTTACCTTGCATCTAACCCTTCGAAGAAATCGAAGGCTGTTAAGGATATGGCTAAAACGACAATAGTTGTTCCAATGGTTTCGGGTCAATCCGTGGTTGTTGTTGAGCATAATTTAGATGGGAAGAACTCTGAGCATAGAGCATTCTCTTTAATGGAGCATGGGCATGGGAAGAATGTCAGAGAAGGGGCTCGAGGCTAATAATTGGGGTTTTAAGATGAAGTTGGCTAAAGAAAACAATAGGCAGGGTTTGGCGTCCGTAAACCGACTTCTACCAAGACTATCTCTCAGCTTGTGCTTACTGAGTGGGTCGAGAATGTTAACTCTCAACTCAACTCATTTGCCATGTAGCAAGAAATTGAGCCGGGTGGAACTTCCAAGGTGATTGTTAATCATGCATGTTTACTCGAGGTTATCCAGGAGGATTGTTTCCCTCCGTCTTCGGGTGCGATGACCACAGATCCTGTGGGGGTTCGGGAGGATGATGACATGGTCCTTGGTCAGTAAGTTTTTGGTTATTTTTTATTTATTAATGATGTTTATGCTATCGAATTGCCAAGGTGTCGTGAGCACTACCTTATGCAGTTATCTCAGGTCTTTTAAAATGGAACACTCGCCTAAATTGCTTCTCTATTTGAACCACGTATCAGTGGAAGAAGAGAGGATCAAGTGATTGCTAAATTTAGGTTCCCTCATTCTTTTCGTATAGAGGCGCAAGGTTTTAGCGGGGGTATTTGGCTGTGTTGGGAAGATGATGTGGTTCTTGAGATTTTGCACATTGCTAATCAGTTTGTTAATGGAAGGGTGCGCGACGTCACGACCGATAGTTGGATCCATTTTACGGTGATTTATACGAGTCTTAGTAGCTCTAAACGCAAGGCGTTATGGGCGCAACTTGAATCGTTGAATCCTGGTGCTGATGTACCATGGTTTGCTGGGGGGATTTCAATGTCATTCTAACTTCTGATGAGAGGCAGGGTGGTTTTGATGCTCATGTTAATGGGAACAAACCGTTGGCTGAATTTATTTTTTGATCCGGGCTACTTGATTTGGGGTTTCATGGTTCACCATTTACATGGTCTAGGGGTAATCTTTATGGGCGGCTGGATAGGTTTTTAGCAAACAATGCTTGGCTTGATTCTTCTCATGTCTATCACCTTGAAAAAATGGTTCTGATCATCGGTCGTTACTACTTTGGTTGGTGGAACATGAGCGTGATTGCGGTGCTCGAACATTTCATTATATCTTAGCTTGGCAAGATCATCTTGATTTCCAACAGTTTTTACATTCGGTTTGGGGAAGCAATGAGCTATTGCTGAATATTGAGCCCTTTGAATCAAGGATTGGTGAATAGAACAAATAGGTATTTGGGCACATTGGTAAGTGAAAGAAAAGACTCCTAGGTCGTTTGAGTTGGATTGATACAACTCTTGCTCGTTTTCATTCTGACTCTCTTGTTGCTCTGGGGAACAAGCTACAGTTGGAACTCGAGGAGGTGATGAATTAGGAGGAAAGTCTATGGAATCAAAAAGTTTGCGCTAAATAGATCCTGGAAGGCGATCGAAATACTTCTTTCTTTCATGCGCCTACTATGGCTTAGAGGCAAAGAAATTATATTTTTGGGCTGAAGTTTAATGGATCCGAATGGTGCATGATCAGGTTGAACTTCAGAAGGTTGCTTTGGATTTCTTTCGTGAGCTTTTCACGTCATAGGGGGTTGATGGCCATGGTTTTCCTATTTGTGGTAGATCATAGGTAATACAGGGATTGGTCTGGATCCAGGTTTATATTCGGTTTTGAATAAAGAAATCTGGCATGTATTTTTTGCTATGAGTTCGCTTAAGGCTCCTGGGGTAGATGGTTTGCACGCTGCGTTCTGCCAAAAAATTGGGATATTGTTGGCCCTTCTACATTTGAGCTCATTCGTAAGGTATTTACTGAGGGTATTATTCGTCTAGAGTTTAACCGTACGTTGCTTGTTCTTATTTCGAAGGTTGAGACCACAGAATCTATAACTCAATTCATCCCATCGGTCTCTGTAATGTGGCCTATAATGCGATTACGAAGCTTATTGTGAATCGCCTGAAACCTTTTCTTTCGGATTGGGTTTCAGAGTTTCAAACGAGTTTTGTACATGGTAGGGCCATCACATACAATATCATTCTCACTCCAGAGGTGATTCACTCGATGCGTCGGAAGAAAGGCAAGATAGGTTGGATGGCAATTAAAGTTGACTTAGAGAAGGACTATGATCGGCTTGAATAGAGTTTTATTGATGACACTCTGGTGGATATAGGTATTTTGGATTCTTTATGGTCTCTTATTCTGAATTATGTTTCGACTGTTTCGATCCAATTACTTTGGAACGGCTCCCCGACTAATGCCTTTGTACCTTCTCGGGATATTTGATAGGGTGATCCCTTTTCCCCATATTTATTTGTACTATGTATAGAGATATTGGCCCAGGCTATTCAAATTGAGAATGTTAAAGGCAATTGGTGGGCGTTACAAACTTCTAAACACAGTCCGACAATTTCGCACTTGTTTTTCGCTAATGATATGTTATTATTTGCCGAGGCCTCTATTGCTCAAATGTCTCTGATTAATTGAGTTCTACGTCAGTTTGGTGCATCCTCTGGTCAGAAGGTCAGCATTGCCAAAACTACTGTCTCCTTCTCGGCCAATGTTCCTTCGAAGTTAAGGTTTACGATTAGTGAGGGTTTTGGTTTCATTGAGGTCGATGATCTTGGGAGATATCTGGGTGTCTTGCTTCTTCATAAATGTGTCACCTCGGATACCTATGTGTATTTGGTGCATATGGTGCAAAAGCGGCTCAGTGGGTGAAAGGCGAAATCATTGTCTTTAGCTGGCAGGATTACTCTAGCTAAAGCAATCATCTCGGTTATTCCTATTTACACTATGCAGGAAGCAGCGTTACCAAAGAAGACCTATGCTGATTTCGAGAGATTGATAAGACAATTTTTGTACGCCCCGGTTTTGTGCCTAGAGGTTTATAGGCTGATTAGACGGCCCAATGGGCCGGGTTTGAGATTCAAGTCAAATTCAGGATTTAAAATCGGATTAAATATTTTTGGAAGAGAAAGATATTTGGAAAAATATCTAAAAATTATTATTTAATGTATGAATATTTTTGGTAAAATCAATTTTGAAAGATGAGGTTTGAAAATGTGACATCTTAGCTAGTGACTAAAATGTAAAGAATGAAGACTGTTTTATATAAGAGTCAAAACTTTGAATCTTTAAAGAACTAATTTACTAAGGATTTTAATCATACTTTTTCATTCATTTAGGATATTTTTAAATAGTTTTTAATTGAAAAATTAATGGGAATAAAGAGATTTAATAAAGAAGTTTATTTGGTTAAAATCACTTTTCTCACGTAACTAGTTTTGCTCTCAACTTTCTCTTAATTTTCTTAGCATCCAAACTACATTTTCTACTCTAAAATAATCATAGATTTATTCTCTTGATCTCTCTTTTTGATTCTTCCATTGATTCTACATCAAGCCTTATTTGTTATTGGAGTTTGCACTCGAATCTTGCCAATTAAGGGGAAAGTCAAGCATTAGTGGTGATTTTTGTTTCTCTTCTCTAACCAAAGGTTATTTAATGAAATTCCCAAGTTCTTGAATCTTTTAAATTTTTTTCTAATGGGTTTTAATGATTTAATTATGGAAAATTGGTTAAATCACTGTTTAATTGATGAGATTAGATGATTTTTGAATTGGATCTATTTTTCTGATTTCTTGATTGATTTTAATCATGATTTTGATGTTTTATAATGCTAATAGTTTGATTTTAACATTGGAATCCCGTAGCTATGTGAACCTATAATTTTCTAAGTTGCTAGTTATGTGTTTTTGAGGAGTTACGGTGGTTTAATGTTTGCTGGAGGTATAAGGTTGATGTTAGGTTGTTTTTGGATGTCAATTGAAGATAATTGATGGGTTGAAACATTAAGTTTTGGCTAGGTTAAGTTTGGAAGATATTTGATGTTGATTTCAGTCGTTTTGGGAAGGTTTTCGGCTAGAGTTTGTAGAGGTTTGTTTTGGTTTGATGTTTCTAGGTTTGTGAATGCATTTTGATGCATTGGATCCTCTGTTTTTGTATGGTAAAACTAGGTGAGGTTAATCCTCAAGCTCGTAGCGCCGCTTTAGAAGCTTTGGAGAAATGATTCGCATGCAAATGAAGCTTACGTTGTCGGTGAGTGAGAACGTGTATTTAAGATTTAAAATAGTTTAAAGGTTATATTGGGGGTTTAAACTTAGCTTGAAATGCTGGTTTAAACTTGGAAGTAAGTATAAAGAGATTTCTCCCTCGGTCGTGCTTTTATGAAATGGATTTTATGCACTTGTTTTGAATAACATCGTCCATACTGTTTAACATGTTTTAAAGTATGTTTAATACTGTTTTTGATAATATAATGATGATGGATGCAGTTGGTAAATGATCCATGTAAGTATGTAAAATACTTGTTTAAAGCATGGTTTGTTGCTTTGGAAATGGTTTTGATTTGATGCATATAAAAACAGTGAGGTACATGGTTAATAATGAATTATATTGGCAAGTGATGCGGTCTAAAATGTTATCGGATTTAGTTGGCCGACCATATGATTGATAGTGCACTATAAATAAGTCGCCTCGGGTGTTGAGGGGTTTATGTGTACCGAATACTCCACCATGAGTACCCTAACGGTCGAGGGGTTATATGGCACTAAAAACTCCCGTTAATGGATTATGCGTCTAACCGATGAGATGGGTTGTGAGAATACCTAGTTGTAAGAGTACCATAATTTCGGTTGAGATGGCATAAAGTGTTGAGAAGACACTTGTTGAATTCGTGTATCCGATGTAATATTTTGTCAAAGTGGAACTTGGTTATGATCACTTGAAAGCAAATATAATTGTTAATGTATCATGTTGATGATTGTTAATGTATAATGTTGGTTTATACATATTTACTCTTTTAGCTTTGCATATGGGTTGTTATGCATAGGAAGGCTACATGTTGCATATGGTTTAATGTTCTAGTTTTTGAAAGTGTTATGTGCATGGTTTTCAAGGCATGATGTTTTATAAGATGATTGAAATGGTGATTTCAATGTGGTTTTGGAAAATGATTTTAAAATGCATTGATGGTGTTTTGTTTGAGAACTCCTCACTAAGTCTTGTGTGCTTACGCTCTTTTTGATCATCAATGCAGAGAATTAAAGGTTTGGTGGTAGCAAGCAACTGAAGGAAATCCAAGGACTTCATCTATTTGAAAGCATGATCTGGAATTCGAGTTGTAGTAAAAAAGGCAATTGGATTTTGTTGTTGTTTGGGAGGGTTTATGCTAGACTCCCTGTTTTGAGCAAGTTTGTGCTACTGAGTTGAGGTTATAAATGGCCTTTTATGGTTGTCATTGCTTTGGATTGATGTTTTGGTTGTTGGATGGCTTGATTTTAGGGATGCATGCCTCTAGACTCTCTTTTGAAGCATGATGTCATGTCTTGATGATGTTTCTATGATTTGATGACATGGATTGACCCTTAGAATAGTTGAGTTTATGTTTGAAGCATGATTGGCTTATGTTTGAATCCATTAAAGTGTGAAAAGCCAACAAATTGGGACATTTTAGGTCTAGGCGTTTCAGTACGCTTGACCTTGCACTGAAACAGATAAGTGATTTTTGTGGGTCTATTTCGGTACTCGAGCAAATGTTCTGGTATGGGTATAAGTGTTTTGGCTAGGCGTTTTGTTACACCAAGGAATGTTCCAGTACGGTTATAAGTGTTTTGGCTAGGCGTTTCGGTACATGATGAGGATGTTTATGTACGAGTTTAAGCTACTAGAATTTGAGTTTTACAAAATCTATAACCGTACTGATACACTTGCCTGTGTACTAATACGACCAACAATTATGTTGGTTAAAGTGAAGTTTGATGTTTTAATATTCTTTTGTTTTGGTCCCTGATTGTTATGTATGCAATTACATGAGTTTGGATGATCGTTTTGAGTTAACTTCTAAAATGTGAGCATGAAAATTGACTAATTAAGGATTGGTAATTTTAAAATGGGTTAAGTCCCTATATTTTTCTAAAATTACAATTTAGTCCCTAAATTGTAATTGCGCGCAATTAGATGTCAATTTGATGCTCGATTGAGTTGAGTTTTCACCCGTTGACAGTATACATACCATAGGTTATAATGTTGCATCTATATAAGATAAAAGAAAAAAATAGAGGTAATTCGAGTTAATCTTTGCGAGTTTTTTTCGGTAAACCCAATGTAGCTCTCTCGGTTTGGTCTTACGACTAGGCCAGGTTAAGGGGGTTACATTTGGTGGTATAAAAGCCACGTTTGCAATACATGTGACGATGTTATGATTGTTGGAATGTTGTTGTTCGTTGATTTGTGATGTTTGCTATGCATAGTATTGGTCATTATATGCCATGTTGGGGTATGCTTTGGGGACACATTACCTTATTACTATAGTCTGAAATGTTTTGATTTGAAATGGAAGCCTTGGATCCTTGATTGAAGTTGGCCTAATTCTTTTTTGGTGTATTATCATGACTTAGATATATTAGCACAATAGGACCGAGGAGAGAGTTGTGATCTGGTATGATTACTGTTACCGTTGGGCAGGGAAATCAGGAGGATGTTGTACCTCATGGAGGGTTGCCACCCCCTCTATCTATTCAACCTGAGAATGTGGAACATGTACCACCTACGCCATCTAGGCCAGTGTTGGGAGATATGGCGCTTTTGATACATGGTATGACTGGAGCCTTTTTTAGGCTATTGTGGCTGGAGCGCATGTGCCTACGCCAGCTAATGGGCAAACAAGGTTGTCGTTGGAACGTCTCCGTAGTTTGGGAAGAGTTAGGTACTAAGGGTTGCACCCGAGGCATCCGAGGCGTGGATGGCTATTACTGTTCAAATTTTGGATCAAATAGGGTGTAATGATGTCCGTAAGTTGGGATGTTCTGTATTCCTATCGCAATGAGACACATATAGTTGGTGGATGATTGTAACTGTGAGCATGGAACCCAATGATGTGGATTGGAAGTTTTTCCAAGTTGCCTTTAAGAAGAAATATTTGGGAGTTAGATACTTGGATGAAAATAAACTTGAGTTCATGGCCTTGGTTCAGGCAATATGTATGTGGTTGAGTATGAGGTTTAGTTTGTTCAATTGAGCCAATATACTTCTAAGCTGGTATTGAATGAGAGGCATCGTTGTGACCAATTCCGTTACGGATTGGTACAGGATATAAAGACATACATGTTGGCTTCCGAATACATCGATTTCGACGTGTTGGTGACACGGGTGAAGGACATTGAGCAGAACTTGGGTTTATCATCTCGTGTGGAAGGTTCTAGCTCAGGAAAAAGAGTTGCAGACTCTAGTTTTGGCGGTGGTTATTTAAGAGGTATCGTGATAAGAGGTATCGTTCTGATTCAAGGCGAGGTGGAGGTAGTGTTAGGTGTGGACCGCACGATTAGGGTATCCAGGCTAGACCAACATTTAATACCTGTTGGGCATGTGGATTGTGTGAGCACACGAGACAGAAGTGTCCATGTTTGGCTTATGAGGGACATGCTCCTCCTGCTGTTATTGCTAACTCTTGTTGGAGTTGTGGATCAAGGGATCATCTAAGACACGATTGTCCGTTATTGGCTGGTGGTGGACAAGCCAAGGCACCTGCGGTTGCACCACAACGAGGTCATGGTCGTAGCCGATGATAGTTTTAGCGAAAGGAAGAGGTCCCAAGGATGGTGGCTCATACCGTTGCATTCAACCTAAGGGTGGTGGTCATGCGAGGTTGTACGCACATTTTGAGGGACGTAATGACACCGATGTGGTTGCAAGTATATTTACTTTGCAATCTTTGCTATTGTTGTCTTTGGTTGATTCTGGTTCTACGTATTCATATATCTTACGTGAGCATGTACATTTGATTAATATACTTGTTGAGGTGTTAGATGTGGGAATGCAAGTAACTAGTTCTTTCGGTGAAACGGTTGTTACGAGAAGGTTGTTTAGGAGATTTCCTTTGACTATTCAAGGTTATGTGTTTGAGGCTAATTTGATGGACTTGCTGTTTTACAGTTTTGATGTAATCCTAGGTATGGATTGCTTGACCAAGCATAAAGCTGTGGTTGATTTTTAAACCAAGCGAGTTTCCTTGAAACTTGCTGATGATTAAGGGGTGGTAATCATGGGTGAGAATGCTAAGTTCTTGTCTAATGTTGTTTCGGCTCTGGATGCTTATCATTTGATGGATTTTGGTTGTGAGGCATTCCTAGCCTATATTATGAATTAGGGAACAAAGGAAGTGTGTGTTCAAGACATCTATGCGATATGTGAGTTTTTGGGTGTTTTTTCAGAGAAGTTGCTTGTTTTACGCCAAATAGAGAGGTTGAGTTTGGCAGTGAGTTGTATGCAAATACAACTCTAGCGTCTATTGCTCCCTATTGCATGGCTCTGAAGGAGTTAAAGACGCAACTTTAGGAGTTGCTTGATCGAGGGTTTATTAGGCCTAGTGTTTTACTGTGGGGTGCACCGATGTTGTTTATAAAAAAGAAGGATGGCACGATACGGATGTGCATTGATTATCGGCAACTGAATAAGTTGATGATTAAGAATAAATATCCTTTGCTAATGATTGATGATTTGTTTGATCAGTTTAGAGGTGCTTTGGTGTTCTATAAGATTGATTTTAGGTTCGAGTATTATCAGTTGAAGAATGTACCTAGCACTGCTTTTTGCGTGAGGTACGAGCATTGTGAGTTCTTGGTGATGCCGTTTGGTTTGACTATTGCCCCTGCTGCGTTCATGGACATGATGAATCAGGTGTTCCATGAGTTTTTGGATCAATTTTGTAGTCGTTTTTATTGATGATATTCTTGTGTACTCTCATACCGAGGAGGATCATGATAGACATTTGCAGATTGTTCTTCAAGCGTTGTTGGATAATCACTTGTATGCCAAGTTGAGAAAATGTGTGTTTTGGCTTAGGAAGGTTGTTTTCCTTGGGCATGTTGTGTTGGCCGAAGGAATTCGGGTTGATCCACACAAGATTGAGGCGGTGATAAGTTGGAAGTCACCTAAGTCTGTATAGGAGGTTCATAGTTTCCTTGGGTTGACTAGTTATTATTGTAGGTTTGTGGATGTTTTTTCAAAGATTGCTGCTTCTTTGACTAAGTTGTTACAGAAAAATGCCCGTTTTGAGTGGAAAATGATAGACAACGAGCTTTCAAAAAGTTGAAGGAGGCTTTGGTGCAAGCTCCTATCTTGATTCAGCTTGAGTAGGGTAAGAAGTTTGTTGTTTATAGCAATGCATCATATTTAGGTTTGGGTTATGTGTTGATGCAAAAAGGAAAAGTTGTGGCTTATGCATCTTAACAATTGGAGGTGCACGAGCGCAATTATCCTACCCATGATCTTGAGCTTGTCGCGGTTGTGTTTGCATTGAAAATTTGGAGGCATTATCTCTATGGTGAGAAGTGTGTTGTGTACACGGATCACAAAAGTTTGAAGTATTTGATGACTCAAAAGGATTTGAATCTTAGGCAACGTAGTTGGTTGGAGTTGCTTAAGGATTATGACTTGATGATTAAGTATCATTTGGGAAAGGCTAATGTTGTGGATGATGTTTGCGTACAAAAGTTGTGGTGGAGTTGAGGGTAGTGTTTGCGCGGTTGAGTGTGACGCTAGATGGAGGCTTGTTGGTCGAGCTGCAAGTAAAGCCATCTTTGTCACAGTTGAGTAAGGACAAACAACCTTATAATGATGCGTTAGTACTGCATGTTAAGGGTATCATGGATGGGAATCTGATAGACTTTCATTTTAACGATGATAGGGTGTTGTGTTTTAGAGATCAGATAGTGGTGCCTAATCATGATGAGTTGAGGCATACCATTTTGACCGAGGCTTATGCTAGTCCTTTTTCTATGCATCATGGTAGTACTAAGATGTATCAAGGCTTGAAAGAAGAGTACTATTGGGTTGGTTTAAAGAAAAATGTAGCTGATTTTGTAGCAAGGTGCATGGTGTGTTAAAGCTGAGCATCAGTTTCCTTCTGGGTTGTTGCAACCGTTGAGGATACCGAAATGGAAATGGGGGAGAATCACCATGTATTTTGTGTCTAGGTTGTCGTTGACGCCTACAAAAAAAGATTCTATTTGGGTGATTGTTGATCGGTTTACGAAGTGTGCACATTTTGTACTAGTGCTTGCGACATATACTTTAGATAAGTTGGCGGAGTTGTATATTGTTGAGATTGTGCGTTTTCATGGAGTAACTAAGTCCATAGTTTCAGATAGAGATCCACAGTTAACAACGAGGTTTTGGGAGTGTTTGCATCAAGCTTTGGGTACACTGTTGAATTTTAGTACTTTGTATTATCCTCAAATAGATGGTTAGTCTGAACGTGTGATCCGGGTCTTGGAGGATATGATGAGGTGTTGTATCATTGAGTTCCAAGGAACCTAGGAGAAATAGTTTCCTTTGGTGGAGTTTGCTTATAATAATAGTTATCAAGCTAGTATACAAATGACACCTTATGAAGCCTTGTATAGTAGGAAGTGTCGTACGCCTTTGCGTTGGGCTGAGGCAGGGGAAAAGTATGTTTCCTTGCTGGATATGTTAAAGGATACGAATAAGAAAGTGAATCTCATTTGTGATTGCTTGAAAGAGGCTTCAGATCACCAGAAATCCTATGCGAATTTGAAGCGCAGAGAGATTGAATATGCAGTGGGTGATCGCGTGTTCTTAAAAGTGTTACCTTGGAAGAAGGTGATGCGATTCGAACGTAAGGGTAAGCTTAGTATGAGGTTCATTGGATTGTATGAGGTTGTGGAGCGTGCTGGTCCTGTGGCTTATCATTTAAGGTTACCTCCTGAGTTGGAGAAGATTCATGATGTGTTTCATGATCGATGTTGCGGAGGTATCGGTTGAATCCGTCACATGTTAAGCCGGTGGAGGATATTGAGTTGCAATTGCCCTATGATGAGGAATCGGTAGAGATCCTTGAATCTAGCAATAAAGTTCTTCGCGGCAAGACGATTGAACTTGTAAAGGTGTTGTGGCGACATCATAGAGTTGAGTAGGCCAGGTGGGAGAGCAAGGCGGACATGTTGAAATAGTTTCCGCATTTGTTTCCTTCAGGTAAAATTTCGAGGATGAAATTTCCTAGATGGGGGAGAGCTGTAATGCCCTGGTTTTGGGCCTAGAGGTTTATAGGCTAATTAGACAATCTGATGGACCGGGTTAGAGATTCGAGTCAGATTCAGGATTTAAAATCAGATTAAATATTTTAGGGTGAGAAAAATATTTCAAAAAATATCTAAAAATCATTATTTAATATATGAATATTTTTGGTAGAATGAATTTTTGAATGATGAGGTTTGGAAATGTGACATTTGGCTAGTGACCAAAATGTAAAGAATGAAAACTATTTTAGTGACTGTTTTGTAAAAGAGTAAAAACTTTGAATCTTTAAAGATCTAATTTACCAAAGGATTTTAATTAGACTTTTCCCTTAATTTAGGCTATTTTTAAAATAAGTTTTAATTTAAAAATAAATGGGATTAAAGGGATTTAATAAAAGGAGTTTATTTGGTTAAAATCACTTTTCTCATGTAACTACTTTCTCTTAATTTTCTCAGCATCGAAACTACATTTTCTACTCTAAAATTATCATAGATTTATTCTCTTGATCTCTTTTTTTATTCTTCTATTGATTCTACACCAAGCCTTATTTCTCCTTGGAGTTTGCATTCAAATCTTACCAATTAAGGGGAAAGTCAAGCATTAGAGGTGATTTTCGTTTCTCTCCTCTAATCAAAGGTTCTTTACTGAAATTCTCAAGTTCTTAACTCTTTTGAATTATTTTCTAATGGATTTTAATGATTTAATTGTGGAAAATTGGTTAAATCAATGTTTAATTGATGAGATTATATGATTTTCGAATTGGATCTCTTTTGTTGAGTTCTTGATTAATTTTAATCATGATTTTGATGTTTTATAATTTTAATAGATTAATTTTAACATTGGAATCCCGAAGCTATGTGAATCTCCAATTTCTAGGTTGCTAGTTATTTATTTTTGAGGAGTTATGGTGGTTTAATGTTTGCTAGAGGTATAAGGTTGATGTTAGGTTGTTTTTGAATGTCAATTGAAGATAATTGATGGGTTGAAACATTAAGTTTTGGCTGGGTTATGTTTGGAAGATGTTTGAAGTTGATTTTGGTAGTTTTGGGAAGGTTTCGGCTAGAGTTTGTAAAAGTTTGTTGTGGTTTTATGTTGCTGGGTTTGTGAGTGCATTTTGATGCATTGGATCCTCTATTTTTGTGTCGTAAAACCTGGGGAGTTTGATCCTAAAGCTTGTTGTTACCTCTCCAAAAGTACTATTTTGAATGTCAATCTTACAATGTTTTTGCTTATTTTTAGGTACATTTAGTTGCATTAGGATGTTAAAATCAAGCATTTACATAAGGAGTTAGGAATTCTGTCGATGCCAGTATGAAAGGTTGTTTTTTTGGTAATTTTGCAGGTTTGGCATAGTATTTGGTACAGAAAAGCAATGCATGAAGGAATGCAAGAGAGAATGTCGAGTGTTGTTGGCATAGATGGACTAGACAATGCCAAGCACCTGTTGGAAGAGAAGTGAACTTGATGCCACGCCAAGAGGCTGTTAAACCCCAAAAAAATAGGATAAGATCAGGCTCCTAAAAGATCACAATTGGACCAAGCTTCGAAAAAAATAGCAGAAAAATAGTGCGAAGCTTGGTTGGCAGAATGATGCCAAGCTTGGCTGCCAAAGGTGCGTCGGCATGATGACGTCAGCCCTAGCCTGATTAGCGCATCACCTTATCACCTGATCAGCCTTGCACTCCAAACAAAGGATAAAGTGATCGCGAGCCTTATCCCTTATCCTTGCCACATTCAAATTTTAAATGCAAAGGCTTATCCTAGGGCTTCTACACAAGCCTATTTAAAGAGAAGATCGATCAAACAACAAAGAATTGGAGAAGGAGAAAAAGACGATGAAGAAGATTAAGGCTTGAATTTGAGAAGCGGTCAACAACAATGGAGAAGGAGGAATCAGAAACGACAAGATCAAAGGCTTGAAGATTCCATGAGACATCGGGAATCCATTGAAGGGCTGCATCGAGAGACCTCCTTCCTTGCTTTAGTTCTTTGTTGATTTTCGTATTTTTTTTCTTGTTTTTAAGAATGATTTCAAACTATTATTTGCTGCGTTGTATGTTGTTCGTTCTATCTGGCATACTTTACTGTTTCCTAAATATTGTGCCAAGCGAGAGCTGGCATAGTTGGCCAATTGTACCTCAATATCTTAACATACTTGGGTGGCAACGATCAAGTTGTTGGGTACTAAGGTGAGATGCTTCGAGAGAAGATGTTCAAGTAGATAAACTTACTTTGGGAGTGAAATCTACCCCTTAGGAATATAGATTGGATCTTAATCAAATCGGTTTATGAAAAAACATGCACTATAGAGATATAGGGTTTTTTACATGGTCGATTTAAGGCAATGGCCATCGAGAGAGGATTTGCTAATTTGAATATGCTCGGAAATCAATGCCAAGGTAGGACATTATTACTACCCGATACTTCTAGCATAAAATTCAGACATGCTATGCCAAATCTTTGTTATCATTCTTGCACCCATTGCTTGCCAGACTGTTATCATTTCATTATTGTAATCTTCACTTTACTTCAATTCTTTTTATCATCTTTATTTCTTTAATTCTTTTATTTTACTCATTCCCTCAATCAATTGCCATCATTTTTATTTCCTAGTTCACAAGTATTAATCGTGACAATTAATTCCCCTAGGCAATCCCTATAGAGACGATACTCAACTCACTACTATATTACTTGTTGACCGTGTATCTTTGCACGTAAAAGACGTATTCTTGGCATTGTTTTTGCTTGCATATTTATACTGAATACCTAACCTTTTGCCATGCAATATTACGTCAACAAGTTTTTGGCGTCGTTGTCGGGGATTGCAATGGAATTGATTGTTTTGCTTTTTACTTATTTTTATTTTTTTGTTTAATTTATTTTGTTTGGTATATGTACAAGAGCAGCACTGCGAAGGAGGATTTACAAGATGACCCAACCCTATGCAGGTTAAGAGGAGAACATCGAGAAAAGGCTCGTGACGGCAATGGTGAGCTAGACAGTGCCATAATCAATGCCATCAACCAGGAGATGCCGACAATACCTGCAGTTATACCGCCAGCACCTACTATTGTTGCTCAGATACCTAAAGAACATCTAGCACCCACCATAGATGATTTGATGCCAACACTGATCATTCCAGAGGTAAATATGACCTACAAGCTTAAATCGATAATGATTCAAATGCTAATGGATGTAGGTCAATTTGATGGATCACCTAATGGAGACCCAATATAGCATTTGAAGCAATTCAAGGAGGTTTGCCAACTATTCCGCCAGCTAGATGTGAATGAAGAAACAATGAAGCTGAAGCTATTCTTATTTTCCTTGCGAGATAGAGCAAAATTGTGGCTAAATTTCTTGCCATCAGGTTCAGTTACTTCGTGGGCAGAATTATGCCAGAAGTTCCTTGTGAGATTCCAGTCACCTAGACTTAATGCCGAGCTGCAAAGTGAAATCGTTACCTTTAGGCAAGCTGATGATAAGACTTTCTATTATACTTGGGAGCGATTCAAAGGCCTGTTGAGAAGATGTCTGATAAGTGTTCAAAAGTACTATTTTTATTACCCTTTTTACTCATATTATTGTTAGACTTAAGCTCATAATAGTTGCATAATTAGTCATTCATGCATTAATTCATGTTTCTTTCCACCGTTGAGCTTGATTACATAACTTGGTGATTTTTGTGGAAAAAGATGCTGCTTTGGTGTGTTTTTGTGTGTGTATGTGCAGGATCACTTGCCAAAGCAATGCCGAGCTAGTTGCCAGGGCAATGCATGAAGGATATGCCGAGCTAGTTGCCAGGGCAATGCATGAAGGAGACGCCGAGCCAGTTGCCATGGCATTTGTCGACAAAGACAAAATGCAATAGGGATGTCGAAATTAATGACTTTACAAGCCCAAGATGACATGGAGCAAGGCCCAAGCCCAAAGGAATTTGATTGCCATGCAGAGATTAAAGAAGAATTAAATTCCAAGAAGATAGGAGAAGTTCTAATAGGAATAAAATTATAATAAAGAATTATATTCTTTAAAGATAATTTAATTCCAACTCAAACTCCTCCTCAAAGAAGGACTTTGGCCTAGCCCTATAAATAGCAAGGAGATTTCGACAATCCATGGAGAGAGAGCAAGGGGGAAATTTCGACAAGAGAGCATTAGGGAAATTTCGACTTCTTCTTCTTCTTTGCTTCCATTAGATTCATGGTTTGGGGATTATTCTTTGTATATCTTTTGAACCCAACCATGAACTAACTTGATTGGTTGGGGTTATTGTGTTTTGTTGTTGTGAGAAACAATTGGATTTTGTTTAGGTAATAAGAGTTTGCACTTTTCTATTCAAGGTTTACTCATTCTTGGCTTTTATTCTTGTTTGCGAGTAAATTGGGAGAGGATCTCGTAACTTCATCTATTTATCTAATATCGGGAGAGTTAGATTCAAGAAACGAATGAGTATGGTCTTTATTCAATCCAATGATGGTGAAGATTAATCCGGCTTAGGAATAAGTTAAGGATTTCAACGGCTAAGAGGAGCGCAAGATTGGTTGTTGTTCACCCTTGATTCACGCAGGGATGTATTATCAAGGCATGCACAAGTAGCTAGAGTTTCGACTTAGGGATAAGAAGAAACCATTGAAGAACGCTCCGCCGAACCTTGAAGTTGCTGCCCAGACGCCCAAGTAGTTGCCCAGCTAGTTGCCCAGGCAACCATCGATTAGTTGCCAAGGCAACCCCACTGTAAAAGTTGCCACGGCAACTGAGTTGCCCTTGCACTCTTTTACCAAGACGATCCAATCGGCTATCACACCTCAACTCACGATAACCTGGCCTATTCTCTCTTTTTCTTTCATCTATTCTTTTAGTTTATTGCTTTTACTTTTCTCGTTAATTAAAACCTCTATTATCAATTGTGTTTTTATTTTCACAGTGCAGTAACTTAAGCGAAGTGGCCCAAACCAATCCCTGTGGAGACGATACTCGATACTCGTATCACTTT
Organism: Hibiscus mutabilis; assembly: GCA_019671005.1. Taxonomy (NCBI): domain Eukaryota; kingdom Viridiplantae; phylum Streptophyta; class Magnoliopsida; order Malvales; family Malvaceae; genus Hibiscus; species Hibiscus mutabilis. The sequence continues at coordinate 9,583,671 of CM033735.1, read as the reverse complement.
ATTACTTGCGACGTGTATACTTGCACATTTGCGTAGCACTTATCACACGCAACAAGTTTTTGGCGCCGTTGCCGGGGATTGGCAATTGGTGTTAGTTGTTTTTGTTATTGCATTTTTTTATTAGTTTTACTAACTTTTCTTTTTGTTTGTTTTATTAAAAAAAATTAGGTGCGCTACAAGTTAAGGAACATCAACATGTCGGGAAATAAAAGTCAATCTATTCGAGAGATGATGTTGGAAGATATGAATCAATCCAATCAAGAGTTCCTTGCACCCTTTGATGATTACCTATACCAACCGAGAAAAGCCCAAAGAACTTATACCGTGGAAAAATCTTGTGCTATGTGTGGAGAACATCATGTGTTTGAAAATTGCTCTCACATTTTCGGTGCATATAACTACATGGAGGACCATAGAGGGAACCATCAGCAAAATTCTTCATGGTATGGTCAAAAAGCTCAAAATTTTTTTACCATAACAATTTTGCCGACAACGAATACGCCATGGCAATGTAGTCCTTTTCAAGAGCATTCCAATTCCTTGGAGGAAACGTTACTAGCTTCTTTGGCTAGACTTGACGGATCAATTGAAGAGATTCGAGAACTATCAAAATCTATGGATACGAGGATAGCTCGGTGGGATGCAACCTTAGGGGATTCAAGATCAATTGGGGAGATCCACATATGTCATGGATAACATGCACCAACAATTCATTCCTAGGGATACTGAAAGTCCCAAGGCAAGAGGACAAGGAGCAATGCAAAGAAATCTCTCGATGTGTGAGGAACAACTAGAATCTCAAAGTCAAGAGGATGCCAATGAGAGAGACTGCCCAACACATGATGAGCATGAACAACAAATTGCCTCGGCAATGATTGAGAGCCTGAACAGAGCAATGCCGCGACAACACTCGGTGAAGCGAGAACAATAATACTACAGCAAATTCTGAGGAACCCGATGCCCGAGAAGGTTACAACGTTGATGTTGAAGCGAGGAATCTATAGATTGCTCTCATCTACAATTGCCACGGCAATTACTCGACCACATGCAAGATCAACGAGATGATAATACTTTGCCAATGGAATATGAGCGGGTAATAGTTGAACCTTTTGAATTCTTTAAAAACTCACCTCGTCCATTGCGGGTATGTCTTGAGGAACCGAGGTTGGTAGATTTGAAGCCATCGAAATCTCTCTGATGGAGATGTTTGAGAGGCCAAAAGAAAAAGGTGTTTGGATTCATAAAGCTCTTGAGAAAATTGATTCTTCCCTTGACTTAGAGCAAAATTTGACAACTGATTGCCACGGCAATTGGCTTGAGCAGCAATTGCCCGCGACAACAAAGGCTACATCCAACCATGATAGAAGTCGACAAGAATGAGGTAATTGAATGGTTGAGAATGGATATAATTTTTCCTATTAATATATTTGTGCCTTCGGGAATAGTAGCAAGGTGGAGAGTATACATGGACTACAAGCGAACAAAGAAGAAAGACACCTCCACCATGGTAACACAAAAGGGTAGTGGCAAGCACATTTGCCAAACTCTTTTTGGGCAATATTATCACCCGATGGAGGGTGCGGATGGACTATAAGAAGTATCAAAACGGCAACCTTCAACACCGCAACAACTCACGATCGCACGCCTCTGCAACCATGGGCCTTGCGCGCCTCGGCAACCCACGACGCCTCGGCAACCATGGATGTGCATGCCTCGGCAACCCTCGGCGCCACGGCAACTCACGATACATTTATTTTTATTTTTATTTTTTGAGCTATTTTATTCTATTATTTTTTGTTATTTTTCTCTTTATTTTTTAGGATATATTTTATTTTTCTTCATTATCTTTAGTTTCCGGTTTTCTTTATTTTCTTTTCCACAACAAGACTCACAACCACCATGATAAGGAAATTTACTGCCGACTACTCGCCACAGCAACCACAACGGGAACCTGGCGATGCCCGGGCAACAACAATGGCTTCGGCAACTACGATGCACATGCAAGTAAACCTGCATCGGCAAACATGGACCAAATCAAGGCAATGCTATTCACGCGGTACCAGCCACAAGCATTCAACCACTGACCGGAAATTGAATCAAGCAAACAGCACGAAGGAAACTCATCACTCGAGGTGACGACCTCTCTGACTAACTCATTTCATTTAGTTTCTTTTAAATTTTGTTTCACTTTTACATGCATTGAGGACAATGCTTCTCTCGAGTTTGGGGGGGTGTTGGTTTCTAGTTAGTTTCATGTTTAGTTGCATTCATCTTTAGCAATCACATATAGGTTGCATATGTTACTTGCCATGCCTTTAATTTGATTTAATTGCTTAAGACTTGTTGAAAATCCAATGATGAATTTTTGCCACTGCACTTAATTGAAATAACCTTTAATTTTAGGATTGCATGAAAAGAACTTAGAGTTTTACTATGATGCTGATTTTTTTTTACACGGTTGTGGGTTGTTGATTCAAAGAAACTTAGTGAACTTAGGTTGCTTAAAATTTGGGTAAATTTAAAATTGAAAATTAAAAGTTAATTTCTTGCTAGAGGTGCCCAAAACGGCTCTAGTAGTAAATACACTTTCTTGCTAGAGGTGCCAAACTGGCTCTAGTAGTTAATGCACATTAAAGAATCGCTAGAGGTGCCCGAAATTGGCTCTAGTCGACTAAAATAAAATGAGAAATTGCTTACTTTACTAGAGGTGCCCGAAATTGGCTCTAGTGAAAATTAAAATAAATGCCCCATAATTAAATTGATAAAAGCCTACTATTCACATAGAATCTTGAAAATCAACTTGTACACAACTACGCACACACATTGTCACGAGCATTATAGTTTTGTTCGGGAAATTTTTGTGTGCTATCCGAAAAAATTTAAAAGGTGATCATACTTTGTGCCACGGTTCCGAGTTTGAATTCAAGTTTAAAGCATGTCTTTGATGATTAAAGTCTTGGCGGTAATTGTTAGTTTGCATTGCTTGAGGACAAGCAATAGTTCGAGTTTGGGGCGTGATAAGTGTTCAAAAGTACTATTTTATTACCCTTTTTACTCATATTATTGTTAGACTTAAGCTCATAATAGTTGCATAATTAGTCATTCATGCATTAATTCATGTTTCTTTCCACCGTTGAGCTTGATTACATAACTTGGTGATTTTTGTGGAAAAAGATGCTGCTTTGGTGTGTTTTTGTGTGTGTATGTGCAGGATCACTTGCCAAAGCAATGCCGAGCTAGTTGCCCGGGCAATGCATGAAGGATATGCCGAGCTAGTTGCGAGGGCAATGCATGAAGGAGGCAGCAGAGCTAGTTGCCATGGCATTTGTCGACAAAGACAAAATGCAATAGGGATGTCGAAATTAATGACTTTACAAGCCCAAGATGACATGGAGCAAGGCCCAAGCCCAAAGGAATTTGATTGCCATGCAGAGATTAAAGAAGAATTAAATTCCAAGAAGATAGGAGAAGTTCTAATAGGAATAAAATTATAATAAAGAATTATATTCTTTAAAGATAATTTAATTCCAACTCAAACTCCTCCTCAAAGAAGGACTTTGGCCTAGCCCTATAAATAGCAAGGAGATTTCGACAATCCATGGAGAGAGAACTCAAGGGGCATTTAGACAAAGAGAAGCATTAGGGCAATTTCGACTTCTTCTTCTTCTTCTTTCATCTTTGTTTCCATTAGATTCATGGTTTGGGGATTATTCTTTGTATATCTTTTGAACCCAACCATGAACTAAATTTGATTGGTTGGGGTTATTGTGTTTTGTTGTTGTGAGAAACAATTGGTTTTGTTTAGGTAATAAGAGTTTGCACTTTTCTATTCAAGGTTTATTCATTCTTGGTTCTTATTCTTGTTTGCGAGTGAATTGGGAGAGGATCTCGTGATTTCATCTATTTATCTAATATCGGAGAGTTAGATTCAAAAACGAATGAATATGATCTTTATTCAATCAATGATGGTGAAGATTAATCCGGCTTAGGAATAAGTTAAGGATTTCAGCGGCTAAGAAGGAGCGCAAGATTGGTTGTTGTTCACCCTTGATTCACGCGAGGATGTATTATCAAGGCATGCACAAGTAGCTAGAGTTTCGACTTAGGGATAAGAAGAAACCATTGAAGAACGCTCCGCCGAACCTTGAAGTTGCTGCCCGATGCGCCCAAGTAGTTGCCCAACTAGTTGCCCGAGCAACCATCGATTAGTTGCCAAAACAACCCGTTGTGCAAAGTTGCCCGCGGCAACTGAGTTGCCCGTGCACTCTTTTACCAAGACAATCAATCGGCTATCACACCTCAACTCACGATAACCTGGCCTATTCTCTCTTTTTCTTTCATCTATTCTTTTAGTTTATTGCTTTTACTTTTCTATTAATTAAAACCTCTATAATATCAATTGTGTTTTTATTTTCACGGTCTGATAACTTAAGCAAAGTGGCCCAAACCAATCCTGTGGAGGCGATACTCGATACTCATATCACTTTATTACTTGCGACGTGTATACTTGCACATTTGCGTAGCACTTATCACACACAACAAGTTTTTGGCGCCGTTGCGGGGATTGGCAATTGGTGTTAGTTGTTTTTGTTATTGCATTTTTTCTCTTAGTTTTACTAACTTTTCTTTTTGTTTGTTTTATTAAAAAAAAAAAAAGGTGCGCTACAAGTTAAGGAACATCAACATGTCGGGAAATAAAAGTCAATCTATTCGAGAGATGATGTTGGAAGATATGAATCAATCAATCAAGAGTTCCTTGCACCCTTTGATGATTACCTATACCAGCGAGAAAAGCCCAAAGAACTTATACCATGGAAAAATCTTGTGCTATGTGTGGAGAACATCATGTGTTTGAAAATTGCTCTCACATTTTTGGTGCATATAACTACATGGAGGACCATAGAGGAACCATCAGCAAAATTCTTCATGGTATGGTCAAAAAGCTCAAAATTTTTTTTACCATAACAATTTTGCCGCGACAACAGAATCGCCATGGCAATGTAGTCCTTTTCAAGAGCATTCCAATTCCTTGGAGGAAAGCGTTACTAGCTTCTTTGGCTAGACTTGTGGATCAATTGAAGAGATTAGAGAACTATCAAAATCTATGGATACGAGGATAGCTCGGTGGGATGCAACCTTAGGGGATTGAGAAGATCAATTGGGGAGATCCACATATGTCATGGATAACATGCACCAACAATTCATTCCTAGGGATCTTTGAAGTCCCAAGGCAAGAGGACAAGGAGCAATGCAAAGAAATCTCTCGATGTGTGAGGAACAACTAGAATCTCAAAGTCAAGAGGATGCCAATGAGAGAGACTGCCCAACACATGATGAGCATGAACAACAAATTGCCTCGGCAATGATTGAGGAGCCTGAGCGAGCAATGCGCGACAACACTCGGTGAAGGCGAGAACAATAATACTACAGCAAATTACGAGGAACACGATGCCCGAGAAGGTTACAACGTTGATGTTGAAGCGAGGAATCTATAGATTGCTCTCATCTACAATTGCCCGCGGCAATTACTCGACCACATGCAAGATCAACGAGATGATAATACTTTGCCAATGGAATATGAGCGGGTAATAGTTGAACCTTTTGAATTCTTTAAAAACTCACCTCGTCCATTGCGGGTATGTCTTGAGGAACAGAGGTTGGTAGATTTGAAGCCATCGAAATCTCTCTCACGATGAGATGTTTGAGAGGCCAAAAGAAAAAGGTGTTTGGATTCATAAAGCTCTTGAGAAAATTGATTCTTCCCTTGACTTAGAGCAAAATTTGACAACTGATTGCCACGGCAATTGGCTTGAGCAGCAATTGCCCGACAACAAAGGCTACATCCAACCATGATAGAAGTCGACAAGAATGAGGTAATTGAATGGTTGAGAATGGATATAATTTTTCTATTAATATATTTGTGCCTTCGGGAATAGTAGCAAGGTGGAGAGTATACATGGACTACAAGCGAACAAAGAAGAAAGACACCTCCACCATGGTAACACAAAAAGGGAGTAGTGGCAAGCACATTTGCCAAACTCTTTTTGGGCAATATTATCACCCGATGGAGGTGCGGATGGACTATAAAAGTATCAGCGGCAACCTTCAACACCGCAACAACTCTCGATCATGCGCCTCTGCAACCATGGGCCAGCGCCTCGCGCCTCGGCAACCCACGGCGCCTCGGCAACCATGGATGTGCATGCCTCGGCAACCCTCGGCGCCACGGCAACTCTTGATACATTTATTTTTATTTTTATTTTTTGAACTATTTTGTTCTATTATTTTTGTTATTTTTTTTCTTTATTTTTTTTAGGATATATTTTATTTTTCTTCATTATCTTTAGTTTCGGGTTTTCTTTATTTTCTTTTCCACAACAAGACTCACAACCACCATGATAAGGAAATTTCTTTGACTACTACGCCACAACAACCACAGCGAAATGGCGATGCCCGAGCAACAACAATGGCCGGGCAACTCGATGCACATGCAAGTAAACCTGCATCGGCAAACATGGACCAAATCAAGGCAATGCTATTCACGCGGTACCAGCCACAAGCATTCAACCAGCGACCGAAAAATGAATCAAGCAAGCGGCCTGAAGGAAACTCATCACTCGAGGTGACGACCTCTCTGACTAACTCATTTCATTTAGTTTCTTTTAAATTTTGTTTCACTTTTACATGCATTGAGGACAATGCTTCTCTCGAGTTTGGGGGGTGTTGGTTTCTAGTTAGTTTCATGTTTAGTTGCATTCATCTTTAGCAATCACATATAGGTTGCATATGTTACTTGCCATGCCTTTAATTTGATTTAATTGCTTAAGACTTGTTGAAAATCAATGATGAATTTTTGCCACTTTGCACTTAATTGAAATAACCTTTAATTTTAGGATTGCATGAAAAAGAACTTAGAGTTTTACTATGATGCTGAATTTTTTTACACGGTTGTGGGTTGTTGATTCAAAAAACTTAGTGAACTTAGGTTGCTTAAAATTTGGGTAAATTTAAAATTGAAAATTAAAGTTAATTTCTTGCTAGAGGTGCCCAAAAGCGGCTCTAGTAGTAAATACACTTTCTTGCTAGAGGTGCCCAAAAACTGGCTCTAGTAGTTAATGCACATTAAAGAATCGCTAGAGGTGCCCGAAATTGGCTCTAGTCGACTAAAATAAAATGAGAAATTGCTTACTTTACTAGAGGTGCCCGAAATTGGCTCTAGTGAAAATTAAAATAAATGCCCGATAATTAAATTGATAAAAGCCTACTATTCACATAGAATCTTGAAAATCAACTTGTACACAACTACGCACACACATTGTCACGAGCATTATAGTTTTGTTCGGGTAATTTTTGTGCTATCCAAAAAATTAAAAGGTGATCATACTTTGTGCCACGGTTCCGAGTTTGAATTCAAGTTTAAAGCATGTCTTTGATGATTAAAGTCTTGGCGGTAATTGTTAGTTTGCATTGCTTGAGGACAAGCAATAGTTCGAGTTTGGGGCGTGATAAGTGTTCAAAAGTACTATTTTTATTACCCTTTTTACTCATATTATTGTTAGACTTAAGCTCATAATAGTTGCATAATTAGTCATTCATGCATTAATTCATGTTTCTTTCCACCGTTGAGCTTGATTACATAACTTGGTGATTTTGTGGAAAAGATGCTGCTTTGGTGTGTTTTTGTGTGTGTATGTGCGGGATCACTTGCCAAAGCAATGCAGAGCTAGTTGCGGGGCAATGCATGAAGGATATGCCGAGCTAGTTGCGGGGCAATGCATGAAGGAGGCAGCAGAGCAGTTGCCATGGCATTTGTCGACAAAGACAAAATGCAATAGGGATGTCGAAATTAATGACTTTACAAGCCCAAGATGACATGGAGCAAAGCCCAAGCCCAAAAGAATTTGATTTCCATGCAGAGATTAAAGAAGAATTAAATTCAAGAAGATAGGAGAAGTTCTAATAGGAATAAAATTATAATAAAAAATTATATTCTTTAAAGATAATTTAATTCCAACTCAAACTCCTCCTCAAAGAAGGACTTTGGCCTAGCCTATAAATAGCAAGGAGATTTCGACAATCCATAGAGAGAAAGGAGAGGAAATTTTGACAACTCCAAGGGGCAAGAAATTTAAATTTTGAACAAAGAGAGCATTAGGGAAATTTCAACTTCTTCTTCTTCTTTGCTTCCATTAGATTCATGGTTTGGGGATTATTCTTTGTATATCTTTTGAACCCAACCATGAACTAACTTGATTAGTTGGGGTTATTGTGTTTTGTTGTTGTTGTGAAAACAATTGGATTTTGTTTAGGTAATAAGAGTTTGCACTTTTCTATTCAAGGTTTATTCATTCTTGGTTTTTATTCTTGTTTGCGAGTGAATTGGGAGAGGATCTCGTAACTTCATCTATTTATCTAATATCGGGAGAGTTAGATTCAAAAAGCGAATGAGTATGGTCTTTATTCAATCTATTGATGGTGAAGATTAATCCGGCAGGAATAAGTTAAGGATTTCAGCGGCTAAGAGGAGCGCAAGATTGGTTGTTGTTCACCCTTGATTCACGCGAGGATGTATTATCAAGGCATGCACAAGTAGCTAGAGTTTCGACTTAGGGATAAGAAAAACCATTGAAGAAACGCTCCGCCGAACCTTGAAGTTGCTGCCCGGACGCCCAAGTAGTTGCCCAACTAGTTGCCCGGGCAACCATCGATTAGTTGCCAAGGCAACCCGTTTGTGTTGCCCGCGGCAAGCTGAGTTGCCCTGCACTCTTTTACCAAGACGATCAATCGGCTATCACACCTCAACTCACGATAACCTGGCCTATTCTCTCTTTTTCTTTCATCTTTTCTTTTAGTTTATTGCTTTTACTTTTCTTATTAATTAAAACCTCTATTATCAATTGTGTTTTTATTTTCACGGTCACGATAACTTAAGCAAAGTGGCCCAAACCAATCCACTGTGAGGCGATACTCGATACTCATATCACTTTATTACTTGCGGCGTGTATACTTGCACATTTGCGTAGCACTTATCACACAACAAACAAGTTTTTTGGCGCCGTTGCGGGGGGGATTGGCAATTGGTGTTAGTTGTTTTGTTATTGCATTTTTTCTCTTAGTTTTACTAACTTTTCTTTTTGTTTGTTTTATCAAAAAAAAAAAAAAATTAGGTGCGCTACAAGTTAAGGGACATCAACATGTCGGAAATAAAAAGCCAATCTATTCGAGAGATGATGTTGGAAAGATATGAATCAATCAATCAAGAGTTTCTTGCACCCTTTGATGATTACCTATACCAACAGAAAAAGCCCAAAGAACTTATACCATGGAAAAATCTTGTGCTATGTGTGGAGAACATCATGTGTTTGAAAATTGCCCACATTTTTGGTGCATATAACTACATGGAGGACCATAGAGGAACCAACAGCAAAATTCTTCATGGTATGGTCAAAAAAGCTCAAAATTTTTTTACCATAACAATTTTGCCCATGACAACAGATATGCCATGGCAATGTAGTCCTTTTCAAGAGCATTCCAATTCCTTGGAGGAAGCGTTACTAGCTTCCTTGGCTGGACTTGGCGGATCAATTGAAGAGATTAGAGAACTATCAAAATCTATGGATACGAGGATAGCTCGGTGGGATGCAACCTTAGGGGATTGAGAAGATCAATTGGGGAGATCCACATATGTCATGGATAACATGCCAACAATTCATTCCTAGGGATCTTGGCGTCCCAAGGCAAGAGGATAAGGAGCAATGCAAAGAAATCTCTCGATGTGTGAGGAACAACTAGAACCTCAAAGTCAAGAGGATGCCAATGAGAGAGACGCCCAACACATGATGAGCATGAACAACAAATTGCCTCGGCAATGATTGAGGAGCCTGAGCGAGCAATGCGCGACAACACTCGGTGAAGGCGAGAACAACAATACTACAGCAAATTCTGAGGAACACGATGCCCGAAAGGTTACAACGTTGATGTTGAAGCGAGGAATCTATAGATTGCTCTCATCTACAATTGCCACGGCAATTACGACCACATGCAAGATCAACGAGATGATAATACTTTGCCAATGGAATATGAGCGGGTAATAGTTGAACCTTTTGAATTCTTTAAAAACTCACCTCGTCCATTGCGGGTATGTCTTGAGAACCGAGGTTGGTAGATTTGAAGCCATCAAAATCTCTCTTGATGGAGATGTTTGAGAGGCCAAAAGAAAAAGGTGTTTGGATTCATAAAGCTCTTGAGAAAATTGATTCTTCCCTTGACTTAAAGCAAATTTGACAAGCGATTGCCACGGCAATTGGCTTGAGCGACAATTGCCCACGACAACAAAGGCTACATCCAACCATGATAGAAGTCGACAAGAATGAGGTAATTGAATGGTTGAGAATGGATATAATTTTCCTATTAATATATTTGTGCCTTGGGGAATAGTAGCAAGGTGGAGAGTATACATGGACTACAAGCGAACAAAGAAGAAACACCTCCACCATGGTAACATAAAAAAGGGAGTAGTGGCAAGCACATTTGCCAAACTCTTTTTGGGCAATATTATCACCCGATGGAGGTGCGGATGGACTATAAAAGTATCAAAAATGGCAACCTTCAACACGCAACAACTCTCGTCCATGGCCGCGCCTCGCAACCATGGGCCAGCGCGCCTCGGCAACCCACGGCGCCTCGGCAACCATGGATGTGCATGCCTCGGCAACCCTCGGCGCCCGCGGCAACTACGATACATTTATTTTTATTTTTATTTTTTTGCTATTTTGTTCTATTATTTTTGTTATTTTTTTTTATTTTTTTTAGGATATATTTTATTTTCTTCATTATCTTTAGTTTCGGGTTTTCTTTATTTTCTTTTCCACAACAAGACTCACAACCACCATGATAAGATAAATTGAAGAAAAATAAAATATATCCTAAAAAAAAAAGAGAAAAAAATAACAAAAAATAATAGAACAAAATAGTTCAAAAAATAAAAATAAAAATAAATGTATCAAGAGTTGCCGTAAGCGCCGAGGGTTGCCGAGGCATGCACATCCATGGTTGCCGAGGCGTCGTGGGTTGCCGAGGCGCGCGCGGCCCATGGTTGCAGGCGCGCGATCGACGAGTTGCTGCGGTGTTGAAGGTTGCCGCTGATACTTTTATAGTCCATCCGCACCTCCATCGGGTGATAATATTGCCCAAAAAGAGTTTGGCAAATGTGCTTGCCACTACTCCCTTTTTGTGTTACCATGGTGGAGGTGTCTTTCTTCTTTGTTCGCTTGTAGTCCATGTATACTCTCCACCTTGCTACTATTCCCGAAGGCACAAATATATTAATAGGAAAATTATATCCATTCTCAACCATTCAATTACCTCATTCTTGTCGAATTTCTATCATGGTTGGATGTAGCCTTTGTTGTCGTGGCAATTGTTGCTCAAGCCAATTGCCGTGGCAATCAGTTGTCAAATTTTGCTTTAAGTCAAGGGAAGAATCAATTTTCAAGAGCTTTATGAATCCAAACACCTTTTTCTTTTGGCCTCTCAAACATCTCCATCAGTAGAGATTTCGATGGCTTCAAATCTACCAACCTCGGTTCCTCAAGACATACCCGCAATGGACGAGGTGAGTTTTTAAAGAATTCAAAAGGTTCAACTATTACCTGCTCATATTCCATTGGCAAAGTATTATCATCTCGTTGATCTTGCATGTGGTCGAGTAATTGCCGTGGCAATTGTAGATGAGAGCAATCTATAGATTCCTCGCTTCAACATCAACGCTGTAACCTTCTCGGGCATCGGTTCCTCGAATTTGTCAGAGTATTATTGTTCTCACCACCGAGTGTTGTCGCGCATTGCTCGCTTCAGGCTCTCAATCATTGCCGAGGCAATTTGTTGTTCATGCTCATCATGTGTTGGGCGCCTCTCTCATTGGCATCCTCTTGACTTTGAGATTCTAGTTGTTCCTCACACATCGAGAGAGATTTCTTTGCATTGCTCCTTGTCCTCTTGCCTTGGGACTTCAAGTATCCCTAGGAATGAATTGTTGGTGCATGTTATCCATGACATATGTGGATCTCCCCAATTGATCTTCTCAATCCCTAAGGTTGCATCCCACCGAGCTATCCTCGTATCCATAGATTTTGATAGTTCTCGAATCTCTTCAATTGATCCGTCAAGTCTAGCCAAAGAAGCTAGTAACGCTTCCTCCAAGGAATTGGAATGCTCTTGAAAAGGACTACATTGCCATGGCGTATCTGTTGTCAAAAAAATTGTTATGGTAAAAAAATTTTGAGCTTTTTGACCATACCATGAAGAATTTTGCTGATGGTTCCCTCTATGGTCCTCCATGTAGTTATATGCACCGAAAATGTGAGAGCAATTTTCAAACACATGATGTTCTCCACACATAGCACAAGATTTTTCCACGGTATAAGTTCTTTGGGCTTTTCTCGGTTGGTATAGGTAATCATCAAAGGGTGCAAGGAACTCTTGATTGGATTGATTCATATCTTCCAACATCATCTCTCGAATAGATTGACTTTTATTTCCCGACATGTTGATGTTCCTTAACTTGTAGCGCACCTAATTTTTTTAATAAAACAAACAAAAAGAAAAGTTAGTAAAACTAATAAAAAAATGCAATAACAAAAACAACTAACACCAATTGCCAATCCCGCAACGGCGCCAAAAAAAAACTTGTTGCGTGTGATAAGTGCTACGCAAATGTGCAAGTATACACGTCGCAAGTAATAAAGTGATACGAGTATCGAGTATCGCTCCACAGGATTGGTTTGGGCCACTTTGCTTAAGTTATCAGACCGCGTGAAAATAAAAACACAATTGATAATAGAAGTTTTAATTAACGAAAAAGTAAAAGCAATAAACTAAAAGAATAGATGAAAGAAAAAGAGAGAATAGGCCAGGTTATCGTGAGTTGAGGTGTGATAGCCGATTGGATCGTCTTGGTAAAAGAGTGCAAGGGCAACTCAGTTGCCGTGGGCACTTTGCTGCGGGGTTGCCTTGGCAACTAATCGATGGTTGCCCGGGCAACTAGTTGGGCAACTACTTGGGCGTCCCGGCAGCAACTTCAAGGTTCGGCGGAGCGTTCTTCAATGGTTTCTTCTTATCCCTAAGTCGAAACTCTAGCTACTTGTGCATGCCTTGATAATACATCCTGCGTGAATCAAGGGTGAACAACAACCAATCTTGCGCTCCTCTTAGCCGTTGAAATCCTTAACTTATTCCTAAGCCGGATTAATCTTCACCATCATTGGATTGAATAAAGACCATACTCATTCGTTTCTTGAATCTAACTCTCCCGATATTAGATAAATAGATGAAGTTACGAGATCCTCTCCCAATTTACTCTCAAAACAAGAATAAAAGCCAAGAATGAGTAAACCTTGAATAGAAAAGTGCAAACTCTTATTACCTAAACAAAATCCAATTGTTTCTCACAACAACAAAACACAATAACCCCAACCAATCAAGTTAGTTCATGGTTGGGTTCAAAAGATATACAAAGAATAATCCCCAAACCATGAATCTAATGGAAGCAAAAGAAGAAGAAGAAGTCGAAATTTCCTAATGCTCTCTTGTCTAAATTTCCCCTTGCTCTCTCTCCATGGATTGTCGAAATCTCCTTGCTATTTATAGGGCTAGGCCAAAGTCCTTCTTTGAGGAGGAGTTTGAGTTGGAATTAAATTATCTTTAAAGAATATAATTCTTTATTATAATTTTATTCCTATTAGAACTTCTCCTATCTTCTTGAATTTAATTCTTCTTTAATCTCTGCATGGCAATCAAATTCCTTTGGGCTTGGGCCTTGCTCCATGTCATCTTGGGCTTGTAAAGTCATTAATTTCGACATCCCTATTGCATTTTGTCTTTGTCGACAAATGCCATGCAAACTGGCTCAGCGTCTCCTTCATGCATTGCCCGGCAACAACTAGCTCGGCATATCCTTCATGCATTGCCCTGGCAACTAGCTCGGCATTGCTTTGGCAAGTGATCCTGCACATACACACACAAAAACACACCAAAGCAGCATCTTTTTCCACAAAAATCACCAAGTTATGTAATCAAGCTCAACGGTGGAAAGAAACATGAATTAATGCATGAATGACTAATTATGCAACTATTATGAGCTTAAGTCTAACAATAATATGAGTAAAAAGGGTAATAAAAATAGTACTTTTGAACACTTATCAATGTCCCATGCATGGATTCTCTACTTGGACCTAGATGGAGATTTTTTACATTGGACTCAATGCCCATGCCAAGACCTTTGTAGATGCTTCGGCAAATGGTTCATTGCTAGACAAGAAATACACAGAGGTATATGACAACCTTAAAAGGATTACTGTCAATGATTTTCAGTATCCTACTGTCAGACCAGGAATAGGGACAAAAACTGCCGAAAGTTTAAAGCTTGATGCACTAACATCCATAAACACTCAAATTTCCAATCTCACTAGCATTGTGAAAACTTTGCAAAAGAGTAACGAATCCCAAGAAGTCAAGGCATTAGAACCATTTTGCACTATTTGTGGAGAGAATCATCATGCAGATGAATGCCCATCCAATCCTGAATCGGTATGTTTTGTTGGCGATTTCAATCAAAATTTTAACCCACATTCTATACTTATAATGTAGGTTTGGAGCAATTTAATGCCAAGCATCAGAACGGCAATGCATTGCCAAGATTCAAGCAGAATGCCATGCCACAGAGAACCCATAATAATCTATCGCCAGTGCAAAGATCTTCTGATGAGAACACCCTGATGGAATATATGGAGCATAACAATGCCACCGTCTAGAGTCTGGCAGCATCCATGAAGAACTTGGAAGTTTAGATTGGACAGATTTCCAACGCACTCAATGCCAAACCTCTAGAGACTCTGCCAAGTGATATCGAGGATGCTCAACAAAAAGGGAGAGAACACAACCATGTTGTCACCCTCCGAAGTGGCAAACCAATTTAGAATGAAACGCCTCCCAAGCAGCTGGTTGTTTGCCAATGAGAGAAATCATTGCCAGCATATGAAACCAAGGAAGCTGAGGAAGGGGAAGCAAGCACCAGCAATGCAAGATCTCAATCTGATGCCAGCACTACCTTGGCAGAACTAGTGGAGCCAACATTTGCCAACCCTACCTTGGTAAAACAAGCATGTGTTACTGTTGACATTTTCAAAAATCTTAATTGTGCAAATGAACCTAAGGAATGCCAAGCTGTCAAGATCATGGAATCTATCTTCGATGAGGATATAGTACAGCTTTGCCAAGGCAATGATGATGATGCCAGAGAACTGGATGACGAGATGACCTTGCTGGATGATGGCATAAGTTATTTTGATAGATCTAAGTCACTTGAGTTGGATGGTAGAGAGATCGGAGCACCAAAGACATCTAGTGAGGTGCTGCCAAACTTGGAACTGAAACAATTGCCAAGTCACCTCAACCATGCCTCGGCATCAAAGGAGAAAGAAGAAGCAAAGCCTAAGCACTACTGGGGTGCTGAGTTCAATCAATGGTTCTCGAGACATACAACAAAGAGATATTTTGGTTTTCTAAGGTGGTTATTAAAATCCATTGTGGCAAAATATTCTCTTTTATTGTGCAATCAAGGGTTCAACATACTCAAAGGTAAGCAATTCTTCGGCTTTCTACGTTGGTTATTTAAACAAAAGATTGCCACAGCCTACCATTCACCAATAAATGGCCAACACCTAAAGCACTATTTGGAAGGTATTCAAAACAATGCCAAGGAGGCTATCCTCTTGGCAGAGGTACCGTAACATCGCCAGCAGGTTTGAAACTTTGTAAATATTAGGTTAGATGTCTTTCTTTGTTTTTAGGTTTCAGGTTTTTTTAGTAGTTTTTCTTTCTTTTAATTTTCATTTTATTCCTTTGTTATGTTGAAAGGTTTTCTTTGAGAATGTGCAGATTTCGTATGCCATGGACAATGCCAAGGAAGGACTTGGCATGAGGCGACTGTGATCCAGACATGTTCGGATTTGTGACATATTGTAATACCCCAAATACCGAGTTAAAAGTACATAGTTACTCTGAATGTTTTTCCAATCTAAATTGAGATTCATAGATTTGATTATTAAAGCTTTGGGAATAAATTGAATCAAAAAGAAATTGATGGCTAAACAATAAGGACCAAAGCATGAAGGTTGCTTAAAATAGTAACCAGTTTGTAAAGGGTAGAATTTAAGAATGTGAAAACTTATGTTTAGATAATTAAAAGGACCCGTATAGGTGGCTAATAGACTTTAACATGTGGATTGAAGAAGGAGTGAGGTGTCTATTAGGAATGAGAGATCAAATGGATTGACTATCATCTTCATTCTTCCCCCAAAAAGATACTGAATGGAAGGGGAAAAGAGGGAGTGTGTTCATCTTGGAAATCAATATCAACTTAGTCATGGAAAGCTTCTAAAATTCTGGATTTGAGTAGCCTAAAGAAATGTAAGATTTCTTCTTCTTGTTTCATAATTTAAGGTCATCTTAGAGTTCGATTTAGAGTCTTCTCATGAATAATAGTTTAGCTTGAATTGAAGGATTCATACAATGAATTTGTAGTTCATAGAAAGCAATTTTTGTATGTTTTTCCTCTTGATCTTTGATTATGTGTTAAATGTGAAACTTTGAATATTTCGTTTGATGAACATTTAGATTTCTAAGCTATGAATTGAGATGTTTGGTTGCTGGAAAATGGAAAGGAATGAGTTGAGTTATAAATTAGATACATGTGATGTTTTAAAATAGAACAAAAGGAGATTGTTTTTCCACTAATTTTAATGTTAGGGGCTATTTCGAACATATGAATATGTGTAAAAGATTTAGAAACTGTTTTTGCATGAATTCGGGTTCTTGGAAACTGTTTTAAGCTTGTCAATAATACAAACCTTTTAGGAAGTTTGACAAGAATTTCACAATCTCATATTATGTAGTCATGAATGGTGAAAATTAGGTACTTATATGAGTTTTAGCCGAATCTGATAAAGTGATCAAAACTGTTATGTATTGGTGTATAAATTGCATAGAAAACAAAAGGTAAGAATGTTATGGAAATCATAACTTTGTTTACATATGTGGATGCTATGAATTTGTGATGTAGGACCATAATCAGAAGGAATTTGATTGCTTATTAAGAGTTGCTTATGAAGCTGGAATTTATAAGAACTGTTTTAAGATTATTTTAGGTATGGTTTAAGTGCTTGAAAAAGGGCAGAACTATAGTCTAAATATGGTACAGTTTTGGATAAATGGATTCAAAATAAAAACAGTTATGAACATGAATATGTTAGTAAACATGGAAGTTGGGACTGATTTGTGAATGATTAAGGGGGTAGATTTAGTGAGTTAAAATCAGGGAGGCCAAAACTGGTTTTAAAACTGTTTTAGAAATCTGCATTAGAGGTAACTTTGAAAATTTGCTATAAATTGTATTGGTAGAATTAGGACCTATAATTTATATGGTTAGAAATCTTATTATGTCTAGTTTCATTTAAAACAAATAGAATCGAATTCCGAGTCATAGAACAGTTTTTAGAGATGATTCGTTGAGGATAGTGTAATATGCCCGGTGGCAGAACTGGACTTGTCTTTTAACTAAAAACTGTATTAATTTATAAGGAGTAAAAATGCAAGGCCTATATGGTTAGAAATCTAGTTGAGTCAGCTTTCCAACAGTTTAAACGATTCAAAATTCTGATGTACGGAATGGAAGTTATGAATTTTTAATCGAGTAGTGCACAGTCTGCCTAACAGCAACTCTATAGGTGACTTAAAATATCATTGAAAGCTTTAATGGATTGAGTAGAGCATGAATGTAATTATATTTGAAAATTTGAATTGTTCTGTTTATGATGATTATATTAGGATCAATTTAAATGGACTAAGATCTGGTTTAGTATACTGGAAAGAAAGTGAATTGTTTCATTAACAAATAGGGCTATTTTGAAATATATAATAACATTAGAAATGTTTTTGTGCTTATGTATATATGTAAATAAATGTGTATTGGATTATTTTGGTGTAAATATATAAATGTATTGATCTTATTGTAGGAAAATATCGAGGTATCCGATTTTGAAGTGCGAGACAATGGGGTCTCTTATTTCAAAGACCGAGTAGCGTCCGAGCCTTGGAGGATTTGCGAGACCGTATCCTACATGAGGCGCATTGGAGCCCGTTTACCATGCATCTGAGCAGCAACAAAATGTATCAAGACCTTTGTTTTTTTTATTGGTGGCCTAGCATGAAAAGAGATGTGTCCGAGTTTGTGACAAGATGCTTAGCTTGTCAGCAAGTTAAGGCTGAGCATCAGGTTTCTTCATGTAATACCCAACCCCTAGGCCTAGAAGATAGTATTGATCTAGGAGGCGACAATCTAACTTGTCTAACAAGTTAGTAACCGAACAAGGAAATGACTCATGGTGAGACCTTTAGAGTACAAGCATTCAAACTGATAATCTATAAAGCATCAAAGATATCACATTACAATCATCAGAATTGAAGATAGGAGACATGTGACAATTCTAAAGTTTTAAACTTAACAAGGGTGTGAATCACAAGTATATTAATTATTTTAGGTCATGATACTCGATTAAGAACCAATATGTGCAAGGCATACCAATTTAAGGATTTTGAGGTCATTTCGTAACAATATAAATCCAAGACTTTCCTAACAATGTCATCTAACCAAATTTTACACGGACAAGAGGGACTTCCAATTTTATAATCATTTGATAAGATAAACATGCACTTCTCATTTTAATTCTTGACTCAATAGGTATTCACATAGATTAATCACACACAACCATTATAAAATCACATCATACCCTTATCATGCATTCGAAAATAAGATTATAATATCTCCTAAGTCATTCGAATCTAGCAACCAAGCCAAGTCAAGAAAAATCAACCACTAACAAGCACATTAGAACAAACACATAGATATATAAATATTTACAAGCCCTTAATAAGTTACTATTTACAAAACCCCTTATAATAGACAAAATATTATAGCCTACCATTCCAAACTAGTGCCACCTTC
The DNA here is from genome assembly GCA_019671005.1 of Hibiscus mutabilis. Classification (NCBI taxonomy): domain Eukaryota; kingdom Viridiplantae; phylum Streptophyta; class Magnoliopsida; order Malvales; family Malvaceae; genus Hibiscus; species Hibiscus mutabilis. The sequence continues at coordinate 9,564,611 of CM033735.1, read as the reverse complement.
TAGGAGTTTAACTTAACAAACAAAAACATGCTTTTGATGCCTTTGGTGACCTTGCAAAATCTTCCCCAAGCTCGATCAAAAATCAATTTCTCATGTACAATTATCAGGGTGAGTAATTAGGTTGCAAATCACAAACTTTAACAACTAAAGTATACATATACCGAAATACTCTATCATAATTTAGCCATTCAATCTTGATAGTACTGCTTAAAGACTACTACTAATCATTTGGCATTTATCATCTGAGTAACATACTCCCTATTCATCAAACAAGAAGCTTATTCCAAGCTTAATTGATCATAAATTCATAGCAGGATTCTAAGATGAAAATTACATTGTTAAGCAACTCATTTAGGTTGAGTAATTAAACAATTCGATTTCCTAAACTCTCAATCGATTACAAGCAACCATAGTTGGATATTACGGCCTTGACAAGTTATTGCCTAGAATACAATATCAATCAATATCAACGGGCAATGGTAATTCTATAACCATTGAAACATTAGTCATTTTCTATTTGTTCAGGGGTACCTTTGTACCAATCAGGGGACCTTAGTCCAGTTCATGCTGAGCTCAGAAATTCCTATTGGCATGCCAATCTGGCTAGGACTCAACTAATCAAGGCTCTTACAACTCTACAATAGTCATCAAGGTATTCTATTACCTTTCAAGCTCTCTAACTTCATCCACAAGATACCACATTAAGTGTAAATAAAAATCAATCCATGTTGGACTTGAAATGCATAACCAAAAGTCCATACATACCTTGGACTCTTACCTTAACAAGAAATAGAAATTCCCAAGCATATATATATATATATATATATATATATACTGGCAGTTTATGCCTCACAAATTAATCGAGCAATTGCACTAATGTAACAATCTATGCTTAATTAAACTTAGTCATACTCACTAGAACACCGAGTTAAATCTGATCTTGAATCACCACTGCTTTTTGCCTCTCATCCCCTTCATCGGCTCCTTTCTTGTCTAACATATATCAATAATTAATGAAGAATTAGAGCCCATCCTTCATTCGATCATGTATGTCTAAAAAACATCACATACATTCATGCATATGCTCAATACATTTCAAGGTAACACATCCACATTACTTGTTATATTAGACCCAAAACGTAACTACATTTTCTTTAATTTTCAATTTAAGGTAAACAAGAACTTGTTACATAAGCAAGCAGTCCCCTAAACAAGGTCAACCATTCAGAACAGCTCATTGTACATTCTTCCTCTTTTACTTACTTAAATTGTTTTTCTATTAAGTATGCACCCCAAATTTTCATTAATTCAATCATCCATCTCTAGAATTGTTCAATTAACATTTAACTCTTCGTTATTTCTTGTTTAAGAAATTAAGTTCCTATAAAACAGTCTCGTGCTGCTCTGTTTATTTCAGGGCAGTTTCCTTGTTTAAACTTGTCTAAACCGTCACTTACAACTCATTCTAACAACTTCATCAATTCCATTATAATTCTAACATTTGATTAACTTAATTCTAGGCACCAACTCACAATTTAGTCAATCTTTGCTATGCCAAATTCACAAACAAATTCATTAATGGGCAGCTTCAATTGAACGGTTCTATAATATCAAATTCGATTCAAATACTTTATTTAATAAACTCCATTCTTGAAATTACAGCATTACAATCATTTCAATGGTTCTAAATTTACACTACAACTACCAAATTCACCAACACATGCTTCAATCGATCTTAAATTCATCAATTCACAAAATTCTATCGACCAAGGCTCCTAGTTCATATAGTAATCTCAATTAAGCAAGAACCGAATCTAAACCTCAATTATCATGCCTAGCTTTAAGAACAAAGATACAAGCGTGAAGGTAACTTACTTCCTTTGACACAACAATAACTCAAACACTCAAAAACACCCGATTCCAATGCAAGCTATGAAGATTTACTCCCTTCTCTCTCAATTCTCTTCTACGGCCTCTAAGGAGAATGAGAAAGATTATGAATTTATTTTTGTCCCACTTAGACTTAGATTAATTACAAGTTTCTTCTTCACATCATGGCCATATCATTAAGCTCTTCTCAACTTATTTATTACCATGCAACACTAAGGTTTGTGAGGATTAACTAAATAGTCGCCTTAATTTAGCATTTCAATTTCGTATCCCTATAAAATCGGCCATTCATAGAATTATCAATTATTCACTTAAGTTAATTCCTTATCAATTATTAATGGTCACTTCACTAATCATATTTTAGGATTTTACAAATCCATCCCCTTAAGGGAAATTCATCCCTGAATTTTACCTGAAGAGAAAAGTTGTGGATATTGCTCTCTCATGGTAGATTCAGGTTCCCAAGTAGCTTCTTTACTCCCATGATTTCTCCACAAGACTTTGACAAGGGAGATTGTTTTGTTTCGAAGTCTTCTATTTTCGCGATCAAGAATTTGGATTGGTTCTTCCTTGTAGGATAAATCCTGATTCAATTTAACTTCATTCGGTTGGAGGATGTGAGAAGGATTAGAATGATAGCTACGTAGAATTGATACATGAAATACATTATGTATTTTGCTGAACTCTTTTGGAAGGGCCAACCGATAAGCAACAGGGCCAATTCTTTCTATTATCTCAAAAGGTCCTATAAACCGAGGACTAAGTTTTCCTTTCTTATCGAATCTGAACACCTTCTTCCACGGAGATACCTTGAGAAACACTCTGTCTCCCGCATTATATTGAATATCTTGTCTTTTACGATCAGCATAAGCTTTATGTCGATCGAATGCTTCTCTCAATCGATTGCAAATAATCTGCACTTGTTCTTCTATTTCTCGAAGCAATTGGGGTCCTAAGGCTTTGTTCTCCCCTAACTCTGATCACCATAGAGGGGTCTTACACTTTATTCCATAAAGGGCTTCAAAGGGGCCATTTGAATAGAAGATTGGTAGCTATTGTTTTACGAGAATTCTGCCAAGGGTAAAGCTTTCTTCCAATTCTTCCCAAAATTGATTATAAAAGCTCGAAGCATGTCTTCTAAGACTTGTATAGTTCTTTCATATTGGCCATCTGATTGAGGGTGGAAGGCAGTACTGAGATTGACTTTAGTTCCAAGAGATTTCTGCAAATATTTCCAAAATCTAGAAGTAAATCTAGAGTCCCGATCAAAAATTATCGAAGTGGGAATGCCATGCAATCTTATAATTTCTTGAAGGTAAAGTTCTACTAGCTGGTCTAGGCTCATGTTCATTCGAACAGGAAGAAAAGAAGCTGATTTTGAAAACCTATCCATAATTACCCAAATAGCATCATTCTTCTTTGGTGAAGAAGGTAATCCACTAACAAAGGCCATTGATAGTTGTTCCCATTTCCATTACGGAATTTCAATAGGTTGTAATAATCCTGAAGGAACCTGATGTTCTGCCTTTACTTTTTGACAAACTAAACATTTGGATACAAAGTCTGTTATAGCAGGTTTCATCCCAGGCCACCAGTAGAGACTCTTCAAATGTTTGTACATCTTCATTGATCTAGGATGTATTGAGAAAGAACTATTGTGGGCTTCCTGTAGGATTTCCCTTCTTTAATTTGAATTATTGGGAATACACATCCTATTTCAAAAGTAGAGAAATCCATCCTCATTTTGAACAAAATCTGATTCGGCACTCCCATCAAGCTTAAGCTTAATTCCTTGCAATTCAGGGTCTGATTGTTGCAACAATCGAATTCTTGATATTATATTAGAGTGAATTCGAATAGAAGCCAAAGTCCCTTGCTTCCTACTAATTCGAAGGCTAGCATTAATGGAGGATGAGGCTACAATGATTGTAAAGAAATACTTTAGACAATATCAATATAAATTTTAGATAGGAATACGGGAAAGTTTAGTTTAATCAAATACTAACCACAGGTATACTGGCGACTGAGTGCATCAGCCACAACATTAGCCTTCCCCGAGTGGTAATCTATGATTAAATCATAATCTTTAAGTTGCTCGATCCAATGCCTTTTCCTAAGATTGAGCTCCTTTTGAGTAATGAGGTATTTTAAGCTTTTATGATCAGTGTAAAGGTAGCATTTTTCTCCATACAAATAGTGTCTCCAAATCTTTAAGGTAAATATTACTGCAGGAAGTTCCAAATCATGGGTTGGATAGTTCAGTTCATGAGATTTTAATTGTCGGGAAGCATAATCTATCACCTTATCTCCTTGCATTAAAACACATCCCAACCCCAAGTGAGAAGCATCACTAAACATTGTACATTCTTTCCCTGATTCCGGTTGAGTTAACACTGGAGCTCGGGTAAGTACTTCTTTCAATTGGTCAAAGCTTCTTTGTTGTTCTTCAGACCATATGAATGGCACGGCTTTACGAAGTAGCTTAGTTAGGGGTGTAGCCAAAATCGAAAATCCCTTAACAAACCTTCGATAATATCCAACCAAGCCAAGGAAACTTCGAACTTCACTAACATTCCTCAGAGTTCTCCATTCCATCACATATTGAATCTTTTTCGAATCGACCTTAATTCCAGAGGCCGAAATTACATGTCCGAGGAAGGATTCTTCAGGCAACCAGAATTCACATTTGTTGAATTTGGCATAGAGTTGATTATCTCTAAGAGTCTGTAACACAATTCTAAGATGATTTGAATGTTCAGCTTTACCCTTCGAGTAGATAAGAATGACGTCAATGAAGACCACAACAAACTTATCTAAATAAAGTTTAAAAACTCGGTTCATGAGATCCATAAATGCGACAGGGGTGTTTGTTAGACCAAATGGCATCACTAGGAACTCGTAGTGACCATAATGATTCCTAAAAGCGGTCTTAGGTATGTCAGATTCTTTAACCTTCATTTGGTAGTATCCAGATCTAAGGTCGATCTTGGAGAATACCGAAGCACCTTTCAATTGGTCAAACAAATCTTCAATTCTTGGAAGAGGGTACTTATTCTTAATCGTAACATGATTAAGTTTTCGATAGTCTATACACAGTCTCATTGATCTGTCCTTCTTATTGACAAAGAGTACCGGGGCTCCCCACGGAGATGAGCTTGGTCGAATGAATCCCTTGTCTTACAATTCTTGCAACTGCTTTTGAAGCTCTTTTAATTCAACATGAGCTATTCTGTAAGGAGTAATTGATATAGGATGGATTCTCGGTTGAATTTTGATTTTGAATTCTACTTCTCGAGTTGGTGGCAGTCCTAGAAGTTCCTCAGGAAAAACATCGAGAAATTCAGATACAGTCAGAATTAAATTTATATCAGGCTCGGTCTTCACATTTCCAAGTATATTAGACAGTAGGACATTCAGCTTTTTTGGTTTTTGATCAATTAGGGATATCGATTCTTTTCCCAAACCCCGTAAGTATAGTTTCCTCTTTTGACAATCTACCCAAGCCTGGTGTTTTCCTAACCATTCTAATCCCATAATTAAATCAAATTTGAAAAAAGGTAGCACATATAGATCAACAGGGAAATAAATGTTTTGGATGTATAGGGCACAGTTTCTACAAATGAGATTTATGGTCATAATTCCTCCAATAGGATTCAAAACTACCAGCCCTTGATTAATAGTTTCAGATTTCAGATTTAATTTCACAAGAAAGGGAGAACATATAAACGAATGGGTGGATTTCGAATTAATTAAAGCATGAACAGAGTTTTCATTTAATTCAACAGTACATGCTATAACATCCTGTGCCTCTTCATCATCACGATTTCGAATGTGATACACTCAAGCAGGGGCCCAAGACTCTTGATGAGTGGTAGTAGGAGCTTGGCCTCGAGTTCTCCTCGAGTTTCCTGAATGAGTTTGTTTTGGCCCTTTTCCCCTAGGATATGGGAATTGATTCGAATTGCAGGCCACTTTAGCCAAAGATTTATCCAAGGTTTAGGGACAATCACGAACATTATGATCTAGGCTTCCACACTGGAAACAGGCATTTGACTGCTTTCTGCATTGACCATAATGATAATTCTGACAAATATTACAATGTCGAGTTTGTGGATCTTTGCTAGAATTCCTTGAGATATTGATAAAGATTGAAGGTGCAGAGGATTTGATTATTGTTTGAGGCTTTGGAATGAAGTTACCCCTTGGAGAAGCAACTTAGCTTGAGGAATCCCTTCCTTGATTTTTCGACTTCTTAAAGGGCCATTAAGACTTGCCATCATTCCTTGACCTCTTGTCTTTCTTAGAAAAACTCTCCCTTCTTTTATCGGCTGCTTTCATCCTAGACTTGGTAGTAATCACTTGGTTTACCAAGTCTTGAAAATTAGTTATTCCAAGAGCCGTAAACATTAGGCTCAACTCATCGTTCAATCTTCTATAAACATTCTGTATTTATCCTCCTCCTTCTTAATATATTCAGACCCATACTTGCAGTATTTGCATAAATCACTAACATATTCTATGGGTCTACCACCTTGCTTCAAATGCAAGAAATGTCTTCTTCTTACCTCTAGGTATTGTTTGCTCACATACTTCTTTCGAAATTCTTTTAGAAAGAATTCCCAAGTGATAGAGTCTTCAGAGGCGGTGAGGATTGTAGTCTCCCACCAGTTCAAGGCTTCATCAGCAAGTAAAGCCACCACACACTCCTATTTATGTTCATCAGAACACTGAAGTTGTTTGGTTAGAATTCTAATGGTAGTTTCCAACCAGTATTCTGCTATTTTCGGATTCTCTTCATCAGATCCCACAAATGTATAGGCTCGATGATGAGCCAATTTATCAATTGGGGCCCTAGATTGAATCCCTACGGGTGCAAGAGGATCATTTCACTTTAGGTTAGTAACAAGTTGATTGAACACCTTAGTCATGCTGAGAAGGCATTCTTTTTGGATTTGATTAACTTGTGGAGCTTCAGGCTGTGGTTTTGCAGCCTTTTCAGGGTCTACTTGCTCCTGACCCAATCTGACCTTCCCTCCTTCATTGGAGGAGCCAACTGGACTATCTCTATCCCGAGCCAGATGTGTCTCAGACATTTGAAATTAGCATTTAAGAAAGATTCAATCAAACAAGGTCATAGGCACAATTCAATTCAACTCATAGGTGGCACTTAAACAACAGATGACACAACTTAAACTGGTTTAGTCCTAGGATCGACTAAACCTTAGCTCTGATTACCAAATTGTAATACCCAACCCCCAAGCCTAGAAGATAGTATTAATCTAGGAGGAGACAATCTAACTTGTCTAACAAGTTAGTAATTGAACAAGGAAAGGACTCATGGTGAGACCTTTAGAGTACAAGAATTCAAACAAATAATCTATAAAGCATCAAATATATCACATTACAATCATCAGAATTGAAGATAGGAGACATGTGACCATTCTAAAGTTTTATACTTAACAAGGGTGTGAATCACAAGTATATTAATTATTTTAGGTCATGATACTCGATTAAGAACCAAAATGTGCAAGGCATACCAATTTAGAGATGTTCAGGTCATTTCGTAACAATATAAACCCAAGACTTTCCTAACAATGTGATCTAACCAAATTTTACATGGACAAGAAGGACTTCCAATTTTATAATCATTTGATAAGCTAAACATGCATTGCTCATTTTAATTCTTGACTCAATAGGTATTCGCATACTTTAATCACACACAACCATTATAAAATCACATCATACCCTTATCATGCATTCAAAAATAAGCTTATAATATCTCCTAAGTCATTCGAATCTAGCAACCAAGCCAAGCAAGCAAAATCAACCACTAACAAGCAAATTAGGCCAAACACATAGATATATATATATAATTACAAGCCCTTAATAAGTTACTACTTACAAACCCCCTTATAAAAGACAAAATATTATAGCCTACCATTCCAAACTAGTGCCACCTTCTAGGAATTTAACTTAACAAACAAAACATACTTTTGATACCTTTGGTGACCTTGCAAAATCTTCCCCAAGCTCGATCAACAATTAATTTCTCTTGTACAATTATCAGGGTGAGTAATTAGGTTGCTAGTCACAAACTTTAACAACTAAAGTATGTAGATACCGAAATACTCGATCATAATTTAGCCATTCAATCTTGACAGTACTTCTTCGAGACTACTACTAATCATTCGAAATTTATCATTTGAGTAACATACTCCCTATTCATCAAATAAGAAGCTTATTCCAAGCTTAATTGATCATAAATTTATAGCAGTCTTCTAGGATTAAAATTACATTGTCAAGCAACTCATTTAGGTTGAGTAATTAAACAATTCGATTTCCTAAACTCTCAATCGATTACAAGCAACCTTAGTTGGATATTATGGCCTTCACTAGTTGTTGCCTAGAACACAATATCAATCAGTATCAACACGCAATGGTAATTCTATAACCATTGAAACATTAGTCATTTTCAATTTGTTCAGGGGTACCTTAGTATCAATCAGGAGACCTTAGTCCAGTTCAGGCTGAGCTTAGAAATTCCTATTGGCATGCCAATCTAGCTAGAACTCAACTAATCAAGCCTTTCAAGCTCTCTAACTTCATCCACAAGATACCACATTAAGTGTAAATAAAAATCAATCCATGTTTGACTTGAAATGCATAATCAAAAGTCCATACATACCTTGGACTCCTACCTTAACAAGCAATAGCAACCCCCAAGCATATATATATATATAGGCAGTTTATGCCTCACAAATCAATCGAGCAATTGCACTAATTTAACAATCTACGCTTAATTAAACATAGTCATACTCACTAGAACACCGAGTTAAATCTGATCTTGAATCACCACTCCTTTTTGCCTCTCATCCCCTTCATCGACTCCTTTATTGTCTAACATATATCAATAATTAATGAAGAATTAGAGCCCATCCTTCATTCGATCGTGTATGTCTAAAAAAATCACATACATTCATGCATATGCTCAATACATTTCAAGGTAACACATCCACATTGCATGTTATATTAAACCCAGAACGTAACTACATTTTCTTTAATTTTCAATTCAAGGTAAACAAGAACTTGTTACATAAGCAAACAGTCCCCTAAACAAGGTCAACCATTCGGAATTGCTCATTGTACAATCTTCCTCTTTTACTTAAACTATTTTTCTATTAAGTATGCACCCCAAATTTTCATTAATTCAATCATCCATCTCTAGAATTGTTCAATTAACATTTAACTCTTCGTTATTTCTTGTTTAAGAAATTAAGTTCCTATAAAACAGTCCCGTGCTGCTCTGTTCATTTCAGGGCAGTTTCCTTACTTGTTTAAACTTGTCTAAACTGTCACTTACAACTCATTCTAACAACTTTCTCATTTCCATTATAATTCTAACATTTGATTAAATCAATTCTAGGCACCAACTCACAATTTAGTCAATCTTTGCTATGCCAAATTCACAAACAAATTCATTAATGGGCAGCTTCAATTGAACGGTTCTATAATATCAAATTCGATTCAAATACTTTATTTAATAAACTCCATTCTTGAAATTACAGCATTACAATCATTTCAATGGTTCTAAATTTACACTACAACTACCAAATTCACCAACACATGCTTCAATCGATCTTAAATTCATCAATTCACAAAATTCTATCGACCAAGGCTCCTAGTTCATATAGTAATCTCAATTAAGCAAGAACCGAATCTAAACATTAATTATAATGCCTAGCTTTAAGAAAAAAGATACAAGCATAAAGGTAACTTACTTCCTTTGACACAAAAATAACTCAAACACTCAAAAACACCCGATTCCAATGCAAGTTATAAAGATTTCCTCCCTTCTCTCTTAATTCTCGTCTTCGGCCTCCAAGGAGAATGAGAAAGATGATGAGTTTATTTTTGTCCCACTTAGACTTAGATTAATTACAAGTGTCTTCTTCACATCATGGCCACATCATTAAGCTCTTCTCAACTTATTTATTACCATGCAACACTAAGGTTTGTGAAGATTAACTAAATGTCACCTTAATTTAGCATTTCAATTTCGTATCCCTATCAAATCGGCCATTCATAGAATTATCAATTAGTCACTTAAGTTAATTCCTTATCAATTATTAATGGTCACTTCACTAATCATATTTTAGGATATTACACTTTAGGCTTGCTTCAGCCCATCCAGATTGCACAATGGAAGTGGGATCGTGTGACCATGGATTTTGTGACAGGTTTGTTGTTGACACAAAGGAAGCATGATGCTTCGGTGTTGCATCATTGAATTCGAGAGAAGTTGGAAGTAACAATTACCTCTTGTTGAGTTTGCCTACAACAACAGTTTCCAATCAAGCATCAAGATGGCTTCCTTTGAGGCCTTGTATGGGTGTAAGTGTAGGACACCCTTGTGTTGGACCGAGCTCAATGAGAGAAGGATCATACGGTCAGATTTGATTAGACAAACTGAAGAGAAGGTTCAAATAATCAAGGAAATATTGCAAGCGACCTTTGATCGTCAAAAAGTTTATACAGACAGGAAGCGTATGCACATCGAGTATGGTGTAGGTGGTAAGGTGTTCCTCAAGGTGTCACCATAGAAAAAGGGTAATCCGCTTTGGGTGGAAGGGCAAGTTGAGCCTGAGGTTTATTGGGCCGTATGAGATTCTTAAGAGGGTTGAACCCATAGCTTACCGATTAGCTTTTCCCCCGGAGATGGCACGCATCCACAATGTGTTCTATGTGTCTATGTTGAGGCACTACTATTGTGATCCTTCACATGTTATCCCACTTGAGGAGATTGAGATCGACACCAACTTAACCTATGAGGAAGAACCGATAAGAGTTTTGGACAAAGGAGTCAAAGAGCTTCTCAATAAGTGTATACCTTTACTCAAGATGTTGCAGAGGAACCACAGAGTCGAGGAAGCTACGTGGGAAGTCGAGAAGGACATGAAGTTACTCTATCTGTATCTGTTTCCAAAATGTAAATTTCAAGGAAGAAATTTTGTTTAATGAGGGGAGAGTTGTAACGACCCGGATTTTAGAATTTGATGGTTGGTTCAACCCGAAGCGAGGGTTTCGCGTTTGGGCCTTTGTCGGCTTGTTCTTGGTGGAGGGTTGGAACTTGGGCTTGGGCATATATTGGGATAGAGAATGAGGGACAAAAGGATAATTCCACCTTGTTTTCAAAGGGAAAATTTGAGAGCCATTAAGTTTGCTACAAAAAAATGTGGATGATCTCATTTTTGTCTCACTTGTCTCTCTTCCTCAACTATTCTATTCCCCAACTCTCATGCCCAATGCAAAGGTGAAATCTTTGAGTTAGGGAGTGCGAATCTCGGTTTTGTGGTAGAGGAAAGAGTAATCATCCCCTTAGGATCTACATTTCAAGGTAAAAATCATCAACTTTGGTGGAGGAGACCTTATGCCATCTTACTAGGAGTTGGAAATCGTGAACGTACATACATGTAACTTGTAGAAGTGACTTACAACCCGGGAATTACACGATCGAGCTCGGGAAATCTCAGGATCCTGAAATGCATGAGACACACATATGTTAGGCTTACATAGCCTAGTGAGGTAGTTATTACAAGAAAAAGTAAATAGATAATGAAATGAATGACATGATAGCAATTTCATTTACATATCTCATGCTTAATCATATAATTGCATACTTTCATATGTCAAATTACAATTAAAAGCACATATTAGTTTCTTGGACATGGTAACCATTGGATACACGGATCACCTTTACGCCAACATATCAGAAATCGAAAATAGGCTGTAGCCTTGAGCTATAGCTCCGGATAGTCTCTTACACAATCCATCCTTTTCTCCCCACATGTAGGCCGTATCCCCAGACCGAAGTCCACCCTTACTTATACGAGCTCAAATGACCCTATGGCTTGCCAATTGTATCCAAAGTCCATAATTATCCAAGTTTACATATCATGCCATCATTCACATCCTTTGCAATCATAGCATAATTTACATCTTTTGCAATTATAGAGTACCAGATATCAAAATGAGTCTTAGCTTCATATCATATACATATTCATATCATCGTATAATCGTACCAATTTTACACATATAACATATAAACTATTATCAAAACTTACCAAGTTTTACCTTGGGCATCCACATCCATGCTTGCTCTACTTGAGCTTAGACCATGTGCACAATCAATTTCTACATAACAAATGCAACGGGATGGCACCGAGCCTATCCCTTGACACAACTACACTCACCTTGAGTACAAGGCTCTTGAATTACAATTCTGATGTGCCTAGCTTCCTTTGGAGATGACAAGGGATCCTTCTCCAATACTTGAGCTAGCCCAATTTAGGAATCATATTAGAAATAAATCGAAGGGTCCAGAATTATATTTTAAGCTTATTAAAGCTCAAAGGCAACATTGAATTAACAAAACTAAACCCCTAACTCATGGGTGCCTTCTTGAACTAGGAAACCTATTTTCGAAATTAAACTCTAAAGAGTTTAAGGAATCAACAAATTGACATAGGAATATTACTCACCGAATCGAGGGCTTTCAAACGAAGTATCAAGATCGAACAAAGGATGAAGGATGAAACAAGGTGTGTGCTTGGCTAGAGGTTGAAGATGAAGATGGTGGTGTGTGCTTGTTTAAGGAGCAAGGTTGAATTTAGTTGCGGTAGATGGCAAGAGTAAGAGTGGAAGCTTTCCTTTTTACCAAACTATTTTAAAACCCTCTTTAAACTCCTTAATGATTGTCCACCACACCTTAAACCAATGAAAGCATTTCCCTATGGTGAGGGTTTGCTGAACCCAAGGTTTCCCATCCAATCTCTCCTTTTAATCTGACATTCAGTCATCCTTTGGATGACTTTCACGTAGGAGAATATAAGCATAGAGGTGAATAAGCTACTTGCTTGCTTTCTCTTCAATTTGGGTCTTATTCAGATTCGAAACAGGGGACCCGTATCGATACACTCTTAGCTGTATCGATACGCTCCTTCTATAGTAGGCAAGTTAGTTAGTGACAGTTAGGCCGTATCGATACTGGCTTGACCGTATCGATACGCCTTGCTTAGAAATAGCATTTTGACTTCAAATTATGTATAGGAAGGTTCGATTACCCACATAGGATCAAAATGAAACTTCATTGCAATAAGAGGGGTACAAAGGTCATTTAGTATAACATATTACACATCGAATCAAAATTTCTGTTTACCAGAGTCTAATTCTGACTAGGCCAGTTTTCGAGATGTGACAACTCTCCCCCTTAAGAAAGTTCATCCTCGAATTTTCACTTTAAGAAAAAAGGTGAGGATACTGCTTTTGACTTCTCCACAGAACTTTCACTAAGGGCACAGATTTGTTACGAAGCCTCTTGACTTCTCATGCGAGGATCTGCACAGGTTCTTTCTCGTATGTCAGATTGGATTGTATCTCCATAGATTCTGGTTCGATCACGTGGGAAGGATCTAATCGGTACTTGCGTAGCATAGACACGTGGAAGATATTATGAATCCGACTTAACTCCTCGGGAAGAGCTAATCGGTAGGCAACAAGTCCAACCTTTTCAATCACCTCGAATGGGCCGATAAAACGAGGACTTAACTTCCCTTTTTTGCCGAAACAAAGGATTTTCTTCCACATAGATACTTTAAGGAAGGCCTTCTCACCAACCTCGTATTGAACATCTCTTCTTTTCAAATCAGCATAGGACTTATGTCGATCGAAGGCAGCTTTAAGCCGATCATGGATAATAGTTGTTCTTTCTTCGGTTTCTTGAAGTAAGTCAGAAAACTTTTTTTTACAAACTGGAAACTGCAATCTTCTGGTTCAGTTTATACAAACAAATTTGGGATGGAGATCTAAAGCCTATATATGATTTATATGATCAATATGAAAGGTACTTCAGTTGATGAAACTTTTTTTTTAACCGTTGCTTACTTTCATAGTACTGCTCGGGACTTTCATAGTAATTTAAATCTTATTTCCATGTGTTTTATTCTAAAAATGTGTCTTATACGAAGAGACATCTTGCTTGGCATGAATCTAGTACATGGCAATTGTGCAGGCTAATAGAGCAACAGTAAGGGATTGATATGTTACAGAGGCAGGCATTTTGCCGCTGTCCTTTCGGAAGAACATCCTTTGATAAATTGGTAGGTTTAGGAGAACAAATAGAAAATAGAGAAGGATCTGCAAACCAAATATGTCTAACACCTTTGTATGAACGTCATTCAAGGCAACCTTCTTTATTCCTCCAATGAAGCTGAACAGATTGAATAAGGCAAGTGTTGCTAGAATTGTGAACATTGGTGAAGTAGTCCCGAACTCCCTGACCTCTTGCTCGTATCTCTGATACACCTCGTCATCAGCCACCTTTCTGGTGATGATAAATGTAAACGTCGACTTCCAAAACCCCACATAGCTTCATGATATTGTTTACAAAGGCGAAGAAGTAGGATGTTGTTCTTTTGAACATCCACATCCTTTGTTCATTCAACCAACCTCGGATAGTGCCTCCACACCTTAGAAACTCCACAAAGTTGTATGCACAGTTGACAAGGATGGGATACAGAAATGGCAGTCCCCAAGAGCTTGACATCTAGTAGTGGTTCGGGAAAAATATTGATTGTTAGACACTCGCTCGTTAGAAAAGATTTTTTCCAAACTCGATTTGAGGATGATTTTCGTACCTTCGGAAACAAAGAGATGCCCTTGAGTAGGCAAAAGGATGGCACTATAACATAATACAGGGTAGGCAAAGAGCTTACAGCATACAGCAAGTAAACACAGTAAGAAAGCTGAAGTTTCTGGGGCATCTTCCGACGTCCGAACGGGCAATGTTCTGATAGAAATATTTGAAATTCACCTTCCTCCCATCTCTTTTGTTGTACCAAAGTTTGTAGCAATGTTGTTGGAACAACTCCTAAGAAGGCTTTCCTTTGGGGAATGAAGTACACCGATCGCCAACCTCTGCTGTGTATGGCCAATCCTGTGAGTATATCCTCCACTGGACACCCATACATTAATCCTATCTGCAATTATTCATATTATGTCAAAGCCATCTTCGGATTCATTGATTTATAGGTATATCTGGTTCGAGTTATGCGACGATACACGTTAGATTAAGAAAATACCTCCTTTCCCCATTGTGTATTTTCCTCAAAAGAACTTGCTAGAGCATTGGAATTTTGTTCCAGGACCCTGGTACTTTGTTTAGTGATTCTGTCATTTTCGATTGGCTTCCATTCAACCTTGAAATCCTCCCTATATTTCATTCCACAAAGAGTTTGTCTTCTATGAAAGCATCCAGTTCCAATATAGCAAACTCCTCCATTCCCATCAAACCCTGCTAGCTCCACCTTCATGCATGGACATCTCAAAACATCAATTCGCTTTGTATTGTTACCGGAAATCGATTGAAATATTAAATGTTTCGGGAAATTTTCCATTGGTTATTTGATGCTCACCTCCATTATAACTCTCATGGAATTACCATAAAAATCATTTTCGGTGAGGTTATTATAGCTCTGTGGGTATTGTACGTAAGCAATCTCATGTCCTTTCCCTTCATCCAAGAAGAAGCACATTGCATCTCTGACGGCTCCCGAATAATTTGAATACATGTCGCAGTCCACGTTGAGGATAAATGGTGCACCGCTGATGCCGGATGACACCCTTATCTGTTCAGTGTAGATATCGAGATTCAAACTTCGTAACGATTTCACTTTTAACATATGAGTGATTACAAATCTTACCAATGCATTCAGTGCTCCAGCCTTGAAATTATGGTGGTACTGAGGTCGTTTTTCACGTGCCAAATAGACAAGAGTTGGCAAGGGTTTTCCGTCAATATCCATGGCGGCTAGGTCTCTTCCATCAATTAAGATCTATAAGTTCAAGCAGAGATGTTTATAAGCTTGGAAGGCTAAACTGTTGGTTTGGATCAGAACAAGAGTTAAGTAGGACGTACTCATGATTTTTATATTAAGGGTACAAACTGTTAGAGTGTTATATTATAAATGTAGAAGTGTAGAATTATAAAATTTTTAAAGACGAACTTAAATTATCAATAAAAAATTATTTATAAAAGAATTTAAAATTTTCAAGTGATGCAATTGTCCCCTAGCACCCCTCGGCCCAGTTGGCAGTTGAATTACCTGAAGATTGATGATCATGTCGACTTGAAACGAAATCCCACTCACGAAATCCCTTGTGTTCCTTGCGTACGTCAGCTGGAATCTTGCCCAAGTTTGTAATGGTGTCGATCCTCATCTTCGTGTTTTCATATGATTTCTACAAATTCATACAAAAGCAGGTACATGTCCGGTTTATACATGTTACTAGTTTTGATGACAAGTATTACACACGGGATATTATCAAATTATAATACAATAACTAACAAATATTAAATGCTTTGTTGAGATACATTGTACTCTTTTAAAAAACTATGTCTGTACAAATGTGTTATTAGAAGGATAAACTATAGACCTCGAACATAAATCATATAACAAAAATGGAAGATATAAAAAATAATTATAAGGAATAATTTAATAATAAATTATATATTTGATGTACTTTTTTATCAGATACTAACTTATATTTAGGTTTCTGTATAAATATACGCCTTTTAATTTTGTATTATAAGGTTTATATTTTTAAAGTACTTCATAATTCTTTTACATGAATAAGATGAAGTTTTACAATTACAATTATAAAGCGTATTATTATATACTATTATCAACTACTTATTTATATTAACTATCGGTTGACCTAGCTGATGAGGCGCTAGACATATTAAACAAAGGTTTAAGGTTCGAATCTTGACATAATAAATTAAACAAATTAGATTGAGATAATCGCTCTCATAATAAATTTTTATAATATTTGATCCAAATTAATCAATGTAAATTGAATATTAATATTTATAAAAAATATTTTATTTATAAAATTTTCACTCGTGTATTATAAATTATTTATGACCACGTTATGATTTCTTTTTTGAATAGATCGTGTTATGAATTTTTACCTTTATGCTATTAATTAAGTTACATGATGTTATCATGTCATACATTAATTTATAATTATTTATCATTAAAATTATTAAATTTATTAATATGTTATCAATCATTTACTATGTAAAATTTTACTAACAATTTTATTTAATAAAATTTTAAACACATAGAAACACGAGTTAATATCCAAAACCTTAGTTTTCTTTCAAAATAGTCGCCTGTTATTTTTTTATTTGAATTAACCGGTGATCTGAAATTATCTTGATGTTGGTAGTCGATCGCTGGTGTTCGTTATTTCTCTTGCTTTTATTTGTTATGTTTTTAATTTTTTAATTTTATTATTTTAATAAGAATTCTTGCTCTTGTGGCACATTTTCCTCTGTCTTTGTGGCGCATTTTCTTTGTTTTTTAGTTTTGTTTCATCTGCCATTTTGGCATGATTTCAGTATACTTTAGGGTCTTTTGATACTCACACAAAAATCTTCACTACGCTAGTTTCTGATTATGATTCTGTCGGTGGTCATAGAAAGATCCTCACTCGATTGTTTAAAGATAGATCCCTTTAAAAAAAACGTAGCATATTTATTAAAATTTTAATTTAAAAATATGCAATTTAATAAAGTAGTATTTTTAAATACCAAATTATAAAGCATAAAAGTATAAAAATTTATCTGATACAAAGAGACGATGTAAACTTTAGTTTATATCAATGTCTATTTCAGAGTTTATGGATCTTAAGGGTTAGATTTAAAATTTATAGTGTAGGTTTAAGTTTTAAGGCTTATGATTTTAAATTTTAGGGTTCAAATAGATATGATCGTATAAAATTTAGCTTACACAACTCGTGTATCGAAAAATTACTCATGTATAAATACACTTTTTATTATAAAAATGATTAAATTTTTATACAGGTTCATTTTACACAATCTGTTTATTTGAACCTAAAAAATATAAGGATAATTATTCGATACACAGGAAGTGAAAACTTTTAGTTTCCGCAAGTGTCTTAGTTTTAGGGTTTAGGGGCTTAACTTAGGGTATAAGTTTAGGGGTTTATGTTCCAAACCTGTGATTTTAATGTACCCGTTTCGATACAGGTATACATGTTTCGATATGGCTAAAGGTTTTTGCTACAAGTTTTTGAAACTATCAAAATGTGTTTCGGTATAGGCCTTATCCGTATCGAAACAGCAAGGGGTCGTTTCGATACACCCCTTTGGTGTTTCGATACGCCTACGTGGCATATATCTCAACGACCAAAACCCCTCAACAGTCATATTTCCAATGGTCTTTTAAATTGCATGTCATACCGATACGTCTATAAGCGTATCGATACGCGTCAGCTAACCAGAGCTCAACGACTAGTTCTAAAGAAGGCCGTACCGATACGGTTACCCGCGTACCGATACGGACAGCCTCAGAACTGCAATTAATGTGGAAAATAAAGACCCAAACGGCTCCAATTCAATCCCAACGGTCACCAACGGCTATGAACTCATTTGGGAGTATAAAAGGGACCTTCAAGCATTTATAAAAAACTAATGCTTCAATTGTCAACAACATTATGATCAAAGATTTGTCTTAGAGATTAATTGTATATTTCTTTGTATAGACAACACTTGTGAGCTTTAATTGTTATATTTTGCTCAAGTGTTTTAGGTTTTGGGTGAGTGCTTAGTGTGCAAACATCTACCTATTAAGAGGAATTTCAGTTTGCTAGGATTCTCTTTGTTATATAGTGTTCCCAAGACTCGGTTTGTGAGTTCTTGGATGCTAGATCATGGGTTGTGATTCTAGGATTGCAACGGTTGCCTCCTTAGGCTAGAAAAGGGGAATAATTCTTAGTGAATTGTTGAAATCCTAAGGTGGGAAGCCTAGGTAGTGGATGTAGACTCCATTTGGGGAGTTGAACCACTCTAAATCCTTGTGTCTTTTTGTTTGTCTTTTGCTTCCACCATTTCCACCCAAAAATCAACCTTCTCCACCACTTGGCTAATTAATCGGTTGTGTACATCGAGCTCAACAGTTTAGGTTTAGTAGTTTAGAATTTAGTGATTGTGAATAGAATTTAGGGTTTAAGGTTAAAATTTAAGTTTATAAGTTAAAACCTAAATCCTCACCATATTACCCTAACCTCTAACCCCTAAATTTTAAACCTCTACACCTAAACCCCTAAACCTTATATTAGGTCCATAAACCGTAAAACCAAGGTGTTTGTGGAAACTAAAAGTTTCTACCGTTAGTGTATTGAATATAAATCCAAAATATGATATCTAAAACCCTAAAATGTAAGGTCTAGATCTTAAATTCCAACCAAAAACCTTAAATTTCAAACCTTAAATAAGACCATTAAATTAGTTTTTTGAACAATTTCTACCTAGGGGGGAGGGGAAGAGGGAATTTGCTCATAATGGGTTTTGAACTCACAATCTAAGGGAAAGAGATGGTGTTAAGTGATAGCTTTAACCACTTGCTCTAGAAATTATTGTCAACAATACCATTAACTTATAAATCAGAAATATTGTGCATCATATAATTTTGGGTAATCTTCGTCTGTGATCCCTTTTGTTTAGGTTTTTTTCTATTTTGGTCACCCAAATTTAAAAAAGACTATTCTTGCCACTTACGTTTGAAAACGTTTCTATTTTGATCACTAGACCATTAGTCTCTGTTACTTTTTGTTTTCGGTCTGTTTCGTTTTGGTCACCGATTTTAATTTTTTTGTTTAAGCCACTTACGTTATCGTTGTGTTCTATTTTGGTCACTAGGTCATTAATCTCCCATTAAATTGATGATGTGTCACGTTAATAAAAATAAGTAATTTTTAATTTAATCTTTAAACTTTTATTTTTCACCATCTTCAAACAAAAAACCCTAAAAAAGTTCTCATCTTCAACCTTAACCTTCATTTTTACTGATGCCACCACAGTCAACCATTTCTGCTGCCTTAGCTATCGTCAGCTACAAATGTCTACTGAAATAGTGAAACACAACTGATGTTAACTTCAATACAGAACTAACCAAAGAAGACAGTTAGAATAATTCTGTTATTCTTGTCCGCTCATGTGATAGCTCCTTTCTAGGGGTGTGCATTATTTGGTTTAAACCTAATTAACCGATCGAACCAAATTCTTTCCAGTTAATTTTAGGTAAAATCGGTTAACGGTTAATAGATTTTTCAAACTTTAGTTATCGGTTAATTCGGTTCGAAACCGGTTAATTAACCGAATTAACCGAAATTATTGTATATTAAATATTATATATATTACATATATTTATTTTTGGTCATTTAACTTTTAAAAGTTATAAAATGATCATTAAAATTTTTGATATATTATAAAATGGTCATTAAACTTTTATCAAATTAGGATAAAATGAAAGTTCAGTGGCTAAAAAGATCATTTTAGCATAATTTAGTGACCAATTGTGTAATTTACCCAAAATTTTATAACAAATTTTGGTTAATTCGAAAACTGATCGAATTAACCGAATTTTTTTTGGTTCGGTTAACGGTCAAAAGGAAAAAAATTCGGTTGATAGATTTTGTGTAATTCGGTTCGGTCGGTTAACTGAAATAAACAAATGCACACCCTACCCTTTAAAGAAATTGAAGAAAATGAAAAAATCATTAAAAATTGAAGACAAACAAAGCGTTTGCGTGGTTCTAGTGGAACTCAAAGTTAATAAGCCCGATCGGTGGAGGGGATAAATTTTGGGAGCAAAAAGATTATAGATTTTTTTGTTTGAAGATGGTAAAAAATAAAATTTTAAAAGTGTAGAGATTAAAGTGGGAATTATCCATTTTTATTAATGTAAGTGACTAAAACAAAAAAAATTAAAATCGGTGACCAAAACGAAATAGCCCGAAAACAAAAAGTAAAGGAGACTAACGATCCAGTGACCAAAACAGAAACGTTTTCAATTTTAAGTGGCAAGAATAGTTTTTTTTAAATTTGAGTAACCAAAATAGAGCAAAACCTAAACAAAAGGGACCACGGTTGAAGATTTCCCTATAATTTTCCAATTAAAATTTTGACATGTGATCAATAATTTATTCCTTTGCTATTAAGCATGTACGATTACAACATTTTTTTTGGAAAATTCTACGATGAATGACATACATTGATATACATCACTAATTTTTATTTTTTTTATTTTTAAATAAATATGTGGGACCTATCAATTGTCTTTTTTCTTTTTTTTATTTTTGTTATTCCTTATATATTTAATTTATGTCAATATAAAATTATGGCATAAATATAATTTTAACCATTAACATTTATAATTTCTATCATTTTGGTCATTATTTTTAAGGATAGATTTGGCCCCCTAACCTATATCATTTTGTCAAACTACTCATTTTTTAACTAACATCTTGATTAAATCGTTAAAAGTTTAAACGGTGATGACATGTCAATATTCTTACTTAAAAATATATATTTCTCAACCATTTTTTTAAAAAAAACTAACAAAAAATAAGCATAAATAAACAACTAAATCATCACGGAAAATCTACATCTAAACACAAAGCTAATAAATGAATTCCTAAACCTAATTCAAATTTCTTAAACCCCAATTTAAGTTTTCATATAAATTTGAAACCTATAATTTTTTACTTTATGTCATATTTTTAGTGTTTTTGTGATTTTTTAAATTTCATAAAAATTTCATTTGATATTATTTTTAAAATTCATTTTCAAATACTAACTACCAAAATAAAAACCTCAAACCATCTGTATTAAATTAAACATTAAAATTTCAAAACCCTAAACTAAAAAAATAAAAACCCAGTTGATTAGTATCAAAAGTGTTCTTTGATTAAATAATAAGTGATTTCTACAAGTTTTAGTAATTGCATCAAATTTCTCTGTAATATTTTATCTATTAGTTCAAAGTGCTTCAAAATTTAAAGAAAAAGATTTGATTCAAAGTGAATTCAAGTTTGAGGGTAAAATCTTATTTGTTTGTATGGTATGTACTGTTGGATTTTAGAATGAGTTTACTTTGAAAATTGTAGACTGGTTTCATGAATCTTAGCTAGGATTTTAAATTCCAACACCATTTATGATTAACTCCATTATTTTTTAGGTTTATATTTTTTAATTTTAATTATCTTTAATAGTTTGAATTAGGCTTAAGGGCTTGTGAAGTCCTTGAACTTTTGAAAAAAAATCAATTAATCCCTTAAAGATTTTTCGCACTCAATGTCACCTTCAAACCCCAAAAATTAACCAATCTGACCCTTTGACTGACAGAATCCGTTGTTGACTGTGACGGTGCTGACATGGCGGTCCACGTTAAAAAAATTGATGACGTGGAAGAGTGCTTAATTGATTTTTTAAAAGATTGAGGCTTTAATTGATCTTTTTATAAAGCTTTAGGGCTTATTTAATCTTTAAGCAAAAATATAAAAATATAAAAAAATGTTAAAATATTCTAAAATAAATATTTAAATTCCTAAAAATAATTTTTTATATATCTTTAGTATTATAATATTTCTTTATAGTTTTAATATTTAAATTTAATTAAATAATTTCTTAATTTTATTTTTTTCTTAAAGATTAAATAAGCCATCAGATTCTCTAACAAAAATCAATTAAGCCCTCGAATTTTCTAACGAAATCAATTAAGCCCCTCTAAACACGTCATCATTCACATGTAGACTGCCACGTTAGCACCGTGAATCGTCACGTCAACATCGTAAATTTCACGTCAGCATCGTAACGGATAACGACGAAAACCATTAGTCAAAGGGTCGGTTGGTTAATTTTTTGAGTTTGAGGGTGACATTGGGTGCAAAAAAAATTAAGGGCTTAATTAATTTTTTTTTAAAGTTTAGGGGCTTCACGAGCCCTTAAGCCTTTAAATTAAAATAAAATTTTATTATACTTGTAACTATGTAACAAGTTAGATTACATGTCATCTAAAATGTATTATCACATGTATATGTCATATTATCACCGTTAAATTTTTAATGGTCTAATCAACATTATAGTTAAAGAATGAGTAATTTGACAAAAATATATAGGTTGAGGGCCAAATTTATCCTAAAAAAGAATGAGGGCCAAAATGTCAACAATTATAAAAAAGTTAAAAAGTTAAGGGTTAAATTATAACAAAGTTCAAAATTTTAAAAAATAAATAAGAGAAAAAAATTAAAATTAAAAAAATAAGAGAAAAATATTGATGATGAAGATGGTGGCTAAATTATAACAAAGTTTAAAATTGAGGGTTAATTTTTTGTTATGCCAATTTGAAAAAGACAATTTTAACATTATTTTTAAATTAGGAGTAAATCTTGTGGTGGGTCCCAAAAATTTATGTAAGAAAATTTATTTAAATTAAAAAAAAATAAGAGAAAAACAACTCAAATAGGCGAATCCTGTTGTCATGGGCCATCCTTTTCCATGCAGCCACACTTTCTTTCTCACTTCCTTGGACCCGTTTGCCATTTCCATTTTCAATTGCCAGCTTACCCTTCTTCTTCTCATCAAGGGCTCGTTTATATTTCCCAACTTCGCGCCTTCCTCGTTCCTTCTCTTTCCCTACAACATACTCGATTTCTTGCTTTCACTGTTCTGGAGTCTTTCTTAAGTCAACATTCCTAACAGTAGTCTAAAGTTTAAGGAAGTCAACCCTTTGGACTTCAAACTTCTTTTCTAGGTCTTCATACAGCTTCACTACTCGCCTTGTTTCCCCTTTATAATTTTCAACATCGAGGCCTGACTCAAACTTGTCCCTTTGGTTCTGCTCTTGTAAGGCTTCTATCTCCAACTTAGCACTTCTTAATTCTTCTCTCAAGACATCAACTTCTGTGGGGACCACCTTTAAGTGATCTTCTAGAGTCTTGGTCTGTCCAGAGGTAGGTGTCGTGACTTTGTCATTTATTATTGTATGCCTCCAAATATCATAGTTCGGGGTGTACATGCAGTGACTATCAGATTCTAACTTCATGTGATAACAATAGTTCCATGCATCGCTGATTGTTTGAACCTTCTGTCTGAACTCACCTTGGAACTCGAACTCTGATGAGCCAAAAGCAGTAGTGAATGAGATGAACTGCCGAGACCCAAACTGACGAGACACTAGCAAAGGAGCACATCCAATTCCTCCCCACAAACCTAGCAGCATTAGGAAGTTGAAATCTCTACATTTTTACAAACTTCGGTACAACAAAAGAGATGGGAGGAAGGTGAATTTCGAATATTTCTATCAGAACATTGCCTGTTCGGACGTCGGAAGATGCCCCAGAAACTTCAGCTTTCTTATTGTGTTTACTTGATGTATGCTGTAAGCTCTTTGCCTACCCTGTATTATGTTGTAGTGCCATCCTTTTGCCTGCTCAAGGGCATCTCTTTGTTTTCGAAGGTACGAAAATCATCCTCAAATCGAGTTTGGAAAAAATCTTTTCTAACGAGTGAGTGTCTAACAATCAATCTTTTTCCCGAACCACTACTAGATGTCAAGCTCTTGGGGACTGCCATTTCTGTATCTCATCCTTGTCAACTCTGCATACAACTTTGTGGAGTTTCTAAGGTGTGGAGGCACTATCCGAGGTTGGTTGAATGAACAAAGGATGTGGATGTTCAAAAGAACAACATCCTACTTCTTCGCCTTTGTAAACAATATCATGAAGCTATGTGGGTTTTGGAAGTCGACGTTTACATTTATCATCACAAAAAAGGTGGCTGATGACGAGGTGTATTAGAGATACGAGCAAGAGGTCAGGGAGTTCGGGACTACTTCACCAATGTTCACAATTCTAGCAACACTTGCCTTATTCAATCTGTTCAGCTTCATTGGAGGAATAAAGAAGGTTGCCTTGAATGATGTTCATACAAAGGTGTTAGACATATTTGGTTTGCAGATCCTTCTCTATTTTCTATTTGTTCTCCTAAACCTACCAATTTATCAAAGGATGTTCTTCCGAAAGGACATCGGCAAAATGCCTGCCTCTGTAACATATCAATCCCTTACTGTTGCTCTATTAGCCTGCACAATTGCCATGTACTAGATTCATGCCAAGCAAGATGTCTCTTCGTATAAGACACATTTTTAGAATAAAACACATGGAAATAAGATTTAAATTACTATGAAAGTCCCGAGCAGTACTATGAAAGTAAGCAACGGTTAAAAAAAGTTTCATCAACTGAAGTACCTTTCATATTGATCATATAAATCACATATAGGCTTTAGATCTCCATCCCAATTTTTTTTGTATAAACTGAACCAGAAGACTGCAGTTTCCAGTTTGTAAAAAAAAGTTTTCTGACTTACTTCGAGAAATCGAAGAAAGAACAACTATTATCCATGACCGGCTTAAAGCTGCCTTCGATCGACATAAGTCCTATGCTGATTTGAAAAGAAGAGATGTTCAATACGAGGTTGGTGAGAAGGCCTTCCTTAAAGTATCTATGTGGAAGAAAATCCTTCGTTTCGACAAAAAAGGGAAGTTAAGTCCTCGTTTTATCGGCCCATTCGAGGTGATTGAAAAGGTTGGACTTGTTGCCTACCGATTAGCTCTTCCCGAGGAGTTAAGTCGGATTCATAATATCTTCCACGTGTCTATGCTACGCAAGTACCGATTAGATCCTTCCCACGTGATCGAACATGAATCTATGGAGATACAATCCAATCTGACATACGAGAAAGAACCTGTGCAGATCCTCGAATGAGAAGTCAAGAGGCTTCGTAACAAATCTGTGCCCTTAGTGAAAGTTCTGTGGAGAAGTCATTTTGTTGAAGAGGTGACGCGGGAGCCTGAAGAAACTATGCAAAAGCAGTATCCTCATCTTTTTTCTTAAAGTGAAAATTCGATGATAAATTTTCTTAAGGGGGAGAGTTGTCACATCCCGAAAACTGGCCTAGTCAGAATTAGACTCTGGTAAACGGAAATTTTGATTCGATGTGTAATATGTTATACTAAATGACCTTTGTACCCCTATTGTTGCAATGAAGTTTCAATATCCCATATTCCAGAATTGAACCAATGCTTTCTTTAGTTGTTCTAGGAAATCAAGTAGCGCCACATCAATGTTTCCTAGAACCCTCAAAAAGATGACTAAACCATAAATTGCAATGGCTAGGAGATCAACCCTCTTTTCCCTGCCGGGTGGATTGAAATTATACTTCTGATGCTTGACCGAGGGAAATTAAAAGTGCCTCCCCTCTTTTGTATCAACCCCTTAACCCAACCATCACTCATACCAGCGAACACCTGAAGCTTTGCATAGGGATTTTTGTTTTTAGGAGGCTTGGCATAGACCCAGTTCTTCATCACTTTGCACAAGTTGAAAAGGGCTAAGTACTCATCGAATGTAGGCATAATATCTTCTTTATTAAAGTGAAGTAACAATATCCCATATTCCAGAATTGAACCAAGGCTTTCTGTAACTGTTCATCAACTTTCACGTACAAGAGATGGGCTATGTCACCATAAACTTCATGGAATAACTGCTTGGTCTCACAATCAAAGTGTTCTCAGATTTCCTACAATTCTTGCACATTGTTGTGCTTGATGCTGATGTGGGCATATTCTGAAGTCTCTGTCTCATGATCAACTACTAGATTGTCTCTAAATGTTCGTTGATTCACCTCGGACAAATGTCAGACCTTTGCATTTTTATCTTCACTTTTCAAAATTCTTCCGTCCATAACAAGAGCTTTTCAAAGTTGAGCAATGATTTTGAGAATCAACCCCTTCTAAATATGTAATGATGTAGCATGAATGGTTATGCAAAAGAACAAGACAATGGGAACACAAATTAGAATCAAGAAAACACAGAGTATAGTTTCACAAACAATTCTGGGCAGCACATTCCAATACTCCAGGACATGTCTCCCTTTCTTACTAAAACCCTAGGTTTTCCGCATGACTCTATTGGGGTGGGCTCTAAGTTCTCAAACAGTTGGGTTCTAAAAGGTACCTGAGCTGTCCTTGTTGTCCCCTACTAAGGGTAGCAAGGCCCCTGATTCTTACCCATTATAGGCTTCAAATGAACCAAGTTCAACTCAGAATGACTCACTTCTTATATCTTCTCGAAGAATCAGTATTCTTACGAAGACATGAGGCATATGAGTCCCGAAGGTACTTGCTAGGCTCATACGGAGAATCAATATTCTGACATGAGCAAAGAATTTTCCCCTCACTTAACAATTGGGTGGAGCCCGAGAATAGAGCTTTTTGCAACAATTTTTTTAAATACGTAAAATAGAATTATAATCATTAAGAGGACGAATAAATTGAAACCTTTGTGAACTTGCAAACATTTTGAAAATAATTTGTGGCCTAACCCTCTTTGTTTTTTTTAAAAAACCAAATTTCCCCAGCGGAGTCACCAAGCTGTCGCAACCCTTTTTAGGAGAAAAGGTTTTGACATTTTGGAAAACTTTATAAAATTATGGAGTTGCCACCAATCTTTTTGAAAATGTGTGATTGGATCACTTTTAAAACAAGGGTATTTTGATAAAACGTTTTATTTATCAAAATAATATTTTTGGTCCACAAAAACAAGAGAAAACATGTTCGGGGGTCGATTACGTGTGGAGAAGGATTAGCACCCCACAACGCCCAAAAAATGGTACCTAATTGATTTCAAAAAGTATTTTTTTTAAAATGGAATTTGCAAGTTCACAAAATTTCGATTTATTTGTCCACAAAATGAATGTAAATCTATTTTAACGGCCTTATCGCCCGGGAAATGAACTTTAATCACCGGCAACACTCCTGGCGCTAACTCGTCATTCCCGTTTGATAAGACACCGCATTAATTAAGTTTTCATTTTTTTAACAAATCAACGAGAAAATTAAATGTGTTAAAGTTTTTGAAATTAAAATCTAATTAATGATTAATACCTAAAGAAGCATCTACTTTCATTTTAACTGTTAAGGTTTAAATGTAACTAAGTGTGTTTTATTAAAAATAAAGAATGTTTTACAATATACATGTCTCTAATCTATGTTCTAAGTCCCTATTCCTAAAGTTTAACACACAAATATTTTCATAAAAGACAAAAAGTAATTAATTAATTAAATAAATAAATAAGTGATTACTTAAAATTAAATAAAGAAAAAACGATTTGTTTTTCTATATTTTTTTAAAATAGAAAATCTGAATCAAGGACTAATTTGAAAGAAAGTAAAATGTGGAGGTTAATTTGAAAACAATTTAAAATTAGGTGCCGAATTGAAAAGAAAAAGGATGAAATTGAAACAATTGAAAAATGAAGAGCTGGGGCGTGAGATCCGGTAAAAAAAGGCGCGGGTTATATTCGGGTTTAGGGTCGGGTCAAACGGGTCACTATAAATAGCAAAAATTATAACAGATTTCATTTTATCCTTATTCATTAAAACAGATCAAAATCGGCCTTTAAAATTTTCTCTGTCGTGTTCATCTTGTTCTTCATTTTATGAAGAACACGATGAACATCCGCCGTGCCAGTCGCTATCCACCGACGCCGGCCGCCGTGCCAGTCGTCATCCGCCATTTTGATGAATATCCAATTGTAGCTTGATTCTTGCTAGGGCTTCGAATTAGGGATTACCCCTTCCCGTTTTGCTTATGATCCTTCCAGCTAGGGCTTCGAATTAGGGATTACCCCTTCCCGTTTTGCTTATGATCCTTCCAGCTAGGGCTTTGATTTAGGGATTTTAATTCCCTTTTGTCTTTATCTTGGATTGTTGGGCTCTGATTTAGGGATTCAACCCTTTTGCTCCTTTGTTTACATGTTTCTGATGATTCGGACGGCGCCGGCGAGGAACAATCGGAGCGAGTAAAGCATTGGAGAAGATGAAGCGATTGGCCGGAGCTGAAACGTCATGCTCGTGGCTACCACGCGCGAGTGGTGATTCGTGAGAACACCCCAAAGTGATCTGAGCCGTTGGATTGCATCCTGATCGAACGGCTGAGAAGTTGAGGCACTTTATCATCCCCAGCTGGCATGATCTTCACCGTTGGATCAGTCCATTGATCCAACGGTCCTACTTCAGCTGCACAGAAAGATGACGGGATTAGGGTTTTGGGGTTATAAATGGGCTAGCCGGCCCTTTGTATAATGTATAGGTCTGTTGTGTTTTTTTATAAGTTAATGGACTCTATTTAGTCTAATGGATCTTTTAATTTAAATGGGCTATCTATTTATTATTTTTTTTGGGTTTTGATATCTTATTATATTAACTACAAACTAGGATACTAATATACAACCTAAATTAATTCTAACCATCACAATATACTAACAATTATATTATACAAGACCTAAACTATTCTAACATTAATATTTACCACTATAACTAAGTTATGAATACTGTACCTAACTACATTATCAGTAACATTTACATCTATAATGTTATCAATATTATATAACTACAATACACTAATACTAAATTAACATAACAACTAAAACAAAGGTGAAAATCTAATGACAACAGCAATGACATCACAGATCAGAATGAGGATAAATAGCGAGAGAATTGGAGGGTCTTAAAGGAATTGATAATTACAAGTGGGGATGAACCAGCCAGAGCAAGAAGCTTATATGCTTTGTGCATATATGGGTTAGTCATATTCTCGAGAACTCCAGAGCACGTAGATCCGTCAACCGTGGGATTATTTGAGCTATTAAAAAAGGGTGTGAACCCGATTCTCGCTATTCTAACCGAGACATATAGGTCATTAACTGCATGCAAGAAATTGGAAGAATGAAGGTTTTGGGGATGCACACAGCTGCTAGAAATCTGGTTCAGAAGTCACAGGTGGGACACACCGTATAGAGCTACAAGGTATCTCACCTCTTATTCACCAATAGAAGAATATATGTCGGGTTGTCCTTTGGAGGGAAAGGATGAGAAATAGTGGGGGGAATGTTTCAAAAACTTGAGAGATACTAATGTTGTATGGAGGGAACCCTGGTTACACAAAGGGATGGCATTCTTGTATAGATGTGGGACATGGACTAGATCCCATTACCGGGAATTTGGGGAGGAACGACTTATTGTCCCTTATTGGTGTCAAGAAAATTTGGTTCAAGGTAGTTTATACTGGCTACAGTAGGGATGGCATGGTTCGAGTATGCTCACAAGACCAATGATTACAAAGGGATTGTAGTACAAACAAGGAAGGCGTGGGAGAAACCAAGAAGAGTTCAGCCATATCAAGAGTTAGAAATGATGGCAGGGTATGAAGAATGGAGGGTACAAAGGGTGAATGATACAACTTTTCAAGAAATACAAAGGAATGTGGGACCATCTGTTCAACCAGTTACAGAAGCATCATCAGCACTAGAAAAACTCAATCATGATCGAGAGTTAGATTTAAAGAAATACGAGAAAGGGATTAGTGACCTTACAGAAGAGTTAACAATGGCAAAGTATCAAGTGACTATTCATGAAGGACAAGAGAAAGAGTTGATTGCACAAAATAAAAAAATTAGCCAAGATTTAAAGGAGTTGCAAGAGATTCATAATGATTACAAAGCTAAGGAAAAAGGAGGAACAAGTAAGACTATACGAGACTTGTCAGAGAAATTAGAAAACGTGACGAAGGAACGAAATGATTATGAGAAGCTATACAAAAAGAAGTCTCGATAAAGAAAGGAAGCAAACAGTAAGGCAAAGAAGAAGATAGAAGAGGAACAAGCCAGAAATTTTGATTTGACAAGACAAGTGTCGCAGCTAGAGGAACTGGTATTGAAGTATCATAATGAAGACAAGGTTCAGATGGAGCAAGAGAAAAAAGGATTACAGAAAAGGATATCGAAATTGGAAAATGAAGTGCAGACATTGAAAGGGAAACTTGCAAGCTATGAAGGAACGCTATATCAAGACAATGGGGTATGGAAAACCAAATATGAAGCTGCACAACGCACTGTCTAGAATAAGAATAATGAGCTAATGAATTTCAAGGAGCATGTTAGGAGTATAGCTTTCTATGTGCAGATACTCTCGAGGCAAGCTACGACTCTGCTGAAGCAACCGAACGTTGAGCTAGAGTATGGAGAGGCCATTGCGCGTCTGCTGCACGAGTTTACCAACTTAGGAATTACGGCTAGTAGCTTCCTGTAGAATGAGTTGTTTTATTTATTGTATTTGAACCTTCTAATGAATGAATGTTTCTAAAGACTATTTCTGAAAACTTGATGCCTTGGTTGCAAACATGCATTCATGCATCTACATAATCATGCATTTACGCATTCACCTTTCAAAGTTATTTTGCGAAATCTTTGGTTTAACAAAGAAAGTTTCTTGACAATTTTCTTTAAGCCGCAATCATTCCACATTCTTACGGAACCTGTTTGCGTTCAAAAACTATGGCTGTTGAGGACCGAATTACTAGTTTGGAAAATGATCGCGTGGAAACACAAAGTCACTTTGAAAGGATAGAGCAATCTATGAAAGACTGTTTTGCTTAGACTCAAAGAGAGATCATTAATCAGTTGAATGCTCTCTTGGGGCCCAAAGAGTCAGGGAAGGCTAAAGCTCCTGAAAGTGCTTCCAATGAAATGAATGACCAAGCAGAAACCACATCTCACGTGAGGGTACCGCCTGAAAGACCTCCACCTGCGAAGAAGGTCCAAATTAATCTAACAGAAGCAACACCAAACAATCCGGTGAACATTGGGGCAAATTTTGGGAGCAATGACGATGTTCCTGATTTGAATACTTTGAATGAGATAGAGAAAATTCGTGCTGAGATTAAGAAAAAATATGAAGAGCGTTGTAAGGCACTAGAGGATCGTTTGCTGGAATTGCAGAAGGTAAATGAGATAGGACCTGGTGTAGTTGAGATGAGTTTAGTGGCTGACCTAATACTCCCGCCGAAGTTTAAAATGCCAAATTTCGAAAAGTATGATGAGACCACCACCCTGAGAGCTCATCTCACAATGTACTGTCAAAAGATGGTTGCTCACTTGAAGGATGAAAAGCTGTTGATACATTGCTTCTAGTATAGTTTAACCGGTTTGGCTGCTTAATGGTACACACAACTAAGCCGTGTAAATATTCATTCATGAAAGGATCTTTCTGGCACTTTCGTGGAACATTATAAGCATATTACGGAGATGGTCCCTAGCTGTGTAATGTTGCAGGGTATGGAACAAAGAAATAATGAGACACTTCGACAATATGCTCAAAGATAGAGGGATATAGCGGCACAGGTCCAACCCCCGTTGATGGAAAGTGAGGTTGTCCATATGTTTGTACAAACTTTGAAGGGGCCATTGTTTGAAAGATTGATCAGTAATGCTACCTAGAACTTTGCAGATATAGTAATGACTAGAGAGTTGATTGAAGCAGCAGTCAAAAGTGGGAGGATCGAGAGTGGAGAAAACTCTCGTAAGAGTTACAAGAAGAAAGACAATGAGGTGAACAATACAAGTGCGTATGAGGCTCCCAAGAATGTGACTATTACTTCACCAGGAGCGGCATCAGGAAATGTGCAGGGTTCAAACAAGAAGGATACTCGTGGCTTGAGGAATGATAGAATGAGTTTTACACAAATACCCATATCCTATGCTGAGTTGTATCCACAGTTGTATGAAGCAGATTTGGTGAGGCCGTACTACTTAACACTTTTGCAGCCTCCCTATCGACAGTGGTATAAGCCTGATGCTCATTGTGAATTTCATGCTAGAATATCGGGGCATAAGATTCAGACTTGTATAGAATTTAAAAAGGTGGTTCAGAATCTAATCAACAATGGGATCTTGAAGTTTGATGAACCTAGCATTGCAGCAAATCCAATTCTGAGTCACGGAGGGCAGGGTGTGAACGCCATAGAAGAGGATGATGAAGCAAAGCGACTGAAGACTAATGTGTCAGAAATTAAAACTCTTTTGAAGTGGGTATTTGAATAGTTTTATAACCCCGGGATGATTGAAATGGGCATGAAAGTAGAAAAGGAGATACGATCTGATGTATATTGTGAGTGTCACCATGAATATGATCATGAGATTCAACATTGCTCAGAATTTTGAAGCCTGATACAAAAGATGATGGACAGTAAAGAGATTGAGTTTTTTACAAAGACAAGTGAGAAGAAAGCAGTGGAAGTCTGTACCTCTAAGCCGTTAGGCGTCAGATATGGGATACATAAACCTTTGGTAGTCAATGTTAGACCCAAAGCTGGAGGCCTTTCAGACGCGAAACCTGTCACAGTTCCCAAGATTGTAATCTCATCTCCTGCACTATTTGCTTACAAGAGCACTCACAAGGTGCATTGGAATTATGCTACCACAGTAACCGTACTTGAAGAGGGCAAATTGCAGGAAGAGATAAAACCATTGGAAGAAACGAAGTTGATGCCAGAAGAGAGTAAAAGCGACCAGACAAGTTTTGAAACAGTAAATGAGGTGGGGCACTTCAATCGAAGTGGTAGGTGCTATTCTCCATAAGTTCCCAAAGAAGCGGAGAAAGCCAAAGGGAAATCTGTGTCTACATTAGAAAGAATTTTTGGGGAAGAGCCAGCACCCAAGATAAATGAGCCGGTGACAGAGGAACAGGCTTAAGAATTCTTGAAGTTTTTGAAACAGGTAAGTATAATATTGTTGAGCAGTTGAAGAAGCAACAAGCAAGGATCTTTGTTCTAGAGTTACTTTTAATTTCAGAAGGACATCGCAATGCATTAATGAAGGTGCTTAATCAAACATTTATACCAAATGAAATATCCATAAGCAAATTGGATAGGATAGTGAACCACATAACTGCTGACAATTATATCACTTTCACTGATGATGAAATTCCTGAGGGTGTAATGGGGTCTGTGAAGGCTTTGAATATTACCACCCATTGCAAAGGCTATGTGCTGCCGAGAGTTTTGATAGATAATGGTTTGGCCTAGAATGTTCTACCAATGGTGACTTTCCAAAGGTTGCCAATTGATGAATCCTATATGAAAGTATACAAGAACACTGTGAGGGCCTTTGATGGAACAACTCGTGAAGTACTAAGGAAGATCGAGGTACCATTGTTGATTAGACTGGAAGTTTATAATATAGACTTTGTGGTGATGGATATAAAGCCCACATATAATTGTCTGCTAGGGAGACCTTGGATCCATTCGGCTGGAGCTGTACCATCGTCCTTGCACCAAAAATTGAATTTTGTGATCGAGGGAAAGTTAGTCAGTGTGGGTGCAAAGGAAGACATTATTGCTTCAATCACGACTGATGCTCCATATATTGAAGCCAATGAAAATGTTCTTGAATGTTCTTTCAAAGCCCTGGAGTTCATCAATGCTACATTCGTTGCTGAAGGCAAGCCTTTCCCGCGCCCGAGATTATCAAACTGCACCAAGATGACTATACGAGAGACACTAGGAAGAAGTGCAAAAACAGGAAAAGGTTTAGGCAAGCGACTCCAGGGGCGTTTACGTCCAAAATCAGTGATTATGAAGAAGGATCGTTTCAGGCTAGGATTTAATCCCAATATCAAGGATAGGTTGAAAGATTTGAAGAAAAGGGGAGAATAGAGGAAAGTTCACCTTCTGGGATCTGAAGTTTCCTCCGAATCTATGCCTTTGGTGGATCTGACATGTATCTTTAAGTCCAGAGGATTTGATAATATCGAGGAATATCTCATGGAGGTCAATCTGGAGACCGCGAGAATGCACGAAGAAGAAATCTTTGGCAATGAGCTGGAAGGGCTTCTTGTTGGGGGAATTTTTGAGGGAGCTCAACCTGGGAAGTTTTTGGAGAAAATTTGTTCATGTCTCCCTGGTGAAAAACTCGGCAATTGGATAGTTGACGACCTTGATGTTGTATCCAATAAAAGAAAGTAAATACCATGAACCAACTCTATACCTTTGCCCACGGGTATAGAGCGTTATCTGTAAAGGGCCACTATGTTAGTTCATTTAAATAAATATGTTTTCAGTGCTAATTCACAAATGGCAAACATGTTTCTTGCTTTCTTTTTCGCATTCCTTTCAAATATATATATATATATATATATTAATTTTCTTTGCAGGTTTTCAATTGTTGATAGCATGAATGATCTTGCACCTAATCCTAGAGTAGATTGTGAGCGGCCAGTGTGTCTAATGGAAATCAATGAGGTGGAAGATGAAACAGAATGTGAAATCCCTAAAGAATTACTGAGGTTGGTGGAAAAAGAAGACAAGCAAATCCTACACCATAAAGAGGAATTAGAGATTCTTAATTTGGGAACTGATGAAATCAGGAGATATGTGAAAATAAGAACAACTTTCTCGCCAAAAGCTAGACAAAGGTTGATTAATTTGTTGCGAGAGTTTAAAGATGTCTTTGCCTGGTCGTACCAAGACATGCCTGGATTGAATACCGATATAGTGGTACATAAATTGCCCATAAAGCTGGAGTGTAAACCAGTGCATCAAAAGCTTAGAAGGCTGAGGCCAGAAATGGTACTGAAGATAAAAGAAGAAGTGCAAAAGCAAATCGATGCTGGTTTTCTTAAGGTATCCAACTATCCAGAGTGGGTGGCCAACATAGTCCTTGTACCAAAGAAAGATGGGAAAGTACGCATGTGCGTGGATTACAAAGATCTAAAAAAAGCTAGTCCAAAGGATAATTTCCCTTTGTCCCATATAGACATCTTAGTGGATAATACGTCAGGTTATTCTTGGTTCTCTTTAATGGATGGATTCTCAGGGTATAATTAGATAAAGATGAGCCTAGAGGACATGGATAAGACGACATTTATAACCTTATGGGGAACATATTGTTACAAAGTGATGCCCTTCGGGTTAAAGAATGATAGGGCAACTTATCAGCGGGCGATGGTGACCTTGTTTCATGATATGATGCACAAAGAGATTGAGGTGTATGTCGATGACATGATTACCAAGTCCCAGACCGAAGAAGAACATATCCAGAATTTAAGAAAATTGTTTTTAAGGTTGAGAAAGTACCAGTTAAAGCTCAATCCAAATAAGTGTACTTTTGGAGTCACATCAAGAAAACTCATGGGTTTTGTTGTCAGCAGTAAAGGAATTGAAATAGACCCAGATAAGGTAAAAGTGATCCAGAATTTGCCACCATCAAAAACAAAAATAGATGTTCGAGGATTCCTCGGGAGATTGAATTACGTCTCTCGGTTCATTTCTAAATTAACTGATAAATATGATCCAATCTTCAGACTGCTTAAAAAGAACAAACCATGAGAATGGGATGAGGAATGCCAAGAAACGTTTGACAAGATTAAGAAGTACTCGATGAATGCTCCGATACTGGTTGCTCCGGTTCCAGACAGACCACTCATCGTCTACCTAACAGCTCATGAAAATTCAATGGGGTGTGTGTTGGGACAGCATGATGACACAGGGAGGAAAGAAAGAGACATCTACTACTTAAGTAAAAAGTTTACAGAGTTTGAAGTGCGGTATTCGCCTATTCAAAATTTATGTTGTGCTCTAGTATGGGTAACTCGCAGGCTTAGGCAATACATGATGTATCACACTACTTGGCTGATTTCTCGCCTCAACCCATTGAAGTTTATGATGGAAATACCAGCATTGACCGAAAGACTGGCTCGTTGGCAGATGCTTTTTTCAGAGTTTGACATTGTGTATGTAAGTCAAAAGGCAATAAAAGGGAGCGTTATAGCAGATTTCTTGGCAAGTCGTGCTTCGGAGGACTATAAGCCGTTGAACTTTGATTTCCTTGATGAAGATGTGATGAATATCTCTACTGAAGAAAATAGAATCTCTGGGGATGAAATTTGGAAGTTATATTTCGATGGGACTGTAACCGCCCTAAGACGTGGAATTCGGGCAGTACTGATCTCTCCAAACAATAAGTATTATCCCTTCACAAGTAGACTAGAGTTCCTTTGTACCAATAACATGGTAGAATATGAAGCTTGTGTTATAGGGTTGCAAGCTGCCATTGAAAGAAAGATAGAGAGTTTAAAAGTATATGGTGATTTCGCATTGGTTATTTATCAGCTTAGTGGAGAATGGGAGGCGAAAGATGCTAAATTGATTGAATATCGAAAACTGATCCTTGAAATGGTAAAAGAGTTCAAAGAGATTACTTTCACATATGTCCCTAGAGAGGATAATCAGATGGCATATGCTTTAGCTACACTGGCTTCAGTATTCTTAGCCAACAGACCTGAAGACATGATGACAATCCAGATGCAGAGTTACAATGCTTATGCTCACTGTTGTAGCATAGAAGAAGAAATAGATGGAAACCCTTGGTATTACGATATCATGAAGTACCTCAAGTTTCAAAGCTATCCTCTAGAGGCAAATGATAATGATAAAAGAACTATCAGAAGAATGGCTTCATGATACATGCTTGACGGAGAAACCCTGTATAGAAGGGGCAGAGATTAGATCTTGCTAAGGTGTGTTAATGCTAATGAAGCAAGAAGCATCATAGCAGAGGTACATGATAGAATGTGTAAAACAGTTATGCAATGGTCAAGAAAATTATGAGATATGGATATGTGAGAAAAGGGGCCATGGTGGCCGGAGAAGATAAACGCTGGTGAACAATGAACAATAAAATATGAAAAGCTACAGTTTAACGATATAACAAAAATAATATTTTCAACGGAGAACAATGTGTTTCTCTGTATTTTCTCTTATTCTTCTTAATAAAATGTGTATGAGATGAGCCTTTAAATAGGCAATTACAGAGTTTTAGTATAGCTAAAACTATACTTTTATCTCTAATTTAAATAAGATTTTTAGTAAATCTAAACTACTGACTTAGAAATAAACTCTAATTACACATTAAATTAAACTCTAACACTTCTTGTCAACTTACACTCCCCCTCAAGCTCTAACACTTCTTGGATAACTTACACTCCCCCTCAAGCTGGTGAGCAAGTGTAGTAGAGCACCAGCTTTGATCTTGGAGGTGATGCCCTACTCATATTTCTTTGCTGATTTTTAGGGAAAAAATCTCCCATTTTTTGGGACCCATTGAGTTGAACATCTAGGACATACTCATGTTATTCTTTGAACGGCCATTGTTGAAAATTTGCAAACGATGTTGCTGGTTTCTTCATCCTTCTTGAGATGTCTACCAACATTACTGTTGTTATTGGTTTTTGCACCCTCCTTAGATGTCTTCCAGCTTTGCTCTGTCAGTGATGATCTTTTTCAGGTTTTTGCATCTTCTGAGATGTCTTCTAGCTTTTTCTGTCATTCACGAACTAAGTAGCTGCTTCCATTCAACAATGATCACAGGAATCTACACTCCCCTCAAGTTAGTAGTTGCACAAACTAGAATTCCAGCTTGGATCTTTGATGTAGAATCCCTTAAAAAATATTATCTAGTTTTTAAGGCTAAACTTGAGCCTCTTCTCCTATCTTTTATAATTGATGGTTGAGATAGAACCAGATAGTTTTTAAGGCTAAACTATAACCTTTCCCTATCTTTTACAATGGATGGCTAAGATAGAACCAAATAGTTTTTAAGGCTAAACTATAACCTTTT
Source organism: Hibiscus mutabilis (assembly GCA_019671005.1). Lineage (NCBI taxonomy): Eukaryota > Viridiplantae > Streptophyta > Magnoliopsida > Malvales > Malvaceae > Hibiscus > Hibiscus mutabilis. The sequence continues at coordinate 9,526,284 of CM033735.1, read as the reverse complement.
CATATTTCTTTTTGATTGGCTAAGATAGAACCATTAAATAGAGAACAAAATAACAAAATTAAATGAGTAGAAATTTCACCATAGATGTAAAATTCCAACGAGAGAGAAGCCAAGGAACGAGCGTGGCCTAATGGCAACAGCGAAAAAAATGATATGCATTTAAAAAAAATTAGATCGTCAATTTGATTCAGATCAGAGATGGCAGCAGTGGTGACGACATCAGGATCGTTGTTGGCTCATGATACCATGTGATCTTCCCTTGGATCAGTCATGTGTTGACTGATAATATTAACTTGAAAAGCAATGTCTGGTCTGGTTAATGACAAATAAATCAATTTTCCCACTAACATCTGAAATTTACCCTTATCAGCTTTAGGGCTTGTGTCCTCTCTATTGAATTTTAAGCCTGCTTCCATGGGAGTATCAACTGGTTTACATCCCAACATTCCTGCTTCAATAATTAGATCAAGAACATATTTTCTCTGGTTTATCACTAGACCTTTGCTCGACCTAGCAACCTTCATGCCTAGAAAGTATCTGAGCTTTCCTAGGTCTTTTGTTTCAAACTGTGTATTTAACAACCCTTTCAAGTGACTTATCTCTTCATCATCATCACCTGTCAGTCTAACATCGATCCTAGTTAGAATTCTTAATGGGATCCTCTTCGACAACCTTTGAGATGCTGTCCATAGCAGAGCAGGCTGCTGGATTGGAGTTTTTTCCAGAAATTTTAGGTTTGACAGTAACCTGTGAAGCAGATTTAGCCCTCGTGGAGGATACAAGCATACAAAATACTAGTTCTCCTACTGCACCTTTTTCTACCAAAGGTGCATCAGTATGGATCATCGACTCTGGAGCATCTGATCACATGACTGGTAACAGGGAATTATTCATTAGTTTTTCAAATTCATCTTCTACAAGTTCTATTAAAACAGCCGATGGCTCTTTCTCTCCTATCAAAGGAAGTGGCTCAGACCTCATTAACGATAATTTGTTGCTTGAAGATGTTTTGTTTGTGCCTAATCTCGCCTGCAATCTCCTCTCTGTTAGTAAACTCTCCAAGAATTTGAAGTGTTCATTACAGTTTACTGAATCTGGTTCTTTTTTGCAAGCAATGAATTCGAGGAAGATGCTTGGCACTGCTAGCTTGCAAAATGGTCTCTATGTCCTCAGAAATCAACCATCTACCCTACCAAATACTTCTTGCTCTTTGACTTCTTTAGGGCAAATTGATAATATAATGTTATGGCATTTTAGGTTAGGGCATCCTAATTTTCATTATCTTGCTAAATTATTCCCTGAATTATTTGTTAATAGAAAACCAAGTTCTTTTAAATGCCATATATGTCCTCTCGCTAAACAGACAAAAGCATCCTATTTACCATCTTCCTACAAACCTTCCCAACCTTTTTCATTAATTCATAGTGATGTTTGGGGTCCTTCTCGAGTGAAGAATGCAACTGGTAGTAGGTGGTTTGTCACTTTTATTGATGATCATAGTAGAAAAACTTGGGCATATTTGTTAAGGGATAAATCTGAAGTAGCATCTGTTTTTGAGAAATTTTACAATATGGTTGAAACCCAATTTGGAAGTAAAATTCAGATCTTTAAATCTGATAATGGGAGTGAATATTTTACCAAGTCCTTGGGGGGATTTTTTTAACAAAAAAGGGATTGTTCAACTTAGCACTTGTGTGGATACACCACAACAAAATAGGGTTGCAGAAAGGAAAAATAGGCATTTGTTGGAGGTAACTAGGTCTTTGATGTTCACTAGTAATATTCCTAAGTATTTGTGGGGTGAGGCTTTGTTAACTGCAACCTATCTCATTAATCGAATGCCCAGTAAGGTTTTGCAATACATAACACCTAGAGCTATTTTTTTGGAGAGTTACCCCAATTTTAAACCTTTGTCCTCTATTCTCCATTTCAAAGTTTTTGGTTGCATTGTGTTTGTGAAAGATTATGTTCCCTCTAGGTCAAAACTTGACCCCAGATCCTTGAAGTGTGTCTTGGTCGGGTTATTTTTAGTAAATCTAAACTACTGACTTAGAAATAAACTCTAATTACACATTAAATTAAACTCTAACACTTCTTGTCAACTTACACTCCCCCTCAAGCTCTAACACTTCTTGGATAACTTACAGGATATTACTGGGCAACCATAGAAGGAGATTGCATTGAATATGCAAATAAATGTCATAAATTCCAGATATATGCTGACAGAATCAATTCTCCACCGGCGCCACTCCATACGATGAATTCACCATGGCCTTTTATTGTCTGGGGCATGGACATTATTGGGCAGATTCACCCTAGGGCTTCTAATGGTCATCGTTTCATTCTTGTGGTTATCGATTACTTCACTAAATGGGTGGAAGCGGCTTCTTATGCTAATGTCACAAGAACAACAATATGCAAGTTCTTGAAGAAAGAGATTATTTGTCGATATGGATTACTAGAAAGAATCATTACTGATAATGATACCAATTTCAACAATAGGATAATAGTAGAAGTGTGCAAGTAGTTCAAAATCATGCATCATAATTCTGTAGCTTACCATCCTAAGATGAATGGGGCAGTTAAGACAGCAAATAAAAAATCAAGAAAATCGTATCGAAAACAACAAAGAAGTACAAATATTGGCATGAGAAGCTTCCCTTTGCATTGTTTGCATATCGAACCTCGATACGAACTTCAATTGGGCAACTCCCTACTCTTTAGTTTATAGGATAGAAGCAGTACTCCCCATCGAGGTTGAAATTCAATCCCTTCGAGTCTTATCAGAAGTAAAGTTGGACGATGTGGAATGGATATAGGCTCAGTTTGACCAGTTGAATTTGATTGAAGAAAAGAGGTTCAGGCCTATTTGTCATAGTCAAATGTACCTGAAAAGAATGATGCGGCCTATGATAAGAATGTACAACCTAGGGAATTCCGAGAGGGGGATCTTGTGTTGAAAAGATCTTACAGATACACCGTGATGATTGTGAAAAATGGATGCCTAACTAGGAAGGACCTTATGTTGTTAAAAAGGCTTTCTCTTGAGGAGCATTGATTCTGACCGAGATGGACGGTAAAGAGTTACAAAAACTAGTAAACTCTGACTCAGTCAAAAAGTATTATGCCTGAACAATAAAAAAGAAAAAGAAAAAGAAAAAAGAAAAGAAAAAGGCAGAGTGAAAACCCGAAAAAGGGCGCTTCACAAAATAAAATATATATGGTGAAAACCCAAAAGGGGACTATAGATATTAAAAAAAGGAAAAAGAATACAAGAATAAAAAAGAGAAAAATAAATAAAAGAAATGGGGGGTTCAAGATGAAAATCCGTAAAGGGCGACTTGAAACCAAAGGAGGATCTGGGTTGAAAACCCGTAAAGGGCGGCTCAGATGATTTAAGAATAGGCATCCATCGATTGAAACCTCTCAGACACCACCTAGTACTTTAGAAGGGACTTCACATCTGCAACCATCTAGACAACATTTGAAGTCTATTGGACAAAGGTTGAGCTCAAGACTATTTATGGTCGATGGGGTGAATGTTTCCTTCATGCTATGAATATCCGAAAATCTGATCTTGTTTCTTGATTTTGTTGTTTCGGTTTGCCATGACTTGTTTGTTAAAAATTCCATAAAGATCATGTCTTTTCTTCTGAGCCTTTCTTTTATTCCAAAGCATCATTAAATGATTGATATAGTGAATAAAGCAGATAATTTATTGGTATTACTATGTTTTGAAAGATACAGGCAAACTTTAGCACTCTGGTTGTTGAAGAAGAGTGTATAAAGTAAAGGTACCGTTGGACCTCATATTGACAAAATATTCAGTGATAAGAAGGGAAGCGAAGGTTGAAGCGCATAAAGAGTGTCGTTGAAAATCAATTTTGAGGCACTCATGGTGACATGACCAGTATGAGAATTAAAGGAGCATTATTGACGTCTTTGGCATTGCTTTTATTTGCTATGTTCATCTTGCAGCATCTTAGTGGGAACAGTTTATGAAGATATTTTTGAGATATTGCCAAATCATGGTGGTATATCAGCAGTTGGAGCCTTCGTTGTCCTTCAACCTTCGGGGTTGAATTCAAATATTCAGGGCTTCATGTTCTTCTGTTGAAAATGAAAATTTGATTCATTATTTTGCTAATTAGTGGAGGGCTTGTTTCGTTCTTCCAGCGACGTGGTCAAGGTCTAAAAAAGAGAAAAGAAAAAGAAGAAAATGAAAAGAAAATGAAAAAAGAAGAAAAAAAAAGAAAAAAAGGAAAAGAGAAAACTATGGTGAAAACCCGAAAGGGTGCCTTGATAAAAAGAGAAAAAAAGAAAAAAGAAAGAAAAAGAAAAAACCAAAGTGAACCCGAAAGGGTGCTTTGAGAAAAGCACTCTAAAGTGAAAACTCGAAAGGGCGCTTTAGAGTAAAGGGCCAGAAACGCGGGAAGGAGTTGCTGATGACTAATCCCAAGCGTGAGATGAAATATTAAAGAAGAAGAAAATGAAGCATCAAGAAAATTCCCAAGGGAGTGACAGCTGATTGATTGATCTCAATAAGTCATAATCCAATCATCATGTAGAAATTAGGTTCATATTAATCTTCATACATGCATTTTAGTTTGTTTTGACAGGAAATGAAAGAAGAGTTCCTAATGTGAAGAGCTTGTTCAGTAAAGTAGAGCTCCTAATGTGAAGAGTTTGCCCAGCAAAGAAGAGCTCCTAATGTGAAGAGTTCGCCGAGTAGAGAAAAGCTCCTAATGTGAAGAGTTCACCAAGCGAAGATAGAGCTCATAATGTGAAGAGTTTGTCCAGCAAAGAAAGAATTCCTAATAAGAAGAATTCATTTAGCAAAGACAGAATTCCTAATGAGAAGAATTCGTTAGCAAAAAAAAGTTCCAAGTGAGAAGAACTCGTTCAAGCTCCTAGAGAAGGAAATGAGATAAAGTTTGGATAAGACCTTGCAGCTCAGAGTAACAGTTGACAAGTTTGGACAAAATTCGTGTCTTTTCAGACTTTGCCCTATTCTTGTTCTACAACAATGAACAAAGAGGGGCAGCTGTAATGCCCAAATTTTGTCCGGGTTCCTTTTATATATATAATTCTCTATAAGTAGGACCAAATAGTAAATAATAAACAATAATAATTCATTTGATAAAAATAATCCTCCAATGTCCAAATTAAATAAAACAGTCCATAAATACAAAAACCAATTTACAAGTCCATCAGAGTCCATTTTAGGTGTCCATTTGCATCAATTTCTCTTTACAACTCTAAAAGGCCCAATTACAAATTTTAAAGGCCCAAAATCTTATTCATTTACACACAAAATCGGCCAAAGAAGCACATCGGGGCCGTTGTGTTTCTTTTTCCCGCCCAGCTATGCCACATGTCACAATGATATTGGTCAAAATGTCTTTCACCAAGATCCATCCCCAGTTGACGTCATCAAAGTTGACCAGTATAAATACCTATAAGGAGAGAGAAAAATAATTAATGACAACAATCATTAACTCATCATTAAAAGCTAATAATTGAGAGAGAGAAGGAGAATTCGAAAGGTTACCAGAAAAGGGGAAATGACGCCCGGAGGAGACGATCGGAGAAGTTTCAACACCACCGAAAGCTCGCCGGAGTTGCAGATACGTATCTAGAGGTATATTTCCACCTATATTCTTTCTTTTCCTGCAATTAAACGAGTAAAAACAATTAAATCCAGGCCTCAAGCATTTAAAACTAGTAATAGCAGTGTCTAAAACCTAGGAAAATCCTAAATCTAAAGTCAGAAACATAAAAAACCCTAGATCTAAAACAAAAATGAAACCAGAAATTAAAAAGGATTCCAGTCACTTATCTTGGATTTCTATTGCGACGAGTGCTATCGGTGCTGAGATCAGAGTCGAAAAAGTGTTAGGCTTCAAGGCAGAGTCGAAAATGAAAGAGAAAGGCCTCTAGTTTCGGGTAGATAGTTTAGGAATGGGAGAAGAGGGTCGATTCTGATAAATTGAGGGTTAGATTAGGGTTTAGGTTTGAAAAAGGAGAAAATAGGGCTTTTAAGGATTTTTTGGCGACAGAGAACGGTGGTCGGAAATTGCCTTGCAGCGGCGATCGGTCACTGAAGCTAGGTTAGGGATGATCGAAAAGTTCAGGTGGTGGTTAGAGGTTTAGCGCTCGCCGAAAGGGATGATCGAAAGGTGGTCGGAGTTTGTGGGTTCACCGAAAGGGATGATCGGAGGCGATGGCCAGTGGCCGGCGTTGCCTCCAGCGGTTGAGAAACAAGCCGAGGTTAGGGTTTAGTGGTGGATGAAGATCAAAAGTGAGAAAGCTGATGAACATCAGATGAATTTTGAGGGTTTTGATCGAAGATAAACAAGGAAGGGGAAAGATTTTGTGTTTCTGATGGATCAAAATGGAAGAACAAACGAAGAACTGGGATGAGTGTAGGGTTTTTGATTGAAAAAACCAAAGCTTTTCTAGGTTTGAACTGTTAGGGCTGAGAGGATTTAGGAGTGAGAGAGACAGAGTGGGGATATTGAAAATGGTCGGTCCAACTCAGTTTACCCCCTTTTATACTGAGTTGAACGACGTCGTTTTGGGTACCGGGTTAATAAAGACCCGTGCGTTTGTGAAATGGGCATGGATACGGGGTCACAGTCTGACCCGGAACCCGGTTATAATTGTTTGGGCCGTTTGGGCGAGTATTAAATGGGCTTTGGGTCAAATTATTAGGGAAATTAGATTAGGGCTCTCCAGTTCGTCTGTTTTTACAATTTAGTCACCAATTCCTTGTAATTCAGCCTTTTGATTTTCAATTCAATTCAATTTGGTCCTGGGCAGTTTAATTTCTTTATTTTAATTGCTTCTTATTTAATTTATTCAATTGTTTGTATGATGTATTCTTTTAAATGGTCATGTAGTATAATTGTTTAAAGAACCTTAAACACCCTAAGTATAATTAGAGCTTTTAGAATTAGGCTTTTTAATTAAAATTGATAAGGAAGATCATTGTAGAAAATAAATGGATATTAAATTATCACTTTAATCCCTAAGTGGATTAGTATCACATTATAACGTGATGTTATTCAAAAAGAGTATTTTAGTGAAATATTTAATATTTTATTTTAACTTAGAATATTGACATCACATAGTTAGTTAAATAAAATTAAAATTAGGATTAAATAATTAGTGACATCAATATTAGAAATATTATTAATTTAGGGTCTAATATGGTAGTGGCCAATCATTTGGGTGTTATCATGCAAATCCCTAAATTGATAATATTTATAAATTCTAATTAATTAACGAATTGAAGCCTTAATTAGGTTAGAACTTAAAATTGACAAGAAAATAAATGGACATGCATTTAAACCTTTTGTGTTGAGATACATTTTTAAACATGAATTGTAACATCCTAAAGTAACTGGATATTTCAAAAATTTATATTCGTATAAAATTGTATTTTCTTACAAAAGGATACCCCCATTTGAAATGAAATTCAATTAACAATTAATGATTTAATTAACTTCAAATTATTGCTTTAAAATGCCAAAATGCTATGTGGAATTAATAAGGTACCGATAACGGGTGTTTGTGGGGGTGTTAATCCTTCCCCACACGTAACTAACTCCCGAATCCAAATCGTTTAAGAGAATCTCTGGTTATTTTTATGGTGTCTGGTCTACCAAAAGGACCGGTGGCGACTCCAAAATGATTTTCTAAAATTAATGAGGGAAAAGGCGGTTTAATATGAAAAATCCTAACTTTTTAAATATTAATAGATTAAAGTGAATAAAACCCCGATTTTCCAAAAGAATAATCGCCATGCCATTTTCACATTTCAATTTCAAAAATGGTCGCGACAATAAGATGTGCTAAAACTCAACCGTGTACCCAAAGCCCGATGCAAACATTCCCAAAACCTCAATGTAAACCTCGGATCCTTATTCGACACTATGGAATTGGCACACCATGCAAACGCGCAATCTCAGCAACATAAAAATCCGCCAACTTATCCAAGGTATACGTCGTATGCACCGGTACAAAATGTGCACACTTTTTCAAACTATCCACAATCACCCAAATGGAATTCTTCTTTGACGGGGTCAAAGGCAAACCAGACACAAAATCCATGGTGATTCTTTCCCACTTCCACTCCGATATTCTTAACGGTTGCAACAAACCAGATGGAAATTGATGTTCAGCCTTCACTCTTTGGCAAACCATACATTTACCCACAAACTCTGCAACATCCTTTTTCAGCCCAACCCAATAGTACTCATCTTTCAACCCACGGTACATACTGGTACTACCGGGATGCATAACAAAAGGACTACTATGCGCCTCTGACAAGATAACTCGCCTCAACTCCACATCTTCTGGTACCACTATCTGATCTTTAAAGAACAAAACGCCATCACCATTAAAGCAAAAATCTATCAAATTACCCTCTGCGATGTCTGCAACATGCGACACCAACGAGTCATCCAACAACTGTTTCTCCTTAATCACCTCGACTAAGGAAGGCTTCACCTGCAACTCAACCACTAATCCACCATCACGTGATAAACTTAATCTCGCAAACATAACCCTCAACTCTATAGCCACTTTCCTGCTCAAAGCATCAGCCACCACATTAACCTTACCCAGATGATACTCAATCGTAAGCTCATAATCCTTAAGCAACTCCAACCACCTTCGCTGCCTAAGGTTTAACTCTTTTTGCAACATCAAATATTTCAGGCTTTTATAATCCGTATACACCACACACTTCTCACCATAGAGGTAATGTCGCCAAATTTTCAACGCAAACACCACCGCAGCCAACTCAATGTCATGAGTGGGATAATTGCGCTCATGCACCTTCAAATGTCTCGACGCATAAGCAACAACATTTCCATCTTGCATCAACACACACCCTAACCCCACATAGGATGCATCACTATAAATCACAAACTCCTTTCCTGACTCAGGTTGAATCAAGATTGGACACCGTGTCAAAGCCTTCTTCAACTTCTCAAAAGCTTGTTGTCTAGCCTCTGTCTATTCAAACTTAACATCCTTTTGTAACAATTTTGTTAACGGGGTAGCAACTTTGGAGAAACCATCAACAAAACGACGGTAATAACCCACCAAACCCAAGAAACTACGGACTTCTGACATAGACTTTGGTTGCTTCCAATTCACAACCTCTTCGATTTTTTGAGGATCTACACGAATTCCCTCGGCTGAAACAACATGACAAAGGAACACCACTTCCTTTATCCAAAATTCACATTTACTCAGCTTGGCATAAAGCTGATTGTCCAACAATGTCTGCAAAACAATCCGTAAATGCCTATCGTGTTCTTCCTTGGTACAAGAGTACACAAGGATGTCATCAATGAACACCACCATGAACTAATCTAAGAATTCATGGAACACTCTGTTCATCATATCCATGAAAGCTGCAGGCACATTCATCAACCCGAATGGCATCACAAGGAATTCATAATGCCCGTAACGAGTACGAAACGCTATCTTCGGTACATCATTATCCTTCAGCTTCTAGTATCATGATCTCAAATTGAACTTGGAAAACACCGTCGCACCACGAAACTGATCGAAAAGGTCATCCATTCACGGCAATGGATACTTGTTCTTTATCATCAACTTGTTCAGTTACCGATAGTCGGTGTACATTCTCATAATGCTATCCTTCTTCTTTACAGACAACATCGAAGCTCTCCAAGGCAACACACTAGGCCGAATGAACCCACGGTCTAGCAACTCCTGAAGTTGCATTTTCAACTTTTTCAACTCTTTGGGCGCCATGCGATACGGAGCAATAGACACCGGAGCCGTATCCACATATGTCTCGATGACAAACTCTACCTCCCTATCCGGTGGCAAACCAGGAAACTCTTTTGAAAACACCCCCGGAAAATCACACATTGTCCGGATATCCGGGGACGAGATTCCTTCATATTTGAATTCATAACATACACCAAGTATGCTTGACATCCAGCATTCAACAACTTCTGCGCCTCCATTGTCGAAACAACATTGGATAAGAACTTAACATTCTCACCTACAACTACAACTACAACCTCATAATCATCGGCAAGCCTCAACGAAACTCGCTTGGACTCACAATCAACCACAACCCTATGCTCGGTCAACCAATCTATCCCAAGGATAACATCAAAGCCAAAGAAAGGTAACTCCATCAAATCAACAACAAACACATGTCCTTGAACGATCAACAGACACCTCCTATACAACTTCCTCACTATGACTGTCTCACCAAAAGAACTCGTCACTTGCATACCCACATCAAGATACTCAACCGATATAGCAAGCAACCGTGCATGCTCCTGCAAGATGTATGAATGCGTAGAACCAGAATTAATCAAAGAAAGTAATGACAAGGATTGCAAAGTAAAGGTACTTGTGATCACATATGTGTCATTCCTTCTCTCTCGGTGTACATACACCCTAGCCGGTCCACCTCCCTCAGGTTGAACCGTAACAACATGAGCAACATTCCTCGGTCCATCCTCTCTACGTTGAAAATTACCTCGGCCGCGCCCACGACCTTGCTGAGGTGCAGCCACAAGCGCCCTAGCATGACCACCACCAGCTAACAACGAACAATCACGCCTAAGGTGATCACTCAATCCATAGCTCCAACAAACATTAGCACCCATCGCAGCAGGAGCCTACCCCTCCCGAGCTAAACATGGACAATCTCGCCTCAAATGATCATGTAAACCATATATCCAGCAAGGATTATGCTCAAATCTAACTCAATTACCCTGACCCTGTGCACCACGATCAAAACCACCTCGTCTCGCATCAGGGCGATACCTAATATCTCGATACCTCTTTGACTGTCCACCACCAGAGTCAGAATCTGCAACTCTCTTACCAGAGCCAGAACCACCCACATGCGATGACAACCCCAAACTCTGCTCAATGTCCTTAACCCGTGTCACCAACACATCGAAATCAGTTTAATCAGAAGCCAACATGTATGTCTTCACCTCTTACACCAAACCATAACGGAAACGATCACAACGATGCCTATCACTCTACACCAACTCAGAGGCATACTGGCTCAAACGAACAAACTAAACCTCGGATTCGGCCACAGTCATTCTACCATGAACCAAAGATATAAACTCGCGCTTCTTGTCATCCAAGTATCTAACACCCATATACTTCCTCTTAAAGGTCGTCTGAAAGAACACCTAATCCATCTCATTGGGCTCTATGGCCGAAGTTACAGTTGTCCACCAACTTCCGGTACATCCTATCTAATCCAAAATCTGGGTTGTACTGGCTAACCATGCCTTAGATGCCTCAGGTGACAAACCACGAAACTCGACATCACCCAAACTATGAAGACGCTCTAACGGCAAACCCACTTGCCCAACAGTCGGTGCTTGCACTTGCACCCCAGTAACAGCAGCTTGAAAAGCTCCCGTCATCGCCTCAATCAAAGGCGTCATATTACCCAATCCTGGCCCAGCTGGCTCAGGTGGCACTCACCCCTAATCACACGGAGGAGGTTGATTCACGGCATTCTTCTCATTCACTTGCCCATCGGCAACAACAACCTCTCTAGGTCGCAACTCTCTCCTCAGACCCATCATGCTAGTAATATCTAAGTCATGATAATAAGCCAACCAAAAATAGTTAGGCCAGCTCGAAGCAAGGATCCAAGACCTCCATTTATAAATCATAATAATTCAGACTTTGATAATAAGGCAATGAGCGACCCTATTTCCCCCCCAATATGGCATAAAGCAAACAACGTGAATAACACAATCACCGTACATGGCAATCAACATGTTACACATCAGAACAACATCATAACCACATATCAACATCCCAATTTATCGCAAACCTAGCTTTAATACCAACAAATGTAACCCCCACGACCCGGTCTAGTTGTAAGATCGAATCGAACGAGTCACACAGAGAATATTTGATTAAACCGGGAAGGTTTACCCAATAAACAACCCTTAATTTTTTTTTCTTTTTATCTTTTCTAGATACATTATTTACACTCTATATGTACATATTGGGAGCGTGTGAAATTACAACTCGATCGGGCGCCGAATTGACATCCAATCGTCCCATTTTACGAAGAAGGACCTTTTTGTAAAACTTATAAAATTTAGAGACTTACTTTCAAAATAATATTACCATTATTTGATTAAATGGGTTTCATGCTCACATGTCAAATTTCAACTTCTTTCGCTCAAACAAACATCACCAATTGTATTTACAATAATCAAGGACCAAAATGTAAAGGGCAGAAACTTTAAAAGATGCCATTTAACCAACTTACCTACCAGGTGTATCGAAACACAAAGGTCAACTCTTCCAAAATTTCCCACAAAAGTCACCCCGTTTCGATACAGCCCTTAGGTGTATCGAACGTGGGATGCCAATAGCCATGGTGACCAAAGTGTATCGAAATAAGGCTGCCCATATCGAAACAGGGCTACCCATATCAAAACGGTACTTGAAATTTGCCTTGGCATGTATCAAAACACCAGCTCGTGTTTCAAAACACTAAGCATGTTTCAGCTTAGCTGTTCAATACAGGACCAGTGTATCGAAACACTTATGCCCAAAATATCACTTTTTATTCGATAAACAATCCGGAACTCAAACATAAACCCCTAGGCATGCTTCTAATATATATCCAACATGTTTAAGGATCGATCCACATCATTTGGCAACAAAATCATCAACCACATATGACATTAAACTTAAAATGAAATCTATAGGCATGCATCCTAGGCAAAGCAACCATAGAAGCTCCAAAACATCAACCAAGGTAAAAACCAGCATTCAAAGTCCATTTACAAAACCATTAAGGCACTACAAACTTGTGCCAAAACTAGGGAGTTCATACACATCTCCCAAATATCAAGAGAAATCCCCCATTGCCCTTATTATACATAGTCTAGTTGAAAACATACTTTCAAATGCAAGGCTCTTGGATCACCTTCCTTTGCTTGCTGCCCTTTTGACTCTAATTATCTGCAATGATGGACATAGAGAGCGTAAGCACACAAGGCTTAGTGAGGAATGCTCAAAGGTAAAACACCATCAATGCATTTTGTAAAACCCTTTTCAAAACTTATTTGTTTCACTTTCCAAACCATGTTTCAACATCAACATAAACATCATGCTTTCCTAACCAATGCACTTTAGCCATTCAAAACCAACATAAACCACCATGCTACATGTATCATTTACAAAAGAGCAACCTCGTTGCTCACACTCGATTAAGCCTTCCCATGCATAACTAACCATATGCAAAGTTTAAAGAGTAAAACATGTGTAAGTCCATATTATACAACACATGATACATAAACAATTATATTGACTTACAAGTGATCAATAACCAAGTACCATTTCCAAAATACAACATCGGATACACAGATTCACAAGGGTTCACACACAACCCTTCATACATTCTCACCAGAATCTCAAGGGGCTCTAATTAATTAAATTTATTAAAGAATCTATGCATATTATCGAATTTAGGGGTTTATGTGATAACACTCAATTGTTTGGGCACTATCCATATTGAGCCCTAAATCAACAATATTCCTATTTATTTAATGAGTCTAATTATTTAAACCTAATCTTAATTTAATTAACTATGTGTGATTATATGTTCTAAGTTCAAATGAAATATTAAATGTTCTACTAAGAAGCCCCATTGATTAACATCTCGTTACAATGAGACACTAACCAATTTAGGACTTTAAAGTTTCTATTTAATAATTATTTATTTTCTAAAATTATCTCACCTATTTTAATTATTGAATTTAAATTAAAAATCCTAGTATTTAAGGCTCTAATTATTTAAATATAAGTGAATTAATTGTCTACATATCAAAACTATATGCTTATTTAAAAAATACAAGCATTCATATAATTTAGACAATTTAAAATAAATTAAGTAATTAAAAATAGGGACTAAACTGCATTGCAAACAAAATTAAAGTTCTGATTTTTTATTGTATTAAGACTCAATTGAATTGCATTTACAATGCTCAAGGACCAAAAAAGAATTAACCCCTTCTCAAAAAATCGTGGATCTTGCCCGACCTAGATTAGAAGTTCGCGGATCCAAATTAACTCAGCATCCAAAATGACGCTGTGTAAACTCACCCTTATAACTCCCTACATCGAGTCAAACTCGGACATAAACATCTCCCCACTCTCTCTTTTCTTTCTCTCACCTCCTAGACTCTCTCAACTTCTAACAAACTAAACCTAGAAAAAAATAATCCAAATGGATCTAAGCCCTAAGTTCTTCCCAAGTTCATCCGAGTTCATCAGTTTTTTGTCCATTTAATCCTTAAAAACACCAAATCACCTCCATTTCCAAGTTTTTTTAGATCAAACTTCCTTTTTTTCTCAAGAACACAACTGTGTTCTTCCTTTTTTATGCGTTTGATTCGTCTCAGCCCCTCACCGATTGAATTTAGTTGTTTGTCGGATGCCATAGGCGACGCTGGCTGTCGCCATTTTTTCTCCGATTGTCCCCTTCCTCTTTTCGATCGTCGCATCTCCATCAATGTAACCCTAAATATTTCCCCAAATCCTATTTTTAAGCCCTAGGTACCTAAATCTAACCCCGGCTCGATTGAGCCACCCTTCTTCACCAGTCTAGGCTACCAAAAACTAAACTCCGATCATTTTTCCTTTTTCATTTTTGTTTATATTTTTAGTTAGACTAACATGTTTTCTTATGATTTGTAGGAAATCGAAAAGGAGAGAAGATTATACCATCTCCGGCGAGATTCTGATGGCCAGCGCTTTCTCGAGCGTCAAACCAACTTCTCTGGTGTAACACCCCTACCAGGTTAGTAGTAACTCGGTTTGGGAGCGTTACTTAGCAAGCAAGCAAGACAAGGCATGGCAAGGCAAGGCATTCGAATCATACAAGCAATCTATCACTCATGCTTTCTTAACAAACAAGCAATGCACAATCAAACTTGATTCAATAATCAAGTTACATTCGGCAATCAACCAACCAAGAAGAACAACATTCAAACTTGTTTACTTAACTAACAAGAAAGCTCATACTTGACTCCTACACATCCATACCATTCGAACTAGACCCAAGCAAACAAACCATGCATTTCTTTTCTTGCAAGCAACTCATACTTAGGCATCAAATCATCAGCTAGATTCAAACTATAATAACAAGCAAGCGTTCCTAGTTATTTTTCCACCTAAACTATTTGGCTATTAACACAATGCTTCTAGGTTTATTTCTTTCTTGCTTACACTTCAAGTTACTACATACATGGTTCTTATAACAACATTCAACCTTTGAAATCCAATCCTATTCGATTATCTTGAAGTTCAAATATGCTTTCTACATTTCATTGTTCATTGATGTATACATGTGTCGTCTCTTACCTAAATTACTATCACAATTGATTGATCATTCAAATTTACATGTTCAAGCTTGCATTCAAACCATATTCTAATCCTAACCATTCGACCATTTACCTAATTGTATACATGGCATGTAACTAGTTTCATTCATGCTTAATTCAATCCCATACAATCGGCAATCACATCTACAAGCATGCGTATCATACACAACAAGAATTGTTACATCCAAGTGATCCTATATGCCATGGCCATTCAAATAGGGTACAAGTAAGCATCTTGACTCATCATCCTACTTTCTATTTAAGCAAACCACATACAAGATCATAGCATGTGAAAGTCATCAAGATAGCTAGATTAACATTAATTTATTCCATCAACATATGCGCAGCATCATTCAACCATATAAGTTAATTAAGTTCATTAAAAACCTTAATCTATATACAAATCATAGATAGGATATCAAGAATTATAAACAACCCTTCAAAATGCATGTTCAAGCTACTTAGATACAAACTAGTGCCACCATTCTAGGAGAATACAAAACAAGTATGGAATCATACTTTAAAAAGCTTGTGTAGGATGCTTCTTGCTCAAGGAATCAAGCTTCAAGATCAAGCAATGTTGAATCCTTTAACATGTAGGTTGGGAAGAATGAAAGAAGAGTGATAAGTACAAAAATGTACTTAGTGAGGTAGTAACTAGTCTATCCATTTTGTTATTTCATGTTTCATGTCTTTTACGTCAAGTGTAAACCTAGCTAAGGCTTCCAAGCATTAGAGTAGACTTAGCTAGTCTTTCAAGTATCAAGAGTGAACTTATCTAGTCTTTCAGGCATCAAGGATATCCTATCTAGGATAACATGAAATTCGGCCAACAAGATTAGGCAACAAGAAAATATAAATCATGAATCAAGCAACATGCTTGCAAAACAAGTAACCAAGGAGTCATACTTCCAAATCAAGAAACATACATTTCATGGCAATACAAGACAAATATCATGTATAATTGAGTCTTATTTCATTTGTTATTTCATTAAACAACCCCCTTGGTACTTAGTTTGTATAGGTAATCGAGTCTCCAACCAATAGTCGCCACAAAATGCACCGTAGTACTGTTCAACCTTCCTACTGTCGCCAAAGACCACATACGTACCCTCCGACTGTCGCCAAATAGGGGCCTTAGCCCTGAACCATAGTCCACCCGTACACAATGAGCTCTAGACTCTAAGGCATGCCTTTCTACCTAATCCAACTAGCTACCAAGGTTGTTCGAATTACCATTTATTTCAAGTTATCAAGTACAAGATCATGTTCATGTAAATCAAGATCATTTCATGTTAAGCCCTTAGGATATTGAGCCTTAGCTCACAAGTCAAGTGATTTCAAGATTCATTTCATCAAATGAGATCATCATATCTCAACCAAGTCATTAGCATTCAATCATGTTTTATCATAGCGCATACAAGCAACCAAGTTATCACTAATCATGCATAGCATTTCAAGTAAGCATGTACATAAGACTAGGATCATGTTTCATGTGTTTCATTAATCATTCTTCCCTTATTAAGTCATATTCATGCTTAGATTCATTAACATAACAAGAATGTAACAAATACATTGGTTAGGACCTAGTCCTAACCCTAGAGGTAACTACACTCACAATACAATCCAAGCAAGCTAGCAATTATCTTGAATGGCTATCCCCCTGTTCTTAGCCCTTGAATAATTTCCTTTTTCTTCCTCAAATTGCTGCCCTTGATCTAGCAAGCATAATACACATACATTTCATCAAAACAAGCACAATATATCATACAATCATAGTAGCAATGTTATCACAATGTACCTAACATTTAGCTACTGTTTTTATACTTCCTTTTAAGAATTTCTTACCAATTCATCTTCACATTGTTATTACTTCATTTTAAGACATAATTGGACAGGTTACAATGTCCCAAAACTGTTTTGGAAACAGTTTACAACTAGGTGCAAAAACAGTCCCAAACTGCCCAGGACACTGTTGTCTGGCAGTTTGCACACTGTCCATTTAAATGGCCATATCTTTTAATACGTACGTCAGAATTTTGATTGCTATACACCGTTGGAAAGATAACAAAATTTCCTATAAGACCGTATAATACTTGAATTTTATTTCTTAGCCAATTAATACAGTTTATTATTCAAAGACACAGCATTTTACACTGTCCAGCTATTTCCATTTACAGTTTCCAGCATAGGACCCAGTTTTCCATTCTGTTTTCACCTAATGAAAATAGACATTCTAAGTATCATATCATTAAAATTTTATCCCTGAATTCAATCTATACAATTTTTTGTGAATTTTCAAAGTGACTGCCCAGAACAGAGCAATTCTGGGCAGATTACATCTAATCACATTTTAATGCTTTTAATCCATTTTAACCAATGTCTTGGTCCTATAATTCATTTCATATGACATTATAAACATGTTAGGTCCATGTTAGTTCATTAAACAAGGCTGCCAAAACAGGGTAAGTTGATTACAAAGCCTAATCTTGTATGTTTACTCAATTTCAATACCACAAAACAGTTTCTATATTGTATAACTATATTCATATTCTTATCCTTCATTTCCAGCATTGTTTGCCTCTAATTCAATTGTTTAACACCTTCTATACATTACCTATTCATGATCATCATCAATTCATTATTTCCTTAGCTCAATTTTAAGTTCTAATCATTCAATTCCCACTTCAATAACACAATTCAATTTTCCAGCAACCTAGGTTTGTTACACTAGCATGAACACATAATTTCCAGCCTTGTACCTGGTTTCATTCTTCAATTTAGCATGATTCAACAACCATATAATCACCTAACAACATATTCAAAGTCTAATTTCATCTATAATCAAACAAATCAGTCCAATTCCACAATCATAGTTGCCTATTCAATTAAACACAAGAAGGATTATACTTACTTTGCTTCTTGCTTAATTTCAATGAAAAATTCCTACACATGAAAGCTAAAATCCCTTCTTCAATGGCTGAATTTCCAAGCTTTCTCTCACTCTCCCTTTCTCTCTAAGTTTCGGCTAACAATAGGAATAATGGGGAAGATGACAACATTGTTATCCACATTAGTGGAATTAGGATTTTACTAATCTATCCCTTAATTAGTTACTAATCATGTGATTAGTCAAGGGAAAATAAGAGATTCATGATATTTATCATGCAACCTCAATCTTTCTCCTTTAATTCAATGTAGTCATTCTAATTTAGTCACTTATTCCATTCATTCTTTCAATTAGGCCCTTGACTATTCAATTTAGCTTAATTCTAAATTCAATTAAGTTATTCACTTGTTCAATTTGGTTCCAATAATTCTAAGCTAGGATTTGGGGTGTTACAATTCTCCCCCCTTAAAGAAAATTCGTCCTCAAATTTACCTGAATCAAATAGGTGAGGATACTGCTTCCTCATGACTTCTTCATATTCCCAGGTAGCTTCTTCTATCTTGTGGTTTTTGATAAGTGTTCAAAAGTACTATTTTTCTTACCCTTTTTACTCATATTATTGTTAGACTTAGGCTCATATTAGTTGCATAGTTAGCCATTCATGCATTAATCCATGTTTCCTTCAATCGTTGAGCTTGATTACATAACTTGGTGATTTTTGTGGAAATAGATGCTGCTTTGGTGTGTTTTTGTGTGTGTATGTGCAGGATCACTTGCCAAAGCAATGCCGAGCTAGTTGCCAGGGCAATGCATGAAGGATATGCCGAGCTAGTTGCCAGGGCAGTGCATGAAGGAGACGCCGAGCCAGTTGCCATGGCATTTGTCGACAAAGACCAAAAGCAATATGGATGTCGAAATTCATGACTTTACAAGCCCAAGATGACATGGAGCAAGGCCCAAGCCCAAAGGAATTTGATTGCCATGCAGAGATTAAAGAAGAATTAAATTCAAGAAGATAGGAGAAGTTCTAATAGGAATAAAATTATAATAAAGAATTATATTCTTTAAAGATAATTTAATTCCAACTCAAACTCCTCCTCAAAGAAGGACTTTGGCCTAGCCCTATAAATAGCAAGGAAATTCGACAAATCCAATGGAGAGAGCAAGAGGGAATTTCGACAAGACCAAGAGAGGAAGCAAAGGGGAATTTTCGGCAAGCATCTAGGGCAAGGGATTTTCGACAAGCTTCATCTTTTCTTCCTTGTTCGATTGGGTTCATGCTAGGGATTGTTTATCTTGTGTTTCTTTGGAACCTAGCCATGAACTAAATTTACTTGGCTATGGTTATTGTGTTTTGTGGTTGTGAGAAACTATTGGTTTTTGTTTAGGTAATAAGAGTTTGCACTTTTCTATTTCAAGGTTTATTCATTCTTGATTCTTATTATTGTTTGCGAGTGAATTGGGAGAGGATCTCGTGATTTCATCCATTTATCTAATATCGGGAGAGTTAGATTCAAGAAACGAATGAATATGATCTTTATTCAATCCAATGATGATGAAGATTAATCCGGCTTAGGAATAAGTTAAGGATTTCAACTGCTAAGAGGAGCGCAAGAATGGTTGTTGTTCACCCTTAATTCACGCAGGGATGTATTATCAAGGCATGCACAAGTAGCTAGAGTTTCGACTTAGGGATAAGAAGAAACCATTGAAGAACGCTCCGCCGAACCTTGAAGTTGCTGCCCGATCGCCCAAGTAGTTGCCCAACTAGTCGCCTGTGCAACCATCAATTAGTTGCGAAGGCAACCCCGTCGTGCAAGTTGCCACGGCAACTGAGTTGCCCGTGCACTCTTTTACCAAGACAATCCAATCGGCTATCACACCTCAACTCACGATAACCTGGCCTATTCTCTCTCAATTGAATTCATCTTTTCTTTTACTTATTTGCTTTCTAGATTAGTTAAAACTTCTATAATCTTTTATTTGTGTTTTTACTTTTACAAATTGCAAGAGACTAGATTCTTGAAGTAGCACCAATCCTGTGGAGACGATATCTTTTATACTATAACTTGCGACGTGTATACTTGCACAATTGCGTAGCACTTATTACGCAAACAAGTTTTTGGCGCCGTTGCCGGGGATTGGCAATAGCGACTTTGTTTTTACTTTCTTGCACTTTCTTTTTATTTTTCTTGTTTAAAATTCAAAGGGCTAACAAACTTTGGTTTTGCATTGGTATATGACCAGGGCGAGACCGACTTCACCAGAATATCCCTTTGATCCAGAAATCGAACGAACCTTACAAAGACTTAGACGAAGGATAAGAGAAGCAATGGCAAATCAAGACGGCAATATGAATCAAGATGTTCGAGCAGGAGGAGGAGTGATTCTTGCACGAAACAGAACTATTCGAGACTATCTTGAAGAAGATCTTGATGGACTTAACCCAGGAGTTGTCGCACCTGAAATTGAAGCCGACCACTTTGAGTTGAAACCGGTAATGTTTAATATGATCAACACAATTGGTCAATTTGGCGGCTCAGCAACTGAAGATGCACGGCAACATCTAAAATCTTTCCTCGAGATTTGCAACTCGTTCAAGATACAAGGAGTCACCCCCGATGTCCTACGATTAAGATTATTCCCCTATTCACTGAGGGATCGGGCGAAAGCATGGCTGAATAGCATTCCTGCCGGATCCATAGCATCTTGGACTGATCTTTGTCGTGATTTCCTTGCTAGATTTAATCCTACAAATTTGACTGATAAGCTTCGTAACGACATTACTTCTTTTCGGCAGGCAGATGATGAATCCATGTACGAGGCTTGGGAGCGATATAGAGAACTTCTACACAAATGCCCTTTACACGGATTCCCGGTGTGGACTCAAGTAACAATGTTTTACAACGCCGTGAATACACCAACAAGGATGATGCTAGATGCCTCGGCAAACGGCATACTCCTAGATAAGTCGCCGGAAGAAGCAATGCAAATTTTAAACAGGCTGGCCAAGAATGATTATCAATTCCCATCTACTAGAAGAGGAGGAGTTAGACGCCAAGCCACAATACATGAACTAGGATCATCGATTCAATTTCGCACACTTGGCGCTTTAACCAAGATGGTCCGAACATGCAAAAACCAAACAACACACATGAAGTCAAGGTAATGGATTCTTTTTGTGAGTTATGTGGCGATAACCATAATTCTTCTGAATGTATGCAGAATCCGAATCTAGCTTCTATGTGGGGAATTACAATCGGAGCAACAACATGATGTCAAATACATACAATCCAGCTTGGAAGAAGCACCCGAATTTTTCATGGAGTAATCCCAACAATGCTCTAAACTGTAACAATCGTAATGCACAAGCATCCGGTTCCAAAGAGAATATGCCACGACAATGTATGCCGCAAAGAACAACCGAAGACATCTAGTTCTTTGGAAAATTCTCTAAATGCTTTTATGATGAAAACTGAATCTTATATGGCTAAGAATAGTAATTTCATAAAAAGAACTGATGCTTTTATTAATAGGAC
Source organism: Hibiscus mutabilis (assembly GCA_019671005.1). Lineage (NCBI taxonomy): Eukaryota > Viridiplantae > Streptophyta > Magnoliopsida > Malvales > Malvaceae > Hibiscus > Hibiscus mutabilis. Next base: position 9,504,412 of record CM033735.1, on the reverse strand, counting down.
CGAGATGAGATTGCAAAACCAAGAGGCGGCAATCAAATCATTGGAAAATCAAGTCGGACAGGTTTGCTCAAAATCAACACTAGACCACAAGGAGGTTTACCTAGCGATACTGAAGTCGCAAGAGGAACTGGCCATGAGCAATGTAAGGCAATCACCACCAGAAGTGGCCAACAACTTAGAGAGGTTCAAACCCGCTCGTCAAACAAAACTCCACAAAAAGATCAAGACGAACCTAGCGGCAAAGCCTCAGATGCTGAACCAGGAATTGCTGCGGCAACCGGCAATAAACATGCCTCGGCAACCGATGACGCCTCGGCTTCTCCAGATGACCCGGCAATGCCGTCAATCAGATTTCAAACCAATGAAAGGATCGAAGATATCTGACTTCCACCACCATTCCCACAAAGGTTGAAGCGACAAAAGCAAGAATACCAATTCAAGAAGTTTCTTGATATCCTAAAGCAAGTCCACATCAACTTGCCACTGGTGGAAGCAATTGAACAAATGCCCAACTATGCCAAGTTTCTTAAAGACATTGTGTCCAAGAGAACAAGGCTAGGAGAGTTTGAAACAGTTGCCGCGACAGAGGGATGCATGGCAATGTTGCACAATCGCATGCCGCCCAAGTTGAAGGATCCCGGAAGTTTCACAATACCCTGTTCTATTGGAAATCACTATGTCGGGAAAGCACTATGCGACCTAGGGGCTAGCATAAACTTGATGCCTAAATCGCTTTTCCGAAACTAGGAATCGGGAAGGCAAGACCTACAATAGTCATGCTGCAGCTAGCCGACAGATCCTATGTGCATCCGAGGGAAAAATCGAGGACATACTGGGTAAAAGTTGATAAATTCATTTTTCCCGACTTTATTGTTTTGGATTGTGAAGCGGATGAGCATGCACCATCATTCTCGGGAGACCATTCCTAGCAACAGGGAGAACCTTGATTGACGTTGAAAAGGGAGAACTCACAATGAGGGTGAATGACCAGCAGGTAAAACTAAATGTGTTCCAAACACTAAGGCATGCCGATGATCCAGAAGAATGCCAACTACTTCATGCCATGGCAGAGTTTAACTTCGATGAGGAATTTAGTTGCCTTGGCAACTACATTGCCAAACACGAGGAACATGAGGAGTATGAAGAACCGGTCGATGAGGAACAACTAGAAGAGGCAAATTGGCTAGTCAATCGACCAGGTACATACTTTGAACCACTGGACTACTCAGGTAAGGAAGGTAAGCTCGAAAAACCCTCTATCGAAAATCCACCAATTCTTGAGTTGAAACAATTGCGAGCAAATCAAAATATGTATACTTAGGGATCGATAATACATTACCTGTAATTATTTCCTCTAAGTTACAGCCTGAGCAGAAAAGAAGTTGATCAACATGTTGAAGCTACATAAAAAGGCAATAGGGTGGACAATTGCCGACTTGAAGGGAATTAGCCCGGCGGTGTGCATGCACAAGATCTTCTTAGAAGATGATCACAAACCTTCAATTGAGGCCTAGAGGAGACTGAATCATGCCATGAAAGGGGTTGTAATGAAAGAAATCATCAAGTGGCTTGACGCCGGCATTATATACCCTATCTCCGATAGTACGTGGGTAAGTCCGGTACAATGTGTACCGAAAAAGGAGGTATAAACAAAGGTAAGCAATGAAAATAATGAACTTATCCCAACCAGATCAGACCGGTTGGAGGGTTTGTATGGACTATCGAAAGCTAAACAAAGCCACTAGGAAAGATCACTTCCCATTACCCTTTATTGATCAAATGCTTGACCGTCTTGCGGTAAACCCTTTTATTGTTTTCTTGATGGTTATTCAGGTTACAATCAGATTGCCATAGCACCGAAGATCAAGAAAAGACAACCTTCACATGCCCATACGGTACTTATGCCTTGAAGGATGCCGTTCGGATTGTGTAACGCCCGCAAACCTTCCAAAGATGCATGATGGCGCTCTTTTCGTACATGGTCGAAGACTTCCTTGAGATCTTCATGGATGATTTTTCGGTTTTTGGTAATGACTTCGACGGCTGTCTCGGCACTTTAGAGAGGGTGTTAGCAAGATGTGAAGAAACGGATTTAGTCCTCAATTGGGAGAAATGCCACTTTATGGTAGATGAAGGAATAGTGCTCGCCACAAGATTTCATCCAAGGGAATTGAAGTAGACAAAGCCAAGGTGGACGTGATCGAGAGATTACCCCACCAAATTCGGTTAAAGGAATTCAAGTTTTCTGGACATGCGAGTTTTTACAGAGGTTCATTCATAATTTTTCTAAAATCACTAAACCTTTGTGTAATCTGCTTGAACAGATAAAGTCTTCGATTTTGATGATTCTTGCACTCAAGCATTTGAAACCCTAAAGAAAAAGCTTGCCTCAAAGACCCATTGTCGTTCCACCAGTTGACGCTACCTTTTGAGCTCATGTGTGATGCAAGTGATTTCGCGGTAGGAGCAAATCTAGGCCAACGCACAGTAAGACCTTCCATGTGATATACTACGCTAGTAAAACTCTTAATGATGCTCAAGTGAATTACACAACAACGGAGAAAGAGTTACTAGCTGTAGTTTTCGCATTTGACAAGTTCCGATCCTATTTAATTGGTACAAAGGTAATTGTTCATACGGACCATTCGGCAATCAAATACTTATTTGCTAAAAAGGATGCTAAACCTCGTTTGATTCGTTGGATATTACTTTTACAAGAATTTGATATTGAAATTAAGGACAGAAAAGAAACAAAAAATCAAGTGGCCGATCACTTATCACGTTTGGAACGCAATAGGGAGAAGGACGCGGATCTAGAGATATGCGATGCATTCCCGGATGAACAAATTCTAATTTCCTCGGCAACCCTCAACGCCTCGGCAGCCCATGACGCCTCGGCAACCATGGATGCACACGCCTCGGCAACTCTCGACGCCGAAGCAGTCTTTGACGCGCACGCCTCGGAAATCTTGGGAGCAGTCGCCACGGCGGCACATGCCTCGGCAATACCCTGGTACGCGGATTTAGTTAATTTCCTTGTTTGTGGTATTTTTCCGTATGGCATTACTCACCAATGGAAGAAGCGGTTCCGCCATGATGCTAAGCATTACTTTTGGGACGAGCCTCTTTTGTTTAAACAATGTGCAGATCAGGTTATACGCCGATGTGTCCCCTCAAGAAGAGCAACAGAATGTACTCGGCAATGCCATTCTTCACCCTATGGAGGACATTTTGGAGGAACTCGTATCGCGCCAAAGTCTTGCAATCCGGTTTGTATTGGCCAACATTGTACAAAGATGCCCAAGACTTTTACAAGCAATGTGATCGTTGCGGAGGACGTGCAATATCTCTAGGCGACATGAGATGCCACTCGAACATCATCGAGGTGGAACTGTTCGATGTATGGGGGATCGATTTTATGGGACCTTTCTCATCTTCATTCGCAACCTCTACATCTTACTCGCCGTCGACTATGTGTCTAAATGGGTAGAGGCGATTGCAGTTCCCAACGACGATTCCAAGACCGCAACGATTCCTGCAAAAAAACATATTTACACGGTTTGGGATGCCGAGAGCAATTATCAGCGATCGGGCAAGCATTTTGACAATGACTAATTGCCAAGATGTTGCAACGCTCGCATATCACACAAGATCGCCACTGCATATCACCCACAAACCAACGGGCAAGCGAAATTTCCAACCGGGAGTTGAAGGGAATACTCGAGAAAGTTGTAAATCCCTCAAGGAAGGATTGGTCATTAAGACTAGATGACGACTTTGGGCATATCGAACTGCATTCAAAACACCATTAGGTATGTCCCCTTCCGGCTTGTCTATGGTAAAACATGTCATCTACCGGTGGAAATCGAGCACAAGGCGTCTTTGGGCAATCAAGACCGTGAATATGGATTGGGAAAGTGCGGACAAAAAGCGCTTGATGGATCTCAATGAGATAGAAGAATTTCGTGCACTCGCCTATAACAATGCACGAATCTACAAGGAGAAAACAAAGCGATGGCATGACAAAAAACTATTTCCACGGCAATTCACGCCAGGGCAACTAGTTCTCCTATTCAATTCTCGGCTAAAACTTTTCCCGGGAAAGCTGAAATCAAGATGGTCGGGACCATTCGAAGTCGTCAAACCATTCTATCATGGTGCCGTGATAATCAAGTCCATCTCTGACAACCATGAATTCAAAGTTAATGGACAAAGATTGAAGCACTACAATGGTGCCCATGTGGAACGTAACAAGGAAGTGGTCAACTTAGGAGATGCATGAGCATGCTCTCCCTTTTTATATTTTTATTTATATTTTTATTTTTATTTTTTTCGATTATTAAATTATTTAATTTTTTTCTGATTTTTTTTATTTTTATTTTTTTATTATTTTTTTTATTTTTTCGATTACTAGTAGTTTTAGGATAGATTTTTTTCAAGTTTAAGAATCCTATTACACATCATTATTTATTTTCTTTATTAGTTTATCTTTAATTTTAATCCTTATTTGATTTGTTTTTGAATTGTAGGAAAGGAAGTTCAAGATAAAGAAGGAATTCTAAACCAAGTAGGAAAACATCTTCAACAAGAAAACTAATGGGCTGAATCTAAGGCTTATATAAAGCCTCCAATTCATCCTAACCAAAACCCCTTTGTCGAAAATTCCTACCAAACCCTAAACCCTTTTTTTGATTTCCCCCAATCCCAATCACCTATCTTTTCTATAAAACCCATCACCCTTAACCTATTCCTACTTTATATCTTGCAACTTTTTAGTTTCTTTTCTTTTCTTTGTTTTTACTCACAACCAAGATCATACATGGCATCCAAGATTAAACTTTTAGTTCATCCAAGTTCCTCCAAAGAACCAAGATACAAGAAGTTTGCTACACCGGCGGTTCAAGAAAGATTTCAATCCAAGTTTGAAAGCCGGAAGATTCATGAAGAACAAGGCTTTGAATACTCCAACTCTCATCCAGATTTCGGCCTTGAACCATTCATCTTCAAGAGGATTGCACATCAAAAGTGGCAAATCTTTTGCCATCAACCGGAACCGGGTAACATCTCATGGGTAAGAGAATTCTATGCTCACTCACCTAACCCGGATAATCCTTATGTTTTTGTTCGTGACAAGGCCATACTTATAAGTCCCGAAAGCATCAACACCTTTTACGGACTGTACATTGAGAAGGACGAGCATCAAGCCTTCGTTGACAAAATCAATCCCAAGCAACTTGACAAGGTGCTTCAAGAACTCACTCAACCGGGAACTCATTGGAACGACGGTAAATATAAGGGCACGGTAAATCGCCTTCGGCTTAAACCCGAGGCAAAACTATGGAATAAGTTTGTTAAAACTTCTTTAATCCCTCCACACACAATACTACCGTTGACATACCACGTCTTTTGCTCATACATTCTATTTTGCATAATCGCATCATTAACATTGGAAAAATTATTTGTGATGAGATTTTTGTATGCAGCTCAAAAGATAAGGCTTGTCTTTTCTTCCCTTGCTTAATTTCTAATCTTTGCAAGGAGATGCATGTCCCGAGTGAGTTCACCGATGAAAAGGCCTTACCCAAGTCTGGTTGGAATCAAGCACTAATCCGGAAGCTAATGGGAGAGGCACCGGGAGATTCTTCAAGGCCTCCAATTGCCACGGCAACCCCTGCCGCCGCGGAAATCCCTAATGCCCAAGCACCTAACGCTAGGGCAACTCGGCCATTAATCCCGGGACACTTTGAAGCACTTTTGCACCCATTGGCAAGCCGCCTAAGGCAAATTGAAGATCGGCAACTAATGTTCATGCGGTACATGAAGGAGCACAACAATGCCATCACCCAAGTCATCCTGGAAAAGTACCCGGACAATCGTGTGCCGTTCCCAATCTTTCCCGCTGAGATTCTTGCCCCGGCAACTAATGAAGCAGTCGCCACGGCAACCAAGGAAGGAGACGCCATGGCAACCAACCCTGACAATGCCCCGGCAACCACTGCAAAAGCCAAAGGTAAAGCACCTATGCCCGAATCAACTCCTACGGAATCATTTTCTGATTTTTCAGATTCGGACGAGTCCTCCATTGAACCAATAAAGACTGCACCAATTGAATCCTCCAAACGAAAAGCCATTGACATTGATGAAGAGGATGATGAGGACAACCCCGTACGAGGATCGATTCCACCACCGGCAACAAGAAAACAACCATCGCGTTCAAGCAAGAAAATCAAGACGCCAACTAGAAGGAAACTAATCATCTACGATGACGAACTCTCGGAGTAAGTCCTCGTATGCATTTTTATTTTATTTTTTTATTTTTATTTTCGTTATTTTTATGCATGCATTGAGGACAATGCCTCACTCGAGTTTGGGGGGTTGTTATTAGTAATTACCATGTTTAGTTACATTAATCTTAAGCATTACATTTAGGATACATAAATTGCTTGCCATGCCTTTAATTAGAACAAGAATTGCTTAGATTTGATGAATATTCAATGATGACTTTACCAATGCACTTAATTGATAGAATTTTTCTTTTAGGATAACCATGGAAAAAAACTTAGAATTTTACTATGATGCTAAATTTGATGAAACACTGTTGTGGTTTGATTGATTTAAGGAGTTCTAGTAAACTTAGGTTGATAATTAACTAATTGGGGATTAGAATAAAAATTGGATGAATGCTAGAGGTGCCCGAAATTGGCTCTAGCATATGCTAAAATATTGATCACTAGAGGTGCCCGAAACTAGCTCTAGGAGGCGTTAAATTTTTTTTAACAAGAGGTGCCCGAAACCGGCTCTAGTCGATTAAATTAACTTAAGAAAACTAAAAATAAAACACTAGAGGTGCCCGAAATTGGCTCTAGTTAAAACATGTTAAAAAGAACCCAATGAAGTAATTTGAAAACCTATTGTTTGCATAGAATCCAAAAAATCAACTCGCACACAACTCCGCACACACTCACAAGCATTATAGTTTGATTCCGAGTAACTCCTCGTTTTTTCGAAAATAAAAAGCCAATCATACTTTGTGCCCTTGTTCGAGAATTGAAATCAAGTTCAAAGCTATGTTTGTGAAAATTTGAAGTCTTGGCGTGTAATTATGAGTTTGCATTGCTTGAGGACAAGCAATAGTTCGAGTTTGGGGGTGTGATAAGTGTTCAAAAGTACTATTTTTCTTACCCTTTTACTCATATTATTGTTAGACTTAGGCTCATATTAGTTGCATAGTTAGCCATTCATGCATTAATCCATGTTTCCTTCAATCGTTGAGCTTGATTACATAACTTGGTGATTTTTGTGGAAATAGATGTTGCTTTGGTGTGTTTTTGTGTGTGTATGTGCAGGATCACTTGCCAAAGCAATGTCGAGCTAGTTGCCAGGGCAATGCATGAAGAATATGCCGAGCTAGTTGCCGTGGCAGTGCATGAAGGAGACGCTGAGCCGCAGCTTGCCATGGCATTTGTCGACAAAGACCAAAAGCAATATGGATGTCGAAATTCATGACTTTACAAGCCCAAGATGACATGGAGCAAGGCCCAAGCCCAAAGGAATTTGATTGCCATGCAGAGATTAAAGAAGAATTAAATTCCAAGAAGATAGGAGAAGTTCTAATAGGAATAAAATTATAATAAAGAATTATATTCTTTAAAGATAATTTAATTCCAACTCAAACTCCTCCTCAAAGAAGGACTTTGGCCTAGCCCTATAAATAGCAAGGAAATTCGACAAATCCAATGGAGAGAGCAAGAGGGAATTTCGACAAGACCAAGAGAGGAAGCAAAGGGGAATTTTCGGCAAGCATCTAGGGCAAGGGATTTTCGACAAGCTTCATCTTTTCTTCCTTGTTCGATTGGGTTCATGCTAGGGATTGTTTATCTTGTGTTTCTTTGGAACCTAGCCATGAACTAAATTTACTTGGCTATGGTTATTGTGTTTTGTGGTTGTGAGAAACTATTGGTTTTTGTTTAGGTAATAAGAGTTTGCACTTTTCTATTTCAAGGTTTATTCATTCTTGATTCTTATTATTGTTTGCGAGTGAATTGGGAGAGGATCTCGTGATTTCATCCATTTATCTAATATCGGGAGAGTTAGATTCAAGAAACGAATGAATATGATCTTTATTCAATCCAATGATGATGAAGATTAATCCGGCTTAGGAATAAGTTAAGGATTTCAACGGCTAAGAGGAGCGCAAGATTGGTTGTTGTTCACCCTTGATTCACGCAGGGATATATTATCAAGGCATGCACAAGTAGCTAGAGTTTCGACTTAGGGATAAGAAGAAACCATTGAAGAACGCTCCGCCGAACCTTGAAGTTGCTGCCCAGTCACCCAAGTAGTTGCCCAACTAGTCGCCCAGGCAACCATCAATTAGTTGCCAAGGCAACCCCGTCGTGCAAGTTGCCACGGCAACTGAGTTGCCCGTGCACTCTTTTACAAAGACAATCCAATCAGCTATCACACCTCAACTCACGATAACCTGGTCTATTCTCTCTCAATTGAATTCATCTTTTCTTTTACTTATTTGCTTTCTAGATTAGTTAAAACTTCTATAATCTTTTATTTGTGTTTTTACTTTTTACAGTGCAAGAGACTAGATTCTTGAAGTAGCACCAATCCCTGTGGAGACGATATCTTTTATACTATAACTTGCGACGTGTATACTTGCACAATTGCGTAGCACTTATTACGCGCAATAGTTTTTCCACAAAACCTTGACAAGAGGAACAATCATGTTCCGAAGCTTTCTTACTTCCCGGTCAAGAATTTGAACAGGCTTTTCTTTATATGACAAGTTAGGGTTTAACTCAACTTCTTCTGGTTCAAGAATATGGGATGGATCTGATCCGTATCTTCTGAGCATAGATACATGGAATACATTGTGGATTCTATCGAATTCTTCAGGGAGAGTTAATAGATAGGCCACCGGTCTAATTCTTTCAGTGATTTTGAATGGACCAATGAACCGGGGACTGAGTTTCCCTTTTCTTCCAAATCGAATGACTTTCTTCCAAGGTGAGACCTTCAGGAAGACTTTGTCTCCAATAGCATACTGGATGTCTCTTCTTCTCAAGTCAGCATATGCTTTCTGTCTATCAAAAGCTGCCTTCAATCGATCATGGATGATATTCACTTGTTCTTCGGTTTCCCAAAGCAATTGAGGTCCTAGGACTTTGTTTTCCCCCAATTCAGACCAGCATAAGGGACTTCTACACTTCCTCCCGTATAGAGCTTCGAATGGAGCCATCTGAATAGATGCTTGATAGATATTGTTGTAGGCAAACTCTACAAGGGGTAGAAATTTCTCCCAGTTCTTCCCGAACTCAATAACACAAGCACGAAGCATGTCTTCTAGTACTTGAATAATCCTTTCAGATTGTCCATCAAACTGAGGATGGAAAGTTGTACTTAGATTTACTTTAGTCCCAAGAGCTTTCTGTAGAGACTTCAAAAATCAAGAAGCAAATCTAGGATCACGATCAGAGATTATTGTTGTAGGTACACCATGTAATCGAATCACTTCACGGATGTATAGCTCGGCTAAGGTTTCCAAGCTTATGTTCATTCGAACAGGGATGAAATGAGTAGACTTTGTGAATCTATCAACAATCACCTATACAGCATCGTTCTTTCTTGGAGTTGAAGGTAGTCCAGTAACAAAATCCATTGTAATACGATCCCATTTCCACTGAGAGAATTCGATTGGCTGAAGTAATCCAGTAGGGACTCGATGTTCAGCTTTAACTCTTTGGCAAGTTAGGCACTTTGATACAAAGTCTATGATAGCCGATTTTATACGCGGCCACCAGTATAGTGGCTTTAAATCCTTGTACATCTTGACAGATCCCGGGTGAATCGGGAATGAGCTTTGGTGAGCTTCTTGTAACATTTCTTGTCTTAGTTCCTCATTGTTAGGAACACACACTCTATCCTTAAAATAGAGGAGTCCATTTGACTTAAGGGAGAAGTCAGGATTAGACTCAGAGTCTAACTTGGATATGATCTTCTGCAGATCTGAATCAGTTTGTTGGAGTTCTTTAATTCTCGAGATTAAGCTGGATTGAACTTGAAGTTCAAACAAGAATTTTCGTCATTTGGATAAACGGAAATGAGCATTGATAGCCAGAGTAGCTACAAGAATACATAGGATCGTTAAGGAAAATTTCGAGTGGTTACTTGCAAAACAAGTAAGTGTTCGAATAGTTACTTGTGATTCAAGTAAGTTTGAATTTGATTGAAAATATACTAGATTTTAGATTTAGTGGTTTACCCGAGTATGGTTTGCGACTAAGGTCATCAGCAACCACGTTTGCTTTCCCCGGATGGTAGTCGATAACCAAATCGTAGTCTTTAAGCAATTCAAGCCATCTTCTTTGTCTCAGATTCAAATCTTTCTGAGTCAGGAGATATTTGAGACTCTTGTGGTCTGTGAACAGGTTATATTTCTCCCCGTACAAGTAATGTCTCCAAATTTTGAGAGCGAACACGATAGCTGCCAATTCTAGATCGTGTTTTGGATAGTTTGACTCGTGTGGTTTTAGTCGCCTTGAAGCATAAGCAACCACTTTTCCATCTTGCATTAGGACACAACCGAGTCCTAAATGAGATGCATCACTATAGATAGTGAATTATTTACCCGATTCTGGTTGGATAAGAACCGGCGCATGAGTTAGGGCTTGTTTAAGTTGATCGAAGCTTCGTTGTTGGCTTTTCGACCAAACAAAAGGTGTATCCTTTCGGGTTAATTTTGTCAAACTTACGGCAATAGAGGAAAAGCCTTTGACAAATCACCGATAATACCCGACAAAATTAAGAAAGCTTCAGATTTCACAAACATTACTCAGAGGTCTCCAATCCATAATGGATTGAATTTTCTTCGGGTCTACTTTTATCTCTTCGGTCGAGATGACATGGCCAAGGAACGAGACTTCTGATAGCCAAAATTCACACTTAGAGAACTTTGCGAATAATTGACGTTCTTGAAGAGTTTACAATACCATTTTGAGATGTTCAGGGTGTTCTTCCTTGTTCTGGGAGTAAACTAGGATGTCATCAATGAAGACGACCACAAACTTGTCGAGATAGGGCTTGAACACTCGATTCATGAGATCCATGAAAGCAGCCGAAGCATTCGTTAACACGAATGGCATTATGAGAAATTCATAGTGGCCATATCGAGTACAAAAGGCTGTCTTGCGCACATATTCTTCTTTTACCCTCATTTGATAGTATCCCGATCGAAGATTGATCTTTGAGAATACCGAAGCATCCTTGAGTTGATCGAAGAGATCTTCTATTCTAGGAAGAGGATACCGATTCTTGATCGTAAACTTGTTCAATTGTCTGTAATCAATACAGAGTCTCATAGTTCCGTCTTTCTTTTCACGAACAAGACTGGAGCACCCCAAGGAGAAGTCCTAAGCTTTATGAAGCCCTTATCTTGCAACTCTTGAAGTTGCTTCTTCAATTCTTTCAACTCAACAAGTGTCATTCTATATGGTGTAATGGACACCAGAGTTGTTCCGGGTTGAACTTCAATCCCAAACTCTACTTCTCTGGTCGGAGGGACACCAGGGAGTTCTTCGGGAAAAACATCAGTGAATTCAGACATAATTGGCATACTAGGTAAGCCGAATTCAATTTCATCTTGAATGATCATTTTAGCAAAGATTGAGGTTGGTTTCTTGTCTATTAAGAGAATGGATTCTTTCTCTAAACCCCGGAGATACAGTCTCTGATTTTGGCAATCTACCCAGGCCTCGTGTTTACTTAACCAATCTAACCCCAATATCAAGTCAAATTCACAATAGGGTAAGACATAAAGATCAATAGGGAAGGGTATGTTTTGAATGGTCAAGGAAGCTTGCTTGTGGTGCAAGTTAATGGGTGTTTTCCCCCTAATGGATTCGAAACTACAAGACTAGATTCAATAATTTCGGGTTTCAATTTTAACTTGTTTATCAAGGCAAAACAAACAAATGAATAGGTAGACCCCGAATCAATTAAAGCGTATACAGGACTGCTTCTTCATCATCATTACCACGAATGTGGTATATACGAGCCGGGGCTCGGGATTCCTAATGAGTAGGGGCATTCGAATGGTTCCCCCTGCCTCTCCCCTGATTTCCAGACTGGGCTTGCTTAAGACCCTTGTTTCGATTGAAGAGAGCTGAGCTTTCATTTCTAGGAGTTCAACTTGGAACCTTATTGGGATTTTGGGGACAATCCCGGATATAGTGATCTAAGGCTCCACATAAGTAGCACAAGTTTTGTTGAGTTCTGCATTGCCCAGTGTGGTGCTTCTGACAGAACTTGCAAGTAGAATGCTGAACAACTTTACCAGAATTCCCCATACTATCAACTAAGATCATCGGGGTTGAGGATTTGATTACTGATTGAGGTTTCAGTACATAATTGCTCTTCTGGACAGGAGTATAATTTGAAGAGTGATCTTTAGAATGCTTAGCTTTCTTTGACTGCCAGTGTGGCCTGTTATCGTTTCTGGATCGCTTATCCTTCCAGGAGTTTCCACTCTTACGTTTCTCTGAGGCCTTCATCTTTGCCTTTGTAGCAATGACTCAGTTTACCAAATTTTGGAAGTCGGTAACACCGAGAGTAGTGAATATAGGGCTTAATTCATCATTTAACCCGTCAATAAACATCCATCACTTGTCAGCTTCGATTTTGATATACTCTGACCTATATTTGCAATACTTGCAGAAGTCACTTACATATTGTTCAGTAGGTCGGCCCCCTTGCTTGAGGTACAAGAAACGTTTTCGGCGCTCGGCCAGATACTGTTCACTGATATACTTCTTCCTGAATTCATCGAGGAAGAATTTCCACATCACAGCTTCTACAGGGGCAGCCAACATAGTAGTTTCCCACCAGCTTAAGGCTTCATCAGCTAACAAAGCTATAGCACATTCGAGTTTGTGCTCATCAGGACAAGGTAGTTTCTTGGTAAGGACTCGAGTAGTGGCTTCAAGCCAGTACTCAGCTACTTCTGGGTTTGCTTCATCGGTGCCAGTGAAGGTATAAGCCCGATGTTGAACCAATTTATCAATCGGGGCTCGGTTTGGCACAGAAACTGTATGAGCAATTGGATGATCTTGCTTTAAGGTAGACACTAGATGATTAAACATCTCCTTTATACTTAGAAGGCATTCTTGCTGCACATGATTGATAGCAGGAGCTTCCTGTTGAGCAGCAACTTGAGCTCTATGTTGAGCTTGACGTTGAGGAGGAATCTGTTCCATCCTCACACTGTCTTCTTCGTTCGAGGATCCTTCAGGACTTTCGTTATCCCAACCGAGACTTGTTTTAGACATTCTACGTTCAAATAGAACAGTTAAGGGTTCGGTTTAATAACCAAGACACAAGCTATTCAATTCAAGTCTCCTAGGTGGCACAAGTATCCTATATGATGCATGATAGCCCGGTTTAGTCCAAGAATCGACTAAACCTAAAGCTCTGATTACCAATTTATATGTAACACCCCCTACCTGTGTTAGTAGTAACTCGGTTCGAGAGCATTACTTAGCAAGCAAGCAAGACAAGACAAGGCATGGCAAGGAATTCGAATCATACAAGCAATCTATCACTCATGCTTTCTTAACAAACAAGCAATGCACAATCAAACTTGATTCAATAATCAAGTTACATTCGGCAATCAACCAACCAAGAAGAACAACATTCAAACTTGTTTACTTAACTAACAAGAAAGCTCATACTTGACTCCTACACATCCATACCATTCGAACTAGACCCAAGCAACCAAACCATGCATTTCTTTTCTTGCAAGCAACTCATACTTAGGCATCAAATCATCAACTAGATTCAAACTACAATAACAAACAAGCATTCCTAGTTATTTTTCCACCTAAACTATTCGGCTATTAACACAATGCTTCTAGGTTCATTTCTTTCTTGCTTACACTTCGAGTTACTACATACATGGTTCTTATAACAACATTCAACCTTTGAAATCCAATCCTATTCGATTATCTTGAAGTTCAAATATGCTTTATACATTTCATTGTTCATTGATGTTTACATGTGTCATCTCTTACCTAAATTACTATCACAATTGATTGATCATTCAAATTTACATGTTCAAGCTTGCATTCAAACAACATTCTAATTCTAACCATTCGGCCATTTACCTAATTGTATACATGGCATGTAACTAGTTTCATTCATGCTTAATTCAATCCCATACAATCGGCAATCACATCTACAAGCATGCATATCACACACAACAAGCATTGTTACATCCAAGTGATCCTATATGCCATGGCCATTCGAATAAGGTACAAGTAAGCATCTTGACTCATCATCCTACTTTCTATTTAAGCAAACCACATACAAGATCATAGCATGTGAAAGTCATCAAGATAGCTAGATTAACATTAAGTCATTCGATCAACATATGCGCAGCATCATTCAACCATATAAGTTAATTAAGTTCATTAAAAACCTTAATCTATATACAAATCATAGATAGGCTATCAAGCATTATCAATAACCCTTCAAAATGCATGTTCAAGCTACTTAGATACAAACTAGTGTCGCCATTCTAGGAGAATACAAAACAAGTATGGAATCATACTTTAACAAAGCTTGTGTAGGATGCTTCTTGCTCAAGGAATCAAGCTTCAAGATCAAGCAATGTTGAATCCTTTAACTTGTAGGTTGGGAAGAATGAAAGAAGAGTGATAAGTACAAAAATGTACTTAGTGAGGTAGTAACTAGTCTATCCATTTTGTTATTTCATGTTTCATGTCTTTTAGGTCAAGTGTAAACCTAGCTAAGGCTTCCAAGCATTAGAGTAGACTTATCTAGTCTTTCAAGTATCAAGAGTGACCCTATCTAGTCTTTCAAGCATCAAGAATATCCTATCTAGGATAACATGCAATTCGGGCAACAAGAAATTATAAATCATGAATCAAGCAACATGCTTGCAAAACAAGTAACCAAGGAGTCATACTTCCAAATCAAGCAACATACATTTCATGGAAATACAAGACAAGTATCATGTATAATTGAGTCTTATTTCATTTGTTATTTCATTAAACAACCCCCTTGGTACTTAGTTTGTATAGGTAATCGAGTCTCCAACCAACAGTCGCCACAAAATGCACCGTAGTGTCGTTCAACCCTCCTACTGTCGCCAAAGACCACATACGTACCCTCCGACAGTCTCCAAATAGGGGCCTTAGCCCTGGACCGTAGTCCACCCGTACACAATGAGCTCTAGACTCTAAGGCATGCCTTTCTACCTAATCCAACTAGCTACCAAGGTTGTTCGAATTACCATTTATTTCAAGTTATCAAGTTCAAGATCATGTTCATGTAAATCAAGATCATTTCATGTTAAGCCCTTAGGCTATTGAGCCTTAGCTCACAAGTCAAGTGATTTCAAGATTAATTTCATCAAATGAGATCATCATATCTCAACCAAGTCATTAGCATTCAATCATGTTTTATCATAGCGCATACAAGCAACCAAGTTATCACTAATCATGCATAGCATTTCAAGTAAGCATGTACATAAGACTAGGATCATGTTTCATGTGTTTCATTAATCATTCTTCCCTTATTAAGTCATATTCATGCTTAGATTCATTAACATAACAAGAATGTAACAAATACATTGGTTAGGACCTTGTCCTAACCCTAGAGGTAACTACACTCATAATACAATCCAAGCAAGCTAGCAATTATCTTGAATGGCTATCCCCTTGTTATTAGCCCTTGAATAATTTCTTTTTTCTTCCTCAATTTGCTGCCCTTGATCTAGCAAGCATAATACACATACATTTCATTAAAACAAGCACAATATATCATACAATCATAGTAGCAATGTTATCACAATGTACCTAACATTTAGCTACTGTTTTTATACTTCCTTTTAAGCATTTCTTACCAATTCATCTTCACATTGTTATTACTTCATTTTAAGACATAATTGGACAGGTTACAATGTCCCAAAACTGTTTTGGAAACAGTTTACAACTAGGTGCAAAAACAGTCCCAAACTGCGCAGGACACTGCTGCCTGGCAGTTTGCACACTGTCCCTTTAAATGGCCATATCTTTTAATCTGTACGTCAGAATTTTGATTTCTATACACCGTTGGAAAGCTAAAAAAATTAATATAATACCATGTAAGACTTACACTTTATTTCTTAGCCAATTAATACAGTTTATTATTCAAAGACATGGCATTTTACACTGCCTGGATAGTTTGCACTGTCCAGTTATTTCCATTTACAGTTTCCACTATAGGACCCAGTTTTCATTCTATTTTCACCTAATGAAAATATACATTCTAAGGATCATGTCATTAAAATTTCAGCCCTGAATTCAATCTATACAATTTTTGGTGAATTTTCAAAGTGACTGCCCAGAACAGAGCAATTCTGGGCAGATTACATCTAATCATATTTTAATGCTTTTAATCCATTTTAACCAATGTCTTGGTCCTATAATTCATTTCATATGAAATTATTAACATGTTAGGTCCATGTTAGTTCATTAAACAACGCTGCCAAAACAGGGTAAGTTGATTACAAAGCCTAATCTTGTATGTTTACTCAATTTCAATACCACAAAACAGTTTCTATATTGTATAACTATATTCATATTCTTATCCTTCATTTCCAGCATTGTTTGCCTCTAATTAAATTGTTTAACACCTTCTATACATTACCTATTCATGATCATCATCAATTCATTATTTCCTTAGCTCAATTTAAGTTCTAATCATTCAATTCCCACTTCAATAACACATTCAATTTTCCAGCAACCTAGGTTTGTTACACTAGCATGAATGCATAATTTCCAGCCTTGTACCTAGTTTCATTCTTCAATTTATCATGATTCAACAACCATATAATCACCTAACAACATATTCAAAGTCTAATTTCATCTATAATCAAACAAATCAGTCCAATTCCACAATCATAGTTGCCTATTCAATTAAACACGAGAAGGATTATACTTACTTTGCTTCTTGCTTAATTTCAATGAAAAATTCCTATACATGCAAGCTAAAATCCCTTCTTCAATGGCTGAATTTCCAAGCTTTCTCTCACTCTCCCTTTCTCTCTAAGTTTCGGTTAACAATAGGAATAATGGGGAAGATGACAACATTGTTATCCACATTAGTGGAATTAGGATTTTACTAATCTATCCCTTAATTAGTTACTAATCATGTGATTAGTCAAGGGCAAATAAGAGATTCATGATATTTATCATGCAATCTCAATATTTCTCCTTTAATTCAATGTAGACATTCTAATTTAGTCACTTATTTCATTCATTATTTCAATTAGGCCCTTGACTATTCAATTTAGCTTAATTCTAAATTCAATTAAGCTATTCACTTGTTCAATTTGGTTCCAATAATTCTAATATAGGATTTGGGGTGTTACATCTGTCGTCTCCTTCTCTTCCAAACGGCGCCTCAGCTCCGAAACGGAAGGTAAAATTCCCTCCCTGCCCTTTCTCTCTCCCTTATTTTATTATATTATATATTACTTTATTTGTGGTATTAATTATGGTGATTAATGAATCCAACATATCTCTTTCATCAGGTATTTATATTATGTGGGAATTGATGTCGTCGGTGATGTCATAGGATTGATGTCAGCAGAGAAGAAAACCATGATCCATGTGATACCTATTTGGGCCAATGGTAACATGACACGTGTCCCCTGGAAGCTGAATTTGGGTGAGAACAAAGTTTTGGATCAGATTTGTATTTCTTTAGGCATTGAAATAGGTGGGAAAGCTATTAGAAGAGATTTGGGCCTTGTAAATGGGTTGTAGGGTATTTATATGTATATTGGACACTTATTTATGGACATTATTTATTTAATATTTGCCTTCAAAAAATGGTTCCACCCCTTCATCTTCTAAGGTCTAGCATTGCTCTTTAAAATTCTTCATTTTCTGAGGTTTGAAGCTATTCTTCTTATTATGAAATTATTCATTTCTCAATCTTTTGTTGATCCATCTTTCTGCAAAGGCGTCGAATGAGCAAGCTCTTCTCATTAGAAACTTCTTCATTCTTCAAAAGAGCGAACTCTTCTCATTAGGAGATTTTCCTTCTTTATTGGGTGAGTTCTTCTCATTAGGAACTCTGGTGAGAACTCTTCTCATTGGGAGCTCTTTTTCTTCATGAGCAAGTTCTTCTTATTAGGAACTCTGGGGCAAACTCTTCTCATTAGGAACTCTTCCTTCTTCATCGGGTGAGTTCTTCTTATTAGGAATTCTGGGGTGAACTCTTCTCATTGGGAGCTCTTTTTCTTCATTGAGCGAGTTCTTCTCATTAGGAACTCTGGGGTGAACTCTTCTCATTAGGAGCTCTTACTTCTTCAATGGGTGAGTTCTTCTCATTAAGAACTCTAGGGCGAACTCTTCTCATTAGGAGCTCTTTTTCTTCATTGAGCGAGTTCTTCTCATTAGGAACTCTGGGGCGAACTTTTCTCATTAGGAGTTCTGAGCGAGTTCTTCTCGTTAGGAACTCTGTATTCTCTGTTAGAAATACAATTCACCTCCTCCTCTTGGGGAAAAACTAAACATGTAAAAAGAAATATAATCAATTAATAAGAATTTAAATTGAAGTGATATGAAATCTCCTCAATTTTCAGCTTGAAGTGTTGGGATCTTTAGATTCACTGCTTTTCTGTCTATAGTTTCTTGATCTTTCAATCTGGAGCTCCTATAGAATCTCGTCTCTTTTTTCTCTGTTAATCATTTTTTTTGTACTTGGAAAGTATGTGACTGATGAAATTTATTTTTGAAGTCCGTCTCTATGAAAAAAGATTTGTTGAAATCGCCTCTGAAAACAGAATAACTTGAGATCTACCTATGAAAGCAAAATGTTTGAAGAAATCCGCCTCCATAAACGGAATATCTTGAAATCTGCCTCTGTAAACATAATATTTGAAGAAATATGCCTCTACAAACGGAATATCTTGAAATCTGCCTCTGTAAATAGAATATTTGAAGAAATCAACCTCTGCAAACGAATTAAAATCTTTGCTGGAAAAATGTGGTTGAAATCTTCGCTGCGATTCGCCTCTTTAAATGGACTGTAATCTTTACTGAGTTTCACCTCTTCAAACGGATTTTTATCTTTGTTAATCATTGCTGGATCTACTTCTTCAATCTCAAAGTTGTAGATTGAAATCTCGCTTGCTCTTTGTTGATTCATGCCAAAATTTGCAAAAATGTACAAGAATGCTCTGAATGCATGAGTTTGTATGCTCCTATCTGACGGATGCGTAGCTATATATGATGCATGAATGTTGCCAATTGAGGACCACTTGGGTGAGATTTCATCTTCAGGGAAGCTCAAAAATTTCTTAGTTCATTTTTCATTAAAACTCGTTTTGCTAGCAAGGTAACCCATGTCACACTTAGGTTCAATCTTCAGGATCTCTGCATCTTTTGCTCTAAAGCGTCTTTTCAGGTTTTCACTTTAGATTTCTTTTCTCAAAGTCCCCTTTCAGATTTTCACTTTGGTTTTTTTTCTTTTTCTCTTTTTCACAAGGTGCCATTTCGGGTTTTCACCTCAATTTTTTTCTCTTTTTCTTTTTTTGATTTTTTATTTTTATTTCTTTTTAGAGTGTCCTTGCGAGTTTTCACCTCATTTCTTTCTTCTTTTCTATCTTCGTAATGATGGTTTTCCTTTGTTCCAAATAAGACAGGTTTCAATTCTGATGGAAGTCATACTTGCTTTTCACAAATTCATCACATAAACTTTTCTCTTGCCATGTCTCGCCATGCACTTCACTTTGGAAAAACTTGAGTATCTATGATAACTCTTTTCTTGTAAAGCCATCCTTACTACGTCTTCATTCAGCTTCTTTGGCAACATTCTTTCTCATGGTTCCAAAAGTGATCATTACTTCTGTTCTTCAGCTTGTAGACTCTATTCACTGGAAAAAGATATCTTCTTCTATAGTGTTCTTTGTAGCATTGCCCTACTTTATCGTCGTTGTTTACTCTAACATTCACAAAGCTTTCTTGTCTTACAATGCCTCAGAAGTAACGAGTGTGACTTCCTAGATTGGGATTTTTCTTTTGGGCCAGGTTAGGGGGTTACAATCTCAACCAAAGGGATGGAAACATTTTTTGAAGGCAAATCTTATGCCAACCACCTATAACGAAATAGTGTCAGAGAAACGGTTGGTGTTACTACACTCAATCATGGTTGGCCAGAAAATCAATTTCGACCTGATCATCATTGAGGAGACATACAAATGTGCTAGTAAGCCTAAAGGCAGTTTTTTCTTTCCTTTATTGATTTCTAACATTTGCATGAGGCATGGTGCGCCCAAGATTTACTAAGTAAAAGGTCAAGAAATTAAAGGCACCACAATCATGTTGGCCCTATGGAAGCAACTCACTGCCCTATAAAGGTAAAAGAATCAACACCAAAGCCCAAGGTGCCAAAGGCATAGCCTGACGCTCTCATACCAGTTGACTCTGTTGCATTGCTCTCCTAGATCCACCATCGTCAAGAGATTATTCTCGAGAAATTAAAGAGAGCTGAGGAGCGCAATGTCAAGCTCTGCTAGTACATTCATGCCCGGGATGTTACTGTCAGGGAAACCCTTGAGAAAATGTCCCCGATTTTCTTTCCAGCCTTCCCAGATTTCCCTATAGAAATCTTTGCCAGTAATGAAGCCATGCCAGCCAGTCCCCGATCAATTCATACCCCGACACACTCAGATGCCACCATCCCAGCCTCGCTAGTTCAAGTTGAATTAGCTAATTCAGAAACGCCGCCAGAGTCAGAAGAAGAAGTTCAGAAGAAGTCTACCACAACGCCTGCTGCCCAACCTCATCTGCCGCCACTCCTACCACGTCGAAGCTAGTGCAGATTGTCAAGGAAGTTGGAGCTTCCACTGTCGCCTCAAAGCCAAGCATGAAATGAAGGAAACGAATGGCCCTCGATCGTGGGACTTTTGCAAAGAGAAAAACCCGTGTCACACGAGAAGAAGTCTCTGAAGGGGAGTCCACTTCTTCCTAAACCCCTTTACATTTCATTTCATTGCATTCACATGTTCGTGTATTTTATTTTTCTGTTAATTGTATATATGTGTTGTTTTCATGCATTGAGGACAATGCACATCTTTGGTTTGGGCTTGTGTGTTGCCTCACGTTTATTCCATGCCATTTATGTTTACATTTCTGTTGCCATGTATGCCATTTAGATTAGGTTGTAGCCATACACACTGAACCACTAAAAAAGAAAAAGAAAATTTTGCCTCAGTCAAATTTTGAGGAATGTTAACACTTTGTTAGGAAAGTTTAATTTGTTCTAGGATAGTCTGTTCGATGAATAAATTTTAAATCTTTAGTTGCCCATGTCAGCAGAATAGTAATGCCAGGTCTGCTTGGCAATTGATCTTTAGTTTAGGGAATTGAACTTTCACTTAATACGTAGTATGCATCTAGTTCCCAAACAAACTTAGAACCCTTGAAACTAAGCTCAGAATAAAAAAATTTGTGCCAGGGTAAAAATTAACTAATAAGGCAACAATGTTTTGCCAAGGAAAGAAAAAAAATAGAACTCTCCTCTGCCCAAAGATAATAAGTTACTTAGGATTTCGTGGTTTGCTCCCTCTTAGTTCTCAGGTCCAAAACTTTAGGGTATGAGTTGAAGAGAAAAGCCTAGTGATATTTTGTTAGCGTGGCGGTACGTGGTATGCTCCCTCTTATTTCTCACGCCAAATAATGTCACGAAGCAAGCTTAAATTAATGCTAGCAGAAAACCCTTAGCAGGAATAAAAAAAGATATTTTTTAGTTTAGGTACTAAATTTGACTAAGGGAATAAAAGGATACTTGATGTATATTGCCTACACATCATGCACTCTCCATGCACTTAGACTAGAGTTATATTGTTGCACTTGAATTTACTACCTGCTTGGTATTACTACACTGAGATATTTGAGGCCAGAACTAGAGCTTCATTCTGCTTGCCAACACTTGTTAGCATTTCGACCAAAATTTTACCGAGGTACTATTTTCACAATTTTTGTGTTTAGCTTACTTGCATTACTTGAGGACAAGCAATGAGCTAGGTTTGGGGGAGTGTTAACTCCTCAAAAGTACTTAATTTTATGCTTATTTCACATTGTATTTGCTTGCCTTTAAGTTGCACTTAGCCTTAAAATTCATGAATTTGCATAAGGAGTTAGGAATTGTGTTTTTGCCAGTCTGAATGGTTGCTTTGTTGGCATTAGTGCAGGCTTGGCAGAACAGGACAGGCTTGGCAGAGTAAAGCAGTGCATAAATGAAGGAATTCTAGAGAGAATGTCGAGTTGTTGTTGGCAGCGATGGACTAAAAATTGCCAAAGCACTGGTTGGGAGTGAATAGGAGTTTGATGCCCGGCCAAGCAAGATGTTGGACCTTGTACACGTCAGCCCTAGAATTCAAATATAGGATAAGATGATCACATCCCTTATCCCTTGTGCATTCAAAATTCAAATTCAAGGCTTATCCTAGGTCACTCACGCATGCCTATTTAAAGAACTCAAGCAAGCACTTCAAAAGATAGAGATCAGATCAGAGAGGTTGCACCGAGGAGACGTGGTTCGACTCAGCTTGACCGAGAGCCTAGACCTTGAAGGAATGCATTAATAGACCCCTTTCTCACCCATTCTCTTTGTTTAGTTAATTTTATTTTTAAATGATGATGTTTTAAGAAACGATAAAGGTTTTTGGTTGGATACCCCCACTATGAACTAAATTTACAATCGGTGGGGGATGTTTGCGTTTGAACGTTGTTTTATGTTTAGTTTTTAAAAATAAAAAATGTCTTGGCATTGTTTCCCCTATCTGGCATGTTTTATAGTTTTCTAAAATTCATTGCCAAGTGACCACTGACATTTTTTGCATATTGCACTTTATTATCTTAACAGACTTAGGGTACAACGAACCATTTCCAGATACTAAGATGAGATGCTTCGACAGAAGATGTTCAAGTATATGAACTTACGTCGGGAGTGAGTCTACCCCTTATGAGTATAGATTGGAACTTAAACAAATTGATTTATGAAAAACTTCATTATTCAGATATAAGGGTTTTTACATGATAAATTTTGGACATTGCCATCGACAGAGGCAATGCCAACCTTGAATCTACTCGGCTGTAATGTCAAGGCAGGAAATTATTAAAGGCTAGCATGAAAAGAGTGAAAAACAGACATCCCTTGCCAACGCTCATCACTCATTTAAACACTCTTTGTGCCAACACTGTTTTTCTTTTACTTTTTTTCTTTAATCACTGTTTTTAAACAACTTTAAATCAACCAACACCTTTTCTTTAACAAGTAAATAAGCAAAGCAATCAAACTCTTGGCCAATCCTTGTGGGATTGAAAACCAGCTTATTGTTGTATTACTTGCAGGGCGTGTATACTTGCACGCAAAGACTAAATCTTGGCATTATTTTCAAACATTCCCAATACATTTTCCACCCTTTTGCCAAGCACTCACACAGTCGAACATATAAAAAAATCTAATTGTTTTTGTTTTTGTTCCGGGCTATAAAAAATTGATATTCCACGGAGAGTTTACACCTCATAGATCTTCTTCCACGAGTAATCCGGCTTATCCTCCTAATTTTTATCGTCGATCTATTAGAGAAGATGACATGGAAGGTATGTTGCAAGATGCATTTAATATGAACAATTATCATTAATATGTTAGAGAAGATTTTCATATTGGTGTTAATGATCTCACCGAGATGGGAAGAAGTGGATGTGATGAAGAGCCAAATGGAGGAGTGACAAAGTTTTACAAGTTGCTTAGTGAAATAAATGAACAACTTTATGAGGGATCAAAATATTCAAAATTCTCCTTTTACATTTGTTTTTTCCACTTAAAATGCTTGGAAGGGTGGAACAATAACTCTTTTACGTAGTTATTAGAGTTTCTGAGAGAAATGTTTCCTTTTAAAAAAATCCTTTAATTCGGCAAAGATATGAAGAAAATGATAAAGGATTTGGGACTTGGTTATGAGAAAATCCATAGTTGTCTGAATAATTGCATGTTATATTGGGGTGATCGAAAAAAATCAGGAGTATTGTCATGTTTACGGTAAATCTCGAAGGATTAATGGGGAAGCAGAAAATGTGAGTGAAGACGAAGTTCAAGCACGATCAAGAAAGAAGCCAGTAAAGCTTATGCTATATTTTTCTCTAATACCTAGTCTTCAAAAACATTTTATGTCTTTCAAGACTGCTGAGTCTATGAGGTGGCATCATGATGGACCAACCAATGATGGATTATTAAGGCATCTTGCGGATTGTTTAGCTTAGAAGTCATTTGATCAAAAATTTCCAAATTTTGCAGGAGATCCTCAAAATGTCAGGCTCAGTCTTGCATCTAATGGATTTAATCCTTTTAAAATCACGAGTACTTCGTACAGTACTTGGCATGTTCTTCTTGTTCTCTACAATTTGCCCACATAGATTTTCATGAAATAATCATTCTTTATCTTATCCATGATATTCCCTGATGAGATAGGTCTCAAGAATGATATTGACATCTATATGCAGCCTATTATTGAAGAGTTGAAACAATTATGGGTTGGTGTAGTGATATATTCATCTCATAGTATATTGTAAAATTTATGTAACTTATGATAAATTGTAAAATTTTTTGTTTCTTATTATATATTATTTAAGTAAAAGTTATAATTGAGCAAGTACATTTGGTCGGTTGGCCAAGCTGCTCATCTTTGTTCCCTTATTTCCCTTAGGCCATAGGTTCTAGACCCACTAGGAGCACCCCGTCCTTCTCCTAGAATCTCCCCCTTCTCCTCTCCTCTAGGTAGGATTAGGATTAGAATTTGGATTTGGATTTGTCAAAAACAAAAAAGAGATTGTGGAAGGAATCAAATTAAACAATAAGATATTTGTTTTGTTGGTAGAAAATGAACAGTGGTTGTTGACTCCTCAAAAGTACTATTTTTCCTACATATATTACCATGCTTTTGCCTGCCTTTAAGTATATATTCATGAATTTAGTTAGTAAAATCATGCATTTTCATTAAGGAGTTAGGGAACGTTTCTTTTGCTAAAGTAAGGTGCATTTATTTGCTTCGGTGTGCAGGGTAGGACAGGAGCAGAGCAAGAGCAGGGCAGGAGCAGTTGGTAACGCAGAACCAGAGAACTAGAAGAGAAATGTCGAGTAGCGGTTGGCATAAGTAGGACGAGGATTGCCAAGCTCGAGTGGCAAAAGAATGAAGGTCGATGACGTTAGCCCTATTCAAAGATCCAGTCATGCCAAAATTTAAAAAAAATAAGAGGATAAAGAAGATAACGCACTTATCTTAAGAGTGTAACCAACTTTTGAATTCAAACCCAATCTAGGCTTTCCACGTGTGCCTATTTAAAGGAAGCCCAATGACAAACCTGAAACACCCTAAACCGGGCTTAGAAGAAGTCCGAGTCTAAGGTGTTAAAGGAATACTAACAACAACTAACTTGAGGAACAAGATAGTATTCGAACAAACTATCATCAAAACTTGTAACACAAGGTATTATTCGAACCATACAAACATCTTCCAGCTTAAACACATTGTAAATTTGAATTAAGGAATAGGAGTTACCAAGTTCTATTAATTAACTTTTGGTCAAGTATAGGTATGACTTAAAGCATAAGCAATTTGAATGGTTAGCCTAAGAAACAACTTAAGGTTCAAGTTACCATTCGAACAACACCAATCATGTTTAAGATAAACACTCAAGAATTTCATTTCACAACACTACGCAAAAAATTAAAGGGGAGAATTTACAAGACTTAGAGGTCGATTTAAAGTCTAGGTACAAGGATAAACCATGAAGATTATAACATGAGCAAAATCAGACAATTTAAATAAATCTAACCTATATTACAACTACAAACCATTTTAAAACTTTGGATCTTTCCATCATACACAACTTTACAATCAACGTGACTAGCAACTCAATCAAGCAATCAACACTTTAACATAGCAGCGAACCTAGTCCATTAACAACTTAAGCATTCCATAACTTATGGCATATCTAGATCTCAAGCTTCACAAACCATCACAAACATCCATTCGAAATCCATACACAAACTTATAAGCATCTATTTAAATTTAAGTTATACATACCAAAATAAAAGGGACTATATGCCACAATACATATCATAGTGCCACCATCCTAGAAGTTAATACAAAAAGTAACAAACGTACTCTTGGGATGTTCTTGTAACTTGATTAAGCCCCTTGAGGTGATAGACTTTCAAAATTTAGCATGTAAGGTAGTGAAAGAGTTTTATAAGTATACACTTAGTGAGATAGTTTAAAGCATTCAAAAGTAATCTTAAAATAAGGTTTCTTTCACTACACATATAATGCTCATATTCGAACTAAGCAAGGAGTGCCAAGGTAAGTTTGCCTATTCAAACAGAATATACACATGATACATCCATTTCCAAGATAAGCCATACAAATCTTAATCATCAATCAAGCATTTCCAACTTGCTTAACATTTAAGTTATCCAACGATTCAATATCATGTGATTACTCAATTGAAACATATCATATAGATGTTATTTAATTGTAGCAAGTTACACATTACTTAATAAGCAAGTTACCCCATTTCTTTGTTAATTGGACAATTTCATTCATATTTGTTTGTTATCATATCCTTGTGAATCGAATTTCCATTTTAGGTACACGACTCCCCAACCAACTGTCACCCATAGAAATAACATATGGTACTCGCAGTACCAGTCAATCCCTCCTACTGTCACCAAGTGACCAAAACACATCCATCATACTGTCACCAATTGAGGACCACTGTCCCAGACCATATTCCACCCCAACACTAAGCTCTATAGACTCTATGGCATGCCAACTATACCTAAGACTGACTCGAAACCAAGGCTTTACATTAATCATCTTTTATCACATAAAGTGAGCATAGCTCTATTTTGTATTACCACAACAATGTATCATCACCCCTTTCTCATTAAGGGTATAAAGACATGTTCATCATATGTGAACTCTACATGTCTTTTCTCTTGATCGAAAAGCTCAATAGCCAAGATCACTTTCATTAAATTATACATGATTTTCTTTTTCTTGTAATTAGTCCATCGAATTCTCATAAGGTTAAGCATGTTCAAGGCTTAATCATCATTTCATAAGACAACCATTTCTATCTAGATGTATATGTGTATTTCGATTCATCAAGCATTCCACAACATACCAAGTATTTAAATCATAGACATGCTTTTCAACCCAAGTTTCATACTACAAGGTATTATTCAAATAAATACTTACTTTGCCTCCAAGCTTGCACAAGCATAGCACATGTTAACAATTTTTAAGTTAACAACTAGAAAGTAATGCTCGGGAGGGTTGTTAGCCCCTCTCGAGGCTTTAAACTACACTCACAGGTCTTTTTCGAGCTAATCTTGATTTTGGATTACAATCCCCTTTTGTCTTTCTCCAACCGCATCTACTCTATGCCCCACTTGTTCAGTTTCTTCTTTGTCTCTTCTAACAAGAATTCACACAATTAGGACTCAAAGATTTGAGCTAAAACAATTTAACTTGAATTTCTCTCACTACTTCTAGGCTTTCGGTTCTTTTGCTTGGTTTAGGGAGGAAGATGAAGTTTAGAGGTTGATCCTTCCTCCAAAACCAATCTCAACATCTCCCTCACCTTTCCCCTTATGCTCTTAACCGTCGACAAGTGTAAAGGCCCCCTAAAACTTTAAGCTTTAGCATGCAATCCTCATGATTTATCAATTGTTCTTTTTAGTTACTTATAAAATAACTCTCAAGTTTAATTTTTATGCTTATTGAGTTCCCTTACTCTCACTTGGTTAATTAAGAGTATCATAATTTAAATCTCCAACCGATTCAAATCAAACAATATTATTATACAAAATTTGGAGTATTACAGAGCCAAAGGGAGACGAAATCGAAGAGGCTACACAGTGGTGAGGAAGAAGGCGACTGTGGTTCGACCAGGCTAAGACCGAGAACTTTAGATCCACTGAAGGGTTGCATCGACGGATCTCCTTCTTTGTCCATTTCTCTTTATTTTAGATATGATTTTATGGTGATGTTATTTGAAAATGATTTGATGTTGATGGTTCCTCAAACCATGAACTAATTTCTTTAAGTTGGTTGGGGGTGTTTTTGCGATGAAACACTCGGCTATTTTCAGCTTTTAATAATTGAATGCTTTGGCATTTTTGTCTATCTTGCTAGTACTTAATTTCCTTCAATTGTTTTCAAATGATAGTTGGTATTGCATGCATATTATCCCTTAATATCTTAACAGACTTGGGGGATAACGATTAATTACCAAGGTACTAAGGTGAGAAAATTCGACAAAAGATGTTCAAATAGACGAGCTTACTTCGGGAGTGAATATACCCCTTAGGAGAAAAGATTAAAACTTATTCAAGTTGGTTATCGAAAAACATCACTATAGACATATAGGATTTGACCATAATTAACTTAGGGTATTGCCATCAAAAGAGGCAATACTACCTTTTAAAATCTGCTTGGCAATAAAACCAAGGCTCAAAGTTATTAATAGCTAGCATAGCTAGCGTGAAATTCAAGCATCCTCTGCAACGCTAATCACCAATTGAATACACTTGTTTGCCAACTTGCCTGAATTTTCATTATATTTTACTTAAGTCATTTTTCTTGAAACCATAATCTGAATTACAAAACAAACTCATTTTTTCCCATTTCACAAGTAAAATCGTGGCATTAACTCCTAAACAATCCATGTGGAAACGATACTCAA
Organism: Hibiscus mutabilis; assembly: GCA_019671005.1. Taxonomy (NCBI): domain Eukaryota; kingdom Viridiplantae; phylum Streptophyta; class Magnoliopsida; order Malvales; family Malvaceae; genus Hibiscus; species Hibiscus mutabilis. The sequence goes on along the minus strand of CM033735.1, from coordinate 9,475,577 downwards.
CTTATTGTTGTATTACATGTTGACCATGTATACTTGCACGCAAAAGACCTATACTTGGCATTATTTTACTGGCATATTTACACTGAATTATCAATTATTTGCCAAGCGTTAGTCATTCGAAAAGTTCGTGGCCCCGCTGATAGGGATTGCAACGGAGTTTATTGTTTTTTATTTTTTTTCTTGTTTATTTTACTTATTTTTTCTTGGTGCATGACTAGGAGCTGCCTTATGATGGAAGATTGGCCATACGACCCAGAGATTGAAAGAACCTTATGTAGATTGAAAAGAAATGTAACACCACCTACCCCGGGCTAGTAGCAAACCGGCTCGGGAGCGTTACTAAGTAAGGACAAGGACAAGGCAAGCAAGCAATACAAGAATAAACAAGGCAAGCAAGGCAAGAATTGATAACGCGTCATTAATAGATGAGTTACTTAACTAACAAGCAACCAAGCATTTATTACTTATCAAACAAGTAAACTCACATTTGATTTCAAGTTCACCCTAAAGCATTCGAATAGGTCATTAAATTATTTCCTGTCATGCTTACAATACAAGTTACTACTTTCATGATTCATATTAACTTCATCTTATACTATAATGATTCGAATAACCCTAGTGTCTAACATGCTTCCATTTCTTTTCAATGATCCTTAGACTCTTACATGTACATCTCATACCTAAATTACTAACATGATTCTTGAACATTCAATTTGCATGTAACTAGCTTTCATTCAAGTCATACTCTATACCTAAACATTCGGCAATCATCATACTAATACCAAAACACATACATCATGGTATGTACATACACACAAGTGACCATATAGTTTCCAAGGCATTCGAATGGAGTACAAGCAAGCATGGTTCATCTCATACTACTTTCATTTCAAGCAAGACATGAAACATTTCATGCAATTCATTCAATCATATACATGTTCATCAGACAAGGCTTTTGAATGGCTCAAGGTAATCTAGATTAAATATTTGATCATACCATTTGTAATCTCATATATGCACACCAAAATCATTCCATTACATGTAATCTAAGTTCAATACAACTTGTTTCTCATTTGATAATCAAGATCATAAACATAGTAGGCCCATACAAGGACAATATATACAAGTCTCAAGTGTTCTAAAATGCATGATCAAGACAAACTCTATACAATCTAGTGCAACCAATCTAGGAGATATACAAAACAAGTATGAAACCATACTTAGGCAATGCTTGTGTGACTTGCTTCTCGCTCAAGGTAATAGGCTTCAAGATCAAGCTACGAACAAATCCTTTATCCTGTAGTTGGGAAGAATGAAAACGAGAGTGATAAGTACAAGATGTACTTAGTGAGGTAGTAACTAAATCTAACCATTTGTTTTATCAAGTTATGTATCAATTGAACAAGAATGAACCTAGCTAAGGTTTTCAAGCACTAGAGTGATCTGAGCTAAGGCTTTCAAGCATTAAGATAATCCTAGCTAAGCATTTCAAGCATTCGGCTATCAAGGAACAAGAAACAAGAATTCATACTTCATGTTTTCATATCAAGAATCAAGCACATCATGCTTTCAAAACAAGTAATCAAGTAAGTCATGCTTACATGACAAGTAACATACAATTCATGGCTTTCAAGACAAGTAACATTCAATTCATGGCTTTCAAGACAAGTCACATGTGTTTTAGGATTGTTATTACATTTGTTATCAATTAAACAACCCCCTTGGTACTTAGTTTGTATAGGTAATCGAGTCTCCAACCAACTGTCGCCACAAGATGCACCGTAGTGCTGGTCAACCCTTCTACTGTCGCCAAAGACCCCATACATACCCTCCATCTGTCGCCAAATAGGGGCCTTAGACTCTAAGGCATTCCCTTCTACCTAGTCCAACTAGCTACCAAGGTTGTTCAATTATAGCCATTTATTCAAGTATTTCAAGTTCAAGATCATGTCAAGTAGCAAGTTCATTATGCATTAGGCCCTTAGGCCAATTGAGCCATAGCTCACATATCATATAATTCTCATGTTTCATTTCATCAAGATGAGATAATATCTCAAGCAAGTTCTTTAGCATTCGATCACATGCATCATGACACATACAAGCACCAATGTAACCACTAAAACATGCTTAGCATTCGAGTAAAACATGTATTCAAGATGTGATGAAATTTCATGCATTACTAGTCATTCTTCCCTTATTAATTCAAGACCATATTAGGTTCATTCAAGCATTACAAGAATGTAAACAAGCATGCATTGGTCAGGACCTAGTCCTGATCCTAGAGATAAATACACTCACAATACTCCAAGCTTAGCTAGTCTTGGATCCACACTCATTTGTTCTTGGCTTTAGGATGATCCACTTTTTCCTTATCCACCAAGTTCAATCCTGGTTCTAACACATTACACAAGTACAAGCATGTCAAAACAAGATCATATAATCATTCAATCAAGGCAATGTTACAAGTATATAACATACACAATTCTGGCAGCATGTTCATATACATTCTTCACTACACTTAACCACACTTATCTATACTCTAATTCATGTTAAATAGGGCAGAATCAATGCCCCAAAACTGTTTACAATACAGTTTACAAATTGCCACAAAATAGTGTACAATTACCTAAACTGTTGTTACTAGGCAAATGTAGTCTGTTCACTTAAACATGCATAACTTTCATTACGTACGTCGGAATTTCAATTGGTTTACACCGTTGGAAAGATAAATTAACTGTCTTTCTAACCATATAGAGCTTGCACTTTATTTCTTTTCCAATTAATACATTTATTAACTTAAAGATAGGGCAATTTGCTACACTGGACAGTTTGCACTGTCCCTAGTGTTTCTTCTCTACAATTCAGTATACAATCCAGAATTCAGTTCTGTTTTGTCCTAATGAGTTTAGACATATCAAGGTGTTGTCCATAAAAATTTCAGCCTTAAATTCCTTTTATAAAATTTATAGTGATTTTTCAAAGTTACTGCCCATAATAGAGCATTCTGGGCAGATTACACTAGGTTGAGTTTCTAGTTTCATAACTCATTTTAACAAGTGTCTAACATGGAAATTCAATTCATTTTCATGTTCTTACATGTCTAGGTCAGTCTAATTCACCTAGAAATGAGCTTAAAATAGGGCATTATCATGTTCAATTCAATTTGATCTATTTGATCAACATTACACATCCAATTTACCAATTGAGTAGTCCATTACCAAATTTAACTAATCCAATTAGGTGCTTTCACATTTCCAGCAACTTATCTATTCAATTCAATCTTCATTTCATCTAGCAATATGATCAAAACAGGGTTCTATATACATTTAGCCCTTTTCACACATTTTCACTAGTAAACCAGTCCCTAATCAAGACTGTTTTCATCCATACTTCATATTCTCAAATTTCCAGCAATCATATACATTTTCTTTAGCAATTTAGCTACTAGAAATCACAATTTCAAGTTCAATTAGAAGCTAGCATGATCCTAACATACATAACAATCATCCAAGTCAATCTAAACAACAAAGACATCATCAATTCAAGATTCAACCACTCTATAACATGTAGTGATCAAGCATTATACCTTCTCCAAGCTAAATTTAATCAAGGCTAAATCAAGAAGCTTGAATTTGAAGGTGTTGCATGAAGCTTTTTTCTCCCCCTTTCTCTCTCAATAATCGGCCAAGGAGGATGATTTTGGGAGGAAGATGGCAATATTTTTGTTATTCTTTCCCCCTTAGCCGTGAGTCACCCTTCTACAAGACATATGTTCTCATCAATTGAGAACATGTGTCAAGGCCTTTAACTTAATTAAATTTTACATGCAATCTTTATAGCTTTGCATGTTCACATTTCCATCCTTCCATTTAAGCCTTCTAGTTTTAATTTCAATTCAATTTGGTTTTAATTTCACTTATTTGATCTTAAGAATGGCCAATGTTTTCACTTATTTGATCTTAAGAATGGCCAATTTTCTTTCTTCTTTAAATTGATTAGCTTATATATTCAATTAGCCTATAGTTTAGATTGTGGTAACTTTCCTAGGCCAATTTTAGGGTGTTACAAGAAAACTTCGAGAGATGGCTCATAATGGAAATGGAGTAGATGGTGCCCCAAATAACCATGGGGATCCACTATTAAATGATGACATTCTGACCACTCATACTGCTGTTGTTGACAATGCCGAAGAAATACCTATTAGAGAACACTTGGCACCAAATATGGGCAGTTTGACGCCAAGCCTAATTGGTCCCGAGGTAAATGCAATCAATTTTGAACTTAAACCGGTAATGATTTAGACTTTTTTAAATGTAGGTCAATTCGATGGATCACCTACTAGAGACCCAAGGAAACACTTGAAGCAATTCATGGAGGTGTGCCAATTATTTCAGCAACCTGGTGTAGCTGAAGAGACGGTGAAATTAAGACTCTTCTCATTTTCCTTGAGAGATAGAGCAAAAACATGGATAAGTTCTTTGCCACATGGTTCAATTACTTCATGGGAAAATTATGCTAGAAGTTTCTTCTGAGATTCTAGCCACCTAAACTTAATGCCAAGCTACAGAGTGACATCATTACTTTTAGGCAAGCTAATGATGAGACTTTGTATGATGCCTGGGAGCATTTTAAGGATCTGTTCCTACTTGGACCCAAATAGAGACTTTTTATAACGAACTCAATGCTCATGTTAGGAATGTGGTTGATACTTCAGCAAATGGCTCGTTGCTGGACAAAAACTATACGAATGCATTTGACATCCTGGAAAGGATTGCCACCAATGATCTCCAATAACCTATTGCCAGACTGGAACTGGAACAAAAACGGGTGGAAATTAGAACTTGATGCATTATCATCAACCAATGCTCTAATTCCCAATCTCACTAATATAGTGAAGACATTGCAAAAGCCTACTAAAGTTCGAGAAGTAAAGGTGCTAGAACCATTATGCACTATTTGTGGAAAGGATCATCATGTGGATAAATGCCCATCCAACCCTTAATCAGTAAATTTTGTTGGTAATTTCAATCAAAATTTTAACTCACAATCCAATACTTATAATGCAAGTTGGAAGTAGTATCCCAACTTTTCCAGGGCAAATCAAGACGGTAATCAGTTTAATGCCCAACGGTAGAACAATAATGCACTGCCAGGATTCAACCAGAATGTAATGCCACTGAGAGACAGAACAATTTCCAACAAGGGCAAAGATCTAACCAGGGAAACACTTTAACTAATTACATGGAGCAAAATGATGCAACTATCCAAAGTTTAGCATCATAATTGCAAAACTTGGAGGTTCAGCTAGGGCAAATTGCAAATGCACTCAATAATAGACCCTAGAGAAATTTTCCAAGCGATACGGAGGATGCTCAAAAAAAAGCTAGAGAACAATGCAAGGTAGTAACTCTTCGGAGTGACAAAAAATGTGAGATTGAGACGCTTGTCAAGCAGTCAAGTAATTGCCATAATGAGAAGTTGGTGCCAACAGATGACCCCAAGGAAGCAGAGAAATAAGAGGCTAAAGTTGATGCCAGACTGCTATCTGATGCTAGTACCACTTTGGCAAAGCCAGTAGAGCCAACATTTGCTTATCTGCCACCACATTTTCCACAAAGACTCTAGAAACATAAGCAAGACCAGCAATTTAAGCACTTCTTAGAAGTTCTTAAACAATTATAGATCAATATACCATTTGTAGAAGCTCTCGAACAAATGCCCAAGTATGTCAAATTCATGAAAAATATCTTGTCCAAAAGGAGGAAGTTGGGTGACCTTGAGACTATTTCTCTTACTGAAGGATGCACAGCAATGATCACCAATAGATTGCCCTCAAAACTGAAAGATCCGTGAAGTTTCACTATTCCCTGCACGGTTGGAAAAAGAGTCATGGGCATGGCACTATACGACTTAGGTGTTAGTATCAATTTGATGCCAATGTCAATTTTTAGAAAACTCGGCATTGAAGCAAGGCCTACCACGATAACACTTCAGCTAGCATATCAATCTTTTGCACATCCCAAGGGTAAAATTGAGGATGTATAGTAAAGGTGGATCGATTTATATTTCATGTTGATTTTATTATTTTAGAATATGAAGCTGATGTTAATGTCCCAATTATCCTGGGCATACCATTTCTTGCCATGGGTAGGACTTTAATTGATGTTCAAAAAGGTGAGCTTACTATGCGTATGAATGACCAACAAGTTATGTTTAACGTGTTTCAATATCTTAAGTGTACATATGAATTAGAGGAATACCAAGCTGTTGAGATCATGGAGTCTATTTTCAACGTGGACATGACACAACTTTACCAAGACATTGATGATGATGCCAGAGAATTGGATGATGGGGATACAATGAATGAAGAATTTGAGGAACCGACCATGTTGAATGAGGTCATGAATAATTTCGGTAAACCTGAGTCACTTGAGTTGGATGGCAGAAAGATCAAGGAACCTAAACCATCAATTAAGGAGCCACCAAAACTGGAACTAAAAACTTTGCCAAGCCACCACAAATATGCCTACCTGGGAGACAACCTAACCTTGCCAGTGATTATTGTTGCCGATTTGATCGATGACCAAGAGGAGAGATTGCTGGAAACATTGAGCAATCACAAGCAAGATGTAAGATGGAGCCTTACCGATATCCAAGGGATAAGCCCCACAATTTGTATGCATAAAATCATTCTAGAGGATTACCATGGCAAAACAATCGAGGGCCAAAAGAGACTGAACCCGAGCATGAAAGAGGTAGTCAATAAAGAAATCGTCAAATGGCTAGATGCTGGGATAATTTATCCTATTTCTGACAGCTCGTAGGTCAGCCCAGTGCAATATGTGCCAAAAAGGGAAGAATGATCGTGGTTCAGAACAACAAAAATGAATTGATCCCTACGAGGACTGTGACGGGCTGGAGAATGTGCATGGATTACAGGAGGCTAAATAATACCACAGGGAAGGATCACTTCCCATTGCCCTTCATCCGTCGGATGTTGGACAAATTGGCAGGTAAAGCATTTTACTACTTCTTGGATGGGTATTTAGGGTACAATCAGATTGCCATCGCCCTAGAAGATTAGGAAAAAACCACGTTCACTTGTCCATATGAGAAATTTACTTTTAGAAGAATACCATTTGGATTGTGTAATGCCCCAACAACGTTTCAGCATTGCATGATGTCAATTTTTTCGGACATGATAGAGAATAATTTGGAAGTGTTCATGGATGATTTCTGGGTGTTTGGCAAAACATTCGAGGAATGTCTTTAGAGTTTGGAGCTTGTTTTACAAAGATGCATTGACACTAACCTAGTCTTGAACTGGGTAAAATGCCACTTCATGGTGAAGGAGGGCATAGTTCTTGGAGACAAAGTGACCAAGAGAGGACTAGAAGTTGACAGACCAAAAGTTGAGGTAATCAAACAATTGCCACCACCTAAAAGTGTAAAAGGTATTAGAATTTTCTTAGGACATGTAGGTTTTTACCGTCGTTTCATTAAAGATTTCCAAAATTTTCTAAACCTTTATGCTTACTTTTAGAACAAAATACAACTTTTGCATTTGATGAATCTTATTTAAAAGCATTTCAGGAATTAAAAAACAGGTTGATTAATGCCCCTATAGTCGTGGCACCAGACTGGAATGAGCCATTTGAGCTCATGTGCGATGCTAGTGACTACATCATTGAGGCTGTGTTAGGAAAAAGGCATGGAAAAATTTTCCATAACATTTACTATGCCGGCCGCACGTTGAATGAGACTCAACTTAACTACACCACAACTGAGAAGGAGTTCCTTACACTTGTCTTTGCATTTGACAAATTCAGATCTTATTTGGTACCGATACGGGTCGACCCATATCAATACACCCTTAAGTAGCGTATCGATACTAGAGAATATCGTACCAGTACCCTACACTCAGTTCATCCTTGTTCTTCACCTAACACAAGGGGTACTTGTATAGACACCTCGCGTACCGATACTGAAGCCAATAATTTACATTTTAAGGCTCAGGAGACTACTCTAAATCCCCCAAAACACTCATAGCAAAGTCATTTAACGATCTTACAAGTTATGGAAGTTATTTAAGGTGGTTTGATACCGTTTTCACACTACAACAACATCAAATACGAATTTTAAGCCATCAAACATGTCTTTACACTAAAACATCCAAAACACCAAATCAAGCATACAAGGCATAATTTTTATGATGTCCATGAAAACAAAGGAGTTAGAGGTGTACTAACCTTACTCCTAAGATGGAAACGAAACTCTTTGCTCCAAAATCCTCAAGCTTTCTCATTCTCTCTAGCTTTGGAAGCCTCTCTAACTTCTTTCACTACAGAAGAAAGTTGTAAAACGAATTAAATCTTTGTTGGTGAGGAAAGGTTGGCAAAAACATTAATACGAGACTGAAAAACAGGATCAAAATCTCCTTCATCCCAATTTCTTATACACCCCCACTAAAACCCATAAGCTCACATTTCACCATTTATCCAAGATTCTTACCTTTCCTTAAAGCTCTCTATGTGTAGATTACGAAAACCTAACTCGTTATTTCCAAAATTACAGCTCAAAGATCAAAGATTTGATTTTTCTCTTGGGTTCTTAGAAAGAAGGTGAAGAAGAAAGAAGTGGATGGGTGATTATAAGGGTGATAGAAGCATGTCTCCCACATGTCACACCCCAACAAGATTTAATAAAGGCAAGTTAGCTTTTATTTCAAACCATGGGAAATTTACAACTTAGAACCCTCAAAACTTTTCTTGTTTTAACTTAGCCTCCACCCAATCCCATTAGTCAAGTATGAAGCCCACTAAAGGCCCCCAAGCACCCAAATGGGCCCAAAAACTTGACCCAGCATTCAAGGCAAAAGGTTCTTTAATTCACTGATGACACGATTATTTTCCTAAAATGTGAAGTGATGCATGTACATCAATTAAAATGTATTCTAATTTTTTCAGTACTATTATAGATTTCAAATTAATTATGCTACATCGTCGCTCTTTGGAGTTGGAGTTGGGGATGATGTGCTTTAGATTATGGCCGAGATTTTGGGATGTGCTCATGGAAGCCTGCCTTTTATATACTTGGGTTTACCGATTGGTGTTAACTCGCGGAACCTGAGTGTATGGGAACCTTTGATACATAATCAGGATGGGGCTTGCTGTTAGAAGAAGGTATCTTTCTTTACAGCACATGTGACGTTGGTAAACTTTATGCTATCATCATTGCCAATGTACTATATGAGAGTCTTTCTTATACCTAAATGGGTCATTGCGAAAATTGAGTGAATCATATGGCCCTTTTGTGGGGAGGTACGGAGTTAAATCGACGAATATGTAGGGTGAACCGAGGGATAGTGTGTAGACCAAAATAATGTGAGGGGTATGGGAGTGGTTGATTTGTACTCGATGAACTTGGCCTTATTAGCAAAGCTGGCATGTCCTTATAATTTGAATAAGAAAAATACGATGTTTTTCATATGTCGATAAATTGTTGAGGTGTAAGAGAATTCTTGGGTCCATAATTTCATGGAGGATGCTCAATTTTCTTAGCAGGTGGATGAGGGTGCAAAGATACTGTTTTGGAGGGATAGGTGGTGCACAGATGAGCCTTTGAAATACTTATTTCCGAGGTTGTTTAGAGTGGCTTTGAAGTAGATGGCTTTGGTTTGTGATTATGCGTGTCATGGATGCTTTGATCTTGGAAATCGACATAATTTTTTTGCTGAACACTTAGAGCTTTTGAAGTGTGACAATTGCATGATTTGAAATCTATTATTTGGGTGGTATCGCTGGATGAATCCAGGTTGGAAAAGTTGATTTGGAATCCATCGGATAATGGGGTATTCACCGTGAGCGCATTATCATCTCTAACTAATTCTTTTGGTTTGATTGAGGAGATGGATATTGGATCAATTTGGAAGTTAGATATACCACCTATGGTACAATACTTTTTATTGTTTACTGTGCTAAGAAGGTTTTTATCGTTGTGCATGCTTAAGGATAGGGGGTCGTCGATGGGGAAATCTACATTGCAATGCATCTGGTGTGAGGAGAGGTTGGGTGAAATTGAACATATTCTTTATTCTTGTAATGTTATCAGTGAGGTGTGGTGCCTATTTGTAATCACTCATTTTTACCTGTAAATACATATTAGTATTGCATGTATACTTATTATATCATATGTTTATTATTTGCATGAATGTTACTAATATATACATAAGGTGTGGTGTGTGCATGTATATTATAAGCTATGTATGTATACGTATTAATGGTATGTGTGTCGCGTATGTATCTATAGAGTATGAGCATATTTGATTAATATATAGATGTTATGTTAATTATATGTATGGTTATACGTACGTATACTAGAATATTATATTAATTAATGATTGTATAATATAAGTATACATTTTCGTATATACATGTATTGCTGTTATAATTATATTATTATTAATATTATTGGGCTGGTAAAACGAAAATAAAAAAATATATATTAAACCCAAATAAACATGAAGTCCAAGTCCAATTACAAGTTCAATTACAAGGCCCGTTTGGCCCAAATCTGAATCCCATTTAATTACAATGTGCAGGTAACTGTGGGCCGTTGGATCAAGATCTGATCCAACGGCCACGATGCAATGGAAGTCAAAAATATCTGCCAGGCGCGTGCTCCACACGTATGGACCGCTCGAGTGCCACGCGCGCGTGTGGTCCACGCGCGGACGCTTTAATATCTCACGCGCGCGTAAGATCCACGCGTTCTGACTCCTCGACTGCGGAGCTCCACGTGGCGAAATCTCAAACCGTCTCATCAGATCGAGGCTTCATCCAGGCCGATCGTTCTTCAAGCCATCTCGACCATTAGATCAGATCTGATCTAACGGCCGAAAACGCGTCTGGCCTCTGGCAGAATGACCACACCGCCACCGCGCCGATATTCAGTCCCCGCGTTCAGATTATGCCAAAGACAACAAGCAAAATGTCAGATCTGAAAAAAGAAGATGCAACTTGCAACCAAAAAACAGAGGCAGTAATATATATGAAACGGGGCTTTTGTAACGGGGATTAGCTAGCGAAAAAAAGAGGAGTGAAAAAAAAAATAGTAGTAACAAAAAGAGAACAGAGATCTTGTAAGACCAAAAAATTTGTAACCAGTCGAGATAATCAAAAAAGGAGTCCATTGGTAAACACTTGTCTATTTTTCTTACTTGTTTCTTTACATGCATATACGAAATAGAAATAAAAAACAACAGAAATAAAAGAGGAGAATAGTCTTACCGAGTCGTTTGTGGGTCTTCCCTTCCTCTGTGACAAGCTTTTCGGCTTCTACAAGCCAGATCTGGTGAACTAAAGGGAGGGGAAGACCCCTTGTGGTTTTATTTTGGTCTAAAAAAAAATATTTTTGGTTCGTATTTCCTAGATCTATGACAAATAGGGGCGTATCCTCTGAATCCAACCTAGGATTCGTATTGAGGACGACAAGGGGGATTTTTGGTCTATTTTGGAGGCTCATCGGCGCCGGTTAGCGGCGGCCGGCGGCGGAGAACACGGCGGCCGACCGCCGGATTCTGGGTATTACATGAACAAGATGAGAGAAAACGAAGAACAAAAACTCTGAAAAAAAACAGAAAATGAAACAAATGGCCAAAATTTTGATTTCGGCCTCAAAGGGGGGCTTTTATAGTTGTTTTATTTTGTTAAATGGGTAAATTACACACTTAATCCCACCGCGTTTTCAACATTTTCATTTTTGTCTTGCCGCATGGTATAATCACCATCCCAGTCCCTCTGATATTTCAAAAAGTTACAATTTCGTCCCTAAATTACATCGAATCAGTCTCTGAATGGTAAAATTACGTCCTTAACCATCCCGCGTTTTTGGATTTTTCACTTTGAGTCAGCCCCTTGGTCTAATTACAATTCTGGTCCTTTTAGGCTTTGTTTGTTTTGCAATTTCGTCCCTAAATTACATATTATCGTTCTTTAATTTCAGCCACTGATTTTTGTTTTTCTTTCATTTCAGTCCTGTTTTCTTTGTAAATATTATTGTTCGTATTGTAATCGTATATATTGATATCATTCTATTTTATGTCTCTCGTATATGACTCGTATTTTATGTTTATATGTATATATATGTGTTAAGTATGACATTCATGTTTTTTATCTGATTATTCGTATTGAAACATGTTATGTTCTAGTTGATTCGTAAAAAAGCATGTTTTGTATATTTTATGTATTGCATGTTTCCTTGGTTTTTAGGTTATGTGTTAATGTGCCTTCTTTCATGTATAATATATTGTTCATATATGTTGAAATATGTTTTATTACCAGTATGCATGTCTTTTTGAAATATTTATTCGTCTGCATGTACTTATTCCTGCCTTGCTATTTTGACACATGATAGTTGTTTTTATCTATTATTTAGAATAATATGTATATACATGTTTTAGTCTAAAATATCATTCATGTTAAATTAGTATTCTGGTATGTCAATATTTATTATGTTTAAATATTTTGCCATGTTTTACGTTTTTGCCACTAAGATTGCATATCGAGATATAACTTGTTAATGCGGAGTCCTTTTATCCGAGCGTAAACGGGGCCAGTATCAAGCGTAGTGATAGTGGTTGGGCGTTTATTCTCGGATAACGGGACCCTTAAAATATATTCGCAATTATGACCGAAATTTAAAATAATCGTCACTCTAATACGGAAAATCCAATATTAATAAAGTGGTAACTATTAAAGTACCAATATTAAAGAACTATTAAAGTGCTAATCCTTCCCCATCCGTAACCGACTCCCGAACCCTGTCTTTTTAAATCTCTGGTTTTATGGTGTCCGGCCTACCTAAGTGGCCGGTGGCGACTCTATTTTTATGAGATTTTTGTAAACCCCACGGAATAAATAATATTTTATATCCAAACACCTTTCCAAAACATCCTTCGAAAACCCATCGTTTTTATTTTAGCGATATTTGAAAAAAGGGACATCGCTACAGATGGCGACTCCGCTGGGGATATTTTTTTTGTTTTTTTCGAAAAAAACAAATGAGAGTCAAGCTTTTAAAATAATTACCGCTTTACCAATATTGGAAATTCCGGATTAAAGTGACTGTTAAATTAACATTCGGTCATAATTGCGCGTTTATTTTAACGCGTTTAAAATATGGCATATAAACCCGTCTTTTTAAGTGGGGGGAAAACGCTAATGCTTTCGTGGAGATATCGTTCTCCCGTATGGGCCTAGCAAGTACCTTCGGGGCTCGAGTATCTTATGCTTTCGTAAGGATATCGTTCCTTCGTACGGGCATAAGCGAATGGGTCCCCCTGAATTGAACTCGGTTGAAAGGAGCCTATAATGGGTGATGATCGGGGGCCTTGCTACTCTTAGTAGAGGACATCGAGGACAATTCGAGTACCTCTTAGAACCAAAACTGCATGTAGAGAACACATAGAAACCCACCTTGTTAGAGCCATGCGGATAACCTAGATGTCTTAGATAGAATGTAAATAGGATTATCTTGTTTGTTTATCGCATTTAATTTGCCCTTTTATTATGTATTTATCATTTTTGTCCGGTACTGACTTGTGTTCTTTTGCTTTGTTTTTGCATACCATTGCATTGGCATTAGACAGGGCATTGATTCCCGAGTGATTTATCCCATAATAGAAGATTGTTCATGATGGACCAAAGGTTCTTTGACCTGAAGGAAGGGGATCCAATTCCAAAGTTCCATCCCAAGACTAGAACAATGACAGCCGAAGAAGAACCATTCAAGGACACCAGAACAGATTCGGTAAACAGCGTCAATCCTGGTGACAAACAAGACGAAATACAAGAACTAAAGAAGCAGATGTCCGAGATGATGGACCGGATGAATACCATGATGAAAGGCAAGCAGCATGTCGAACTCAGAAAAGATTCGGTCGGGGAGCAGAATGTGGAACAAAATGGTCAGAATGTCAAAATAGATAATACCATTAAATATGACAAGTCGAATCCCTTTGTGATCAATCTCAAGAAGCAGACAAATAGCACATCTGGGGAAGATACCCAGGGAACAGAGGCAAAACCAGGGGAAGTTCAAGAATCTAATGACATCAGAAGACATTATCCTATACCCATGAGATACACCGAGTTACTTCCGTTGCTTGTCGAAAGGAACCTTATCATACCAATGAAGTTTGTACCAAGAAAACCTCCTTATCCGAAAGATTACAACAGGCGTGTCCGGTGCAGCTACCACATAGGCGATTCGAGTCATCACACTGAAAATTGTAGGGCCCTGAAGGACAGAGTTCGAGATCTTATCAGAATGGGAATTTTGGATTTTGAAGACGGACAACCCTGATTCTTCAGCCAGCCAGCCGTTGCCCGAGGGGCAAAGTCAAAGGAAGGTCAATACCGAGCCCAAGGTTCGGATAACATAGAAGTGGGTCACTCAAGCGGGATAAAGTTAGGAGTCAAGAATAAAAGTGTCTCAGAAGATGAATTCGCACACAAGCGCGACTAGCTCGAGCATGAAAGGCACAATCTGAGCATGAAATTAAAGAGCGTACAAGACGAGTACCAGAAGCTGCACTTTGAATTCAAGAGTTTCGGTCTGGGTGACACCGCAAAAGAGTGGGTCAATGGTATGATTCAGCTGAGGAACGGTTCAGAACGCTGGAAGCAGAAATGCAAAAATAGTAAGAATAAAATCAGATCATTATCAAAGAAGCTAAAGGCCAACGCGACTTTCTCCAAAATGAGTTGGAAAGCAGTCTGGCCATGGAAGATATCCTGAAATCAAGTCTGCACCAGGAAAGGAATGAATCACCAGCCTTTCAAATGGAAAACACAAAGACTCAAAGAATGCAGATAGTGGGGCTCAAACCGCGCTACGTGCCAGTGAGATCCGTCTTTGGGGCAATGACCGTTAAGCTACAAAAGACCGAGCAAACAATACGGAGAAAGACCGGGACATGAAGATGGTTACGACTCAAGCCCGACAAGTAGCTGAACAGATAGCGATTTAGCCGATCTGGAAAGACCAAATAAGCGAATATGGATCCGGCATTGGACCGCTGGAAAATTGATGGGACTATTGAATGAGGTCAAGACATTAGGTGCTAGGGCTCACCGATATCTGTAAAACCCTAATACCGGATGTAATGAAACCTTTTGGTCTGAATGAAAGATGTCCTATAGGGACAAATCATTTGCGGAATCAATGCTTTATTGCATCCATACATTGCATTTGCATCACATTTTTTTTTTGCATTGTTTTATCATCGCATGGCACTTCATCATTTAATACATGGGGTTCGATGGCAGAATTAATCGGAAAATGGAACGAATTGAAGAGTCGAGGCTTGACCAGTTAGAAGAAAAAATCGAGAAAGAGCTTAAGAAGAAAGAGAAGATAAATGTCTTCAATACGAGGGAACTCTGCCTAGTCCCCGATTTGGTCATTCCTCCGTTTCAAGATTCCCGATTTATGCGCGATGACGGAACCAGCTGCCAGAAGATTCACTTAACCATGTTTTGTAGAAAAATGGAAGGATACATGAAGAACGAAGAATTGTTGATCCACCATTTCCATGATAGCTTGACGGGACCAGCAGCGAAGTGGTATAAACCGTTTGAACAAAAATCAAGTTAGGTCATGGGGTGACCTCGCTAATGCCTTCTTGGATCAATACAAATATGCTTTAGATTTAGCACCCTGTCGATAGTTTCTTCAGAATGAGAAAATGAGGCCAAATGAAAGCTTCAGAGAATATGCATTAAGGTGGCGATGTCTGGCGACCCAAGTCCAGCCCCCTATAGCGGAAGAAGAGTTGACTCCCATATTTCATGCAACGCTTCCCTCTCCCTTCTTCGATGTGATGTTGGAGAAATCAAGAAACAAATTTGAAGATTTCATGACGATTGGAGAAAGGATAGAATATGCAATCAAAGAAGGAAAATTGGGGTCTAAGTCTAAGGACCGAATCGAAGATAAGATAGATAAGGATGGAGACATAAATGAGTGTCATCTCTAGGGTTCGCGTGGCCGTAAAAGAAGGAGACAGACTGACAAATCGGGGTCATCAAGGAAAATCCCTCGGACGAGCGCAAATTTGGAAGTGTTTGGAATATCTATCTCAGACATTTGGCCTCATCTGGTAGAGGGTCACTATCTTGTTCCTAGGCCGATGAAGAGTGCACCTGATCTGTATGCCCATAGTTTTGACTCGAGTAGCACATGCGAATTCCATATGAGGGCACCGGGGCATCCCACCAGAAAATGTAGACCTTTACTGGATGAAATCAAGAAGCTGGTCAATGATGGAACCCTGACACAAGAGCTGATCAAGCAATGGAAGACCAAGGATGAGAAGCAAATCTACATAGTGCTGAAGAAGCCATAGACGTCTCTACATTAAAATACCTTCCTGAAGTAATGCAGGGGATCAACTCTATGTGGCCCCCATGTGGCAAAGATCTTTTGTGATGGGGCATGTTTGTTGATTTTTATCTTCAATAAAGAACACATTTCGCTTAACATATAATGTTTTTGAAAGCGTATAGATATTTTCTCGTCGTTGTAGGACACTGGATATCAATTGCAAGATGTGACATTAGATAGATGTCGTGACAACGATGATGTGTGATCTTCCCCACCAGACTCTGGTCAGCAAAGCGAGATTATTACTCTTTCGATGATATTCAAGGACGAAAAAGCTCTAAATGTCAACCATGTAGAGTTGCTTGAAATTGAAACTCTAGGCATAATCTTCTAGGTAGTAAAGAAGAAACAAAACAAAAAAGAAGAGAAAAAGAGAAGAAAGGAAAAAGAAATGAAAATGAGAAAATAATAATAAAAAGTACTCCTATGTTCGAAACCTGGTAATAGGTTTGTTCGGATAAGAGTATGGAAATTTTGGGGCACTCCGCTGAAGCGATAGGGTGGAGATATATCATCCAATTCAAAAAAAACCTTAGCTTCATGAGTGATGGTAATATTTTCAAATCGTGACTATGCCGAGTAACTTGGGGCAGTGTTGTTTGCTCCATCGTTGTCCTCAAGACAAAGGACTGTGACGAATTGATTTCCTCAAAAAATGATGAAAAAAAACGAGAAAAAAACAAAAAAAAAACAAAAAAAAGGAAAAAAACAAAACAAAAAATGATAGGCGATATCATGGGAAAAATTAAGACTCGCACCACCCAGAACTTTATTCCTAGAGTAATATTTCTGCGCTCAAGTGGTTATACAAGCCTACCTTTTTGAGGGCGGAGTAAATAATGAGAATTGAGAAAGAGTAGTACTCTGCAGCAACGCGGTAATCATGAGGATGAACCGAGTCACTAGGGAAGACCTCACATCTTTGAATTATCAAGTGGTTGAATCTAAGCCACTCTTGCACATGATATCCAGAGCTCCTATGCTGTGTTTTCAAAATCTTGTATGTTAATCTAAATGATACCCTTCAGTGGAACACCAATCAGCAAATTGACAAGTTAAAGCAACAAAAATTTCCATGTATTACTTCAGGGGTAAGATCCAGAACACAAGGAGGTGGATACTATTGAAGCCCCTAACCAGAAAGGACCTCACAATGCATAACAGAGATATAAGTGTCAGACAGCTCAAGAACAAGAAGCGAATTCCAGCCACGATGCCTTGTTTGGTTCAAGAAAATGAAGGACGAAACATGGCAAGAATGAGCTTGCAAAGCGAGGGGACGGTAAAAAGTAAACATTGAGTCTCCAAAGAATTAAAGCACAGAGATCGATGAATGGTGTTCGTCAAGAGGCAACAAGAAGATTGAGGTTAAGAAGCATTTCACTCACCACGATGACGAAATTAACAAATACTCAGAATATTGGGTCAAAAGAACTAGAAGGTAGCCGAGCACGATCGAATGGGGCAATACAGAACAGAAAGAATAGTAAGAATCTCTGCACACGCATGATATAATGTTTGTCAGTGAAGCAGACATAAACCCCGAAGAAGAAATGTGGGTGCTCGTGCAAACGAACAAGAGCAGATGCCCATTGAGCAAAATTTGACAGAAATGAAGATCAAAATTGAGCATACCGCAAAAAAGGAAAGAAAATAGAGAAATCAAGAATGACTTTTCGGACATAAGATTAACAAAGAAAAAGAGGAGAAAGAAATCATAACATTACATGCATCATATAGATAGGGGCATGTCAATTTTGCTTGTTCCTAAACAGGTATTTGAAGAATTATCGAATAAATTACCAAAGTCCATAAAACAACAGCCATGTCGACGCCGATCCGGATATTAAATCCTTGGTCATCGGTAAGTCCTTCGGGCATGATGTTAAATCCTTCGGTCATCGAGTAAGTCTTTCGAGCGTGGTGTTAAATCCTTGGTCATCGGTAAGTCCTTCGGGCATGATGTGGCAAGATATCAGCGTGAGTCCCCATAAAACAACAGCCATGTCGGCGTCGGATCCAAATATTAAATCCTTCGGTCATCGGTAAGTCCTTCGGGCACGATGTTAAATCCTTCGGGTCATCGGTAAGTCTTTCGAGCGTGGTGTTAAATCCTTCGGGTCATCGATAAGTCCTTCGGGCATGATGTGGCAAAGATATATCGGCGTGAGTCCCCATAAAACAACAATCATGTCGGCGTCGAGATCCAAATATTAAATCCTTCCGGGTCATCGGTAAGTCCTTCGGGCACGATGTTAAATCCTTCGGTCATCGATAAGTCTTTCGAGCGTGGTGTTAAATCCTTCGGGTCATCGGTAAGTCCTTCGGCATGATGTGGCAGCATATCGCGTGTGAGTCCCCATAAAACAACAGCCATGTCGGTGTCGGATCCAAATATTAAATCCTTCGGTCATCGGCAAGTCCTTCGGGCACGATGTTAAATCCTTCGGGTCATAAGTAAGTCTTTCGAGCGTGGTGTTAAATCCTTCGGGTCATCAGTAAGTCCTTCGGGCATGATGTGGCAGTATATCCGCGTGAGTCCCCATAAAACAACAGCCATGTCGGCGTCAGATCCAGATATTAAATCCTTCGGGTCATCGGTAAGTCCTTCGGGCACGGTGTTAAGTCCTTTGGGCCATCAGTAAGTCTTTCGAGCGTGGTGTTAAATCCTTCGGGTCATCAGTAAGTCCTTCGGGCATGATGCGGCAGTCTTAGTAGCTTAGGTCCAAAATGGCAACAGCCTCGTAAAAAAAAAAGGGAACCTGCATTTTCAAGCCCTAGTGAAAGGTTCCATAGAGAGAAAACCCTAAATCTAAAATCCCAAAAAGAACTCCCAGTCGGAAAAATTCATCAGCGACGCAAAAGGTTTTATATAGGAGAAACCAGCGTTGAAGGCGAAGAGTTCTATATAGGAAGGACTCCAAGCTTTACAGTCTCGAAGTGAAGGGTTCTATATAGGAAGAGCCTGTAGCTCCAAGATCGGAAGGTGACGAAGCTCTATATAGGAAGAACTTTCGAGCCTAAAGATTCAGCCAAGGAAGAGCGAAAATATCCAAAAGAACACGTTTTTCCAAAGCTACAAACAGGGAAGTCTGATAAAAATGAGTGCTTATGAATCTTTGCTTTGTTTCCCATTTCATGAGAACAAGCAAAGAGGGGCAACTGTAATCACTCATTTTTACCTGTAAATACATATTAGTATTGCATGTATACTTATTATATCATATGTTTATTATTTGCATGAATGTTACTAATATATATATAAGGTGTGGTGTGTGCATGTATATTATAAGCTATGTATGTATACGTATTAATGGTATGTGTGTCGCGTATGTATCTATAGAGTATGAGCGTATTTGATTAATATATAGATGTTATGTTAATTATATGTATGGTTATACGTACGTATACTAGAATATTATATTAATTAATGATTGTATAATATAAGTATACATTTTCGTATATACATGTATTGATGTTATAATTATATTATTATTAATATTATTGGGCTGGTAAAACGAAAATAAAAAAATATATATTAAACCCAAATAAACATGAAGTCCAAGTCCAATTACAAGTTCAATTACAAGGCTGTTTGGCCCAAATCAATCCCATTTAATTACAATGTGCGGGGTATCGTGGGCGTTGGATCAAGATCTGATCCAACGGCCACGATGCAATGGAAGTCAAAAATATCTGCGGTAGCGTGCTCCACACGTATGGACCGTTCGAGTGCCACGCGCGCGTGGTCCACGCCACGGACGCTTTAATATCCCACGCGCGTAAGATCCACGCGTTCTGACTCCTCGACTGCGGAGCTCCACGTGGCGAAATCTCAAACCGTCTCATCAGATCGAGGCTTCATCCAGGCCGATCGTTCTTCAAGCCATCTCGACCGGTAGATCAGATCTGATCTAACGGCCGAAAACGCGTCTGGCCTCTGGCGGGCGGACGACCACACCGCCACCACCGCCCGATATTCATCCCAGCGTTGATTATGCCAAAGACAACAAGCAAAATGTCAGATCTGAAAAAAGAAGATGCAACTTGCAACCAAAAAACAGAGGCAGTAATATATATGAAACGGGGCTTTTGTAACGGGGATTAGCTAGCGAAAAAAAGAGGAGTGAAAAAAAAGAGAGTAGTAACAAAAAGAGAACAGAGATCTTGTAAGACCAAAAAATTTGTAACCAGTCGAGATAATCAAAAAAGGAGTCCATTGGTAAACACTTGTCTCTTTTTCTTACTTGTTTCTTTACATGCATATACGAAATAGAAATAAAAAACAACAGAAATAAAAGAGGAGAGTAGTCTTACCAAGTCGTTTGTGGGTCTTCCCTTCCTCTGTGACAAGCTTTTCGGCTTCTACAAGCCAGATCTGGTGAACTAAAGGGAGGGGAAGACCCCTTGTGGTTTTATTTTGGTCTAAAAAAATATTTTTGGTTCGTATTTCCTAGATCTATGACAAATAGGGGTGTATCCTCTGAATCCAACCTAGGATTCGTATTGAGGACGACAAGGGGGATTTTTGGTCTATTTTGGAGGCTCATCGGCGCCGGTTAGCGGCGGCCGGCGGCGGAGAACACGGCGGCCGACTGCCGGATTCTGGGTATTACATGAACAAGATGAGAGAAAACGAAGAACAAAAACTCAAAAAAAGCAAATGAAAACAAATGGCCAAAATTTTGATTTCGGCCTTAAAGGGGGCTTTATAGTTGTTTTTATTTTGTTAAATGGGTAAATTACACACTTAATCCCACCGTTTTCAACATTTTCATTTTTGTCTTGCCGCATGGTATAATCACCATCCCATCCCTCGATATTTCAAAAAGTTACAATTTAGTCCTTAAATTACATCGAATCGGTCTCGAATGGTAAAATTACGTCCTTAACCATCCCGCGTTTTGGATTTTTTCACTTTGCCCTTGGTCTAATTACAATTCTGGTCCTTTTAGGCTTTGTTTGTTTTGCAATTTCGTCCCTAAATTACATATTATCGTTCTTTAATTTCACCACTGATTTTTGTTTTTCTTTCATTTCATCATGTTTTCTTTGTAAATATTATTGTTCGTATTGTAATCGTATATATTGATATCATTCTATTTTATGTCACTCGTATATGACTCGTATTTTATGTTTATATGTATATATATATGTGTTAAGTATGACATTCATGTTTTTATCCGATTATTCGTATTGAAACATGTTATGTTCTAGTTGATTAAATAAAAGCATGTTTTGTATATTTTATGTATTGCATGTTTCCTTGGTTTTTAGGTTATGTGTTAATGTGCCTTCTTTCATGTATAATATATTGTTCATATATGTTGAAATATGTTTTATTACCAAAGATGCATGTCTTTTTGAAATATTTATTAAATCTGCATGTACTTATTCCTCGCCTTGCTATTTTGACACATGATAGTTGTTTTTATCTATTATTTAGAATAATATGTATATACATGTTTTAGTCTAAAATATCATTCATGTTAAATTAGTATTCTGGTATGTCAATATTTATTATGTTTAAATATTTTGCCATGTTTTACGTTTTTGCCACTAAGATTGCATATCGAGATATAACTTGTTAATGCGGAGTCCTTTTATCCGAGCGTAAACGGGGCCAGTATCAAGCGTAGTGATAGTGGTTGGGCGTTTATTCTCGGATAACGGGACCCTTAAAATATATTCGCAATTATGACCGAAATTTAAAATAATCGTCACTCTAATACGGAAAATCCAATATTAATAAAGCGGTAACTATTAAAGTACCAATTTTTGGGCGGTGTGGGGGTGCTAATCCTTCCCCATCCGTAACTGACTCCCGAACCCTGTCTTTTTAAATCTCTGGTTTTATGGTGTCCGGCCTACCTAAGTGGCCGGTGGCGACTCCATTTTTATGAGATTTTTGTAAACCCCACAGAATAAATAATATTTTATATCCAAACACCTTTCCAAAACATCCTTCGAAAACCCATCGTTTTTATTTTAGCGATATTTGAAAAAAGGGACATCGCTACACTATTTTTTCAATGGTGGAAAATTGTCATTCTGAAGCCGAAATCCTGGAGGGAATTCATGGTGCAGTATTCTCATGGGTGTTCGTATAGTTTATCGATGGTGATTCGCGGGTTGTACAACAGTACTATGGTCGCTATGAATTGCGCGGAATGAGTTGCTCTTTAACAAGAAGAGGATTTCGAGAGGTGAGTTTTTTTTACTTGATCAAATTGCGATCGCTTTATTGGGTGTAAGCTTTGAATGCTAATATAGACGTACTAGAAGCTACATGGAGGGATTGTTGGTGGTGCGAATCTAAATATAGTGTGAGTTCGTTTTGGGTGGGGTGAGTTGGAGTCCTCCAATGTAGAGGTCCTCAAATTTGATTTTGATGTATTGGCGAGAGGTAAATCGGAACCAGCTGGATGTGTCGGTGTCTTGCATGATGATCAGAGTCATATTTTGACTTTATTTTTGGGGCCGTTAGGGATAGTAGATTCAAATGAGGTGAAGCTTCAAGAAATTGCGCATGCGCTGTCTTTTTTGAGTGGTTCTAAATGGGACA
This sequence comes from Hibiscus mutabilis, assembly GCA_019671005.1. Classification (NCBI taxonomy): domain Eukaryota; kingdom Viridiplantae; phylum Streptophyta; class Magnoliopsida; order Malvales; family Malvaceae; genus Hibiscus; species Hibiscus mutabilis. The sequence goes on along the minus strand of CM033735.1, from coordinate 9,452,566 downwards.
ATGGATCTTCAGTTGTAATTGAGTCGGATTCTAGGGTGACGGTATCGTGGGTATTGAATCATGAACGTCGGCCTTGGTGTTATTGGAAGTGGTTTCAATTGATAGATGTGGCTTGTGTTCAGATGCCTTGGGTGTGCTTCCATAATGTATACCATGAAGCATATAGCTTGGTCGATGCCTTAGCAAAAAGAGGTGTGAATCGTGCGTCTTGGTTTTAAGTGTTTGAATGAATGATGTGGATGAGGCTTATGGTGCAAGTTCTGGGTGTAGGTGTGCAGATGCTTCATTGTGAGATACGACATGGTGCTTGACAGAGTCGTCCCTAAAATTTTAGTGGCCCAAGGGCAAACCTGAAAAATAGGCCCCTAATAACATATATTAAAAAATAAAATTTAAAAATATGCCCCTAATAACAAGTATTAAAAAAAATAAGTCTCTAACAAATATTGAAAAAATAAATTTGAAGAGCATGTTTCTAATAATAAATATTGAAAAAATATTCCCTAATAATAAGTATCGGGAAAAAATTGGACCCCTAATAACAAATATTAAAAAAATTTAATTTTAAAAGTATGTCACTAATAACAAATATCGAGGGAAATTGGACCCTAATTGTAAGTATTATAAAAAAATTGGCACTCTAATAAAAAATATTGAAAAAAATAAATTTTAAGAGTATGTCCTAATAAAAAAATATTGGGGAAAAAATAAGCTCCTATAATAAGTATTGGAAAAATAGGATCTCTAATAACAAAAATTGGGGGAAATTGAATTTAAGAGTAGACTCCTAATAACAAATGTTAGAAAAAATGAGTTATAATAATAAGTGTTAAAAAATTAAATTCCAAGAGTGAACTCATTATAATAAATATTAAAAAATTAAACCATAATATTGAATATTATAAAAAAAATTGAGCCCTGAACGAGCTCCTCTTACGTACCCCGGGACGGCACTGGTGCTTGATCTCATTGCTGCTGATGCCTATTGTTGCTGCCATGTGGGGTGTGGGATTGGGAGTGGTGTTTGTTCTTGTATCTTTTGTTCTCATGAGGTTATCATGTTGCAGTCTTTTTTTATAAAAGCAGTTAGTTTTATTAAAAATAAAAAAATATCCAAATAACAATGAGAGCTTACAACTAGTAACGCAAACAAAACACATAATTTAAGTATTTTTCTAAAACCATTGACATAAAGAACTAGCCACTTGAGATCATACTGAACCATACAAAGAAAAAGTTAAAAGACCTAATCAAAAGACTCGAACAAAAGATAAATACGAATAGATCTGACTGCATCGGTAAGAACTACAAAAGGGGATCCAACTGCTGAAAGACCATCGACAACCGCAAATTAGAGCCGAGTGTTGTGACAAAATCATCCACAAACACAAATCATATATCTAAATTCAATTCGAGGGTCCAAACAGGGAAGATCATCAGAATAACCAAATAAGCGTCATCTTGATCAGCCGAAGTGATGTCAAATCCAACCCTGAGAATAATAAAAAAGAAAGACAAAAAACGTACCAAAAGACAGAGGAATATGTGCCAAAAGACAGAGGAATACTTGCCACAAGAGCAGAGTTATTCTTATTAAAAACTAGAAAAAACAAAGATAAACTATAATAACATAAAAATAAAGAAATATTACCAGCTGTCGACAACCAACATAGAAGTTGGTGTCGTCGCTGGCTGCAAAAGCGCACTTTTTTTCTATCATAGGTATTAAAGAGGTTTTTTTAATGAGACACATGATAATATTTTATTTTATATGATTTTTCTCGTTATAAAACCATACTTTGATGAATAAAAAAACAGTGAGTAAGATCATGTTATCTTAGATCAATTAATTGACCTAGTGGCTAAGGATGCTCATATTATCTCATCTTATATGGGTTCGAAACTCGATATGAGAATATAATACCTCTTATTTAATAAAAAAATCAAATATCTAACTTCAAAAATTACCAGGGATCTAATAAGGGTCTAATCATAAATTTTGAAAAAAATATTTAATTCGATAAAAAAATGCTCAGCAAAATTCTATTTTATTACTCAAGGTTCCTAGAAAGGATACGTACACGACCTCAAACACAATCACACTCAAACAACCAAAATTTACATCACTCAAGCACCTCACACAACACAAAGCTTGCAACAAATTCAACTCAAGATTGCAGTTGCTCCGCCATTACAACCTCCTTCTCAACCTTCATTTCCTCTAACTAAATTCCACATTCGAACATCCAACTAACATACTCACTCTGACAATGACAACACTACCACTTCAAATGTTCATAATAGACATTATGCAAATACTTTTGCAAAGTGAACTGCTGGTAAATATGATATTGATCATAATATTTTTCGTAGCAGTAAAATAGAAATTTTAGTAATAATTTTCAAGGCCCCCAGACCACAAGGCCATCAATATAGTTATATAGACGAGACAAACACTAGAGACAACACTATGCGAAGATTTTTGTCACATGTATAAATGATCATTTTTTATTGTTTTATTGATAATACGTGGCTTAAGATAATTGGTAGTACACAGAAAAGGGGAGAAGAATTCTATTCTTCAATAGATAGCTAGAGTACAGGCCAACAAGGCTAAACTGATAGACTTGTAAGCAACTGAAGTAGGCATCTTGCCATTGTCCTTCCGGCAAAAGAGTGCTTGGTACACAGGCAAGTTGATTGTAACCAAAACCAAGCAGAGGAGAATTTGCAGACCAAATTGGTCTATAACCTTATATCCCTGATTTCCGTCCAATATGACCTTCTTGATTGCCACAAAGCTGCTGAACAGACTCAACATTGCAAGTGTGGCTAAAATATCGAACATCGGAGAAGCGGCACCGAACTCAATCAGCTCGCGATCATATCTTTTCGAGACGTCTTCATCGGCCACCTTGGCAGTGACCACGAAAGCTAGTTGCGAATACCCTAATAGCTTCAAGATGGTTTCAAAGAAGGCAAAGAAGTAGGAAGTCGTTCTCTTGAACAACCACATCCTTTGATCGTTGCACCAACCTAGGAATGTGCCTCCGCACCATTGGAATTCACCGAGGCTATATGCACGGTGTGCGAATGCGACATATGCAAACGGGAGCACCCAGGGGCTTGATATCTGCAGGTTGCCATGGTTTTACAGTCATTCATATATCATCATACGAGATAGCTAGATACTTAAGAAGTTAGGAGCTTCATACCTTAGGAAACAATGAGATGCCTTTAAGCAGGCAAAGGCATGGAACAACGACATAATACAACGTTGCCAAGCAATTTGCATCCCACAAGTTGTAAGCCGAGTAGGCAAGTCGAAGCTTGAGAGGGATGTTTTTATATCCATACAACAGGGGGCAGTATTTTGATAGGAAAACCTGAAGATGTCCTTCCGACCATCTCTTATGTTGCACCAGAGTCTGCAATAATGTTACCGGTGCAACTCCTAGGAAGCCTTCTCTTTCGGGGCTTAAATACATGGATTTCCATCCCCTACATTGCACACTTAACCCTGTAATTATATCTTCCACCGGAAAGCCATATACTAACCCCATCTGCAATCGAAAATTTCTTATTAATCCATGTCAATTTTACGTAAGAGAGAACAGAATGCACCTCTTTTCCCCATGCTGTATTGTGTTCAAAGGAACAGCTTGCCAAAACTTTACACGTCTCTTCAAGGAGGCTTGCATGTTGTTCAACCTTGGTATGATTTAGTTTCTTCCAATCAACCTTATAGTTTTTGTCATATTTCTTACCACAAAGAGCCTCTCTTCTGTGAAAGCATCCTGTGCCGATGTAGCATGGTCCTCCATTGGCGTCAAGACCTTGAATTTCCAACTTAATTCCAACACACACAGAGCAGATATAACCCCAAAAGATCATCAAGATTTCGTACCATATGATTAGATTAATCGTCGTTTATGGAAAAACCTTTCTGTTATAATTACCTTTTGTATCACTCGGAAAGAGCTACCATAAATTTCATTTTTGGTGAGATTATCGAAATTCTGGGGGAACTGGACATAGGCAACCTCATCTCCCTTCTTTTCATCCATGAAAATGCACAATGAATATTTGATTGACTCTGAATTGTTTGAATACATATCGCAATCCACGTTCAGAATAATTGGACTATTGCTTATCCTTGATGATACCCTAATCTGTTATCCACAACAAAAAATCATGTTCAAACCCCCTGACGTGGAGGAATTATTAGATGGATCCGGTTCACCACGTCATCTGCGGTCTCATCCAATAAGATTCATCTATCTCAATATAACTTACAAGTACCTACTCCTAATTTGCATGTATAAAAGAAGTGAAGGTTCCTGGAAAAAAAATATGAATGGATTTTTTGGCTAGGACTATAGATGACATGGTGAGCTAGGTCCTCTGAATAATGACGGGTTAATTTTAATAAATTAATATCCATATGTCATTTTCTTTAATAAATTTAGGAAAATACTTTGATACACAAGCTTGTGTTTACACAAGCCCTTTTATTTTAAGGTTTAAGGTTTAGGGGTTTAGTTTGTAGGGTGTAGAATTTAAGGTTTATGGTTAGAGTTTAAGGTTTAGAGTTTGGGTTTTGAGGTTTAAATTTTATGGAAGGGTTGTGTAAATTTTTTTACACAGCTTGTGTATCAAAATATAACTCATAAATTAATGTCCTACAATAAAGTGATGATGGGTCAATTTTAATGATGTGGCAGCACAATTGAGGGTTTTTTTTAAAGAAAACCTGTAATTTTAAAATAAATAATAATTCTAAAACTCTTTATTCACGCCATCAAAATTGGCCCGTCATCATCATGACAAAATAGTTAGCAATAATAACTGTTGTGGAAGCAGATACTAACCACATGTACAAAGTTTGACGACTCTATTAGCCAACAACAATTAAAGGGCGAGATTAATATAATTTAAAAGTTTGAAGACTAAATTAATAAAATTAAAAAGAAGAGATAACGTTACTCATTTAGCATTACTATAGAAGCAAAATTGTTACTGATATCATATATTATACTACTTACGAGAGAATTCATGGCCCCAGCTTTGAAATGGTGGTGGAATTGGGGTCTTTTCTCTCTTGCCAAATACACAAGTGTGGGCAAAGGGTTTCCTTCAATATCCACAGCATTGGGGTCTCTTCCATCAATTAGGATCTAACAAACGTTAATTAAAATACTAATAGCTATTCAGAGGTTAATTAGTTAGTAAACAAACTAGGAGTTTATACAAATGATTAATTACTTGCAGAATGGTTTGATGATCACGTTTGCTTGAAACCAAATCCCACTCACGAAATCCTTTGTGCTGTTTCCGAATGTGCTCTGGAATTCGGTTCATCTTTGTGTTGGCCTCAATCCTCATTTTCATGTCCTCGTATTGTTTCTGCATAATAATTGTACAATGATTCAGCAAATCTTCATTTTTAGTTATCTATAGAATATACTACTAAAATACTCTTTCTTATAAATAATAACTAATATTATTTTTATGGTATTTTAGTCATTTTTGTACCATCACTTTTTATATACTCCTTATTCAATATTTTTTTAAATATGTTTTTAATATAAAATATTTTCTTCACTTACGTCGTGAGTGACATAATCTAGTAATATTATTTTTTAAAAGAAATAATTTTTAAAATAAAAGTTTGTGTTTAATATAATATCATCATCATTATTATTATCTGATAAGTAATATTCGAATTCTAAATAAGAAATGTATATATCATTAAACACATGACTGAAGTTATTTTATAAATTTATGAAATGATAATGCATAAAATTTTACTTTTTCTTTTTTTTGGGTGCTTTTAATGAGACAAGAAAATGCACTTCATCATCAATGCCTATACGCATATGATAACAAATACTACAAGACAAGACATCAGTAATTGCAGAATTGGAAGCAACTTGCACGATTGATGTAAGAAAACGAATCATTCAAACGCACCTTAACTAAAATCCACTCTTCGACATGGACAGCTTCTGAAGCTGTCCTGAAGTAGGCCTCCGGCGACCTGGGTTCTACTCCCAACTTGTTGAAGAAAGGCAGCCATGTCTTGGAGAAATCCGCAGCCTCCAACATGGCGTAAAACGTTAAAACCGACCCCCCGTCGTCCGATAAGTAGATGCTCAGCTTCTGAGGTGGATAATTATATGCCATCACTGACAGAACCGTGTTCACCACCATGCTCGGCGGCCGTGCACACGAATACGTCGACCCCCGGTAATTCGTCCCCGAACCTACATGTTACTAAGAATAAGTTTTCCAAGGAATACTGAAACCAATGAATTTCACGTAAATAAGATTAAGATATATATATATATATATATATATATATATATATATAGATCTTTGGGAGAGCCTGTGTATGTAAGGGATTCGATTGACGGAGTTCCATCTACAAACTGTGGTGAGAAACCAAAAAAAACTGAACCATAGTTCGGAAAGAAATAGTCCGATCCAAGTCCATCTCTCGGTTTTTCCTCCGGCCGGGAGAAACCTAACTCTATAGGTAAAAACGAAGCAGATGCCGAGCAAGATGGAAGCTGCAATGGACCTGAAAAGAATTCGTCCCTTCACTTGCCTTGTTTCGAAGAGTGGAACATATTCATTTTCTGCCATCTTTCTCTCTCAATTGGTTCTGCGAATGGTGCTATAAAATGGAAGGTGAAGTGAGCAATGAAATCGAGAGGCAGTGTATAACTGTATATGGTTTATTAGGTAGAATTATTTTTTTGGCTCTCGAACTTTATTAAATTTATCATTTTAGCCCTTAACTTTTTTCGTCACATTTTACCCTCAAACTTTAATTTTTTGTCGGGCATAATACTAAAAAATGCCCCTAATGTTTGACTGAATAGTCATGTCGGCTCATATTTTTTGAAGCATTTTAACTCTCAAAGTTTTATTTTGGATCAAAATGACTCATCTCTGGATAAAAATTATTAGTCAACTAGCATTAAATAACTTGAAATGACATGGCAAACCTATATGACATTGCACGTTGGCATAACATTGTCATATAGACAAAAGTGCTAACTTTACAAAATGACACATCAGTCAAAAAATAATTTTATAAAATTATATAAATTATAGAATTATTTTTCATGTCATTCTGTTAAGTCATTTCAAGTCGTTTATCTTCAATTGACTAACAATACAGAAAGTTCATTTTGATCTAAGATAGAATATTAGAGTTAAAATACTTCAACAAAAAACTATAACCAATATAATTATTCAGTCAAACATTATGGTATTTTTTGATATTATACTTTTTGTCAAATTGAAAGTATCCGAGGGAAAGGTTAAACTTTCGGACAGAATAATGGCCAAGCCATGTATTTTGTACTTGAGAAATCAAGATAAATCTATACAGGTGAAGATTTTATATTGAAAAAATAAAATAAAATTTTAATTTCCGAGAGATCGACATGTATATTTACCATGTGAAATAATTCATATGGTCGAATGCGTATAATTCAACATAATATTTAATGAATTCATATGGTCGAATGCGTATAATTCAACATAATATTTAATGAGGTCGATCGGTTGGTGTAATGAGTATGATGCAAGACTCCCGTTTTTAGTTGCTGGTAGGATCCTCAATGTTCGTTTATTTTTTATTTTTACGTTAAACGATTATCGGTTTGATATTAAGTCTATTTGTTTATTATTTTTAGTGTTTAAACAAACGTTTGATAATAACTAAAAAAAAATTAATTTTTGACCAACAAGCGTTTATCTTTCGACATTAATTTGCAACAGCGTTTGATCTAAAATGTAACTCGTTTGATGTTTACTTGTACCGGGAAAAATCAATCAAAATATAAATAGAAATTAAGTAGTACCGTGCAAAAGAACGACTAAATTAATGACTTATGATTCCTCTATTGTTATTCTTCTGTTCTCTTATTATAAATGTTTCTATAAAATGTTTAATAATTTTTATATTTTTCATAACTTTTCCTATTTTTCCAATTTTTTATTTATATATATTATTTTTTTACAAATTTTGCATTTTAATAGTTTTATATTTATTTTAACAATTTATCATATTTTTGGTAATTTTATTTTTATATTTTTTTGATATTATTTCACACTTTTAATAATTTTATTATAATTTTTGTTTTAATTCTTTTTGATAAAATGGTATGATTAGAATATCATACAGGGCCCTTAACTTAAATGGAAGAAAAAAATTATATATTCTAATACTAATTACATAACCATAGAAAAACTAAACCTAGAAAGCAAAATTCCTAATGTAAATAAACATGTCTAATATAACATCTAACATAGTAAAGCTTCAACACCTCACTATTAAGCCGATCAGCTTGGAGCAGAGAAACTATTTGGGTTGGCGGAGTGGCAAAAACCATAGGTTCAAAGCTATTCATATTAGATCTTTAGTTAAAGCATCGGCCACTTTATTCTCACTCTGAAGGACATGTTGAATTGAACAACCTAATCACGTTGCCATAAAATGTCAACTCAAAGAACGGTTACCTCTATAATCGCCGCGTAACATTCGCAGGGCATTCATACTATTTAATTCCATAACATGTCGGAAGCTAGCATTCCAAGCGAGAAGTAAACTAAGATATGCACCCCGTAACTCTACGTCAAGCACCGAACAAACTCCAATAAATTTCGAGAACTCACCTTGCCAATTTCCAACAGTATCTCGAGCCACGTCACCACAACATGCATAGCCATCGTTCCCTTTTGGAACCATCGGTATTTACCTTAAATTTTGTATTAAAATTTATTCAATCATAATATTTTTGTAACACTCCCTCCGAGTCTGGTAGAGATTCAGGTCGAATAGTGTTATTGGAATACTTATCAGAGGTTCGGATGCGGAATCGGAGTTCAAGTCTTTATCCGGAACGTCTTATTATCCATTTAGAAGATTAGTGGATCTATTCGTTACTAACCTTGCTAGATTTAGGGCTAATTTTAAACTTTTAAAGCCTTAAGGGACTAATTTGCAAATTTGATGAATTAGCAATCCTAATTAGATTTCTCGATTGCCTTGCAATTAAATTTACCAACTTTTAATCTGTGAAGTTTCGTTACTATCGGATATCATTTACTAGACTAATTAAGCCATGTAGAATTTAGTGACCTATTAGCAATCTGCCTAAACTTCATTTATTATTATTAACCGAATTAACCGCCACTATATCGATACCCTAAGGGCCGTATCGATACGCTAAGCCTAAATTCATGTTTCCGATTTCAAGGAATATCAAGCCCGTACCGATACAACTAAATCTGTATCGATACGCGTTGACTGCATTGACCCCGTACTGATACGCTCTAGATCGTATCGATACAATTTTTCATTCTAGATTCCAGTGAGCAATTTCCGTATCGATGCACCTATACCGTATCGATACGCCCTGTTTTATTAAGCCAATTTATGTCTACCCGTACCGATACGTCATCACCCGTACCGATACGGCCTGACCTATAATGACAGAATTTTGCTGGTTTTTATTCGATTTACCCATTCAAACGTTAATCAAATTTTACCAGCAACCTATAAAATAGTATTTCTAATCGTGTGTCAATTTCCAAAGAGTTTTGAATCTGTCTATTACTATTTTACCAATTAGGGCATTTAGGCTCGTTTACCCATTTCAACCATTACCAATTATGCCATTTAGACTATTTCACACCTAGTCACCATTAAGCTTACAAAACCATAGTAAAATGGATTATTACAACACTTTGGATCTTATGCCACCTTACTAGGAGTTCGGAAAACATAAACATACATACATGTAGCTTGTAGGAGAGACTTGCAACCCGGGAATTACACGATCGAGCTCGGGAAATCTCAAGATCATGAAATGCATGAGACACACGTATGTTAGGCTTACATAGCCTAGTGAGGTAGTTACTACAAGATCAAATAAAATAGATAATGATATGGATAACATGATAGCAACTTCATATACATATCTCATGCTTAAATCATATAATTGCATAATTTCACATTTCAAATTACAAATAAAACACATAATAGTTTCTTGGATATGGTAACCAATGGATACATGGATGCCCTATACACCAACATATCGAAAATCAAAAATAGGTCGTAGCCTTGAGCCGTAGCTCCGGATAGTCTATTACACAATCCATCATTTTCTCCCCCACGTATAGGCCGTAGCCCCGGACCGTAGTCCACCCTTACTTATACGAGCTCAAATGACCCTATGGCATGCCAATTGTATCCAATGTCCATAATTATCCAAGTTTACATATCATAGCATAATTCACATCATTTGTAATCATAGAGTACCGGATAACAAAATGAGCCTTAGCTCTATATCATATACACATTCATATCATCATATAATCATGCTAATTTCACATAGAACATATCAACTTATATCAAAGCATACCAAGTCTTACCTTGGGAATCCACGTCGGTACTTGCTCTACTTGAGCTTAGACCATATGCACAATCAATTCCTTTATAACAAATGCAACGGGATGGCACCGCGCCTATCCCTTGACACAACTACACTCACCTTAATTAGAAGGTTCTCAAATTACAACTCCGGAGTGCCTAGATTCCTTAGGAGATGGAAAATGATCCTTCTCCAACACTTGAGCTCGTACTAATTAAGGATCGTATTAGAAATTAATTAAAGGGTCTGAAATTATATTTTAAGCTTCTTAAAGCTCAAAGGCAACATTTAATTAACAAAACTAAACCCCCAACTCATGGGTGCCTTATTGAACTAAGAAACCTTTTTTCGAAATTAAACTCTATAGAATTAATGAATCGATAAATTGACATAGGAATACTACTCACCGAATCGAGGGCTTTCAAACGAAGTATCAAGATCGAACAAAGGATGAAACGAGGTGTGTGCTTGGCTAGAGGTTGAAGATAAAGATGATGGTGTGTGCTTGTTTAATGAGCAAGGTTGGGTTTAGTTTCGGTAGATGGCAAGAGTAAAAATGGAAGTTTTCCTTTTTACCAAACTATTTTAAAGCCCTCTTTAAACTCCTTAATGATTGCCCACCACACCTTAAACCAATGAAAGCATTTCCCTATGGTGAGGGTTTGCTCAACCCAAAGTTTCCCATCTAATCTCTCCTTTCAAATTTGACATTCAGTCATTCATTTGGATGACTTTCACGTGGGAGAATATAAACATAGAGGTGAATAAGCTACTTGCTTGTTTTTTCCTCAAGTTGGGCCTTATTCAGGTTCAAAATAGGGGACTCGTATCGATACACTCTTAGCGTATCGATACGCACCCGCTAAAACAGGCAAGTTAGTTAGTGACAGTTAGGCCGTATTGATACTGGCTTGACTGTATCGATATGCATTGTCTGAAAATGGCACTTTGGCTTCGGATTATGTACAGGAAGGTTTGATTACCCACATAGGATTAAAATAAAACTTTATTACAACAAGAGGGGTACAAAGGTCATTTAGGATAGCATATTACACATTAGATCAAAATTTCTGATTACCGGAGTTTAATTTTGACTAGGTCAATTTTCGGGATGTGACAACTCTCCCCCTTAAGAAAATTCGACATCGAAATTTCACTTTAAATAAAGAGATGAGGATATTGCTTTTGCCTAGTTTCTTCGGGTTCCCGTGTTGCATCTTTGACGGAATGGCTTCTCCTTAGGACCTTTACTAAAGGCACAGACTTGTTATGAAGTCATTTAACTTCTCGTACGAGAATTTGAATAGGTTCTTCCTCGTACGTCAAATTAGATTGTATCTTCACAAATTTCGGTTTGATTACTTGGGAAGGATCTGACCGGTACTTGTGTAGCATAGACACGTAGAAGACATTATGAATCTGACTTAACTCCTCAGAAATGGCTAATCGGTAGGCGACATGCCCAACTTCAATCACCTCGAATGGCCCAATTAAACAAGGACTGACCGTATCGATACGCCTTCTCTGAAAATGGCACTTTGGCTTCGGATTATGTATAGGAAGGTTTGATTACCCACATAGGATTAAAATGAAACTTTATTACAACAAGAGGGGTACAAAGGTCATTTAGTATAGCATATTACACACTGGATCAAAATTTTTGATTACCAGAGTCTAATTCCAACTAGGCCAGTTTTTGGGATGTGACAACTCTCATCCCCTTAAGAAAATTCGACCTCGAATTTTCACTTTAAACAAAGAGATGAGGATATTGCTTTTGCCTAGTTTCTTCGGGTTCCCATGTTGCTTCTTCAACGGAATGGTTTCTCCATAAGACCTTCACTAAGGGCACAGACTTATTACAAAGTCGTTTAACTTCTCGTGTGAGGATCTGAACAAGTTCTTCCTCGTACGCCAAATTGGATTATATCTCCATAGATTTCGGTTCGATCACGTGGGAAGGATCTGACCGGTACTTGCATAGCATAGACACGTGGAAGACATTACGAATCCGACTTAACTCTTCGGGAATGGCTAATCGGTAGGCAACAGGCCCAACTTTTTCAATCATCTCGAATGGCCCAATAAAACGAGGACTTAGCTTCCCCTTCTTACCGAAACGAAGGATCTTCTTCCATAGTGATACTTTGAGGAATGCCTTCTCACCAACCTCGTACTAAATGTCTCTTCTTTTTGGATCAGCATAGGACTTGTGTCAGTTGAAGGCAGTCTTAAGTCGATTACAGATAATGGTTGTCTTTTCTTCGGTTTCTGAAGTAAGTTAGGACCAAGCATCTTGCCTTCACCGAGTTTAGTCCAACAAAGATGAGTTCTACATCTCCTTCCTTACAGAGCTTCATACGGAGCCATTTGGATCAAAGTTTGGTAGCTTTTATTGTATGCAAACTCGACTAAGGGTAGGGACTTCTCCCACGTATTCCCGAAGTTGATGACACAAGCTTGAAGCATATCTTCCAGAATCTACAAGGAAGAATAGAATTGGTATAAAACACTTATATTAACATCTCGAAAAAGGGTTTAGAGTTACCTGAATAACTCTTTCAGATTGGCCATTAGTTTGAGGATGAAAAGCAATGCTTAGGTGCACTTTAGCTCCCAAAGCCTCGTGTAAGGCCCTCCAAAACCGAGCTACAACTCGAGGATCTCTATATGAGATAATGGATACATGAACTCCATGTAACTGTATAACTTCACGGATATATATTTCTGCGAGTTTAGGCAGACTGAAATCCATCATCACCGAAGGAAGTGAGCTGACTTGATGAATCAGTCCATAATGACCCAAATAGCATCATTCTTTCTCGACGTCATAGGTAGACCACTTACGAAGTCCATCATGATACGCTCTCATTTCTATTGTGGAAGCTCGACAGGTTGTAAGAGACCCGTAGGTACCTTGTATTCATCTTTGACCCGTTGGCAAGTCAAACACCTTGCCACAAAGTCAATGATCTCGTTTTTCATGCCAAACCACCAGTATAGCTCTTTTAGCTCTTTATACATTTTGATAGCTCTAAGATGGATAGAAAAGGGACTCGAATGAGCTTCACTCAAGATTTGATTTCAAAGATCATCATCATCGGGTACAGAGATACGATTACGAAAACATAATAGGCTTTCAGAATTTATAGCAAAATCGGGATCTAGATTATCTTTGACCTTGGCAATAAGAGATTGCAACTCCTCGTCAGTTTCTTAGAGTGCTTTAATTCGAGACACAATGGTCGAATGAACTCTTAATTCAGCTAATAACTTGCCATACTTTTTGAGCTGGAAATGAGCATTCATACATCTCGGAGAGGAAGTGGGTTTCCGACTAAGGGTGTCAGCCACAACATTGGCTTTATCGAGATGGTAGTCAATAACCAAGTCGTAGTCTTTCAGAAGCTCCATCCACCGACGCTGGCAAATATTCAACTCCTTTTAAGTTAAAAGGAATTTCAGGCTCTTGTGATCAGTGTACAAGTAACATTTCTCACCATACAGATAGTGCCGCCAGATTTTCAGAGCAAACATAACTGCTGCTAGCTCCAGGTCATGAGTTGGATAGTTTAGCTCATGAGGCTTAAGTTGACGTGAAGCATAAGCTATGACTTTGTCTTCTTGCATCAGAATACAGCCTAATCCCAAGTGGGATGCATCACTGTACACGGTGAAGTCTTTGCCCGACTCGGGATGCACTAAAACAAGGGCATGAGTAAGGATTTATTTGAGCTGATCAAAGCTTCTTTGCTGGTCCACTGTCCATCCAAAATGAGTGTCTTTATGGAGAAGCTTCGTTAAGGGTGCAACAATCAAAGAGAATCCCTTAATGAATCTATGATAGTAGCATGTGAGGCCTAGAAAATTACGAACTTCTCTCACATTCTTTGGAGGAATACAGTCGAGGATTGTTTGAATCTTCTTTGGGTCCACCTGAATCCATGCGAAAGAGATTACATATCCGAGAAAGGATACTTCGGACAGCCAGAACTCACATTTGCAGAACTTGGCATAGATTTATTTTTCTCGGAGAATTTGGGGCATGATTCGAAGATGTTCTTCATGGGAAGCAGAGTCTTTAGAATAGATTAGAATGTAATCTATAAAGATAACCACAAACTTGTCAAGATAGGGTCGGAACACCTGATTCATCAGGTCTATAAAGGCTGTAGGTGCATTTGTGAGCCCGAAAGGCATCACTAGGAACTCATAGTGACTGTATCTAGTGCGGAAAGTAGTCTTTGGAATATCAGACTCCTTCACCAACATTTGGTAGTATCCAGATCGAAGATCTATCTTGGAAAAGACAGAGGCATCCTTCAACTGGTCAAAGAGGTCATCAATTCTCGGAAGTGGGTACTTGTTCTTGATCGTCACTTTGTTCAACTGACGATAGTCAATGCATAGAAGCATCAATCCATCTTTCTTTTTGACAAACAAAATGTGTTCTCTAGGGCGAAGAACTCGGTCGAATGAATCCCTTATCCTGAAGGTCTTGGATTTGGGTTTTTAGTTCTTTTAACTCCACCGGAGCCATTCTATACAAAGTAACAGAGACTAGAGTAATCCCATGTTGTACCTCTATCCCAAATTCCACTTCACGGGTAAAAGGGAGTCATAAAAGTTCATCGATAAATACATCAGGAAATTCTTTCACAACTGGCATGTCTTCAAACTTTAAGTCTTCTTTGGACTTCATGGCATACATAAGGGTCTTTTTAGACTCGGGTTCAGATTTCATTAAGGTTATACTCTTATTACCGAGCCCACAAAGGTAAAGCTTCTTCTTAGAGTAGTCCACCCATGCTTGATGTTCGGCTAGCCAATCAAATTAGCCAGAAACAGGATAGAGGTTCACGCTATCTCCTAGCGTATTAGAGACAACAATTTTGGAAGTGACCGGTTCTGATTCTAAGGCATATTTCTCAACCAATGGTTCGCTAATGAATGAAAGCGTAGAGCCAGGATCTACAAAAGCATAGGCATAATCAGAACACAATTCTACCATACCTGTAACCACATCAGGATCATCCTCCTGCTCACGACCTTGGACATGATACATCTGTGCTGAAGTTTGTGGGTCTCGACCAACTGAAGGGGCATTATTGTTGCGAGGTCTCCCTACAGATCCAGATGGCATCGATTTTGCTCTTCTCCCCTTGCTTGGATTATTTTGAGAAGCTATGGACGTAGGAGCATATGGATTCTATAGACACTATCGGATAAAGTAGCCAGACTAACCACATAGATAACAAGAACCAGATTATCTACGGCACTACCCAGGGTGCCTCTTATGGCAGAAGTTACACAGGAGAATCTGAGAACCCTTCACGGATCCATCCGTATTGTCTACTAAAGCAGTACGAGTGACAAACGTCCTTACAGACTGAAATTGTGGCACATAACCAGATCGTGGCAATTGTTGGCGGACTTCTGATCCCAATGTCTACCATTCTTCTGGACATAGAAGGTCTAGAATCATCACGAAATCTATTGTCAGATCAGGCTTGGTTCTTTTTCCTTCTTTCAGAAGCCTTCTGGAGGCTTCAACAGTAATGGCTCGGTTGGCTAGTGTCTAGAAGTCTTCCAACTCCAAGACAGTGAAAAAAGGTCGTAGCTCATCACAAAGGCCATCAACGAACATTTTACACTTCTTTTTCTCTGTGCGTATGATTTCAGCACCATACCTCACATACTAGCAGAAATCTTGGATGTACTGTTCCACCGGTTTCCCTTCTTGCTTCAAATAGAGGAACTTCTTGCGCCTCTCAGCGATGTAGTGGTCGCTTACATATTTCTTGTGAAACTCCTAAAGGAAGAAGTCCCAAGTAATTCGGTGTTCAGGCACCGTAAGCGTCACCGTATCCCACAAACTCTGGGCTTCCTCGGCGATTAGGGCTAGGGCATATTCCAACTTGTACACTTCAGGGCATTTTATCGGTTTGTTCAGCACTTTTAGAGTGTTCTCCAGCCAGTACTCTACGATTTCAAGGTTATCTAGATCCTGGCCGGTGAATGTATAGACTGGGTATTGTTTGAGCTTATCAATTAGAGCTCGAGAGACAGACTGAGGAGCTTCAACAGGATGGGGGTGGTTCTTGTCGAAGGGACACCGCCACTTGTTTTATCATGTCCACCATAGACATTAGATACTCTTGCTGGGCAGGTGGCATAGGCAGAGGATGGGGCGGATCGTTTTGTACCACTTGTTTGGCTCTTGGTTCTAGCCTCAGATTATCCCATTGAGTAGATGAAGAGCCGGGATTGGGTTCATTAACAGTACGTCTATCAGTAGGTGCTGACATTTTCAGATCTAGTTTATACAGAAAGATTAAATCGTGTAAGTCGTAAGTCATAGATATCACAAACAAATAACTCCTAGGTGGCATAAGTACATACGGACTCGTAATGTACTTCAGCTTAGTCCTAGAATCGATTAAACCTAGGCTCTAATGCCACAATTGTAACACCCTCTTCTCGGTCTGGTAGAGATCTAGGTCGGACAGTGTTATCGAAATACTTATCAGAGGTTTGGATGCAGAATCGGAGTTCGAGTCTTTATTCAGAACGGCTTGTTATCCATTTAGAAGATTATTGGACCTATTTGTTACTAACCTTGCTAGATTTAAGGCTAATTTTAAACTTTTAAAGCCTTAAGGGACTAATTTGCAAATTTGATGAATTAGTGATCCTGATTAGATTTCTCGATTACCAACTTGCAATTAAACTTACCAACTTTTAATCTGTGAAGTTTTGTTACTATCGGATATCATTTACTAGAATAATTAAGCCATGTAGAATTTAGTGACCTATTAGCAATCTGCCTAAACTTCATTTATTATTATTAACCAAATTAATTGCCACTATATCGATACCCTAAGGGCCGTATCGATACGCTAAACCTAAATTCATGTTTCTGGTTTCAAAGCATATCAAGCTCGTACTGATACAGCTAAATCTGTATCGATACGTGTTGACCTCGTACCGATACGCTCTAGACTATATCGATACAATTTTTTATTCCAGATTCTAGTAAGCAATTTTCGTATCAATACACCTATACCGTATCGATATGCCATGTTTCATTAAGCCAATTTATGCCTACCCATACCGATATGCCATCACCCGTACCGATACAGCCTGACATGTAATGACAAAATTTTGCTAGTTTTTATTCGATTTACCCATTCAAACATTAATCAAATTTTACCAGCAACCTATAAAATAGTATTTCTAATTGTGTGTCAATTTTCAAAGCGTTTCGAATCCGTCTGCTACTATTTTACCAATTAGGGCATTTAGGCTCGTTTTACCCATTTCAACCATTACCAATTATGTCATTTAGACCATTTCACACCTAGTCACTGTTAAGCTTACAAAACCACAGTAAAAAGGATTATTACAACACTTTGGACCTTATGCCACCTTACTAGGAGTTCGGAAAACATAAACATACATACATGTAGCTTCTAAAAGTGACTTGCAACCCGAGAATTACACGATTGAGCTCAGGAAATCTCAAGATCATGAAATGCATGAGACACACGTATGTTAGGCTTACATAGCCTAGTGAGGTAGTTACTACAAGATCAAATAAATAGATAATGATATGGATAACATGATAGCAACTTCATATACATATCTCATGCTTAAATCATATAATTGCATGATTTCACATTTCAAATTACAAATCAAAACACATAATAGTTTCTTAAATATGGTAAACAATGGATACACGGATCCCCTGTCCACCAACATATCGAAAATCAAAAATAGGTCGTAGCCTTGAGACGTAGCTCCGGATAGTCTCTTACACAATCCATCATTTTCTCCCCCACGTATAGGCCATAACCTCGGACCGTAGTCCACCCTTACTTATACGAGCTCAAATGACCCTACAACATGCCAATTGTATCAAATGTCCATAATTATCCAAGTTTACATATCATAGCATAATTCACATCATTTGTTATCATAGAGTACCGGATAACAAAATGAGCCATAGCTCTATATCATATACACATTCATATCATTATATAATCATGCCAACTTCACATAGAACATATCAACTTATGTCAAAGCTTACCAAGTCTTTCCTTGGGCATCCACATCGATACTTGCTCTACTTGAGCTTAGACCATATGCACAATCAATTCCTATATAACAAATGCAACGGGATGGCACATAGCCTATCCCTTGACACAACTACACTCACCTTAATTAGGAGGTTATCAAATTACAACTCCAGAGTGCCTAGCTTCCTTGGGAGATGACAAAGGATCCTTCTCCAACACTTGAGCTAGTACAAATTAAGGATCATATTAGAAATCAATTGAAAGGTCCGGAATTATATTTTAAGCTTCTTAAAGCTCAAATGCAACATTGAATTAACAAAACTAAACCCCCAACTCATGGGTGCCTTCTTGAACTAAGAAACCTTTTTTCGAAATTAAACTCTATAGAATTAAGGAATCGATAAATTGACATAGGAATACTACTCATCGAATCGAGGGCTTTCAAACGAAGTATCAAGATCGAACAAAAGATTAAATGAGATGTGTGCTTGGCTAGAGTTTTAAGATGAAAATGGTGGTATGTGCTTGTTTAAGGAGCAAGGTTGGGTTTAGTTTTGGTAGATAGCAAAAGTAAAAATGGAAGATTTCCTTTTTACCAAACTATTTTAAAGCCCTCTTTAAACTCCTTAATGATTGCCCACCGCACCTTAAACCAATGAAAGCATTTCCCTATGGTGAGGGTTTGCTCAACCCAAAGTTTCCCATCTAATCTCTCCTTTCAAATCTGACATTCAGTCATTCCTTTGGATGACTTTCACGTGGGAGAATATAAACATAAAGGTGAATAAGCTACTTGCTTGTTTTTTCTTCAATATGGGCCTTATTCAGTTTCGAAACAGGGGACCCATATCGATACACTCTTAGTCGTATCGATACGCCCCCGCTAAAACAAGCAAGTTAATTAGTGACAGTTATGTTGTATCGATACTGGCTTGACCGTATCGATATGCCTTGTCTGAAAATGGCACTTTGGCTTCGGATTATGTACATGAAGGTTTGATTACCCACATAGGATTAAAATGAAACTTTATTACAACAAGGGGGGTACAAAGGTCATTTAGGATAGCATATTACACATCGGATCAAAATTTTCGATTACCGGAGTCTAATTCCGACTAGGCCGGTTTTCGGGATATGACAATTTTTAATTCTTTATTTTAATTTTTTTGCAAAAGGACAAAATAATTAAGTCGACTTTGATTAAAAATTAAATAATTAATGTTAACAAATCTGTTGCTTTTTTGACAATTTAATTTAATTTGACAAAAAAATTAAAGATCACCGGCCAAAATTAGCACAGACAAAAATAAAGACTCAAATAGCAAAACTGATAAAGTTAGCGGGTTAAAAAGTCAATTTATTTTTTCTAATAAAAGATGTCAAATATCGTATGGTATTCACAAGGTTATCCGAACTTGATATTTTTGTGTAAGAGCTCCTCATTGAAGCTTTCATGCCTGATAACGAAATCACATCTGATATATTTTAAATGTTTTAAATTTATAATATATGAGGAATCCCATGAAAATTACTATCTAACCATTCTTAAATATAATTCATCCATTCTATAAAAATAAAGTTATACTAAAATATGGTTAAAAAAATTAATGAAATAAGTTGAAAAAAATAAAAGATACGAAAAAGTATTGTTAACAATGAAAGATGAACGTCGTTATTTCTAAACATAATAATAGAACATAACAATACGTTGAAAAATAATTTTATTATAATTCAAGCATGATATATTTTGAGTGACTGCAAATATTTACCAAGATGAAAAAAATTAAAACTAGGGGTGTAAATGAACAGAGCATTTGACGAATTGTTTGTATAATGTTCGTTTATTAAATTAATTTTTTATGTTCGTTTAACAAATGAACGAACACGAAAAAATGTGTGTTTGGTTCGTTTATGTTCACGAACAAACTCATTTATAAGCTAATTTATTGATTCATTTATAAGCTCATTTTTTTATAAATAGTGATTATTACCTGATGCCTCGTTAAAATCCCTAAACTAAGTCAGAGAAAAAAATAATTATGCAATAAAACATAAAAAACTGTGCACAAGGCAACAACAGAAACAAAACCTCACACAAGGCGCCTAACTACCAACATTATTGTGCAAGGGTAACATCATTGCGCAACAAGAGTAAAATCGCGCGCAAGGCAACAACAAAAACAAAACCTCACACAAGGCGCCTAACTACCAACATCATTGTGCAAGGGTAACATTATTGCGCAACAAGAGTAAAACCGCGCACAAGGCAACAACAGAAACAAAACCTCACACAAGGCGCCTAACTACCAACATCATTGTGCAAGAGTAACATCATTGCGCAACAAGGGTAAAACCTCACACAAGGCGTCTAAACTCATTTTAAAAATATAGAGTTATGGATTTTGAAATTTTAATGTTTTTAAAATAATATTTTTATGATTATTTTAAAATAAAGGAAATTAATAAATGAGTCATGTGATACATTTTAATCAATAATAATCTTTCAACCCCTCTAAAGAAAAATTTTAAAACGGTAACAAAAATGAAATTAGACATTTATTTTATAAAAAAATTAATTATTTTAATAAAAAATATTGTTGTCCTTAAATAATTAGAGTTCAAATAATTTATTTGTATGATATTTATACATGATTAAATAATTAAAATTATAAAATTAACAAATAAATATGATCTTATAATTATATCAACGACGCATTACAAACTATAATTTGAACAATTATTTTTTAATTAATTCCGGATGCCCAAGCAAAGCAAGCAAAACACCGTATTTTCTATGGTTTTGTTGACCTGAGCAAATCCTGTTTACACCCACAGGACACGAGGCACGCATCTCAACCCATCATCATCAACAACACCACTCTCATCAATTAATGCATATATAAATAAGCTTTGAATTCAACTGTTGCAATCTTTGAATTCCTAAAGCCCCGTTTGTTTGCCCAAAAGCAGAGCAATTTTTAGACCCTTTAAAGAAAGAAAGAAAACAAGAACCGAATTAACCTGCTTCCCCTCCCTTCCTCCCAAAATTATTCTATATCTTTCTTTATTTTTTATTTATATTTCTGGGTTTCAATTTTTGACCCCTTTTTTTCTTCTGCTTCTTCTTCTTGTTGTTGTTAATTTTGTTTTATCGGTCGAATCCAGAAATGGGTTCTTCTCCATCTGTTATTTTGTTCTCCTATATTATGTATCTTTGTCTAATAAGCTGCGTTTGGGGTTCTTTTATTTGCTCGCATGAAGCTGATGTGTTCATTAAAAATCTTCATTTTCAATGTTCTCCTTCCATTTCTCCAATCCCCCCTCTCAAGGTACGTTTTTTAGCTTGATTTTGTTGGAAATTTCAATGGGTTATTGATATTTATTTTTTATTGGCACGCTTTTTTGTTTTTATTTTGGATTTTTGATATTTATGATTTTTCCTAATTTTATTAAAAGAAGAGAAATTTCCTGGAAATTTTGGGTTTTTAGGCTGGATGATTAGGGTATTTCTATGGAATTTTCATGGCTTTAAAATTTGGAAGAATCAGAGTAAAGGTTTTATTGCATTATGGGGTATTGGATTCTTGCAGTATAATTCAATTTGAATTTTGAAAAATAAAATAATTAAATAAGGAAGATAGAAACGAAGTTGCATAATTTACTAGACATTTATTTTTTAAAATTAGTCAGTCTTGGTTAAGGCCTTTGGATTATTTTATTCTCTTCTGGAACATTTTGACTGAAATGGCGTTTTTATGTATTTGAAAGCAATAGAACCTAGTCTTTTAAGGATACAAGAGCCATGGGGAAAGAACTGGAGACGCAGCTTAAGATCTTCTATTTTATGATTTAAGCCGGATTGGTGAAATATGTCGTCCATGTGTTCTATAGCTTTAATTGAAGATATGAGACATTAATAGTTTTTGCTTTAATTATTATGTTAATTCGATTGTGGCTGGAAAAAGGCTAGATGATTGAGAATGTAAACTTTCTATATTTTGATATTTTGATCTCGGACTTCCTTCTAGGCTTAAATGAATATACAACTCGATTAAATATCCCGATCTCTTATCAGATACTGTCATCTTTTTGCTTTAGGTTAAGGTATAGACCCACCGTATAAGTAGATCTAAGGATGGTAAGAATCTATTTCTTGTATTGCTGATTTTAGAAAATACAAGCACCCACGCGCGCATGTGCACACACTTATACACATGTCCGTAGCTCAAATCATGATCTGTCTATCCTCTTTCTGGCCCTTCCAGACCTAATAGTAGGACAGGTAGCAAACAATGTCCCTTTTATGAGTCTGTTTATATGATATATGTGATGCCCAAAAAAGATAATTTTTACCCAAAATGACAGTACATGAGATACATGGTATCCCTTACCCGATCAAGGATAAGAAATATCCATGAAAATGAGTGTCCATGCAGGCATGCAATATATATTCATCCAAGTGTCTTAAGTTAACATTCTTATATGATGCAACCAATTTTCAGTCATTTGAGTGTTATGCACCCATTCAAAGCAGTATGTTTGACTTGAATTGCTTGGTTGTATGCTTATGTGGCTTATGGTGCTTTAGTTAGCTAAATTCTCTGTGCAACTGAACTATTGAAAACTTTACCCTTAGCCTTATCGAAATAAACAATGATAGAAGTTGATGTTGCTAGAAATACAAAAAGCAAACCAGGAATAGGATACAACTCCGCCTGTATTTACCACCCTTCTCTGTTCTACCTTAATGGGAAATGTTTACTTTTAATTCTATATGATTTTGTTAAATAATACCATTGTCTTGAGCATCACGTATTATTAAATATTAAGTGAATAACTAGGAACCATGCAATTTCCTTGCTGATGATCCTCGAATCATCATATTTATGGTTCAAAGATTTGCCATCTTTCCAGTAAATTAGCTCAGATCAGTGTGCGGTGTGCCATTTGATTGTTTGTGAAGAATTACTATTTTGCATGACTTGCTGTTTCTCGGAGACGAACCTTTTTTGATAATCTTTTATACATTTTTATAATTTTCCTTGCAGGTGGATGGGAGCTTCCTGGACCGAGCATCGACTTCCAAACAGAGAAATGGTTACACTTCCGTGCTCTTTTATGCTTCCTGGTGCCCATTTTCACGCAGTTTGTACCTAAAGTTCGACATTCTCAGTTCCATGTTTCCTCAGGTAGAGCATCTGGAAGTGGAACAGTCTTCAGCTTCACCGAGGTATGCAACTGCTTATCCTGCTTTAAGTGTTGGTTTTTGTGAACTAATTATTGAATTGCTGTTTCCTGTGTTCTTTTAAATGTTCTTGGCTACAAAGACTATCTGACCTTAAGGAGAGAAATATTTAACTGTTAAAACTGAGCTGCTTATGGTGTTTACCATGAATTTAAGCAATGCAATTAATTGGTCCTTTTTATGATTTTATCCTAATGTTCAAGTTAATTTTAGTGGTGTTGGACCTCTCGCACCATGATGAACTGTACTTGAAAGCTTCTTTAAGAAAAAAGTGTTCGTGTGCATGCACATATCAATTGAAGTGATTCTTCTGTTAATGATATCTAGTATAGCTGTAACTTGTGGAAACAACGAGCTATGTCCGTAGTCCAGTACTTACAAAAGTCGTTATGGCTTTGGGAGTAGTTTTTTTATCAATTATATATTTATGCGGTTGTTTATCCCGCCTATGATGGAAGATGAGATGCTCATGTGTGCTATTTAAGTAAAATACCGAATATATATAATTTTACTGTGTGATAACTAATACCGTTTATATGTGTCTATCACAGCATATTTTCAAAGTATGGAATTCATAGCTTGCCGTCAATTTTAATTCTGAACAAGACATCAAGGGTACGGTATCGTGGACCAAAAGATCTCCCATCAATCGTACAATTTTATGAGAAAACAACAGGTATTTGCTCTCCCCTGCCAAAGATTATCTTTTTCTGCTATTGCGGACATTGGCAAATTCAGCTGTCTCTAGCTGCAGAAAACATTGTAATCATAAAAATTGCTATTCTGTATACTACAAAGCATAATAAAACTGTAGTTCCCTATACCTTAGCCTAGTTTGTGAGTCGGAACATAATTCGTTTATTAACATGAGTGTCTTCATTTCAGGATTTGAACCAGTTCAATATATTGCTGAATGTGAAGCAGTTGTATCAGGAGACAGCAATAAATACACGATACAGTTGTGGAATGAAACCCCAAAGGAGATGGTAAAACGGGAGCCCTACTTATTAGCATTTGCCTTTCTGTTCCTCTGTTTTAGAGGGCTTCTATCCATATTCCCCAAAGTAACGTCTCGTCTCAAGGCTTTCTGGGTTTCGTATGCTCCGCACTTGAACTTGGAAATATTCGGCGAGATGAGTCAATTGTTTGCACGAGCCCTTCACATGGTCGACGTGAGGAGAGTTTGGACGAAGCTGAGGCTATGCAAAACAAGGAATTTCCATCAGGGTGCAAAGAGTGCCCGTGTTTGGGCTTCTTCACTGGCGTCCGTCTCTTTGGGCAAATCTTCTTCGGGCAGATCGTCATCATCATCCTAGGTTGAAGTTTTTCGGAGCTAAGCTAAAACGTATGAAGGAGCATATTGACCAGGTAGTGTATTACAAACTGAGAAGATGCTTCGGGACGTCGTTATCCTGCTCCCTCTCTCTCTCTCTCTCTTTGTATATCTGATATTAAAATTCGATTGATAGTCTTGATACCGAAGTCTGTTGACCTTGTTTGAGTTGTAGGTTTTTTTGGGAGGAAATCGACTAGCATATGTATATTTGGGAACAGCCTTTGTTTTTGTGGTGTGTATAATCACTCGTTTATTTGTTGCAGATAATGTGATTTGCTCAAATCAAGATGCCTAATCTCCTTTTTCACCTTACATTTTAGTAAACTTTGGACTCTCAGGAGATATGGGACTCTGATGGTGGGATTAAGTTGTGTGCTGAATCTACATAATAATAGATAATGCACCTCTGTGTTTACCTCTCAATGGTAGCTCAGGCTAGGGTGCTCCTTTAGCACGATTAATTGTCTTGGAAATGACATTTTAACTGATTTCAATTTATTAATTAACGGTCGAAGTGTAAATTTACCCTCAAAACTACTGGTGAACGTTGAAATTTGACACCATTATTTATTTGGTTGGTTTTTGCTGTTGTGGGACATGGTTAATTTTGTCACTCAATTTTTTATGTAATTGAATCTTGTCATTGAACTTGTAGAATTCAATAGAGATGAGTTAAAAGTATATTGGTATACTGAGATCCATGATGCGTATGTTGTCCATCCTCATTGAGTTTGAATTTTTACATCTATTTTAGAATACAAAATTTAATAAAAATTATTTGTCCATCTTGTGTGAGTTCGATTTTTTACATCTACTTTAGAATTCAAAAAGTTTTTATTCAATAAAAAATCTAAAAAATAAAAACCTTCTCTTCTCTCCCTAAACCAAAATACTCTCGTCTTAGTCTCTTTTGTGGCCTCGCTGTGAGGAGGAGGATCGGCATCGTCTGGCTCGGTCCGTGGTGGGTCTTTCTCCTTGTTTTTCCTTCGGTAGCTTTATCGATTTTGTCTCGTTTCCAAGATGGTTCGGCTCTTTTGGCTTTTGCTTTTTCGGTGTTTTCGGCAGTGGTCAAGACCAGGGGCGAATCTATTAAGGGTCATGTGATCCGCCATTAATTTTTTGGTTAAACTACCACAAAGGTCCCTCAATTGTAGGTAAAGTTATATTAAGTCATCTAATTTTTAAAAATTACATTTGAGTCACTCAAAAATGAATAGGGTTACATTTAGATCACTTAATTATGGGTAAGGTTACATTTGAGTCACCCTTCATTTTAAAAAAAAATACATTTTGGTCATTTCTCAAATGTTTGAACTTTTGATAATATTTATCTTTAAAACTCGAAAGAACTTTCATGATATCACACTTGTCTCTTTAAAACGTTCTATTTGACAAGAAAAAAATAACTGAGCTCGAATTTCTCTCTTCGTCCCTATATCAATTTAACTTTCTTGTTATTTTTACCAATAGGGGATTGTTATTATTTTTTTATTCTTTTTTTAAGTAAGGAAATTTCTTTAACAAAATGAATTTTTTGATGCTATTTAGTCTGTTGTAGTCAAATTGAGTGTCTGAAATGATTCAAAACCTTTAATCTCTAAATAAGATAAATAAGTGAACCATCAAATTTAAATTCATCCGCCCCCGGTCAAGACTCATCTTCCTCCGGTAGAGATCTGTTTGTTAAAAGTTCTGGTTTTGGCCTTTCTCGTCCTTTTCATCAGCTATCGCGATCTTTATATCTGCCCGATGATAGCTTGATGTTGGTTATGCTGCAATTCTACCAAGGTTTTATTTTCGGTATCCCCAAACGACATGCAGTCGATGATGATGATGTTGGCTCTTTCCTTTCTTCGGTGTCTCTGTTGATTTGAGGATCTGCTCGGGTCTTCTTCCCTTCGTTTTTCTCTGTGTGTTCTTGGCTGCTCTATTGTTTTTTTTTCCTTTCATTTTTGCTCTGCTTGTGAGCTTGTTTTTCTGGGTTCATTTTTAAACCTTGTTCTTCGTAACTTTGTGTTTGTTTGAATGAAGCTGATATTTCTATTAAAAAATTCTATTTAATAAAAAATTATAGGAAACATCTATAACTTTAAATTCTAAGCCTAAACTATAATTTTAAACCACATCCTTAAATTATAAACACAAAATTAAATCCTTAACTTATAAACTTTAAAATAAATTTCTAACCTCTAAAATTAAAACGTTTGTAAAAACAAAATACTTTTACCTCAAATACATGTTATAGTTACCCAAAATTATGGTGGTATATTCAATATACAACGGTAAACAGTATAATGACAAATTTCAATTTGCAGCGGCAATTTAGACCTGAACCATTTATTATATTATAACGTATGTATCAGTCTATAGTGCAATATAAATTACTGAATATATTGAGTTGCCTTAATTTTTCTTTTTCTCTCCAGTGCCGCCGCTTTTTTATCTTTGTTTAAACACAGGTCGGCAGCGACAAACAATTTTAAGACAGCTTTTTGACCGCCAATCATCCTCTTTTATTTATTTTGTTTTGTTTTTTTTTATTTTTTTAATTTAATAAATTTATCTGACACATTTTTTTTTATTGTTTGGTATTTTTTTTTTGCTTTTTAGCATTTTTTTTATTATTTATTTTCTATTAAGGTTAGATCTGACGTCGCCACGTCTGATCAAGATGACACTCTTTTAATTATCTTGTTGATCTTCTTGTTTTAGACTCTTGAACTGGATCTTGATGTAAGATTAGTCACCTCTCTTGTTCGCGATTGAGCTTGTGGTAATAAACGTGTTGTCTTCGTACCCCAATTATGCAATATGTATTTTTTAATGTTGTTTGTTGATGTTTTTTACCTTCATCGTCGAGCTTTGGTGATACTTTGTATCTGCTTTGTTTCGAGTCTTTGAATTATGTTTTTACCTTTTCTCTATTTGATCTTGCTTATGATCTAGAGACGTTAGTTTTGTGTGTTTAGGATTATGTTCGGATCATATTTATTTACCTACATTGTAAACTTTCATATTGTATTTTTTCTTTGTTAATAAAACGAGCGTACTCATTTAAAAAAATATTCAATATATTGACCTTCTACACATGCATAAAATATAAAATATGTATTAGTTATATTAATATTTTTATCGTGTACAAAATTACTAATTCTCAACTCGTAGGGATTTGTTAATTAGATTTTAATTTAGTTCACATGGTTATTATTATAATATTTAAAATAATATAGGTTGGAATGTGTTAAAACGTGTAAAAATATTTATTTATTTTTTCTTTTCCCCTTTTTCTAGTACCATTGTCAACCCCCAACTCCCCACGAAGTTAGGTTTAGGTTGGGGGATTGATTGAATTCTACTTTGGTTCCTATTTCATGCAACGTAAAATGAAGAATTGTTACATACTATATACCGTATAGATTATGTTCATATTTTTATAGATTACAATCGGATTTGGTTAAACCTGTATTTATTATTTAATGAGTAAAAACTATATAAATTTAGTTTTTAAAACATACTAATCGTAAAAGTTTAATAATTAAATTATTTTAATAAGATAATATTAAGGCGCTTTTGATAAGATGAAAAATTAAGTGTAAGATGTAGTTAAGAATTATATTTTGATATAAAAGTTGTGTAAAAAAAATTACACAATACTTCTTATTTAAACCTTAAATCCTAAAATTGATAGATTTATGTACCAAAATATTTTTCCTATAATCTTTTTAGCAAAATATTTTTCCTATAAATAAATGTAAAATTTCAAAGGTGGTATAGTATTAAATTAAATTTATTGAAAAGATCCATCACATTGTTTTGTTCGTGATTATCAAATAATATTAAATATTATACTATTTAAACTTGAATATGAATCTTTATGTTTCCTTCTTTTCTCAAAAAAAAATTCATTTTCATTGAGACCATTCAATAATTACGATATTAAATGTTTTATCATTCGATAGGATAATATTAATATTTTTAAATAATATGAACCCAAATCTAACTGAGGAAGGACAACTTTTGTTTTTTCTCTTTGAAAATACGTCTACACAAGAAGGGAAAGTCTAAAAAAATCGCCTAAATGTGGCTAAAATGCGATCAACATAAATTTTTAAGAAAAAATAGTAAGAATTTATGTAGGGCTGGGTAAGAATTTTGGTAGAAGCGAAAATTCTTACTAACTACGTAAGAATTTGTGTAATTACACAAATTTTTACTAACTATGTAAGAATTTTTGTAGATTTTACCTTGGACAAGAATTTGTGTAGTTACACAAATTATTACCAACTGAGTAAGAATTTATATAGAATCATCTCATTTTAGCTATGTGTAATCCATCACATAAAGATAGACTCGGCTATGTGTAAAGGGAAAAATTATTAGATAGACTTGGCTCACTACGTCATTCGTGATCCCAGCCAATAAAATTCATCAATCTCTTTTTTTTCAAGGTGAATCTTCACCTCTTTCCTACATGTCAATAAAAAGTGGGTGATTATTTGCAAGTTATATGAGATGGATGGACCTTATTAGCTGGGACCACGGATGGCATGGTGAGCCGGATCCATCTAATAGTAAAGGGGAAATAATTTAAATTCTACTTTGGCTGTTATTTCATGCAACGTAAAATGAAGAATTGTCACATACCATATACCGTATAGATTATGTTCATATTTTATAGATTACAATTAGAATCGGTTAAACCTGAATTTACTATTTAATGAGTAAAAATTATAAATTTAGGCATTGTTTGGCAATTAGCGGATAGTTGATGACAAATAGCGAATTACATTAGCTGATAGCAGATAGTTGATAATATTAACTGATTTGACTAGCGGATTGCATTAGCTGATTATATAAAAGTGTTTGGTAAAATTAACTGATAGCTGATAGTTGTTTGATTATTTGAACAAGCAACATGACATATAAGGACACAATTATATTCAATACTTGTTTGAATAATTTATTAGTTATTATTATTTTGAATCAATTTATATTAATTATATTAATAAAAATTATTTTTTAATATCATTACTAAACATATATGAATGATGTATATATTATTTTTTTATTTGTGAAATTATCTTTTTAATATAATTTTAATAATCATTAAATTTAGATGTATATATTATTTTTTTATTTATAAAATTATATTTTAAATATAATTTTATTAATTATTAAATTTATATGTATATATTAATTTATATTTATGAAATTATTTTTAAAATTTTATTAGTTATTTAAATTTATGTTATTTAAAAAAATTGTAATTATTAAGGACAAAAAGGTCTTTACGAGTCTTTTATCTAAACTTTTAACTCAAAAATTTCTTAAAAGGAGTTTTTTTTTTCAAAAAGAGAGGTTTCACCCAATCCGCTATTACAATCATCAATTTACCAAACATCTAAGTTAACGGAGTTGACTAGTCAAACCTCTTAAAATATTTTAAACCTCTAATTTTGACTTAAAAAGTTTTTTTACCAAACATAGTAATCATAAAAATTTAATATTTAAATATTTTTAATAATAAAACAAGCCATCCCCATTTATAAGATTATGCTAAGGCGATAAGATAAAAAATTAAGTGTTAAATATAATTAAAGGTAATATTTTGATATAAAGTTGTGTGAAATTACACAATATTTCTTATTTAATTTTTTATTAAAATACTTGGTTGACTTATTGAATAATAAATCTCGGGAATAGAAACAGTCTTAAAGAAACAAACTGAAATAAAAACATAGTTGATAAAGAACAAGGTAAGTAAAACGACAACCAACTAAACTTCTTCTCTCCACAAGCAAGCCAAGCTTCGAAGTAAAATGCCTTTCAGAGAAAACGGAGAAGAAGGTATGCAGAAAGTGGTAGATCCTAAACACATTCAACTTTCTGAAGATAAATCAAGGTGGATCGAGCCATCTATTGTCAGATTCCACCAAAAGTGCAGTAGAGAAAGAAATTTCCTCCACCCAGAAACGATCGACATCCCCTTGGAAAGTATCTCGTGCAAGCTCATGGGCCACTCTATTTCCAGATCTTGGGATGAATTAGAGCTTACATGCGCTGAAAGGTTTTGCCACTTCCGTAATCTCCCAGGTCTTGTTGTTTAGATTGTAACTTTTTGATAACTGACAGACAATCTCCTCCAAAAATTGCAGAGTGAAAACCCAGATCGGTGGTGAAATGAAGGGCATGTAGTGCTGCCAAGGCTTCTGCTGCAAAAGATGAGTCCACTTGGTAGGCTTTCCGACGACATGCACCCATTACAGCCCTTATAGAATTACGAACCACAATACCAGACCATGATTCTTTTCTTATTGAATTAAAATTTTCATCAAAATTTACTTTAACAAAATCGTGTGCAGGGGGAACCATCGAGCAACTTTTACACGTACGTGGGGAGACTATTTTCACTTCTAGACAGAAGGACCAGATGAACGTGGTAAACTCCTCTTTAGCTTGGGTAATGCCTTCATGGTATTTCTTGTTTCTTGCAAACCAGAGTGACCATATAGTAACTAGGACTTCATGTGTTTCTGTCCTGATACATGCTGAAAAATCCAGGAGAATAATTTTTTAAACTCATTATGTGTGAAAAAATTTGGCCATGAAGGTGTTATTGCCTAAATATGGTTATTGGATTTTTTTTTCAACAATGTAGTCATCATCACTTTATTTCTTAATATATGGTTGTTTACCGTTCAAAGTCAGAAATCGAATGAAATACTATCCGACTTCACTGTTCATCTACTTTTCTAGTTTTTTTTTAAGTTAAAATATTGAAGACGGTGGGAGAGAAATCCGACTTTAATGTAAAATACTGTTTAAGTCGGAGTGTGAGCAATCTGACTTCTGATCTTTACGGTAAACAACCATAGATTGAGAAATAAAGTAACGAGGACCACATTGTTAGAAAAAAAAATCCAAAAACTATATTTGGGTAATAACTCCGGTCATGAATAACCAAGATGAACCCCATACAGAATAGACAAGAACACAATCACGAGCAATGTGTATTATATCCTCGTTTTGCATAGTACATGTAGGGCAAACAAAGATCACGTGCTATCATCTTAACATACAAATTACTTTTGGCAGGAGAATTTTTTTTAATGAATTTTCATACCTGTAACTTGATTTTGGAGGGGCAATTAATTAACCATAATGCCTTATAAATAAATGTAGCAGATTGGCTCACGGTTGATTGATCAAGTAGGAGTCTATAACCACTCCGAACTGAGTAACAACCTGAAGGCTCACCAGTACAAACCAAACAGTCAGCTTGATGAAAATGTGATAGGGGAATAGCTAGGATCTTGTTGTGACCATTTTTGAAACCGAGTATAGAAAAATAGTCTGATGATTGATTTTTTTGAAATTAGGGTTTTTATCCATTTTAATCTATTTAATTCTAAAAAATTAAGGTTTTTCATTTTAAATCGATTTTTCCTTTTATTTATTCTTGAAAATTAATTTGGAGTCGCCACTGGTCACTTTGGTAGACCGAACACCATAAAAACAATTTAGATTTTTTTTTAAATTAGGATTCATGAGTCGGTTATGTGTGTAAAAGGATTAACACCTCTACAAATTCACGTTATCGGTACCTTATTAATTTCACGTGGCATTTCGAATAAGAATTTGAATTTAATTTAATCATAATTATTAATTAAATTTAAATTTTAAATAGAGATATCATTTTATAAGGAATTATATTTTATTCGAATACGAGGTTAAGAACGTCCAAATGCTTTAGGACACCCTTATTCATATTCAAAATATATTTTCAACATAAAAGGTTTTCTGATGCATGATTGTTTATTGTCTTGTCAATTTTAAGTTCAAACTTATAAAGGCTCTAATCAATTTAATTATTTAAGACTAAAATATTATTGATTTTAAAGATTTTTACAAGATAACATCTAATGAATTGGGCACTATTCATATTGAGATCAATAAGTCAAATGATATTTCTATTCAATTCATTATTCTAATTATTTAGAGTAATAAGCCTAATCAAGGCTCTAATTAACTATCTAAATCATTTATCCAATTCTAAGTTGTAGTAAATATTAAATGTTTCATTTTAAAGTCATGTTGGATTAACATCTCAATACATTTGAGACACTACCCAAATTTGTACTCCAAAATTTTCTATTTAATATATACTAATTTGCTACAATTATCTCTAATTAATTATTTAAACTTAATTAAAGGACCATAAAAACTAAGGCTCCAATTAATTAAACTATATAGGTGATTAAGTTGTTTAGCAAAAAATACTATATGTCATTTAAACTATGCATGCAATCAAATAATTTAATCAATTAAATCAAATTAAAACTGAAAAGGAACCAAATTGAACTATTATTAACATATAAGTGCAAAATTATAAAAGAATAGTGACTGAATTGAAAGAAAAGCAAAGTTTGAAGGCCAAACTCTAAAACCCAACAGAGAAGGGCGCAGATCCTATTCGGGTTCGGGTCTGGTTCGCGGGTCAGGATATTTAAGCCCCAACTCGATTCAAAATTCCCTCTTTTCCATTTTTTCTCAAACCCTTCTCTCTCTAACTCTCCCTTCTCTCCCAAATTCTCCCTGAACACAAACATCCTTCAACCCAAAAAAATGCCTCAAAACGGATCAAACACCATGGTTTTCACATGGTGTTCATCCATGTTCTTCCAAAAATTGAAGAACTCGATGAACGCCGCCTCCGACCGCCACGAGCCCCGCCATTTAATCCTTAGCCATCGTCTTTCAATAACCCAAAGCTGTCCGTCGGCCACCGTCTACTCTTGCCGGCCACCACCATGCGATTTCTGGCCACTATTCTAGAAACCCAAAACCTCCCAAAAACTCAGATTTGAAGTCTTAAATCCCAACAAACTACCCAATTCAACAGAATCGCCCGACTTCTCCCCTAAAACTACTTGATTCGCTCATTTTCGACTTCACCAGTTCTCGAAAAATATACTCTGGCCACTATAGTACTTTTTTCGATTTGAGTTTTGCTTCTGTTTTTTTTATTTATTTGCTTCAAATCTAATGTTTTTCTTTGTTTGCAGGGAATCGAAAGGAAAATGAGAAAATATACCTCAATGGCCGCGAGAACGATCGTTCGATTCTCCTTGCCAGCGACGGTCAGGCTACTCCGACAATGCTTCTGAGCCGGTTCGACTTCTGAGCCGGTTCGACTTCTGCGACGTTTCAACTTCACGTGGGCGCCTCAAATAGTGCCGAAATCCTCTTTTTGGTCACAATGGCGCTTTTCGACGATGAAATGGTTTTACAGTGTCGATTGAAATTTTTGGTGACCTTTTCCGCTTCCGGTGACGGTCGGTCTTCGGCGGCTCCTCCACTCCCGGTAGTTTGACTTCCAGCAGCCTTTCCAACTCCCAATATAAGCCCCTCTCTCTCCTCAATTATTATATTTATTACTTATTATTATTTTAATGGTATGTAATTATGATGGTCATTAATTTCTGACAGCTTTCTTTCACTTCGTATTTATAGTGCTGATCCAGGGTGACATCAGCGGGGATTAATCCAAGTGAAACACCCACAAACCAATCCCTTGCTGCCACGTAGCAAGAAATAGGCGGAAAAAACAAACACAACTGGGTTTTTGTGTTTTCTTTGTGTTTGTTGGACCATGCTTAAAAAAAAGGCGGGAAAATTGAAAAATGTGAACTTGGGCTTTTGATGGGCTTTGAGTGTTTTATATGTAAAATGGACAATATAATAGATATTTTGGACCCTATTTTGAATGGATTTTAGATTTATTGTATTTATTTATTTATTACTTATAAGAGAAATATACATACATTTATATAGCTATACCCAGGTAAAATTAAGGTATTGCAGCTGCACTTCTTTGCTCATTGATGTGGAACAGGAATAGGGAAAAGACTGAAAAGACATGAATTTTACTCGAACCATCTGACCATCGAAGTTTGAAGCTGTTCTTCTAATTATAAAATTCTTCAATCTTTCGCCAAACCGTAGAGTCTGAAGTTGTCATTCTCATTATGAAATTCTTCATCTTCTAAGGTTTAGAATTACTCTTGAAATTCTTCATTTTCTGAGGTTTGAAGTTGTTCTTTTTATTATGAAATTCTTCATTTCTCTGCCGAACTGTAAAATCTGAAGCTGTTCTTTTCATTATGAAATTCTTCATCTTTTAAAGTCTGACACTACTCCTTGAAATTTCTTCATTTTCTGAGGTCTGAAGCTGTTCTTCTTATTATGAAATTCTTCATGCCCCACTCTTTCACTGCTCTATCGAATAAGTAGGCTCTTCTCATTAAGAACTTCTTCATTCTTCAAAAGGGCGAACTTTTCTCATTTGGAGCTCTTCCTTCTTCATCGGGCGAGTTCTTCTCATTAGGAACTCTGGGGCGAACTCTTCTCATTAGGAGTTCTGGGCGAGTTATTCTCATTAGGAACTCTGGGGCGAACTCTTCTCATTAGGAGTTATGGGCGAATTATTCTCATTAGGAACTCTATACTCTTTGCTGGGCGAGTTCTTCTCATTAGGACTCTGTATTCTTTTCTTGGCGAACTCTTCTCATTAGGAGCTCTTTCATTGGGCGAGTTCTTCTCATTAGGAACTCTGGGGTGAACTCTTCTTATTAGGAGCTCTGGGCAAGTTCTTCTCATTAGGAACTTCGTATTCTCTGTTAGAAATGCCGATTCACCTCCTCATCTGGGAAAAAACCGAACCTGCAAAAAGAAATATCATCAATTAATAAAAATTCAACTTGAAGTTGTATGGAATATCCTCAATTTTCAACTTGAAGCGTTGTGATCTTTAGAGTCATTGTTTTTCTGTCTATGGTGTCTTGGTATTTCAATCTGAAACTCGCGTAAGATCTCTTATTACTTTATCTATTGGTCGATCTCTCTCTATGCTTGGAACGCGCATATGACCTGTAAAAGTCAAATTTACCATTAATCTTTCAACATTAATTGTAAAGCAAAAGTACAACTTGGGTATATCAATAAGAAACTTCAAATGCTTTAACAAGAAACACTGAAACTTTTGAACAATTATATTGTGCATCTTTCTCATTTAAACTTAAAGTTGATATTTTCGTGCTTCCATGATCCATTTTTGTTTTTCTTTCTCTTGTTCTCTTTCCCTTTTTTTATTTTTCTCTTTCTTTTTTTGAAGCTGAGGTCCCAAAATATTAATATCTTTGTCAATACCATGCCCCCACTATCTTATCGTGACGACATTCGAAGGTGCTGGCCCAAAGGACTTACTGATGACCCGAAGGATTTAAAATTGTATGCACTTCCTTTCCCGTGAAAACAACCATATCACTCCCGAAGGCGATGGCCCAAAGGACTTAGCACCATGCCCGAAGGACTTACTAATGACCCAAAGGATTTAGAATTGTAATGCACTTCCTGTCCTGTGCAAACAACCAAACATCACTCTCGAAGGCAATGGCCCGAAGGACTTAACATCATGCCTGAAGGACTTACTGAAGACCCGAAGGATTTAGAATTGTAATGTACTTCATTTCCTGTGCAAACAATCACATCACTCCTGAAGGCGATGGCCCGAAGGACTTACCAATGACCCAAAGGATTTAGAATTATAATGCACTTCCTTTCATGTGCAAACAATCAAACATCACTCCCGCAGGCGATGACCCGAAGGACTTAACATCATGCCCGAAGGACTTACTAATGACCCGAAGGATTTAGGATTACAATGCACTATCTGTCTTGTACAGACAATAAAAAAATCTTGTTGAAATCCGCCTCTGCAAATGGACTGGTAAACTTTGTTGAAATCCGCCTCTTCAAACGGATTGAAAACTTGGTTGAAATCCACCTCTTCAAACGGATTGATGTCTTTGTTAAAATTTGTCTCTTTAAACAGGTTGATGTCTTTGTAATTCTTTGTTGGATCTTCTTCCCTAATCTTGAAGCTGTAGATTGTAATCTGGCTCGTTTCTTGATGATTCTTGTAAATTTCTGCAAAAATATGTAAAATGCTTTGAATGCATGAGTTAGTATGCTTCTTTTATGGATGCCTATATAGGATGCATAAATTATGACAACTAAGGACCACTCTGATGCGCTCTGATCTTCCTTGCTTTTCCACTTGAGCTTTCTGCTTCTGTTGCAATGGTACCTCTTCTCTTGTGATTATTCTTATTGGATCTTGCTTAACTTGATCTTCTTGAGATTTGCCTTTACACCTCATTTCTTTATATTCTTCTTATCAAATCTTGCTTAACTTGATCTTCTTGCATTTTGTCTTAAGCTCTTATTGTCTTCGTGCTCCTACAAACTTTACCCCATAATTTGTTGTTGAACTCTCTTCCTTCTTCTTATCTCTTTAGATTGTTCTTGTCAAATCTTGTTCAACTTGATCTTCTTGATATTTGACTTAGGCTCTTATTGTTTTCATGCTCCAACAAAATTTGCCCCAGAATTTGCTGTTGAACTCTCTTTCTTCTTCTTATCTCTTTAGATTGTTCTTGTCAAATCTTGTTCAACTTGATCTTCTTGATATTTGACTTAGGCTCTTATTGTTTTCATGCTCCAACAAAATTTGCCCCAAGATTTTATTCTTAAGCTCCTCTTCTTCTCGAGCAGATTTTGAATTCGAACTCTTTCATATTCGGTATCACTTCTTGTCTATTCTGATTTGAACTCTTATGCACCATGATACCCCACTAATCTCATGTTTCTTGCCCCATCATGTAGATATTGCCCCTCTTTCATCATTTAGGGCGAGCAAATTCCTCGAGTCCTCGAACTTTTTTCAAGTCCCTGATCTTTTATCGAGCTTATTCTTTAATTTTAAAGGTCAACCGGTACTTCGTGGTAGAAACTTGCTTTTGGTTTCTAAACTATATGATATGTACATTCTTGCCATTGTCCTCACCATGACTCCTGATGGGTGATTCTTCTTTCTGACTAGAAAATTGCCGATCAGATGAGCATTTCATACTCAACCATATATTTGCCATGTTAGATTGATCATTTGCATCCTAAATCTTTTTGTTTCGAAAAAATGTCAGTTTATTGATTAGCATTTCAATGAAGGATACCTTACAAGACCCAAAAAATCAGGATCATAATCTAAAGAAAGAAAATAGAATAGGATGCCCTGGATATCAAGTGCAAGAACGTCTTAGATTCAACACTCCCATGGGTAGCATAACTCATGAATGTTGTGTCGATGTCTGAAGTTATGAAATTTCTTCCAAATCACTCGGTTCACACCCTATGATTATCGCGTTGCTTGATGTAGTAAGAAACAACTCATTTTCTATTCTATTCATTCTTTTTCCATTCATAAATGTGTTCAAGCTTTCCGGACTTGTTTAACTAGTAGACTGCAAAAATATCATTCTAATAATAGAATTCTATAAGTGCATGTGCGTGCTTCTGATTGTTACTAATACTTATTATTATACATTATTATACACATGCCTTCAAAGATACATCTCTGACGCTGGGTATTGGACAGTTGGAGCATAGTCCCTTATTAGATTTGTCGACATCCCCCACAATTCCATCAGGATACCCCGAGACTTATTTATTCAATAGTTCATTACCTCACTATTTCCCTTTTTTTTCTCATTTTCTCTCATTTTCTTCTCTTTTTTCCTTTTTCTTTTTCTCATTTCTTTCTTTCTTTCTTTCTTTCTTTCGTTCTTTATTTATTTCTTTCTTTATTTCTTTTTTTTCTTTTTGTTTCCTTTCATTTTTTCTCACTCTTATTGTGTTTTTTAAAGTATAGAAGGCTACGCTTAGAACCTCAATTTCAAGCAACTCTGTTTGGTTAAAATCGTTTAGTCCACTTCACTATTTATGAATTTCAAAGATTTATCATCGGACATCAACAAAGGTGTTGCAATCTGACCTTTTCTTACTTTGCCGACTTGAGTAGAGTGAGAAACAAATTTCACTTCATTGTCTTAACAACATTCAATCGTTCTTTGTACCATAATTAATCTCGCATCTTGCAATTGGCATCCAGAGACCTACAAGGATAAGAAAATATATACATATATTTTTGAATTAAAAAATATCCTTCTATTGAAATGAAAATCAACAAACATGGCATGTGCCCTTAGAAAATGGTCTCTACTACTTTTGGGCCAGGAGTAGTAGAATTATTTGCATGTATTACTTCAGAAATAGTCCTTGTATATTGTAATCACATGATGCAGAGACATGATTAAGACGTCTCAGAATTCTAGACAGTCTTGGAAACATTCATCTTGATCCTTCGATTCCTCGGCTGATACAACTTGCCATTGTTGAACTAGCTCTCGTGTCAAGATTCCATTACTGACTAGCTTCTTGATTTCTCCCATTAAAGGTCTACAATTCTTGGTAGTGTGTCCTAGTGCCCCCATGTGAAAGTCACACCACTGTCTGGATCATAGCTATGGGCATATGGCTTTGGCACTACCTTCTTTGGCCTATAAGTGATATATTGTCCTTCAACAAGGTGAGGAAATAAGTCTAAAATGTATACTCCAGAGATCTCCAGATTTGCACTTGCTCGAGGAATTTTCTATGGTCGTTCTGATGAATTAGCTGGCCTCTTTCTCTTACGACTCTGGAACTTTGAACATTACATTCATTCACCTCATTCTCTTGCTTCATTTTATGATCAGCACAGTCTTCAAAACTTGATTCAATTTTCTCTTGTCGGATTATTGTTTCTATTGCTTCTTCAATCACCATGAGATCACTGAAACTGCCCTTGAATTTGCAATCATTCTCTCGAAAAAAAGAGATGGAAGAGTTTGTCGAAACATGAGAGATATCTCTTCATCTGTCATGAGAGGTTGTACTTGGGCTACTATTCCTCGCCATCTCAATGCATAGTCTTTAAAGCTTTCATTGACCTTCATACTCACGTTTTGCAGAAAATGACGATCTGGAGCCAAGTCTATAACATACTTGTATTGCCCCAAAAATGCTTTGGCCAAATCAACCCATGATCGAACATGCTATCGAGTTAATCAGTTGTACCACACTACAATAGGTTCAACCAGACTATCATGAAAATAATAGATCAACAATTTATCATCATCCAAATGTCCTTTCATCTTTCTACATAACATTGCTAAGTGGATTTTAGGACAGTTTGAACCGTCGTACTTCTCAAAATTGGGGGACCTTGAATTCAGGTAGAATAACCAAATCAGGGACTAGGCAAAATTCCTTTGCATCAAATTTGGGATCACCGACATCTTTTCCTTCCTCGATCTTTTCCTCAAGCGTTGTATATCTATCTTCAAATTGCTCGAGTCTTGATCATGGGATTGCAGGTTTCACAGAACCTCTCTCAGCATTCAGGTTAGATGCCCCGAGATAAATTGT
This sequence comes from Hibiscus mutabilis, assembly GCA_019671005.1. Taxonomy (NCBI): domain Eukaryota; kingdom Viridiplantae; phylum Streptophyta; class Magnoliopsida; order Malvales; family Malvaceae; genus Hibiscus; species Hibiscus mutabilis. The sequence continues at coordinate 9,412,090 of CM033735.1, read as the reverse complement.
TAAACATGGTGTAGCAGTGTAGTTCTTCGCATTTTGTTTATGATTGGTCATCCATTCTTGCAACCCTTCCTGAGCTTGTTCAGTTCCTCTCATAACTTCATCCATGATATCAGATTTTCAAACTTTCACTAATTCCTAGATTGCTGCCATTGAAACCCTGATCACTTCAGATAATGAATATGAATGTAATGCTATTGAATGATAATTTTATGTTAATAAATATGCAATGCATGAATGCATGAGGTATTGATTCTAAAAGCAATCGTCATAGAACAAATTTCATTGAAGTAAAAGGATTCATACATCAGATATCAAATACTACAAATATTGGTGAGCTCTAACTCCCAACTTCTTAACTTTCTCCAAGAGCCAAATCAGTTTTCCTCCGTGATCTAATGCGGGTTCAATATTCTGACTCACTCCTATTGCTACATCAGCCAGGTCTGCCACTTGTTGAGCCACTTCTCGTGCTAGAGTAACATCATCTTTCATGTCATTGTCTCTTTCTCGTATCTTTATTCTCGATATCTAAAATTAGACATATCGTTTCTCCTCACTTTCTTGACAGTGTTTCTTGACATCATCAACAAGATCTTTGTACATCAGTGTAAGATCGAGATATTCATCTACGTTCTTCTTTAGTGCTTCATTTTCAGCTTGACTGCCATTTAGCTTGATAACAGAATCCTCATACATCTGCATGTACATTTTTACCATCTCGCGTTTAGCTTCGTTGACTCCCTGTTCATCCATGGAAGTGTTGCATTGTATTTCCATTGCCTGCAGATCACACGAGAGTGCTTTGGCTCGAATTTCATTTTCCTTAGAGCTATTTTTCCAGTATTTAGCTTCATGCTTTAGTTCTTTGATTCTTTTCTTCTACTGTTCCAGAGTCATACCTAAACCAACATTCTTGAGCATTGAACGAAGTTCTTGATGATCGAGTTGCAAACTTTTCAACTCATCTCTCTCTTTCCTTAATTTGCTTATTTGAGCCTCATATTCAAACCGATGCCCCTCTTTCTAGGTATTTTCATCTTGAATCTCCAATTCAACCATTGAATCAAGCTGGCTTTCTGTTCTGAACTTCCATTTCCCATATTCCAAAAGAACTTGAACTCGATGTTTGATGGCAATGTAATTCTCAATAGAATGTCCTTGAATTCCATCATGATATTCACAGTGAGTATTGACGTCATACCAGTTTGGGTACGGAGATTGTAGAGGTGCAAGGAAAAGTGGGGTCACCAATTGGGCCTTCAACAATTGAGGATACAATTCTTTATATGAAATAGGGATTGGGTCAAAACGGAATTTGTGATCTTTTGTCTTTTGGCAATCTGCTGAAGGGGTACTAAAGTTTGAACCCTGTCTCGAACACTTGATTAATTCTGCTGGACCTGAATTTTCTTTTAGTTTTGCATCTCCAAGTATTCCGTCAATTATTAGGCTTTTGGGAAATTTAGGTTTTCCATCTTCAAAACTCAACAAACTTCCCCTAATGAGATTTTTAACCTTGATCTTCAGAGCTTTGCAATTCTCAGTAGTATGATCTGAACTTCCCTGATGATAGCTACATAGTGCCTTATAATCCTCGATATAAGAAAACATTTCAGATTTGGATGGATCCTGAACCACAAAATTCTTCTCCAGAAGTTCATAAAGCAGCTTCGTATATGACACCGAAATTAGATTAAAAGGTCCTCCATTATCTTCTATTAGGTTTCTTCCTGACCTTTCATCTTCTCGGAGTTTAACCTACTTACACCTCTAGTTGGTTTATTGATGCGAATTGTAACAGTGCTCGGACCTGGTCGTTTATACATATTCTGGTTTTTGTTTAGTTCTTTCGGCTCAGTATGCCCCTTTTTTGGTCATAGCCGTCATCATGGTCATCATCTCGGCCATTTGTCTTTTCAGTTCTTGTATCTCATTTTTTTTTCAGCATCAACACTAACATAATCGGATGTATAACCCTTGGATGAACTACCCTTCATTTCTTCCATGACTTGTCCCGGGCACTGCCTCATATTTGTAGTCTCCTCTATCGGATTATGATTCCCCTTATCTCTCATGACCGTCTTCTAATGATAACCCCTTTTTGAATCAATACCTCTATATAATGAAGATGCGGTGCAAAGAATGAAAAACAAAAAGACAAAAGAAAAACAAAAGAAACGAGTTAGTATGGTAAATTAATTTTGTAAGCAAAAATTAAATTGCTGATAAATAAAACAATTTATAATAAGCCAAGAAAATAACCATAGAAGAGTATTTAAACCGGTAGCCCACCGTCCTAGGTCCTTGTCTGGCTCTAGTGGGGTAGGTTTCTAATAAACAAAATGTGGGTTTTGTTCTAGACTCTGGGTTCCCGAAATGTCGTTACTGTCTACTGCGACAACAAGACAACGAGGCGGAAGTATATGTCCCTTACAGCGGAGGCGTAGACCTCACGGCGCGTAAGGTTAGTATACCGGAAGAGAGACAAAAATCCGATCACGGAGCTGGGTAACTCAACGTAGGATAATGTCCCGCTCCCACTTAAGGGTGAAAGCCCGGGTAGAAGGCTATGCATGAATGACAGATATATCACACACATAAAAGCTACCTCCATTCTTCCTAAATGTCCATCCAATAATTATTGGAAAAATTAAATTCAAATTATTTCTCCAAAATGCCATATAAAATTAATTAATTAGGCCCGACTCTCAATTTTTTTTAAAAATTCCCCAGCAGAGTCGCCAAGTTGATGCGACCATTTTTGAAACCGAGAGTGGAAAAATAGCCTGACGATTGATTCTTTTGAAATTAGGGTTTTTATCCATTTTAATCTATTTAATTCTAAAAACTTAAGGTTTTTCATTTTGAATCGAATTTCCCTTTTATTTATTATTAAAAAACAATTTGGAGTCGCCACCGGTCACTTTGGTAGACTGGACACCATAAAAACAACCAGAGATTCTTTTCTTTTAAAATTAGGGTTTGGGAGTCGGTTACTTGTGGGGAATGATTAACACCCCCACAAATGCCCGTTATCGGTACCTTATTAATTTCACGTGGCAGTTTGGTCTTTCTAATAATAATTTGAATTTAATTTAATCATAATTATTAATTGGATTTAAATTCCAAATGGAGATATCCTTTTATAAGGAAATATATTTTATTCGAATAAGAGGTTAAGAACGTCCAATTGCTTTAGGACACCCTTATTCGTATTCAAAATATATTTCCAACATAAAAGGTATCTCGATGCATGATTGTTTATTGTCTTGTCAATTTTATGTTAAAACTTATAAAGGCTCTAATCAATTTAATTATTGTTGAGATATATATTTTGATATAATAATTGAAAAATTGATTTGGATTAATTTAAAAAGAATTCAAAAATTGTTTTTAAGTCCAAACAACTTGAAAATATGTTTAAGGGTCTTTACAAGGTTTTGGGATGATTTTAAATGCCTTTAAAGTAGCCAAACCTGAGTTTTTCAAGTCACCGTATCGATACGGTATACACCGTATCGATACGCTTTAGGGTTTCAAGCTACCAAGATTTTTCAGTAGCCAAAACTCGTACCGATACGGCTTGCTGGTATCGATATGGTGTAAGGTCGTACCGATACGCTATAAAGCGTATCGATACCCTTTGTTTTATTTCTAACGGCTCTTTCAACTACCCCCAACAGTCATTTTCCCAACAGCTATTTATATACAAGACCATACCGATACGCTCCTATACTTATTGATACGCATAAGCAGAAAATGGCATAACAGGTAGTTTCTTGAAGAACCTGTATCAATACGGCTACCCGTGTATCAATATGGTTAGCTTTAGAATTGCATTTATTGTGGGAAATAAAGAACCAAAGCATCCAATTCAATCCCAAACGGTCTCCAACGGCTATGAACTCAATTGGGAGTATAAAAGGGACCTCCAAGCATCTATGGAAGACTAATGCTTCAATTGTCAACAACATTATGATGTAAATGTGTCTTAGTTCTTAAATTTCCATCATTTGTATAAACAACACTTGTGAGCTTACATTGTTATATTTGCTCAAGTGTTTAGGATTGGGTAAGGGCTTAATTAGTGCAAACAAACACCTTTTAGAGGGATTTCAAGTTTGCTAGATTTTCTCTTGTTTAAGAGTGTTCCCAAAGCTCGGTTTATGAGCTTTGGTTGCTAGACTTGGTGAATGCGTCTATGTTGTAAAGGTTTCCTCCTAAGCCTAGAAAAGGGGAAGAATATCTAGTGGATATTGTTTGAAATCCTTAGTGGGAGCTAAGGTAGTGGATGTAGAGCTTGTTAGAAGCTTGAACCACTATAAATATTTTTTTTCCATTTGTCTATCTGTTTGATTCCACCAAAAAACCCAAAAAATCAATCTTCTCTACACTTGGAAAGCAATTCGGTTGAAGATTCTCGAGCCCAACAATTATTTAAGACTAAAATTGTAAAACCTAAGTTTGATTTTGATATAACAAATTACAAAAGGACTTAATTGCAAAGTAAAATAAATTTTTAAGTACTTGAAAGACTCATAATTGACAAGGAATTTTAAGTCTAAAATTGTTTCTAATTCAAAACTTAGCCCCACAAATTTTTCCAAGTATTTTCAAAGCCAAACTTTCGAAAATTTCCCAGGCGTTTCGATAAAGCACATGGTGTTTCGACACAACTTGAAAAATATGTGCTACTGGACGTTTCCGTTTCGAAACAGGAAACCTCTGTTTCGATACAGGCGTTTCGATACAGCTGTGGCTGTTTCAATACGGCCTTCATCTGGGCAATAATTTTGGCTAAGACATTTCGATATGCCCTACACCGTTTTGATACAAGGGGTTAAATTTTTCAAACTTGTGTATTTAATGAGTTTACCGTTGCCTTGTCAGTTATTGGGAATCTGAGGTTTTAAAAGTTTTGTTATAGCGTTTTGATACACCTCATTGGTGTTTCGATACACCATTTGGCAGATTCACCTGTGAGCTTCACTATTTCGATACATCATTTTCTATTTCGATACACCCCTCAATACCGTTTCGATACACCTCAACGTGTATCGATACGCCCCTCTTTATTGCACACAACGACTCTTTCTTTTTCAGGATTGTTTCAATACAGAGGTTACGTGTATCGATACGGGCAGTTGCAGAAGTGCATTTATGGTGGGAAGATGGCAGCCCAACGGCTATATTCATGACTCCAACCACCCAAATGGTTAGAAATCAATGAGAAGGTATAAAAGCAAACCAAAGCTCCAGCAACAACTATTGAACCTTCAAGCAACATCCAAGCAATCAATCCAAACCTTCATGCCTTAGAGTCAAATTCTTGTACCCAACTCAATTGAGTTCTTCATTGTAAATCTTTATTTAGAGTTTGGGGAGTGTTTGTATGTATTTGGGCAAAAATTAATCTTGTGAGAGATATTTTTATTTGCCATCAATTTTTTTGTACAAGAGAGTCTTTTGGATCAATCTTTGGGTAGAAAGATTGACCGTTTGTAAAAGTTGTCTCCTTAGCCTAGAAAAGGGGACGAATCAATTAGTGGATTGATTGAAAATCCTTAGTGGGATATAGGTAGTGGATGAAGAGCTTGTTAAAAGCTTGAACCACTCTAAATTGCCTTGTTCTTAATTTTTCAATTTCCAATTTGCTCCCTCCAAATTTTAAATAGCCAATTCACCCCCTCTTAGCCAAATCCATCTATTTGATCCACTCAACAATTGGTATCAGAGCCTAACTCTTTGAAGGCTTAACATCCACAAGAGGCGATCCTTGAAGAGTATTGATCATCCATCTATACATTGACATGGCATCTACCTCCGAGCCTAGCATGTATGAGTCGCAATCGATCACTAAACCACCCTTCTTCAATGGGGATAACTATCCCTATTGGAAGAACTAGATGCGCCTTTTCATCAAGTCCAACGATTACATACTATGGGATGTGGTAGAAGATGGACCGACCATCCCTACGAAGAGAGATGGAGAAGGAAGGCTCATTTCGAAGACAAAGGTGGAGATGAGTGAAGATAATAGAAAGATATTGCAAGTGAACGAAAAAGCCTTGCACATGCTATTTTGCTCACTCGGACCGGACATCTACTCCAAAGTGTCATCGATCGCAAGTGCCAAGGAAGTGTGGGACACTCTAGAGACCAAATACGAAGGAACAAGCGATGTCAAGGAGACAAAGATCGGGCTTCTCAATCTTAGTTACAAGAACTTCAAGTTAGAGGCTGATGAGAACGTAACGAAGATGTTTGACCGCTTCTCCGTCATCGTAAATGGTCTAAAGGGTTTTGGTGAGATCATCCCCAAAGACAAGTTAGTCCAGAAACTCCTCTACTCTTTTTCGAAATCTTGGGATAGCAAGAGAACCGCAATCATTGAGGCAAAGAACTTGAAGACCTTAAAGCTCGATGAGTTGGTAGGATCTCTCTTTACTCATGAGATCATGAAGCAAGGAAGAGAAGAAACGAGATGAAAGAAGAGTGGAGAAGCAAGAAGTGGAGAAGAAGAAGCAAATGATTTCTCTCAAAGCCTCTCTACCACAAGAGGAGAGCAATTCTAGTGAAGAAGAATAGTTTGAAGAATTGGCTATGATAGCCAAAAGATTCTCACGGTTCATGAAGTCCAACCGAGGAAGGAAGTTCCAACGAAGAAGAGACTTCAAGAACAAGAACAAAGAAGAAGAGAAGGACCAACTCATTTGTTATGAGTGCAATAAGCCCGACCACATTCGTACCGATTGCCCTCAACTAAAGAAGAAGAGCTTCGAGAAGAAGAAGAAGCTCAAAGCTCAAATAGAAACTTGGAGTGACGAGGAGTCATCCGAGGATGATGAGCATTAAGTGGCCAACCTTTGCCTTATGGCCTTTGAGGGGGAACCAATGGTAAACTCTAACTCATCATCTCTTACTTATGATGAATTATATGATGCTTACGATGAGTTACAAGATATTTGCGATGAATTGGTAAAAAAATACAAAGAGTCTATTTTGAAAAACAAGAAAAACATTTTCGATTTGAAATTTCAAAATGAGTCTCTTTCAAAAACCAATTTCGAATTGGAAAAGAAAGTTTTATATTTGATAAATCTTTCAAATGAGCTTAAAATAAAAATCTCGATTTAGAAAAACTTCTTTCCAATTCCCAATATGAAAGAGAAAGCCTTTTAACCCCAAACAAAGAGGTTTCCAAAAACAATCTAAAACTAAAAGAGTTAGGAGTGTATGAGTTCCTAAAGAACTTATAGTTTCTAACAATATGAATTCTATTGCTTCTTGGATCCCTAAGGGAACCAAGATTTTGGGAACTAATATTCATGGACCCAAAATGATTTAGGTACCAAAATTCAAAACTTGATCTTTGTTTGTAGGGGAGCAATGCTACAAGGTCAAAGCCACAAGTCAAAATACTTGGTACCTTGATAGTGGTTGCTCAAGACACATGACCAGAGACAAAAGTAGATTCTTGGAGCTCAAACCAAAGAGTGGAGGAGGAGTGACATTTGGTGACAACTCCAAAGACCACATTGAAGGTACTGACTCCATTAGTAATCTCTCAACTACTCTTATTGAAAATGTTCTTTATGTCAATGGTCTTAAACATAATTTGTTGAGCATTAGTCAATTGTGCGATAAGGGTTTTAATGTTATTTTTGATGCAAATGGGTGTAAAATCATGAACATTAAAAGAAATCAAATAATGCTCATAGGTCATCGCATAGATAATATTTATATGGTGCATTTAGATGACATTCATATATCCAATGCATGCTTTGTGGCACATAATAAACATGATATATGGTTATGGCATGGAAAGCTAGGACATGCTAGCATTAGTGTTTTAGAGAAATTGGTTTCCCTTGATCTAATAAGAGGTTTACCTAAGCTAAAGTTCTCTAAAGATAAAATTTATGATGCATGTGCTAAGGGTAAACAACAAAGAACCTCATTTAAACCCATTAATGATGTTTCTACTAATAGATGCTTACAATTGATCCATATGGATCTTTTTGGGCCTATTAGAACCATGAGCTTGGGTGGTAAGTCATATGCATATGTGTTAGTAGATGACTATTCTAGATACACTTGGGTTCTCTTCTTAAGTACGAAGGATGAGGCTTTAAAAAAATTTACCACGTTTTCAAAAATCACCCAAAATGATCTTGATCTTAAAATTTCACATGTTAGAAGTGATCATGGAACCGAATTTTAAAATATGGGTTTTGAAGATTTTTGTAATGAAAATGGTATTAGCCATAATTTTTCGGCTCCTCGCACCCCTCAACAAAATGGGGTAGTTGAGAGGAAAAATGGAACTTTAGAAGAAATGGCTAGGACCATGCTTTGTGAAAATAATTTACCTAAATATTTTTGGGCGAAAGTCACTAATATGACTTGCTATATAATTAATAGATTAATGATTAGGCCTATTTTGAAAAAAATACCTTATGAGATTTAAAATCCAAAAAGCCTAACATTAGATATTTCCACCCTTTTGGTTGTAAATGTTTTATTTTAAACAATGGAAAAGATAATTTAGGTAAATTTGATGCAAAAAGTGATGAAGCTATTTTCTAGGTTACTCTTTAAACTCCAAAGCCTATCGGGTATTTAATAAAAAAACTTTGGTTGTAGAAGAGTCTATACATGTTGTTTTCGATGATAACCTCCTTTCGAGGAAGGAATCTTGTGATGATGATGATGTAGGGATCATTGAAGCCATTGATGGAGGACAAACATCAAAGGTGGATGAGATTCCAAGCAAAGAAGAGGAAACACAAGATCCACCTCTTGAAGCCTTGAAGGACTTGGCTCCTGAGGAAAAGAAGGTCACCTACCCAAGGGAGTTCTACTATGTCAAAGGTGGTGAAATTTTGGGTGATCCATCCAAAGGGGTAACCATTAGATCCTCTCTCAAACTTATGAATAATGTTGTATTTATTTCATGCATTGATCCTAAGAATATCAAAGAAGCATTAAAAGATGATTTTTGGATATTGGCCATGTAAGAAGAACTTAATCAATTTAAGAGAAGTAAAGTATGGACATTAGTTGATAGGCCTAGTAATCAATCTACAATTGGAACTAAATGGGTATTTAGAAACAAACTAGATGAGAGTGGTAACATAGTGAGGAACAAGGCTAGACTTGTTGCTCAAGGTTACACTAAAGAAGAGGGAATTGATTTTGATGAAACATATGCATCCGTAGCTAGAATGGAAGCAATTAGGATGTTTCATGCATTTGCATGATTTCAAGCTTTTTCAAATGGATGTAAAAAGTGCTTTTCTAAACAGTTTTATAAATGAAGAAGTATATGTAGAACAACCACTGGGTTTTGAAGATCCATAATTTTCAAATCATGTTTTCAAACTAACCAAAGCCCTATATGGTTTAAAACAAGCTCCTAGAGCTTGGTATGAAAGGCTTTCAAACTTTTTGATAGAAAAAGGTTTTGAAAAAGGCAAGGTGGATTCTACACTTTTCATTAAAAGATATGGCAATGACATCTTAGTTGTTTAAATATACGTTGATGATATTAGTTTTTGTTCTACTAATAAATTTTATTGCCAAGATTTTTCTAAGCTAATGCAAGGTGAATTTGAAATGGGCATGATGGGAGAGCTTTCATTCTTATTGGGACTCCAAATCAATAAAAGGAAAGATGGCACCTTCATCAATCAAGCAAAATACATCAAAGACATGCTCAAGAAGTTTGGCTTGGAGAACGTAAAGCCTCAAGCCACTCCTATGAGCTCATCAATCAAGCTTGACAAAGATGAAGAAGGTAAGTGTGTTGATTCCAAGCTTTATAGATCTATGATTGGCTCCTTGCTTTACCTTACCGCAAGTAGACCGGATATAATTTTTAGTGTTTGCTTGTGTGCTAGGATTCAAGCTAGCCCTAAAGAATCGCACCTAGTAGCCATTAAGAGAATCTTTAGATACCTTAGAGATACACCTAATTTAAGTGTTTGGTATCCTAGAGATTCCTCCTTTGATCATCATGACTTCTCGGATGCGGATTATGGGGGATGTAAGATAGATAGGAAAAATACCTCCAGAACATGCCAATTCTTAGGTAGTATGCTCGTATCTTGGTTCTCTAAGAAACAAAATAGCGTAGCCTTATCTACCACCGAAGCGGAGTACATATCCTTAGGAAGTTGTTGTGCTCAAGTCCTTTAGAGTGTTTGTGTTAAGTGTCTAAAAGTACTATTTTGTTAACCCTTTTTATTCATATTATTGCTAGACTTAGGCTCATATTAGTTGTATTATTAGCCATTCATGCATGTTTGCATTGTTTCCTTGGTGGTTAAGCTTGATTTCATATTTTGCTTAATTTTGTGGAAAAAGGGTACTGCCGATAGTTGTTTTTGTGTGTGTGCAGAATCACTTGCCAAAGCAAGGCTGGAACCAGATGCCAGGGCAGTGCAAGAAGGAGATGCCGACGCAGTTGCCAGGGCAGTGCATGAAGGAGATGCCGAGCTAGTTGCCAGGGCAATTGTCGATAAGGGATAAGATGATATGGCAGCCGAAATTGATGGCTAGATAAACCCAAGATGACGTGGAGCAAAGTTAAATCCCAAAGGAGTTTGATTTCCATGAAGAGGTCAAAGAGAAATTAAATCCCAAAAAGATAGGAGAAGATCTAGAAGGAATTTAAATATAATAAAGAATTATATTCTTTAAAAGTATTTAATTCAAACTTAACTTCCTACTCAAGAAAGACTTTGACCTAGCCCTATAAATTGAGGACCAAGCCGTCAACTCCAAGAGGTGCAAAAAGGGGAGAGAAATCGGCAAGAAGCTTTCAACCATTCTTCATCTTTTTCTTTCTTGTTCGATTAGGTTTATGTTAGGGATTCTTTGTTTTGTGTTTCTTTGGAACCTAGCCATGAACTAAATCTATTTGGCTAAGGTTATTGTGTTTTGTGGTTGTGAGAAACAATTGGATTTTGTTTACGTAATAAGAGTTTGCACTTTCAATTCAAGGTTTACTCATTCTTGGTTTTTATTCTTGTTTGCGAGTGAATTGGGAGAGGATCTCGTAACTCTATCTATTTATCTAATATTGGGAGAGTTAGATTCAAGAAACGAATGAGTATGGTCTTTATTCAATCTATTGATGGTGAAGATTAATCAGGCTTAAGAATAAGTTAAGGATTTCAATGGCTAAGAGGAGCGCAAGATTGGTTGTTGTTCACCCTTGATTCACACAGGGATGTATTGTCAAGGCATGCACAATTAGCTAGAGTTTCGACTCTGGGATAAGAAGAAACCATAGAAGAACACTCTATCGAACCTTGAAGTTACTGCCCAGCCACCCAAACAGTTGCCCAGCCAACCGTTCGATTAGTTTCCAAGGCAACCCAGCTGCGTAAGTTGCCACGGCAACTGATTTGCCATTGCACTCTTTTACCAAGACGATCCAATTGGATATCACTCCTCAACTCACGATAACCTGGCCTATTCCATCTCTTTTGATTACATCTTCTTTTACTTTATTGCTTACTAGTTTAGTTGTTAGTTAAAATTCCTACAATCTTCTACTTGTGTTCTTTTACTTTTTACAGTGCAAAAGATTAGATTCTTGAAGTGGCACCAATCCCTGTGGAGACGATATCTTTTATACTATAACTTGCGACCTGTACACTTGCACAATTGCGGAGCACTTATTATGCGCAACAAGTTTTTGGCGCCGTTGCCGGGGATTGGCAATAGCGACTTTGTTTTTATTTTCTTGCACTTTTTATTTTTATTGTTTAAGATTCGAAGGGTTAACAAACTTTGGTTTTGCATTGGTATATGACTAGGGTGAGACCGATTACACCATAATATCCCTTTGATCCAGAAATTGAACGAACCTTGCAAAGACTCAGACAAAGGCTAAGAGTAGCAATGGCTAATTGAGACAGCAATATGAATTAGGATGTTCCAGCAGGAGAAGGAGTGATTTTTGCACGAAGCAGAACTATTCGAGACTATCTTGAAGGACTTAATCCAGGAGTTGTCATACCTGAAATTGAAGCCGACCACTTTGAGTTGAAACCGGTGATGTTCAATATGATCAACACAATTGGTCAATTTGGCGGCACAACAACTGATGATGCACGACAACATCTTAAATCTTTACTCGAGATTTGCAATTCATTCAAAATACAAGGAGTCACCCTAGATGTTTTACGACTAAGATTATTCCCCTATTCACTGAGGGATAGGGCGAAAACATGGTTCAATAGTATTCCTGTCGGATCAATAGGAACTTGGACCGATCTATGTCGTGATTTCCTTGCTCGATTTAATCCTACAAATTTGACTGATAAGCTTTGTAACGAAATTACTTCTTTTCGACAGGCATATGACTAATCCATGTACGAGGCTTGGGAGTGATATAGAGAACTTCTACACAAATGCCCCTTACACGGATTCCCTATGTAGAAACAAGTAACAATGTTTTACAACGCTGTGAATACACCAACAAGGATGATGCTAGATGCCTTGGCAAACGACATACTCCTAGATAAGTCACAGGAAGAAGCAATGCAAATTTTGAACAGGCTTGCCAAGAATGATTACCAGTTCCCATATGCTAGAAGAGGAGGAGTTAGATGCCAAGCTACAATACATGAACTGGGATCATCAGATTCAATTTCGGCATAATTGGCCACTCTAACCAAGATGGTCCAGAACATGCAGAAACAAAACAACACACAGGAGGTCAAGGTAGTAGATTCATTTTGTGAGTTATGTGGTGGTAACCATAATTCTTCTGAATGTATGCAGAATCCGGAGTCCAACTTTTATGTGGGGAATTATAACCGGAGCAACAATGTGATGACCAATACATGCAATCCAGCTTGGAAGAAGCACCCAAATTTTTCATGGAGTAATCCCAACAATGCTCTAAACCAGAACAATCAGAATGCACAAGCATCGAGATCCCAGCAGAATATGCCACGACAATAGTTGCCGCAGCAACAGCCGACAACATCTAGTTCTTTGGAAAATTCTCTCAATGCTTTTATGTTGAAAACTGAATCTTATATGGCTGAAAATAGTAACTTCATAAAAAGAACCGATGCTTTTATTAACAGGACTGAGATCAGATTGTAAAACCAAGAGGCGACAATCAAATCATTGAAAACTCAAGTCGGACAATTTGCTCAAAACTTGAATACTAGACCGTAATGAGGTTTACCCAGCGATACTGAAGTCGCAAGAGGAACTGGCCACGAGAAATGTAAGGCGATTACCACTAGAAGTGGCCGACAACTTAAAGAGGCTCAAGCTCGCTCATCAAATAAGACTCCACAAAAAGAATAAGATGAACTCAGTAGCAAAGCCTTAGATGCTGAACCAGGAAATGCCACGACAACCTCAGTTGATGCTGCTGCGGTAACCAGCGATAAGCATACCGCGGCAACCAACTATAGGCACGGCACGACAACCCCAGTTGACGATGCCTAGGCAACTCTAGTTGCCCCGACAATGCCGTCAATCAGGTTCCAGACCAATGAAAGGATTGAAGATATCCGACTTCCACCACCATTCCCACAAAGGTTGAAGCGACAAAAGCAAAAATATCAATTCAAGAAGTCTCTTGATATCCTAAAGCAAGTCCATATCAACTTGCCATTGGTTGAGGAAATTGAACAAATGCCGAACTATGCCAAGTTTCTTAAAGACATTGTGTCCAAAAGAACAAGGCTAGGAGAGTTTGAAACAGTTGCCGCAATAGAGGGATGCATGGCCATGTTGCACAATCGCATGCCACCCAAGTTGAAAGATCCCGGAAGTTTCACAATACCCTGTTCCATCGGAAACCACTATGTCAAGAAAGCATTATGTAACCTTGGAGCAAGCATAAACTTGATGCCTAAATCAGTTTTCCAGAAACTAGGAATCGGGAAGGCAAGACCTACAACAATTATGCTACAGTTAGCCGACAGATCCTATGTACATCCAGAGGAAAAAAATCGAAGACATACTGGTAAAAGTTGATAAATTTATTTTTCCCGCTGACTTTATTGTTTTGGATTGTGAAGTAGATGAGCATGCACCTATCATTCTCGGGAGACCCTTCCTAGCGACATGGAGAACCTTGATCGATTTTGAAAACGGAGAACTCACAATGAGGGTGGATGACCAGCAAGTTAAACTAAATGTTCCAAACACTAAGGCATGTCGATGATCCGGAAGAATGCCAACTTCTTCATGCCACGATAGAGTTTGACTTCGACAATGAGATTAGTTACCTTGGCAACTACATTGCCGATCAAGAGGAACCTGAGGAGTATGAAGAACCGATCGATGAAGAACAACAAGAAGAGGAAAATTGGTTAGTCACTCGACTAGGGAAACTAAAATATGCTTATTTGGGAACAGATAATACACTGCCTGTAATTATTTCCTCTAAGTTACAGCCTGAGCAGGAAAAGAAGCTGATCGACATGTTGATGCTACACAAGAAGGCGATAGGATGGACAATTGCAGACTTGAAGGGAATTAGTCCGGCATTGTGCATGCATAAGATTTTGTTGGAAGATGATCACAAACCTTCGATTGAGGCCCAGAGGAGACTGAATCATGCCATGAAAGGGGTTGTAATGAAAGAAATCATCAAGTGTATATGATGTTTGTATTGGAGGAACTCATACCGCGGCCAAAGTTTTGCAATCCAGTTTGTATTGGCCCACACTTTACAAAGATGCCCAAGAGTTCTACAAGCAATGTGATTGTTGCCGGAGGACGGGCAATATCTCTAGATGACATGAGATGCCTCTCCAAAACATCCTTGAGGTGGAATTGTTCGATGTATGGGGGATCAATTTTATGGGACCTTTCCCATCGTTATTCGGGAACCTCTACATTCTACTTACCGTCGACTACGTGTCTAAATGGGTTGAGGCAGCTGCAGCTCCCGCCAACGATTCCAAGACCGTGCAACGATTCTTGTAGAAAAATATATTTACACTGTTTGGGATGCCGAGAGCAATTATCAGTGATGAAGGCAAGCACTTTGACAACAGACTCATTGCCAATATGCTGCAACGCTTTGGCATGTCACATAAAATTTCCATGACATATCACCCACAAACCAATGGGCAAGCAGAAATTTCTAACCGGCAATTGAAGAATATCCTCGAAAAGGTTATCAATCCTTCCCAAAAAGATTGGTCTACAAGACTAGACGAAGCACTTTAGGCTTACCGAACCGCATTCAAAACACCCCTGGGAATGTCCTCATTTCGCCTTGTCTATGGCAAGACTTGTCACTTACCGGTGCAAAACCAAACACAAAGCATATTGGGCAATCAAGACCGTGAATATTGATTGGGAAAGTGCCGGGCAAAAGCGTTTGTTGGACCTCAACGAGATAGAAGAATTACGCGCACTCGCCTATGACAATACACGAATCTACAAAGAGAAAACAAAGAATGTCATGATAAGAAATTATTGTCGCGGCAATTCACGCTAGGGCAACTAGTTCTCTTATTCAATTCTCGGTGAAACTTTTCCCAGGAAAACTGAGATCAAGATGGTCGAGACCATTTGAAGTTGTCAAACCGTTCTCCCATGGTGCCGTGATAATCAAGTCCATCACTGATGAACATGAATTCAAAGTTAACGGACAAAGATTGAAGCACTACAACGGTGCCCATGTGGAACGTAACAAATAAGTGGCCACCTTAGGAGATGCATGATCATGCTCTCCTTTCGATATTTTCTTTTTTATTTTTATTTTTTTTGAACTTATTATTTTGGTTTATATTTATTTTATTTTCTTTCGGTTATTCTTAGGATAGATTTATTTATTTTCTTTAGGTTAAGACTACATCTTTCTCTCATCTTTGTTTAATTATTTTGAATTTTAGGTTTAAGAATTTCTTTGCACATCTTTATTTATTTCTTTTTATTTTATTTACTAGTTTATTTTTAATTTTAACCCTTATTTTATTTGTTTTTGAATTATAGCAAAAGAGTTCAAGATAAAAGGGAATTTGATTCAAGACGAACTCTCGGAGTAAGTCCTCGTTTGCATTTTACTTTTCTTTATTGTTATTTTTATTTTTCTTTGTTACATGCATTGAGGACAATGCCTCACTCGAGTCTGGGGAGGATTGTTACTAGTTAGTTGTCATGTTTAGTTGCATTCATCTTAAGTATTGCATTTAGGATACATAAATTGCTTGCCATGCCTTTAGTTGGAACAAGAATTGCCTATATTTGATGAATATCCGATGATGACTTTGCCAATGCACTTAATTGATAGAACTTTTTATTCTAGGATAAATGTGAAACACTTAGAATCTTACTATGATGCTAAACTTGATGAAACACTGTTGTGGCTTGATTGATTTAAGGAATTCTAGCGAACTTAGGTTGATAGTTAAAAAATTGGGGGATTAGAATAAAAATTGGATGAATGCTAGAGGTGCCCGAAATTGGCTCTACTATGTTCTAAAAATTGATCGCTAGAGGTGCCTGAAACCGGCTCTAGTCGAATAAATTAATTAATTTAAGAAAACTAAAAACAAAGCACTAGAGGTGCCCGAAACCGGAACTAGTTAAACATGTTAAAAGAACCCAAGGAAGTAATTTGAAAAGCTCTTGTTTGCATAGAAATTGAAAAATCAACTTGCACACAACTACGCACACACTCACAAGCATTATAGTTTGATTCCGAGTAACTCCTAAGTTTTTCGAAAAATGAAAAGCCAATCATACTTTGTGCCATGGTTCTGAGGATTGAAATCAAGTTCAAAGCTAAGTTTGTGAAAATTGAAGTCTTGGTAGGTAATTATTAGTTTGCATTGCTTGAGGACAAGCAATAGTTCGAGTTTGGGGGTGTGTTAAGTGTCTAAAAGTACTATTTTATTCACCCTTTTTATTCATATTATTGCTAAACTTAGGCTCGTATTAGTTGCATTATTAGCCATTCATGCATGTTTGCATTGTTTCCTTGGTGGTTAAGCTTGATTTCATATTTTGCTTAATTTTGTGGAAAAAGGGTGCTGCCGATAGTTGTTTTTGTGTGTGTGCAGAATCACTTGCCAAAGCAAGGCTGGAACCAGTTGCCAGGGCAGTGCAAGAAGGAGATGCCGACGTAGTTGCCAGGACAGTGCATGAAAGAGATGTCGAGCTAGTTGCCAGGGTAATTGTCGATAAGGGATAAGATGATATGGCAGCCGAAATTGATGACTAGATAAACCCAAGATGACGTGGAGCAAAGTTAAATCCCAAAGGAGTTTGATTTCCATGAAGAGGTCAAAGAGAAATTGAATCCCAAGAAGATAAGAGAAGATCTAGAAGGAATTTAAATATAATAAAGAATTATATTCTTTAAAAGTATTTAATTCCAACTTAACTTTCTCCTCAAGA
This sequence comes from Hibiscus mutabilis, assembly GCA_019671005.1. Classification (NCBI taxonomy): domain Eukaryota; kingdom Viridiplantae; phylum Streptophyta; class Magnoliopsida; order Malvales; family Malvaceae; genus Hibiscus; species Hibiscus mutabilis. The sequence goes on along the minus strand of CM033735.1, from coordinate 9,394,693 downwards.
AAGACTTTGACCTAGCCCTATAAATTGAGGATCAAGCCGTCAACTCCAAGAGGTGCCAAAAGGGGAGAGAAATCGGCAAGAAGCTTTCAACCATTCTTCATATTTTTCTTTCTTGTTCGATTAGGTTTATGTTAGGGGTTCTTTGTTTTGTGTTTCTTTGGAACCTAGCCATGAACTAAATCTATTTGGCTAAGGTTATTGTGTTTTGTGGTTGTGAGAAACAATTGGATTTTGTTTAGGTAATAAGAGTTTGCACTTTCAATTCAAGGTTTACTCATTCTTGGTTTTTATTCTTGTTTGTGAGTGAATTGGGAGAGGATCTCATAACTCTATCTATTTATCTAATATTGGGAGAGTTAGATTCAAGAAACGAATGAGTATGGTCTTTATTTAATCTATTGATGGTGAAGATTAATCCGACTTAGGAATAAGTTAAGGATTTCAACGGCTAAGAGGAGCACAAGATTGGTTGTTGTTCACCCTTGATTCACGTAGGGATGTATTGTCAAGGCATGCACAATTAGCTAGAGTTTTGACTTAGGGATAAGAAGAAACCATTGAAGAACGCTCTGCTAAACCTTGAAGTTGCTGCTCAGCCGCCCAAACAGTTGCCCAGGCAACCGTTCGATTAGTTGCCAAGGCAACTTAGCTGCGTAAGTTGCCACGACAACTGAGTTGCCATTGCACTCTTTTACCAAGACGATCCAATTGGCTATCACTCCTCAACTCATGATAACCTGGCCTATTCACTCTCTTTTGATTACATCTTTTTTTACTTTATTGCTTTCTACTTTAGTTGTTAGTTAAAATTCCTACAATCTTCTACTTATGTTATTTTACTTTTTACAGTGCAATGAGATTAGATTCTTGAAGTGGCACCAATCCCTGTGGAGACGATATCTTTTATACTATAACTTGTGACATGTACTCTTGCACAATTACGGAGCACTTATTACATGCAACAATTTGTAATATCCTCAAAACTAGTATAAAGAAAGTTACTGCAATGCCTTCATTTAAATCCCTAGTTGATTGAAAACAAGATACTAGGTCTAGTTAATAAGGACTAGAATGCTACAATTGAAAAAGTGGTAACCTAATGTGTAAGTGACAAAACCGAAACAAACAACAAATTGAAGGAATGCATGATAAATTCTCACATTCCTAAAATGCCCCTACACATGTCATTAATTAGTGGATAATTAAGGAAAAATTAGTCATTTTAGGAGGAGATAATTGATGAACCATTGCCATCTTCCTCCCTAGTAGTCGAATAAGACGAACAAAGAAGACAGAAAGGGGATTGAGTGAGAAAACTCTATAATCATAGATTCAAGCTTGAAATTTGGAGAAATTTGAGTTGCTAGCATTCATATTATCTTGATAGGAAGGTAAAATCTCTTCCTTAATGCATTATAGATTCAAATAATGTATGTAGATTTAGGGTTCTTGCTTGAATTACATGAATTTGATGAATAGTTAGTGAATTGATGCTATGAACTAGTTAAGAAGTTCAATTGATTGATCAATCCAGGAAATTGATAGTACCATTCGAATGAGTAGGAGAAATTGATGTTGTCAATAGCCAAATTGATGGTGAAATGCTATGCTAGATGCTGGAAAATTTGGATGATGATTAGAATGGATGATTGATATGTGAATTGAAATTCTGGTTGCTGGAAATTCTAGTGAATTGATGTCTTAATGAATCAAATTGAAAATATTGCTCAATTGCCTTGTTTTTATAGGATTGACACATAACTGGACGGACTTAGACATGTATGAATGAGTATATATATTGAACAATCATGTTAGGATCCTTGTCTAAGTGATTAAAGAAGCTAGAATCTAGCTAAAGGAAAGTTGTCTAGAATACTCTGTTTTGGGCAGTGAGTTTAAAAATCTATAGAAAATCACATAGACCAAATTAGAGAATAAATCTTATATGTACAGAATCATGTGTATGTCTAGTTTTGTATGCATCAAACAAAATCGAATTCTGAGTTATAAAACAGTTTGTAGAGACTAATCTCTAAGGACAATGCAAACTGTCCAATGACACAATTTGGGTTGCCTTTAAATAAAAAACTGTATTAATTCACAATGAATAAAAATGTAAGGCCTATATGGTTAGAAGGAAAATTAAGTTATCTTTCTAACGGTGTAAACGGTTTGAAATTCTGACATGCGGAATAAAAGATATGAACATTTAAGCAAATAGTGCACATGCTGCCAGGCAGCAACAGTCTTGATGTTATGAATTGAATGCTTGAGTGTATAGAGTCACATAATGACTCAAATGGTTGTTGGATTTTACCTAATACACTATGCATTGTATGAATGTTAGATCAAGTGGAAATTGCGGAAAAAAGGGCTCACATAGAACAGCAAGCTAGTAGAGGGAAAGGGATTTCAATCCGGGATCGACAATAGCTCGAAAAATTCCTGTGAGTGTAGTTTAAATTTTGGAGAGGGCGGTAACCTCTCCAAGTCCATTTCTGATTTGTATTTCTTATTGATTCTTAAGTATAAATTGTGTAATGAGCTTGCTATGGAGCATTAGCAAGGTAAGTGCTCTATTGAGTGGTTACTTGATTGTGAAGCATGCTTGAATTACTATTGATTGTCATGATATGCTTCTTGCTTAATTGAGCTATATTGAAATGAAGCATGTTGTTATAGTTAGAAGTAACTCAATTCATTGTTTATTGACATGTTGATTGACATACCTTCGTTGAATATTGGAATATTGATATTGGTATTGGCTTTGAACCCTATTCTAATGAAAGGGGATATTGGCGCAAAATGTGCACATTGAATGGAAACATGCTTCTAATTGAATGAAAGTGATAACTATTGTAAGCCTTGGTCTTGAGTCGGCCTTAGATATAGTTGGCATTCCATAGAGTCTATAGAGCTCATTATCAGGGTGGACTACGGTCCGAGACATTGGTTCCTAATTGGCGATAGTAGGAGGGAAGTATTATTATTGGTCATTGGCGACAGTATGAGGGATTTTCCTGGTACTTTGAATCTATTGTTACATTGAATTGTATTGGTTGATAGTAAAGGAAAACTGATTGCCATGAACTATTGATATTGAGACATTGCTTGAACATTGCTTATATGATATTGCTTCAGTATTGAAACATTGATTGTGTTCAAATGACAAGTTATGCCTAATGTAGTCGAATTGGATGATTGAGCATGTCTAAACTTCAAGCCTTATATTGATATTGGATTGTACATTAAACAAATGTATCTAGTATTGTTTGCTTAGTTTTGAATGGTTCTTTATTGATGGGGGGACCATACCATCTATTAGATGGTTCGTAGTTGAGACTTATTGTATTAATTGTCTTGTAACTTGAACTCACTCACTAAGCTTTTCTTAATCAAGTCTCTTTACTACGATACAGGTTGATATTGGATACTATCCTGAAGTCTAAGCATGTACAAGTCACATTTTGCTTGAAAGAGTATGTTTTCATCTTGTTATAGTTCTCCTAGGATGGTGGCACCTAAGGCATGTATATTCATGATCACTTAGTTATGTTTTGTATAAATTAACTCCATCTATGATTTATAAAGAGTATGGTATGTATATATGAGCATGCATGCACCTTATTGAGCTTGTATGGTTGTTAGCCTAATGTTAGATTTTCTATGGTTGAATTATGCAAGTAATGGTTGATTAGATCTATTGAAGTTGGCTAGTTAACAATAAGTAAATGCAGAAATCTATATGTTTAGACATGTACCACTTTGATCACTTAGGGTACTAGCCGAATGGTGTATATAATATTGGAAGCATGTATGTTTGATTAAGGTAACTTAAGTAAATGATGTAAATCACCTATTGGTATGCATAATGGTTACATTGAATGATGAAACCTTCTATTGTTATCCATCGAGTTTGAATGGTTACTTGAGAATCAAGTAAGTCCTAAATGGTATTGAATATGATAACAAATTGCATTAGGGGTACTAATATATCTAGTAGGTGCATCATGTATTGTATATTGGGTCTTCACCTATTCGAATTGTTTCTTAAAGTGCAAGAAAGGCTTAAAATGAATTGAACTCACTAGCTTTAATGGTATGGATCATTGATTGTATATATGGTAACTTACCTAATCCTTCTAGGGTGGTTAGAGTATGTTACAGAATGGTAATCATAGCTTATGGTTGCATGATTCTAGGGTCTATTGCATGAATAGACTATTGTCATTGATCATTTAGGTGCCACCTAGGAGTTACCTGAATATTGATTGGATTGTAACTTGAGCTTGACTTCTCTTATTCCTTATATATAGAATGTCTGAAACAAGATTGGGAAAGGATAATGAAAGTCCGACTGGCTCCTCCAATGAGGGAGGGAGCGTAAGGATGAACCAGTATCCCCTAAAGCCTGGTGAACCTCAACAAGTTCAGCAAGAAGTTCTCGTGATTCATCCTATTCAACGAGAATGCTTCTCCAGTTTGAAGGAGATGTTTGATCAGATGATTGTCTCTATGAGACAGAACCCTTCAACTATTCCTGACTCTCCGGTAGCAAAACCGGCAAGAGCTCTAATTGACAAGTTAGCTCAACACCGAGCTTACACTTTCACCTGAACAAGTGAAGACAAGCCAGAAGAAGCGGATTAATGGATGGAAAATACGACAATAATCTTGTCTAAGCAACTACAATGCTCAAATGAACACAAACTGGAGTGTGCAGTAGATTTGTTGGCCGAGGAGGCACTGAATTGGTGGGAAACTACTACCTTGGTAGCACCTGAAGAAGCTGTCACATGGGAATTGTTCTTAACGTAATTGTAGGTACAATCTACCTCGATACTTATCATGTTTATGCTTTATTTGATACGAGATCAACTCATTCATTCATAAGATCTCCTTTAATTGAAAAGCTTAAATTAAAGCCTGAATATGTCAGTTGTAGCTTAATTGCCACCAATCCTTTAGGAGACAATGTAATAGTAAACCAAATATGTAAGGATTGCCCTTTGTTTATTCAGGGCATCCCTTTCCTAGCCAACCTATTATTATTGCCTTTTGTTGAATTCGATCTCATTCTAGGATTAGATTGGTTACGAAGGCATCAAGCTTGGGTAGATTGCCAGAAGAGATAGTTGTTTCTCCGTGGTTTAGGAGAAAAATCCATTACTCTGATCGATAAGAAACTTATTAGCATCTTTGCTGCTATGATTAAAAGTGATGAAATTGAATTTAGTGTGACTTCCTTCCCTGTTGTTTTTGACTTCCCCAATGTCTTTTCTGAGGAATTGCCGAGATTGCCCCTTATTCGAGAAGTCAAATTTAATATTGAAGTTCAACCCGGGAGTGATCTAGTGTCTATCGCATCATATCAATGGACCCTACTGAACTCAAAGAGCTTAAGAAACAATTGCAAGAGCTTCAAGACAAGGGCTTCATTCGACCCAACTCTTCACCCTAGGGAGTACCCGTATTGTTAGTTAAGAAAAAGGACGGGTCGATGAGGCTATGTATCGATTATCGTCAGCTAAACTAGCTCAGTATCAAGAACAAGTATCCTTTGTCGAGGATAGAGGACTTGTTCGATCAATTCAAGGATACCAGTCTTCTCCAAGATCGATTTGCTATCGGGGTACTATCAGATGAGAATACAAGACTCGGATGTACCCAAAACAGCTTTTAAGACTCGTTGTGGTCACTACGAGTCCCTAGTTATGCCCTTCGGACTAACCAATGCTCCAGCGGCTTTTATGGACTTAATGAACTGAGTGTTCAAACCCTATTTGGACGAATTCGTGGTTGTCTTTATTGATGACATTCTTGTCTACTCAAAGGACAAAGAAAAACATGCTAATCACCTTCGAATTGTACTCCAAACATTGAGAGAGAATCGGCTATATGTCAAATTGAGCAAATGCGAGTTCTGGCTCTCAAAAGTATCCTTCCTTGGCTGGTTCTCGAAAGTATCCTTCCTTGGCCACGTTATCTCAGCCGAAGGGATAAAGGTAGATCCTAAGAAGATTCAAACAGTCATCGAATGGAGACCTCCAAGAAATGTTAGCGAGGTTAGGAGTTTTCTCAGTTTAGCCGGGTACTATCGAAGATTCGTGAAAGGGTTCTCGATTCTTGCAGCTCCACTGACTTGACTCCTCCGAAAGAATGTTCCATTTAAATGGTTCGAGGACCAGCAAAAGAGTTTCGATCAATTGAAGCAAGTCCTAACTCAAGCTCCTATTCTAATCCAACCTGAACTTGGAAAAGACTATACTGTCTTTAGTGATGCTTCCCACCTCGGTTTAGGGTGTGTATTGATGCAAGACGACAAGGTCATTGCCTATGCTTCTCGACAACTCAAGCCACATGAATTGAACTATCCTACGCACGACTTGGAACTAGTTGTGGTCGTGTTTGCTTTAAAGATCTGGAGACATTATCTATATGGAGAGAAATGTCAATTATTTATAGATTATCAGAGTTTAAAATACATCCTAACTCATAAGGAGTTAAATCTTCGACAACGAAGATGGGTGGAACTAATAAAAGACTATGATCTAATCATTGATTACCACCCGGGCAAGGCAAATGTTATGGCTGATGCGCTCAGTCGCAAACATTCAATTGGTAAGATCGAATACAAATTTCTAACATTGTTTATCCCTTTATTCGAATGGATGATATGAATCCACTAATCAAAATCCTTTAATTAAAGATCCAACTACTTTCAATGCCCATTTTAAGCTCATAAAGAATCGAAGATATGTGGCAGAACTTCAAGTTCAGTCTGACTTAAATTCGAGGATCAAAGAGCTTCAACAAAATGATCCCGAACTTCAGAAGATATTGAAAGAGATTGATTCCAAACTGAGCACTAAATTCTCACTTCGATCGAATGGTGTGCTCTACTTCAAGAATCGGGTTTGTGTACCCAATGATCTAATCCTTAAGAGGGAAATGCTTCAAGAAGCACATAGTAGTCCTTTTTCAATACATCCAGGAGTGATCAAGATGTATAAGGACTTAAAGGAAGTCTATTGGTGGCCGGGATTGAAGGCTGATATTGTTGACTTTATATCAAAATGCCTCACTTGCCAGAAGATGAAGGCCGAACACCAACTACCTACTGACTCTTACAACCCATCAAATTACCTCAATGGAAGTGAGGGTGTATAAAAATGGATTTCGTATCAGGATTGCCTCTATCATCGAGGAAAAATGATGCTATTTGGGTGATCGTTGATAGGTTCACCAAATCGGCTCATTTCCTACATGTTTGAATGAACATGAGCCTCAAACAGCTAGCTGAATTATACTTGAAAGAAGTAATCAGACTTCACAGTGTTCCTAGATCTATCATATCTGATCGGGACTCTCATTTTACTTCTTGATTCTCGATGACACTTCAAGAAGCTATGGGAACTAAGCTAAACCTTAGTATTGCCTTCCATCCACAACCGATGGACAATCTGAAAGGGTAATCCAAGTGCTTGAAGACATGGTTCGAGCTTGCATTATCGTCTTCGGTAAAGATTGGGATAAATCTCTACCATTAGTCGAGTTTTCCTACAACAACAACCATCAAGCTTCTATCAAAATGGCCCCATTCGAAGCATTGTATGGCAGGAGATGTAGAACTCCCCTATGCTGGTCTGACTTGGGGGAAAATAAGGTCTTAGGACCTAAATTGCTTCGTGAAACCGAAAATCAAGTTCGGGTGATCCATAGTAGACTGAAAGAGACCTTTGATAGGCAAAAGGCTTATGCCGACCTCAAGAGAAGAAACATTGAATATCAAGCGGGAGATTACGTATTCTTGAAGGTATCTCCTTGGAAGAAATTCCTTAAATTTGGGAAGAAGGGTAAACTAAGCCCTTGATTCATTGAACCTTTTGAAGTCTTAGAAAAGATCGGTCCAGTTGCTTACAAGCTAGCACTCCCTGCTAAATTCAATATAATCCACAACATCTTTCATGTATCGATGTTGAGGAAATATCGATCAAATACATCACATGTTCTAAAACCAGATGAGGTGGAACTTAATCTTGATCTATCGTACGATGAAGAGCCAATTCAAATACTTGATAAAGAAGTCAAGAGGCTTCCCAATAAGATTTTGCCATTAGTGAAATTCTATGGAAGAACCACAATGTAAAAGAAGCCACCTGGGAACCCGGAACAACAGTGAGAAAGCATTACCCTCATCTATTCCCCTCAGGTAAATTCGAGGACGAATTTCTTTAAGGGGGAGGGAATTGTAATATCCTCAAAACTAGTATAAAGAAAGTTACTACAATGCCTTCATTTAAATCATAATTGATTGAAAACAAGATACTAGGTCTAGTTAATAAGGACTAGAATGCTATAATTGAAAAATGGTAACCTAATGTGTAAGTGACCAAACCGAAACAAACAACAAATTCAAGGAATGCATGATAAATTCTCACATTCCTAAAATGCCCCTACACATGTCATTAATTAGTGGATAATTAAGGACAAATTAATCATTTTAGGAGGAGATAATTGATGAACCATTGTCATCTTCCTCCCTAGTAGCCGAATAAGATCAACAAAGAAGAGACAAAGGGAATTGAGTGAGAAAACTCTATAACCATAGATTCAAGCTTGAAATTAGGAGAAATTGGAGTTGCTATCATTCATATTATATTGATAGGAATGTAAAATCTCTTCCTTAATGCATTATAGATTCAAATTATGCATATAGATTTAGGGTTCTTGCTTGAATTACATGAATTTGATGAATAGTTAGTGAATTGGTGCTATGAACTAGTTAAGAAGTTCAATTGATTGACCAATCCATGAAATTGATAGTACCATTCGAATGAGTAGGAGAAATTGATGTTGTCAATAGCCAAATTGATGGTGAAATGCTATGCTAGATGCTGGAAAATTGGATGATGATTAGAATGGATGATTGATATGTGAATTGAAATTCTAGTTGCTGGAAATTCTAGTGAATTGATGTCTTAATGAATCAAATTGAAAATATTGCTTAATTGCCCTGTTTTTATAGGATTGACACATAATTGGACTGACTTAGACATGTATGAATGAGTATATATATTGAACAATCATGTTAGGATCCTTGTCTAAGTGATTAAAGAAGCTAGAATCTAGCTAAAGGAAAGCTGTCCAGAATACTCTGTTTTGGGCAGTGAGTTTAAAAATCTATAGAAAATCACATAGACCAAATTAGGGAATAAATCTTATATGTATAGAATCATGTGTACGTCTAGTTTCGTATGCAACAAACAAAATCGAATTCCGAGTTATAAAACAGTTTGTAGAGACTAATCTCTAAGGACAGTGCAAACTGTCCAATGACACAATTTGGGTTGCCTTTAAATAAAAAACTATATTAATTCACAATGAATAAAAATGTAAGGCCTATATGGTTAGAAGGAAAATTAAGTTAGCTTTCTAATGGTGTAAACGGTTCGAAATTCTGACGTACAGAATACAACATATGAACATTTAAGCAAGTAGTGCATATGCTGCGAGACAGCAACAATCTTGATGTTATGAATTGAATGCTTGAGTGTATAGAGTCACATAATGACTCAAATGGTTGTTGGATTTTACCTAATACACTATGCATTGTATGAATGTTAGATCAAGTGGAAATTAAGGAAAAATGGGCTCACATAGAACAACAATCTAGTAGAGGGAAAGGGATTTCAATCTGGGAAAGTTTGGAGAGGGTGGTAACCTTTCCAAGTCCATTTTTGATTTGTATTTCTTATTGATTCTTAAGTATAAATTGTGTAATGAGCGTGCTATGGAGCATTAGCAAGGTAAGTGCTATATTGAGTGGTTACTTGATTGTGAAGCATGCTTGAATTACTATTGATTGTCATGATACGCTTCTTTCCTAATTGAGCTATATTGAAATGAAGCATGTTGTTATAGTTAGAAGTAACTCAAATCATTGTTTATTGACATGTTGATTGACATACCTTCATTGACTATTGGAATATTGATATTGGTATTGGCTTTGAACCCTATTCGATTGAAAGGGGATATTGGCACAAAATGTGCACATTGAATGGAAACATGCTTCTAATTGAATGAAAGTGATAACTATTGTAAGTCTTGGTTTTGAGTCAGTTTTAGATATAGTTGGCATGCCATAGAGTCTATAGAGCTCATTATCGGGGTGGACTACGGTCTGGGACATTGGTCCCTAATTGGCGACAATAGGAGGGAAGTATTATTATTGGTCATTGGCGATAGTATGAGGGATTTGATCGATACTTTATACAATATTGACTATTTTTATTGGCGACAGTTTGGTTGGACACTCGAGTATCTAGACTCAGTCATCGATTCTCAAGGCTTTACTTAAAATGAACTATAACTCATGTACATTGAATCTATTGTTACATTGAATTGTATTGATTGATAGTAAAGGAAAACTGATTGCCATGAACTATTGATATTGAGACATTGCTTATATGATATTGCTTAAGTATTGAAACATTGATTATGTTCAAATGACATGTTATGCCTAATATAGTCGAATTGGATGATTGAGTGTTGCGCGTAATAAGTGCTCCACAATTGTGCAAGTGTACACGTCGCAAGTTATAGTATAAAAGATATCGTCTCCATAGGGATTGGTGCCACTTCAAGAACCTAATCTCTTGCACTATAAAAAGTAAAAGAATACAAGTAGAAGATTGTAGGAATTTTAACTAACAACTAAACTAGAAAGCAATAAAGTAAAAGAAGATGTAATCAAAAGAGAGGGAATAGGCCAGGTTAACGTGAGTTGAGGAGTGATAGCCAATTGGATCGCCTTGGTAAAAGAGTGCAAGGGCAACCCAGTTGTCGTGGCAACTTGCGCAGCTGGGTTGCCTTGGAAAGTAATCGAATGGTAGCCTGGGCAACTGGATGGGCAACTGTTTGGGCGGCTGGGCAGCAACTTCAGGGTTCGGCAGATCGTTCTTCAATGGTTTCTTCTTATCCTTAAGTTGAAACTCTAGCTAATTGTGTATGCCTTGACAATACAGCCATGCATGAATCAAGGGTGAACAACAACCAATCTTGCGCTCCTCTTAGCCGTTGAAATCCTCAACTTATTCCTAAGCCGGATTAGTCTTCATCAATAGATTGAATAAAACCATACTCATTCGTTTCTTGAATCTAACTCTCCCGATATTAGATAAATAGATAGAATTATGAGATCCTCTCGCAAACAAGAATAAAAACCAAGAATGAGTAAACCTTGAATTGAAATTGCAAACTCTTATTACCTAAACAAAATCCAATTGTATCTCACAACCACAAAACACAATAACCTTAGCCAAATAGATTTAGTTCATGGCTAGGTTCCATAGAAACACAAAACAAAGAATCCCTAACATAAACCTAATCGAACAAGAAAGAAAAGGATGAAGAATGGTTGAAAGCTTCTTGCCGATTTCTCTCCCCTTTTGCACCTCTTGGAGTTGACGGCTTGGTCCTCAATTTATAGGGCTAGGTCAAAGTCTTTCTTGAGGAAGAAGTTAAGTTGGAATTAAATACTTTTGAAGAATATAATTCTTTATTATATTTAAATTCCTTCTAGATCTTCTCCTATCTTCTTGGGATTTAATTTCTCTTTGACCTCTTAATGGAAATCAAACTCCTTTGGGATTTAACTTTGCTCCACGTCATCTTGGGTTTATCTAGTCATCAATTTCGGCTGCCATATCATCTTATCCCTTATCGACAATTGCCCTGGCAACTAGCTGGCATCTCCTTCATGCACTACCTTGGCAACTGGTTCCAGCCTTGCTTTGGCAAGTGATTCTGCATACACAAAAATAACTATCGACAACACCTTTTTTCCACAAAATTAAGCAAAATATGATATCAAGCTTAACCACCAAGGAAACAATGCAAACATGCATGAATAGCTAATAATGCAACTAATATGAGCCTAAGTCTAGCAATAATATGAATAAAAAGGGTGAATAAAATAGTACTTTTAGACACTTAACACACCCCCAAACTTGAACTATTGTTTGTCCTCAAGCAATGCAAACTAATAGTTACCCGCCAAGACTTCAATTTTCACAAACTTAGCTTTAAACTTGATTTCAATCCTCAGAACCGTGGCACAAAGTATGATTGGCTTTTCATTTTTCGAAAAACTTAGGAGTTACTCGGAATCAAACGGAGTTGTGTGCAAGTTGATTTTTCAGATTCTATGTAAACAAGAGGTTTTCAAATTACTTCCTTGGGTTCTTTTAACATGTTTTAACTAGAGCCGACTTCGGGCACCTCTAGCGATCAATTTTTAGCACATACTAGAGCCAATTTCGAGCACCTCCAGCATTCATCCAATTTTTATTCTAATCCCCTAATTTTTTAACTATCAACCTAAGTTCGCTAGAATTCCTTAAATCAATCAAGCCACAACAATGTTTCATCAAGTTTAGCATCATAGTAAGATTCTAAGTGTTTCCACATTTATCCTAGAATAAAAAGTTCTATCAATTAAGTACATTGGCAATGTCATCATCGGATATTCATCAAATCTAGGCAATTCTTGTTCCAGCTAAAGGCATGGCAAGCAATTTATGTATCCTACATGTAATACTTAAGATGAATGCAACTAAACATAACAACTAACTAGTAACCATCCCCCCAAACTCGAGTGAGGCATTGTCCTCAATGCATGTAACAAAGAAAAATAAAAATAATAATAAAGAAAAGTAAAATGCAAACGAGGACTTACTCCGAGAGTTCGTCGTCGTGGATGATTAGTTTCCTTTTGGCCGATGTCTTGATTATTTTGCTTGAACGCGGTGGTTGCTTCCTTGTTACCGATGATGGAATCGATCCTCGTACGGGGGTGTCCTTATCGTCTGTATCATCATCTTCCTCAATCTCATTGGCTTTTCACTTGGGCTTGGAGGATTCGACTGGTGTGGTCTTTGTTGGTGTAATAGAGGACTCGTCCAAATCTAAAAAATCAAACAATGATTCAGTACGAGTTGATTCACGCATATGCGCTTTACCTTTGGCTTTTGCAGTTGTTGGTGGGGCGTCTTTAGCTTTAGCTGCCACGGTATATTCAGTGCTGGTTGTCGTGGCAACTGCTTGGGCAGGCGCAGTGTAGGTTACCGCGGTATCATCTGTTGCAGTTGTCGTGGCAAGGATTTTGGCAAGAAAGATAGGGAACGACACACGGCTGTCCGGGTACTTTTCTAGGATGACTTGGGTGATGGCATTATTGTGATCCTTCATGTACCGCATGAACATTAGGTGCCGGTCTTCAATTTGCTTAAGGTGGTTCGCCAACGGTTGTAAGAGTGCTTCAAGTTGTCCTGGGGTTGTTGACCGAGTTGCCCGGGCATCAGTTGCCCAGGCGTCAAGGGTTACTGAGGCGGCTGGAGTTGCCGCTGTAATTGTAGGCGTTGGGGATTTTATCGTTTCCTCTCCCATTAGCTTTCGGATTTGTGCTCGATTCCAACCGGACTTTGGTATTGCATTTTCATCGGTGGACTCACTTGGGACATGCATCTCCTTGCAAAGATTGGAGATTAAGCAAGGGAAGAAAAGAGAACCCTTATCTTTTGTGCTACATACAAAAATCTCATCACAAATAATTTTTCCAATGTTTATGATGCGATTATGCAAGATAGAATGTATGAGCAAAAGACGAGGTGTATCGACGGTGGTGTTGTGTATGGTGGGCATTAAAGACGTTTTAACAAACTTATTCTATAATTTTGCCTCGAGTTTAAGTCGAAGGCTGTTTACCGTGCCCTTGTATTTACTGTCGTTCCAATGAGTCCCTGGTAGAGTCAATTCTTGAAGCACCTTGTCAAGTTGCATGGGCGTGAGTTGATCAACAAAGTCTTGATGCTCGTCCTTCTCAACGTAGAGCCCATAAAAGGTGTTGATACTTTTGGGGCTTGTGATTATAGCCTTGTCACGAACAAAAACATAAGGATTATCCAGGTTAGGTGAGTGAGCATAGAATTCTCTTACCCATGAGATGTTACCCGGTTCCGATTGATGGCAAAAGATTTGCCACTTTTGATGTGCAATCCTTTCGAAGATGAATAGTTCAAGGTCGAAATCTTAATGAGAGTTGGAGTATTCGAAGCCTTGTTTTTCGCAAATCTTCCGGCTTTAAAACTTGGAGTGAAATCTTTCTTGAACCGCCGGTGTAGCAAACTTCTTGTAGCTTGGTTCTTTGGAAGAACTTGGATGCACCAAAAACTTGATTTTGGATGCCATAGATGATCTTGGTTGTGAGTTGGGTAGAAACAAAGAAAAGAAATCAAAAGAAACTAAAGAGTTGCAAGGTTAAAAGTAGGAATAGGTTTCTTGGAAGTTAAGGATGATGGGTTAAATAGAAAAGATAGGTAGTAAATATGGTGGGTGGGATTGTTTGGAAAGAAAGAAAATAAGGGTTTTAATTGGGGGAAGGGGGCGGCAAAAGAAAATTGGGGAAGGGGAAGGGTTTGGCCGGCCATGTGGGTGAATTAGGGTAAATTGGAGGCTTAATATAAGCCTTAGATTTAGCCCAATGGTTTCCTTGTTGAAGAAACTTCCTTCTTGAATCAAATTCCCTTTTATCTTGAACTCTTTTCCTATAATTCAAAAACAAATAAATTAAGGATTAAAATTAAAAATAAACTAGTAAATAAAATAAAAAGAAATAAATAAAGATGTGCAAAGAAATTTATAAACCTAAAATTCAAAATAATTAAATAAAGATGAAAAAAAGATGTAGTCTTAACCTAAAGAAAATGAATAAATCTATGCTAAGAATAACCGAAATAAAATAAAATAAATATAAACCAAAATAATAAGTTTGAAAAAAATAAAAGTAAAAATAAAAAAGAAAATATCGGAAGGAGAGCATGATCATGCATCTCCTAAGGTGACCACTTCTTTGTTACGTTCCATATGGGCACCGTTGTAGTGCTTCAATCTTTGTCCGTTAACTTTGAATTCATGTTCGTCGGTGATGGACTTGATTCTCATGGCACCATAGGAGAACGGTTTGACAACTTTAAATGGTCTCGACCATCTTGATCTCAGTTTTCTCGGGAAAAGTTTCAGCCGAGAATTGAATAAGAGAACTAGTTGCCCTGGCGTGAATTATCGCGGCCATAGTTTCTTATCATGCCATTGCTTTGTTTTCTCCTTGTAGATTCGTGCATTGTCGTAGGCGAGTGCACAGAATTCTTCTATCTCGTTGAGGTCTAACAAACGCTTTTGTCTGGCACTCTCCCAATCTATATTCACGGTATTGATTGCCCAATATGCTTTGTGTTCGATTTCCACTGGCAAGTGACAAGTCTTACCATAGACAAGGCGAAACGAGGACATTCCCAAAGGTGTTTTGAATGCGGTTCGGTAAGCCCAAAGTGCTTCGTCTAGCCTTGTAGACCAATCTTTTCGAGAAGGATTTGTAACCTTCTAGAGGATATTCTTCAATTCCCGGTTAGAAATTTCTGCTTGCTCATTGGTTTGTGGGTGATATGTCGTGGCAATTTTATGTGACATGTCGAAGCATTGCAGCATCTTGGCAATAAGTCTGTTGTCAAAGTGATTGCCTTCATCACTAATAATTGCTCTCGGCATCCCAAACCGTGTAAATATATTTTTCTGCAAGAATCATTGCACGTTCTTAGAATCGAGCTGCCTCAACCTATTTGGACACGTAATCAATGGCAAGTAGAATGTAGAGGTTCCCGAATGAAGGTGGGAAAGGTCTCATAAAATCAATCCCCCATACATCGAACAATTCCACCTCAAGGATGTTTTGGAGCGGCATCTCATGTCGTCTAGAGATATTGCCCGTCCTCTGGCAACAATCACATTGCTTGTAAAACTCTTGGGCATCTTTGTAAAGTGTGGGCCAATACAAACCAGATTGCAAAACTTTGGCCGCAGTACGAGTTCCTCCAAAATGTCCTCCATAGGGTAAAGAATGGCATTGCTAGAGTACATTCTGTTGCTCCTCTTCAGGGACACATCGACGTATAATCTGATCTGCATATTGTTTAAACAAAAGAGGCTTGTCCCAGAAATAATGCTTAGCATCATGGCGGAACCGCTTTTTTCCTTGGTGAGTAAGGCCATAAGGTAAAATACCACAAACAAGGAAATTAACTAAATCCGCGTACTAGGGCATTGTCGAGGCATCCGTGGTTGCTGAGGCGTGCGGGTCTTGAGTTGCCGCGGCATGTGCGTCAAGGGTTACCGAGGCATGCGCATCAGTGGTTGCCGAGGCATACACGTCTAGAGTTGCTAAGGCGTGCGCGTCAAGGGTTGCCGAGGCATGTGCGTCTAGAGTTGTCAAGGTATCGTGGTTTGTCGAGACATGCGCATCAGGGGTTGTCGAGGCGTGCATGATGGTGGTTGCTGAGGCATCAGGGGTTATCGAGGCAACTAATAGTTGCTCATCCAGGAATGCATTGCATATCTCAAAATCCGCATCATCTTCCTTATTGCGTTCTAAGCGTGATAAGTGATCGGCAACTTGATTCTATGTTCCTTTCATGTCCTTAATTTCAATGTCAAACTCTTGTAAAAGCAATATCAACGAATCAAATGGGGTTTGGCATCCTTTTTAGTAAATAGATACTTAATTAATGAATGGTCTGTATGGACAATTACCATTGTACCAATCAAATAGGATCGAAACTTGTTATATGCAAAAACTACGGGTAGTAATTCTTTCTCCGTTGTTGTGTATTTCACTTGAGCGCTATTAAGAGTTTTACTAGCGTAGTATATCATATGAAAACCTGTACGTTGGCCTAGGACTGCTCCTACCGCGAAATCACTCGCATCACACATGAGCTCAAAAGGTAGCGTCCAATCGGGTGGAAGGACAATGGGTGCTGAGGTAAGCTTTTCCTTTAGGGTTTCAAATGCTTGGGCTCAAGATTCATCAAAGTTGAAGACTTTATCATGTTCAAGCAAATTGCACAAGGGTTTAGTAATCTTAGAAAATTTATGAATGAACCTCTTGTAAAAACCTACATGTCCAAGAAAGCTTCGGATTCCTTTAACCGAACTTGGTGGTGGCAATCTCTCGATCATGTCCACCTTGGCTTTGTCTACTTCGATACCCTTTGATGAACTCTTGTGGCCAAGCACGATTCCTTCATCTACTATAAAATGGCACTTTTCCCAATTAAGGACTAGATCGGATTCTTCACATCTTGTTAACACCTTCTCCAAATTGCCGAGGCACTTGTCGAAGTCATCACCAAATACAGAAAAATTATCCATAAGTACCGTATGAGCTTTACACAATCCGAACGGCATTCTTCAAAAAGAGTGCCACCATGCATCTTTGGAAGGTTGCCGGGGTATTACACAATCCGAATGATATTCTTCAGAAAGCATAAGTATCGTATGGGTATGTAAAGGTTGTCTTTTCTTGATCTTATGGTGCTATGGCAATTTGATTGTAACTTGAGTAACCATCAAGAAAATAATAAAAGGGTTTACCTACAAGACGGTCAAGCATCTGATCAATAAAGGGTAATAGGAAGTGATCTTTCCTAGTGGCTTTATTTATCTTTCGGTAATCCATACAAACCCTCCAACCGGTCACAATCCTAGTTGGAATGAGTTTATTGTTTTCATTACTTACCACCATTATACCTCACTTTTTCGGTAAACATTGTACCAAACTTACCCATGTACTATCAGAAATAGGGTATATGATGTCGGCGTCAAGCCATTTGATGATTTCTTTCATTACAACCCCTTTCATGGCATGATTCAGTCTTCTTTGGGCCTCAATTGAAGGTTTGTGATCATCCTCTAACAAAATCTTGTGCATGCACACGGCTGAACTAATTCCCTTCAAGTCGGCAATTGTCCACCCTATCGCCTTCTTATGTAGCATCAACATGTCGATCAGCTTTTTTCCTGCTCAGACTATAAATTAGAGGAAATAATTACAGGCAATGTTTTATCGGTTCCCAAATAAGCATATTTTAGTTGCCCTGGCAATTGTTTCAACTCAAGAATCGGTGGTTGTTCAATGGAGGGTTTTTTATTTTTCCTTCCTTACCTGAGTAATCCAGTGGTTCAAAGTATGTACCTGGTCGATTGACTAACCAATTTGCCTCTTCTTGTTGTTCTTCATCAATGGGTTCTTCATACTCCTTAGGTTCCTCTTGATCGGTAATGTAGTTGTCGAGGCAACTAATTTCCTTGTCGAAGTCAAACTCTGTCGTAGCGTGAAGAAATTGGCATTCTTTTAGATCATCGGCATGCCTTAGTGTTTTGAACACATTTAGTTTAACTTGCTGGTCATTCACCCTCATTGTGAGCTCTCCCTTTTCAACATCAATCGAGGTTCTCCCTATTGCTAGGAATGGTCTCCCGCGAATGATAGGTGCATGCTCGTTTGCTTCACAATCCAAAACAATAAAGTCAGGGGAAAATAAATTTATCAACTTTTACCAGTATGTCTTCAATTTTCCCTCTGGATGCACATAGGATCTGTTGGCTAACTGTAGCATAACTGTTGTAGGTCTTACCTTCCCGATTCCTAGTTTCTGGAAAACTGATTTAGGCGTCAAGTTTATGCTTTCTCCAAGGTCACATCATGCTTTCCCGACATAGTAGTTTTCGATGGAATAGGGTACTGTGAAACTTCCGAGATCTTTCAACTTGGGTGGCATACGATTATGCAACATGGCCATGCATCCCTCTGTTGCGGCAACTGTTTCAAACTCTCTTAGCCTTGTTCTTTTGGACACAATGTCTTTAAGAAACTTGGCATAGTTCGGCATTTGTTCAATTACCTCAACCAACGGCAAGTTGATATGGACTTGCTTTAGAATATCAAGAAACTTCTTGAATTGATATTCTTGCTTTTGTCGCTTCAACCTTTGTGGGAATGGTGGTGGAAGTCGGATATCTTCAATCCTTTCATTGTTCTAGAACCTAATTGACGGCATTGCCGAGGCAACTGGAGTTGCCGAGGCATTGTCAATTGGGGTTGTCGTAGCATGCTTATCGTTGGTTGCCGCGGCATGCTTATCGCTGGTTGCCGAGGCATACCTATCGCTGGTTGCCGTGGCATTTCCTGGTTCAGCATCTGAGGCTTTGCCACTGAGTTCATCTTGTTCTTTTTTTTAGAGTTTTATTTGATGAGTGAGCTTGAGCCTCTTTAAGTTGTCGGCCACCTCTAGTGGTGATCGCCATACATTGCTCGTGGCCAGTTCTTCTTGCTACTTCAGTACCGCTAGGTAAACCTCCTTGCAGTCTAGTATTTAGGTTTTGAGCAAATTGTCTGACTTGAGTTTCCGATAATTTGATTGTCGCCTCTTGGTTTTGCAATCTCATCTCGGTCCTGTTAATAAAAGCATCAGCCCTTTTTATGAAGTTACTATTCTCAATCATATAAGATTCAGTTTTCAACATAAAAGCATTGAGAGAATTTTCCAAAGAACTAGATGTTGTCGGTTGTTGCTGCGGAAACTATTGTCGTGGCATTTTCTGCTGGAATCCTGATGCTTGTGCATTCTGATTGTTCTGGTTTAGAGCATTGTTGGGATTACTCCATGAAAAATTTGGGTGCTTCTTCCAAGCTGGATTATATGTGTTGGACATCACATTGTTTTTTCGGTTGTAATTCCCCACATAAAAGCTGGACTCCGGATTCTGCATACATTCAGAAGAATTATGGTTACCACCACATAACTCACAAAAGGAATATACTACCTTGACCTCATGTTTGTTGTTTTGTTTCGGCATGTTCTGGACCATCTTGGTTAGAGTGTCCAATTGTGCCGAAATTGAATCTGATGATCCCAGTTCATGTATTGTGGCTTGGCGTCTAACTCCTCCTCTTCTAGCATATGGGAACTGATAATCATTCTTGGCGAGCCTATTCAGAATTTGCATTGCTTCTTCCGGCGACTTATCTAGGAGTATGTCATTTTCCGAGGCATCTAGCATCATCCTTGTTGGTGTATTTACAGCATTGTAAAACATTGTCACTTGTGTCCACACTAGGAATCCTTGTAGGGGCATTTTTCTAGAAGTTCTCTATATCGCTTCCAAGCCTCGTACATGGATTCGTCATCTGCCTGCTGAAAAGAAGTAATTTCGTTACGAAGCTTATCAGTCAAATTTGTAGGATTAAATCGAGCAAGGAAATCACGACATAGATCGGTCCAAGATCCTATTGTTCCGGTAGAAATACTATTCAACCGTGCTTTCGCCCTATCCCTCTGTGAATAGAAGAATAATCTTAGCCATAAAACATCAGGGGTGACTCCTTGTATTTTGAATGAATTTCAAATCTCGAGGAAAGATTTAAGATGTTGTCGTGCATCTTCAGTTGCTGAGCCGCCAAATAGACCAATTGTGTTGATCATATTGAACATCACCAGTTTCAACTCAAAGTGGTCGGCTTCAATTTCAGGTGTGACAACTCCTGGATTAAGTCCTTCAAGATCTTCCTCAAGATAATCTTGAATAGTTCTATTTCGTGCAAAAATCACTCCACCTCCTGCTGGAACATCCTGATTCATATTGCCATCTTGATTAGCCATTGCTACTCTTAACCTTCGTCTGAGTCTTTGCAAGGTTCGTTCGATTTCTAGATCAAAGGGATATTCTGGTGTAGTTGGTCTCGTCTTGGTCATATACCAATGCAAAACCAAAGTTTGTTAACCCTTCGAATCTTAAACAATAAAAATAAAAAGTGCAAGAAAATAAAAACAAAGTCGCTATTGCCAATCCCTGGCAACGGCGCCAAAAACTTGTTGCGCGTAATAAGTGCTCCGTAATTGTGCAAGTGTACACGTCGCAAGTTATAGTATAAAAGATATCGTCTCCAAGGGATTGGTGGCACTTCAAGAATCTAATCTCTTGCACTGTTTGGGCGGCTAGGCAGCAACTTCAAGGTTCGGCAGAGCGTTCTTCAATGTTTTCTTCTTATCCCTAAGTCGAAACTCTAGCTAATTGTGCATGCCTTGACAATACATCCCTGTGTGAATCAAAGGTGAACAACAACCAATCTTGCGCTCCTCTTAGCCGTTGAAATCCTTAACTTATTCCTAAACCGGATTAGTCTTCATCAATAGATTGAATAAAAACCATACTCGTTCATTTCTTGAATCTAGCTCTCCCGATATTAGATAAACAGATAGAATCACGAGATCCTCTCCCAATTTACTCGCAAACAAGAATAAAAACCAAGAATGAGTAAACCTTGAATTGAAAGTGCAAACTCTTATTACCTAAACAAAATCCAATTGTATCTCATAACCACAAAACACAATAACCTTAGCCAAATAGATTTAGTCCATGGTTAGGTTCCAAAGAAACACAAAACAAAGAATCCCTAACATAAACTTAATCGAACAAGAAAGAAAAAGATGAAGAATGGTTGAAAGCTTCTTGCCGATTTCTCTCCCCTTTTGCACCTCTTGGAGTTGACCGCTTGGTCCTCAATTTATAGGGCTAGGTCAAATTCCTTCTTGAGGAATAAGTAAAGTGGAATTAAATACTTTTAAATAATATAATTCTTTATTATATTTAAATTCCTTCTAGATCTTCCCCTATCTTCTTGGGATTTAATTTCTCTTTGACCTTTTCATGGAAATCAAACTCCTTTGGGATTTAACTTTGCTCCACGTCATCTTGGGTTTATCTAGTCATCAATTTCGGCTGCCATATCATCAAATTCGTTATGACAATTACCCTGGCAACTAGCTCGGCATCTCTTTCATGCACTGCCTTGGCAACTAGCTCGGCATCTCCTTTATGCACTGCCCTGGCAACTGGTTCCAGCCTTGCTTTGGCAAGTGATTCTGCACACATAAAAATAACTATCGACAACACCCTTTTCCACAAAATTAAGCAAAATATGATATCAAGCTTAACCACCAAGGAAACAATGCAAACATGCGTGAATGGCTAATAATGCAACTAATATGAGCCTAAGTGTAGCAATAATATGAATAAAAAGGGTGAATAAAATAGTAGTTTTAGACACATAACATTGAGCATGTCTAAACTTCAAACCTTGTATTGATATTGGATTGTACATTAAACAAATGTATCTAGTATTGTTTACTTAGTTTCGAATGGTTCTTTATTGATGAGGGGACCATACCATCTATTAGATGGTTCGTAGTTGAGACTTATTGTATTGATTGTCTTGTAACTTGAACTCACTCACTAAGCTTTTCTTAATCAAGTCTCTTTACTACGATACAGGTTGATATTGGATACTATCCTGAAGTATAAGCTTGTACAAGTCATATTTTGCTTGAAAGAGTATGTTTTCATCTTGTTATATTTCTCCTAGGATGGTGGCACCTAAGGCATGTATATTCATGATCACTTAGTTATGGTTTGTATAAATTAACTCCATCTATGTTTTATAAAGAGTATGGTATGTATATATGAGCATGTATGCACCTTATTGAGCTTGTATGCTTGTTAGCCTAATGTTAGATTTTCTATGGTTGAATTATGCATGTAATGGTTGATTAGATCTATTGAAGTTGGCTAGTTAACAATAAGTAAATGTAGAAATCTATATGTTTAGACATGAACCACTTTGATCACTTAGGGTACTAGCCAAATGGTGTATATAATATTGGAAGGATGTATGTTTGATTAAGGTAACTTAAGTAAATGATGTAAACACCTATTGGTATGCATAATAGCTATATTGAATGATGAAACCTTCTATTGTTATCCATCTAGTTCGAATGGTTGCTTGAAGATCAAGTAAGTCCTAAATGGTATTGAATATGATAACAAATTGCATTAGGGGTACTAATATATCTAGTAGGTGCATCATGTATTGTATATTGGGTCCTTACCTATTCGAATTGTTTCTTAAAGTGCAAGAAAGGCTTAAAATGAATTAAACTCACTAGCTTTAATGGTATGGATCATTGATTGTAAATGTGGTAACTTACCTAATCCTACTTGGGTGGTTAAAGTATGTTACAGTGTTGAAGTAGATACCATACCCCTTAAGTGTGACAACACTAGTGCCATTTGTCTCACTAAGAATCTCATCCAACATTCTAGAACCAAACACATAGAAATTAGACATCATTTGATTAGAGATCATGTGTTGAAAAATGATGTAGTTCTAGAATATGTTGATACCTTGAACCAATTAGCGAATATATTTACCAAACCTTTAGATAAAGAACGTTTTTGGACCCTTAGGAGGCAGTTAGGTCTAATAAGCCTTCCTTGACCCTTTAGAGTCCCAAATGGCCAAAAATTTGCTTGAAATTGTATGATGATCATGCTTATGTTGATTTGCTTCTTAATGCATCTATGCTTGTTGCTAGGAGAGTATGCATCGGTTTTAGCTCAAAAATATTGCATATATCATACACATGCATTTATGAATGCTTAAAATTCATTTCTTGGACACCTTTGTGCCCAAAATGCAAATTTAGGCACAGGTGTATCGAAACAGATGGGTCTGTAATGTTGAAAAATGGGGGTTACTGCCAAACTCTGTATCGAAATGGCTCATTCGCGTTTTGATACGCCTTCTTGGTCGGGGATCGATATAGGCCAAACATCTATCGAAATGTGCTCTGTATCGAAACAGCTTAAAAAGTGTTTCGATCCTCTGTGTTTCGATATGCCACGCGTTTTCACATATTCGTTTTAAAGGGCTTTAAATAAATCAAATCTTCATTAAAACACAAACTCTCTTTTTCTCATAAACCCTAGCCGATTTTCTACTATAATTACCCCATCAATCTCTCTAATTCTTCACACCAAACCTAAAATCAATTAAGGGTTTTTGCTAAACACATCAAGGCTAAGGCTTTGCAAGAAATTTGGTGCATTGTTCTACCTTCATTCATTCATAATCATTTTCAAGGTATTTTTCTCTTTTTCTTTTCTTTTTAATTTTCGTTTTATTCCTTTATAGTTTTTAATCGATTTTTGTATATAAAGTATATCTATAGTATGGGTTTTGAAGTTTTTGCAAAAATTTCATTAAAATCTGAAATTTTTTGTTCGAATATAATATTTATATCATATATTTTCTTAATCTATTTTTAGTTTTTCTTTGTACCAAAATTTGTTCTTATATATGTATATATTTTTAAACTATAATATATATATATATATATATATATATTTCTTATAAAATCCTTGAGCATTGGTTTGTTTGTTGGATCGAATATGGTGAACTTATGCATACACTGTTTTTATGCCTAAAAACTAATTTTCAGATTTCAATGGCTTCGAGAAAGAGACCAAGAATCAGTGAGGATGGTGGTTCTTCAAACAATGATGAGGAACAAAATCGTCCAAATCTCACTATGATTTATCAAAAGTATTTTACCTCCGCCTCTGGTTTTGAGAACTATAGGCAATATTGCAACCACAAGATTAAGTGTGAGCGATGTGTCTCTATTCCATTCATGGATTCCGAGCACTTTCAATTTCGATATCTTCCTCTCTTAAGGCATTGGAATTTCATGAACTTCTTGGCATTGCCCGATAAATTCTACCACAATCTTGTTCTTATCTTTTATGCTAATGCCAAATGTGTCTACAGTCCCGACAAATCGAAGGTTATTGCTCTTGAGTCATTCCTAATGGGGAAAAGGTTCTGAGTCGATGTCCAAATCTTATGTGATGCCTTTGGACTCGAGGATGAGGGGAATGAAGAGAAGATTCTCTTGGCCACATTCTTAGCAGATCTGTCACTTTTCTTGATGTCCATGATCGATTCCTTCATTTGATCATCACTTGGTGGCTTCATCCCTCCAATGGGAAATTTTCTTGGATCCGTCAAGTGGATGATTATTGGATTCAATGCTTCCGTAAGGAAATTTGTTCCAACTTGGCCAAGATTATGTTCGGGTGTTGGTTTGGCAAGTACAAAATCGCCATACCAAGAATGTCCAATCTTTCTCCTATGCTTGTGTTTTTAGTGCATTATTCCACTACTTGGAGATCGATTGCTCCTATGATTATCCTGAGCCTCTCAAGGAACCTATTGATGAGACCTCACTCAACCGTTCTCACTTCCACTACATCGATGGTGAATGGCTTCGTGATGAGACTTTTCCTCAAGTTGCTAATCCTCAAGTGCCTCATCAACTGGCCCCTCAAGTTCCACAAGTGTCCAATGATGCTCTTATGGCTTTTATTACTGAGCAATTCTCTTCCATGGGCACTCGTATGGACTCCAGTTTTGCAGCCATGGATGCTCGCTATGACGCCATGAATACTCACTTCGACGCCTTGGAAGGACAAGTTGGTGCTCTTACCACTCGAATGGCCTCTCTTGAAGATCAACAACTCTCGATGAGTATGTCGATTGGTGTCTTCCATGATGAGTGGCGTCAATCCCAAACTCGTGATGATGAAGATGAGGATGATGATGGAGATGAGTAGACTTGAGCATGTCATGCATATCATCTTAGGCTTTTATTTTTTTTATGACCCTATGTCTTTATGTTTCAAGAACCTATGCTTTGATTATTGTTTTTAGTTTATGAGTTTGGATTAAGTTTGAACTTAAATTTGCTTTGTATTTCTATTATGATTAATGAATTATGTTGCTTTATTATGCTTTACTTGTGCTTTATTGCTTTTATCTTGTTTATTACCTTTGGTTCTTCATTGATTTTGATCTAACAAAAAGGGGGAGAAATACTTAAGCTAAATTTTTAATCAATTTTTTTAAAACCAAGCTTAAAGTAAGAGGGAGTTATCTTTCAAATTACTTAAAAATTTACTTTGGTTTTGTTATATCAAAAAGGGGGAGATTGTAAAACCTAAGTTTGATTTTGATATAACAAATTACAAAATGACTTAATTGCAAAGTAAAAAAAAATTAAGTACTTGAAAGACTCACAATTGACAAGGAATTTTAAGTCTAAAATTGTTTCTAAGTCAAAACTTAACCCCATAAATTTTTCCAAGTATTTTCAAAGCCAAACTTTCAAAAATTGCCCTGGCATTTTGATCCACCACCTGGTGTTTCGATACAGCTTCAAAAATATGTTCAACTGGACGTTTCTATTTCAAAACAGGAAACCTCCATTTCAATACAAGCGTTTTGATACAGCTGTGGCTGTTTTGATACGGCCTTTATCTGGGCAATAATTTTTGCTAAGGTGTTTCGATATGCCCTACACCGTTTTGATACAAGGGGTTAAATTTTTCAAACTTGTACATTTAATGAGTCTACCGTTTCCTTGTCAGTTATTGGGAATCTGCGGTTTTAAAAGTTTGTTATAGCGTTTCGATACACCTCATGGGTGTTCTGATACACCATTTGGCAGATTCACCTATGAGCTTCACTGTTTCGATACAGCCTTTGCTGTTTCAATACACCCCTCAATACCGTTTCGATACACCTCAACGTGTATCGATACACCCCTCTTTATTACACACGTCTCTTTCTTTTTCAGGACTGTTTCGATACAGGGGTTACGTGTATCGATACGGGCAGTTGCAAAAGTGCATTTATGGTGGGAAAATGGTAACCCAATGACTATATTCATGACTCCAACCACCCAAACGGTTAGAAATCAATGAGAAGGTATAAAAGCAAGCCTTCAAATCTCCAACAACAACTATTGAACCTTAAAGCAACATCCAAGCAATCAATCCAAACTTTTGTGCCTTAGAGTCAAATTCTTGTACCCAACTCAATTGAGTTCTTCATTGTAAATCTTTATTTAGAGTTTGGGGAGTGTTTGTATGTAATTGGGCAAAAATCAATCTTGTGAGAGATATTTTTATTTGTCATCAATTCTTTGTACAAGAGTCTTTTGGGTCAATCCTTGGGTAGAAAGATTGATCGTTCGTAAAGGTTGCCTCATTAGCCTAGAAAATGGGACGAATCAATTAGTGGATTGATTGAAAATCCTTAGTGGGAGCTAAGGTAGTGGATATAGAGCTTGTTAGAAGCTTGAACCACTCTAAATTGCCTTGTTCTTAATTTTTCAATTTCCAATTTGCTCCCTCCAAATTTTAAGTAGCAAATTCACCCTCCTCTTGGACAAATCCATCTATTTTATCCACTCAACAAAAATATTATTGATTTTAAATATTTCTATGAGATAATACTCAATGAATTGGGTACTATTCATATTGAGATCAATAAATCAAATAATATTTCTATTCAATTCATTATTCTAATTATTTAGAGTAATAAGTCTAATCAAGGCTCTAATTAACTATCTAAATCATTTATCCAATTCTACGTTGTAGTAAATATTAAATGTTCCATTTTAAAGTCATGTTGGAATAGCATCTCAATAAATTTGAGACACTACCCAAATTTGTACTCCAAAATTTTCCATTTAATATATACTAATTTGCGACAATTATCTCCCTAATTAATTATTTAAACTTAATTAAAGGACCCTAAAAACTAAGGCTCTAATTAATTAAACTAAATAGTAGGTGATTAAGTTGTCTAGCAAAAAATACTATATGTCATTTAAACTATGCATACAATCAAATAATTTAATCAATTAAATTAAATTAAAATGTTCCATTTTAAAGTCATGTTGGAATAACATCCTATTGAGACGATCCGGTTAGCTCAACCAACATTACAATCAATCGGAGAAATGGCGTAATCCATCACCAAGCCACCTTTCTTTGACGGGACCAACTATGTCTATTGGAAGACTAGAATGATGTCCATCATCAAGACCAAAGATTACAAGCTTTGGGACATTGTTGAAGATGGTCCATACATACCGCAAAGATGCAAGGCGGAATGGAATGCTGATGATCGGAAGAATATAGAGCTAAATTGCAAGGCTTTGCACGTTCTCTTTTGTGCATTTAGCCCCAATATCTATGAGAAGATATCTTCTTGTGAGAGTGTCAAAGAGGTATGGGACAAGCTTGAAGTCACATACGAAGGAACCAACAAAGTAAAAGAGACCAAGATCGGTCTTCTCAACCTCGAGTATGAAAACTTGAAGATGGACCCCAATGAAGACATCAAGAGGATGTTCGACCATTTCTCCATAATCGTCAATCAACTTAAAGGTCTTGGAGAGGATATCCCGGAAGACAAACTCGTTCAGAAGTTGATTTACTCATTTCTCGAATCATGAGAGTCCAAAAAGACGGCCATTTTAGAAGCAAAGAACTTGAAGGAGCTCAAACTTGACGAGCTTGTTGGATATTTGCTCACCCATGAGATGATGTCTCTACCCTTGAAGAGGGACAATGAGAAGAAGATCAAAGAGCAAGGCGTCAATGTCGTTGCTCTTAATTCATCCAAATGCAAACATGAAGAATCAAGTGAGGAGGAAAGTAAAGATGAAGAGATAGTTCATCTCTTCAAGAAATGTGTCTGATTCATGAAGAGCAAAATGAAACAATCCAAGCATGAATCGACAAAGAATATGAAAAATCCCCAGAAAAGCTATGAATGAAAGAAAAATGGATCATCTTCAAAGAAGGCGTATGTGGCTACATGGAGTGATGAAGACTCCACCGATGAATATGAAGTAGCTCATCCATGCCTTATGGCCCTCCAAGAGGGTGAGGTAACTTCTAATTAATCCAATTCTAGTTCATATTCTTTTGATGAATTACAAGATGCCTATGATGATTTGGTTTTAGAGTTTAAAAATCACCTTTTGAAAAACAAGAAAGTGAGTTCAAATTTGAAAATTCAAAATGATTTGATTTCTAAAACCAAAATTGAACTTGAAGCAAAATTCAATGAGTTTGAGCAAAAGTGTATAGATTTACAAAATTTGCTTCATAAAGTTCAAGAAGAAAAAGATTTGATTTCCAAAGAGCTTAAAAAGAAAATCGATTTTGGAAAATCAAATTTTTACCAAAGACAATCTAGTGCCCCTGGAGTTTTGAATGGAAAATGTTTTAGAAGTATTTGGGTCTCAAAAGGACTAATTACTTCCACTAAAAATGATGAAATTGAAAAATATATTCCTAAGGGGACTAAATTATGTGCTACTAACGCTTATGGATCCAAAGTGATTTGGATACCAAAAATCACTTGATTGTCTTGTTTTAGGTGTGATGGAGAGTGATCAATAAAGTAAAACATTGAGGGGGAGCTCCATACACACAAGGATGACACTTGAAGAAGGAAAGCTCCACATCCTACCTTTGATTCAAGTGTGGTAAAAATTAGTTGAATTTCTTTTCAATTTGATTTATTTATTTTAATTCAACTAATTTATCATAATTGTTGGACTAAGACTTATTGATTCTTGAGTAAGGGGGAGCCATTTTAAAACTAAAATTTTTATTTTTGTCAAATTTTTTTAAACCTCCATTGTTATTTTGAACTTAAAGTTGCTTAAATTATTTTTGATATAACAAAAAAGGGGGAGAAATGGTTTGAAAAATTGATTTTTCAAGTGAATAAGGGGGAGCTTTAACTACATTTAAATTTTAAAATCTCTTATTCAAAATTTTAAATACTAAGGGAGAGAATCACAAACAATTTTTCAAGTTAGTTTTATTATATCAAAAAGGGGGAGATTGTTGAGATATATGTTTTGATATAATAATTGAAAATTTGATTTGGACTAATTTAAAAGAATTCAAAAAAAAAATTTAAGTCCAAACAATTTAAAAATATGTTTAAGGGTCTTTATAAGCTTTGGGAGGATTTTAAATGTCTTTATAGTAGCAAAACCTAAGTTTTTCAAGTCATCGTACCGATACTATATACCCCGTATCGATACGTCTTAGGATTTCAAGCTACCAACATTTTCCAATAGCCAAAACCCGTACCGATACGACTTGTATGTATCGATACGGTGTAGGGTCATACCGATACGCTATAAAGCGTATCGATACCCTTTGTTTTATTTCCAACGGCTCTTTCAACTACCCCCAAAGGTCATTTTCCCAATGGCTATTTAAATGCAGGATCGTACCGATACGCTTCTACACGTATCGATACGCATCAGCAGAAAAGGGCATAACAGCTAGTTTCTTGGAGAACCTGTATCGATACGGCTACCCGTGTATCGATATGATTAGCTCAAAAACTGCATTTATTGGGGGAAATAAAGAACCCAACGGCTCCAATTCAATCTCACATGGTCTCCAACAGCTATGAACTCAATTGGGAGTATAAAAGTGACCTCAAAGCATCTATTGAAGACTAATGCTTCGATTGTCAAAAACATTATGATGTCAAATGTGTCTTAGTGGTTAAATTTGCATCATTTGTATAGACAACACTTGTGAGCTTACATTGTTATATTTGCTCAAGTGTACAGGATTGGGTGAGGGCTTAATTAGTGCAAACAAACACCTTTTAGAGGGATTTCCAGTTTTCTAGATTTTCTCTTGTTTAAGAGTGTTCCCAAATCTCAGTTTGTGAGCTTTGGTTGCTAGACTTGGTGAGTGAGTCTAGGTTGTGAAGGTTTCCTCCTAACCCTAGAAAAGGGGAAGAATATCTAGTGGATATTGTTTGAAATCCTTAGTCGGAGTTAAGGTAGTGGATGTAGAGCTTGTTAGAAGCTTAAACCACTATAAATCCTTTGTCCTTTTGTCTATCTTTTTGCTTCCACCAAAAACACCCAAAAATCAATCTTATCTACACTTGGCAAGCAATTCGGTTGAAGATTATCAAGCCCAACAATTGGTATCAGAGTAAGGCTCAATCGAAGGGGATTAACATCCTATTGAGACGATCCGGCTAGCTCGACCAACATTACAATCAACCGGCAAAATGGCGCAATCCATCGACAAGCCACTTTTCTTTGACGGGACCAAATATGCCTATTGGAAGACTAGAATGATGTTCTTCATCAAGGCCAAAGATTACAAGCCTTGGGACGTTGTTGAAGATGGTCCATACGTACCATAAAGATGCAAGGCGAAATGGAATACGGATGATCGCAAGAAGATGAAGCTAAATTGCAAGGCTTTGCACGTTCTCTTTTTTGCATTTAGCCCCAATATCTTTAAGAAGATGTCTTCTTGTGAGAGTGCCAAGGAGGTATGAAACAAGCTTTAAGTCACATACGAAGGAACCAACAAAGTAAAAGAGACCAAGATCGATCTTCTCAACCTCGAGTATGAAAACTTCAAGATGGACCCCAATGAAGACATCAAAAGGATGTTCGACCGTTTCTGCACAAGTTTCAATCAACTCAAAGGTCTTGGAGAGGAGATCCCGAAAGACAAACTCGTTCAGAAGTTGATAGATCTCGAAAGACAAACTCGTTCAGAAGTTGATTTACTCACTTCCTGAATCATGAGAGTCTAAAAAATGACCAGTGTAGAAGTAAAGAACTTGAAGGAGCTCAAACTTAACGAGCTTGTTGGATCTTTGCTCACCCATGAGATGATGTCTATACCCTTGAAGAGGGATAAGGAGATCAAAGAGCAAGGCATCGATGTCAATGTTGTTGCTCTCAATTCCTCCAAATGCAAACATGAAGAATCAAGTGAGGAAGAAAGTGAAGTTGAAGAGCTAGTTCATCTCTTCAAGAAATGTGCCCGATTCATGAAGAGCAAAATGAAAGAATCCAAGCATGAATCAACAAAGAAGATGAAAAATCCCCATAAAAACTATGAATGCAAGAAAAAAGGATCATCTTCAAAGAAGGCATGTGGCTATATGGAGTGATGAAGACTCCACCGATGAAGATGAAGTAGCTCATCTATGCCTTTTGGACCTCCAAGAGGGTGAGGTAACTTCTAATTAATCCAATTCTAGTTCATATTCTTTTGATGAATTACAATATGTCTATGATGATTTGGTTTTAGAGTTTAAAATTCACATTTTGAATAACACGAAAGTGATTTCAAATTTGAAAATTCAAAATGATTTGATTTCTAAAACCAAAATTGAACTTGAAGCAAAACTCAATGAGTTTGAGCAAAAGTGTATAGATTTACAAAACTTTCTTCATAAAGTTCAAGAAGAAAAATATTTGATTTCCAAAGAGCTTAAAAAGAAAACCGATTTTGAAAAATCAAATTTTTACCAATGACAATCTAGTGCCCCTAGAGTTTTGAATGGAAAATGTTTTCGAAGTATTTGGGTCTCAAAAGGACTAATTACTTCCACTAAAAAGGATGAAATTGAAAAATGGATTCCTAAGGGGACTAAATTATGTGCTACTAACGCTTATGGATCCAAAGCGATTTGGATACCAAAAATCACTTGATTGTCTTGTTTTAGGTGTGATGGAGAGTTATTAATAAAGTAAAACATTGAGGGGGAGCTCCATACACACAAGGATGACACTTGAAGAAGGAAGGCTTCACATCTTACCTTTGATTCAAGTGTGGTAAAAATTAGTTGAATTTCTTTTCAATTTGATTTATTTATTTTAATTCAACTAATTTATCATAATTGTTGGACTAACACTTATTGATGCTTGAGTAAGAAGGAGCCATTTTAAAAATTAAATTTTTATTTTTTTCAAAAAAATTTAAACCTCCATTGTTATTTTGAACTTAAAGTTGCTTAAATTATTTTTTGATATAACAAAAAATGGGAGAAATGGTTTGAAAAATTGATTTTTCAAGTGAATAAGGGGGAGCTTTAACTACATTTAAATTTTAAAATCTCTTATTCAAATTTTTAAATATTAAGGGGGAGAATCACAAACGATTTTTCAAGTTGGTTTTATTATATCAAAAAGGGGGATTGTTGAGATATATGTTTTGATATAATAATTGAAAATTTGATTTGGACTAATTTGAAAAGAATTGAAAATTTGTTTTTAAGTCCAAACAATTTGAAAATATGTTTAAGGGTCTTTATAAGGCTTTGGGAGGATTTTAAATGTCTTTAAAGTAGCAAAACCTAAGTTTTTCAAGTCACCGTACCGATACGGTATACCTCGTATTGATACGCTTTAGGGTTTCAAGCTACCAAGATTTTCCAGTAGCCAAAAATCGTACCGATACAGCTTGCCCATATCGATACGGTGTAGGGCCATACCGATGCACTATAAAGCGTATCGATATCCTTCATTTTATTTCCAACGGCTCTTTCAACTATCCCTAACAATCATTTTCCCAACGGCTATTTAAATGTAGGACCGTACCGATACGCTCTTACACGTATCGATACGCATCACCGGAAAAGGGCATAACAACTAGTTTCTTGATGAACCTGTATCGATACGGCTACCCGTGTATAGATATGGTTAGCTCCAAAACTACATTTATTGCAGGAAATAATGACCCCAACGGCTCCAATTCAATCCCAACGGTCTCCAACGGCTATCAACTCAAATGGGAGTACAAAAGGGACCTCCAAGTATCTATGGAAGACTAATGCTTCAATTGTCAACAACATTATAATGTCATATGTGTCTTAGTGCTTAAATTTCCATCATTTGTATAGATAACACTTGTGAGCTTACATTGTTATATTTGCTCAAGTGTTTAGGATTGGGTGAGGGCTTAATTAGTGTAAAAAACACCTTTTAGAGAGATTTCAAGTTTGCTAGATTTTCTCTTGTTTAAGAGTGTTCCCAAAGCTCGGTTTGTGAGCTTTGGTTGCTAGACTTGGTGAGTGAGTCTAGGTTGTAAAGGTTTCCTCCTAACCCTAGAAAAGGGGGAGAATATCTAGTGGATATTGTTTGAAATCCTTAGTGGGATCTAAGGTAGTGGATGTAGAGCTTGTTAGAAGCTTGAACCACTATAAATCCTTTGTCTTTTTGTCTATCTTTTTGCTTGCACCAAAAAACCCAAAAATCAATCTTCTCCACACTTGGCAAGCAATTCGGTTGAAGATTCTCGAGCCCAACAATTATTTAAGACTAAAATATTATTGATTTTAAAAATTTCTATGAGATATCACTCAATGAGTTGGGCACTATTCATATTGAGATCAATAAATCAAATAATATTTCTATTCAATTCATTATTCTAATTATTTAGAGTAATAAGCCTAATCAAGGCTCTAATTAACTATCTAAATCATTTATCCAATTCTAAGTTGTAGTAAATATTAAATGTTCCATTTTAAATTCATGTTGGAATAACATCTCAATACATTTGAGACACTACCCGAATTTGCACTCCAAAATTTTCCATTTAATAAATACTAATTTGCTACAATTATCTCCCTAATTAATTATTTAAACTTAATTAAAGGACCCTAAAAACTAAGGCTCTAATTAATTAAACTAAATAGGTGATTAAGTTGTCTAAAAAAATACTATATGTCATTTAAACTATGCATACAATCAAATAATTTAATCAATTAAATTAAAACTGAAAATGAGAACCAAATTGAACTATTATTAACATATAAGTGCAAAATTACAAAAGAATAGTGACTGAATTGAAAGAAAAGCAAAGTTTGAAGGCTAAACACTAAAGCCCAATAGAGAAGGGCACGGATCCTATTCGGGTTCGGGTTTGGTTCACGGGTCATGATATTTAAGCCCCAACCCGATTCAAAATACCTTCTTTCCTATTTTTCTCAAACCCTTCTCTCTCTAACTCTCCTCTCTCTCCCAAATTCTCTTTGAACACAAACACCCTTCAACCCAAAAAAATTCCTCAAAACGGATCAAACACTATGGTTTTCACATGGTGTTCATCCATGTTCTTCCAAAAATTGAAGAACTCGATGAACGCTGCCTCCAACCGCCACGAGCCCCGCCGTTTAATACTTAGCGACCAACTTCCAATATCCTAAAGTCGTTCGCCGGCCACCGCCTACTCTCGCATGCCACCACCATGCGATTTTTGGCCACAGTGCCGAAAACCCAAAACCTCCCAAAAACTCAGATTTCAGGCCTTAAACCCCTACAAACTATCCGATTCAACAGAATTGCCCGACTTCACCCCTAAAACTACCCTATTCGCTCATTTTTTACTTCACCAGTTCTCGAAAAACATGCTCCGGCCACCATAGTACTTTTTTGATTTGAGTTGCGTTTCTGTTTTTTATTTATTTACTTTGAATCTAATGGTTTTTCTTTGTTTGCAGGGAATCGAAAGGAAAATAAGAAAAGATACCTCAATGGCAGCGAGAACGACCATTCAATTCTCCTTGCTAGTGACGGCAAGGCTACTCCGGCAATGCTCCTAAGCTGGTTCGACTTCTGCGGCGTTGTTTCAACTTCACGGCGGCATCTCAAATGGTGCTGAAATCCTCATTTTGGTCACAATGGCGCTTCCAGCGACGAAATGGTTTTACGGCGTCGATTGAAATTTTTGGTGACCTTTTTGTTTCCAGTGACGATCAGTCTCCAGCGGCTCCTCCACTCCCGGCGGTTCAACTTCCGACGGCCTTTCCAACTCCCGATGTAAGTCCTTCTCTCTCCTCAATTATTATATTTATTACTTGTTATTATTTTAATAGTATGTAATTATGATGGTCATTAATTTCTGACAGCTTTCTCTCACTTGGTATTTATAGTGCTGACCCAGGGTGACATTAGCGGGGGATTAATCCGAGTGAAACATCCACAGACCAATCCCTTGCTTCCATGTGGCAAGAAATAAGCGAGAAAAACAAACACAGCTGGGCTTTTGTGTTTTCTTTGTGTTTGTTGGACCAGGCTTATCAAAAATAAGGCGGGAAAACTGAAAAATGTGAACTTGGGCTTTTGACAGGCTTTGAGTGTTTCATATGTAAAATGGACAATATAATGGATATTTTGGACCATATTTTGAATGGATTTTGGATTTATTGTACTTATTTATTTGTTACTTCTAAGATAAATATACATATATATAGCTATACCCGGGTAAAATTAGGGTATTACAGATCTGATTTGATTCCTTTGTAGAAAATAGAAAAATGACCAGCTCTTCATTCTATTCATTTCTGCTAGGGTGAAATAAATCTGAAAGCCAAGTAATTGAGTTCAAATGGGGGGACTCAATTTTTCTTTGATAAGGGCCTGAAAGCTAGAAATCGTTCCATATATTAATGGAGATGCTCGTCCTCACTTTCCATCTGATCCCGGACTCCTATAGTCCTCGTGCACTCCAGATACTCCTCCACACGATGGAAGGTTGAGAACCAAGACAAGCATAAAGGAAAGATGATCCAGGGAAATACTTGGCTTTCAGAAGCCGACCCACCAAATATTCGGGCCTCTCTATAAGTCTCAAACCTTGTTTTGCTAATAAAGCCACATTAAATCCCTGAAACCTAAATCATCATCTTTCAAATTACACAGTTCATTTCATACACACCAGTGAATTCCTTTCCTTTGTTCAAATTTTTGCCACCGAAATCTCGCCATGATCGATTCTAATTTCTTACAGAAAATTTTGGGCAGCAAGAAAACACCCATCGCATAGACTGGGATGGCTTGAAGAACGGACTTAATAGAGACCTCCTTGAGATAGAGGTTTAATACTCAACATATGCACTTTGGAGTCCATTTTATCACGAATTCTTCGAAAGCCTTCTTTTTATCTCGTCCCACAATGGTAGGGAGTCCAAGGTACTTCTCCAAGATAGAGGTGTTGTCCACTCCGAGAATATGTTTCAGATCATTACGATTCTCCTCTATAACATTGGAAGAAAAGAACAGCCCTGACTTGTCATAATTAATCAGTTGACCAGAACTTTGAGAGTAAATGTGGAGTAAGTTCTTCAAGTTAGTAGCTCCCCTTGCTGAGGCCTCACCAAAGATAAGACTGTCATCGACGAACAAAAGATGTGCGATTGTGAGAGCATATCTATTCAATCAGAAGCCACTAAGTTGATCATTCTATTCAGCCCAACGAAGAATGGCCGAAATTCCCTCGCTACAGAAGAGAAATAAGTACAGACTTAGAGGGTCTCCTTGACGGAGCCCCCGAGATGGGTGAAAACGATGCCTCACTTCCACCCTGTTGTATGCTTTGCTCATAAACATTTGGAAATCATCGAGAGCCAACTAGAGAAAAACCCATTTTGGTCATAACAGCAAGCACAAAATTCAATTCCACCTTGTTGTATGCTTTGCTCATTTCGAGCTTTAAAGCAAAATGGCCCGTATGTCCCACTATTTTCTTCTAGAAGGAGCGCAAAATCTCATAGGTTGCGATGACATTATTTGTAATAGAACACTTTGGGACAAAAGCACTGTGTCTCATCTATACAAAAATCTGTAACTCCCTGCAGGCGATTAGCAAGCATTTTGGAGACAATTTTGAAAATAACGTTGTACAAACTTATAGGGCGATAATGACTCATATTCGAAGGAGAAATAATCTTGGGAACAAGAACAATGTGGGTGCAATTTACCTCATGCATATCATAGTGTCCCTTAATCAAACCGATGCAGAAACTGGAAATATCATCTCCCAAAATGTGCCAAAAATGTTGGTAGAAAATTGCTCCCAGACCATCCTCACCAGCTTCTTTTAAAGGTGTCATGGATTGTACAGCTTTAAAAACCTCCTCCTTGGTAAAATTACGATCAAGGCAGTTATTCATTTCATCAGTAAAACATATGGAAATCTCGTCTAAAATGAGTGCATTCAGAGAAGCATTCTTGGACTCGAGCAAAAAAATGAAGTAATTTTCAGCAATTGTATGAATATCCTCCAACTCCTCCATTCGATCTCCATTTTCATCTTCCAATGATGAAATTTTATTCTTCTGTTTCCTTTGAGATGTGAACCGGTGAAAAAAAAGCTGAGATCCGATCTTCATGTTTAAGCCAATTAGTCCTTTGTTCCCAATAGATTTCGATCTTATCAATTTCCAGATTTAAGACTAATTTTGTGTCAACTATTTTGCCCAATACTTCATCTGTTGGAGACAACTCTGTGAGAGATTCAAATCTTTACGTAGATCAGAAAGCGTAACTTTTCTGGAAGACCTCAACTTGCGAAACCAAGAATTCAGACATGTGCTAACTGCCTTTAAGTGCTTAGGTATGAGACCTTCTGAAATTTCCCAGAGTCGTTTGACTTCTAGTTTACAAGAGTCCTCAAGTAGCCATGCTGCCCCAAATTTGAAGTGTCAGTGTTGACGATCGGCAACCTCCAACCAGTATTTAATAACAGATATGGAATGTGGTAAGTGATTCAGAGAGAAATGGGGAAAAGCAACCCACCATGGTTCATTTGCTACACACCTGTCAAGTCTTTCATGAATGTTTGTAGCTTCAAACTTTCCTTTCTCCCAAGTATACCAATTGCCACAATACCCAAGATCAGATAAATGGAAGTCCTCAAGAGCCTGACGAAAACAATTCATCTGCCTTTGATGTCTATTACAACCACTAGCTTTTTCAAAAGAGAACAAGATTTCATTAAAGTCCCCGTTAACAACCCAAGGAATGTCTGATTGCCTCAATAAATTCCATGATAAGACTCTTCGATGTTCCTCTGACTCCCCGTAAAAACTAGTGCTTCTCCACTTTTAACCATCCGAGTCCTTAGAAAAGATCACATTTGATATGTTTGTCACAGAAGGATCTAAGTGTAACATCACAGTCGTGTCGCCATGCAAAGCAGAGACCCCCACTTCCACCCCTGGAGCCAAATTTTACACCATTCGTATAGCCACATTTCCTTCAAACCTTCAACATTTCAGAAGCACATAATTAAATGGTACATTTCTTATTTAAATTTTAAATTTCACATATCAAAATATTTTTTATAAATTTTTGAGAAAATGTATTTTCCTATAATTAAATGGTTTATAAATGTAGAATTTCGAAGATGTATAGTATTAAAATAAATAAAATAAAATTTATTGAAAAGATCTATCATATTGTTTCGTTCGAGATAATCAAATAATATTAAATATAATAATTAATTTTTTTAACAATTATCAATTGGGCCTGATCCTAAAAATATAATTTATTTACTATTTAAATTCAAATATGAATCTTTTAAGAATAACGGCATTTTTCTCTCTAAAATCATTCAATAAATTTAACATTAAATGTTTTATTATTCGATCGGATAATATTAATGTATATTAATGATTAAAGGTTAATTGAAGAAAGACATTTTTTTGCATGTCTCTTTGAAAATATGTCTAGACAAGAAAAGTTGATGAATAAAATACCATAGCAGATCAGAGCATGAACACTTGTATTTGTATGGGGGATCTTTCTTCTCCCTTCAAAAAAACTACATGTCGTTCTCATTCCAAGCAAATTCCCACAAGCAACCGACACCTTTTTTTTTTCTTTTCCCTTTTTTTATGATTATTTGGTCAAATTATTAAGCTTAAATTATAAATTATTTTATTTATTCTTTATCGTTTTTAATAATACATTTTTTTATTTTGACAGAAAAATATATTAAGATTTATATTCAATACACTCGAAATAAAAATAAAAAATTTCCACAAGCACTTCA
This sequence comes from Hibiscus mutabilis, assembly GCA_019671005.1. NCBI lineage: Eukaryota > Viridiplantae > Streptophyta > Magnoliopsida > Malvales > Malvaceae > Hibiscus > Hibiscus mutabilis. The sequence goes on along the minus strand of CM033735.1, from coordinate 9,355,417 downwards.
CGTTTAGGATTTAGATATTTAATTTAGGATTTAGACGTTTAAAATTTTGGGCTTATAATTTAAGGTTTATAGTTATAATTTAGGGTTTAAATGTTAGAATTTAAGGATTAGAGTATATGTTAATGATTTAAGATTTAACCTCCAAACTCTAAATTTTAAATTCTAAACACAACTTAAATTTTAAACCCATAAACTATAAACCCTGAATTAAATTTATAAACCATAAAACTAAAATACTTGTAAAAAAATTTGTTTCCACGAATCAAATTTGATTCTTTTAAATTTTGCATTATTTTAAACCAAAATTAAATGGATCAAAATTAACCAGATTAAAAATAAAACACATGAATCAAACCTATAAGCAAGAACACCTGTATTGATTTTGCAGAGGTTGTATTAGACCTGCTGTCTTCATGTTTAACGAAAGGATCGGAATAGTATTCAAAATCAAAACTTTAAACTGTTGACAAATTTTAAAAAAAAAACAATAAAAAAGAAATATCCTAGAAGAAGTGGAACCCAAGAGAAGTTATCCTCTAGGTGGGTCCCTTTGAACCACTCCTAATTTGTCATCATAAGATCATAAGTACCCAAACCGTCCATGTTTTTCTTTGATCAAAGGCCTATCTTTCACTCCAAAAGAGCTAGGGGACACACCATTTGTGCTGCTGCTGCTGGCAAAATGATTCACCAGGAAATGGATATTGATGAGTGGGTTTTCCTACCCGAAAAACGATTCTTGGGTATCAACCAAGACGAAGACAAGCAAATTCGTAAAGAAAAACGAGTTTCTAATGCGAAATTCGTTTTTTCTCACGAATTATTTCAACAAAGACCAGCCTCCACCTAAACAAGTTGTCCCGGTTCCATTTCCATTGGAACCAATGATCCTCAAGGTTCCAGGAAATGATCCGGGAAAGCAAATCACAGAAAGGGTAACTATAGATTTGGCTTCCACGCCATCCATGATCCTCAAGAAAATCGATAAAGCCGGTATCGAATCGGTGGAAGGCGATCGAGAAGTGAAGACACAGGTTTCGTTCAGGAAACCGAGTTACAACAATGAATCCGTCGACATGACCAACAAAATGGACTCACCGAGGTCCACTACTAAAGGAGCCATCCCTCAACTCGATGCAGCAGGTATGTTTAATTTCGACGACGATGACGACGAGTTCTTGCAGAACATAAGCTCTCCAAAATTCAAGGCTTCGGTCGAAAACAAAGCCGAAGCCGACTGGGAAGAAAACTCCAGTCCCGGCGGCCTTTGGAAATGGAGCTTGACTGGTATCGGAGCAATTTGTTCGTTCGACGTCGCTGCTGCTACCTTCTGTTTCATCATAATCGGAAGTCAACAGCAGCAAAAACAACACCAACAGAACCAGAAACTGCTGTTCCAGTGCTACACTGATGACAAAGTAATCAAATCCCATAGGGAATCTCTGTAAATTTGTTGATGTGAACATTAGGAGAGGTAATTTGTCTCCATTGTTACTGCAAAGGATACCCATTTCATCATTTTTGGAAGTCCAAATTCGAAAGCAACACCATTTCTTAAAAGTTACAGAAAATGGGGTCAGGAAATTTTGGCCCCGTTTTAAAGCAATACTTGTGGTTCAAGGAACTTGATCTGTTGTGATTGCAGAGGATGAAACAAGTGGTTCATCACACAACAAAACTCAATGAAGCAATTTCTGCAGTTAGAGGAGTTCCAATCACCAGAGCTCAAATAACATTTGGTGGTTACTATGATGGTATTTGAAGCTATTCGTCTCTTGGGGAATCTGGACCGTTCACCTGTTCGATCAACGGTTCTCGAGCTATATAAAGGGTCTCTGTGTTTGTACATAAAAAGATGGATTTCTGAATCCTGTTTGTAGTCCTGGAAATTCTATAGTTTTGGGTGTGTTTATTTGAGCCACTTGATAGATTTGGTCATATGCAAGTATAGTTTTCATACTGTGGGAGTTGATGTTAGTGAAATGTCTACAAATTCAGCACTTACTGAAGTATATATATATGATCAAAGTCAGAAATATTTGAGGGTATAAATCTATCAAGATTTTTATTATGTTTAGCATGTTATTCTAGATTTATTTCTTGAATAGTTTCTGCCAATAACTTTATGCAAAGAAAATTAGAATCTGCAATAATTGATTTTGGGACTAGGATGGAAAGAAAGAAATTGAATAGCACAATGCAGATTCAAAGATAAAAGACTATAGTTACCCGTTTGGCAATTAGCGGATAGCTGATAAATGATAGCGGATTACATTAATTGATAGTTGATTGTATTAGCGGATTGTATTAGCTGATTGTATAAAAATATTTGGTAAAATTAACTGATAGCTGTTTGATTTTTTAAACAAGCAAAATGACATATAAGGACATGATTATATTTGATGTTTGTTTGAATAGTTTATTAGTTTGAATAATTTATTTATCAATATTTTGTATCTATTAATATTAATTAGATTATAAAAATATTTTTTAAATATAACAATAATAAGCATATTTGAAGGATTTATATATTACTTTATTATTTATATAATTATTTTTAATACAATTTAATTAACTATTAAATTTAAATAAAATTATAAATGTGTGAGAATAAAATAAAAAATAAAAAGTATTAATTTACAAATGTCACAATATAAATATGTGAGAGTGAAAAATTAAAATAGAAAAAGGTTAAATTTAGATTATTTGGAGGTTTTTGATAATTGTTAAGGGTAAAAGGGTCTTTATAACTATTATGTCAAACCGCTAATTTCAAAAAACTCATATTAGTAGCTTTTTCAAAATTAGAGGTTTCACCCCAATCCGCTATTCACCAAACATCCAAATTAGCGGATTTGACAGGTCAAACTTCTAATATTAGCTCAAACCGCTATTTACCAAACAGAGCCTATAATTTTATTTTTTTTGAGAAAAAAGTCATAATTTGAGAAAAGATAAAAATGTTATAAATTTTAAAATGTGATAAAAATAACATTTAGTCTTTGAACTAGATAATTTTTCAATTTGATTTCTATATTTTTTGGGTAAAATGTGATACACAGACCGTGTAAAACTAATTTTACACAAATCTGTACATTTACACTATAAAACCTAAATTCTAAATTCATAACTCTAACCTTAAAAAACTAAACCTTAAACCCTATATCATAAATTCTAAACACTAACCTTATATTCTAAACCCTATAACATAAACCCCTAAAATAAAACTCTAATCTTTAAAACTAAAAGGTACATGTAAACTAAAGTTTGAACGACTCGTGTATCAGAAAAAAAATTAATATTTTTTTTCATGCTAATCATAGAATTTTGACAAAACTCTTTCTAATCTGAACTCGGTTCATTTTAGATGAGATGACCTGACACATCATCACTTGAAAATTTAAAATAATTATATAAAATATTGAATGATGTATAAAAACTATAATTAAAAAAAACAAGTGATAATGTGACACAATCTCAAAATAACGTATCGAGATTTTAAATTCAAAGACCAAAAAAACTACAAATTATTGTACTAGTGTGAGGAAAATTTTAGAATTGAATTGAAAGAAAAATAATAATAAATTCTTTTTTAGCATTAAAATATAATAACAAATCCAGTAACTAGATGTTATGTTATCCCCATTAAAATTTAAATCCAATAACACATTTCAAAGAAAATATCATTGATTAAATTAAACCACGTATCATTTTATTTATTTGGGATGGATCCTACACAAAATCAAATTAATAGTTATTTTTTTATTAAATAGAAAGATTGGATTCTCATGACAAATATTAAGATTCGAACTCATACAAGATAATTTAATGTAATAATAAATTATTTTATATTACCCGTGATAATTTAAGTTCGGACATTAAAACTAATATTAAAAGAAAATACCAAAACAATAAAAATTCTAATTGGTCAGGTTTAATTGTTTAAATTAGTCTTAAAGAACACTTATCCACAATGCATTGAATAATAACTTTATCCATAATCCATCTTTTTCATTAACTTCAATTTCATAACAAGAAAGAAAGTTTCTTTCCTAATAAAATATCTCCCTTTGGTGAAGATTAATAAATTTAAATCATGTGCAGGCCAAACAGAAAAAGGATCAACTTAAAACCCACACAATTAGCTGTCAAATGAGACATATATATATATATATATATTAATTGTATCTCCTTAATTAAAATCAAATGAAGATATTTTAACAAACAAAGAAAAGAAAAAGAAAATGACTGATTGCACACCCAAACCAATCCAAACAAGTAAGAGTTGTCGAGTCATGTCCCACCACAGAACAAATTGTCCAGCATTGATTCACAATTTTGAATACCAAAAGGAAGAAAAAAAGAAAAAAGAATATTGGTGATATGGGCTTCACTAGAAATTTAATGATGTGATTGGATTTGTTGGAAGGTTGTGTTGGATACTTAGAATCATAGCCCACAAGTGGCTGCCTATCAATGCAAGTTGGGGTGGTATGCCATGTGTAGACGTTTTAAAATGTCTAATCAATATTTATGTCACGACAATTCTCTTTAACGAGTCTAAACTTTTGAAACCATACAACAAAGAGCAAGGGACACACTCATTTTTCTTCTACTTAATCAACCCAAAAACCTCTAAAGTAACCAGAGATTTTTTATTCCCACCATCGCAACATCCTTCTTCCACCGTCCAAAAACTTGGTTCATCTTACCAGTCAAGACTTTGCTCTTCCTTTCTCATTTATATAGAACAAGGAAATTGTTGCAATACATTCTAATAGTTGCATATGGGTATTCTCAATGTAAAAATTTGATGCATTTTGATTTTTTTAATTAAATTGAAGTATTAGGTTTTTTTAACGAAGATACGACGATGAATAAGAATTTTATGATGGTTGAAGATGGATGAACATTTTTTATCCAGGCCAAATGAAACAAGTTATGTTACTTGGTTTGATTATTTAAAACTGAATTATTATTTTTAACTTAAATTTAAAATATTTATGAAAAAGGTAGACAACACATGTCGCTAAATGATTGATTGGTTAAAAATATCTTTTTTATAGTTTGAAGGTTAATTTTGCATTTAAGTTAAAAATAAATATAAAAAATTTCATATTTAAACTAATAAAAGAAATCTACAATTCACATTTAAATCCACAAACGGCTCAAATCTATATATTTTCTCGGAGTATTCGATCAAAAAAATATTTTAGGAGTACAAGAAAACACATAATATTAGATCCTTTTTAGGAGTACAGGTTACTTATTAAAATAATTTTAATAAAATAATGTTACAAAATGAAAGATTAACTCAATGGTTAGTGCTTTTAGCTTCAGCCATGTGGGGTAGGTTTATTGTACGGCAGGTTAAAATGCAGCTAACATATTGTATGATTGTTGTTGTTTTTTATCAGGTTATCAACTTAAAATATTATAAATATTGGTAACAATTTCAGTTGCAATTTAAATTGTTATGATTTTGGGTAATATTTCAAGGTTAAGTTTCCAAACTAAAATGTTATATATTGCTAACGTTTTAGGTTGAAACTTAAATTGGTAACATTTTAAGTTTCAACTTAAATTTTTATGATTTTGTGTAACATTTTAGGTTGAAACTTTAAGTTTTACTAAATTGTTATGATTTTGGGTAATATTTCAGGTTTAAGTTTCAAAACTAAAATGTTATATGTATTGGTAACATTTTAGGTTGAAACCTAAATTGGTAACATTTTAGGTTGCAACTTAAATTGTTATGATTTTTTATAACATTTTAGGTTGAAATTTAAAATTTTACTCACTTCAACATAAATTGTTATATGAAATTTGATCGTCCAAGAATGAAAATATTTCACGACAAGTATCTAAACTTTACTCTAAGTTTCACTAAAAATCAAGAATTCTAGCTTAAAAGCAATATTACAATTTTTATCAATTATCAAATTCTAGGTTTGAATTGTTAAAATCAAGTTTAGATTACTTATATACTCTAAGAAATCTTCATTACCTAATACAAAATCTTAGTTTTAGGTCGGAATTAACAAAATCACCATTAAAGCGTTAAAAAACTTTAACATAAGCTATTTCTTTCATCAATTGCCAAATTTCGAGTTTAATTTGTTAAAATTAAGTTTAAATTACTCATATACTCTAAGAAATCCACATTACCCAATAGAAAATCTTAGCTTTAGTTCGGAATTACCAAAATCACCATTAAAAAGTTTAATTTGTTAAAATCAAATTTAGATTACTTATATACTCTAAGAAGTCTTCATTACCCAATAGAAAATTTTAGCTTTAGTTCGGAATTAACAAAATCACCATTAAAGAGTTAAAGAACTTGAAACTCGGCTAAATCCCGACCTATATATTATGTAATATTTTAGGTTGCAACCAGAAGTTTCGAAACTTACAAAAAATTATCATTCCAACATAAAATGTTATATGTATTGGTTACATTTTAAGTTTCAAGACAAATATCAAAACTTAATCGGAAGCTCTGAAACTCATAAAAAAATTTGTGCCATTCCAACCTAAAATGTTATACATGCTGATTACATTTTAGGTTTCACGACAAGTTGTTAGGATATTTATTTTGATATAATAATTGAATAATGTTTTAGACTAAATTGAAAAAATTTCAAAAGTATTTTAAAGTCTAAACAACTTGAAACTATGTTTGATGGGTTTTTATAAGGCTTTGAAAGGATTCAAAATGTTTTAAAGTAGCCAAACTCATGTTTTCAGCATGACTATATCAATACAGTATACCCCGTATCGATACACCTTAGAGTTTCATTTACAGTAACCTTTCTTCTGCCAAAACCCGTATCGATACAGACAAGTCTGTATCGATACGATAGTCAAGCGTTTCGATACGTCTCTTGGTGTTTCGATACGCTTACGTGTCAAACCCCCCAACGGATATTTCCAAACAAGGCTGTACCGATACACCTTCATGTTTCCAGTCTCAACGGCTCTTTTCCAAAGAGGCTGTATCAATACGAGTATCCCGTATATCGACACCATGCACCAGATTGAGAAAAGCTACATGGAAATTAACCCCCAACAGCTTCAATTCAATCTCAATGGTCACCAACAGCTAGGAACTCATTTTTGTGAAGTTAAAAGGACCCTTAAAGCACCAGGAAACAACTAATGATCCTCAAGTCAACAATCATATGATAAAAAAATATCTTAGTGCTCAATTTGTCAAATTTCTTGTATAGACAACACTTGTGAACTTAATTGTAAATGTATGCTCAAGTGTACTAAGATTTGGGTGAGTGTTTAAGAGCGCTAACTATTTACCTTGTGAGGATTTTACATGTGTAAGGGTTGCCTCCTTGGCCTATAAAAAGAAAAAAAATTCAAGAGTGAATTTGTTGTAATCCTTAGTGGGGAAGCTAAGGTAGTGAATGTAGAGCTTGATTAGAAGCTCAAACCACTCTAAATTCTTTGTGTCTCTTTTCTATCTTTTTGCTTCCACCACCATCACACAAATTTCATCTTTTCCACCACTTGACAAACAATTCAGTTGAAGATATCGAGCTTCACACAAGTATCGAAACTTAATTAGAAGTTTCAAAACTTACAAAAATTAGCATTCCAACCTAAAATGTTATACATATTGGTTTGGTAACATTTAGGTTGGTGGGCACATATTATAATAAATTTCAATAAGAATCAATACTTGTTAGTAAATTTCTAAACCTACAATGTCAACTTAAAATGTTATATCTTTTAGTAACATTAAGTTATTGGATAACATTTTAAATTCTGTGTTTTTTAAATTTTAAGTTATAACTGAAAATATTACATATTATGGTAAATTTTCATACTTGTTAATAAATTTAAAAACATACTATATCAACTTAAAATATTTTATATTTCGATAACATTTAAATTGATAAGTACGTATTATAATAAATTCTAATACTTGTTAATAAGTTTCTAAACTCACAATGTCAATTTAAAATGTTATATTTTTTAACAACATTTAAGTTGGTAAATAATATTTTAAGTGTCGTATTTTCTAACTTACGGGCTACACACATTTTCAGTTACACACTTTTTTATCTAAGAATAATAAATTTAATTTTTTTTTAAAAAAATACCCTTTCATTAATTGTAAGAACCTATATATTAACTTGTCATTCCTTAAACTCCATCCATGTACCCCAGATTCAAATAGTTTAAATAATGAAGTCCAGTTCAGTACAACTATTGTCATTGCATTTAGCCGAATAAAATTCAATTCGACTATAAAATTATTTTATAAAATTTATACAAATTTTATAAATTTAACTCAAATAATTTAGATAAAATTAATTTTTAAGTTCCTATCAAATCCTTTTAACTCTATATTTTTTCAAATTGTTTAAACTGAATCATAAAATTGAATCCATTAATTAGTATAACTCAAACTCTTTAAAAAAAAAATCGATTGAATATTCACCAATAAGTATACCAATCACAAAGCATAATTAGTCTGCACTTGTTTATGCCTGCCACTGCAGTATCTAAAACGTTATTGAAAAACTAAGGCAGTAGAAAAATGGAGATTTACGAAAACAATCTAGGAAAGGAACGGGAAAAAAATCGTTCCTTACCCTCAAACTGTTTCGAGCTTCGATCTCAGCCTCCGTCTGAACCAAACGGCGTCGGATCACGTTATAGCCTTCTGGTTATTCGAGAGGCATTCACATCGAATTTACCCAAATGAAAAAGCAAAATAGTAAAGGGGGTAAATTTGAATCAGAATCAAATTTAAAGTAATTTGCATTAACTTATCTTGAAATATTTATGAAAATTTACATATACATATAATATTTATTATGCTTATTGGTTTATTCTTTATTGTTGCATGTCGTTATGCTTTTTTAATGTTTTTTTTTCTCTTTAGTCCTCACCGTATATATGCTATTTTTTTACTTTTATTAATTTTATTTTTCTAATATTATATGTTATTTAGATGCTATCAATATTTGTTTTTTTAAGTTGTTTTTAATTGTTATGTTTTTTTTTAGTTTTTTTATGTATTGTTTATTTGTTAAACAATTTAAATATTATTTTACATGTTATTTGTACTATTTTCGATCATTTATAATAGACTTTAATATCTTTTCAATCCAAACTTTTTTGTTGTACAATTTTAGTTTCATATATTATTATTTTAAAAAAAAACTGTGACAATTAAAATAATTTTACTATGTGGTAGGAGTCCGAATGACGGATATTTTATACTTGTTCATAACAAATTTGATTTATATTTTTAACTAATAATTATAAAAATATTATATAAAAGAGTTACGGGACAAGTAAAGAGAGGATTGAGTGTATATAGGGTAAAGGAGTTTGGTCCCCACCAACTATTTTTTATTAGGAATGAAATGGATTTTTTAGAAAAAAGGTAAAATTATCTCTATAGTCCTTTCAAAGTTTGTAAAATCTTAGTATGACCCTTTCAAAATTTTTAATTTCATTTTGGTCCCTTTTATAAATTTCTAGTTTTTTTAATTTTATTTTGGCCCCTTTATAAATTTCTAGTTCCGTCCTTGGGTCTCAGGACCCATGTGGGTAATGGGGCGGAGATGGTTTTAGTCTTACGGGTTGTGTGGCAGAGACGGTTTTAGATTTTGTATTCGCAACGGGTTGTGGGACGAAAATAAAAATAAAAAATTTTGACGAGAATAAATGTGTGAAGAATACCTTTCGCACCCTTTCGTCCAACTGATATCCCTAAGTCGGTGGTCAGGTGGGCTCTCTGCCTCTGGTTTTCAAAAGCCTGTATAAATATATGGCTTGTATACAGTCAGATTATAGTATTAGATTTGGATAAAGTACACCGATAGTCATTAAACTATGAAAAATTAATGTTTCAGTCATTGACTTTTAAAAATTGGTCATTGAATTTATTAACTATTACAAAATAGTTATTGAACTTTATAAAATAGTGTAATAATTTGATTTAATTGAATGATCATTTTGTAATTGTTTAATAAATTTAATTATCATCATTCTATAATAATTTGACAAATATAATGACTATTGTGTAAATTTTAAAAGTTAATGATCAAAATAATTATTTTTATAGTTTTGCGAGTACTTATGTACTTTACCCTGGATTTTTATGTTGATCAAATATTTTATATTTTGTTTGGATTTTTTAAACGAATTATAAGAGACTAGAATGTTATCACATGTTAATCTATTAATACAATATTAACTTATTATTTTTTAAAAAATATTCATTAATGTTTTTTTACAATTATTGGTATCTAATCTATTAACTAATTAATTTAAATCAGATATTGTAGAGCTTAATTATAAGAATTACTTTTTCAATCATGTTTGCTCTATTTAAAACGTTAAAACTTAGACCTTATACCTTATTTAAGGGATTTGGTGTCCAATCAGTTTATTCACTGGATAAATTTGAAGAATAATCCAAATGAAAGTTAATATTTGGAATGTAGGGGATGTTGAAATATATTTGGGGATATAAGTCATTTTCTACAGTACACGAGGGAACCTCGCCACCTGCAGATGGCGAGGTCTAATTTTTTAACTTTTTTTTCTCAAAGGATGCCACCTGCAGGTGGCGAGGTCCCTCTATTTAATATTAAAAAAATGAAGAACACCACCTGCAGGTGACGAGGTTCCCCGTGTACTATAAAAAATGGCCTATATCCTCAAATATTTTCCAACATCCTCTATATTCTAAATATTAACTTTCATTTGGCCTAAAAATCCAACGGAGCCTTATTCACTAGTTAATGAAATAAAAATAATCAATTTTTTGGCCAAATATAGAAAAGAATTAAAAAATAAATGTTTTGTTAATATTAATTTATCCCACCACTTATGATAATACCTCACCTAAAACAATGCAATTACTTTTTGTGTTACTGATTACGATATAATTTGTACAAAAGAAAACAGTACATTTCGGGAGTTCATGGATAATTTTTGGTGTAAACGAGGAACAAATTAACAAATTTCCCATGAAAAAAAACAATTGAGCTAAACTAGAAATTATAAGCAAACAAACAATTTCATTAAGTTCCCAACAAACAAAATAACATCAATTATACATTAAAAAAAACAAAAAAAAAAAACAAGTGAGAATATATCCACCAAAAGTAATCCTCAAGCTTCTGATAAGAGTTCCATGCCCTCTTGAGAGAAGGAATAAAAGAGAACGACCTCAGACAAAATAACTCTACATGAAATATCAACAAACAAAAAATACCACTACTTCATCAAACGCCACCCATTTTAAAAGAGACCAAATGCAAGAGCAACAACGGAAGCAAACACCGCCGGCACGAACACGGTGGCATCCGAGGTAGGGCTAGGGGCCGGGGCATCGGCTGCCGCAACATTTTGGATCGTGGACATGGCCATCAACACGACCACCATTGCGAAGAATAGTCTCATCCTCAATGCCTCCATTTATGGTAGTCTCTTGGTGGATTTTCCCTGCAGAATGTTGTTGCAAAAGAGAGAGGGAAATGAAAGTATATATGGAGACAAAGGAAATTGAGACAAGCAGTAATGGGGTGGCATAAAGGTGGATTTATATACACCATGTGATGGGGTCATGAGAATAAAAATATTTTGAGTGTACTAATTAATTCAGTTTAGAATTTATCGAGTGATCCTAATAGTAGAGGTTTTTTCTTGAGAGATTCGAGTTTAAATATTGTAGATTGTAAATTTATTCAAATCTAAAATCGAATTAAGAGTCAATAATTTTTAGAGCATAGTTAAAAGTTCACAGTTGACACACTACTCTTTCTTTTATGTTGTCGGTTCAATACTTATTAGGACCAAACTTCATTTCCCCTTCCATAGACAGAAATTGTTTAAAAAAATTATTGGAACGAGAATAGAAAATTAAAAAATCAGTATAGTTTGTTTTTGGAGAAATTATTAAATGAACCATGTTTATCACATCATCCGTAATCCAACTAATTAAGTTTGTTTATCTCAAAATAACTACTCACTCTTTAATTACATATAAAAAAGTGATGATTTATTTAAAAAAAATGAGATAGACGAATTTAATTAATTAGGACATCGGATCATATTTTTAAACAAAATTTATCTAATAATTTTTCTTGTTTTTGTTCGTGGGCTCCCCGTTTGTTGGGACAGGGTCGCTTTAAGTTAAGCTATAGGTGTCATACAGCTGTTTCCAACGGTTTCTGTGGGCAGTCTTTGGAGAGGGGCTCTTTGCCTTTCCCCACTTGCCTTAACTGCCACTTTTTCTCGGGCAATGTGGGCAGCTCAACTCCATATAAAACTATATTATTTTACAAAATTTTGGACTATACTGCGGAAAGACTGTTTCAACCCTATGTGAAACCATGTTCTGTGGTTTGAGTTTTAACTTTTATTATGGCAGTCTTGGTATTTGATGTGATTAATTAATAGTTTAATATTATTTTTAAGGGAATTGATATTTTGGGAGTTTGGGTGTTATAGAAGATACTTTTAGTGTGTAATTTTTAATTAATTATTGATTTTCTATTAGAAAATATAGGACGTAGGGCCCTTTGATTCACTGTCATCAACAAATTATCATATCATTTGCCCCAACTATCATATCCCCACTATTCACTTTTAACATTTTTTATGTAAATAAATGAACTAATTTTACAAAATAATTTATACACAGTTAATAAGTATAACTATGTTTAATAAATAACGTTTAAGCTAAAATTAGATGTTTGAGTTAAAATTAAAAGTTTAATCGATCAAATCCTCTAATTTAAATGTTTGACGAATAGTGAATTGTAATAAAATCTTTAATTTTAAAAAACCGCTAATAAGTACTTTTGAAATTAGATGACTCTTTTACCCTTAAAAATTACTAAAAATCTCTAAATAATTTAAATTTAATATTTTTTATTTTAATTTTTTACTTTTACGTATTTATATTGTGATATTTGTAAACTAATAATTTTTATTTTTTTCTTTTTATTCTCACACATTTATATTTGTATTTAAATTTAATAATTAATTAAATTATATTAAAAATAATTATATAAATAATAAATTAATATATAAATCCTTTAAATATACTTAATAATATTATATTAAAAAATTTGTTCCCTCTAGTGAGGACTGATTTTTTTAAGACCCACCTGCAAAACTGTTGGGGATGGTCTAACGGGTCGAAAAATTCAGTGAGGTGAATAAGTGTTCTTTTTCACTGATTTCGTCACCCAATCAGCCACAACATTACATTATCTTTTGACAAAACTAAAATAATATGAATTAAACCGGAAACATAAATCAAGCACATCACTCTCAATAGCAGAGGATATCCCAACATGACAGGTTGCGATCCATCAAGCGCTTCATAAGGCTTTCATTGTCGGACTCAACTACAATGTTGTCATACCCCTTCTCAACCGCAAAGGTCATTCGCATTCGAACAGCCTCGGCCTTAGCCGAACCAGCAGAGAAAATTTTCGTTTTTCATCAATAAGAAGTCTCACGTCATCTTAGAGACTACAACAGCCCCGGAAACATTACAACCCGAGTTAAAGGAGTCATCACAATTAATCTTTATCCATTATATCAGAGGAGGGGTCCAACAAGATCTACGTGTTACCTTGAGAGCTTGATATCGCTGTTAACCAGAGACGCAATCACATAATTCAAGAAAAACATATTCACACATCTTCCATACCTCAATAGAGTCATCTCAGATACGAGAGAAAGACCGACCATCGATTACGAGCTTTTCAAATGTACCAACATAAAAAGGCAATAATATATATATATATTTACAATTTGTATTATTACACACCTCTAACATAACAAGCCACCGTTTACAGAATCCCAAGAAGCCTTCCAAAGATGGGCAGTAACTAAACCCTGAGGCTCTCTAATTCGCTTGAGCAAATGGACAGAAAAACATAATATATTAAAAGCTTTCAACTTCCTTTTCACATCTACAACACAAGGGTGAAATAGGGATAAGCTTTGTTGTGAGATTACGTTGGTGACCAGAGCATTATGACACGCTTTCCAGATAAAGGTTCGGGTCTTCAAGCTCCAAATGAATCTCCATAGGCCTTTATCAGCGCGTGGGTGCTCGCTAGAACAGGGCTTTTCGAAACCAATTTTACATTTCATAATAGAATGGTACCCTGATCTTACCGAGTAATCACCATTCTTATTAGGAGCCCAAATAAGCTCGTCTTTAACATCTGGTCCTCCTATCAGAATCATATTAATAGTCTTTGCTTTTGCTGAAAACAACTCCTGGAGCTTATTACAATCCCAAGATCTTTCCTCAACATTTAGTAGGTGAGCAACAAGCGAGCTATCACACATGGATGGTCTATTCAACTGAACCTTGAAACCTAACATCTTGGGGATCAATTTATCATCCCAAATCTGAATTTCTTTTCCATTTCCCACTTTCCATAAGCATCCAAGTCTGATTGTATCAATTCATTTTCTTAAGCTATTCCATGTCCAAAAAGATAAAGACTTTTCGACTAGAAAAAAATATTATCATTCAGGAAATATAGCCCTCGCAGAATATGAGCCATCAAAGAAGAAGATCTTTGATAATGCGTCAAACTTGCTTAGCAACCAGAGCTTTGTTAAACTAATGGAGATCTCTAAACTCCATACCTCTTATGTCTTTAGACTTGCACAACTTCTCCCAACTTAAACAGTGAATACCAGTATTATGCTTATAAGAATTCCCCCACCAAAATTTTCCTATTAAGGAATTAACCTCGCTGCAAAAATAAGCACGAAAGAGAAAACATTACGTAAGATATATTAATAGGCTTAAGGGTTCGATAGGCCCCTAAACTTTTGCAAAAAAAAAAAAAAAATTAAGCTCCTAATTTTTTTGCACCTAATTAAGCTCTCAAACTCAAGAAAAAAAAATCAAATTGGCCCTTTGGCTAACTTCGACCGTTAACTTTAATGATTTTTTTTAAATTTTTTTTGTTAATACGTGTCGCAACAGAATAGTGTCACTTGTCATTTCTAAGAATTTTAAATCTTAATTTTTAAAAATATATAAAAATCTATAAAAATTTTAAAAATATAAAAACATTTTTAATTTTGAAATTTATTTAAAAATAATAAATAATATTTTTTCAAAAGATTAAAATATTTAAAAAAATTAAAAATTAAATATTATTATAAAATTATAAAAAATAAATTGAAAAAGTATAAAACAATAAAAGTTATTTAAAAACCAAAATAACTTTTATTGTTTTATATTTTTTCAATTTATTATTATAATTATATAATAATATTTAATAATTTAAAATATATAATATATTGAAAATTATTATTTATTATTTTTGAATAAATTTTGAAATTAAAAATATATATTTTAAAAATAATTTTCCAGCTTTTTCAGTTTTTTTAATTTTTTAATTTTTATATATTTTTAAAATTTAAGGTTTAAAAATTTCTAAAAATGACAAGTGGCATTATCATGTTGCGACACGTGTTAACAAAAATAAAAAAAACCGTTAAAGTTAACGGTCGAAGTTAGTCAAAGGGCCAAATTAATTTTTTTTCTTGAGTTTGATGGCTTAATTAGGTGCAAAAAAAATTTAAAGACTTAATTATTTTTTTACAAAAGTTTAGGGACTTATTGAACCTTTAAGCCATATTAATATCGATGTCGCAACTGCCTTTATAAGTACTTTTTCATCTTGGGAAAGGAGTTTACTCTTCCATCCCTTCAATTTGCTTCTTACTCTTTCCAAGATGAAACGAAGAGCTTCCTTCTTCCCCTTCCCCAAATAGATAACAAATCCAAATACTCACTCCCTTCCTCCATAGCCTTAAAACCTAAAACATTAACAATGTGGTGTTTCAAGTTTTGGCTCATGTTAGGGGATAAGAAAACAGAGGATGTAACAAGGTTCTATGAATACTCATGCTCACTAAAGATAAAGATCGAAATTGCACTATGACAATGGTACTGAAAATCCACGTAAATGATGTACTTATGACTCGATCTCAAATCAATTAAACTATGCATGAAAATAATTGTGAACGATGGCTTTGCAAACTCACTAATTCACATATAATTCATCATACTTTATGAATGTCATAGATATAAGCATACGAGTTACAATATAAATAGGTAGACATTGTAGGCATTTATCACATGTTCAATAGAAGCAATGTCTTCATAAACAACACCAACATGGAGAGGTATTCACCACTAAGGCGACATAATATATGGGTTCGTAACCAATATTTTTTTCCTTGAATAGTTTTAAGGTGATTACAAGGTAGTATCTATTCATATATATGCTTCACCCTTTGACAATATACACGCATGCACCTTGCAGACAAAGCAATTTGAACTCATGTCTCCTAAGATGAACATCATCATCTTTTCCACTAAGACTACTCGTTAGGTTCATATGAGCGCTACCTAAACTAATAATCTTAAGAGAATAAACATTGATTAGAATTTACCAAGCTAATACTAAGACCTAACAAATAAACATTGCCACTAAAGACACATCACATAAGCATTTTGTTTTAAGTCATTATTGAATACATTACATATAGGATTAATCAAGAGTTCTCACATTACAAGTTATTATTCATCACATGGTCATCACCTACCAGACAATAGAATTTCATGCTCGAATTATTTAACCATATGAGTATTTTAATCATATTTTTTTTGAATTAGTATTTTAATCATTTCTAATCATAAGGATTCTACACTAGGTTTACAAGTCACTACAAAAGGAATAAATATATTAAAAATGTATTTTTGGGCTTACAACAACAAGGACTATCAATATTTGTGGAGACGAGCTCTCTTGGGGAACTTTTGATAAATCTTGACCTAATAGTATTTTGGCCCTATAAAAATAATTAATTAAATTAAAAAATATACAAGTTTATTAAATATTTAATCAAGTAGGGGTTGAGCTAAATGAGATTAGGTTCATGTTCTCAATTTTTTGTTCCAATAACAACTTAGGACTTATAAATTTAAATATAGAAAAATTAAGCTTTATCCTCTGTTTTTTGCATTTAAATACCTAATAACCCATTGTGTTTTTTTTAAATTTAATATTTTGGCTCCTCCTAACATTCAATCATGGCTCCGTACTGGTACCCAGAAAAGCCTTGAAAGTCACATAAAAATACCCCTAAACAATTATATTTAACCTTCTTAAGGTTCCTTTTGGTCTAACAAGCATTAACTAGGGGTGTTCATTATTCGATTAAAACCGAACTAACCGATCGGACTGAAATTTATCTCAGTTAATTATGTGCATGGTCGGTTAATGGCTAAAGATGTTTTCAAAGTTCTGTTATCAGTTAGTTTAATTTTAAAATTGATTAATTGACCGAATTAATTGAGGATATTAAATATATATTAAGCTCAAATTCATTAAGATGTCAAGGGAACTAACTATTTTAAACCCCCAAACTTATTAAGATTTTAAGAATCAACCAAAATTTTAACCCAAAACAAAAAAACCCAAATTAATCTATTCTAACTAAAGGAAAACACAAAACCTAAAACTTATAAAAAAATTTGGTTAATTAAAAAACTAACCAAATTAACCGAATTTTGATCGATTCAATTAATAATTTTCAAATAGATTCCAATTCGATTAATGGTTATAGAAAAATATTTTGATTGATTCGGTTTGATCGGTGACCGAATTAATCGTTTGAACACCCTAGCATTAACTGTAACGACCCATATTTTGGAATCTTTGGGTCGTTTCACCCGAGCATGTGAGCTTGGGTGTTTGGGCCGAAGCCTTGAGAACCTATGTGGGCTTGGAGGACATTGGTAGGTTAAAGGGGTAATTTCCTTCACTTTTGAAGAGGAAGAATGGGAAGCTTTATTGTGCTGCAGATTGTAAGAGTGGCGAGGTCACTCTTGTCTCCCCATTCATCCTCTCCATCTTTTTCCTCATTATTTTCCCTTGGAAGTTTAAGATCAAAGGTAAGATCTTTATCGAATCAAGTGTTAATTTCAGATTTGTTGTTGAGGGTAGTCTTATCTACATCAAGCGGTCTATCCATTGAGGTAAGAATAGAAGGTTTTGGTGGAGGAAGGAAGATTATGGGATTTTGGTGGGGGTTGAAGAACAAAAACGGGAATGGGTGGATTTAAATCCATTTTTTTGTTATATGGTTCTTTCTTTTATGTTCTTGACCCTTTAGAAATGTTGTAACCTGTTTTGCAACATCTTCTTTTAGTGAAAGAGGTTGGGGAGCACTTAAAAGCTCAAGGCAAAGGAAGGGCTTGAACTTGGTGCAAGAAGGCTCTTTTCTAGTGCTTAGAGGGAGGTTAGTACACTTCCAACTCCCTTTGTTTCCTGTAAATCTTGAATATAAAGTCTTGTATGACTGTTTGATGTTTTGGTGCTTGAAATGCTGTAAAAATGGTAGGAAATCACTTAAACTATCTCCTATAACTGGTAAGTTCACTTTTGGGTCCTTTTATAATGATTTGGGAGTTTTGAGATGGATTTCGAGCTCCAGAATTCAAATTTTGTGTTCAAGTACCGATACAATATGAACTGGTATCGGTACCCTGTTGATTTCATGACAAATCCAGCTAGTGCTTAAGGGAGGTATCGCTACACGTGGGAGCCTATCGGTACTGTTGTGTTGATCAATCAATGACAATTAGCCAAGATGGAGGTGAATTGGCAATAAAAAATTTGGAGGGAGGAAATTGAAATGATAAGAATGAAAGGACAAACGATTTATAGTGGTTCAAGCTTCGAACAAGCTCTACATCCACTACCTTAGCTCCCACTAAGGATTTTGAACCAATTTCACTAGAAATTCTTCCCCTTTTCTCGGATTAGGAGGAAACCTTACAAACCAATTAAGCTTTCTACCCAAAGCTTAATCAAGAGCACTCTTTTATACAAGAAAGATGGTAAATAGAAAATAGCCTCTCAAAGGTAGATATTTTGCCCAAAATTACAAGATCATTCAACCCAACTTGAAATAAAATGGATACAATGAAATGACACAAGTAGGTACAACAGATTTGACTCCAAAAGGCACAAAGAGTTGGATTTTTGCTTTGATGTTTTTCACTTGATCATTAGTTGTTGTTGTAGCTTTGGAGGCTTGCTTTTATATCCCTTCATTGATTTCTAACCATTTGGGTGGTTGGCATTATCAATATAGCCGTTAGGCTACAATTTTCTTGCAATAAATGCTCAACTGCAAACGATTGTATCAGTACACGGGAGGCCGTATCGATACCTGTTCCAAAATAGAAAGAGCTGTTGTGCTAAAATAACAAAGGGCATATCGATACGTGGGATGGTGTATTGAAACTTCTTAGAGGGAGTATCGAAACGAACATATCACATCCCTAAAACTGGCCTAGTCAAAATTTGGTTTTGGTGATAAAAAAATTTGTATCGAATATGCTCGAAACTGTAATCTTCCAATCCTTGTACTCAATTTGAAGCAATGAAAGTTATTTGGACTTGATCTAAAGTTGTGAGGACCTTTTTGTAAGAAATTCAAGTTGGAAATGTTGTTTTCAAGCTAGGAGTATCGGTACAGTGGGACTGGTATCAGTACAGTTTTGGTTAGGTGTTTTGATATAGCAAGACCTGTATCGGTACGGCCTAACTACCATAACGAACTTACCCATTTTAGCTTGGTCGTATCGATACGGCCATAAGGTGTACTGATACGGGTCTCTGCAAAAATTTGCTTTGAATATTAAATTAAAAGATAAAAGGGAATAGGTGATGAATCACCACCTTGCTTGCCCCTCCCACATGAAACGCCTTAGAAAAGGTGACTAATTGTCATCCTATTGACAATTGAATGAAAGGAAGGAAAGATGATTGAATTGGGTTTAGCAAACCCTCAAGGATAGGAAACCTCCCTATTGGTCCATATGTTGGTGGGGGAATGATTAAAGATGAAAATGGTTTTAAAATGAGAAACAAAAGCTCTATTCCTCACTTTGAACCTCCTGTAAACTAAATCCCACCCTTGTCTCCCAACAAGCAAGCACCACCATTGTTGTCCTCAACCTCAAGCTTAAGCAAACACCTCGATTTAATCCTTGAACTTTGTTTAATCTCGATATAGCATTTGAAAGCTTGTATCTCGGTAAGTAAAAGCCTTCAATCAATTTTCAAAATCCATGGATGATTGGAGTTTAATTTCAAATTGAAATTCTAAGCCTAGTCTTTGAAGTGAGTACTATGTTGTGATTGTAACGATTCTATGTGTTTTTTCCTAGCCTAAAAATTGGAAGGAAACAATATGTTATCTCCAAGCAAGCCTAGGAGCAAAGGGATCAAAATATGAGGACCTTGAAGTCTCCGAATACTAGGTGAGTGTAGTCGTGTCAAGGGATTGGCACAGAGCCATCCCGTTGTATTTGTTTTGTGTTATGATTGCATTTGTGCTTATGGGCTCAAGTAGAGCAAACATATGTGGACTCTAACGGTAAGCATGGTAAGGTTCAATAATGTTTGATATATTTGTAAGTTCATGTGTGATCTCCGATTCATGCTTGTATATAAATTTTGATATAATTGTGCTATGACATGTTATGTGGAGCTAAGGCTTGATTTGCTATCCGATATGATGTGATCCAAACGGTAAGAATTATGATTAATATGTGATATTGGACATTGTGGACATTGGATACAATTGACATGCCATAGAGTTATTCGAGCTCACCAACTAAGGGATTGGAATACAGTCCGGGGCTACGACATATATGTGTGGTGAAATAAGGATGGATTGTGTAAGGGACTATCCAAAGCTGCAGCCTATTTTTGATATGTGTGGTGTATAGGGGAATCCGCATATCCATTGGTAACCATGTCCAAGGAAATGATGTGTTATTATGATTTACAATTGCTATATAAAATCATGACTAATGGCTTGAATATGTTCTTATACGATTAATGCTATGTGAATTGTTGACCAAGCATCCCCATAAGTCATTTATGTAGTTAATAAGTTTATTGTGCATTTTTATGACTACCTCACTAGGCTATGTAAGCCTAACATTCGTGTGTCTCATGCATTTTAGGATCTTAAAGAACTCCGGCCTTTGATCGTGTGTTGCGGTTGCTAGTCACTTTTATGAACCATATGTATGCTTATCTTTTGCCTTAAACTTCTAATAAGGTGGCATATGGTCTAAACATGTTATAAATGTGTCTTACTATGTATGTGTAATAGCCTAAATGTGACCAAATGCTTAATGGTTAATATGGTATGATTGCGAGTTAATTAAACTAGTAAAATGAGCCTAAAAGCCCTAAAAGGAAAAACTAGGTAAATGGACTTAGAACGATCTAAAATATTGTATGCTATTAAAAATATGGGTATTGGACTTGGTGGTAAAATTTGGTTAAGTTCTGACAATGTTCAACAAGTTAAATTGATTAAAAACCAGCTAAAATCTGTCATCACAGGGCAGACGTATCGGTACGGGTGATGGCATATCGATACGGCCTTGCATAATTGGACCAAGTGAAACGGGGCGTGTCGATACACTAAGGGGGTGTTTCAGTGTGGATCTTGACAGTAAGGTTTGAAAAATAAATTGCATCAATACGGTCTATAAGGAGTATTGAAATAGTCAACCCTAGTCAACGCGTATTGGTACGGGGCTAAGTATATCGATACAGACATGTTACCTTTGAATCTGGGAAATGAAAATTTGGCTTAGCGTACCGATACGGTCCCTGGGGCATAGAGTTAGTTAATTCTGTTAAAAGACACAAAAACTAGTTTTAAGAAGTTTGCAAAACGATCACTAAAACTTGTACAGCCTAATTGGATGGGTAAATGATTTCTGCTAATAATGAAACTTCACAGGTTAATAACCGTTAGGTTTAATTGTTGGTTAACAAAAAGAAATTTTGATAAGGACCATCATCTTGTAAGAATAACGATTTAGTCCCTAAGTTCAAAAAGAGTTAAAATTGACCCTAAATTGTGTAAGTATTAATAAGATAATTCCGTTAAGCCTTAAAAATGATTAATAAATGTTTCAAATAAGTTTTTGAACTCCAATTAAGCCTCCGAATCTCCGATATGTTTTTCGGTAGCACTTTTCGACCTAGTTCTCTACCAGGCCCGGAAGAGGGTGTTACAATTGTGGTATCAAAGCCTAGGTTTAGTCAGTTCTAGGACTAAACTGAAGTTTGTTATGAGTCTACATCTGCATAGCCACCTAGGAGTTTATTTGTATATGTTATTTGTAACTTGCAACTTACATGATTAAATCATTCTATATGAACAGATATGAAAATGTCTGCACCCACCGATAGGCGTGCTAAGAATGAACCACACCCCAGTTCCTCCTCGACTCAGGGGCACAATTTGGAAGTCGTAGTTAGACCTGAGCAAGTGGGACAGAATGACCCACCTCATCATCTTCCGATGCCTCCCGCTCAACAGGAGTATCTGATGACTATGGCTAAAATAATCAAATAGGTGGTCGTGTTTCTCAGGCAAGAACCACCACCTCAGCCTGCTAAAGCATCATCTTCTATTATGAAGGCTCCTATTAGCGAGCTCTGTCAGTATCCAGTTTACACCTTTACTGGTTAGGACCTGGATAATCCTAAAATAGCAGAGTATTGGTTGGAGAATACTCTTAAAGTTCCGAATAAGCAAATGAAGAGCCCCGAGGAACACAAACTGGAGTGCGCTCTAGCATTGATCTCTGAAGAAGCTCAAAGCTGGTGAGACACTGTGACGCTCACGGTACCCGAGCATAAAGTCACATGGGACTTCTTTATTTAAGAGTTTCCCAAGAAATACATTAGTGAGCACTACGTTGCTGAAAGACATAAGAAGTTTCTCCACTTGAGACAAGGAGGAAGACTTGTAGAACAGTATATCTACGATTTCTGCAAGTATGCGAGGTATGGTGCTGAGATCATACGCACAAAAAAGGAAAATTACATATTATTTATCGATGGCCTCTATGATGAATTACGTCTTCTCTTTACTGCTTTGGAGATAGAGGATTTCCAGACCTTGCTCAATCGAGCCATCGCTACCGAAACCTCCTAGAAGTCTTATGAAAGAAGAAAGAGGAACCAAGCCTGGTCTGATAAGAGGTTTCAAGATGACTCCAAGCCTCATATACCTCAGAAGAAGGGCATATAATGGGATCAAAAGTTTGCCACCTACAAACAGCTACCAAGAACAAGATATGTACCACAATCTTAATCTTTAGGAACATCTGTTGCCCGTACAGCCTCAGTCGACAGTACGGGTAGTTCTACAAAAGGTTTTTAGATTCTGTTATGTAACTTTTTTTCAGAAGAGGCACCCTAGACAGTACCGTAAATAGTCCGGATCCTGTTACCTTTGTGGTGAGTCTAGCCACTTTATCAGGTAGTGCCCGCAGAATCCAAACGCCCCTACCACTATGGCTTCTCAGAATAATCCAAACAAGGGAAGATGAGCAAAGCCAGTGCTATCTAGATCAGCGAGGAGACCTCGTAACACCAACGGTCCTTCGGTTGGATTTGACTTGCAGGCTTCAGCCTAGATGTATCATGTTCAAGGCCGAGAGCAAAAAGATGATCCTGATATGATAGCAGGTATGGTGGAATTATGTTCTAATCTTATTTATGCTTTGGTAGATCCAGGCTCGACGCATTCCTTCATTAGTGAACCGTTGATTGAAAAGTATGCTCTAGAATCTGAACCAATTACTTCTGAGATTGTTGTCACTAACCCACTAGGAGATAGTGTGGTTATTCGATGGATCTGTAAAAATTGTCCTCTGAGGATCCAAGGGATCCCATTTCCGGACAATTTGATGACCTTATCCTTCCATGAGTTTGATCTTATCCTGGGCCTTGATTGGCTAGCCGAGCATCAATCCTGGGTAGATTGCTCGATGAAAAAGCTGTACCTTCATGGACTTGGTAGGGAGAGCATAACCTTGATGAAATCCAAACCCGAGCCTAAAAAGATCCTTATGTGTGCCATAGAGTCTAAGGAAGAGTTGAAACTTAAAGATGTGCCAGTTGTGAAAGAATTCCCCAATGTGTTTCTCGATGAACTTTCGGGACTCCCTCTAACCCGAGAAGTAGAATTTAGAATTGAAGTACAACCAGGGACTACCCCAGTCTCCAATGCTCCGTACCGAATGGATCTAGTTGAGTTGAAGGAGTTAAAGCCCCAAATCCAAGACCTTTTGGATAAGGGATTCATACGACCGAGTTCTTTACCTTGGGGAGCACCAGTTTTGTTTGTCAAAAAGAAAGATGGGTCGATGCATCTATGCATTGACTATCGTCAGTTGAATAGAGTGACCATTAAGAACAAGTATCCATTACCAAGGATCGATGATCTCTTTGATCAATTGAAGGATGCTTGTATCTCCTTAAGATAGACTTGTAATTCGGATACTATAAAATGCAAGTGAAGGAGTCTGACATTCCAAAGACTGCCTTCCGAACTAGATACGACCACTATGAGTTCTTAGTAATGCCTTTTGGGCTTACTAATGCACCTGCAGTCTTTATTGACTTGATGAACCATGTGTTCCGGCCCTATCTAGATAGATTCGCGATTGTGTTTATAGATGACATCTTGATCTACTCCAAAGACACAGCCACTCATGAAGAACATATCTAGATTGTGCTTCAGACTCTCCGAAAGAAACAGCTGTATGCAAATTCAGCAAATACGAGTTCTGGTTATCCAAAGTATCCTTTCTAGGACATGTGATTTCTTCTATGGGAATTCAAGTGGACCCAAGAAAGATCCAAGCAGTGCTTGACTGGATTCTTTTGAAGAATGTTCGAGAAGTTTATAGCTTTCTGGGCCTTACAGGCTACTACCGTATATTCGTTAAGGGATTCTCGATGATTGCTGCACCCTTGACAAAGCTTCTCCGTAAAGAAAATCCATTTGTGTTGATTGTGGAACAACAAAGAAGTTTTTATCAACTTAAGCAAGTTCTGACCCATGCCCCTGTCTTGGTGCAACCTGTTGCCACTAGATTTTCACCTTCGTTTTAGTTGTTTTATTAATTTAGTATTATTGTATTAGTGTTATACTAATAATATACTTAGGTGTAATATAGTATTGATAACATAGTTAATATATTATAGTTGTAAATATTAATGTTAGTATTAGAATGGTTTAGGTGTCATAGAATGTATACTTAGTGTTATAATTAGTATAATTGTTAGTATATTATGGTAGCTAGAATTAACATAGGTTGTATATTAGATAGTAGTTAATACAATAACTAGTGTAAAACCCAAAGTAAATAGGAAAATGTCCATTAGATTTAATAAAAAAACATTACAAAAGAGACCAATATACAAAGGCCCGTCTAGCCCATTTCCTTGGCTAAACTAAACCCTAAAATTCCCGTCTTTATTCTTTTGCGCAGCCAAAAGGATGCTGTTGGATCAATCTAGATCCAACGGTGCAGATCGCGCTAACTGGGGATGATTTAGCGCCACAATTGCATAACCGATCGATCAGGATGCATCCAACGGTCCAGATCACTTGGGTTCGTCTTCTTCGACGCTCCACTCGCTTCGATTATTCCTCGCCGCTGCAAATAGAGGAACAAGAGGGTTAAATCCCTAAATTGAAGCCCAACAATTCAAGACAAAATAAAAAAGGAATTAAATCCCTAATTTGAAGCCCTAGCTGGAAAATCAGAATCAAAACGGGAAAGGCTAATCCCTAAATCGATGCCATGGCAAAGATCAAGCAATTTCAGAGGATGAAAATTAGGGATTTTTGCTTAATGTTCAAGCATTTCTTGTACTATAAATAGCACTGTAAATCATTGTAACATCACACAACAATTTCATACAATACAACAATCACAAAACACTATATATATATAGCATTCGAAAATCCAGAAGTAGTAGCAAATCGGCAAGTGTATTTAAGCAATTCCAGTGAAATAAAGCAGAGATTTCTGGTAATGTTCTCATCCTATGTTCAATTTTTGCTTTAAATAAAGAAAGGGATTGTTATTTTACCTCTACTTTAGTTGTGCCACCGTGATATTGTTGTTTAACGTAGCTCTGACGCGAAAAAGGCTTAATTTAGGGTTGCCAAATTTGATTTGAATATTATATTAAAAGATAAAAGGGAATAGGTGATGAATCACCACCTTGCTCGCCCCTCCCACATAAAACACCTCAGAAAAGGTGACTAATTGTCATCCAATTGACAATTGAATGAAAGGAAGGAAAGATGATTGAATTGGATTTAGCAAACCCTCAAGGATATGAAAGCTCCCTATTGGTCCATATGTTGGTGGGGGAATGATTAAAGATGAAAACGGTTTTAACATGAGAAACAAAAGCTCTCTTCCTCACTTTGAACCTCCTGTAAACTAAATCCCACCCTTGTCTCCCAACAAGCAAACACAACCATTGTTTTCCTCAACCTCAAGCTTAAGCAAGCACCTTGATTCAATCATTGAACTTTGTTTAATCTCGATATAGCGTTTGAAAGCTTGTATCTCGGTAAGTAAAAGCCCTCAATCAATTTTCAAAATCCGTGGATGATTGGAGTTTAATTTCAAATTGAAATTCTAAGCCTAATCTTTGAAGTAAGTACTATATTGTGATTGTAACGATTCCATGGGTTTCTTCCTAGCCCAAAAATTGGAAGGAAACAATCTATTATCTCCAAGCAAGCCTAGGAGCAAAGGGATCGGAATCCGAGAACCTTGAAGTCTCCGAATACTAGGTGAGTGTAGTCGTGTCAAGGGATTGGCACAGAGCCATCCCGTTGCATTTGTTTTGTGTTATGATAACATTTGTGTTTAAGGGCTCAAGGAGAGCAAACATATGTGGACTCTAACGGTAAGCATGGTAAGGTTCAATAATGTTTGATATATTTGTTAGTTCATGCGTGATCTCCGATTCATGCTTGTATATGGATTTTGATATAATTGTGCTATTTCATGTTATGTGGAGCTAAGGCTCGATTTGCTATCCGATATGATGTCATCCGAACGGTAAGAATTATGAGGAAATACGTGATCTTAGACATTGTGGACATTGGATACAATTGGCATGCCTTAGGGTTAATCGATCTCACCAAGTAAGGGATTGGAATACAGTCTGGGGCTACGGCATATATGTGTGGTGAAATAAAGATAGATTGTGTAAGAGACTATCTGGAGCTACGACTCAAGGCTACGACCTATTTTTGATATGTGTGGTGTATAGGGGAATCCACATATCTATTGGTTACCATGTCCAAGGAAATGATGTGTTATTATGATTTACAATTGCTATATGAAATCATGACTAATGGCTTGAATATGTTCTTATACGATTAATGCTATGTGAATTGTTAACCAAGCATCCCCATAAGTCATTTATGTAGTTAATAAGTTTAGTGTGCATTGTTATGACTACCTCACTAGGCTATGTAAGTCTAACATTCGTGTGTCTCATGCATTTTAGGATCTTAAAGAATTCCGGCCTTCGATCGTGTATTGCGGTTGCAAGTCACTCCTACGAACCATATGTATGCTTATCTTTTGCCTTAAACTCCTAGTAAGGTGGCATATGATCTAAACATGTTATAAATGTGCCTTACTATGTATCTGTAATAGCCTAAAGGTGACCAAATGCTTAATTGTTAATATGGTATGATTGTGAGTTAGTTAAAGTAGTAAAATGAGCCTAAAAGCCCTAAAAGGTGAAAACTAGGTAAATAGACTTAGAATGCTCTAAAATTTTGTATGATATTAAACTATAGATATTGGAATTGCTGGTAAAATTTGGTTAAGTTCGGACAACGTTCAATAGGTTAAATTGATTAAAAACTAGCTAAAATCTGTCATCATAGGACAGACGTATCGGTACGAGTGATGGCGTATCGATACGACCTTGCATAATTGGACCAAGTGAAACAGGGCGTGTCTATACACTAAGGGGGTATTTTGGTATGGATCTTGACAGTAAGGTCTGAAAAATAAATTGCATCGATATGGTCTATAATAAGTATCGATATGGTCAACCCTAGTCAACGCGTATCGATACGGGGCTAGGTGTATCGATACGAGCATGTTACTTTCGAATATGGGAAATGAAAATTTGGCTTAGCGTACCGATACGGTCCCTAGGGTATCGGTACGGAGTTAGTTAATTCTATTAAAAGACATAAAAACCAGTTTTAAGATGTTTGCAAAACAATCACTAAATCTTGCACAACCTAATTGGATGTGTAAACGATCTCCGCTAATAATGAATTTCACAGGTTAATAACCGATAGGTTGAATTGTAGGTTAACGAAAAGAAATTTTCATAAGAACCATTATCTTGTAAGAATTACGATTTAGTCCATAAGTTCAAAAAGAGTTAAAATTGACCCCGAATTGTGTAAGTCTTAATAAGATCATTCCGTTAAGCCTTAAAAAAGATTAATAAATGTTTTGAATAAGTTTTTGAACTCCAATTAAGCCTCCGAATCTCCGATATGTTCCTGGTTCTCTTCCCGGTCAGGAAGGGGTGTTACAGAACATGGCTGTATCGATACCGCTTTGCTCACTTGGGAAACTATCAAAACCTGTTTCAATACGCATCGAAGGCGTATCGAAACATGTTTAACCACTTTTCAAAAATGCTGATTCCCCATAACTGACAAGGCAACAGTAAAATAATAAATGTGAAGATTTTAAAAAAACTTAACCCCATATCGATACGATTGGATCCATATCGGTACACGATTCTTAAAACTTAAGCCCAGGTGAAGGCCGTATCGAAACGGATGGAACCGTATAGAAACACCCGTATCGAAACAGGCTCATCTATATGGAAATTGATTTTTACAATGGCCTTATATGTCGAGGGCGTATCGAAACTCCTGTGAGGCATATCAAAATGCCTGAGGGATATTGTTCAATTTTGCTTTGAAAACACTTATAAAGATTTATGGGGTTTAAGTTTTGACTTAGAAATAATTTTTAGGTTAAAAATCCTAGTCAATTGTGAGACTTTAAAGTACTTAAAAATTTATTTTTTTTGTAATTAAGTCCTCAAATAATTTTATATCAAATCAAACTTAGGTTTTACAACCCCCCTTTTGATATAACAAAGCCAAAGTTAAATTTTTAAGTAGTTTGAAAAACTCCCCCTTACTTTTAGATAGATTTTTATTTTAGCTCTCTTTATTTTACTTCTCCCCCTTTTTGTTAGATCAAAATCAATAAAATAATTGTTGCGCGTAATAAGTGCTATGCAAATGTGCAAGTATACACGTCGCAAGTTATAGTATAAAAGATATCGTCTCCACAGGGATTGGTGCTACTTCAAAAATCTAGTCTCTTGCACTGTAAAAAGTAAAAACACAAGTAAAGGATTATAGGAGTTTTAACTAATAACTAATCTAGAAAGCAATTAAGTAAATGAAAAGATGAGATTGAATGAGAGAGAGATAGGCCAGGTTATCGTGAGTTGAGGTGTGATAGCCGATTGGATCGTTTTGGTAAAAGAGTGCACGGGCAACTCAGTTGCCGTGGCAACTTGCACAACGGGGTTGCCTTGGAAACTAATCGATGGTTGCCTGGGCAACTAGTTGGGCAACTACTTGGGCATCTGGGCAGCAACCTTCAAGGTTCGGCAAAGCGTTCTTCAATGGTTTCTTCTTATCCCTAAGTCGAAACTCTAGCTACTTGTGCATGCCTTGATAATACATCCCTGCGTGAATCAAGGGTGAACAACAACCAATCTTGCGCTCCTCTTAGCCGTTGAAATCCTTAACTTATTCCTAAGCCGGATTAATCTTCACCATCATTGGATTGAATAAAGATCATATTCATTCGTTTCTTGAAACTAACTCTCCCGATATTAGATAAATAGATGAAATCACGAGATCCTCTCCCAATTCACTCGCAAACAAGAATAAGAACCAAGAATGAATAAACCTTGAAATAGAAAAGTGCAAACTCTTATTACCTAAACAAAAACCAATAGTTTCTCACAATCACAAAACACAATAACCATAGGCAAGTAGATTTAGTTCATGGCTAGGTTCCAAAGAAACACAAGATAAACAATCCTTAGCATGAACCCAATCGAACAAGGAAGAAAAGATGAAGCTTGTCGAAAATCCCTTGCCCTAGATGCTTGTCGAAAATTCCCCTTGCTTTCTCTCTTGGACTTGTCGAAATTTCCCCTAATGCTCTCCCTATTGATTGTCAAAATCTCCTTGCTATTTATAGGGCTAGGCCAAAGTCCTTCTTTGAGGAGGAGTTTGAGTTGGAATTAAATTATCTTTAAAGAATATAATTCTTTATTATAATTATATTCCTATTAGAACTTCTCCTATCTTCTTGGAATTTAATTCTTCTTTAATCTCTACATGGCAATCAAATTCCTTTGGGCTTGGGCCTTGCTCCATGTCATCTTGGGCTTGTATAGTCATTAATTTCGACATCCCTATTGCATTTTCTCTTTGTCGACAATTGCCATGGCAACTGGCTCGGCGTCTCCTTCATGCATTGCCCTAGCAACTAGCTCGGCATATCCTTCATGCATTGCCCTGGCAACTAGCTCGACATTGCTTTGGCAAGTGATCCTGCACATACACACACAAAGCACACCAAATCAGCATCTTTTCCACAAAAGCTACCAAGTTATGTAATCAAGCTCAACGATGGAAGGAAACATGGATTAATGCATTTATGGCTAACTATGCAACTAATATGAGCCTAAGTCTAACAATACTATGAGTAAAAAGGGTAAGAAAAATAGTACTTTTGAACACTTATCACACCCCCAAACTCGAACTATTGCTTGTCCTCAAGCAATGCAAACTCATAATTACCTGCCAAGACTTCAATTTTCACAAACTTAGCTTTGAACTTGATTTCAATTCTCTGAACCGGGGCACAAAGTATGATTGGCTTTTTATTTTTCGGAAAACTTAGGAGTTACTCGGAATCAAACTATAATGCTTGTGAGTGTGTGCGGAGTTGTGTGCAAGTTGATTTTTCGGATTCTATGCAAGCAATAGGTTTTCAAATTACTTCATTGGGTTCTTTTTAACATATTTTAACTAGAGCCAGTTTTGGGCACCTCTAGTGTTTTGTTTTTAGATTTCTTAAGTTAATTTAATCGACTAGAGCCGGTTTCGGGCACCTCTAGTTAATTTTTTTTAACACATCCTAGAGCCAGTTTCGGGCACCTCTAGTGATCAATTTTTTTAGCACATGCTAGAGCCAATTTCGGGCACCTCTAGCATCATAGTAAAATTCACTAGAATTCCTTAAATCAATCAAACCACAACAGTGTTTCATCAAATTTAGCATCATAGTAAAATTCTAAGTTTTTCCATGGTTATCCTAGAATAAAAATTCTATCAGTTAAGTGCATTGGTAAAGTCATCATCGGATATTCATCAAATCTAAGCAATTCTTGTTCCAATTAAAGGCATGGCAAGCAATTTATGTATTCTAAATGTAATACTTAAGATGAATGAAACTAAACATGGTAACTACTAATAACAATCCCCCCCAAACTCGAGTGAGGCATTGTCCACAATGCATGCATAAAATATACCAAAAAAACAAAAATAAAAATGCATACGAGGACTTACTCCAAGAGTTCATCATCGTAGATGATTAGTTTCCTTCTAGTCCGTGTCTTGATTCTTTTGCTTGAACGCGATGGTTGTTTTCTTGTTGCCGGGATGTCTTTAGCTTTGGTTGTCGTGGCATCTTCAGGGTTGGTTGCCGTGGCATTAGCTTGTGCAGGCACGATGTAGGTTGCCGCGGCATCTTCTTCATTGGTTGCCGGGGCAAGGATCTTGGCAGTAAATTTCCTTAGCATAGTAGTTGTGAGTCTTGTTGTGAAAAAGAAAACAAAGAAAACCTGAAAACTAAAGATAATGAAGAAAAATAAAATATCTCCTAAAAATAAAAATGAAAAAAAACAAAAAAAAAGGAAAAATAAAATATTGAAAGGAGAGCATGCTCATGCATCTCCCAAGTTGACCACTTCTTTGTTACGTTCCACATGGGCACCATTGTAGTGCTTCAATCTTTGTCCATTAACTTTGAATTCATGGTTGTCAGAGATGGACTTGATTATCGCAGCACTATGGGAGAATGGTTTGACGACTTCGAATGGTCCCAACCATCTTGATTTCAGCTTTCCCGGGAAAAGTTTTAGCCGAGAATTGAATAGGAGAACTAGTTGCCCTGGCGTGAATTGCCGTGGCAATAGTTTCTTGGCATGCCATCGCTTTGTTTTCTCCTTGTAGATTCGTGCATTGTTATAGGCGAGTGCACAAAATTCTTCTATCTCGTTGAGATCCATCAAACGCTTTTGTCTGGCACTTTCCCAATCCATATTCACGGTCTTGATTGCCCAATATGCCTTGTGCTCGATTTCCACCGGTAGATGACATGTTTTGCCATAGACAAGTCGGAAGGGGGACATACCTAAGGGTGTTTTGAATGCAGTGCGATATGCCCAAAGTGCGTCATCTAGTCTTAATGACCAATCCTTCCTAGAGGGATTTACAACTTTCTCGAGTATTCCTTTCAACTCCCGGTTGGAAATTTCTGCTTGCCCGTTGGTTTGTGGGTGATATGCCGTGGCGATCTTGTGTGATATGCCGAAGCGTTGCAACATCTTAGCAATTAGTCTGTTGTCAAAATGCTTGCCTTCGTCGCTGATAATTGCTCTCGGCATCCCAAACCGTGTAAATATGTTTTTCTGCAAGAATCGTTGCACGGTCTTGGAATCATTGTTGGGAGCTGCAGCTGCCTCAACCCATTTAGACACATAGTCGACGACAAGTAAGATGTAGAGGTTGCCGAATGAAGATGGGAAAGGTCCCATAAAATCGATCCCCCATACATCGAACAATTCCGCCTCGATGATGTTCTGGAGTGGCATCTCATGTCGTCTAGAGATATTGTCCGTCCTCTGGCAACGATCACATTGCTTGTAAAAGTCTTGGGCATCTTTTTACAATGTTGGCCAATACAAACCGGATTGCAGAACTTTGGCCACGGTACGAGTTCCTCCAAAATGTCCTCCATAAGGTGAAGAATGGCATTTCCAGAGTACATTCTGTTGCTCTTCTTCAGGGACATATCGGCGTATAACCTAATCTGCACATTGTTTAAACAAAAGAGGCTCGTCCCAAAAGTAATGCTTAGCATCATGGCGGAACCGCTTCTTCCCTTGGTGAGTAATGCCATAAGGAAAAATACCACAAACAAGGAAGTTAACTAAATCCGAGTACCAGGGTATTGCCGAGGCATGTGCTGCCGTGGCGACTGCTCCCAAGATTGCCGAGGCGTGCGCGTCAAAGACTACTGCGGCGTCGAGAGTTACCGAGGCGTGTGTATCCATGGTTGCCGAGGCGTCGTGGGTTGCCAAGGCGTCTAGGTTGCCGAGGCAACTAAAATTTGTTCATCCGGGAATGCATCACATATCTCTAGATCCGCGTCCTCCTTTCTTTTTGTGTTCCAAACGTGATAAGTGATCGCCCACTTGATTTTCTGTTCCTTTCCTGTCCTTAATTTCAATATCAAATTCTTGTAAAAGTAATATCCAACGAATCAAACGAGGTTTAGCATCCTTTTTAGCAAATAAGTATTTGATTGCCGAATGGTCCGTATGAACAATTACCTTTGTACCAATTAAATAGGATCAGAACTTGTCAAATGCGAAAACTACAGCTAGTAACTCTTTCTCGGTTGTTGTGTAATTCACTTGAGCACCATTAAGAGTTTTACTAGCGTAGTATATCACATGGAAGGTCTTACCTAGCCTAGGACTGCTCCTACCGCGAAATCACTTGCATCACACATGAGCTCAAAAGGTAGCGTCCAATATGGTGGAACGACAATGGGTGCCGAGACAAGCTTTTTCTTTAGGGTTTCGAATGCTTAAGTGCAAGAATCATCAAAATCGAAGACTTTATCCTGTTCAAGCAGATTACACAAGGGTTTAGTGATTTTAGAAAAATTATGAATGAACCTCCTATAAAAACCTACATGTCCGAGAAAACTTCGAATTCCTTTAACCAAATTTGGTGGGGGTAATCTCTCGATCACGTCCACCTTTGCTTTGTCTACTTCAATTCCCTTGGATGAAATCTTGTGGCCGAGCACTATTCCTTCATCAACCATAAAGTGGCATTTCTCCCAATTGAGGACTAAATCCGTTTCTTCGCATCTTGCCAACACCCTCTCTAAATTGCCGAGACAGCCGTCGAAGTCATTACCAAAACCTGGAAAATCATCCATGAAGATCTCAAGGAAGTCTTCGACCATGTCTGAAAAGAGTGCCATCATGCATCTTTGGAAGGTTGCCGGGGTGTTACACAATCCGAACGGCATCCTTCGGAAGGCATAAGTACCGTATGGGCATGTGAAGGTTGTCTTTTCTTGATCTTCTGGTGCTATGGAAATCTGATTGTAACCTGAATAACCATCAAGAAAACAATAAAAGGGTTTACCTGCAAGATGGTCAAGCATTTGATCAATAAAGGGTAATGGGAAGTGATCTTTCCTAGTGGCTTTGTTTAGCTTTCGATAGTCCATACAAACCCTCCAACCGGTCACAGTCCTGGTTGGGATAAGTTCATTATTTTCATTGCTTACCACTGTTATACCTCCCTTTTTCGGTACACATTGTACCGAACTTACCCACGTACTATCGGAGATAGGGTATATAATGCTGGCGTCAAGCCACTTGATGATTTCTTTCATTACAACCCATTTCGTGGCATGATTCAGTCTCCTCTGGGCCTCAATTGAAGGTTTGTGATCATCTTCCAACAATATCTTGTGCATGCACACCGCCGGGCTAATTCCCTTCAAGTCGGCAATTGTCCACCCTATTGCCTTTTTGTGTAGCTTCAACATCTTGATCAGCTTCTTTTCCTGCTCAGGCTGTAACTTAGAAGAAATAATTACAGGCAATGTATTATCGGTCCCTAAGTATGCATATTTTAGTTGCTTTGGCAATTGTTTCAACTCAAGAATTGGTGGTTGTTCAATAGAGGGTTTTTCGAGCTTACCTTCCTTACCTGAGTAGTCCAGTGGTTCAAAGTATGTACCTGGTCGATTGACTAGCCAATTTTCCTCTTTTGGTTGTTCCTCATCGACCGGTTCTTCATACTCCTCAGGTTCCTCTTGGTCGGCAATGTAGTTGCCGAGGCAACTAAATTCCTCATTGAAGTTAAACTCTGCCGTGGCATGAAGAAGTTAGCATTCTTCTGGATCATCGGCATGCCTTAGTGTTTGGAACACATTTAGTTTGACCTGCTGGTCATTCACCCTCATTGTGAGTTCTCCTTTTTCAACGTCAATCAAGGTTCTCCCTATTGCTAGGAATGGTCTCCCGAGAATGATGGGTGCATGCTCATCTGCTTCACAATCCAAAACAATAAAGTCAGCGGGAAAAATAAATTTATCAACTTTTACTAGTATGTCCTCGATTTTTCCTCGGATGGATGCACATAGGATCTGTCGGCTAGTTGCAGCATGACTGTTGTAGGTCTTGCCTTCCCGATTCCTAGTTTCTGGAAAACCGATTTAGGCATCAAGTTTATGCTAGCCCCAAGGTTGCATAAAGCTTTCCCGACATAGTGATTTCCAATGGAACAGGGTATTGTGAAACTTCCGGATCCTTCAACTTGGGTGGCATACGATTGTGCAACATTGCCATGCATCCCTCTCTGTCATCGCAATCAATCTGTTTCAAACTCTCCTAGCCTTGTTCTTTTGGACACAATGTCTTTAAGAAACTTGGCATAGTTTGGCATTTTTTCAATTGCTTCCACCAATGGAAAGTTGATGTGGACTTGCTTTAGGATATCAAGAAACTTCTTGAATTGGTATTCTTGCTTTTGTCGCTTCAACCTTTGTGGGAATGGTGGTGGAAGTCGGATATCTTCGATCCTTTCATTGGTTTGAAACCTGATTGACGGCATTGCCGGGACATCTGGAGTTGCCGAGCCATTATCAACTGGGGTTGCCAAGGCATGCTTATCGCAAGTTGCCGAGGCGTCTTTATCGTCGGTTGCCGAGGCATGCTTATTGCCGGTTACCGCGGCAATTCCTGGTTCAGCATCTGAGGCTTTGCCGCTAGGTTCGTCTTGATCTTTTTGTGGAGTTTTGTTTGACGAGCGGGTTTGAACCTCTCTAAGTTGTTGGCCACTTCTAGTGGTGATCGCCTTACATTGCTCATGGCCAGTTCCTCTTGCGACTTCAGTATCGCTAGGTAAACCTCCTTGTGGTCTAGTATTCAGATTTTGAGCAAACTCTTGCTCAGATTTGATTGCCGCCTCTTGGTTTTGCAATCTCATCTTGGTCCTGTTAATAAAAGCATCAGTTCTTTTTATGAAATTACTATTCTCAGCCATATAAGATTTAGTTTTTATTATAAAAGCATTTAGAGAATTTTCCAAAGAACTAGATGTTGTCGGTTGTTGCTGCGGCATCTGTTGCCGTGGCATATTCTTCTGGAATCCCGATGCTTTTGCATTTTGATTGTTCTGGTTTAGAGCATTGTTGGGATTACTCCATGAAAAATTTGGGTGCTTCTCCCAAGCTGGATTGTATGTATTGGACATCACATTGTTGTTTTGATTGTAATTCCCCACATAGAAGCTAGATTCCGGATTCTGCATACATTCCGAAGAATTATGGTTATCACCACATAACTCACAAAAAGAATCCATTACCTTGACTTCATGTGTGTTGTTTGGTTTTTGCATGTTCTTGACCATCTTGGTTAAAGCGACCAATTGTGCCAAAATTGAATCTGATGATCATAGTTCATGTATTGTGGCTTGACGTCTAACTCCTCCTCTTCTAGTAGATGGGAATTGATAATCATTCTTGGCCAGCCTGTTTAAAATTTGCATTGCTTCCTCCGGCGACTTATCTAAGAGTATGCCGTTTGCCGAGGCATCTAGCATCATCCTTGTTGGTGTATTCACGACGTTGTAAAACATTGTTACTTGAGTCCACATCGGGAATCCATGTAGGGGGCATTTGTGTAGAAGTTCTCTATATCGCTCCCAAGCCTCGTACATGGATTCATCATCTGCCTGCCGAAAAGAAGTAATGTCGTTACGAAGCTTATCAGTCAAATTTGTTGGATTAAATCTAGCAAGGAAATCACGTCAAAGATCAGTCCAAGATGCTATGGATCTGGCAGGAATGCTATTCAACCATGGTTTCGCCCTATCCCTCAGTGAATAGGGGAATAATCTTAATCGTAAGACATCAGGGGTGACTCCGTGTATCTTGAATGAGTTGCAAATCTCGAGGAAAGATTTCATATGTTGCCGTGCATCTTCAGTTGCTGAGCCGCCAAATTGACCTATTGTGTTGATCATATTAAACATTACCGGTTTCAACTCAAAGTGGTCGGCTTCAATTTCAGGTGCGACAACTCCTGGGTTAAGTCCATCAAGATCTTCTTCAAGATAGTCTCGAATAGTTCTGTTTTGTGCAAGAATCACTCCTCCTCCTGCTCGAACATCTTGATTCATATTGCCGTCTTGATTTGCCATTGCTTCTCTTATCCTTCGTCTAAGTCTTTGTAAGGTTCGTTTGATTTATGGATCAAAGGGATATTCTGGTGAAGTCGGTCTCGCCCTGGTCATATACCAATGCAAAACCAAAGTTTGTTAGCCCTTTGAATTTTTAACAAGAAAAATAAAAAAAAAGTGCAAGAAAATAAAAACAAAGTCGCTATTGCCAATCCCCGGCAACGGCGCCAAAAACTTGTTGCGCGTAATAAGTTCTACGCAAATGTGCAAGTATACACGTCGCAAGTTATAGTATAAAAGATATCGTCTCCACAGGGATTAGTGCTACTTCAAGAATCTAGTCTCTTGCACTGTAAAAAGTAAAAACACAAGTAAAGGATTATAGAAGTTTTAACTAATAACTAATCTAGAAAGCAATTAAGTAAATGAAAAGATGAGATCGAATGAGAGAGAGATAGGCCAGGTTATCGTGAGTTGAGGTGTGATAACCGATTGGATCGTTTTGGTAAAAGAGTGCACGGGCAACTCAGTTGCCGTGGCAACTTGCACAACGGGGTTGCCTGGGCAACTAGTTGGGCAACTACTTGGGCGTCTGGGCAGCAACCTTCAAGGTTCGGCAGAGCGTTCTTCAATGGTTTTTCTTATCCCTAAGTCGAAACTCTAGCTACTTGTGTATGCCTTGATAATACATCCCTGCGTGAATCAAGGGTGAACAACAACCAATCTTGCGCCCCTCTTAGCCGTTGAAATCCTTAACTTATTCCTAAGCCAGATTAATCTTCACCATCATTGGATTGAATAAAGATCATATTCATTCGTTTCTTGAATGTAACTCTCCCGATATTAGATAAATAGATGAAATCACGAGATCCTCTCCCAATTCACTCGCAAACAATAATAAGAACCAAGAATGAATAAACCTTGAAATAGAAAAGTGCAAACTCTTATTACCTAAACAAAAACCAATAGTTTCTCACAACCACAAAACACAGTAACCATAGCCAAGTAGATTTAGTTCATGGCTAGGTTCCAAAGAAACACAAGATAAACAATCCCTAGCATGAACCCAATCGAACAAGGAAGAAAAGATGAAGCTTGTCGAAAATCCCTTGCCCTAGATGCTTGTCGAAAATTCCCCTTGCTTTCTCTCTTGGACTTGTCTAAATTTCCCCTAATGCTCTCCCTATTGATTGTCGAAATCTCCTTGCTATTTATAGGGCTAGGCCAAAGTCCTTCTTTGAGGAAGAGTTTGAGTTGGAATTAAATTATCTTTAAAGAATATAATTCTTTATTATAATTATATTCCTATTAGAACTTCTCCTATCTTCTTGGAATTTAATTCTTCTTTAATCTCTGCATGACAATCAAATTCCTTTGGGCTTGGGCCTTGCTCCATGTCATCTTGGGCTTGTATAGTTATTAATTTCGACATCCCTATTGCATTTTCTCTTTGTCGACAATTGCCATGGCAACTGGCTCGGTGTCTCCTTCATGCATTGCCCTGGCAACTAGCTCGGCATATCCTTCATGCATTGCCCTGGCAACTAGCTCGGCATTGCTTTGGCAAGCGATCCTGCTCATGCACACACAAAGCACACCAAAGCAGCATCATTTCCACAAAAACTACCAAGTTATGTAATCAAGCTCAAAGATGGAAGGAAACATGGATTAATGCATGAATGGCTAACTATGCAACTAATATGAGCCTAAGTCTAACAATAATATGAGTAAAAAGGGTAAGAAAAATAGTACTTTTGAACACTTATCAATAATTCAAATGCAATAGAACATAAACAAGAAAAAGCAAACAACTTAAATTCTATTAAGCATAAAGATTCAAAGCAACATTAAAATCCAAACTTAATTCCTAAAAACAGATATTCAACGCATAAGTTCATGAAACAATAAACATAGGTGCAAAATAAGAAATCCTAAGATGTTATGCCATGATATGCAATGCAAAACTAAGGAGCATCTTCATCATTTTCACTATCTTCATCTTCTTCATTGGCTTGATTTCCTTGGGATTGTCTCCATTCTCCATGAAAGACCGTGAGAGAAATATCCATTGAAGATTGTTGGCTTTCAATGGAGGTATCGCTCTCCTCCAAGGAAGTGAACCAAGTGTCAATGGCAGCAAACCCCGAATTCATAGTGGTATGCAATGAAGTGTACTGCTCATTGAGGTATGCCATAAGAGAATCCATCGA
The DNA here is from genome assembly GCA_019671005.1 of Hibiscus mutabilis. NCBI lineage: Eukaryota > Viridiplantae > Streptophyta > Magnoliopsida > Malvales > Malvaceae > Hibiscus > Hibiscus mutabilis. The sequence goes on along the minus strand of CM033735.1, from coordinate 9,315,662 downwards.
TGGTTGGGCTACCGGAGCTTGAGGGGCTGCTTGAGGAGGCACTTCAGGTTCAGGAGCAACTCCTTGAGGAAGATCAATGATACGAAGCCAATCTCCATCATAATATTGGAACTTTGAACAGTACAGAGAATGTTCGTTAATAGGATCAATAAGAGGCTTGGCGAGATCATGTGAGCAATCAATTTTGAACGTTGAGAACAAGTGACTCAAAGTGGTGCCATAGGTGAAAGATAAGACAAGAGGAGTATGTCGATGTTGAACAAGATAAACAAGCTTCGCAAACATAATTCGAGCAAGGTTCGATTGTTTACCTTCACAAAAGCATCAGATCCAAAAGTCGTCGACTTGTCGGATCATTGAAAATTTTCCATCGGATGGACAGACCACCAAGTGACCAACAAGTGAAGGATGGGGTCATGGGCGTCAATAATGGTCACGGAGCCACTAAGAACATGCCCTAAAGAGTCTTCATCATCTGTACCTTCATCCTTAAACCCAAAACATTGGTTAAAGTAGTTGGATCAATCTGAATCTTCTTTCCCATTAAATAAGACTCAATAGCAATGATCGTGCTTCGATAATTAGGAATACACCGGTCATTAGCAAAAAATATGAGAACAAGGTTGCGATACAAAATACCAGGTATGGCAAAAAATTTCATGAAATTCCATCGTTGCAATAAAGGAAGATATCAGAATTTAAATCACTTGGAATTCAAAAATGGAACAGAGATGACACGCTCACGAAGAATTCGATAATTCTTGTATTGTTTGAAGTGAGCCATAGCCGGCGGATTGTTAAAGCTCTTTTGGTAGATAAGGGTGAGGTTAGGATCAGTGGCATCATTATTTTTGGATGATTCTCCAACTTCACCCGATCTTGGTCTTTTTCTAGGTGCCATTATAAAAACCTAAAATTAAAAAAAATAAGGCACAAAAACCATGTATGCATAAATCATCAAATTCAATCCAAATTCAATTCAACAATTCAAGGTATAGTTAAAAACTTATATACTATAGTTTAAAAACATATACGAATATAAAAAGAATTTTGAAAAACAGATAAAAAATATACAGTATAATTTTTTATACAAAACAAAAATTTTCATTTATGAAAAACTTTTTACAAAAACTTTAAAACCCACATAAAATATGAACTAAAAACATAAATTTTAAGTAAAAACAGTAAAGAATTCAAAAGGAATAAAAAAGGAAAAATAAAGAATTTTATACCTTGATAATGGATTATGGATGATATGATGCACTAGCTTGAAGAAATAGCTTTGATTTGATGAGAAGACCAAGAACACTCAAAAGTTTTGAAGAATTTGTGTGAATAACTAAGGGATTTGATGTGTTTTTATAGGTAAAATCGGCTAGGTTTTGAAGAGAAAAGTTAGGTAAAGATAAAAACCCTTTAAAGACTCATTAATAAGCAGATGGCAGCGCGTACCGATACACCACGTGGAGTATCAAAACAGGTGTATCGGAATGCTTTTGAAGCAGTAACGAAACACGAGACCGTAACGGTACACAATTGTCTGTACCAAAACCCGTTCAAGAACACGTATCGAAACGCATGAAACCGTTTTGATACGTCTGTGCCAAAAACTGCATTTTGAGCACAGAGATCATCATACCGGAGTAGGGTTGCCTATACCGAAACCTATTCAAGAACCCCGTATCGAAATGCCTAGAACCGTTTCAATGCCCTTGTGCCAGAAACTGCACTTTAGGCACAAGGTGCTCAAAAATTCAATTTTGATCGAATCTACATGCATGTATAAGACATATGAGCAACATGTATGGATAAAAATATATACATACTCCCCTTAGCAACAAGAATAGATGCATAAAGGAACAAAATTACAAGAGCATGACAATCAATCAAATTCAAGCAAGTTTTTGAACTAAAAAGGGCTCTAAAGGTTCAAGATAGGCTAGTAAGACCTAACTCTCTCCTAAGAGTCCAAACGCGTTCCTTATCCAATGGTTTGGTAAATATATCTTCTAATTGGTTCAAGGTGTCTACATATTCTAGAACTACATCATTTTTCAAGACATTATCTCTAATAAAATGATGTCTTATCTCTATGTGTTTGGTTCTAGAATGTTTAATGGGATTCTTAGTGAGACATATGGCACTAGTGTTGTCACACTTAAGGGGTATGGTACCTACATTAATTCCATAGTCTAAAAGTTATTGCTTCATCCAAAGGACTTGAGTACAACAACTTTCGGCCGATATATATTTCACTTTGGTGGTAGATAAGGCTACACTATTTTGTTTCTTAGAGAACCAAGATATGAGCATACTACCTAGGAATTGGCAAGTGTCAGAGGTACTCTTTCTATCTATCTTACATCCCCCATAGTCCGCATACGACAAAGCATGTAGATCAAAGGAGGAATCTCTAGGATACCAAAGACCTAAACAAGGTGTGTCTCTAAGGTATCTAAAGATTCTCTTAACGACTATAAAGTGTGATTCTCTAGGACAAGCTTGAAATCTAGAACACAAGCAAACACTAAACATAATGTCGGGTCTACTTGCGGTAAGATAAAGCAATGATCCAATCATAGAGTGATAAAGCTTTAAATCAACACATTTACCTTCTTCATCTTTGTCAAGCTTTGTAGAAGAGCTCATTGGTGTGGCTTGAGGTTTCACATTCTCCAAGCCAAACTTCTTGAGCACGTCCTTGATGTACTTAACTTGATTGATGAAGATGCCATCATTCTTTTGTTCGATTTGGAGCTTCAAGAAAAAGAAAGCTCCCTCATCATGCTCATCTCAAACTCACCTTGCATCAACTTAGCAAACTCTTGGCAAAGAAGTTCATTAGTAGAACCAAAAATAATAACATCAACATAGATTTGTACTACTAAGATATCTTTTCCTTTTCTTTTAATGACGAGTGTAGTGTCCACATTTCTTTTTTCAAAACCTTTTTCAATTAAAAAGCTAGATAATCTTTCATACCAAGATCTAGGAGCTTGTTTCAAACCATATAAAGCTTTTGAAAGTTTGAAAACATGGTTTGGGTATTTTGGATCCTCAAAACCGGGTGGTTGTTCTACACACACTTCTTCATTTATAAAACCATTTAAAAATGCACTTTTGACATCCATTTGAAAAAGCTTGAATTCATGAAAACATTCAAATACAAGAAGCACCCTAATAGCTTCCATCCTAGCTACGGGTGCATAGGTTTCATCAAAATCAATTCCCTCTTCTTGAGTGTAACCTTGAGCAACAAGTCTAGCCTTGTTTCTTACTATGTTACCACTCTTATCTAGTTTGTTTCTATAAACCCATTTAGTTCCTATAGTAGATTTATTACTAGGCCTATCAACTAATGTCCAAACTTGACTCCTCTCAAATTGGTTTAATTCCTCTTTCAGAGCCAATATCCAATAGTCATCTTTTAATGCTTCTTTGATATTCATAGGATCTATACATGAGATGAATGCAACATTACACGCATTTTTAAGAGAGATTCTAGTGGTTATCCCTTTGGATGGATCACCCAAGATCTCACCACCTTTAACATAGTTGAACTCCCTTGGGCAGCTCACTTCCTTTTTCCTCTAGAGTCATGTCCTTCAAGGCTTCTAGAGGTGGATCTTGTGCTTCTTCCTTAGATTGAACCTCGTCCACCTTTGATGTTTGTCCTCCATCAACGGCTTCAATAATTCCTACATCATCATCATCACAAGAATTCTTCCTCGGAAAGAGATTATCACCGAAAACCACATGAATAGACTCTTCTACAACTAAAGTTCTTTTGTTAAATACACGATAGGCTTTAGAGTTTAAAGAATATCCTAAGAAAATAGCTTCATCGCTTTTAGCATCAAACTTGCCCAAATTTTCTTTTCCATTATTCAAAACAAAACACTTGCATCCAAATGGATGAAAATAGCTAATGTTAGGCTTCTTTGATTTTAAAATCTCATAAGGATTTTTCTTTAAAATTGGCCTAATCATTTACTCGATTAATAATGTAGCAAGCGGTATTAGTGGCTCCCCCCATAAATATTTTGGCAAGTTGTTTTCACAAAGCATGGTTCTAACCATTTCTTCTAAAGTTTGATTTTTCCTCTCAACAACCCCATTTTGTTGAGGAGTGCGAGGAGCGGAAAAATTATGGCTTATACCATGAGAGTTGCAAAAATTCTCAAAACCTAGATTTTGAAATTCGGTACCATGGTCACCTCGAATATGAGAAATAGTTTGACCAAGATTATTTTGAGAAATTTTTAAAAATGTGATGAGCTTTTCTAAAGCCTCATCTTTGGTACTTAAAAATAGAACCCAAGTGTATCTAGAGTAATCATCTACTAACACAGAAATATATGATTTTCCACCCAAGCTAATGGTTCCAATAGGACCAAAGAGATCCATATGGATCAATTGTAATACTCTACTAGTTGAGACATTATTAATGGATTTGAAAGAAACTCATTTTTGTTTGCCTTTAGCACAAGCATCACAAATTTGATCACGAGAAAACTTAATTTTAGGCAAATCACCAACTAGATTTTTGGAAACCAATTTTTCTAAAACACTCATGCTTGCATGCCTTAGTTTTCTATGCCATAACCATGAGTCATGTTCATCTTTAGCTACTAAACATGCATTGGATGTATGAATGTCATCTAGATGCACCATGTATATGTTTCCTATGCGATGACCAATGAGCACAATATGATTTGTTTCAATGTTCAAAATTTTGCAACCATTAACATCAAAGAGAACATTAAAACCTTTATCCCATAATTGGCTAATGGTCAATAAGTTGTGTTTTAGACCATTGACATATAAAACATTATCAATGAGTATGGAAGGGTGATTACCAATGTAACCAATTCCTTCAATGTTGCCTTTGGAGTTGTCATCGAAGGTTACTACTCCTCCACTCTATGGCTTTAGTTCCATAAATCGACTCTTGTCTTCGGTTATGTGTCTTGAGTATCCACTATCAAGGTACCATGTGTTTTGACATGAAGCTTTAGCCTTGTAGCAATGATCCCCTTACAAACAAAGAATAAGTCTTGAATTTTGGTACCCAAACAATTTTGGGTCCATGAACATTAGTTCCCAAAAACTTGGTTCCCTTAGGAATCCAAGATGACATAGCACTAATATTGTTAGAAGCTACTAGTTCCTTAGGAACCTATACACTTCTAACTCTCTCACCATGTGAGTACTTTCGGAAGCTTCTTTGTTTGTAGCCATCAAAGTTTCTTTTCACATAGTTGGGTTTTGAAGATTGTCCCTTTTCAAAACTATTTGTCCCAACTTTGCTCAAGGAAGCTTTGAGCTTATTCACCACCTTGTGGTGATCATCATGAAGCTTTGAGAGAAGGTTGTTTAAATTAATATTTTCTTTTTCAAAATATTTTTTTTCATCTTATAAATCCAAAACCTTCTTTTCAAGTTCCGAATTGGTTTTAGATAATGAATCATTTTGAGTTTTCAAATCAAAGATAATTTTCTTGTTTTTCAAAATTGATTCCTTATACTTCTCAACCAACTCATCATAAACCTCTTGCAACTCATAATAAGCTTCTTGAAGCTCATCAAAAGTGAATTCAAAAGATGACGAGTTAGAGGTTACATTTGGATCCTCCTCAAGAGCCATGAGGCAAAGGTTGGCAACTTCTTGATCTTCTTCATCGGATGACTCCGAGTTGCTCCAAGTAGCCACATTTTCTTTGAGCTTCTTCTTCTTTCTGAAGCTTTTCTTTTTGAGTTTGGGGCATTCGGTTCGGATGTGCCCTGGCTTCTTGCACTCATAGCAAATGAGTTTATCCTTTTTCCTCCTTATTCTTGTTCTTGAAGTCTCATTTTCGGTTGAACTTTCTTCCTCTATTGGACTTCATGAACCGAGTGAATCTTTTGGCTAGCATAGCCATCTCTTCATCTTTCTCCTCACTCGAATCACTCTTTTTAAAATAAGCTTTGAGAGAAACTTCGACATTCTTATTCTCTACCTCTTTCTTTTCAACCTTCTTCTCTTCTCTTTTCTCTTCTCATTCTCTTCCTTGCTTCATGATCTCATGAGTAAGGAGAGAACCCATGAGAGCATCGAGCTTTAGTGTCTTCAAGTCTTTAGCCTCGATGATGGCAGTTCTCTTCCCATCCCATGACTCAGAAAGAGAGTAGAGTAGCTTTCGGATAAGCTTGTCTTTCAGGATGATCTTTCTGAAGGCCTTGAGACCGTTGACAATGACGAAGAACCGGTCGAACATCTTCGTGACACTCTTATCTGGTTCTATCTTGAAATTCTCATAGTTCATGTTGATGAGTCCGATCTTGGTCTCCTTAATGCCATTGGTCCCCTCGTATGTGGTCTCGAGCGTGTCCCACACCTCTTTTTCACTTGTACAAGAGGACATCTTCGAATACATGTCCGGTCCAAGTGCACAAAAGAGCATGTGCAAGACCTTGTCGTTTACTTATAGTCTTCTTCTTTCTTCATCCGTCATCTCATGCTTGGCCTTAAGAACTTGTCTATCACCTTCTTGCTTCATTGGAATGGATGGCCCGTCTTTGGTTACATCCCAAAGAACGTAATAGTGGGATTTGATGAATAGCCTCATCCAGTTCTTCCAATATGGGTAGTTGTCCCCATTGAAGAAGGGTGGTTTGGTGATGGATTGGCTCTCATACATGTTGTTTTCGAAGGTAGAAGCCATGGCTTGAATGATGGTCGATTGAAACACTTCAAGGATCGCCTATTGTAGATTTTAATCCCTTAAAGAGTTAGGCTCTGATACCAATTGTTGTGTTGATCAATCGATGACAATTAGCCAAGAAAGGGTGAATTGGCAATAAAAAAGTTGGAGGGAGGAAATTGAAATGATAAGAATGAAATGAAAAATGATTTATAGTGGATCAAGCTTCGAACAAGTTCTACATCCACTACCTTAGCTCCCACTAAAGATTTTGAACCAATTTCACTAGAAATTCTTCCCATTTTCTCGGATTAGGAGGAACCTTACAAACCGATTAAGCTTAATCAAGAACATTTTTTAAACAAGAAAGATAAAGGAGGGTGAGATCACGCGCGAGTGGAAGGCGAGCAGTCTGGAGAGTGACATCACGCGTGCCAGCTGGATCGTCTTGGACTGATCTGGACCGTTGGATCAAGACTTGATCCAACAGCCCGGATGACGGAGGCTGCAAGATAAAGGAGGGTTATCAGACTTGGTTTTTAGGGTTTTTAGATATTAAAGGGATTGGGCTGGCCGGTTGTTCCTTTATGTATTTAATTTTTTTGGTCTTGTAATTTGGACTAGACATTTAACTTGGGCTTTAATATACCTTTTTTATTTTATTTTAATTTAGTCCAATAGTATTATTAATAATAATAGTAATAGTAACAATAATAACAATACATGCGTACACACACATAATATACGTACATACAAATTAATATGTACACATGCAAACACCTATATGTACGCCTACATATACACACATACGCATAATATTTACAAAACCTACATACACACAACATGCAACATCATCATATATATATTATATGCGTTTAAACACAAGCATATACATTTGTTCATATATATTATACATGTGCAAAGAATGCATGTACAAAATATAAACATACATATGGTACACATATACCAACACCTACACACATACACATACATAGTATGTATAATACGCATGCGCTTACACATATCACACCCATATTTTACACACATTAATCACATATATATAGTAAACATGTATACATGCAATAATAATACCCCATTAATTATTATACTAATATATTAACAATATTTACAAACCGGATAAAACTGAGTGATTACAAATAAAATAAAATATTTTATATTGAAATGACCCTTTTTTAGGTGATCCAATCACACCTTTTAAAATATTGGTGGTGACTCTATTTTTTATGTCGAGCTCGAAAGGGTTGCGACAGCTTGGCGACTCCGCTGGGGACTTTTATTTTTTTTACAAAAAAGAGAGTCAAGCCACAAGCTGATTACAAAAGTGTTTTAATTTCAAAAATTGCAAGTTCTCATAAAATTCAATTTAGTTGTCCATTTATGAATATGATTCTATTTTGCGCATTTAAAAATTGGTTAAGCTCTGCACCTGAGCTTCATCTCAATTGTTAAGTGAGGGGAAAACGCTTTGCTCATGTGAGAATATTGATTCTCCGTATGAGCCTAGTAAGTACCTTCGAGACTCATATGCTCTATTTCTTCGTAAGAATATTGATCCTTCGTGAAGGCATAGGAAATGAGTTATCCTGAGTTGAACTTGATTCGTTTGAAGCCTATAATGAGTGAGAATCAAAGGCCTTGCTACCCTTAGTAGGGGACAGCGAGGACAACTCTAGGACCTTTCTAGAACCAAACCATGTGTGTGAATCTAGAAACCCACCCCAATATGGCCATGTGGAAAACCTAGGATTAGAATTTGGTCAAAATTATTTCATAAGAATAATCCGTAGAGACATGTCCAGAAGTGTGGGAATGCGCTATCCAGTTATTATTCATACATGAAATAATTTTGGGCCTTTATGTTTTCAAGTTTACTAATCCTTTTTTTTGTGTTTTGATGTTTTGCATATTCTTATTGCATTCACATCTCATATCTAGAAGGGATTGATTCTAAAGCACATTTCTCAATTAGAAAAAGCTTTCACCATGGATGGAAGGTACCTAAAGAAAGAGGAAGACAACACGGATGTACGTCACTGGTCTGAGGTCAACCAGCAAGCGTATAGGACAGTTTGATAGTTGATCTTGTGACAAAGGCATCGGAGGATGTCCACGTCAGTGTCAAGCAGAATACCGTGCATAAGTTGCAAGTGCTATGGGACCACTTCGACGGTGCAACAAAGCAGTTATCACAAAATGAATATCTTGGTTTTTGAAGATGCTAATGAAGGGATGATTATTGGTCCACTCGGCTTTGGGGCAATGTCAGAAGGACCAAGAAGTGAGACGAGTTCGACAAAAGTATCATATCCTAAATTGAAGAATGTGATGATGCTAGTCAAGAAGTTATTGCTCTTCACCCATACGTCAGACCGATCGGGAAATTGAGACGAAGACTCTAAAGGCTGATCAAAGAAATAAAGGAACTAGGTGCCCATGCTGAGACGTATTCGTAGAATATGTCTTTAACCTTTCGTAATAAGGACCCTTGTCATCCATTGAAAGCTACTTCTAGAGTGACACCTTAATGGAATCAATGGCCCTTCGCATACATTCATGCATCTGCATTTTTGTTTGTTGCGTATTAGTTTATATTTTGATCATTATATACATACACACATAATAAAAAGATTAATTATGGCATATTCTATTCAAGTAGTAAGATTCCACACGAATACAATACTCGAGCTATGACTACGGAGGACAGATTGGCAAGTCTTGAAATAAACCACAAGAATACCCAAGATAGACTCAATAAGATGGAGAAGGAATTGAAGGAAGAAATTGCACAAGCTTAGAAAAACACGGTCAGCCAGATAGCGATTATGTTGGGATTCAAATACCCAAAAGGAGGAAAGACAGTTGAAGCCATTGATCTTTTGTCGCCCCAGCCCGAGATGACTTGTAAGACACTTCCGCCGAAGAGGACGATCCATATCCGCATAGTAGGAACCTCAGCCCATACTCCAGCAAGGTCTAGGATAAATCATGGGGAAAACCAAGGCATTAAGGTGCAGGATCTCTATAAGGCAGCCGATAGGTCCAGAATGAATAAGAAGCTAGAGGACCAATGTGACAAGCTCAAAGAGATCATTAAAGCCATAGAAGGAGGAAATATTTATGGTGGCGTAGATGCTAGGGATCTAAGCCTAGTGTTTGACTTGGTGGTTCCTCTAAAGTTCAAAGCTCCTAACTTCAAGAAATATGACGGGACCACTTTCCCTTCCACACACTTGACTACGTATTGCCGAAAAATGCCACCACACTTGGGAAATGAGAAACTGTTGATCCATTATTTTTAGGATAGTCTATCGGGGTCTGCTACCCGGTGGTATACCCAATTGAATTGGGTCAACGTACGCACTTGGGGAGATATGTCAAGAACTTTCCTCAAACAATACAAACATGTAACAAATATGGTCCCAAAAAGGATCATACTACAGGGCATGGAACAAGGTCCCAATGAGAGTTTTCACCAATACGCTTAGAGGTGGCGGGACGTGGCAACCTAAGTCCAACCTCCACTATTAGAAAATGAGGTTACTCCAATGTTTGTGGAAAGTTTAAATGATCCCTTCTACGACCATATGTTAAACCATGCCACTGAAGGTTTTGCAAACATGGTCATGAACGGAGAGTTGATATTGGCAGCCATCAAAAATGGGAGACTCGAGAAAGAAGAATATGACGAGCACCTATAACTACTCCAGCAATAGAATCTTGTCACGGAGTAGATGTGGGCTTGCTTGGCTAGAATTCGTCCATGGCTTCTTGGAATAATGCTCAGACAATAGAGGTTTTTCCCGAACAATGTTAGGGTCATACTTAGAACCAACCCTTTTGCTTTTGCCCGCGAGCATTAAGGATCTTTTGGGCTTCTATGTTAATATACTTAAAAATGCATTCCCTTTATTTTATCAAGTGGTAGACATTTCATTTTTCTTTCCATTTTCCATTTCACTTCTAGAATACATATTCTTTGTAGAGCCCCTATTATTGATTGTATGAATGATTTTTAGATCTAGTTCCGAGATAGAGGGGTAATAAAATGTGTTCAGGATTAATAAGAATTCCTATATACTGATTTGGAGTGAATTTTCCTGTTAGACATTTTTGTTAAGGTCTTTGAATGAAGTGATAAATCTAAAATACCTATCAACTGAAGATTATTTCTCTTCGATGAAATTTGTATATGAAATGACAATTGGCATTCCTTCATTTCCCTTCATGAATAAGAAAATAAAAAAAATCCATTGTCGTCCCCCTTTGAGCCTGATATTTTTCTTGTGATTAAAACCCTAACCAAGGATCACCCCTCATACTGGGGCAAAGAGGATGAAAAGCTATTTGCAAGCAAAGGAAAAAACATGTCAGTTCAAGTTGAATATCCTAAACTGAAAATAAAAAGGACATGGAAAAAAGGAAAAAGAAAGAAAGAAAGAAAAATAAACAAAGGAAGAAAAGAAGCTGAAGTACGAAGGAAAATTTGAAACGAATCCTTCAAATGAGACATGTGCCAAAAAAGGAAATGAACTCTAGGGTGAAAACCCAAAATGGGTAGTCTAGAGTGATCCAAAAAAGGGAACAAAGATTTCATCAACAAAGATTGATCCTTGGTTTAATTACCCTTAAAACATGTATTTGAGCCAATATATCTTTTTTGGCAACCCGAGCCTAGCCTACATTACAAGCCTTTAAAGACCATTTGGATCGCACATGAATATATGAGAAAAGGAGTTTGTCTTTAGAACATATTTTACCTTATTGAGTTAACCTTTATTCAGGGACCTCAAAACTTCTAATGACTGATTGAGATTAGAAAAGTGAGAAATTTAAAATTTGTGGAGTGTGTGAGTCAAAGAGAGCCACCTAAAAGTGGGACACAATCCGGTTGATGGATTCATGAATCATTCATACTATAAATTTTAGGGCATCTGGCTTTCCTCTTTTCCATGTTTACCATGACTTTTTTCCCTAAATTCTCATTTCTAGCCTTTTCTTGCATCTTACAGGTAGATTAACATAGATTCATAGAAAATAAAAGATTTCTAGGTATTAATCCTAACCGTAGGAAATCAGGGCCAAATGTTCACCATCGCATCAGGAAATAATGAAGTGGCCAGTAATTGAACCTTAGATTGAATAGGAGCATCACCTTGTGTTAAGAAGGTAAAAACACATGTGATTGAAGAGTGTAAGTTTGTCCATGTTGTCAAGCAAGATTTATACATAAGATGTAAGATCCCTAAAGCATAAAAAGGGGATAGAGCCATGACCAGTGGGTGTTGCGTGTTGTGATGTACTATAAATAATACACAAATAGTGCAAGTATACACATCGAACAAGTAGTAAAGTGATGAGTGAGTATTGTCTCCACAGGGATTGGAGGCCAAATTTAGCTTAGCTTAACACACAAAAATAAGAACTGAAAGTAAATGCGGTAGCAATAGGCAACAGGTTCATAAATGCTGTAGCAAACAACTGTAATGAAAACTGGGCTAAACTGGATATACTTTGAACGTCCTCACACGTGTATGAAGCTTTGTAACAGGATGACATGCCAGGTTTGTTAGGGACTCCTATGTCTAAGCCTCAAGAATATTAGCACATTTCAGCTCATACCACGCCCAACAAAGTTTACTAAGGTGTTTCTAAACTATCTCTAGCAAGAAACCTGACAGCCAGAAGGCTATGACAATACCTCTCAGCGTGAACCCTAGCAAGCCACTATCCTTGAAGTTCTACTCTTTTTAGTCGTTGAAACTCTACACTTATCTCTAAGACGAGTTAGGATTTTGCCTCTCAGCATCAAACCTCATTGTCCACGCAGATCTAAGCCTAACTCTCTCGAATATTAAGTTATCCAACTTCTAAGCAAATGCTAACTCTCGAAAGCTCTTACAAGCTTAAGGCAATAAAACAATGAACAAAGCATGTAAAGAACTGGAAAATAAGCTAAACATCTATTAAAAACTTAAAACATAATCATCCAAAACAAACCCAAGCCACTTAGATTTAGTTCATGGCTGGGCAAACATCATCTATAATCAACCATTTTAAACAACCCATTCCAAAATAAAAATGCAACAGCAAAGAACAGCTAAGAGTGAAGGAAACTCCCAAGCCGCTGTGGACTGCCGTGAACCACCCTAAGCTTGCTGCTTCTCTCAAAGGCCAGCAAGATATTCCCTTTGGAGCTTCAACAATGGAGGACGCAATGAAGAAGAAGAGTGGCTGCCTATTCCTTTCTCTTTTTCTTAGCTCACAAAGCTCCTTTCTTAGCCCCCTTTAATGTGGGTGTCCTTTTCTTTATATAGTGGGGCTCATACGGTTTTGTGCCCTTAATTTTTAGGGAATATTCCCTTCACATGTAGGGGCACAGCTGGCTGGTGGAATCACGTGTGGGGACTACAAAATATCTTCATTCCTTTATCTTCTAGTGCACCCAGAAATGTCGTCCAAAATGCTATGGCATTTTCCCTCTGCCCAAAAATGCTCCTCATCTTCCCTGCACATCACCATACCAAACTAACCTCTCCCAAGTAGCACCAATTTTATAAATAAATAAAAACAACCAAGCAAACACCACCATATGCAACTATATGAATTAAATGAAACTATATGCAATGAAATGAGCTTGAAACTAAGCAATAACCTAAGTAAAAAGGCATGAAATGTATCATTTTTACAAGGTTAACACACCCCCAAACTTAAGCTATTGCTTGTCCTCAAGCAACGAGTAGTGAAAAATAGAGAAAAAAAGTATGACAAGGTTCAGATCAAGACAACGATATGGCATAAATTTCAATCCTTAGGAAATATGGGCTTCAACATGCTAGACAGTTTTGAGATTTTAAGAACTTTTCTGTAGGACAAGATCTTTTGCATGTGTGTGCGTAATTGCATCAAATCTATGATTAATAGAGTTAGAAAAATTCTAGGCAAGTTCTCTATTATACCCTAGTATTTGTTAATCAATTAAGCACAAGTTTGCTCTCATAACTCTAACTTCTTCTCTTTTTTTCTTTTGTTTTTTTTTCTTTTTTTACTGCTACGAGGGGAGTCAGGTCATCACAACTATCGTCCTTAACTCTAGATGAATAGAGAGCAAACATTTCATCCCCGATCTAGTAAGTAGAGTAATCATGTGACTACTTTCATTCACTCATTTGTTGTTGCTGCCATTTATTTAAACGCAGTATCCAGGCAAACAACACAAAGAGGAGTGTCCCTCTACAGCTATGCCGAAGCATTTATTTGTAACCAACACATACAATAAAAAAAGGGAGTTCAAATAAGCCTTTCATGCTTTCATTTATTAATCATACTAAGGAATGCAAGAGATTTTTTCACTAAATATATCTAACATCCTTAAGCATAAAGAGTATGCAATCGTGTAAGGTTTTAATTTCAAAGCATCAAGCTCTAAAGGTAGTTCTACCAATCTCAACAATTATATACATTTAATCTATCTATAGCCATAAAAAAATTCTCATCATCAGACATCGTCAATTTATGCATAAGAACTGTCTTTAAACTAAGCAAAATTCCATAGAAAAAATAGTTCATAACTACAAATGCAAATGACTAACTATGAACACTACCTCCCCCAAACTTCAAGAAGGCATTGTCCTCAATGCATGAAAATTAACTAAAACTAAACTAAATGCAATGCAATGCAAGGTACCTTGGCTAACTCTACTTTGATGGTGGTTGGGTTGTCTTGTGCACCATATGCTTGATGTATCTTTTCTTTAGTGCTGAGGCGTTGTAATTTGTTGTGGCATTGTGGTAGGAGGGACATCATCATTCATCTCAGCATTTGTATTAGCAGTGAATGGTCTTCTTCCTTAGTAGGTTCTGCATCCATGGGGGCTTTACCTTCGTCCACGTGTTTAGGAGTCTGTTTTGCTAAAAAAAACTAATGTTAAAATTAAACAATAAAGAAATAAAGCAAAGAAAAACAAAAAAACAAACAAAACAAAACAAAAATTGCTATAGCAGAATTTAGAGAGGATTGAAGGGATGCAAACTCTTAAACATCCTAAATTTATTTTGTAATTTTTTTCACGTTCGATTGGAGCACCAGTATAGACCAAAATGCCCCAGACATATAATAGTTCCACCTTCAATATATTTTGCATGGGCCTTTCTTGTCTTCCATATATGTTCGACATCTCTTGGCATCTATCACAAGACTTATAGAAATCTTGGGTATCCTTGAATAGTGTAGGCCAAGAGAACTCAGATTGTAGGACCTTTTCAGCAGTCTTCTCTCCTCCAAAGTGCTCTCCACATGAAGCTAAATGGCAGTGGATTAGGATCTCTTTTTGCTCTTCTTTGGGGACGCATCTTCTAATCATTTAGTCAGTGCATTCTTTGAAGAGGTAGGGGTCATCCCAACAACAGTAGGGAACATCGTGCATGAACTTGTTCTTTCCTGGCCATTCAAATTAGGAGGAAAATGCCACTAATGAGAAAATTGATAATGTTAGCATACCACGGAATTGCCGCAACAAATAATAATTTCTCATCAGGGAATTCTTCCTTAATCTCTATTTTATTCCTTAGTTCTTTCATAATTTATAGCCTAGAAAGATGACCAACTACTTGGTTTTTAGTTCCTTTGAAATCAGTAGTGGTCCAACCTAAAGCCTATTTATGTTGAGCTAAAATATGAATTAAACTACTCTCTTGCTCAACTTAAGATTACCAGCATTAATCACATGCAAAGTATCATTGGACCCCAAATAAGAATATTTAAGATGTGAAGGTAATGGCTTAAATTCTAATATGGGTGGATCCTCAAGTGAGGGTTTTGGAGGGACAAATTCAGTAAAATCTAAAGGTTCGAAATGCGTACATGGTCTAGCAATGAGCAAGCTAGACTACTGCACCTCCACTGGGAACTCCTCAAGCTTCTCGATGTTATCCTCATTGAGCTCCACATAATCTTCAATTTGCACAAAATTGCTGCAGCATAATTATACAGCTTCCTCTTTTGCCATAGCATTTAAGTGTTGACACTCCTCATGTTCATCCACATATTTGAGGGTGTTGAAGACATTGATAGTTACCCTTTGGTCATCCACTCCTACTGGTGGAGGGTTATCTTTTGTTGTGGTAATATTTTGCCTGTCATCATTGTGTCTACTCATCGAACCCTTACCCTTATTCTTCATCGAAGGTGAGTCATGTTGCAACTAAGATTCTTCATGCACAATCTTGTGGTTGGTTTCTCTGGGTGTCTCCGCCCCCTAAACTTAGCTTCCTTGGTGATCTTGGTGCCACTCCTTAAGGTGAATGCACTACATTGCTCCTTGCCTTGAGCTTTAGTTACTTCAGTATCACTTGGTAGACTGCCTTGTGGGCGTGCATGTAATGCTTGAGCAATTTGACCCAATTGAGTTTCCAAAGCTTTCAAAGAAGAACTGTGACTTTGTAGCAATGCTCCTTGGCTCTTAATAGATTCAGCTTGTTCTTGAAAGAAAGCCTTCATAGTCGTCATAAAGTCTTGGAAAGTAGCTTCCAAAGAGTTGGTGTTCAATGAAGATGCTAACCCCTTGTTAGTATTTTGTTACGGCATGTTTTGTTGAAAACTTAGGGATGTAGTCAGATTTTGTTGCCAATTTGAGCTACCGTTATTGTTGATTGCTTGATTCCCCCAAGAAAAATTAGGATGCTGACTCTATCCTGGATTATAAGTGTTCGAATATGGGTTGTTGTTGCTCCTATTGAAGTTCCACATGTAGTTGGTAGACTCATGGTTTTTAGGGCACTCGTTCACATGATGAATGCCATGGCAAAGAGCTTGCATCCTTGACTTCCTTCACTTCACTAGGATGTTGGAGATTCTTCAACATGTTTGTAAGCTGACAATTGAGCTGAAACAGAATCCTTAGCATCAAGATCAAATATCCATTGAGTCTTCCTCTCTGTTCCTAGTCTCAAAGAAGGGAAGTGACAGCCGTTTTTTGCTATCCTATCAAGGATACCAAATGCTTCTACAAGTGACTTGTCCAGCAAAGTTCCATTTGCTAAAACATCTAGCATCATCCTCGTGGGAACATTGACACCATTGTAGAAAATCACAACTTGTGTTCAATCGTGGAAACCATGATTTGTACATTTACGAAGTAGTCCCTTATATCTATCCCAACACTCGAACATCGAATCGTCTTTAGCTTGATGAAAGGAAGAAATATCATTCCTTAGTTGGGCGTTCATGTTGGGTGGATTATACCACAGCAAAAAGCTCTTGTATAGGCTTGTCCATGATTTCATCGAGCCAGAAGGTAATCCACAAAGCCACGCCCTTGCTCAATCTCTCAATGAGTATGGGAATAACTTTAATTTCAGCTCATCCTCATGTACACCTTATTGTCGAAAGGAGTCACACACCTCTAGAAAAGCACGTATATGCTGCCTTGCATCTTCATGAAGCGTACCACCAAACTGTCCAATAGAGTTCAACATATTGAACATCACCGGTTTGAGCTCAAAGTGGGATGCCTGAAACTCGGGAGCTATAATCCAGGGTTGAGATCATCCAAGATGGGTGCTAAATAATCTCTAATAGGTCTTGGTCGAGCTACAACTCCATCATTGCAAATTGCTTCCGCATTTTGATCTGTAGGGTCTTCAACTGGATTTTGAACTCCGTACATGGTTCTTGGAACATGTCTTCTTTGACGAAATAACCTTTTGATCTCAAGTTCAAAAAGGAAGTAATGGTTCCTCAGGTCTTCTTCAGGTCATGCAACAGCACAAAACCTAAAAAGGTAAACACAAATAGAAAATAAATCTATATAAAAAGAATAAATAAAATGGTGCAAAAACTAAACTCAAAATAACCAATTGCCAATCCCTGGCAACGGCGCCAAAAACTTGTTATGTGATGTGATGTACTATAAATGATATGCAAATAGTGCAAGTATACACATCGAACAAGTATTAAAATCATGAGTGAGTATCATCTCCACAGAGATTGGAGGCCAAATTTAGCTTAGCTTAACACACAAAACAAGAACTAAAAGTAAATGTGGTAGCAATAGGCAACAAGTTCAGAAATGCTGTAGAAAACAACTATAATGAAAATTTGGCTAAACTAAATATACTTTGAACGTCCTTACACGTGTACAAAGCTCTCTAATGGGACAACATGCCAGGTTTGTTAAGGACTCCTATGTCTAAGCCTCAAGAATATTAGCACCTTTCAGCTCATACCACGCTCGACAGAGTTTACTAGGGTGTTTCTAAACTATCTCTCAGCGTGAACCCTAGCAAGCCACTATCCTTGAAGTTCTACTCTTTTTAGTCGTTGAAACTCTACACTTATCTCTAAGGCGAGTTAGGATTTTGCCTCTCAGCATCAAACCCCATTGTCTATGTAGATCAAAGCCTAACTCTCTCAAATATTAAGCTATCCAACACCTAAGCAAAGGCTAACTCTCGAAAGCTCTTACAAGCTTAAAGCAATAAAACAATGAACAAAGCATGAAAAGAACTGGAAAATAAGTTAAACATCTATTAAAAACTTAAAAAATAAACATCCAAAACAAACCCAAGCCACTTAGAGTTAGTTCATGGCTGGGCAAACAACATCTATAATCAACTATTTTAAACAACCCATTCCAAAATAAAATGCAACAGCAAAGAACAACTAAGAGTGAAGGAAACTCCCAAGCCGTCGTGGACTGTCGTGAACCACCCTAAGCTTGCTGCTTCGCTCAAAGGCCAACAAGATCTTCCCTTTGGAGCTTCAACAATGGAGGACACAATGAAGAATAAGAAGAAGAAGAAGAGTGGTCGTCTATTCTTTTCTCTCTTTCTTAGATCACAAAGCTCCTTTTTCAGCCCCCTTTAATGTGGGTGTCCTTTTCTTTATATAGTGGGGGCTCCTAGGGTCTTGTGCCCTTAGTATTTAGGGAATATTCCTTTCACATGTGGGGGCACAACTGGCTGGTGTAATCACGTGTGGGGGATGCAAAATATCTCCATTCCTTTGTCTTCTAGTGTGCTAGAAATGTCGTCCAAAATGCTATGGCGTTTTTATCTCTACCCAAAAATGCTCCTCAGCTTCCCTGTACTTCACCACACCAAAACAAAACTCTTCCAAGAAGCACCAATTTCATAAATAAAAACAACCAAGCAAACACCACCATATGCAACTATATGAATTAAATGCAACTATATGCAACAAAGTGGGCTTGAAACTAAGCAATAACCTAAGTAAAAAAGGCATAAAATGTATCATTTTACAAGGTTAATAGTGGGAAAATTGTGTCTCCAATTGGGGCAACTTATGTTGACTAGGGGCTCAAGAACCCTGACTTTGATGGGCGCAAGAGGAAGAAAAGAAGATGCCGATATCATTTGAAGACATTCAAGGTAAAAATAAGCTTTGTTGGAAGGCTTTGCATGCAAGCAATTCAAAGTGCCCTCTAGGAGCAAGAATTTGGAAGCCCACAAGAAGTCATTAACTAAAGTTGCATGATTGTTGAACCCTCTCATATGGTAATGAGAACAATTTTATAGATATTGGAGTATTCATCCAAGCTACAAGGAAAATACAGATTCCACTCATTTAAAAAAGGCTAAAAGAGTGTTGAAGAATATGAACACAGAATGACGATCCTTCAAGTAAAAAATTTAAGATAACTGGATTGAGTGAGCAAATATGCAAAGATCATATGTCTTATACGAATCAAAGAAATACAATGGCAAGGCTCAACCTGTCTATCTAGACTGAGCGAGCAAACGTGCAAAGCAAAAACCAATTTCGATAAAAAGAATTTAAAAGGCAAAAGAGAAGAGGCATGCATTCATGTGTTAGGCGTCCTTGGGAACATGCTCATCATAATCATGGCATTTTTTAAATATTGGCAGGTTTAGAACTTGCTTATCTATTCGAGCATGAGGAGAATAGAACCTGCTTATCTATTCGAGCATGAGGAGAATAAAACCCGCCTATCTATTCGAGCTTAAGGATAATAGAACCCGCTTATCTATTCAAGCATGAGGAGAATAGAACCTGCTTATCTATTCGAGCGTGAGGAGAATGAAACCTTTATTTTTCAAAACCTGCTTATCCATTCGAGCATAAGGAGAATGGAACCTTTTTTTCAGAACTCGGCTATCTATTCGGGCTTGAGGAGAATAGAACTTGCTTATCTATTCGATCGTAAGGAGAATAGAACCTGCTTATCCATTTGAGCACGAGGAGAATAGAACATTTTTTCAGAACTTGCCTATCTATTAGGGCTTGAG
The DNA here is from genome assembly GCA_019671005.1 of Hibiscus mutabilis. Taxonomy (NCBI): domain Eukaryota; kingdom Viridiplantae; phylum Streptophyta; class Magnoliopsida; order Malvales; family Malvaceae; genus Hibiscus; species Hibiscus mutabilis. The sequence continues at coordinate 9,295,692 of CM033735.1, read as the reverse complement.
AAGAATAGGACCCACTTATCTATTCGAGCGTAAGGAGAATAAAACCTTTTTCCAGAACCTGCTTATCTATCCGAGCATGAAAAAGATGTCGTTACCTGCTTATCCATCCAAGAATGAGGAGGATAGAACCTTCTTTTAGAAACTACTTATCTATTCGAGCATGAGGAGAATAAAACTCACCTATCCGTTCAGGCATATAGAGAATGGAACCTGCTTATCTATTCAAGCATAAGGAGAATGGAACCCGCCTATCCATTTAGGCATAAGGAGTGGAATCTTGTGTTGGTGCCCATCTAGTTGGCAATTAGTGAAAATCAGTGTCTTTTGGTATTTTCTCTATCCCTATTTCACCGGAATGAGCAAAGAAGGGCAACTGTTGTCACTGCATTTTCACCTCTTTTTACCCTTTTTATTGTTATTGTTATTTTATTATTATTATGTATATATGCTTTATAATATTAGCATTATTATTAGAGTTAAAACCCAAAAAAATAAAAAAGCCTATTTGATTTAGATAAAGAGTCCATTTAGTTTAATTAGGAGTCTATTTAAATAAACCTAGTACAATAAATGGCCCAATTGGCCCCAAATTAAAAACCTAATTAACCCTTTTCGTTTATCCTATGTGCAAATTTAATATCAACCATTGGATCTAGGGCAATGATCCAATGGTCCAGATTGGACCAAAAAAAGTGAGGGGCGGTACCCTCACTGGTGCCGCCACGCACTGGCGTATAAAACCACCCACGCGACCCCAAACGGCGCTGCTAAGGTTGTCTGCTCTCCCAGGCGACACGCTCTCCCCTGAAGCCATGAGACTTGATCGTTCTAAGGCCGAAGGGTAGCGCAGATGACCGGCCAACTCTTACCTCACTGCGCCGCCGTCGCAACGCCCCCATCAGTCGAATTCCTGCAGGGCACGCAAAGAAAAAGGGAGAAAGAAATTAGGGCTGATTCAAATAAGGGGAAATGGGGAAAGTAAACCCAAATCAGTGCACATCTTCATCAAAAATCAACCAAGCATGGAAAATTCCAGATTTTAGGGATTATGTTCCTAATTTTTCTTATAATTTTGGGTAGAAAATACCTATTTAAACCCCTCATTCCCTTGTAAATTTTCACGACTGATTACCACGAAAATACACACTAAAAAGGCACGAATCAATATATTGTACTCAGATTATTTGGAATAAAGCTTGAAGAATTTTTCTGGTAACCTTACATTGTTCATTTTTATTTATTTTTTATTTCAAATATATTAAAGAAGAAGGGTGTTCTTACCCAATTTTGGAGCCACCGTTTCCTTCCAATCCAAACTTTTTTTGGGTTATTTTAAAAGGGGATTCAAGCTTGTTCGAAAGGCAAAAAAAGGTTTTTTTTAAACTTTCACCACCGGCGGACGATAGCCGGCACTGATTGAAGGCAGCCGGTGCGACAACCAGTCATAATTTTCTTCATCCATGAAGAACATGGATGAACGTTTGAGATTTTGAAATTGGGTGTTTGATCCAAACTTTTCTAAGTGAGAATAATGAAATGTGTTTATAAAAAGTGAGTTTTATACCCAAAATAAAGTGGGCTTATTACACCCATTAAATCCCTCCTCCTTTTCCTTTTTGCTCCGCGAGTCAACGTTTTTTTAATTGTTTCAAAATAGTCATTGTTTTTATAGATTTGGCCTTTAGTTTTATTTTTCTTTTAATTTGGTCATTGTTTGTTTAAGTTTCTTTAAATCCAAATTTTTATTAATAAATTCATTTTCACATTTTTAAATAATTTCTAACTTGTATATTTTTATAAAACTGACTCGTATATAAAAATTGTTGACCTAACTCAGAAATGATAATTTTTTAATAATTGTGTTTTCCCTTTTTTCTTTTGGGGTTCATTTATTTATGCATATTTATTTAATTTTTCATCTTTGTATGTTTTATGTTATATTGTTAGATTACTTTAATTAAATTTGTTTATTAATGTAATGTTTAATAACTGGAATCCTGATAAATCCGGTGTCTTACCAAATGAAAATGACGGGTTAGCGCCAGGAGTGCTAGCGGTGATTGGAGTTCATTTTTTGAATGGTAAGACTGTCAAAATATATTCATATTCATAAATGGACGAATAAATCGAATTTTTCGTGAACTTGCAAATTCCGACATTAAAGCGTTTTGTAATCGACTAGGTACCAATTTTGGGCGTTGTGGGGGTGCTAACCCTTCCCCACGTGTAACCAACTCCCGAACATGTTTTTTTTGTTTTCACAGACCAAAATCGTTGTTTTAATAAAATAAAATATTTTATTGAAATGATTCATTTTTAGGTGATCCAATTACACCTTTTAAAAGATTAGTGGCGACTCCATTTTTTTATGTCGAGCTCAAAAGGGTTGCGACAGTTCTGATGCTGCGTGACCCGGCATCACTCATACGCTTTTGTGATATGGTATATTTGGGCCTTGTGGGCCCCTTTGATGTTGTGATATGGGTTTCATGTGTTTAGAAGACTAGTGTAGCATCATGTATCATTGTAATTGTCATATCATTTTACTTGACTACATGTCTGTATTTATGATTTGCATGAAGCATGGTAGAGTAGAGATGTATCCACTGAGCTTTATGAGCTCAACGTTTGGAATCGTTTTTATACGTAGGTTTTTAGGTGGCTGCGTTGCATTAAAAGAAGCCTCATCGGATTAGGCTTTCAGTTCATCGATGTGATCAAGAGTACATTACTTAGGCTTGTCGGGTACTGTATTCATAGGACCCTTGATTTATGTCTGTAACTCTATTTGGATTTTAATTATGTCGAATGCTTTTAATAACCTTGTTTTAATTGGAGCTCTCATACAAACAATTTAACTATTCTGTATTAACTCTTTTCCTAACGTTCTTGGATTTATTGAAATGATTATGTTGCGGGCTAAATCTAGTTGTGAAATTTTATCTATGGTTTGGGCTTGAGGCCCAAATATGACGTTGGGTTTAGGGCGTTACATTTAGTGGTATCAAAGCCTAGGTTTAGCCGGTTCTAGGAAACCGTAGGGTGGTAGAAGGTCATAAAAAAGGTTGTCTAGTGAATACGTGCCCATAAATCGAAGTTGTACTCATTTAAGCTGAATATCTAATGGAGCAACCTTGTTTGTTTATCTGTGTAGAATTTGAATCATGCCTAGAGGTGCATGCGACCACAAAGAAAGTTGGGGCTCTCAAGAGGAGAGTTATGATGAGGATTATATTCACAAGACCGATGAGAGATCGAAGGATGATAGGCGACACAGGGCCAACTACTTCACCCACCTACATAGGGCCCTTAATCGCATTGTGAGGGCCATCTTTAGGCCATCTGCTACGCCTTTTGAGGCCTCTATTGAGAGACTTCACCGTCTTGGCGCAAAAAATTTCCTTGGGTTGGGATATAATAATCTGATCATGGCGGACCAGTGGTTAAGAGATACTCGTTAAATCTTGCATCAAATGTAGTTGGAACCCGAAAACAAGTTGAGGTGCATCATTTCCCTATTGAAGGAAAATGCTCGTGAGTGGTGGGAGACCGTGGAGTTAGGATGGTATCCTAACCGATCCACTTAGGATGATTTCCTTGATGAGTTTGAGAAGAAGTGAGTAGGGGAAGTCCATATGGATAGCTTGAGAAATCGGTTCACACATTTGATGTAAGGAAACCGGTCTGTTTTTGAGTACGAGCAAGAGTTTCTTCAGATGAGTAGGTATGCCCTAGAGTTGGTTATTATAGAAAAGATGAGCGCGACATTCGGAATCATTGTTTCCTTATGCAGGTTTTTAGGTGGTTGCGTTGCATTCAAATGAGCCTTATCGGAGTAGGATTTTAGCTCATCGATGTGATCAAGAGTATAGTACTTAGGCTTGTCGGGCAATGTATTCATAGGACCCTTGATTTATATTTGTAACTCTATTTGAATTTTAATCATGTCGAATGCATTTAATTACCATGTTTTAACTAGAGCTCTCATGCAAACGGTTTAACTATTTTGCATCAACTCTTTTCCAAAACGTTGTTGGATTTATGAAAATGATTATGTTGTAGGCTAAATCTAGTTGTGAAATTTTATCTATGGTTTGGGCTTAGGGCCCAAATGTGACATTGGGTTTAGGGCGTTACATTAACACACATTAGGGCACCAATAAAATATGTTGTTAACATTAAAATATCACATGTGTCATCACTTTCATGCCAAGTCACCCAAGAATACACAACATGAATACATTTGACAACTAATATCATATTTATGAAACTCAGAAAATATTTTAGAGTTTAATACGTATTACCAATGACAAAACTATATAGATCCTTGGGACTATGCCCCTAATTTTTTAATTAAAAAATACTATAAGGTTTTTTTTCACCTATTAGGCCTCTAATTTTTAATTTATTTGAATTTTTCCTACCATTTTACGGTTAATTATACATTGTCCCCTGGTCTTGATTCTAAACTTCATCCATGTGTATTACCTCAACCTTCTACAAAAAGAAAGCTCATTAACTAACCTTCAATCATCTTTTTTCCTTTTACTCTAGAGGACTATCCATCCAAACTCTTTTGTTACCTTAAACACTTAAAAAAAATTCAACTCATTCAAATGATCAAGCGTGAAGCGAACGTAGCAGCTGATTGGTTGGCCAAAATTAAGAGTCCTCCAAATGCGAGTAGGGATGTGAAATCAGGTAATCTTTCAGGTTTCAGGTCAGGTCATGTCAAGTCAGATCAAATCAGATACAGGTTATGTTAGGTCAATTTAATAGTTCGACTTGGATCAGGTCGGTTCGAGTCGACTCAGATTCAGGTCATTATCAGGTTAATTTCAAATCAGATTGAGTTTGGGTTCGGGTTAGGTTAATTTCAGGTCGGGTAAGTTTCAGTTCAGGCCAAAATGATTCAGGTCTAAATTAGTTAATTAACGGGTTAATTCAAGTTCAAATGGACTTCAGGTCGGGCCACGTTCAGGTCGCGTCATGTCGTTGACGGATAAAATTCAGGTCGGGGAATATCGGTTTCGATTAAAGTTAAAGTTGGGTCTTACCGTGTACAAATAGACTTTGGTATGGTAATTGTGGGTAAATTTTAGATAAAAATAAAATTTTAGGGATTAATATGAACCAAAATATCCCTTAAGATGCCAAAATATTTTACAATTTAAAAAATACATATAATTATGACTAAATTGAATTAAACTAAAATTTAAAAGTGAATGTTAATACTAAAATGAAAAATTTTAAACAAGTGAGGACCTAAAAAGTAATTAGTCACTAAACAAAAAATTAGGAGGCAAATGCGAAATGGGCAATTAATTATTGAATCAAATTTAAAAAGATTTCATTTGAATTTTGGAGGAAAAAAACCTAAAAATTAGAAGGCTTAATACCCTCCAAATTTTTGTCCTCCCCCACCAATTATTTTTTTCATGATTTTAATTAAAGTGAAACGGGAGGGAAAGTTTCCCACTCGCGTGGGTTTCTAGGTTAGGATAAATTATTTTTTAGCCTTTCCAACTTTAGATGTTTTTCATTTAAGTCCCAAATTTTCACTTTTAGGTTTTAATTTAATTCAATTGAGTCTTAATTTAAATTAATTTAATTGAAATTCCACATTTAGTTTTAGAATTCTTTTAATTATGTTCGTGATTTATGCTTCTAAGTTTTAATTTAGCTCAATTAGATCCTAAGTTTAATAAGTTAATTCAATTCGAAATTATTATTATACCATAAAAATTTTGATTTAATATAATTATACACAAATTTTTTATTTGGATGTAAATATGTAATTGTACACATGAAAGTTGAAACTTTAATTTAGTTCAATTGTACACATAAAGCTTTGATTTAAATATTTAATCAAATTCAAATGCATAAATTAGCAAGTTGAATCGGAATTAATCTCGTAAATCAATAACACTATACTAAACCATAAGCCATTAATACTAAACCCAAAACCATAAACCTTAAGGAAAAGAAATTAATCTCATAAACCAATAACCATAAGCTAAATCATAAACCATTGATACTAAACCCTAAACTTTAAAGAATCCAAATTAATCACATAAACCAATAACCCTAAACTAAACACTAAACCATAAATCTTAAAGAATTAGAATTAATCTCATAAACCAATAACACTAAACTAAACCATAAATTGTTAATATTAAACCATAAATCATAAAGCTTAAGGAATTATGTTGACAACATTTAGATATTTAATAAAACTTTTAAATATTTTTATATACTATAATTTATAAATATAAAAAGTAAACATATTAATTTAATGATCATAGATAATCATGTACCTTAAATTGTGAAGATGTATTTTGTCAAACTATAATACAATAAATTCATAATCTCACAAGTTCATCAATTGTAACTTATTAGTTATTACAAGTCAGATAAATACCAAGTCAAATAAATATCAGATCAGTTTAATAACAAGTTAGATCATTTACGGGTTGAGTCAATTACATATCAGGTTCATAATAGGCCAGGTTGATAACAGTTCGAGTAATATCATGTAACACCCTAAACTGAGCCTAGGATTATTGTTATCATTTTTCGAATCCTTAAATGGTTAAACAAGTTACCTTGAATAGGATCCAATTAAGGATCAAAATGTAAAAGCAATGAAACTTAAGAGCCAAATTAAAAGAGGTCAAAAGATAAATTTAATTAAGGATTTAACTGGAAGGTTTAAAGAACAAAGTGACCAAATTAAGGTGACCAACTTGCAAACTCTAGTAAATAGAGAGAATGCATGCTAAATTCTTAATATCCTACAAATGCCCTTCATTTATCTTTGATTAGTGGATAAATAAGGGATAATTTGGTCCATTCATTAAGGGAAATTGAGGATGAATCAGCCAAACCTTTCTCCTATTCCCATTTTACCGATTCTAACTAGCAGAAAAGAGAGAAAAAGAAAGTGAAGGGGAAAGCTTGATATCCATGGCCATTCAACTTGATTTAGCTTCAAATTAAGTCTAGATAGCTTAGTAAGTAAGGTAATTACTTGATTCTCTTGTGAATTTCATGTTTGAGTTGTTTGATTTGAAATGGAATTGTGATTTGAGTATATAGATACTGGAAATTGTATTGACATGTAATCGAATCTTGTGAAATTGCTAGAATTGATCTTAAAATTGTTGGATGACATGATTAGGTTGAAATGCATGCTCAAATGGTTGTGCTAGATGCTGGAAATTAAGAATTAAAAGTATGAAATTAGAATAGTCTAGCTTGAAACTGTTTTGTTGAATTGAAATTGTGTAAACCTGCAAAATTAAGCATTGTAACCAAGTTACTCTATTTTGGATGCCTTGAATAATGAACTAACATTGACTAAACATTTTTAGGATGTCATATGAAATGAATTACAGGGCCAAAACATTGGTTAAAATGAATTTAAGGAATTAAAATGAGAATGGGTGCAATTTGCCTATAATTGCTCTGTTCTGGGCAGTAACTTTGAAAATTCACCAAATTTTATATAGATCAAATTAAGGGATGAAATTTTAGTGACATGATCCTTAGTATGTATACTTTCATTAGGTGAAAACAGAACTGAAAACTGGGTCCTATGCTGGAAACTGTAAATAGAAATAGCTGGACAGTGCAAACTGTCTAGGCAGTGTAAATGCCCTGTCTTTGAACAATAAACTGTATTAATTGGCTCAGAAATAAAATAAAAGCCTTATAAGATCATATATACAATTTTTTTAGCTTTCCAAAGATATAAATTAATCGAAATTCTGACAAACGGATTAAAAGATATGACCATTTAAAGGGACAGTGTGCAAACTGCCAGGCAGCAGTGTCCTGGGAGTTTGGGACTGTTTTTGCACCTAGAAGCAAATTGTTTCCAAAACAGATTTGGGAAATTGTAACCTGTCCAGTTATGTCTTAAAATGAGGTAATAAAATATGGAGATGAACTAGTAAGAAATGCTTAAAAGAAAGCATAAAAACAGTAGCTAAATGTTAGGTACAATGTGGTAACATTGCTACTATATATGTGTGACATTATGTGCTTGTTTTGATGAATTGTATGTGTTATGCTTGCTAGACCAAGGGAAGCAAGTTGTGGAAGAGGAAGATAAGAGTGGACATCCCAAAGCAAGAGGCAAAGGGATTTGGATACAAGACAATTGATTAGCTAGGAGTATTGTGAGTGTAACTATCCTTAGGGTTAGGACTTAGGTCCTAACCAACCTTGCTATTGTCTTAATGCAATGTCACTGCCATGTAACATGACTTAATACATATTTGGATAATTAAGGGAAGAATGATATGAATGACAACTTGTTTGATGCCATGTTCTATGTGTTTACTTGATTGTTAAGCAAATGAAATGAAATGCTTGACATGTTGCATTGCTTATGCCAAAGGTAAGAAATGGCATGCTTGCTTGGTGAATAAGGTACGCACATTGCATACATAGGCATGTGTTTGAGATTGATGCACATGGCTGGTTGAAATGAAATGAACAATGGTACCACTTTGTATTCATGCCATTCGAATGACATGGATAGATTTTGCCTTGGGAGTTAAGACTCCATAAGCCTAGGGCTTGGCCTTTGAATGGCATAATCTTGAATTGGATAATGAATTGTATAAAGCTTGAATGAAATGGATAATCAATAACCTTGGTAGCTAGTTTGGATAGATAGGAGGGCATGCCTTAGAATCTTGAGCTCATTTTGGCACTTCGGTGCATTTTGTTGAGGATTTGATTATCTTTTGAAGTAAATACCAAGTGTGTTATAAAATGAATTAATAACTTGAAATGAACATTGTTTGCTTTGGTGGTGTGTTGTGAACATTGCTTGTTTTGTAAGATTCTTGAATAAACATCCTTGCCTTGAAAGATAACACATGAATGGTTGTATAACTAGTTACTTCTCATGAAAGAAATGTTTAGATGATGGCTTTGAGTAAGAATGCCTACTTGGTAATTGGTGTATTTGGTTGCTTGTCTTGTAAGCAAGATACTCGAATAGCATATGGGTATATATGATGGATGTTGCTATGTTGATTGTGTGATATGTGAAGATTGCCTATGTTACACCTTGAATTTGAATGGTATGTGTCTTGTAGAGATGATCATGATTTTTTTGAAATACATGTAAACTTGGATATGTATGCTTGGAAATTGGCTAGATTTAGTGTTACCTCACTAAGTACATAACTTGTACTTACCACTCTACTCTTCATTCTTCCCATAATAGATTAAAGACATTATCAAGAGGATATTTTGAGATCGAAGCAACATCTTGAAGCAAGCTTGAAAGTATGATTTCATACTCTTTGTATACTCCTAGTTTGGTGGCACTATAACTTGTAATAGGTAGTCTTGATCATGCATTTTGTTGTGTTGTTAAGACTAGTAAATGTAATGTTTTGTTGGGCCTATCATGTAACCTACTTTGATGACTTTAAGCTATGTATATAACTATGTTGATATATATATATATAATAAGCTTGATGCTGTGCATAATGTGAAATTAATCCAATGAATGTTGAATCTTGTTTTATTCGAACAATAGACCAATATTGTATGATCATGCATTTGTTCCTATGGCCATTGATATGATTCGGCAATGTTGAGATTGAAGCTAAGGTATGTTCAAGCATGCATTATCAATATACTAGCCAAGGATGCCATGAAATATTATGACTTGTTGAAAAAGGAAACAAATGAAATGTGCTAAGTGACCACCTTGTATTATTCGAATAGGGTACATGAACTTGTAATAAGATTAAGGTTGAATCATGTCTAATGGTAACCTATTGTGAAGTATGTCACACTTGTTATTGTTGTTTGAATGATGTATGTGTATTGAATGAAATGGAATGAACCATTCTTGTAACCTATTGATATTCGAATGAATAAGGATGCCTTGAAATGATTATGTTGATTAGTTAAATAAGTAGTATCTTGAGATGCAAGTAAGCTAATTGAGTGAATAATGCTATGCTTAGTTCTTGTTAATGGAATGTTTATGTGAGATGTAAATAAGTTTGTTAATTAAGCATGAAAAATGGTAACTTAGAATATAAGTATGAAATGAAATAAATTAGTACCTAAATTAGTATGCTAAGAATGTTTGTTTTGATTAATGTGGATTACTTGTATGACTTGTATGGTTGTGTTTAGGTTACTTGCGTTGCAAGTTATGTATACCGAGGTTACTTGTATGACTTGTATGGTTGTGTTTAGGTTACTTGCGTTACAAGTTATGTATACCGAGGTTACTTGTTCGACAAGTAACCTATCTTTTGCTTTGTTTTCACTTTGGTAATGCTCCTGAATCGGATTACGTCTAACCCGGGGATAGGGTGTTACATTTATTGGTATCAGAGATTTTATTCGGTTCTAGGACTAAACTAAGCTCACTTGCATCATATAGGATATTATGCCACCTAGAAGACTTGATATAAGCTTGTATTGTTGCTTAAATGTGAAAATTGAAACTCTTATTGTTCTGATTGAACTAGAACGTCATAAACGAGACTTGGTCGGGATAATGAGAGTCCCGTAGGCTCCTCGAATGAAGGAGACAGAGTGAGGATGGAGCAGAATCCTCCGCAACAGTAAGCTCAACCTCGAGCTCAGGCCGCAGCTCAACAGGAAGCCCCGGCTGTAAATTCTGTACAACAAGAGTGCTTGATAAGCATTAAAGAGATGTTTGATCATCTCGTATCTACAGTAAAAAGAGAACATCTGATTCCAAATCTTGCCACTGTAGTAAGTCGAGCCCCTATTGACAAGCTGGCTCAACATCGGGCCTATACCTTTACCGGCACCGATAAGGCTAATCCTGAAGTAGTCGAGTACTGGTTAGAGGCCACTACTCGCATTCTAACAAAACAATTGCCAAGTCCTGACGAGCATAAATTTGAGTATGCCATCCTTCTGTTGGCAGACGAAGCACTGAGCTGGTGGGAAACCACTACCCTGATTGCTCCGGTGAAATCTATCACTTGGAAGTTCTTCTTCGATGAGTTCAGGAAGAAATATATCAGCGAACAATATCTGGCCGAGCACCAAAAGTGATTCTTGTATCTTAAACAAGTTGGCCGACCTATCGAGCAATACGTGAGCGACTTTTGCAAGTATTACAAGTATGGGTCTGAATATATCAAAACCGAGGCCGACAAGTGCCGGATGTTCATTGATGGGTTAAATGATGAATTAATCCTTATATTCACTACTCTAGGTATTACCGACTTTCAAAATTTGGTAAACCGAGCCATTTCTACTAAGGCGAAGATGAAAGCCTCGGAAAGACGCAAGAACGGACACTCTTGGAAAGACAAACGACCCAGGAACGATGACAAGCCACACTGGTAGTCACAGAAGTCCAAACACCTAAAAGGACACTCTTCGAAATATACCCCTAATTAGAAGAGTAGTTACATCCCGAAACCTTGAACGGTTATAAAGACTTCAGCCCTTGTTGTTTCTGTTGATAGTACGGGGAATCAGACTAAAGCTAATCAATACCCTCTTTGCAAGTTCTGCCAGAAACATCATACTGGCCAGTGAAGAGCTCAACAGAATCTATGCTACTCATGTGGATCCTCTGATCACTATATCCGGGATTGTCCCCAAAATCCCAATGTAGCGATGTCCTTTTTTCGCTAAAAAACGTGGTTTCGAAGGTGTTTGTGATTTTTTGGATATAAAACGTTTATTCTGTGGGGTTTTAGAAAACCGTATTTTATTTAAAAATTGGAGTTGCCACCGGCCACTTAGGTAGGCCGAACACCATAAAACCAGAGATTCAAAAAACTGTTGGGTTCGGGAGTCGGTTACGGGTGGGGAAGGATTAGCACCCCCACACCGCCCAAAATTGGTACTTTGATAATTACCACTTTATTAATATTGGATTTTTCGGATTAAAGTGATGATTAATTTAAAATTCGGTCATAATTGCGAATAAATTTTAAGGGCCCCGTTATCCGAGAGTAAACGTCCAACCACTATCACTACGCCTGATACTAGCCCCATTTACGCTCGGATAAAAAGGCACCGCATTGACAATTTATATCTCTATATATGCAATATTAGTGGCAAAATATATAACATGGCAAATAATTTAAATGCAATAAATATTAACATGACAGAATACTAATCTAACATAAATAAAATACGTAATTAAAACACACATATACATATCAAGCTTAATAGTAGACAAAAACAAATTTAACATGTCACAATAACAAGGCAGGAATAAATACGTGTGTAGACGAAAACATATATTTCAAGAAGACATACATACTAGAAATAAAACATATTTCAACATATATAGAACAAGATATTATACATAAAAAAGAAGACACACTAACACGTAACCTAAAGGCCAAGAGAACATACAATACATACAAAAAATACAAAACATGTTGTGTACGAGCCAACTAGAACATAATAGGCGTAATACGAATAACCGAACAAATACATAAAGATACATAATCATCATGAACTTAACACACATATACATGTAAGCATAAAAATACAAGGCATATACGAGGGATATATAATAAGGCAAAAGACTACATCAACAAATACGATTATAATACGAACATAAATATTTACATGGAAACAAGACTGAAATGAAAAGAAATAAACATCAGTGGTAGAAATTAAAAGATAATAACATGCGATTTAGGGACGAAATTGCAAAATAGACAGAACCTAAAAGGATCAAAACTGTAATTGGACCAAGGGGCAGACCCGATGTGAAAAATCCAAAAACGCGGGATGGCTAAAGGAGTAATTTTACCATTTAAAAACTGATTCGATGTAATTTGGGGACTGGATTGCAAGATTTTGAAATATAAGGGGGACTGGAATTGTAATTATACCATGCGGCGAGACAGAAACGAAAATATTGAAAACGCGGGGGGATTTATTATGTAATTTACCCATTTCACAAAATAATAACACCTATAAAACCCCCTTTTTTAGGCCGGAACCAAAATTTCCTCATTTCTTCCATTTTTTCAGTTTTATAACAAGCCACTCTTTCTCGTTTTCTCTCAACTCATCCTATGAACCCAGAATCCGGCGACCGACCGCCGTATTCTCCGCCGCCGGTGAGCCCCAAAAATACACCAAAATGAACCTCTCCTTACCCTCGACACGAATCCGAACTTGGATTCGAATAAAAAGCCTTCATTCGTCCTAGATCTAAGAAATACGAAACGTAAAAAACCCCTTTTTTGTATTCAACCCAAAACGAAACCAAAGAAAGGACCTACCACTCCTTTTAGTTCACCATGTTCGGCTTGGGAAAGCCGAAGAGGCTTATCACTGGTGAGGGGAGATCCACCGATGACGATGGCAACGACTTCTAACCCTCTCTTTTTTATTTACTATGTATCTTTTTTGTATGCATGCAACAAAGTAAGAAAAGAGACGAGTATTTACCACTAAAGATTTTTTTTGTATTTCTTTCTTTTCGATTACCACTTTTTTACTGCCTTACAAAATGTTTGTTTCATACATATATGCCTGGCTTTTGGTTTGGTACAAGTAATATATTATCTATTTCAGATCTGGACTGCTACTGACATAATATTTCTTTTCTTGTGTTCTGATGTGTCTGAGCGCGGTGGTTGGAGATCGGCATGGTGAAGCATGGTGGCGGTGTGGGGGTTCTGTCTTCGGCCAGAGGTGTTCTCGACCGTTAGATCAGATCTGATCTAACGGTCGGGCTGGTTTGAAGGATGAACGGCCCAGATGAAGCCTCGATTGGTGAAACGACTCCAGATCGTGACATGTGTCGCTCAGCAGTCGAGGAATTATAGCGCGTGGGGCTCACGCACGCGTGGGATATCGAAGAGTCCGCGCGTGGACTGCACGCGCGCGTGGCACTCGAACGGTCCAGACATGTAATGCACGCGGCCGGCCATATATTTTATCCCTGCTTGATCGTGGTCGTTGGATCAGATCTTGATCCAACGACCCATAGTTATCTGCACCAAAATAATTAGAATTAAATAGGGTTTGGGTTTGGGCCAACCGGGCCTTGTAATAATATTAGACTTCATATTTGTAATGGGCTTGGACTATCAATTTATTCATTTGGGTTTAACATGTTTTGGATTTTATTTTATATTAGCCCAATAATATTAATATTAGTTATAACAACAATAATAATATACATACGGTAATACAAACGTATATACCTATGCAAGCATTAATTAATATAACATACTAGCATACATACATATATAATCATACACATAATTAACATAACATCTACACACATTATCCGTAAAAACAAATACGCTCGTACTAACTATAGATACATGCGTGACACACATACCGTTAATACGTACACATACATAGTTTACAATATACATGCACACATATATTAATAACACTCATGCACATAATAAACACGTAATATAATATAATACAAAGTATACATGCAACACTAATATACTAATAATTATACTAATATGTATTTGTAATCACTCATTTTCACTTGTAAATACATATTAATATTGCATGTATATTTATTATATTATATGAATGTTACTAATATGTATATAAGGTGGTGTGCATGTATATTATAAGCTATGTATGTATACGTATTAAGGGTGTATGTATGTCGCGTACGTATCTATTTAGTACGAGTGTATTTGTTTAGTGTATATAGATGTTATGTTAATTATATGTATGATTATACATACGTATGCTAGAATGTTATATTAATTAATGTTTGTATAATATAAGTATACGTTTTCGTATGTATGTGTATTGCTATACTAATTATATTATTATTAATGGGCTGATAAAATGAAATGAAAAAAAATCAAATATATTAAACCCAAATAAAAATGAAGTCCAAGTCCAATTACAAACAAATTACAAGGCCCAGTTGGCCCAAACCCAAATCTTATCGAATTACAATTATGGTGTGCAGGTAACTGTGGGCCGTTGGATCAAGATCTGATCCAACGGCCACGATACAACCAAGAAGTCAAAAATATCTGACAGCCGCGTGTTCCACACGTATGGACCGTTCGAGTGCCACGCGCGCGTGTGGTCCATGCGCGGACGCTTTAATATCCCACGCGCGCGTAAGATCCACGCGTTCTGACTCCTCGATTGCGGAGCTCCACGTGGAAAGATCTGAAGCCGTCTCATCAAATCGAGGCTTCATCCAGGCCGTTCGTCCTTCAAGCCATCTCGACCGTTAGATCTGATCTGATCTAAAGGCCGAGAACGCGTCTGGCCACTGGCAGAACACCCATATCGTCACCATGCCGATATTCAACCCCCGTGTTCAGAACATGCCCAAGACAACAAGCAAAAAATTGTCAGTTCAGATCTGAAAAAAGCAAGATGCAACTTGCACCAAAACAAAGACAATGATAAATATGAAACGGGGACTTTTGTAACGGGGGAGGGGGTAACAAAAAAAACAGAGGGGGTAACAAAAAAAACAGAGTGGTAACAGAGATCTTGTAATACAAAAACTGAAAGTTGTAAACATTCAAGTGATAATCAAAAGAAAAGTCCAGTGGTAAATACTCGTTTCTCTTTTTTTTATTTTTGCATGCATATACAAAAGAGTAAAACAGAAACAAAAAAAAGGAGAGTCGTCTTACCGTCGCCGTTTGTGGGTCTTCCCTTCCTCAGTGATAAGCCTTTCGGCTTCTCCAAGCCAGATATGGTGAACTAAAGGGAGGGGAAGACCCCTGGTAGTTTTGTTTTGGTTTAAAAAATATTTTTTTCGCTTCATATTTTCTAGATCTATGGCAAATAAGGGTGCATCCTCTGAATCCAACCACGGATTCATGTTGAGGATGAAAAGAGGGTTATTTTGGTGTATTTTAGAGACTCGACGGCGCCGATTAGCGGCGGCCGGCGGCAGAGAACACGACGGCCGGCCGCCGGATTTTGGGTTTTATAAGAACAGTTGAGAGAAAATAAAAACGGGGCTGGGTTATGAAAACCGAAAAATGAAATGAAATGGTGAAAATTTGGTTTCAGTCTGAAAATAGCCTTTATATAGGTATTATTATTTTGCTAAATGGGCAAATTACACACTTAATACCACCGCGTTTTCAATATTTTCGTTTTTGTCTTGCCGCATGGTATAATTACAATCCCAGTCCCCCTGATATTTCAAAATCTTGTAATTCAGTCCCTAAGTTACACCGAATCAGTTTTCAAATGGTAAAATTACGCCTTTAGCCATCCCGCGTTTTTGAACTTTTCATTTTGGGTCTGCCCCTTGGTCTAATTACAGTTTTGATCCTCTTAGGTTTTGTTTGTTTCGCATTTTCGTCCCTAAATTACATGTTATTGTTCTTTAATTTCTGCCACTAACTTTTATTTTTCTTTCATTTCAGTCCTGTATTCTTTGTAAATATTCATGTTCGTATTATAATCGTATATGTTGATATTCTATTATTTTATTTTATGTCCCTCGTATATGCCTCGTATTTTATGTTTATATGTATATGTGTGTTAAGCTTATAATAGTCATGTATTTTTTTTATCCGGCTATTAGTATTAAAGCATGTTATGTTCTATTTGACTCGTAAAACAGCATGTTCTTATATTTTTGTATGTATTGTATGTTTTCTTGGCTTTTAGGTTACGTGTTAGTGTGTCTTCTTTTATGTATAATATATTGTTCCATATATGTTGAAATATGTTTTATTACTAGCATGTATGTCTTTTTGAAATATTTGTTCGTCTATATACGGCATAATTATTCATGCATTGATATTCTAACTTGTTAAAGTTGTTTTTATCTATTATTTAGAATAATATGTATATATACATGTTTTAGTCTAGTATATCATTTATGTTAGATTAGTATTCTGTTATGTCAATATTTACTGCATTCAAATATTTTTCCATGTTTTATATTTTTACCAATAAGATTGCATATGATTTATAACTTGTTAATGCGGTGCCCTTTTATCCGAGAGTAAATGGGGCCAGTATCAGGCGTAGTGATAGTGGTTGGGCGTTTATTCTCGGATAACGGGGCCCTTAAAATTTATTCGCAATTATGACTGAATTTTAAAATAATCGTCACTTTAATCCGAAAAATCCAATATTAATAAAGCGGTAATTATTAAAGTACCAATTTTGGGCGGTGTGGGGGTGCTAATCCTTCCCCATCCGTAACCGACTCCCGAACCCAATCTTTTTGAATCTCTGGTTTTATGGTGTCCGGCCTACCTAAGTGGCCGGTGGCCACTCCATTTTTTTAAAAAAATGCGGTTTCTTTTAAAACCCCATGGAATAAATATTTTATCCAAAAGAATCACGAACACCCTTTCAAACACCTTCAAAAATCCACCACGTTTTATTTAGCGATGAAAGAAAAAAAAGACATCGCTACAGATGGCGACTCCGCTGGGGACCATTTTTTGTTTTTCAAAAAAACAAATGAGAGTCAAGCTTTTAAAATAATTACCGCTTTACTAATATTGGAAGTTCCGGATTAAAGTGACTATTAAATTAACATTCGGTCATAATTGCGCGTTTATTTTAACGCATTTAAAATATGGCATATAAACCTGTCTTTTTAAGTGGGGGAAAACGCTAATGCTTTCGTGGAGATATCGTTCTCCCGTATGGGCCTAGCAAGTACCTTCGGGGCTCGAGTACCTTATGCTTTCGTAAGGATATCGTTCCTTCGTACGGGCATAAGCGAATGGGTCCCCCTGAATTGAACTTGGTTGAAAGGATCCTATAATGGGTGATGATCGAGGGCCTTGCTACTCTTAGTAGAGGACAGCAAAGACAATTCGGGTACCTCCTAGAACCAAGAGTGCATGTAGAGAATACATAGAAACCCACCCTGTTAGAGCCATGCGAATAACCTTAGGTGTTTTAGACGGGATAAATAGGGTTGTTTTGTATGTTTATTCTGTTTAATTTTGTTCTTTTATTTATATATTTATCAATTTTATCTGGTACTGACTTGTTTCTTTTCACTTTTGTTTTTTCTCATACATCATTGCATTTGCATCACATAAAGGTACTGGATCAAGTGGTTTGCCTGATCAGAAAGTCTTTCACCATGGAAAAAAGGTGTCTTAGGAAAGAAGAGCTTAATTTGTCAGTCAGACATTGGTCAGAGGTCAACCAGAAAATCCAAGGGGACAGTTTGCCGAACGAACGCGTAATAGCTGGATACACCTATGTGAGTCTCCAACAGAACGACTTATGGGATCTTCAAAGCATTTGGGAAAGATGGGACCGAAGACTACAAGACTTGTTCTGCAATAGTTATGGCGACATCGCACAGCTGTTATATGTTCAGATTAACCAGCCCCTACTCCGAGCTATAGTCCTGTTCTGGAATCCGGCTTTTTGCTGCTTCACCTTCAATGGGCAGGATATGATGCCTACGGTAGAAGAATACACTGCTTTACTTAACCAGAAAAATACTCAGGAAGATTGGATCTACACGAAGCCTCCGAGGAATCAGAATTACACTGCGAAACTCAAAACCTTTGCGGGAATGAGTGACGATTGGGTTAGTGGCCTCCTTCAAATCCGAGGAGATAATACAGTCTTTGCATGGGAAAGTATTCGGAACATCATACCGACACATCCAGACGAGGCAAAGAAAATGGACTTGTTCGCTTTAGGAATATATGGCTTGGTGATCTTTCCCAGAGTACTCGGGAACATTGACATAGCCATTCTGGATTTGTTTGAGCGGGTGAAACGGAAAGCAAACCCGGTACCAGCCATCTTGGTCGAGACTTTCATTTCCTTAAATGCTAGCCGAAAACATGAAGAAGGACGTTTTCGAGGATGCGCACAGCTGTTACAAGTATGGATTCAGAGTCACATATGGAAGACACCGATGAGGGTCCTGCCAGGGATATGCTTCCAAGGTTTTTCGCCTTTACGAGAATACTTAGCAAAGGAATGGCGAGAGGATTTGAAAACAAAAATGTGGACCAGTTTCTTCAGGAACATTCAAGATGAAGACATAGCATGGAGGGTCCCATGGCTCGGTAAAGTTAATTATTTTCTATACAGTTGTGGTGACTTCAACTGGCTGATGATGTTAGGATTGCATGGAGGGATCGCATGTGCTCCGCCTTTAGTGTCTCGGCAGTTCGGATCACGACATTTCATTCCCAATACCGCTGGATTAAGCCAAACTGAATTTATTTTCAAATGGGAGTTCAAAGGAAAAGTTCATACCATCATGAGGGCCTGGGATCATTGTTACCGGATCAGGGTGGAAGGAGATACCGAGCACATGACTACCCCAGATTACGATCTTTGGAGACGTTTGAGGGTTAATAATGTGATTCCTGAATCTGATCAAGGACCAGCAGTGTCACTCGAAGAGCTTACAAGGGTGGTACCGTCTGAAGCCGACATCTTAAGGAATGAACTCGAAGAAGTTAAAAGAAAAATGGACATCCAACAGACCCAACATGCGAGCGAACTCTATAAGGCAAGCTTAGAGGTTGACGAGCGGGACGGGATCATTAGGCAATTAAAGAAATTAAATGCAGATTTAAGCGACAAGAACACTCTTTATCAAAAAGATGCCTTTCTATTACAAGCAAAAATACAAAAGGTCGGCCGGAGTCAGTTCATAGCTGTGGAAAGAGAAAGAATGAACGGCATCTGTTTGGTGGAAGAAGAACGAGAAATCAACAAGAGAGCGATCGAGAAAGAGATAGAAAGCTGCCGTTTGGCTATGGAGGAAGAAAAACGGTCCGCCAAGAAGGCCATTGATCAAGAGAAAGAAAGATTCAGACAAGAAATCAGCAAGGGAAAACAAGCCAAGAAGGCCATTGATCAAGAGAAAAAAAGTCCATGAGTAGTCGAAATAGACTGTTAGAAATGCAAAAACTGTACGATGACACTATTCAAAGGCTGGAGCAAAGCCAAAGTCAAAATGGCGAATTAAAAGGAAAGGTAGCGAAAGTCGAACACTCACTTCGAATGTACTGCCGCAAGAATAACTTCGCTGAGCTGCAAGAAAGAGAACGCGAAGTGGGTGTGTTACAAGCACGAATTGGGTCCCTCGAAGCAACTGTTGAAGATTACAAGGAAAGAATTAATGTGTTCGAGGAGGCTGCAGCCGGAGGGGACACCTATTGGCAGAAGAGACTACGCGACGCTGCTCGAATGGTACAGGACAGAGACCAGTACTACGCAAACCTAATGGTGGACATACAGCGAGTCGCCAGGCATGTGAATGATTTAGCTGTCGAGGCTGAGACACTCCGACCTTTCATAGCCCCGGGAATGGAAGAAGCTCCTAGGTTCCTCAAGCTGCTCAGGGCAATTGGAAAATTAGGAGGTAGAGCTAGAGCCTATCTATAGGACTCTGTGTTGTAATTAGATCTTTTGTACTAGGGATCTTTACTTTGTAACACGAATTTTGTTGTAATCAAGACCCTTTAATTCCCGTGGAAGTAGTTCAAAATGGTGATTACCAGCAGAATCAGTACCTTATCTGCATACATTCTTGCATTTGCATTTGCATCATAACATTCGCATCATTGTACATGCATTTATTTTTTGCAACCATATTAACAATATGAATATTGTGGCGTTGTGTGTAGTTAACCCGCAATCATTCATCACCCATACTTTACCCGGCTACAAAGAAAGCTCATGGAAGAAAGAATAATCAGTCTAGAAAGAGGGCAAAGAGAGCTCGAGACAAGGCTTGAAGAGGCCCAGAGAAGCCTTAGTGATCAGATTGCGCAATCGCAAACATCTATAGTATCTGACATAACCGCATTGCTGGCAAAGAGTCTTGGAAAAGAGTGGAAGGAGAAAACATTCAAGAGCCAGAGGTACCCCGGCTCACTACAAGGTTCAGCCAACTGCACCAAACCAGGCTAGGAAGATGTATATTGACCCTGCAGGAATGTCTTCTAGCTTTCAAGTAGGGGCACCTGAGACTCAACCCCTCGATACTGAAGCACTCTATGAAGAAGAAGTGCCGGACCTGAACATGGTCGAAAGAATCAGGAATGAGGTAGAAAAAAAGTGGGAAGAAAGATTTCGCCTCATGGAGGAAAAATTTAAAGCGTTACAATCAAATGAAGAATCAGGAAATGACGCTAGCGACTTAAGTCTGGTGTCTGATCTTGTCCTACCGCCAAAATTTAAAACGCCAGAGTTCGACAAATACGATGGAACCACATGTCCTTCCGCACACATAACAACGTACTATCGAAAGATGGCGGCCTACCATAAGGACAAAAAGTTACTGATCCATTGTTTCCAGGATAGTCTAACTGGAGCGGCGTTACGTTGGTACACTCAGTTGAGCAAGGCAAATGTTAAGACATGGAAAGATCTGTCTAAAGCATTTACTGAGCAATACAAACATGTAACAGACATGACCCCTAGCAGAATTATGTTAGAAAATATGGAGCAGAAGTCCAACGAAAGCCTGCGGCAATACGCCCAAAGATGGAGAGAAGTGGCCGCCCAAATCCAGCCACCCATTCCGGAGCATGAAATCACGCCATTATTTGTCAATACTCTGAAAGGGGCACTCTTTGATCGCCTCATTAATAACACAACGCAGTGCTTTGCCGATTTAATCAGGACTGGGGAGTCCCTCGAACTGGTAATTAAGAGCGGCAAAATTGATGGTGGGGAAGGGTCTCGAAAGTATAACAAGAGAAATGAAGTAAACACAACTAGCACCTATACCGCCCCGAAGAACTTCACAGTCTCACAGCCACAAGCACCTGTGGGAAAAACACAAAACTCGAATCAAAGAGATGAGAGAGTCACCAGAAAAGAGAAAGAGAGGAGAACTTTCACTCCCCTACCTGTTTCGTACTCAGAACTTTATTCCCAGTTGTATGAAGTAGACCTGGTCCGGCCATACATCGTTACTCCTGTCAATCCGCCCTTCCCGCCTTGGTATAATCCAAGCGCGCATTGCGACTATCACGGCGGTACCCCTGGACATCCCACTGAGAACTGCCTTGCCTTCAAAAAGCTTGTGCAAAACTTAATCGATTCCGGGATATTGAAGTTTGAAGAGCCGAGTGTAGCCAACAACCCGCTGCCTAATCATGGGAGCAGAGGGGTAAATGTTATCGAAGAATGCTTTACCAGGAGGATAAAGGATGACGTGTCAGAAATCAAGTCTCCTTTACGGTGGGTATTTCAACAGTTATGCATGGCTCGTGTGATAGACAAAGGCATGATAACAAGGCAGAAGGAATGTGGAAAATATTGTGAATTCCACCAGACTGAAGGGCATGATATCCAAGAATGTGATGAGTTCAAGAAATTGGTGCAGAAATTGATGAATGAAAAACAAATAGAATTCTTCGAGGAGCCCATGGGGAAGAAGGGGTCGGACGTACACATGACGGATAGCCCTAAAACTAAATACGGGAAGGATAAACCTTTTATCATCTCTCCTAGGCCAGGGAATGCAGGTGTCTCCCAAGGAGAAACCAGCAAAATAAGTCCCAAGATCATCATTTCAGCACCATCTCCATTCCCATTCAAAGATATTACTGCCTATAATCATATCACGTTCAGTGATGATGAGATCCCGGAGGGAGGAATGGGGTCTACCAAAGCCCTTAACATCACTACCCACTGCAAAGGGTATGTATTACCAGGAGTACTGATCGACAACGGGTCAGCATTGAATGTCTTGCCTATGGTGACCCTGCAAAAATTACCAATAGATGGTTCGCACCTAAAACCCTGCCACAACTCGGTAAGAGCCTTTGATGGTACGCAAAAAGGAACAATGGGGAAAATTGAGGTGCCCCTATTAATCGGACCAACTGAATATGTGATCGATTTTGTGGTGATGGACATAAAACCATCTTACAGCTGCTTGTTGGAAAGATCGTGGATCCACCCCGCAGGAGTTGTCCCATCATCATTGCATCAAAAATTAAAATTTGTAGTCGAAGGCAAATTGGTCACAGTAGAGGCAGAGCAAGAATTTGTTGCTTCAGTGACATCAGACACCCCCTACATTCAAAATGATGAAGATGCTGCAGAATGCTCATTCCGAGCATTAGAACTAGTAAATGCCACATTCGTTTCAGAGGGAAGTCGGATTCCCTACCCTAGGTTATCTAATTGTACCAAGATGACCGTCGCAGAAACTTTGGGCCAAGGAGCCAAAATAGGAAAAGGGCTGGGGAAGAAATTACAAGGAAACCTGAGACCCAAGAATATGATAACTAAGAAGGATCGTTTCGGGCTGGGTTACCAACCAAGTTTCCAACAGAAGAAAGAGGAATATAACAGGAAGGAGGAGCAAAGAAAAGCCAGATCTAAAGGAGAAGACATTCCTTGGAGACCGATGTCCTTTCCTAGTTTGAAAGCCACTTTTGTCTCCGGAGGGTTCTACCAGCCAGGTCAAGATATTGGAGAGGCAATGAAGAAAAATGATGAACTTAACCAGGAGGAAGTACTCAGTGAATCATTTGAAGGGATGTACATCAACATGATAGCTGAAAAGGACCGAGACAACAAAATGTTGACCAACATCCGCCCTTGCCGTCCCGGGGAAACACTCGATAACTGGAGCTGCATTGATCTACCTGTAGTTTTTAGGAATAGATCAGAGTAATGCTCCGAATCAGCCTTTTGTTTTTGCCCATAAACAATGGGGATCTCTTGTATGGGGCACCTATGTTAACTTTTTGATTGAAATAAAAATATCCCCACTTTCTTAAAAATGACCAAAGTCTCATTTATTTGATTCATGCATTCTTCATATTCATTCCCTTCATATAAAGCCGTCTCTTTCCCAATACAATTCATTCTCATTTAATGCAGGTCGCTCATGATTGATGATATGAATTATACCGGATCCAATCCTGAAGTGAATTTCGAATGCCCTGAGGTCTCAGAGGGAATTGAGGAAGGATATGATGAGATAGAAATTGAGGTCCCGGAAGAGTTGAAGAGAATGGTGGACAACGAAGAAAGACAGATCATGCCCCACCAAGAAGAAACAGAAATTGTCAACTTGGGGACTGAAGAAGAGAGAAAAGAAATAAAAGTAGGAACGACGATTTCCTCAAAAACCAAGCATGAACTGATAGCCCTACTTCAGGAATTCAAGGATGTCTTCGCTTGGACTTATCAAGATATGCCAGGATTGAATACCAATATAGTGGTGCACAAATTGCCAACAAAATCGGAGTGCAAACCAGTACAGCAAAAACTTCGGAGAATGGGACCAGATATGCTGTTAAAGATCCGAGAAGAAGTGAAAAAGCAATTTGATGCTGGATTCTTGGAGGTAGCCAAATACCCCGAATGGGTTGCAAACATTGTACCAGTACCAAAGAAGGACGGGAAAGTTCGTATGTGTGTAGATTATAGGGATCTGAACCGAGCCAGCCCTAAAGACAACTTCCCTTTACCACATATTGACACGCTGGTTGACAACACCGCAGGACATTCATGGTTTTCCTTCATGGACGGCTTCTCAGGGTACAACCAGATAAAGATGGACCCTAACGACATGGAGAAGACCACATTCATAACCTTGTAGGGCACTTTTTGTTATCGAGTGATGCCGTTTGGGCTAAAGAACGCAAGGGCAACATGCCAAAGAGCAATGGTGACTCTTTTCCACGACATGATGTACAAAGAAATAGAAGTATATGTGGACGAGATGATTTCCAAATCCCGAACAGAGGAAGAGCACCTACAAAACTTGAGAAAACTATTCTAAAGACTACGGAAGTACCAACTGAGGCTCAATCCTGCCAAGTGTACCTTCGCCGTTACTTCTGTAAAACTTCTAGGGTTCGTGGTAAGCAGAAGAGGGATTGAGTTTGATCCAGATAAAGTGAAAGCCATCCAGGACCTTTTACCACCCCGCACGCAGAAGGATGTCCGCGGTTTCCTGTGGAGGCTGAATTATATCTCTCGTTTCATTTCCCAATTAACCAACCAATGCGACCCGGTCTTCAGACTTTTTAGAAAGAATAATCCTGGCGTGTGGGATGAAGAATGTCAAAGAGCCCTAGAAAAGATCAAAAGGTACCTGACAAATGCTCCAATTTTAGTCGCACCAGTACCTGGTCGACCACTAATCCTCTACTTAACAGTCTTCGAGAATTCAATGGGATGCGTACTGGGGCAACACGATGAGTCAAGAAAAAAGGAGCAAGCCATCTATTACCTAAGCAGGAAATTCAATGATTGCGAAACGAGGTACCCGCCAGTGCAGAAGTTGTGTTGTGCTCTAGTTTGGGCTACCAAGCGGCTTAGACAGTACATGCTGTACCATACTACCTGGTTGATATCCAAGCTAGACCCATTGAAGTTCTTAATGGAAGCGCCAGCACTAACGGGAAGGATGGCTCGATGGCAGATGCTCTTATCCGAATTCGATATTGTATACGTTAATCAGAAAGCCGTAAAGGGGAGTGCCGTAGCAGATTTCCTAGCTAGTCGTGCTTCGGATGATTATGAGGCATTGAACTTTAGTTTCCCAGATGAAGACTTGATGTGCATTACAACCGAGGAAGAGGTTTCAGATGATAAGTCATGGAAACTTTACTTCGATGGAGCCTCCAACGCCCTCGGACATGGGATAGGGGCAGTGCTAATTTCACCTGAGGACGTCTATTATCCTTTCACCAGCAGATTGGAATTCTTCTGCACAAACAATATAGCTGAATACGAAGCTTGCATCATGGGACTGAACTCAGCCATCGAGAGAAAGGTTAAGGAACTTCGAGTGTTCGGAGATTCGTCCTTAGTCATTTACCAATTGCGAGGGGAATGGGAAACCAGGGACCCAAAGTTGGTCAAATATCACGAATTGATCCAAGAGCTCACCAAAGAGTTCGAAAAGGTCAGCTTCAATTACCTGCCCCGAGAAGAAAATCAGATGGCAGATGCATTGGCAACCTTGGCATCCATGTTTAAAACAAACACCGGGGCAGAAATGAAGCCCATTGAGATGCAGACGTTTGAAAAGCCTGCTCATTGTTGTAATGTACAGGAAGAGATTAACGGAAATCCATGGTACTATGACATCTTGCAATATGTCAAGCTTCGAAAGTATCCAGAAGGGGCAAACGACAATGACAGAAAAAAGCTCAGAAAAATGGCAACAAAATATGTCCTAGATGGGGAGATTCTATATAGGAGAAGTCATGATCAAACATTACTAAGATGTGTGGATGCCCGGGAGGCAAAGGAGATCTTAGCCGAAGTACATGACGGGATCTGTGGAACGCACGCCAACGGGCTGTCTATAGCCCGGAAAATTATGAGATACGGTTATTTTTGGTTGACTATGGAGGGAGATTGCATCGATTACGCCAGGAAATGCCAAATCTATGCTGACAAAATTCACGCACCCCCATCGCCTTTACACACCATGAATTCTCCGTAGCCTTTCGCAGCGTGGGGCATGGACGTCATCGGGCAGATCCATCCGAAAGCTTCCAATGGACACCGTTTCATTTTGGTCACCATAGACTACTTCACTAAATGGGTAGAAGCAACGTCTTACGCCAATATCACCAAGACTACAGTTTGTAAGTTCTTAAAGAATGAAATTATTTGTCGATACGGAGTGCCAGAAAGGATCATCACTGACAACGCTTCCAATCTGAATAACAAAATGATGACGGACGTGTGCATTCAATTCAAGATAACACACCATAATTCCACAGTCTATCGTCCTAAAATGAATGGAGCAGTGGAAGCAGCAAACAAGAACATAAAGAAGATCATAGCGAAGACTACGGATACCTACAGGGATTGGCATGAGAAGTTGCCTTTTGCCCTTTTTGCCTATAGGACGTCCATTTGCACATCAACAGGGGCAACACCCTACTCCTTGGTGTATGGTACCGAAGCGGTACTCCCAATTGAGGTAGAGATCCCGTCTCTCCGGGTCTTAAACGAAGTAAAATTGGAAGAAGCTGAATGGGTGCAGGCCAGACTCGACCAGCTAAATCTCATTGACGAAAAAAGACTAAAGGCCATTTGTCATGGTCAGATGTACCAAAAACGGATGGTGCAGGCATACAACAAAAAGGTGCGCCCAAGAGAATTCAAAGAAGGGGATTTGGTACTGAAGAAAATCCTCCCTATCCAGAAAGATTCTCGAGGAAAATGGATGCCCAACTGGGAAGGACCGTACGTCGTAAAAAATGCCTTCTCAGGAGGAGCCCTGATCCTAACAGAAATGGATGGGGACGAGCTGAAAAATCCCGTAAATTCTGATGCCGTCAAGAAGTACTATCTCTAAAAAAATGGAGAGCTCAGGGCGAAAACCCGAAACCGGGCTTCTTGAAGCAAAGGAATGACTCGAGTTGAAAACCCGCAAAGGGCGGCTTGGGTAAATTGAAAAGTTGAATATCCGAAGAGAAGGGTATCCCCATGAACATCATGAAGAGGAGGCTTCAGGCAAAAAAATTCTACACCGGTTGACAGGATCATGTATCATTCATATCGAAGATAATGAGGGATCTTGTATTTTCATACTTAACTCATATGTGTCATACCTTTCTTTTAAGATATCCCAAAGCCCTTAATCGTAATAAAACCGTGTTTTTGAGCATCCATTCCTGGCCTTATTGTCAATTTCAGTCAAATAAGATAACATAGGCTTATAATGAAACAAGAGATTTCGGAGCATTACTATGATTTAACCTTGAAAATGCAGGTGATCAAAGAAAACGATGTTAACTCCGTCCTCTAGTTCCCTACATAATGGCTAGGGAAGGCGGGAAGCTTTAAACAACCAGGTATGATGACCAATGACACATGTCCTATCTATTCAAGGAAGGCATACGAGATAACAAAAGAGATCTCTTTGGTAAAAAACCCAGAAGGGCACCCAAAAAAAAACTCTCTAAAGTGAAAACCTGAAAGGGCACTTTAGAATTCCAAGTCGTAATTGGAGAAAAAGAAAGGTTGAGATG